>CM060435.1:15057013-17459867 GCA_030545235.1 Helianthus tuberosus
TCTTCCTGGTTATGCTACCCCAAATATTAGTAGTAATTTGTTTCATTCATCTATAAAAGTAAAAGGTATACTTACTGCAGATATTTTTTTGGTAATTTAAAATCATTTTCACAATACTTTCAAAGTTCTTTTCTCGAGTGGTCAACAATCTTCTTCATTCAGGTATTTTAAATTATGGATACAGATAACACAATTTCAAGTAACGTGCTCCTTCAAGCAAGTCAACGTCAAAGCTGTGCTGAGGAAAGACAAAAAAAGAAGTATGTTCTTCAACAAAAGAGAAACAACAGAGGTTGTCATCCTACATCAACATCTGATTCTGTTGAAAGGATTACATTTTCAAATACTCCAAGTGGTATGCCTTATTGGTTTACAAACAAAATTTTACAAGAAACATATATATATATATATAGGGAGAAGATCATGCGAGAACCACCTCTTATTGCGAGAACCGCGAGAACCAATGTGAACACAACCAAAAATGCCTAAAAATAGCTAAAAATCACACAAAAAAAAATATTTTATAATATTTTTTATATAAGAATCGCTACTTTTCGAAGCCAAAAAAAATAAAAAAAAATTTTTAATTTTTTTTTTGGCCACTAAAAGTAACGATTTGAGCATAAAAAAAATTAAAAAAAATTTAGATTTTTTTAGGTTTTTTGGGGGGTTTAGTTTTTAGTATTTTAGCTTCGGGGGGGGGGGGTTAGGTTTTTTTTTAGGTTTTTTGGGGGTTTTAGTTTTTAGCATTTAGCTTGGGGGGTTAGGTTTTTTTTGGGGGGGGGGGGGGTGGGGGTTAGGTTTTTTTAGCTATTTTAGGTTGTGTTCACATTGGTTCTCGCGGTTCTCGCAATAAATGGAGTTCTCGCATGAGCCCCTCCCTATAGTTATATGTTATTTTTTGGGAATACTTACACATGTTTCGTATTTTACAAGTTTCAACAACCAATGTTGAAAGAAGGAATGTGTATCACCTTCCTACTTATGCTACCCCACATATTAGTAGTAATGTGTGTCACTCATCTACAAAAGAAAAAGGTAAACTTGCTACAGATATTTTTTTGTAATTTAATTATGAATTGTAGTTTTGTTCATTTATTTTATATACTTTTGTCTTATAAGATTCATCAAGAAAAATCTCATCAAGGAATGTACATCACACTCCTTTTGGAAGTACTAAGCAAACATCCCATTTTGTTGAGAGGACACCATTATCAGATATTACAAATTGTATGTTTTAAATTTTTGTAAACAAAATATTTGTTTAATCTTAGGTTTTATGAATTGTTATATATGTCTTATTTACAAGCTTCAATATAGGTGGAATGCGTAAAATTGAATTATCAATGAGTAATGAGATGTTAGCAGATTCTGTGGTTAAGAAGATTTATGGAATTTTTAAAGGTATAAGATACGAATGTAAATTCCTGTTAAGTTTTCAATATATAGATAACTTATGTTGACTTATAAATTTGCTAAGTCTGTAGATTATATTGATCATGGAGATGACATCTTTGTGTGTTCTAAATGTGATGCAATGTTATGGGAAGATGAAATGTTTAGGGGAAATAAAAAATGTAACAAAACATCATATTCTCTTTGTTGTTCAAATGGAGATGTTGAGCTACCACCACCACCTACACCTCCTCCATTACTACGTCATTTATGTAAAAGTCATACCTCACAGTCTCACAATTTCATGAATAATATTCGAGTATATAACATGATGTTTTCCTTCACATCTCTTGGTGGGAAGGTTGACAAAAGTTATCAGAGAGGCAAAGGTCCTTATGTATTTAGACTACAAGGTCAGAATTATCATCGAATGGTTAGTCTACTTCTGGACGATGGGGAAGAACCCAAATTCTCACAGCTTTACATATATGATTCACAAAACGAGGTGGTAAATCGTCAAAAAGCAGTAAGGTAATTTCTTTATGAAATTGTGGCATTTATGAATATATATTTTGCTTCTCCGTATATTTACATCCATTATCATTTGAAATGAATGTAAATTTTAACATTTTATATTTTATATTTCTTGCAGTTCTCAGATAGAATCCAAAACTACAAGAAAGAACCAGCTTAATAGTACAACCATCAAAAGTCTTAAAGATATGTTGGATTCTTGCAATCCTCTTGTCCAGTCCTTCAGAATGGTAAGAGATTGTTTTCAAGAAAATGAGTGGCAAGATGTAAGCTTGAAGCTTATTGGAACAAGAGATAAGGATGGAAGAGTTCACAATTTTCCAACAGCATAAAAAATTGTTGCGTTAATAATTGGTGATTTTGATGGAGCATTTGATAAATGGGACATTGTTGTTAGAAAGAAGTCTGGTGGTCTTCAAAGAATTAGTGAGCTTCATCCCTCTTACCTTGCTTTGCAATATCCACTTATTTTCCCATATGCAGAAGATGGTTATAGAGTTGGTATTAAACATAGAGGGAATACGGTTGATAATGACGTACTTAGAACCAACCTTACAATTAGAGAATTCTTTTGTTACAAAATTCAAGATAGACAGAATCAGTTTTCATTGTTAGTTAATGCGAAAAAACTATTTCAGCAGTTTTTGGTTGATGGATACACGATGATAGAATCTGCCAGGTTGAATTATATAAGGTCACAACAACCTAAACTTAGAATGCAAAGTCTTAAGAACTTGAATGCTACTGTTGAAAATGGAGAGAATAATGCCTCAAGTTGTGGTAAACCTATACTTTTACCTTCATCATTTACTAGTGTTCTAGATATATGATGCAAAAGTACTTGGATGCTATGGCAATTTGCAAGTCTGTTGGATATCCTGATTTATTCATAACGGTGACTTGTAATCCAAACTGGCCTGAGATTTACAGGCGTTTGCACGATAAAGCTCTTAATGCTGAAGACAGACCGGATATTATCTCTAGATTATTCAAGTGTAAATTGGATCATCTTATAAAAGATTTCAAGAAAGATAAATTCTTTGGTGAATTGGATCATCTTATACAAGCAGGTACCTTTTAGTTATATTTTTTACTTTGAACATCTAATTATATTTATCTAACAGCTCACTGTTGAAAAATTTCAGTTATGTATACAGTAGAATTTCAGAAGCGTGGACTCCCGCATACTCATATATGTTTGTTCTTGGGTGCTGAAAGCAAATTTCCAACTGCATCTGATATTGATCGTGTTATTAGTGCTGAGATACCATATAAAGAAAGAGATCCTGAATTATATGAGCTTGTCAAGCACTTTATGATTCATGGACCATGTGGTACAGACAACCCACTTTGTCCATGTATGGTTCAGCAAAAATGTTCTAAAAAGTTTCTCAAAAAATATGTAGATGAGACTTGTGTTGATTCTGAAGGATATCCTGTCTATCGTCGTCGTCAAACAAGTAATACAGTAGTTAAGAATGGCGTGGCACTTGATAATAGATTTGTAGTTCCTTACAATGCTCTCCTGCTCAGAAAGTATCAGTGCCACGTTAATGTTGAATGGTGCAACCAGTCAGGTTCTATCAAATATTTGTTTAAATATATTAAGAAGGGGCCTGATAGAGTCACGGCTTCTGTTTTTCAATCCAATAGCACCAACAATGATACGGAACAGAATGTAGCTGTAGATGAGAGAAAAGCATACCTTGATTGTAGATATATCTCTGCTTGTGAAGATGTTTGGAGAATATTCATGTATGATATACATTATAGATATCCAGCTGTTGAAGTATTGCCTTTTCATTGTGAAGATGGTCAGAGTATTGTGTATAACGATCATGATAATTTGTGTGATATTGTTACTGATCCAACTATGAAAATGACAATGTTTACAGAGTGGATGAATTGTAACAAAGTTGATGAATTTGCCAGGACATTGAGGTATGTTCAGTTTCTGGGATATTATGTATGGAAACCTAAAAATCGCAAATGGAATCGAAGAAAGTATCCGTATGGATCAATTGGGAGGATACACTATGTCCCACCATCACTTGGTGATTGTTATTACCTAAGGATTTTACAGAATCATATTAAGGGACCAACCTATTTTGAATATATAATAACAGTTGATGGACAGGTTTTTGAAACATTTAAAGATGCATGTTTTGCACGGGGACTGTTGGATGATGATAGAGAATATGTTAATGCTGTCAAAGAAGCTAGCACATGGTCAACAGGAGATTTCTTGAGGACTTTTTTTTTGTAATGTTGTTGCTGTCAAATTCGATATCTCGTCCTGGTGTTTTTGGTCGGAAACAAAGTCCCTGTTATGTGAAGACATTCTGTATCAGCAAAAGAAGATAACTGGTATTGCAGGTAATGTGATTATTTTATTAAAGTTATATACAACTACATTAAATTATGCAATAGCTTCGTTATTGGGAAAAAACTAATACGTTTTTCAACATTTGTTTTAGATTTGGTTTTTCAACAAGAAGAACTTGAAAATATATGTCTATCGGAAATTGAAAAGTTGCTACTTATCAATGGAAGTACAGTGAGAAATTTTGATGATATGCCAAGTGTTCCAGACAATTATGTTTCATCATCGAACAATCGATTAATAATGAAAGAACTATCGTATGACAGACTAGCTCTTCAAAGGGAACATGATGGTTATGTAAAGTGTTTAACTGCCGAACAGGAAAGAATATATAAAATTGTTATGGAAGCGATTGAGAAAGGTGATGGAGGTGTGTTTTTTGTATATGGTTATAGTGGAAATGGAAAGACGTTTCTTTGGAAGACATTCTCAGCTGCATTACAATTGAAAGGTGAAGTTGTATTGAATGTTGCATCCAGTGGAATTGCTTCACTTTTGCTGGATGGTGGTAGAACTGCTCATTCGAGGTTTGTAATTCCAATCAACCTTAATGAGAATTCAATATGTTCGATAGAGCCTAATACTGAGTTAGGTGATTTAATTAAAAGAGCAACTTTGATTATTTGGGATGAAGCACCTATGACTCACAAGCATTGTTTCGAGGCTCTTGATAGAACAATTAGAGACATAAAACGTTCCAGTCAACCGAACATGGAATCCAAGCCTTTTGGGGGAAAGGTCATTCTATTTGGTGGTGATTTTAGACAAATTCTTCCGGTCATCCCTAAAGGTACCAGAACAATGATAGTCAATGCTTCTTTGAATTCTTCTTATATATGGCGATACTGTCAAGTACTAAAGCTAACTGAGAATATGAGATTAAGAGTTGGATGTCAGGAAGTAGATTTGAAAGAAATAAAGGAATTTGCAGAATGGATTTTAAAGCTTGGTGATGGTCTGCTTGGTGAAGAAAATGATGGTGAGATATATATTGAAATACTAGATGATTTACTTATTCATGACCAAGTCAATCATATTTCTTCTCTCATTTCATTTACAAATCCGGACATGAATAAGTTTTTGTGGGATTTAACATATTTTCAACAAAGAGCGATTCTTGCTCCAACTAATGAAGTAATGGATTCAATAAATAAAGAGTTGTTAGAGAGTCTGCCTGGTGAAGAGAAGATTTATTTTAGTTCAGATCGTTTGTGCCAATCTGAGGAAGAATCAGAGCTTAACATGGCATTGTTTCCTCCAGATATGTTAAACAATCTTCATTTATCTGGTTTACCTAACCATAAATTAGTACTGAAACTTGGTGCTCCAGTGATGTTACTCGAAAACATTGATCAGGCAAATGGATTGTGTAACGGTACACGTTTACAAATCACGAAGCTCGGAAAAGTTGTGATTGAAGCAAAAAATTATCACAGGGACTAATATAGGTCACCATACTTTGATTTCAAGACTGAAGATGACACCTTCTAATAAAAGAATACCAGTGAAGATTTCTCAAAGACAATTCCCACTTTCACTGTGTTTTGCTATGACAATAAATAAAAGTCAAGGACAATCGTTGGAACGTGTTGGTTTGTATCTTCCACATCCAGTGTTTAGTCATGGCCAACTCTATGTTGTTGTATCTAGGGTAAAAAGTAGGAAGGGGTTGAAAGTTTTGATTTGTGATAAAGAGAAACGAGTCTGTACAACCACTAGTAATGTGGTTTACAAAGAAGTTCTACAAAATCTATGATGATACTAAACATCTGTCAACCTGGCAACGTCTGTTGGGCATAATGGAGGAACTGTTGTTATGAAATGTTTGTTGGAAAGCAATACAAGTTTTTGAAAGCATCTGCATTAAGCCTATCCTGAGAACACGTGCTGCGAAAAATGTTTATATCTACCGTTGTAGTAACAAGTTTGCAGGTCTCATTTTTAATGAGAGTACTAAATTCTTTGTTAACAACATTACTCTTTTAACATCTGTTTACTAACCTTTTTAATTTCTGTTGACTGACCTTTTTAACATGGGTTGACTAACATCTGATACTTACTATCTATCAATCTAGCAAACTCTGTTAGAGATAATGGTTGACAGTTTTTAGCAAAGTCTGTTGCAAAGCAACAAAGGTTTTTAACAGTCGATAGACAACAGTGGTTTGGTTATCAACATAATGGAATTCCTGTTGACTAAACATATTGACCATTAGTTTATATCAATTTTCTAAGTCTGCACTAATTATTTTTTTAGTTTCTATCAATATGTGTTATGCATGGTTTTCTAAGAAACCACCCATGTTTGCACACGGGTCTTACCGCTATATATATATATATATATATATATATATATATATATATATATATATATATATATATATATATATTTAGCCCCATCCCCCACCCCCTGGTCCATCCCCTTTAGGCCCATCCTCACACCCGCTTACGTGACGGGTGACGTGACGGCCCATCCTCCCCACACCATACCTCTAGTCTCATGCTCAACCAACCCTTCGATTGACTAGGGGAGCTAGACAATAGACTTATGTGTATAATACATAGGGAAAAGGATTTACCCGGGTGAACCGGTCGATATAACCGGCCAGTTCAACTAGGTTTACCAGTTAACATTATAATTTCAAAAAATAATATAATCTCTATTAGGATTTATGTAACTGATCATGGTTTTATTTAAAAAAAACTATTTTCTTGTAAAATATTAGTATTAAACATTTTCAAAGGATTTTTATTACTTATAAAAAATATTTTATTGGACGAGGTGAGTAATAATCTCAATAGTGATGGAATATTAAAATGGAAGACATTTTGTTAATTACAGGGAATATGGAAAGTCAATATTGTTTATTAAAATTAAAAAAAAAATCAAATTTTAAGATAATGCAAACCGGTTCAACGGTTTGAGCCAGTAAAACCAAATTTACCGCCGGTACATAAGACATACCATATTCGGGTTTTATCGGCTTTTATCGTACCAGGCCCGTGTCTGATATCCGGTATAACTAGTGGGTTCATACCCGTATTTAAAACATTGCATTGAACTTGAGCATGTAAATATTTTGAAGTCCATAAGCAGTGAACTTGAGCAGAAAAATACCCCCGAGGATGCATGTCTATCAAGCACACCTGATGAGTTAATAATACCAATAAATCTAACACACTACAGTCCATATTTGTACCCACTGCTGATATCCCAGAGGTAAGGGGTCATAAACCTTGGAGTAAATTGCACAAAACGTCCTTTAAGTTTCACCAATTTTGCTGGTTTCAGCCTTAATCTTTAAAAGTTGTCAAAACTAGCCTTTAAGATTAATTATGTTGCCGGTTTCATCCTCTATCACTAACCCAGTTACTAATCCATGTTAAATGGCCTCACATGCATAGCATGTGAGGGTAAAACCGTCTTTTCATGCTTGTGATGTTATTAAAACCATAATAAAATCCTAGACCCACTTTTTTACCCTTATTTCGTTCTATATTTGTTTTGATCTGACTTCCTTATCAGATTCGTTTATAATTTATTCTGATTCTGGTATCCAATACTTAATCAAGGTTCAAATTTGATCCATTCGCTTTCATTAAACTGAAGGTAGATGCACACTGATGGATCGAGATTCCAATTGAGAGAAAGATATGTTGATATCTAACAATATTAAGACATAAAGAACAATTAATCATCCTGAAAAGTTTGAGGAAACATGTCTGTATGTTTGTTGGAGAAACTCACGTTGTGGGGATAACATATTGACAGATTATAAGAACATTAATTCATCTTAATATCTTATAAGCTAAATGTCTTAAGGCTCAAAAAACAAGTACCACTTTGTTGCAGCAACCACACAATATCCCACGCTCACTTTTATAACCTTTTAACAGTGTCTGTCAATAAGAGAAGATTAGTTCATTGAAATAACATAATCCCCTGTTTTACAAATTAAAGCAGAGACGCAAAACAGGAACTAAAAAGAAAAAAAATCAATAACGGCAAGATCAAATGTTGATTTAGATATGATATCCCTCATCATTTGATTAGTTTTGTCAATCGAAGTGAATCCCATACCCTTAAACATAACCAAATCAGAGATAACCGTTTTCCGACAAGAAAATCCGACGAAGTCAAACAAAATAGTGGATCGTGAAATCAAAACTAACGATTTAATCCAATCCCCTTAAACACTCTGTTAGAAATCGAATACATATCAAGATCTTTCTTTCTTTCGAAATCAAATCACTGTTTTTGGATAAAAGGAAAAAAATCCCTGTTCTTCGAACAGAAAATCGTTTAATTGAAAAGAATAGAAATCGTTTTGACAGAATCTGTTAAACGACTTTGTCTTTCAAAAAACAACAATCAGATTCACACATTAGATTTAATATATCCGAACAAGATTTTTTAATTTAAACCCGATTAAAGTGTCAATCGGTTTAATGAAAGCGAAGGGATCAAGTTTGAACCTTGATCAAGTATTAGATACCAGAATCAGAATAAATTATAAACGAATCTGATAAGGAAGTCAGATCAAAACAAAAATAGAACGAAATAAGGGTAAAAAAGTGGGTCTGAGATTTTATTAGGGTTTTAATAACATCACAAGCATGAAAAGACGGTTTTACCCTCACATGCTATGCATGTGAGACCATTTAACATGGATTACTGATGCGTGTGAAGTGTTATATATATTAGGTGTATATTTTAAGCCCCTTTAACACTTATTTTTAGCCAAGTTTTAAATTTATAAAACACGATATTTTACTAACACTAAACACACATATGGGCAAGTGCACCCATCGTGAGCGTAGTGTAGCGTTGGTAAGATACCGAGGTCGTCCAAGGACAGAAGAGCTTTTAGTACCGGTTTATCCTCAACGTCTAATCAAAATAAAAATTAGAAAAATGTTTTAAACTAAAAAAAATAAAAACTAACTAAAATGCTGAAAATAAAATAAAAAGAAAAACAGATAGACAAGATGCATCACTTGGTTCCGACTCGTATCTAGTGTAACCTTTGATTATTTCTGCACTTTTGCACTATTTTAAGAGATTATCTTAGTTATTGTAGTAGGCCCCTCTTTTGAAGGTGACGTTACCCTCACCCCAGTAGTTTGAGTCAGCAAGGATACAATCCTAAAATGGTGGATTATTGAAAGATAATTAATTAAGTTATTAATGCAAATTATGGTAGGCCCCTCTTTTGGAGGTGACGTTACCCTCGACTAAGTAGTCTGAGTCAGCAGGGATACAGTCCTAAATAGCCGGGTTATAGTATTAATAGTAGTTAACTTATGAGGGGATCAAAGAGTTTGGACCCCCGCCATCCAATACCGTAAGTATTGAAGGAGGTCCTACTAAATTTGACCCAGGTCCATTGTAGGACCTCTAAACGCTGAACAATGGCAAGACCTTTACCAAACCGTTCCCTTAACCCCCGACCAGGTAGCCAACATACCTCCATATAGACCGTGGAGATATGAATGGTGAAAATCTTTTTATTTTATATAGACAGTAAAATAATGCCAAGACACCACGGACAAACGATAAGGAAAGATCACCTTCAACATAAGCAACTAGTTATTAAAGTCATTAATACAAAACCAAATAAAAAGTGCAAAAGATTAGAAATAAAAAGTATTACACTAGACACTTTGTCTTCACCAAGTGATGTAAGAGACTTAGGCAAACATGGTCTTGATTGTCAAGAACTCTTACGATCAATCTTGGATCCCGAGACGACTCACACACTCTATGATGAACAATGGATGATGGTGGTGGATGATGGTGTTATGGTGGTGGTGGGTGGTGGGTGAAGTGTGAGAGAGGTGGTGTGCCAAGGGATGGTTTGAGCTTAAGCCAAGCACTCCTATTTATAGGCTGAACAGAAGCTCGGGCACGGCCCCGTGTCCAGTGGGCACGGCCCCGTGTCCACATCCTTCTCTTTCTTCATTTAATTCAGTTTTGTCTTTTTAGTTGACCACGCCCCCGTGTCCGCTGAGCACGACCCCGTGGTGCAGAAGAATCTTTGTACTATGCAGATTTGCTGGATTGTGCGAATCTTATAGTTGACCACGGCCCCGTGTCCGCTGAGCACGGCCCCGTGGTGGGCAATAGAAGCTTCTACCACTTTGTCTTTTCTGCTGACACTTGGGCACGCCCCCGTGCTGGTTGAGCACGGGGCGTGTTCAGTCTTCTGATGTCTTGTTTTGCTTGGGAAGTTGCTGTCGTGGTGTCGGGCATGTCACGTCTTGTTCCTTTTCTTGTATTTATGTTAGATTTTTATGTCTTTTTGTTTCTTTTGTTAATTTGAGCTCATTTAATCCTGAAAATACAAAAGGAAGACAAAAGCACACTTTTTCCAACATTAGTACTAAAAAATGGTTAGTTTTATGCCACAATTGATGAAATTTATATGTTGCATTTTGAACACATCAAATACCCCCACACTTGAATCTTTGCTTGTCCTCAAGCAAAACTCTTTATTATGTGGCTATTACACTCCCAAATGGAATGGGTAGAGAAGAAGGTTTTTGGGCTTGTCGTAGAGTGTCGGGATTTCCAATATTCTTTATTTAATTTTATTTTTATTTATTTACAATCCTATTCGTCATGATTTATTTAAAACTTTTCATAAGATAAATTACTTATTAGGGCATAACATGCCTCTTTAAAATTCTATTTATATACAAGTTCACATACCTCACGGGGTTCACTCAACACTCGGCCGAAAATGTATTTTTGTGGATCACTCGAGAGCGGCATGGAACTTACTCCTACCATAAGTTTGCCAAGCAATCAATCATCCTCCTTTTTAACTTATATACATTTGTAAATATCAAGAGGACTTTGTGGGTGAAGGGTTAGACTTGGGTTAAAGGTATGTGGTTGGGTTGGTGGTTAGTAGAAAAAAAAGCGAAAAGCGTAACAAGTGTCGGTTTTCGTAAGACTTTCTATTTTTGTAACTTTTATTTTGATGAAGCTATTATTCAAACAAAGTTATTTTTGATGAACTTGTTTGTTTATTTTCTTTTGCTTCATCATCAACAAAAATATATTTTTTTTTTGAAAAGTCATACGAAAAATCGAACTTGTTACTAAAACAAAGGGGTAAAAATGAAAAACGTTTTGGTGGGTAAAAAGGGTGTTTGGTTTGGGTTATGAAATGAAAAGGTTTAGGCTCAAAGGGGCTAACTAGGGGTATTTTGGGTAGGTGGTAAAAAAAGAAAAATAATGGTGTAGAAATAAAAAGGGTTAGTCCTAATGCCTCCATCATTTACTTACTCGGGTTTAAGTTGGTAAGGACTGGGAATGTATCGTCATGGCAAGTTCTAGAGTCGTAAGAACCAAGCGGCTATTCACACAAGAAACGAAAATGAGCATTTAGTCAAATGATATATAAGTGTTTGCTCAATAAAGGCTCAAAACTCACTTTTGTGGGAATGGGTTTTTATGTGATCAAGTATATATAATCAAATTTTAACTAAGCTTGTCATGCCTTTTCATAATTTTCTTATGTTGGTTCTTTTTATCACGACGCTATCGGTTGTAAATTCGTAAAAATATAACCTTTTTAGAACTTGAAATTCCCGAGTTAAACCTAGACAAGAAGAAAAAATTGAAAATTTTTGAAAAAAAAAATTGGGGTGATTAGCGATTCCAATAGAGTTTTGAGTAAGGCTTGTATTTAGGACTTGCAAGATTCAAGGTTTTAGCATCCCCCCCACACTTAAATTACACATTGTCCTCAATGTGTCCCAAAAATAAGTTTTTAGGTTGATTGAATGTGTAAAAAGGTGTGAAAAAGCAAAAAAAATTTGTGTTACTGGTTACCTGGGCACGACCCCGTGTTGATTAGACACGACCCCGTGCTCAGGTGCCAGTAATGAGAACTTACAGAAGGTGAACACGGGGGCGTGTTGGTTGGACACGACCCCGTGTCTGTCAAGGTCTGCAGAATTTAAACACACAACAGGTTCAGGGGAATGGGCACGGGGGCGTGTCGGCTGGACACGACCCCGTGTGGACAGTCTGCAAAGTTGAAAAACAGGTTTCTTTCTTCAGTTTTCCTGTCCCGGCTTTAGCAGTACTAATGTTAAGCACTCTAAGCCTCGTATGTACCTGCTTAATCAATACACATCCTACCATACCATAGCAAACATCCTACTTTTACCAAAGTTATCATCCATGTCAAAGTTAAAAGAAAAATAAATGCAGAAAATAAAAGAAGTTAGGGAAAGTAAATTGTTCAACACTTGGCACGCAAGCCATCAATTGTTCAAGAGTGAAAAAGGGTTAACCTGGGAGACCATCAAACAACCTCCTCTTCCTCCGCTCCTCCGCCTATTCCATGGCATCGTCATCATCATCATCATCATCATCATCATCATCCCCTCCATGGCGTGCAACGTGGTCTCTAATATATCCAACATCATCTTTGATATCGGATATGTTTCTTTCGATAGCTCCGACCCGGTGGTAGGTGTTGCTCGCCATGTTATAGGTGTTCCTGGTGCACATAAGGTTTTCCTGCAACAAATCATGCAAACTTTGAAAGTTAGGAAAACTGCCTCCCGAGGAGGATGATTGGCCCGGATCACCATGGGGTTGGTATTGGTACTGATGATGTTGCGGAGCTTGGAGGACAAGTACTTCTTGCGGGTTCCATGCATGGCCTTGCATCCTTTGAAAGCTCACCGTCCCGTCTTCCGCCTTATAAATCAGGTTCATTGAGCGGCATATGTGTATATCCACCATACCCGACCATGGGCTCCTCTCAAATGACCTAGGTATGTGGGTGAAGTGCCTAAAGAGACGGTACACTCATCCCCCAAAGAAGATAGGAGTCGATGCACTAGCAAGGCGGTTATGATGCATGTTTCGGAGCATGAGGAACGGAACATCGAGCGGCCTGCGGTTGTGGATGTGACGGGTGGTCCGTAGGACAACCCTTAAGTGCCTTAAAAAGATTAAAATCCCATGCTTTACACGTTTAATTGTTTGAACTTGGTAACTACTAGTTGTTTGGACGTGCAGGTGCAAATGGAGCATAAAAGGGAAAGAATTTGGAGCATCAATAAAAAATAACATTTTGGAATTGAAGAATTAAGAGGATAGCATGATAGAGGATGAAATTACAAGAACGTAGGCGAAAACGGTGAAGAAAACGGAGTTGAAACGAAAAAGTTATGCTGAAAACAAGTTTTCAGCATTTCTTGCCGTAAGACAGGAGCTCCTGGCCGTAAGACTTGATTGACAGCCGTAACCTACGGCTGGGAGCCGTAGGTTACGGCTCCGACTGATCTCAAAATGTAACCTACTCATTTATTAGCCATTTGAAGAGGATTTATGGAGTCTTATCATTTCCAATCGGTTACCACTTGCTTGGGAACGAAAATTGGAGTATCTTGGAGACTTTGGCAAGGAGAAACACTATCCTAATCATTAGCTTTATTGTCTTTGATCCGTATGAACAATAATATCTTTGTTATGATGTTGATTCGAGCCATGTGTGGCTAAACATTTGTGATCATCCTGGATTGAGGTTTACTTTAGACATTTCATGTTTGATTTCATTATTTCTAGAATAACAATCTTTATCTTAATGGTTTGTTTGTTATGGTGTGTGATTGCTTGTTAGTAACTTGTTAATTCTTGCGTTAAACTAATTAGAAACCATACGTTCTTGGTGCCGTTGGCAATCGAGATATCATGGGTATAGTTAGGCTTGGGTAAGGGTTGATTGATCATCGGGTAACAACCTCACGTTCTAGGAATCTGAGTACTTAGTTCCCTTTCATCACTGCAAGTAATCATGCATGAGCTATGTCTATGTAGTTCTTTCTAGTGGAATGATAATATGAATGTCGAAACAAACCGGAAATCTAGGATGGTCATTTGTCTCTAATTTGCTTACAACCAAACTTTTCTCTTGCAATTTACTTAGTTTAATTTAGTCTAAAACCAATTCACTCACATAAACTCTTGAATTTTATTTCTCTTGCAATTAGATTAATTTAGTTAAGTTAGATATAATCTTTGAAATAACACATTTTCCACAAACTCCCTGTGTTCGATACCCACTTACCGCTATCTATTTAGTTGTATTTGGATTAAATTTGATTGTGACCACGACATCACGTCAAATTTTGGCGCCGTTGCCGGGGAGTAGTGCGCAACGTGTGTTATCTTGTGTATTAGTTTGAAAAAAAAAATTAAAAAAAAACCAAAAAGATTTCTTTTATGTTCATGATTTACACTTGGTAGTTGAGTTGTGTTGTGCAGGATGACAGGGCATTACACAAATTTCAGCTTATTTACGTGTAGATTGTGCGGGGGTCCACGACATCCATGTATTGGTTGCCACGAGGCTCACTACAGGAGGGCACATGGAAAACCGGTGTCTTATGTTTCACAGCTTCCACCTCCATCATACGTTGACGATTATGAATCAGAAATGGAGGATGACTATTATTCATATGGATACGATCGGGACGAGGAAGTTTATTATGAGGCAAGGATGGATGGTCTATGTTTTTGTTGCGGTCGCGATCACACTTATGATTATGATGTGTGCCCGGTGTATTCGGAAAACCCGAAGTATTGGAATAAAAAGATGATGGAAGCGCGCATCTATAGACCGTATCAGGGATATCGACAATATAATCCCGAAGAATATTCTGAGCCCGAGGGTGTTTATGTTTATAAGAACGAGGAGGAAAAAGAGCTTGCTGTATTGGAAGTAACTTTGTCCAAACTCGAGCAATATTTAGCAACACCCAACATGTCCGATGAAGACCGAATCAGCTGCTTAGTCTCTAAGTGTCATACTTTAAAATTGAAGATAGAGATAGAAGAACGCCTCTCACCATTACCTGACGATATTAGAGATTATTCTCACATGAAGGAGGAGGTTGTGGAGGATAATACCACGCCAATGAGTCATTTATCTGATGAAGAGTCACTTGTAGATCAGATGATGTGTGCAGATTATGAGGTAGAGCAGGCTGATGGGATGGATATGTGTACCGAACCTCTTCCCATAATTCAAATTAACAAGTGTGGGGAAGAGGGTTCGAGAAACAAGATGAGAAGGGTGAAACTACCAGACATTAAGGTATATGTCATGAAGTGGACTAGCAAAGCCCGCATGAGCAGCTTTAACATGCCAAATAGACTGACAAATCTATGGAGATGGCATGTAAATTTCCGGGCATTTGTTGGAAATGCTGCGGGTAAGTGTGCATTAAGACCACCATAACGCATATTAGGTATGGTCTGGCTGAAGACCTTTAAACTTAGCGCTCTCGGGAGGCAGCCCGAGGATGTAGAGTATTGTATTTGTGTTTTGTTTTGTTTTGTTTTCCTTTGTTTGGTTTTGTTTTGGTGTTGTGTTTGTGTGTTGGCAGGTTATTACGTTTCAACCCTCGCGGATGCAATGATTCAAGTGTGGGGATGTTTGGCAACATCCCTGTTGAGATATCGGCGAATCCAAGAGATGTTTATGAACCGGTTCGATTACCGCAGCTGCATCACTACCAACACTGCTGATTTACTAATCAGGTCGTGTCTTGTTCTCATCTTGTGCCCCTTTGTATATATTCATGTTTAAGTTTTTGGTTGGGCGGTTGGGTGGTGTTTTGATGTGTTTAGTTTATGGGTTGTGAAGGAATTGGTGGTGTTTTTTTAAAAAAAAAAAAGAAATTTGGGGTTTGAGAGTATAAGCAATTGTTGATGTTCTTGGTTAAAGCGATCTTTTCCTCAAAACCATACATTGGGACAATGTATCCCAAGTGTGGGGATGGGGGAATTTTTGAGAATTTTAAAATTTTTGTAAATTCAAGCGAAAAGTGTAAAAATTTGAAAGCTTGATATTGTTCCATTTGACACACCGACACCCATTCCTAGTCTTTTCTTGGTGAGGATTTGAGCCACACATGATTGTTATTGATATTTCATTGTTTGAGTGGCGGTGTGTGTTGTTGTGTTAATAGAACTTGTGTGTGAATACTTGTTAAATCCTAGAATTAGCATGCTTTTGAAAATGATAGGGGGACTTTTAGGAAGCCTCGTCTAGATGTGTGAAAGTGCGGGATTGGTGGGTTGGACCTCATTCTTTACAAATATGAGCTTGGTATTGCGAGGGGTGGGGGTTTGGTCTTTAGAAAGCCATGTTTGAGCCTTATACCATTCGGTTGTGACCCAAACCTACTTCTTACAAAAACTTTACCTATTGAGACGACCCGGTTTAGGAAACTAGTTTGTGATTGTTGATGTTCTTGTATATATTGTTGAGTTCTATGCTTAAAAAAAGAGAGAGAAAAAAAAAGAGAAAAGAATATGAGAAAAATACAAAAAGAAGGATTTAGTTGCAATAGTAGTTGAAAATGTTGATGAAGTTGTGTATATAGTTGATGTTTGATTTGTTTAGTAGTAGAAATAAAAACCGGGTCGAATCAATGAGCTACTTTCACATTCCCACTATTTCCTACATTTACACATAGCCCCGTTACAACCCGAATGTCCTTTTGATTCATAAGCATGCTAAATATTTGATAGGAGGAAACTTGATTTTTATACAAGCTTATTGTCGCACGCACACACATACGCATTGAGTGGTTTAGCATTATGTGCTAATATTTCTTGCTACCGAGAGTCTTTGTGAGGGGTGTGTCTTGTGGTATGATTGAAAGTTAGTAGAAGGACGACACATTTTAGCTTGGTTTGCATGATTGATCGCTTGTGTTTGTGAATAGTTTTGAATGAGTTGCTTGGGACAAGCAACGGGTAAGTGTGGGGATGTGACGGGTGGTCCGTAGGACAACCCTTAAGTGCCTTAAAAAGATTAAAATCCCATGCTTTACACGTTTAATTGTTTGAACTTGGTAACTACTAGTTGTTTGGACGTGCAGGTGCAAATGGAGCATAAAAGGGAAAGAATTTGGAGCATCAATAAAAAATAACATTTTGGAATTGAAGAATTAAGAGGATAGCATGATAGAGGATGAAATTACAAGAACGTAGGCGAAAACGGTGAAGAAAACGGAGTTGAAACGAAAAAGTTATGCTGAAAACAAGTTTTCAGCATTTCTTGCCGTAAGACAGGAGCTCCTGGCCGTAAGACTTGATTGACAGCCGTAACCTACAGCTGGGAGCCGTAGGTTACGGCTCCGACTGATCTCAAAATGTAACCTACTCATTTATTAGCCATTTGAAGAGGATTTATGGAGTCTTATCATTTCCAATCGGTTACCACTTGCTTGGGAACGAAAATTGGAGTATCTTGGAGACTTTGGCAAGGAGAAACACTATCCTAATCATTAGCTTTATTGTCTTTGATCTGTATGAACAATAAAATCTTTGTTATGATGTTGATTCGAGCCATGTGTGGCTAAACATTTGTGATCATCCTGGATTGAGGTTTACTTTAGACATTTCATGTTTGATTTCATTATTTCTAGAATAACAATCTTTATCTTAATGGTTTGTTTGTTATGGTGTGTGATTGCTTGTTAGTAACTTGTTAATTCTTGCGTTAAACTAATTAGAAACCATACGTTCTTGGTGCCATTGGCAATCGAGATATCATGGGTATAGTTAGGCTTGGGTAAGGGTTGATTGATCATCGGGTAACAACCTCACGTTCTAGGAATCTGAGTACTTAGTTCCCTTTCATCACTGCAAGTAATCATGCATGAGCTATGTCTATGTAGTTCTTTCTAGTGGAATGATAATATGAATGTCGAAACAAACCGGAAATCTAGGATGGTCATTTGTCTCTAATTTGCTTACAACCAAACTTTTCTCTTGCAATTTACTTAGTTTAATTTAGTCTAAAACCAATTCACTCACATAAACTCTTGAATTTTATTTCTCTTGCAATTAGATTAATTTAGTTAAGTTAGATATAATCTTTGAAATAACACATTTTCCACAAACTCCCTGTGTTCGATACCCACTTACCGCTATCTATTTAGTTGTATTTGGATTAAATTTGATTGTGACCACGACATCACGTCAAATTTTGGCGCCGTTGCCGGGGAGTAGTGCGCAACGTGTGTTATCTTGTGTATTAGTTTGAAAAAAAAATAAAAAAAAAACCAAAAAGATTTCTTTTATGTTCATGATTTACACTTGGTAGTTGAGTTGTGTTGTGCAGGATGACAGGGCATTACACAAATTTCAGCTTATTTACGTGTAGATTGTGCGGGGGTCCACGACATCCATGTATTGGTTGCCACGAGGCTCACTACAGGAGGGCACATGGAAAACCGGTGTCTTATGTTTCACAGCTTCCACCTCCATCATACGTTGACGATTATGAATCAGAAATGGAGGATGACTATTATTCATATGGATACGATCGGGACGAGGAAGTTTATTATGAGGCAAGGATGGATGGTCTATGTTTTTGTTGCGGTCGCGATCACACTTATGATTATGATGTGTGCCCGGTGTATTCGGAAAACCCGAAGTATTGGAATAAAAAGATGATGGAAGCGCGCATCTATAGACCGTATCAGGGATATCGACAATATCATCCCGAAGAATATTCTGAGCCCGAGGGTGTTTATGTTTATAAGACCGAGGAGGAAAAAGAGCTTGCTGTATTGGAAGTAACTTTGTCCAAACTCGAGCAATATTTAGCAACACCCAACATGTCCGATGAAGACCGAATCAGCTGCTTAGTCTCTAAGTGTCATACTTTAAAATTGAAGATAGAGATAGAAGAACGCCTCTCACCATTACCTGACGATATTAGAGATTATTCTCACATGAAGGAGGAGGTTGTGGAGGATAATACCACACCAATGAGTCATTTATCTGATGAAGAGTCACTTGTAGATCAGATGATGTGTGCAGATTATGAGGTAGAGCAGGCTGATGGGATGGATATGTGTACCGAACCTCTTCCCATAATTCAAATTAACAAGTGTGGGGAAGAGGGTTCGAGATACAAGATGAGAAGGGTGAAACTACCAGACATTAAGGTATATGTCATGAAGTGGACTAGCAAAGCCCGCAGGAGCAGCTTTAACATGCCAAATAGACTGACAAATCTATGGAGATGGCATGTAAATTTCCGGGCATTTGTTGGAAATGCTGCGGGTAAGTGTGCATTAAGACCACCATAACGCATATTAGGTATGGTCTGGCTGAAGACCTTTAAACTTAGCGCTCTCGGGAGGCAGCCCGAGGATGTAGAGTATTGTATTTGTGTTTTGTTTTGTTTTGTTTTCCTTTGTTTGGTTTTGTTTTGGTGTTGTGTTTGTGTGTTGGCAGGTTATTACGTTTCAACCCTCGCGGATGCAATGATTCAAGTGTGGGGATGTTTGGCAACATCCCTGTTGAGATATCGGCGAATCCAAGAGATGTTTATGAACCGGTTCGATTACCGCAGCTGCATCACTACCAACACTGCTGATTTACTAATCAGGTCGTGTCTTGTTCTCATCTTGTCCTGTTGAGATATCGGCGAATCCAAGAGATGTTTATGAACCGGTTCGATTACCGTTTCGAGATTTAATTTCTACTTCACCGTGTGGGAAAATATGGGTGACGGAAAAAGGTCCTGACCACCTAGACTTTAATTTACCAGGAAACAATCGAAGTCGTGAATTAAACAAAAGAACTAGATCTCCTACCCGAAATTCATTAGGTTTAATATGTTTGTCATGCAAATTTTTCATTCTTTCCTTATAAATTTCAGAGTTTGAGTATGCATAATTCCTAAGCTCGTCTAATTCATTTAATTGACAAAAACGATTTTTACCAATAAATTCTAAATCTAAGTTTACATTTTTAATTGCCCAGTAGGCTTTGTGTGCAATTTCCACTGGCAAGTGACAACTTTTTCCATAGACTAGCTTATATGGGGTTGTACCTATTGTTGTTTTATAAGCAGTTCGAAAAGCCCATAAAGCATCATCTAATTTATCTGCCCACTCCTTTTTATTTAACCCTACGGTTTTTTCGAGTATTTGTTTTAAACCTCTATTAGTCATTTCGGCTTGTCCGTTTGTTTGAGGGTGATATGTTGTTGAGACCCGGTGATAGACCCCATATCTTGTTAAAAAAATTTCAAGTTGATGGTTGCAAAAATGGGTACCTCTATCACTTATTAAGGCTTTAGGTGTGCCGAAACGAGAGAATAATTTTTTCAGAAATCTTACCACAACTCTTCCATCATTTGTTGGAAGTGCCTCGGTCTCGGCCCATTTAGACAAGTAATCTACTACCACAAGTATATATTTGTTTCCTTTCGATGGTGGGAAAGGTCCCATAAAGTCGAGTCCCCACACATCAAAAATTTCACAAACAAGAATGTCATTTTGTGGCATCTCGTTTTTGGAAGAAATATTACCTGTTCTTTGGCAAGCATCACATGTCTTGACAAGACTTTGGGCGTCTTTGTAAATGGTTGGCCAATAAAATCCTTTATCAAATACCTTTCGTGTGGTACTAGCGGCACCATGATGCCCTCCGTATGGACCTTCATGACAATGGCGGAGAACTCTTCGTGCTTCGCTACCATGTACGCATCGTCGGACGAGTTGGTCGGCACACATTTTGAAAAGATAGGGATCTTCCCAAAAATAGTGTTTCACATTGGCAAAGAATTTTTTTCTTTGATGATGTGACCATCCTTTTGTGACTATACCGCTAGCTAGGTAGTTAGCATAGTCGGCGTACCATGGTTCTTCCTTGTATTCCACCATTTCCAGAGACCCAGTTGGAAATTTTTCGTTGATTTGCTCGTCCGTGGTTGCCTCCAAAGCTGGGTCTTCTAAGCGCGAAAGATGATCTGCTGCGGTATTTTCTGCTCCTCTTTTGTCTCTGATTTCAATGTCAAATTCTTGGAGGAGTAGAATCCACCGAATCAAACGTGGTTTTGCGTCCTGCTTCTTGAAGAGATATCGAATGGCTGCATGATCTGTATAGACTATAGTTTTAGAAAGAACAAGATAAGAACGAAATTTATCAAAAGCAAATACCACAGCTAATAATTCTTTTTCAGTTGTTGTGTAATTTTCTTGTGCATCATTAAGTGTTTTTATCACGGCCCCCGACCCGGTTTGACCCGTTTCAGGAGCCGCGGAACAGAAATCCCCTGGTATTTAATTAACAGCGGAAGTTTCATCAGGATCTTTTGAAAACTGAAATATTTCCCGTTTATTTTATTTCACAATTCGGGATAAAACCCGGTAATTTACAATATTGAGATTTCACGAAGAAATCTTTTATTTTACAAAACATGTTTCTTTATTTTATACTGAGCCACTTCCTTAAGCTGATAGTGCTTCACGGCACTTTTTCCTGGATCACAACAGATCACCTGAAACATGTTTGAAAAAGGTTTTGTCAGCGGGAAATACTGAGTGAATCATTCTATTTACATAAAACGACCTGTTTGTTATAATTTACAGTATTAAGAGCGATTACAATGTCTCTATCTTTTAAATTAACTGATCCAGTTGTCACTTGACCGGACTTGTGACTGTGGACATATCACTTGTTGGGTCCGTTCACCCACAAATGATAAATAATTAGTAGCTATGTGCACATCCCCCCACATACTGGCAGTAATTTCAGATCACATAGACTTAATCCCTGTAATTATATCCTTTGAAAATAACCATGCTTTTGTAAATAGATTTGATAAAAAGAGAATGACTCACATTGCAGATTTAACAGAGCTTATCCTACTGATTAGCCTTGATAACCTAGTTTAAATAATCAGGCACACAAACTAGGTTAGTAACTTAATACAGCATTTACGATAACTCACGAGATTAAAACCTTCACAACGAATGACAAAGTGCGATACTTAAACATCCATCGATTTAACGACGAATGACAAAGCATAAACCCTAATGTGGGCAGCACTTAAACATCCATTGGATAGTTTAATCGATCGGACATTGAATCGTAGCAGCGATCGAGTTATTACCCTGAATTGTGGCAGCACTTCGTGATCAGTGTGTGTTTTTGTAGTGATTATACTATAACTCAGCGTACAATTCGAATTTGAACGTCGAACGAACACTCAGTTGCATGAAACAGAAGCTACTATTTATACTTGAAAAATGCCCCCCTCGCGCCACGTGAAAGGTTCCCTTGCGCGCGTCGCGTGGCGCGAGAGACCCTAGTCTATCATAGGCTTGCTTTGTGTCCCAGTAGCTTAGCTGAGTTGGCCGTTTGATCAATTTCGCAATACACGTAAAACTGTGTGGATATTACCGAGTAGGGTTTACCCCCCCTGAGTTTTAGGGGCCCTAATCCTGATTCCAATTGTTCTGAAATTTTTAGGGATTATACAGAATCACTTGGGTTTCTCAATTAGGGTTTCCTATTGGACAATTTGATTAAATAAATATAACTTTTGATGAGAGTTGTTACATTCTACCCACCTTAATAAAAATCTCGTCCTCGAGATTTATTGGAATAAGTGAGGATACTTTCGCTTCATTTCTGATTCCAGCTCCCAAGTATATTCAGCTCCTCTCTTTGAACCCCATCTGACTTTGACTAAAACTAGTCGTTTGTGTTTGAGAAACTTGATCTTTCGATCCTCAATTTGAAGAGGTTTCTCAACAAATTTCAACTTTTCGTTTACCTTTATATTTCGAAGAGGTACTACCAGTGATTCATCTGATAAGCATTTTTTGAGATTGGATACATGAAATACATCATGTACTCCTGCTAATTCTTCTGGTAGTTGTAAACGATAAGCAACTGGTCCTATACGTTGGATCACTGAAAATGGTCCTACGTATCTTGGACTTAGCTTTCCTTTCTTTCCGAATCTAACTACTCCTTTCCAAGGAGAAACTTTTAATAGTACTTTGTCTCCAACTTGGAATTCTAACGGCTTGCATCTATTGTCTGCATAACTTTTCTGGCGATCTCGAGCCGTCTTCAGTCTTTCCTTGATTTGAGTAATCTTATCAGTCGTTTCTTGCACTATTTCAGGACCTGATAATTGACTTTCTCCTATTTCTGCCCAACAAACTGGAGTTCTGCACTTTCTTCCATATAGTGCTTCAAATGGGGCGGTTTCAATACTTGAATGATAGCTATTGTTATCGGAGAATTCAATTAATGGTAAATGATCATCCCAATTTCCACCAAAATCTATTACACATGCTCTGAGCATGTCTTCTAGAGTTTGGATCGTCCTTTCACTTTGTCCGTCTGTTTGGGGATGATATGCAGTGCTCAGATTTAATCGAGTTCCCATAGCTTGCTGGAAACTTTTCCAGAAATGAGAAGTAAAACGACTATCCCTATCCGAAACAATGGAGAGTGGAACTCCATGTAAGGATACAACTTCATCTACATACAATTTTGCCAACCTTTCCATACTAAAGGTTTCTTTCATTGGTAGAAAGTGAGCTGATTTGGTTAATCGATCCACGATTACCCAAATTGCATCATTACCTTTTCTGGTTTTAGGTAACTTAGTAACAAAATCCATTGTTATAAGTTCCCATTTCCATATAGGCATTTCTAATTGTTGTAGTAAACCTGAGGGTTTCTGATGTTCTGCCTTAACTTGTGAACAAGTGAGACATTTAGAAACATATCGTGCTATATCCTTTTTCATTCCTATCCACCAAAAGTTCTTTCTTAAATCTTGGTACATCTTATTGTTTCCTGGGTGCATAGTATACCTAGATTTATGAGCTTCCTCTAAAATCTTAGGTCTTAAGTCTCCATGCTTAGGTACCCAAATTCTACTTTTGTGGAATCTCCAAACTCCATTTACTCCTTGTTCTAATTCCTTGATTCGTCCTTTCATTCCTTCAGCATCATCCTTGATTGCTGTAGCTTGAACATTCTTCAATTGTTCCATTAAATCTATTTGTAGATTTAATCTGAGAGCACGAACCTGTCGTTGTTTCTCATAATACTTACGACTTAAGGCATCTGCAACTACATTTGCCTTTCCTTCGTGATACTGAATATCACAGTCGTAGTCACTTAGGATTTCCATCCATCTTCTTTGTCTCATGTTTAACTCTTTTTGCCCAATGTTGGTGCATGTTTGTGACAACAACTTAGATTTGGTCTTTGGATATCTTGTAATTAGATAAACGATAAACAGTTAGGGGGTTTAGCTTTGTATTAGTGAGTTGTAATGTTTGGGCTAACCAAACCCATACTTATGGGGATGTGGGACGAATTGGGCCTTGCCCAAATTCGCAACTCATGTGGTTTATCCTAGCCCAAGTAGCAAACCTTGTGTTATATAAACAAGGTTAGGCTTTAGGGTTTAGGTTAATCAGCCAGAACATTGTTTGAGAGCAATTTCGTGAGAGTACTTAGGCTTGGACAAAATTGTGTGGTTAGGGTTTAGATTGATTGTAATTCTTGAGTGATTGATAATCAATAGAAACCCAGGTTGAAAGTGATTTGCTGTTTCTGTTCTTCTACTTGTTTCTGGTATATTCTGATCAAGAGGATTCCGCACTCTTGATTAGATTGACAATTCTGTGAAAGATCCATACGAAAAGGGGACCTACAATTGGTATCAGAGCATTAGGCTCTTGGAGAAGCTCGGTTCAGAATTGTGTCTACAGATTTGGGTGGAATTTTCGAAAATTTTGAAACCTGAAAACTAGGGTTTCGAAATTTTGTGGGTTTGATATTTTTTGAAATTTTTGTTTAATCATATTTGGCTGTTTGATCTTCTGCTTTGATTGTTGATTGGTTTGCAGGTTTTAGGGTTTCAAGGACGAATTTTTGGCTAAAAAAAAAACTTGAAGATTTGAAAACTGTTTTCGTGTTCTTCATCAAGTTCATCAAAAGTTTGTCAAAAGTTTGCTGATTTGCTTGCTTGATTTTGCAGGAAGTTGTTACGAAATCTTGGAAAAATCTGCTGAATTAGGAAAATATTTGATCAGATCCTGCGAATTTGGATATCAGCGAATTTGTGACTTGAAATCTCGGTGGACAGCGAAATTGTTTGACCCGGCGAATTTGAAATCCAAAGGCGACTTTGGTAACCGTATAATTTTCCTCAGCGAAATTATTACGGTTTTCGGCGACTATACTGGTCGGTGTAATAGCGAAATTAGACAGCGAAATTAAGCAGCATATATATCATTGGATTTGTCTTTTCGAGACGATTCTAAAGGTGTAATTTGGTAACCACTGTTTTCGGAGAAATTTTGTACGGTTTAATCAGTACGGTTACGATAAAGACGTCTTTAAAGATGGTCAGAATGGACAAGGTCAGTGAGACTATTAAACATTGGCCAAAGCTGAAAAATGTCAAAGAATATGCTGACTGGAAAGAGGAGTTTGAGACATTTGTGAAGAGTGAAGATACCAGAATGTGGTATTGTATGATAGATGGCTATGTTGCTCCTACGCGTAGTATTGAAGGAAGGGTTTTAGTGCTGTCTTATGACAAGATGGATGAATCTGAGAGACAGGTGGTTGATGCTGAAAAGAGAGCCTTGGCGGCAATAAAGATGTCCTTACCTGATAGCATCAAGCATACCTTCCAAAAGTACACCGATTCAAAGGATATGTGGGATGCATTACAAAAGCGATATCAGGGAAATGATAATGTCACTCAGGCATTCATGGCAGAGATAGTGCTAGTTGATGAGGCTGAAACTATTGTGAGTGATGCTGAATCTGAAGTGAAGAATGTTGAAGCTCAAGTGGAGAATGCTGAAGCAAAAGTGGATGCTGAAGTGGAGAAAGAGAGTGAAGCTGAATAGGTTGTTGCTGATGAAATCTCAGAAGTTCATGAGAAAGAGGTACAATCTAATTCAGTATGTTTGAGATGTCGTGAACTACAGGGTGAGGTTGACAGGTTGTCAACACAAAACCAAAGTCTGGTAAGTGAGATGTCTAACATAAAAGAAGCAAACTTTTTTGCTAAAAGAAATGAATCGTCATACTTGAAGAAGATAAAAGGTTGTGAAGCTGAAATTGAAGCTTTAACATGCAAGTTAAATGAAAAACTTCAAGTAATAGATTTAGCTCATGACATGATGGCCGAGAAAACAAAAGAGATTTCTGAAAAATGCAAAGAGTTGTCAGATGCACAACTCAAAATTGTTGAACTTGAAAAGAAATTGAGTCAATTCAGAGATTCGTCTTTTGTTATGAAACACATGATGGGTGGGTTAAAGAAGAGTAATGACAAGACCAGTGTGGGCTTCCAGGGCTTTAATGAAGTTCCACCTCCTCTTAGTCATAACTATTCATTCCTTCCTAGTGAAGATGAGCTAGCAGACTTTATGGCATCTGCACCAAGTAGCTTCGGATCCACATCAAGTCAAGGTGATGGATCTGAGAGTGATGATTTGAAAAGGAAAAATTCACCGCCTAAGAATAAAAATCAAGCTTTTGTTAAAAAGATTGATTTTGTTCAAGGTAGTGATATGAAAAATGAAACAACTGTTATTGAAAATGAATCAAATGTAGAGTTTGCTAAAAATAAAAACAAAGAAAAGTCTGAACCCAAGCAAACTGAACAAGGTTCATCCAAGGGATCATCACCATCTGATAAGGGATCTACCTCAGAGACTCCAGTTAAGAAGTCTTTGAAAAGGAGATCGTGCTTCAAGTGTCACATCAAGGGACATGTAGCTAGCTGCTGTCCTAACAAAAAGAGTGAAGCACAACTTAGTGAAAAACAGAGAGGGAAATTACCAGTGAAGGAAGGTGATAGTGAGGAGAAAGGCTCAAATTCTCCAAAGAAACCTGCTACTAAGCAACCGGAGAATGTTGCTGTTGGTGTAGATAAGGCTGGAAAAGGAACTCCACAAGTTCCTCGTTTTCGACGAAATCAACCAAGATTTTAGCCTAGATCTCCACCAGGCAGATACGAGAGACCTAGAAGCAGTTCACCTAGAATGAACAATTTTAATGGAAATTCAAGTAATTTCAGAAGTCAAGGTCAATATCAAAATCGATACCAAAATGATGGTGGTCGAACTTTTTATAACAATGGCTTTAGAAATTACAACAATAATGCTTCTTGGAATCAAAATTCAAGGTACCAAAATCAAAATTTCCAAAGGTCAAATAGTCCAAACACGTATAGGAACCCTCAGGACCAAAGACCTAGTGGAAATCAAAATCAAATTCCATCAACAGGTCTGAGATCCAAGACTCCAGTTAGGAGTAATGGATATTGGATGGATGTTCCAGTAGTTGGTGAATTTGGACGACCCAAGACCATTAAGGCTTGGGTCCCCCAATCTAACTAATTTCTTAGTTGGTGTGTGCAGGAGCTGCTAAGGAGGATTATCAACTTATGTTGATAATGGCTGCTCTAGGCACATGAAGGGGGATGTGAGATTGTTGATATATATATATATTAAGTGATTTAAATTGAAGTTCAAAGTGCTGAGTTGACACACTAGATAACCTGGCAGATCTTTATACTAAAGCTTTTGACATGGCTCGCTTTGAACACTTAGTCGAACTCAACGGGATGAGGAATCCTGAATAACTGGTTTTTCATAAGAATTTTTGTAAATAGTTTACTGCTTTTCTTAAAAATCAAAAATACAAAAACATTGAAAAATTAAAAACATAAAAAAATAGAAAATTAAAAATGAGTTATCACTATGTGAAAAAGAAGAAATGATAGTACATCAGCAAGTTAGACTGTCACACTGAAAATAAATTTAAATTGCTTAAGTGTGATAGCAGCTTCGTTATATGATGTACCAGTAGGCAAAAAGCATGAAATAATCAACTTACCAATGTGATATAAACTTAAATGAACTGTGTATGAGTGGGGAACACATCAGTGGTGTATGGTTTAATGACCTTAAATCTTGCGTTGATAGATTGCCAAAATCTGAAGTTTTGGGTCTTTATACTGTTATTTCATCTGGGGATATCTTGACTGTCCTTCTGTTCAGAACTACAATTGTACACGACCCCAGGAAAGAAAGTCATTTGGAATTAGCTCATTTCTATTTGAATGTCTGTATGTTGTCCCGATACACACAATTTTGATCTGATTCTGAAATCTTCTCTGAAAAAGTCGTGTACCTCCTCTGCTGCATCCAGATATATGCTGACCTAGAGGTGCTAGGCAACGACAGCTTCTGCTGCATCCAGATACATGCTGACCTAGCTGTACGTTGTCGCGCTATAGATCTAATACACCCGAAAGAGGCCCTCAAGTGCCCAAAAGAAACCCAATAAACCTATATCAAACTGAGAAAACTCATTTGATCTGTATATTATACCATCTCTGCTAAAGATCTATTATGTTCTCTTCTCAACCTATTCCCAGTTAAGATTTCAGAAATCTGGATTGGACTTGTGAAATATGTGGTAGGGAAGATACTTGCATGATAGAGTGTGTTGTTTATATTTCTAGGATTTGATTAGTATTTATTTGGGTGTTCATTGTTAAGCAATCAAAACATGATAAAACAGATTATATGCAGACCTAGGCACTGTCAGGATATCTTAAAGGATGACATCAGTATACTCACCTACTACGATGAATCTTTGTGCATACCTTGATCGCGGGGGTATATCCTGAAGTGGGACACACTAATATTTCAGTAATTAACATTACCTTAATGTATCATACGGTAATGGTACTTGAAATGTTCATGCATTTTGTTTAAGTGGACAAACATACTGGTAATCGTCTTGGACTGCTTTTCATGAAAAATTAAATAAAGAATTATCTAATAGTGTGAAACTGTTTGATTGTGCTGATATGATCTTCTTACCAGTGATTCTCACAAAAATAGAGTGTTTATTGCTTTTGTTATTTACTTGCTTTCAGAAAAAATATAAAAATCCAAAAATAATGTCTTTTTCTGTTTAAAATTCTTAACGTACGGAAAACTGTTATTCTTGGAGGAATTGTTACTGATAGGGGGAGACGGTGTTGGAAAGTGAGTTCAAAATTTTAAATCATGCGGGTTATAGGGTGTGTGATGAAAAAAAAAGGTTTGTGTGTTGGTAATGAATTGAGAATGCTTAATCTGTGATATAATCTCTTGAAAAATAATAATTTGTTTAACTTTGTTGAAAAATTCTTATGGTTTCTCGAGATGTTTGTTTTTTTAAACAGATTGAAGCAGTATGTTGCTGAGAAGTTAAAGTGATGTGTTGCTGAGAAGTTGCTGTGTTGCTGAGAAGTTGCTGTGTTGCTGAGAAGTTGCTGAAAAGATGAGAGTATGATTGGATGCATGGTAGAACCTCCTTTCTACATTGCAGACAAAGTTGAAGAGTTTGAAGATTGCTATTCAAATGCTGAACTGGAGTTTACTCAAACGCTAAAGTTTTGAAGATTTGGTGATTGGATGCATCAGCTTAGGGGGAGTCTGTTGCTGACAGAAGCTGTTGAAGCTGAAGCTATCCAAAGACCAAAGACAGTGCAAGAATACATGAAGATTGCAAGATGACTGGAGACCAAGTTATTTTATGAAGCTATTGTCAAGGGGGGGTTTGTTGGTGCATGTTTGTGACAACAGCTTAGATTTGGTCTTTGGATATCTTGTAATTAGATAAACGATAAACAGTTAGCGGGTTTAGCTTTGTATTAGTGAGTTGTAATGTTTGGGCTAACCAAACCCATACTTATGGGGATGTGGGACGAATTGGGCCTTGCCCAAATTCGCAGCTCATGTGGTTTATCCTAGCCCAAGTAGCAAACCTTGTGTTATATAAACAAGGTTAGGCTTTAGGGTTTAGGTTAATCAGCCAGAACATTGTTTGAGAGCAATTTCGTGAGAGTACTTAGGCTTGGACGAAATTGTGTGGTTAGGGTTTAGATTGATTGTAATTCTTGAGTGATTGATAATCAATAGAAACCCAGGTTGAAAGTGATTTGCTATTTCTGTTCTTCTACTTGTTTCTGGTATATTCTGATCAAGAGGATTCCGCACTCTTGATTAGATTGACAATTCTGTGAAAGATCCATACGAAAAGGGGACCTACACCCAAATATATATCTTAAACTTTTGTGGTCTGTGTAGACAGTAAATTTACTTCCGTAAAGATAATGTCTCCAAATCTTAAGGGCAAAAATTACGGCTCCTAATTCTAAATCGTGAGTCGTATAATTTTCTTCGTGCTTTTTCAATTGCCTTGAAGCATATGCAATCACCTTTTTGCGTTGCATAAGCACACATCCATATCCTAGTTTTGAAGCATCACAATATACCTCAAAATCTTCAGTTCCTTCTGGTAAGGCTAAGATTGGTGCATTTGTTAATTTCTGCTTTAATATTCTAAAGGCTTCTTCTTGCTTTGGTCCCCATTCAAACTTAACCGCTTTACAGGTTAGCTTAGTTAATGGTACGACTATTTTGGAAAAATCCTTAATAAACCGTCTATAATACCCAGCTAAACCTATAAAACTTCTAATTTCCATTGCTGTTTGTGGAACCTTCCATTTGGTAATTGCCTCTATCTTAGCAGGATCTACGTGAATACCTTCGTGATTCACCATGTGTCCTAAAAATTGCACTTCTTGCAACCAAAATTCACACTTCGAGAATTTGGCATAAATCTTTTCTTTTCTTAACAAAGTTAAGAGTGCATGAAGGTGTTCACAATGCTCTGTCTGACTTTTGGAATAAATAAGTATATTGTCTATGAAGACAATTACAAATTTATCCAAATATGGTTTACAGATCCTATTCATCATGTCCATGAATGCAGCAGGTGCATTTGTTAACCCAAAGGGCATGACTGTAAACTCATAATGACCATACCTAGTTCTGAAAGCAGTTTTAGGTATGTCTTCTTCTTGTACCTTCAATTGATGATATCCGGAGCGTAAATCTATTTTAGAAAAATATCTAGCTCCTTGAAGTTGATCAAACAGATCATCAATCCTAGGTAATGGATATCGATTCTTAATTGTAACCTTATTCAGTTCTCTATAATCGATACACATTCTCATGGAACCATCCTTTTTCTTTACAAACAATACTGGCGCTCCCCAAGGGGATGAACTAGGTTGTATGAATCCTTTACTTAGTAATTCATCTAATTGCGTTTTTAGTTCTAACATTTATGTGGGTGCTAACCGATAAGGTTCCTTGGCTATCGGTGTAGTTCCTGGAATTAGATGAATCCTAAATTCTACTTCCCTATCTGGGGGTAATCCTGGTAACTCTTCTGGAAATACATCCGGATATTCTGAGACTACTGGTATTTCCTTAAGATCTTTTCCCTTAGTACTAATGATTACCGAAATCATATACACTATTCCTTGTTTTCGTTCATAATTAGCAACTTTCATTACTGATATGAACTTCATGGGCTTACGTGATTTATCTCTTGTAATCCTAATTACTTCTCCGGTGGGTGATTGAATTTCTATGGAATTCTGATCACAAAGAATTCTAGCATGGTTGGCTACTAACCAATCCATTCCTAATACAGCATCAAATTCAGCTAAATTCATCGGCAATAGTTTTGCAGAGAATGTATGTCCTAAAAGTTCAATGTTTTCTTCTTGCAAAACTTTATCTATTTTAACTGAATTTCCGTCTGCCGTTTCAACTGTAAAAATCTGCCTAATATTGGTTAAAGGTAATTTAAGAGCTTGGCAGAATGAAGTATTTATAAAACTTTGGTTCGCACCAGAGTCAAATAATACTTTGGCGTAAATGTTGTGAACTAAGAACGTACCCGCTATCACATCTGGGATGAGTTCTGCTTCTTGAGTGGTTTGCTGAAATGCCCTAGCATTCTTCTTAATAGTTCCGTCAGTCGCCTTAGTTTTGTTGTCTGTTGGTTTGATTAATTTAGGACATTCTGTTTTGAAATGTCCTGCCTCTCCACAATTGTAACAAATTATGGATTTCTTCCTGCAATTTTCTTCATGATGCCCTACAGTTTTGCAAAAATTGCAATATACTTTGCATTTTCCAAAATGTTTATTTTTGCGATTTTGACAGAACGGCAAGGTTGAAGATTGCCCTGTTCCTTTTCTCTTGAAGCTGTTATTATTACCCGTACGAAATACTTGGGTAATTTTATGAGCCAGTTCCTTCTTTCTGTTTTCATCTTGTGTGCGTACCAATTCATCGGTTAGGGTATTAGCTAATTCCACAGCATCGTCAATAGTGCGAGGTCTCACAGCTTTAACGATATTGCGGATTTCACTAATCAGTCCCCAAATGTAGCGAGAAATGAGTACTGGTTCTGGCGAAGCCAGTGTTGGTACCACTCTAGCATATTCAAAGAATGTCGAAGTATAACTGCGACAATCTACACCCATCATCCGATGATTTAGGAACTTATTTGTCATTTGTTCCTTTTCATACTCGGAACAGAATTTTCTTTCTACAAAACCCTTAAATTCTTCCCAAGTCATGGCATAAGCTATAATTCTTCCTTTTGATTGTAACATAGTGTTCCACCATTCAAGTGCTCCTTCCTTGAAGAGATTTGATGCGTACATAACCTGATCATCTTTAGCACATTTACTTATTGCAATTACTGCTTCAGTTTTTTCTAACCAACGCAGTGATGCAGTTGCTCCTTCATTTCCTGCAAATTCAGTGGGTTTACAAGCAAGAAATTCTTTGAAAGTGCAACCAGGCGTTGCAGTTTTCATTTTCTTTGGTAATGGAGCTTGATGTGGTTCCCCATTATGATTAACATGATCATTGCCTCCGTTTGCACTATTACTGAAGTTATCTTCAGAAATACGTTTACTAGGAATGATTTGTTGCGGTTCGATTGGATTCTTTACAGCAGCAATGATGGCTGGAATAGCATTAGCTATCCCTTGAGTAACAATATTTTCGATATCTTGTCTAGTCATATATTGATCTCCTGGATGTTGCTCAGACTGATTAACCTCATTTACTGGTTCATTACCAATGTTTGCCATCTGATAATTAATTTTATATAAATAATTAGTATAAATACAAATATAATAAAACAGTTTGCACATAATCACATTAACATGTATAACCAAAAATTATTGATTTCACAAGTTTCATTATATTATGCCTCGTACACACGATTATCATACAACGTTTTATTGTTAAGTTATTACACATACTGGTTATTATGATTATTTATTAACAAATATTCCTGCAAACTCCTATTATCTGGTCAGCTAATTTCTTAAAAACGACGCTCACTTTTGTCATACTTCCAAGTAACTCTTTCTCCAATATCCCTAATCCTATTTCCTACATCAATTAACTCTTCGCCCCAAAGACGAAGTTCAGTCAGATTCTCCGGGCTCATAGTTGGATATAGTGGAGGTTCTGGGTCAACTTGTGGGAAAAATGTATCAGGGTTGTTTAAAAGATTTTGGTATTGCCAATCAGTTGTCCACCATTCATCTAATTCTACTGGTAGTGGTTGAGGTTGGACAATAGGATCTGGAATAGCAGGTTCCAGATTGATTGGTATTGGAACTTCTAGTGGGTAACTAAAAAGATCTTCTTTAGTAAATATATGGTTTGGATTAGCTGGTTCAAGGTTTCCATCGGCAGGTCCGATGAGGTCACTCATTACTAATTTATGATCTAAAACTTCCCAGGGAGTCATTTTCTGTTTCTGTCTAGAACTTTCTCCGACTTCTTTTTCTGTTTGCTTAAAACTCTTCTCAACTTCTATCTCTACTTGATTAATATTTTCCTCAATTTCTACCCCTTTTCCTTTGTCTTTTGGTTCTTCAGTTGTAGTAACCTTTCTTGTTGCTGGCTTTTTCCTTCGTACACGCCTCCAGCCCACAAATCTGCTTCTTTTCTTGGGTTTAGGTTTTGCCAGTGGTTTGGATTGAAATTCCATGGGTTCTTCTTTATCAGCGAAGTAACCGGTGAATTCCTTGGAAACTTCTATCTTAACGGGATAGAGGTTAAGATTTTCTAAACCTTCTGATATCTCATTCATGCTGTTTAGCATATATGCAAAATACATACCAAATGTTAAAATAGAATAACAAAATTTTATAGATAACCCGTAAATATTATTGCATACATAAAACAACTGACAAGTAAATTATACTACGATTTACTGTAAACTTATTTATTTACTAAATAAGGTTTCTGGAAAATAAAAGTGCTAAAACTTTTTGAGTATTTAGAGATTTACATTTTCTGCTACTATGGCTAGCATATAAAGATTTGCCCATTTCTCATCTAATTTGTCCTCCCAAGGTGATTTATTGATTAAGTCCTGGGTTTCTTGTTTAACTTTCTTCTCTCGGTTTTTCCTTATTTCCTCCTAACTTTTCCTAATAATCAAACGTCTTTTATTAGGAGAAAGTGGTTCCTCGTAATGTGCCTTACGGACAAATATTCCTTCTTCAGGAATTACATAAGGTTTTGTTTGGGATGAACTTCCCTTCTCGTTGGATGACCTATCTAGTTTAAGATAGATGTTTGACAGCTTTTGTTTACCCATACTGTAACTAACAAATAATCAGTTAATAAAACACAGAATCACATACTTGGCAATCAGTAAAATTAAGTATTTCTAAATACTTAATAGGCTTAAATCCGTGGCTCTGATACCACCTTATTTCTATCACGGCCCCCGACCCGGTTTGACCCGTTTCAGGAGCCGCGGAACAGAAATCCCGTGGTATTTAATTAACAGCGGAAGTTTCATCAGGATCTTTTGAAAACTGAAATATTTCCCGTTTATTTTATTTCACAATTCGGGATAAAACCCGGTAATTTACAATATTGAGATTTCATGAAGAAATCTTTTATTTTACAAAACATGTTTCTTTATTTTATACTGAGCCACTTCCTTAAGCTGATAGTGCTTCACGGCACTTTTTCCTGGATCACAACAGATCACCTGAAACATGTTTGAAAAAGGTTTTGTCAGCTGGAAATACTGAGTGAATCATTCTATTTACATAAAACGACCTGTTTGTTATAATTTACAGTATTAAGAGCGATTACAATGTCTCTATCTTTTAAATTAACTGATCCAGTTGTCACTTGACCGGACTTGTGACTGTGGACATATCACTTGTTGGGTCCGTTCACCCACAAATGATAAATAATTAGTAGCTATGTGCACATCCCCCCACATACTGGCAGTAATTTCAGATCATATAGACTTAATCCCTGTAATTATATCCTTTGAAAATAACCATGCTTTTGTAAATACATTTGATAAAAAGAGAATGACTCACATTGCAGATTTAATAGAGCTTATCCTACTGATTAGCCTTGATAACCTAGTTTAAATAATCAGGCACACAAACTAGGTTAGTAACTTAATACAGCATTTACGATAACTCACGAGATTAAAACCTTCACAACGAATGACAAAGTGCGATACTTAAACATCCATCGATTTAACGACGAATGACAAAGCATAAACCCTAATGTGGGCAACACTTAAACATCCATTGGATAGTTTAATCGATCGGACATTGAATCGTAGCAGCGATCGAGTTATTACCCTGAATTGTGGCAGCACTTCGTGATCAGTGTGTGTTTTTGTAGTGATTATACTATAACTCAGCGTACAATTCGAATTTGAACGTCGAACGAACACTCAGTTGCATGAAACAGAAGCTACTATTTATACTTGAAAAATGCCCCCCTCGCGCCACGCGAAAGGTTCCTTTGCGCGCGTCGCGTGGCGCGAGAGACCCTAGTCTATCATAGGCTTGCTTTGTGTCCCAGTAGCTTAGCTGAGTTGGTCGTTTGATCAATTTCGCAATACACGTAAAACTGTGTGGATATTACCGAGTAGGGTTTACCCCCCCTGAGTTTTAGGGGCCCTAATCCTGATTCCAATTGTTCTGAAATTTTTAGGGATTATACAGAATCACTTGGGTTTCTCAATTAGGGTTTCCTATTGGACAATTTGATTAAATAAATATAACTTTTGATGAGAGTTGTTACAGTTTTACTAGCATAATAAATTGGGTGGAAATGCTTTTCTTTTCTTTGTCCCAAGACAGCTCCAACTGCAAAGTCACTAGCATCACACATGATTTCGAAAGGGAATTTCCAATCTGGCGCTATCATGATAGGTGCATTGACTAACATTTCTTTTAAGGTTAGAAATGCTTGATTGCAATCCTTGTCAAAGATGAAAGGGGCATCTTTTTCAAGTAATTTTGTTAGAGGCCTTGAGATTTTTGAAAAGTCTTTGATAAACCGTCTATAAAATCCGGCATGCCCTAGGAAACTTCTGATAGCTCTTACGGAGGATGGAGGTGGTAATCTAGAAATGGTATCTATTTTGGCTCGATCCACCTCTATTCCTTCGCTTGAGATCTTGTGACCGAGTACTATTCCCTCCGTTACCATGAAATGGCATTTTTCCCAATTAAGGGTGAGGTTAGTTTCCTCACATCGGGATAGCATTCGTTCAAGGTTATCGAGGCATTGGTCGTATGAATCCCCAAAGATAGAAAAGTCGTCCATGAAGACTTCCATTGTCTTTTCTATCATGTCATGGAAAATGGCTACCATGCAACGTTGGAATGTTGCGGGGGCATTACATAGACCAAACGGCATGCGTCGATAAGCAAAAGTTTCATAGGGACATGTGAAAGTTGTCTTTTCTTGGTCTTCGGATGCTATCGGGATTTGAAAGTAACCTGAAAAACCATCCAAGAAACAATAAAATTTATGACCGGATAATCTTTCTAACATTTGATCAATGAAAGGTAAAGGAAAGTGATCTTTTCTTGTGGCTTCATTTAATCGTCTATAATCTATACATACTCTCCATCCTGTGACGGTTCTCGTTGGTATTAATTCATTCTTTTCATTAGTTATTACCGTCATACCTCCTTTCTTTGGAACTACTTGGACGGGAGTTACCCAAGGACTATCGGAGATAGGATAGATAAATCCGGCGTCAAGTAACTTGATAACCTCGTTTTTAACCACTTCTTGAACATTTGGATTCACTCGACGTTGTGGTTGTATGACCGATTTGTAGTCATCATTCATCAAAATTTTGTGTGTGCACATAGAAGGACTAATTCCTTTTATGTCTACAAGTTTCCAAGCTATTGCATTTTTATGTTTTTTCAAAAGACTAATTAATTTTTCTTTTTCTAAGCTATTTAATTTAGACGAAATAATTACAGGTAAATTACCATCTTTGTCTAGAAAAGCATATTCCAAACCTTTTGGAAGTTCTTTGAGCTCAAGTGGTGGGTCTTTAGGAGACTCCTTATTTGGTTGCTCATTTCGATCAAGAACTTTAAAAGTTTGTTCTATGGCGACCTCTTCTTCAACAAAGTGGTCAATCTCTTCACTTGTATCGGGTGGTCAATCTCTTCACTTTTATGTCTACAAGTTTCCGAATGGATATTTCATTGACCGTTCGAGATCGACACTTCTTTTAAATGCCCCTAATTGAAGAGGTAGATTGTTGAACTTCCGGTTTTTCAAAGCTTCGTGAGTTTTTACAAATGGTCGTCCCAACATTAGAGGAGCGTCATCGAGGATGACAAAGTCGGTCGGGATTACCATTTGATTTGTTTGAACCAATACATCCTCAACTATACCGATTGATTTTATTACTTTCCGATTGGATAGAAAAATGGGTATTTGAAGTGGAGAAAAATCACTAATATTCAATTTTTCGAAAATGTAGTTAGGCGTATCTTAACACAAAGATCTTTATCGATGGTGACATTACTAATAAATAAATTTTGAAAGAAACATGGAACCGGTGTAATGTTAATTTCAAATGGGTCTTCTTTTATTAGCGAAGTTTGATCATTAGTTAACTTAACGCTTACCGTTTCGTCAATTTTAGTGTTAGTGTTTAACTCTTTTAAAAACTTAGCATGAGTGGGTACTAAACAATGATTTTCAAAAGAAGGTGACAAGAGATTAATTTCTTCAAAATTAGACTCTTCTTGAATTTTAACGTTGTCGGAATCACCTATTTCGTTGTTTAACTCATGTGTCGGTTTTTCACTTATTTGTTCTTCCATTTTTACACTTTCGGTTATCTCTTCTTTTTTTAATTCTTCTCTTGCGCGGGACTCCTCTTCCCTTGCGCGAGATTCTCTTATACAGTTATCGATAACCCTTATGTGTTCTAATATCCTATCGGTTACTTCGGTTATAGAAAAAGAATCGGGATTTTCTAAGCTTGAATCCGGTTGTTCGACCCTTTGTTCCTCATAATACTCATATGAAGTAGATGGTTCACACCATTGTTCTTCATTGTAAGCATATGATGGATAAGGTTCGTAATTTTGTTCTTCATAATACTCATATGAGGTGGGTTGTTCACGCCATGGTTCCTCATAATAAGCATACGAAGGTGGTGGCTCATATCTTGGTTCCTTAAAGTATGAGTATGAAGGCTCATACATTGGTTCATCAAAATATGAGTATGAGGGAGGAGGTTCATACCTTTGGTCTTCATAGGATGTGTATGAAGTTGATGGCTCGTACCTGGGCTCCTCATAGTAGGTGTATGAATTGATGGTTGATATGAGTGATTATTTTGAACCGAGCGTGAGTTACGACAATTAGTGCAATAATTACCCCTATAATCATCCTCCTCATAGGTGTAGTTGTAACCTCCTAAGTATTGATCCATAAGAATCACTCAGCAGACCACAACCAAGTCTCGAGATCAGAAAACAAAAATAAAAACGGAAACAGAGGCTGGACACGGCCCCGTGTTAAGTGAGCACGGCCCCGTGTTCAGTGAGCACGGCCCCGTGTTCAGTATCTGTATCTGGGCGTTTTAATTAAATTTACTGATCTAGTTGAACACGGGGCGTGTTCAGTGAGCACGGCCCGTGTTCAAGCTACTGTTACTGGGTCTTTTTATGAAAATGTGCAGCACGGCCCCGTGTTTAGTGAACACGGCCCCGTGTACAGGTTACTGTAAATGCAAAATTAAACTAAAATGCAGAAAAATGTGCGCGCGCTTTAAAAAAGGTTTTGAAAAACTGATTAGGCCGTCGATTTTAAGCTTTCTTAAAATCCTTGTGTCCCCGGCAACGGCGCCAAAAACTTGATGCGTGTGAAGTGTTATATATATTAGGTGTATATTTTAAGCCCCTTTAACACTTATTTTTAGCCAAGTTTTAAATTTATAAAACACGATATTTTACTAACACTAAACACACATATGGGCAAGGATACAATCCTAAAAGGGTGGATTATTGTAGTAGGCCCCTCTTTTGAAGGTGACGTTACCCTCACCCCAGTAGTTTGAGTCAGCAAGGATACAATCCTAAAAGGGTGGATTATTGAAAGATAATTAATTAAGTTATTAATGCAAATTATCGTAGGCCCCTCTTTTGGAGGTGACGTTACCCTCGACTAAGTAGTCTGAGTCAGCAGGGATACAGTCCTAAATAGCCGGGTTATAGTATTAATAGTAGTTAACTTATGAGGGGATCAAAGAGTTTGGACCCCCGCCATCCAATACCGTAAGTATTGAAGGAGGTCCTACTAAATTTGACCCAGGTCCCTTGCAGGACCTCTAAACGCTGAACAATGGCAAGACCTTTACCAAACCGTTCCCTTAACCCCCGACCAGGTAGCCAACATACCTCCATATAGACCGTGGGGATATGAATGGTGAAAATCTTTTTATTTTATATAGACAGTAATATAATGCCAAGACACCACGGACAAACGATAAGGAAAGATCACCTTCAACATAAGCAACTAGTTATTAAAGTCATTAATACAAAACCAAATAAAAAGTGCAAAAGATTAGAAATAAAAAGTATTACACTAGACACTTTGTCTTCACCAAGTGATGTAAGAGACTTAGGCAAACATGGCCTTGATTGTCAAGAACTCTTACGATCAATCTTGGATCCCGAGACGACTCACACACTCTATGATGGACAATGGATGATGGTGTTATGGTGGTGGTGGGTGGTGGGTGAAGTGTGAGAGAGGTGGTGTGCCAAGGGATGGTTTAAGCTTAAGCCAAGCACTCCTATTTATAGGCTGAACAGAAGCTCGGGCACGGCCCCGTGTCCAGTGGGCACGGCCCCGTGTCCACATCCTTCTCTTTCTTCATTTATTGCAGTTTTGTCTTTTTAGTTGACCACGCCCCCGTGTCCGCTGAGCACAACCCCGTGGTGCAGAAGAATCTTTGTACTATGCAGATTTGCTGGATTGTGCAAATCTTATAGTTGACCACGGCCCCGTGTCCGCTGAGCACGGCCCCGTGGTGGGCAATAGAAGCTTCTACCACTTTGTCTTTTCTGCTAACACTTGGACACGCCCCCGTGCTGGCTGAGCACGGGGCGTGTTCAGTCTTCTGATGTCTTGTTTTGCTTGGGAAGTTGTTGTCGTGGGGTCCGGCATGTCACGTCTTGTTCCTTTTCTTGTATTTATGTTAGATTTTGATGTCTTTTTGCTTCTTTTGTTAATTTGAGCTCATTTAATCCTGAAAATACAAAAGGAAGACAAAAGCACACTTTTTCCAACATTAGTACTAAAAAGGGGTTAGTTTTATGCCACAATTGATGAAATTTATATGTTGCATTTTGAACACATCAATTACTAACTGGGTTAGTGATAAATGATGAAACCGACAACAAAATTAATATTTAAGGCTGGTTTTGACAACTTTTAAAGATTAAGGCTGAAACCAACAAAGATTGGTGAAACTTAAAGGTCGTTTTGTGCAATTTACTCTAAACCTTGTATCAAACACACATCCTAGCAATATACTCTAAAGTGAAAGTCAAGATACACAAGAGATATATGCTCTACGACCAAGAACTAATTAAAGAATACCACCTAGCTTGGAGATACAATCAAGAACATAAACCAAAAAGGTCGAACTACACGGTTGCTAATAAGGTATGGTATGAAAAACTTTATTAGCATGTGAAATAAGACATAGGAGGTTAAGTTCTAGGAGAAACGTGTAGTTCGTTCTCTTTACTATTGTAATGTATAACCTTGTAGATAATGAAAATGCAAGTGTCATGTATTTATACTATATTATTAGTTCACTGCTATAAGGGGAGGCTGGGTGGTCCGTGATGGACCATCCATCACTCGTGGAAAACAGTTGCACACCGTCGCCACCATAATCCACCACGCGTGGAATGAAGCACGCGTTGAAGTTTCAAATTCTCGAACGTTGGGGGGCTTTAATTCGACCGTTTTTCAACGGTAAACTTAAATATAAAAAAAACCTTTAAACCTTTTATATATACTTCTCCATTTTTAACATTTCACCCACACCAAAACACAAACACATTTCACACAATCTACATTTTTCTCAAATGGAGTTTCCTACGGATTCGACGTTTCCGATGGATAGCGATACCGATAGCTATACCGACTCGTCTTCCGAAAATGAGACGCTAAAATATTTTGTGTTGGTGTATAACGAACTTGAATCTAGTTCGTCCCGCCCAAAGAAGAAGATGGTAGACCGTGATCGTATACGTGCCAACGAAGTGTTAATGAACGATTATTTTGGGGAAAATCCGCTCTACAATGCCGAAACGTTTAGAGATCGGTTTCGTTTACCAAAAGAATTATTTTTAAAGATTGTTGGAGACATCGAAGCAAGCGAGGAATGGTTTCAAGAAAGTTACGATGCGAGGGGCAAACCAAGTTTCACGCCGATACAAAAATGCACGTGCGCCATTCACCAACTAGCGACAAGTAACCCCCCCGATCAATTTGATGAATACCTAGCTATGGCGGCCAGAACTTCCCGTGAATGTCTGCAATTTTTTTTGCAACGCGGTCATTAAGTTGTACGGTAACGAGTTTTTACGTAAACCGACGAGCCACGACATCTCACGTATTTACGCCGCACATGAGGCTAGATGACATTTTCCAGGGATGCTCGGTAGCATCGATTGTGCACATATCGAGTGTAAAAATTGTCCAAGAGAGTTGCGAGGGGCGTATGTTAGGGGTGACATCAAAAGACCAACCATCATACTAGAAGCAGTGGCGTCGAATGATTTATGGATTTGGCATTCATATTTCGGTGTTCCAGGTTCAAACAACGACATCAATGTGTTGCACACGTCGCCGTTGTTTCAAACCGTAACGGATGGTACCGCACCCTTTTCTCCATTCTATGTTAACGGACGATATTACAGACGAGACTTTTTTCTTGTAATCGTATCTACCCATCATGGTCTGTTTTTGTGAAGGCTCCTTCATTTCTTGTCGAGGCTATATAAATCGTGTTCAAATAATTACAAGAATCGGCAAGAAAAGATGTTGATAGGGCTTTTGGTGTTTTAAAGGGTAGATGGGGTATACTACACCGACCGGTTCGTGCAATGAACAAGAAATCCATACATAGCATAGTATATGCATGTATCATATTGCACAATATGATAATCAAAGCAGACGGACGTGCAATATCTCCGGATTGGGTGTCGGATTCTCCTACACAAGTTCAACTTCCACAAAATATCCAATAAGACTTGCGTGATGAAGAAATGCACTTTCGGTTGAGATACGATTTAATCGAACTGGTATGTTCTTTAGGTTTGGAGTTTCATGAGTCGGACGAGGAGTAGAGTTTGTTTAGTATTTTTTTAAATTGTAGCCTAAAATATTTCTAGTATGTTAAATTGAACTAGTATGTTTTAATTTTAATGAAATTTATAATTTTAGTGTTTTATTGTTAATTTCTAATTTAAGAAAAAAATTAAAAAAATTTGTGAGTGATGGAATTCCATCACTAGTGATGACCACCGCCACTAAAAAATGCTTGTGAGTGATAGAATAGTGGTTGCTAACATGGCGGAACATAATTTGATGTTTGTGAGTGATGAAATTTTATCACTTGTAACCACCACACCCTCCCGACACATCTTAAAGGGACGAAGCCAATACATAACACATAGCGACAGGGTCATCACATAATTATTTTTTTATTTTTAGTGCTCCATAAGCATGCATCATTGCCGGTTGATATTTTTTATTTAGACATATATTACTTATACTTTTCAAACCACATTAAACAAAGTTTCTTGTATCCATGCACAATGATTCATTTCAATATATTCTATCAAATACAACTATACAAATGTTTGTGTTTGACATTTCAAATACTTTATATCATCTACCATAACGAATTAAACAATCAACTATTAAAATAATGTATGATTGAAAAGGTATTCTTTGGACTCTAATACACTCATCGGAGATCAAAATTCCGGCAAACACATCCTCGGCATAATATAAACACCCAAGATTTCATGCCCCGGAGCCATCTCCACCACCCGCAACCGCGGCGGCACCACCGCCACATCCACCACAACAATCCCAACATGATTTTCACACACAACACACACTTTACCACCACCGGCGGCAATGTACTCCGCCCCTTTCAACCTCTCATCCACCACAACTTCCGACCAATTATCAACATCCTCATTGTATCTTCTCAACATCCCTCTTGATTCATCCACCACATACATTGTCGTCTCCTCCATTGCCACCACCGGACCTCTCCAACCACCCAACATCCCCACCGGCATCTCCGCCCACTCATCGGAATCAAGATTGTAAATAAAGCCTTCTTTTGTGTAATCACCTTTCACATTTACCATACAAAGCTTCCCTTTCCATCCAATGGCATCAATTGGTTCTCTACAAAGTTTTGAGTTCTTTAAAGATTGCATTTTTATCCAATTCCCATCTTGTTTCTCATCAAAAGATTCGGTTTTTAGCTCCGGGATTGTTAAAGATTGAATTTTTTCAGAATTCCCATTTCGTTTATTGTCAAAAGATTCGGTTTTTAGCTCCGTAGTTTTGAAAGATTGAGTCTTTCCGCAATTCCCACTTCGTTTCTCATCAAAAGATTCAGTTTTTAGCTCTGAAAATTTCGAAGATTGAATCTTTTGCAAAGAAGCTAAGTGAGAATTGCGAAAATATTCAACATTAGATATTTTTGGAGCTAGAAACCGAATATTTTCGCAATTCCCAACAAAAGATTCTGTTTCTAGCTCCGAAAATTTAAAAGATTGAATCTTTTGCAAAGACGCTAAGTGAGAATTGCGAAAAGATTCAATATTAGATATTTTTGGAGCTAGAAACCGAATATTTTCGCAATTCCCAACAAAAGATTCTGTTTCTAGCTCCGAAAATTTACAAGATTGAATCTTTTCACAATCATTCAAATGGGAATTGCAAAAGGATTCAATCTTTGAATTTTTCGGAGCTAGAAACCGATTACATTTCTGATCAAAAGATTGAGTTTTTAGCTCCGAAAATTTAAAAGATTGAATCTTTTCAATCTTTAAGTTTTTTGGAGCTAAAAACCGAATCTTCTCGCAATCCCCATTTCGTTTCTGATCAAAAGATTCAGTTTTTAGCTCCGAATATTTTAAAGATTCAATCTTTCCACAATTCCCATTAGAATCTCTACGTTTTTCTTCAAAAGAGTCACATTCCAAAGATTGAATCTTTTTCAAATTCCCATTTCTTTGCTCATCAAAAGATTCAATTTTTATCTCCGGAATCATCAAAGATTGAATCTTTTCGCAATTCCCATTAAAATCTCTTCGTTTCTGATCAAAAGATTCAATTTTTCGAACTACCCATTTCTCAACAGATCGAGCAACAGTCTCGGAGTAGTGAGAACCAACGCCACTAGCAACAACCACCGTGTCTTGAAAAGCTCCGGCGGCGCACCACCGTCGTGGGGTTGATAGTGGAGGACCGGAGGACCATGTGTTCGTTAATGGGTTGAAGATAATTGGGTGTGAAAAGGCGGGAATGGGAATATTCCGGTGAACGGAGGTGGCGGCGATGAGAACAAGGTCGCCGGAGACGGTCAAAGTTTGAATTGGTAAACTCCGTGAAATGAACGACGGGTGGCGGTGGGAGAGGCGGTGGATGAACGGTGGTAGTGGTGGGGAAGTGATGGTGATCCATTTTGAAGAAATTGGGTCAAATGAGGAGAGAGTGAGAACTTCGCCGGCACCGCCGTGAGCGGCGGTGCCGGCGGTGGTTATGGGTAGAGAGAGGGTGTAAAGTGATCGGAACGGTGGGAAGGTGGCGGAGTAGAGGAGGCGGCGCCATGACCGGCAAACGGAATATAAGGTGGAGGGGGAGACTAGAGATAGACATAAATGGGCTATGTGGTCCGGCAGCCCTGGTAGTAGAGAGTGGTGGTCGTCGGAAAGTTTACGGCGTTTGGACGGTGGGTGGATGATGGTGGTGGTGGTTGTTGTAGGGTTGACCATTGAAGGCCTTTTAGGTGGGTGCAAAAGCCAAAAGGTATTTGATGGATGAAGCTTAAAGAGGAATAGATTTGTATAATATATGATGACAAATAAATGTTGTTATTATTATTTTTTTGTATAAATTGTTTAAGAAGAAATGGTTGTGTTAATAAATTCATAAAGCCGGTCTATATATACTTTTCAATTTTATTTAATATGATTGTCCTTTTTTGGGCATGTTTTGATTGACTGTAGATATTATTAAAAGAAATAGAGGTTAATATATGATTATATAAATAAAGATGTTATATAAATATAACTACTTTAGACTTTAAAAATGGATTTAAGAAACGTATAAAATTAAAAAGTTTGACTACAGGAGAATGAACTAACGAAAGGTAAAACCTAGGATCTTGAATATGGACTAGGCCCTGGATACTCTTATTCTATGACATATTTCATGTTCATACTCGAATCGTTAACTAAACGAATTAATCTATCAATTTAACAGTATTGTCTGTCAATCTATTGGTGTGTTCAATTTCTTTACGCCTAGCCTGTTCGATTGTATGTTGGTAATGAGTGTTTTTGGGCTACTACAAGAGTGCAACAAGAGGATCCCATAGGGCCACTTTTCTTTCCCCTTGCCTTACACCCCCCTCATTCTACAGGTGCAAGATCGTTGTAATCTCCCGTTTCATGCCTGGTACTTGGACGATAGGACGATTATCGGCAACGCGACTGAGGTTGCTAGGGCCTTAGACATCATCAACGAGGAAGGGCCATCTCTATGGCTTTACCTCAACATTAAGAAAACAGTGGTTTTTGGCCGACATGTGATGGGCAGAAAGTTCAGGACGGGCTTTTCCCGAGAGAGATTGGCAGACCAGAGAGGGGGGTTAAACTCCTTGGTGGAGCTGTTAGCCGTGACCCTATCTTTATTGGAGAGTTGGCAGGGCGGCGGGCCTCTGGGGCGGTTGACCTCATGAAACTCTTACCCTGCCTTAGGGATCCCCAATGTGAACGCCTTCTTCTAAGGTCATGCATGGGGGTTGCTAAGTTACTTTTTGGGCTGCGGACTTGTCAACCCCATTGGATGGTAGATGCGACATCTCAGTTCGATGATGGCCTCCAGGATGCTATAGAAGACATAGTCGTGGGTGGTGGCCCCTTCTTTGGTGATCTCCAATGGCGTTTGGCATCTCTGCCAATACGTCTAGGTGGTTTGGACCTCCTCTCAGCTCGACCGGGACATCTGCAGGCGCTCGAACGCTTAAATATCTCTCTCCCAGACTTTGATATCGGCGGTTTCTCTAACAAGGACATCGTCCCCTCGAAGACACAAAAACTTTGGCCAATGCTCTGTTTAGCAAAATCGCTCAAAGCCTGGGGGGAATTTTTTATTTTTCATCTCGCCAGAAGGCGGTGTTGGAATGCTAGGGTCCCCATGCTCAGGTTTTTTTGACCGTTATCCCGATTGATGGGTTGGGACAATGTATGTCAACAGTAGAATACAGAGTCATCCTTAAATACCGGCTGATGATCCCTTTGTAACCAGAAGATGAAAACTGCCCTATATGTCGTAAAGCTTATATGGATAAATGCAGAGAGCACGCAGTGCATTGTAAAGAACACCCTAGGTTCAATTATCGGCATGACTGGGTGCGGGATGTTTTTTGGGACATCCTGAGAAGAGCTGAGATTTCGGCTAACAAAGAGGCTCCTGTGAATTTCCTTACGGACCCCTATGGAAGGGAGATATACTTTGCGACCAGTGGATCTTCTCGTCTTTGGTTGGGCTAGGGGAAACATGCTTGTGTGGACCTCACGGGGGTTTCCCCTCTGGTTGGTTTAAGGAAAAACGAGTTTGTAGCTGGATAAGTAATAAGAAAGGCAAAATCGAAGAAAGTTGATAAGCACGCTAAAGCTTGTGCAGAGAACCAACATGTTTTTATCCCTTTTGCCTTTGACACATTTGGCTTCCCTAGCGCAAGAAGCTATCCAATTCCTGGCCAGTGTCCAACAGGTCATCCACAACAATTGTTCAGCCCCAGGGACAGTGCCGTTCCTACGTTTTCGGAGGCCCTAATCGAACTACGAAGTGGTGGCCCTTTTGCAGAATTATCATTTTCAACATATTTTGGTAACAAAACCCTCCTCCTTTATACGGGCTTGGGACCGTCAATTATAAACTAAAAAGTTTCTAACACGACAATCCCTAATTTTGTAGCAAATAGCAATGATAGTTTCTAAGAAATATAAAATAGGAATCGAAATCTGAAATATTACCTGTGCAATAGCCACTTTTCACTATTCTCTTCTCTTCTCTGAAAGTCTGAACAGGATCTCTGTCTTCCAAACACAACCCCAATCTTAACTTGCAACCACAGTATCAATAATCAATTGCAATTCTACAAGCAAAGTCACAATCTCAGACACAATAACAAAGACAAAGCCTCAATCAGAGATTTCGAATTTTAGGGCAAACACGTTGATTGAGTAAAAGACACATATATAAACCTATACCATATGAAATAGCCGTTAACCTACCTTAATTTCAGAATTAACACGAAGACTCCCCTAATTTTTCCCCAAATCATGACTTGGGAAGCCGTCATTAAGCTCAGCCGTAATAGAAGCCTGCGCTGTCAAAGTTGCAAGCAGCGTGTTTAATGCCTCTCAATCAACAATGCAATCATTCATAAACTGAAAGTATAATAAAGAAAAACACCCCAAAATAACAAACATAACTGAAGCAGGTATACAGAAGCTCAATTAGCAAAATTGAATCCAAATTTAAAACAATGACATGAAACTTGAAGTGCTACAAAAGAAAACAAAACTGCAACAGCATACATTTCCACTTTCAAATAAAATGACATTTTACCTTATATAAAAATAAGTCAGATGTTACATAACAAAATGTAAAAAATAAGTCAGAGAATTAATAAAATGATTGATACTTAAAAGTGACAAATTCAACCAATTAACTTACGAAAATGCTAACCTTTAGGAGCCATTGCTAACCGAACTTACTCCAATCGATTAACTGCAAAATCATAAAGTATGTTAAATCAAAACAACAAAAAAAAATAAAGAAATGAAAGCATAGAAATTTGAAACCCTAATTTAGAATATTCATATGAACAGGATGGAGACCGAAATATTGGGCATTTGGACGACTCTACATTTGAAGGAGGCCCAAAATACAAAATCTGCATTTGAAGAAGGAGATCTAAAATACAAAATTTTGAGGCCCAAAATACAAAATCTTGAGGCCCTTAAAATTTGAAGGCCCTAGGCCTTTGCCTAGATCCACAAGCCCATTGGGCCGGCTCTGCCCAGGGACAGGGTTTTGTCTTTAATAGATTAAGGTTTGCAATTCAGAAAGGGTTGGCGGCGCGGCTTGTTGCCTGTCTACCTTCTGTTTTGATGTAACTTGGCAAGTATGAATAAAAATGTTACTTTTGAGATTGAAAAAAAATCGACATTGATTAATAACGTTAACTAAATATGGAAACCTAAGTCTAAACCGGTTCAACATGTCAAGACGATAACCAGCAGGGGCGGTCTTGGGGGTGAACGGGGAGGACTACTGGCTAGGGCTTGATATTTTGAAGGACACGTTATTAAAAAAAACGATATGTGTATGTAAAAAAATTAATATGGTATACCCATACAAACACCAACATATACCCATTTACAAAACTATTCTTATGGTTTAAATTAGTTATTAGCCAATTGGCATTAGGTTACCTTTAGTGGGCTCAATACTCAATTTACTTCAAAAAAATAATAACAAAACCCTTGACGAATGCGGAATGCCATACTTTTTTCAACGGTTGTCTGAAAAACTAGTTTATATTATATATTTTGTTAAGGCCTAAGGGCACATTTTTTCAAGATCGAATAAGGCACATGAATTCTAAGGACCAGCCCTCATAACCAACAGATTTAAATAAAGACGATTCAAGAGTATATAGTTGGACCAGTACAACTGTACAAGATGACTGGTAATATAATAAGTGATTATATATGTACTTTTATAAGTTAGTTTTCGTGGTCATCTGATACATGGGTTTTAACTTTTAGCAAATAAAATGGGTTCATGAATTTTAGTGGCAGAACTAGCCCAAAAAGTTAGGGGTATTCTAATTTTTTTTAGGATCAGGGGTATCCTTTATATAACGGAAACGAAGTGTAAGATTAAATATATTATGTAACAATATTTAATCTATAGCCATTATAATCATTTACATAATATAGATCAAAATAAATAATAACCTATTATTTAAATTAGTTGGTAATTGTTGATGGACCATATTACCCTTAGTAACTAATTAGGTTTCCTCCTGGGTGCTTATATAAGGAGAATTATGTGGAGGTTAAAGGGTTACTCAGTTTCACACCCCATAAGCCTAACATCAAATTCGTCCTCCATCTCCTAACCGATACCCTTTTCGGTTCTCTAAGCCCCATCATCAGTCAGCACCCTAAGGAGGAACCAGATCACGATGACAAGCATGTCGAACTCCATTACTGGATTCTCCACTGGACTTTCTGCTGTGACAGGTATGATTTATTGTTTTCCCTCATGCTCAAACAGAACTGAACCAACATGTGGTATCAGAGCATATGTTGATTAGTCAGTTCTGTTTTCGTATCCATAATTCTGGGATTGAAACTTGGAAAACGAAAATTTTTGAAATCTTATGAATCAACAGCCGTATTCGAGTAGGTATATATGTTCGAAATCCCTGTTTTCGGAATATATTAATCATATGTTTACTCGAAATCTAAAGGGTTATGTTTTTATGACCGAAATCTGTTTTAGAAAAACCTTAAAATTCAGGTTTCGGGTTCCAGAATTCATGTTTAAATTTTAGGGTTCATCAAGTTCTTAGTTAAAATTCGAAATATCCTTTATGTTTAGGAGTATGATTTGAATTGTTGTATGTTTTTCCTGATTTTGATCTAATTTTCCTAATAAGGATTTTTGAAATATGTTAATAAGATAAACAATTATGATTTTCGAATTTTTATGATAAAATTAGATCAAGTTATAATGGGAAAGTATATCACAATTCATAAATTTCGAATTGTCAGTTGTTATAACCATAAACAACTGAATCGCACAAATCAGATCACATGATAAGATGATCTGATCGCATAAGATGATCGCACAAGGCATAACGGATCGCACAAGGCCTTAATGGATCGTACAAGTTCACTTGGGCATAATGGATCGCACAAGTTCACTTGGGCCTTATGGATCGCACAAGTTCACTTGGGCATAATGGATCGCACAAGTTTACTTTGGGCCTTATGGATCGCACAAGTTCACTTGGGCCTTATGGATCGCACAAGTTCACTTGGGCATAATGGATCGCACAAGTTCACTTGGGCCTTATGGATCGCACAAGTTCACTTGGGCCTTATGGATCGCACAAGTTTTGGACATAATGGATCGCACAAGTTTTGGACATAATGGATCGCACAAGTTCGATCCGCGCTAACGGGTGGTTTGCTATTAAATAAATGGTTTTGTAATTTACTTAGTTAATTTAATCAGAATCAGATAATGTTTTGCAAAACCAGAATAGCTTAACTTGAATGAGCTTTTGATATATCATTTCTGGCCAAAGCTGCCTTGATACATCTACTTATCGTTCAAGTATTACGAAAGCTATGTTGTGTGTGCATCATAAGCATGAATGTCTTAATTTCTGGCTAAAGCTGATTTAATTCATTCATAGATGGCATACTCAACAAGTGCATAACTAAAGTGATTGTTTCAATTTCTGGCCAAAGCTGATTTGTTACAACCACTTTGCACATATGCTTAAATGATTACACTTCTGGCCAAAACTGTTTTGTCTTCGTTTAAGTAGAATTTTTTAGCTAAGTCTATTATTTTGATGTTAGTAATAGACAATATCACAGCTTCATAATGTAAAATGGTCATTATTTATGCCTGCCTTAGTTTAACGTGCCCTTAGATCACATTAGGACTTCTTCATTTGTATCATAACTTGCTCATCTTATTTCCACTATCAGCACCAAATTGCGGAATTCCACCTTTAACTGGTGAAAACTTTGCTGCATGGAAGGATGCCCTCATGCTTACACTTGGAGTGCTGGACTTTGATTATGCTCTAAGAGAGGATAAGCCAGCGGACCTTACTCCACAGAGTACTGCTCCTCAGCTGTTACTTCATGATAAGTGGACTAGAAGTAACCGCATGTCTCTCAGGTTCATGAAGCAGTCCATTAATCACTCTATTAGAGGAGCTATTCCTGATTCTGACGATGCTAAAACCTACTTGGCTTCTGTGGAGGCTCAGTTCAAGGGGACGTCTAAAGCACACGCTAGTACTCTTATTCTCAAGCTGGTGACAACTAAGTATGATGGGAGGAGTGGCATTTGCGAGCACATCATGATGATGAATGACATGGCCAATAAGCTGAAAGGGCTGGAAATGGAAATCAGTGATGGTTTCCTTGTTCATTTCATCATTACTTCGCTTCCTTCGTCCTTTGAAGCATTCAAGATCAATTACAACACTCAGAAGGACAAATGGACGATGAGTGAGCTGGTCGCCATGTGCGTACAGGAGGAAGAGCGTATGAGGATGGATCGCCATACTGATGTTGCCAACTTCACTACCTCCAACTCTAAGAAGAGGAAGAACAATTATCAGAGGAAGGATGCTTCAAAAGTCCAAAGGCCTAACCCTCATCCTAATACAAGTGCACCCTCCAGCTCTAAGAACTCCTTAGGCAGTATCCGCTGCAAGTTCTGTAAAAAGACAGGACACATGCAGAAGGAATGCCCTGATTTTAAGGAGTGGCTGGCTAAGAAAGGTAACGATTATTTTATGATACTTGAATCCTATAATTTAAGTGTTCCTGCTAATTCTTGGTGGTTTGATTCTGGTTCTATGGTTCATGTTACCAATTCTACTCAGGGATTCCTTTCAATCCGGAAGCTGGAAAGAAACCAAAGAACGCTTAAGGTTGGGGATGATCGACAATTAGAAGTGAAGGCCATTGGAACATTACAATTAGTTATGAAAACTGGTTTATGTATTAAACTTTATGATACCTTATATGTTCCTGAGGTAACTCGGAACCTTGTATCAGGACCAAAGTTAGACATGGACGGTTTTATTGTTTCCCATGGTCATCGCAAACTCTCTATCCATTATGATTCTGTTCTTTATGGTACTGGTATTCTGGATGGTGGTCTCTATAGATTAGAACTAGAGGATAACTTTTCCAAATCTTTGTTGTCATATAATATTAATGAATCACTCACAAAGATGGAAGAGAAACGAGACTTAGAAACTTCATCCATGTTGTGGCATCAGCGTTTAGGCCACATTTCAAAAGAACGATTAAATCGTCTTGTGAAGGATGAAGTCTTACCTCCTCTCGATTTCTCTGATTTTGGAACATGTGTCAAATGTCTTAAGGGTAAAATGACATTAGCGAATAAGAAAGGTGCCACTAGGAGCTCTAATTTATTAGAACTCATTCACACTGACATTAGTGGTCCCTATCAAATCGCTGGCATAACAGGACATACGTCATTTATCACTTTTATTGATGATTATTCTCGTTACATGTACTTGTATCTTATTAAGGAGAAATCTGAATCTCTTACAACTTTTAAAGATTATAAGGCTGAAGTTGAAAAGCAATTAGATCGTCAGATTAAAGTTGTGAGATCAGATAGAGGCGGTGAATATTATGGAAGACATACTGATGTGGGTCAAGCTCCTGGTCCATTTTATGAGTTTTGTAAGGGCCAGGGGATTGTGAACCAATACACCATGCCTGGTACACCTCAGCAGAATGGTGTCGCTGAAAGAAGAAACCTTACCCTTATGAACATGGTGCGCAGTATGTTAGCCAACACTAATTTACCATTATTCCTATGGACTGAAGCGTTAAAAGCAGCTGTTCATATACTCAATAGAGTTCCTTCTAAGTCTGTCCCTAAAACTCCTTATGAACTTTGGACAGGAAGGAAACCGAGTCTTAAATATATGAAAGTATGGGGCTGCATTGCTGAAGCAAAACTTTACAATCCTTTCCTAAGGAAACTTGACCCTAAAACAGTTACCTGTTTCTTTATCGGGTATCCTGAGAACTCTAAGGGTTATCGTTTCTATTGTCCTTCCCATGTCACCCGTATTGTTGAAACCAAGCGTGTCGCGTTCCTGGAGGATTTCAAGGTCAGTGGGAGCAGTACCAACCCTTACGAAGAATTGCAAGAAGTACAAGACGCGGGGGGAGAGACTCGTCGCTTACCATTACTCCAATTACTCCTCTTGTACCCAATGCAACTACTGTACCTGAAGCTACTGCACCAACTCCAAATTTACCTCTACAATCAGAACCCATTATACCTCATGACGAAGGCACATCAAACGCTCAAAACCACGACAACGCTGAACCCGATAATCCACTCAGGAGGTCATCTAGGCAAAGAAGGCCAACTAATTGGGATGATTATGTTACCTACCTGACTGAAATGGATGCTGGAAAGCTCAATGATCCTATCTCTTACAATGAAGCCATTAGCAGTGATCAGTCTTCTGAATGGAATAAAGCGATGATTGATGAGCTTGAATCCATGAAGAAAAATGACGTTTGGGATTTGGTAGAATTACCCAACGGAGCCAAACCCGTAGGATGTAAATGGGTATTCAAAACAAAACTGGATCCGAATGGGAACGTTGAACGCTACAAAGCGAGATTGGTTGCAAAGGGCTACACTCAGAAAGAGGGAATTGATTATCAAGAGACGTTTTCACCTGTCTCTCGTAAAGATTCATTAAGGATCGTCATGGCCCTAGTAGCTCATTTTGATTTGGAGCTGCATCAGATGGACGTTAAAACCGCTTTCCTTAACGGAGATTTGGACGAAGATGTTTACATGAAGCAGCCTGAAGGTTTTAAACCTGAAGGTGAGGAGCATCTAGTCTGTAAGTTGAAGAAATCCATTTACGGGTTAAAACAAGCATCACGTCAATGGTACCTCAAGTTTGATGAAGTCATGAAGAAGCAAGGTTTTATGAAGAATCAAGTGGATCAATGCACCTACCTCAAGACGAGTGGGAGCAACTTTACTATACTTGTCCTTTACGTAGATGATATTCTATTGGCAAGTAATAGTTTAGATATGTTGCATGAGTCGAAGCGGTTACTTTCGCATAACTTCGACATGAAGGATCTCGGAGAGGCTTCTTACGTCATTGGCATCGAAATTCACCGAGATAGACACAAAGGGATCTTAGGATTGTCCCAGAAGGCTTACATAGATCGTGCCCTTACACGATATAACATGCAACAGTGCAAACCCTCCGTCGCTCCAGTAGTTAAGGGAGATGTTTTCGGTTCATTCCAGTGTCCGACAACAGAGGTAGAGAAGGAGCAAATGAGCCAGATACCTTACGCGTCAGTAGTCGGGAGCTTGATGTATGCTCAAGTCTGTACTCGCCCAGATATCGTTTATATTGCTGGAATGCTAGGCCGTTATCAGACTAATCCTGGCTTAGATCACTGGAAAGCAGCTAAGAAGGTACTTCAATATCTGCAAGGGACGAAAGACTATAAGCTGACTTATAGAAGAAGTGATCATTTAGAAGTGGTGGGCTATTCTGATTCTGACTTTGCAAAGTGCAAAGATGACAAGAAATCCACTTCGGGCTATATCTTTATGTTAGCAGGCGGCCCAATCTCATGGAAGAGTCATAAACAACAGTTGACCACAACTTCCACAATGATGGCAGAGTACATTGCTGTTTATAACGCAACCTGTCATGGAATGTTGCTTAGAAATCTGATCACTGGACTCAAAATTGTTAATTCCATTTCTAGACCATTGAAGCTTTACTGTGATAATTCAGCTGCCGTTAGTTTCTCGAACAGTAACAGTTCGACTGGAGCTGGTTTATATCTCGATACAAAATATCTGTTCGTACGTGAACGAGTTGAGGAAAATAATCTTAGTATCGAGTATATTAGTACTAAGGATATGCTTGCGGATCCGATTACTAAAGGTCTCCCTCCTAAGGTTTATGAAGAACATGTTCGTAATATGGGATTTTGTAAAGACCTTATTTAAGCATATTGTACTAGCTTATGTTTTATGTTAATGAAATTTCCTCAGTTTGATTTTGTATGTCTCTTAAAATATGTTCAACCGGTATAATGGCATATTGACAAATAAAGTTACAAATCAAACAAAGGGCTTATGTGTATTTTGATCATAACGATTAGGTTTTAAATTAAGGCTATAGTATGATTAATGGGGGTCCTGGGTCGCATAATGATTTAACGGCTGTATTTCTCTGCTATAGTACTTGTTTAAGGCTAAAATGAGTGTTAACTCTTGATCAGGCTTATCTAATACTCATAGTAAATGATTACTCGGCTAAGTGGGAGAATGTAAGATTAAATATATTATGTAACAATATTTAATCTATAGCCATTATAATCATTTACATAATATAGATCAACATAAATAATAACCTATTATTTAAATTAGTTGGTAATTGTTGATGGACCATATTACCCTTAGTAACTAATTAGGTTTCCTCCTGGGTGCTTATATAAGGAGAATTATGTGGAGGTTAAAGGGTTACTCAGTTTCACACCCCACAAGCCTAACATCAAATTCGTCGTCCATCTCCTAACCGATACCCTTTTCGGTTCTCTAAGCCCCATCATCAGTCAGCACCCTAAGGAGGAACCAGATCACGATGACAAGCATGTCGAACTCCATTACTGGATTCTCCACTGGACTTTCTGCTGTGACAGGTATGATTTATTGTTTTCCCTCATGCTCAAACAGAACTGAACCAACACGAAGTAGAGTGATATTTTTACACTACGGAAATGAAGTTAAGGGGTATTTTTACACTACGTAGACGAGGTTGAAGGGTAACCCGTGCTACCCTCCTAACACTTTAAGTCCGCCCCTCGCCCCTGCAACGTGTTAAAAAAAGTCAAAGTATGGTGTAAAGCCAAAGTCAAAATAATAAAGGCACGAGTTGAGATTGTGAAAAGTCAAAAGCAGGAGTAGCCGTATCCATCTTTTCAACCACGTATGCATGTAATGCAAAGTCCTCCAAAAGCACATGGTTTCGATATATCCAGAAATCTGTCCAATTACTTTGTTAATATTCATATCATTAAACTGACAATGATGTGTATCAAACATGATCTTTTCGGTCTAGCAAAATAAATGTTTTGAAACATTATTGGGAAACCACAAAAATAATTGTATTCATATCATATAGTTCATGTTAGAGATAAGCCGATTACAAGTTTCGGTATGATTTGGCTTTGAAAAATCAAACTTATAGTGTATACATCCTATACTGATCAACATGCAATATATCCAGACCCTCTTCTGACGCAAATTAATCAAAATTATGTCTCAGCGTCCTATTAATAATTGAACAAACATAAATGAACCGTTGACCGCGCTTTAAAAGTATGAACGTCTCTTTAAGACCCAAAAGTGTGCGCACCTATTTGGGTCTCGATTTCTCAATGGATTAAAGTGCCGTTACCTAGGTACCTTGTTTTTTTTTTATTGAAACTGCCATTCTTCAAAAAAAAAAGGCTAAGTAGAAAAACATGAAACATAAATTTGAATTCTTTGAAGTAGGGGTGTTCATCGGTTCGGTTTATGGTTTATTTGGTTTATTCAGTTTTCAAATTTTTTTACCCCAATCCAAAAACCAAACCAAACCAAATAAGGAATATGCAAACCGATCCAAACCAAACCAAATTCAATTCGGTTTGGTTTCGGTTAGAAACCAAATAAACCAAATCTAACCAAATTGTACCTAAATTCTTTTTTTTCCTAATTTATATTTATGTTTGTGTTCCAACCTCCGAGCTTCGCAACTAATTTACACCTAACAACATATGAATACAAGAAAGTTTCATTGCGAAATAAAACAAACACAATCATAAAGTAGTCGTAGACACAACCACAAAGTTAAATCTTCAAAACATAGATCATAGAAACTATAAATAGTTAACAAGTCTAATGACACCAAATATAAATAATCTTCAAACATGTAGTAACCCTAGTTCCTATACTGAAGGACTGAAGAAGTTCTATCATTTTAGAAAAATAGTGGGTTTGAGTTGAGCTTTTAGATTTACATTTGGTACTTTGGGCTACATAAAAAAATAACTATTTTGGGTTAATAAATTATATATGATTTATAAAATATTACTATATTTATTTAATAATTAATTAACTTGTTTATTCGGTTATCCAAATAAACCGAATAAACCTGATAAAATAAAATGTGGATTCATAAACCAAACCAAAAACCATATTCGCAATTCGGTTTCGGTTAGAAACCAAACCAAAAACCGAATTCGTTATTCGGATCGGTTTATTTGGTTACGGTTACGGTTTGGTTTACGGTTTTTATTTGGTTACGGTTTTTTCTGAACACCCCTACTTTGAAGATTGAAAAAAAAAGAAAAAAATTCACAAAATAATGATATAGAAACCTACATGTAACGAGGCATGTTTTTTTTTTTTTGAAAATTGTACTTCATTAGAAAACGACACACTTGAACTCCAAGTAGGAGATCAAGCAGCCCGAAACCATTACATCATATCACATTTACACCACTGTTCCCAAGTACATGTTCTATTCCTATTTCTGTGCGTATACCACATATAGCCGTAAGTCTTCACATCTGCAATAACCTCCGCAATTTTAGTCTTTTTGTCATTAAAAATACGATCATTCCGGGCCTTCCAAATCCTCCAACATCCTATAATCATCAAGCCTTGAACCATTTCCTTTGTCGCCGAACTGTGCCGCATGTTCTTGTATATCTCCGTGAGGTCTTTTAAATCGCACACATATAAGACCGGAAGTCTGCACCACGTCGATATGGCCTGCCAAACTGCACTCGAAAAAAAACAACCCGTGAAGATATGTTCCGCTGTCTCGTCACTATCGCCACAAAAAATGCAATTGTTATTCTCCAATTGAATATTTCTCTTGATCAAAGCAACTTTAGTCGGAAGTCTTTCGAGCAACGCCCTCCACATAAAAACGTTACATTTAAGAGGAATCCATTTGCACCAATCAAACTGAGCCGCCAAGACTGGAACATCTGTTGAAGTAATCCAAGCTTTAAGATTTGCCACTGGCCATATAGCATTCAAAGCTTTTTGCACCATTAAATTAGGGTTGGGTTTGGTTTGGTTGCACCTTTTGGCCATCAATGATTCAATGCCCCATTTTTTGGAATGGAGTAAATGCAAAAAGGTGTTGAGAAGCTGTCTCATGGTCCATGGACCCTGACATACATACATATAACTCACTGTATTCATCTATTTTTGGTATTCTTTTTTTTTCCCCAAGGCAACCATTAATCGCTTTGGGGTTACCATAAAAAACAACCTGCAACCAAGTTTTTGGATTTTTAATCTTATGCATGGTTCGGGTTTCTTTGGTTATATGATAAACCATTTTTGTTAGTTCGATTAATCGAATATGGGCATTGTTTAACTAAAGCTTATTTCATTTGATAAATCCAATTAGGTTTTGGAAGAGAAAAAACATACATTTATTTGTTAGTTTGATTAAGGCTATAAGTTGTGGTCATGATCCTTATGATCACCATGACCCTCCATATCAGCGACATGTCACCTGCTTCTAATTCATCATCCAAAACCACTACCCTAAGGGTGTGGTCATGACTCAAAACTACTATTATCTTATTTTACTTTATTTTTTTTTATGAAAAGGAAAGGAGTCATGGTTTAATCCATGAGAATCATGGTGGATGAGACAATGGGGTGGTGTGGCAATCCATTAATGGTCCTACTTGGCAATTGATGACCCAACCATGCCCCTCACACCCAGGGGCGGACCTAGCATAGAACAAGGGGCAATCCCCGTTGCCCCTTGACGTTCCAACGATAGTGTAAAATTAGTGTAAATTTTAAAAAAAGTTGACGTTTTTTCGATTTCGTTGCCCTTTTTATAGAAACGTTGCCCCTTTAGGTTTTTTCTAGATCCGTCACTGCTCACACCCTATAGTCTAATCGAATATGTGCTTTGTTTAACTCAAGATTATTCATATATGATAGAAATTAAACTAAATGAACAGTGAATTTAGGGTATATTAGAATATGGGGTATGGGGCGGGGTTGTGGCGTGGGTTGGGTACAAACGCCCAAGTCACCACCCCGGGTGGGTTTGGGTTTCGCGTGGCCCCTTGGGCGGGGGTTTCAGCCTGTGGGCGGGGGTTGTGGCGTGGGTTGGGTACAAACGCCCAAGTCACCACCCCGGGAGGGCTTGGGTTTCGGCGTGGCCCCTTGGGCGGGGGTTTCAGCCCGGACGTTGGACGGGACTATCAAGATGACATGGCAGGATCTCATTGGCCAAGACAAGTAGCCGTTTGGGCTAGCCGTTGGCCAACGGCTATGTGTTTAAAAAAAAAATTATTCACTATAAATACTCACACTTCTATTCATTTTTTTACCACAACTACTCCACCTCTTCTATAATCATCTCTATCTTATTTTAAAAAAAAAATCTCATTCAACCACAATACGAAAAATGAATCCTCATAATCGTGGTTTTGACCCGAACAATCCGTGGGCATTCCAAGAAACACCTAGCCCAGCATCCAATCGTCCAATTGCTCCCTTTTTAATACACTCCACGATGCTGGATATGGCTGGTTACGCATCGTTTATCTCGAATCGTTTGAAGAATGATGTCGGTCGAAAACACCAATGCCTTACGCGCAACGCGCGTCATTGAAAAACACTAGTTTCATTTGATAAATCCAATTAGGTTTTGGAAGAGAAAAAACATACATTTATTAATTGGAAATTATTTGTGAACAGTTTTTATTTTGAGTAACCTGTCAAAATGGTTTCTGAGGTTTGGTCAATTTTGTCAAAAATTCAAACATTTTGAATCTGAATCCCTGTGGTTTCAATTTTGTTGTCATTTTCATTCAAAATCAAATTATGGTCAGATTTTTCAGTTAACATCCAATTTTTTTTGGTATTTTTCGTTTTTTTAATGAAGGGCAAAATTGTCTTTTAGCGTTTTATTATAACAATAAAAAACTCTTATCATTTTGCCCTTCATTAAAAGGGGAGGAAAAGACAAAAAAAAATAGATGTTAACTTAAAAATCTGACTAGATTTTACTTTTGGATGAAAATTACAACAAAATTGAAAATACAGGGACACAGATTCAAAAGTTTTGAATTTTGGACTAAAGTGACCAAACCTCAGGAACCATTTTGATAGTTTACTCTTTTATTTTTATTTTTTTACGATGATGAGAAACCATTTTAGTTTTTTTTTTTTTTTGAACGGCAAACAACAAAACTTTATTCATCACCAAATTTTGACAATACAATGGTTAGTAAGCTACTAAGCCAACCACCTTTACATCATCACCAAAACAAAAGAAACAAAAAAAAAAGATAAGAAAAAAGAACATGTAATTTAAAACAGTGGGCTTCTCGCTTATCTCTCCAAATTAAATCTCACCCAGTTTCCCCAATCTATGCTTATCCGTTTCGCTCGAAATTTTATCCACATAAAAGATATAGCTTGAATCTCGCCGAAGATTGTGTCAAGGTTTATTCGTTTGCCCCCGAAGATGTATTCATTCCTTGCCTTCCAGATTTCCCAACACGTTGCCAAGAGTATCACTTTTATAACTTTGTTCTTGTGCTTGTCTATTGTCTCGGACTTGTGAAAACTTAATAACTCCTTTGTGCTTCTCACCTGGATCTGTTGAGTCTTACACCAAGAAGTAATCTTATGCAAGATACATACGGTTACACAGCATCTAGCGAAGAGATGATCAGCGTCCTCGTCATATTGATTACATAGTTTGCATAATGGAGGACCCGATAGCATGCCTCTCCTCTGTAATCCTTTTAAGGTTGCTAACCGGTCCTGAATCGCTCGCCACGCAAAGATGTTCACCTTTTTTGGTACGTATTTTATCCATTCAATCGGGTAATATGGCACAGCAAATCTGTTCAATAACTTGCGACATGATGCTACCGAGAATTCCCCATCCCTATTTGCTGGCCAACTCCATTTGTCCGATCGATCTTCCAAGCTGATGCCCTGTGAGATGGTTGATAGCTGCTGCAATTGTTCCAAGATGCTATCGGTTTCCGGACTATTTCTCCACTCCCAGCCTACAATACGATCGCATACTGTTACACTTTTGTTACTTTCTAAATCAAACAGCTCCGGGAACTTGTTCTTTAATGGGCCTTCTCCGCTCCACCAATCTAACCAGAATCGAATTTTCTTCCCATCTCCGACTTCTCCTTTTATCATATTTTGTATTACTAAATCATAGTTTTCCAGCTCCTTTCCGATTCTAGCGATATTATTCCAAGTACCCGATATACCTTCTTTAACCGGGATATATGAAGTTGAATGTGGACATTGATGTATCGCTGTAATGGTTTTCCCCCACAGTGTTTCCGCTTCGTGTTTGTACCTCCACCACCACTTTGTCAACAAACTTATGTTCATATCTTTAAGAGAGCCCAACCCCAACCCCCCTTTTTCCATTGGACCAATAACCTTCTCCCAATTTACCCATGCTGTTTTTGATTTTTCATCATTACCCCCCCCCCCCAAAAGAACCTTCTGCGGAGGCTTTCCAACTTATCCAAAACACCAAGTGGTGCTTTAAATAGTGAAAAGAAGTATAAAGGTAGGCTATCAAGTGTAGCTTTTAAAAGAGTTAATCTGCCCCCCGCTGAAAGTGTTCTAGATTTCCAAAGTGATAAACGGGTTTTGAAACAATCAATGATACCATTCCAGTGTCTAATTCGATTCATGTTTGCACCCACCAAAATTCCCAAGTATATACAAGGGAATTTACCGACCCTACAATTGATTGCAGTGGCCATTTGCTCAACTGTGTTTTCTCCCAACCCAATACCAAATAAGTTTGATTTTTCATAATTAATTTTCAGCCCTGGGACGAGACTAAAACACCTCATCAACCGAACGATATTACGAATTGAGTTTTGTTCCCAATCCCCCAAAAACACCACATCATCCGCATACATTAAGTGTGTGATTATTGGACCATTATTTGGTAAAGATATGCTATTGATTTTACCAAGAGATACGGCTTTTTGCAAAAATCCCGTTAGAGCCTCCATTGCGATTATAAAAATGAAGGGTGATAACGGGTCACCTTGCCGTACCCCTCTAAAGCATTGGAATTCTGACGAGGGTGACCCGTTAATCAGAACCGATGCCCTGGCAGACTCTAGAATACCCCTAACCCACTTTCTCCAAATTGCTGGAAAGCCCATTTGATGCATCTATATCTCTAATAAAGCAAACCATTGGGGGACACATGTCACCCAATGGTGCAAGCCACCAAGGATTCCACATAAGCAATGATGTGGCAAAAGTCTAATGAGAGGACATGTGGCATTGCTCATAAGCCTGGATTGGAGAAGGCTTCCTTTGTACGCTCACTCTCATTCTCTCTCATCTCTCATCATTCATCACATACGTTTTCTATACTCTCTCCCTCTATCTCTCATTATCTCAAATTGTTCAAATCATTACTCCGAAACCCTAATCGGCAAATCTGGTTCCTGCGCTCTCAATCGATCCTGTGAACCGAGGTTTATTCAATCTTCAAATATTCAACAGTGATCATCATCGACGGTAATGATTCCGATAACTTCTTCATCATCTTATTGATCGATTCTGTTTGAATGCTTTGTTGTACTTTGATTTGTGATGTATTGTCTGTTATGTGATGATGTATTAATTTATTGTACATGATTTGAAGATCGATTAGCTTATTCCTTTTTTCTTAGGGTTTTAAAACCCGATATAATGTTGTTTGTTTATGTGATTTGAATATCGATTTCTTATACGGATTTGCTGGTCTGTTAGGGTTTATAATCCCCGATTTTTAAGTACGTGTATAAAGCTTTTGTGTATTAGGGTTTTTCATTCGAATATGTTTATTTTTCAATTCTATTCCTCAGATTACCAAGTTTTTATATTATGTAAATTAGTAACCGTTTTATATGTTTGCAGTTTTATTCGATGAAGTTTGATGTATTTTTTTAGTTTTTATGTTCTTGAAAATTTTTGATCTACTGTTATTTAAGTGATTAAGTTATTGTACGTTTTAAGTTTTTTGTGTATTAGGGTTCTAATTACTGTTTTCGTCTACTGTTATTTGTTGTTTGCCATCTGCTGAATTCATCTATTTGATGTTGAATTTATGAAAACCTTGCTGATAAATTGTACGTTTTAAGTTTTTTGTGTATTAGGGTTCTAATTACTGTTTTCATCTACTGTTATTTGTTGTTTGGCATCTGCTGAATACATCAAATAGATGTTGAATTTATGAAAACCTTGCTGATAAATTGTACGTTTTAAGTTTTTTGTGTATTAGGGTTCTAATTACTTTTTTCATCTACTGTTATTTGTTGTTTGCCATCTGCTGAATTCATCTATTTGATGTTGAATTTCTCAACACCTTGCTGATAAATTTAGTCATACGATCCATATATAGAAAATTGCTTAGTAATTGAAAATATGTAACATGATCCCAGCACTTCATACCTTATCAATGTATATTGATGAATAAGTACGTTTTGGTTTTTCATATCGGATTGTTAAATCTGTGATTTGATTATTATAGTGCACATTCTATTTCAAGCCTCTTATTTGAACTCTATATTTGTTACATGTACCTGTTATGATATACAATTTGGGGTTGTGAAAGACAACAACTTTGGAAACGATATGGTGTACGGATTCGCAGCGCGTGTGTGGAAGTGTGACAGAAAATCGTTGGTGAGTGTTGAAGTTTTAATCATTTAAAGAAAAAAAAATTAAGATGTTTTAATATAACACTTTGTGATAACTGTTATTATAATGTTGTTTAACGATAATTATATTTTCCGTTGCAGAAAATTCCTGCTCACTATGGTGACTGGATTAAGAAGTTTGGCTATCCAGAGAAAAATGCAATCATCAGGACCCTTGATGGGAGTACTTTCCAAGTCAAAGTGTTCAAACTTGCAAGCGACTTTTTTTTACAATGGCTGGTTTGATGTTGTCACATCTTTGAAATTACCGGACGATTCGTGGGTTGTTTTTCAGTATGACGAAGCTTTATCTTTGTTCCGCCTATTCCACTTTTATCAAGACATTTCTCTAGCACCATCTAACTACTTCTACTACAAACCTAAAAATGATTTTAAAGACCGAGACGACTGCATGGTAATTGAACTTATACGTTTTTAAATTATTTTATTTTTTCGTTCGTTCATTTTTTTCTATTTCGGCTATACCATTGATCCTGATACTGTTGTATTCTTTGTGTAGTATATGAACAGGTTGTTTGTTCATCACTCTATGCTGAATATCTGTCCTTCAAATCCGGTTTTGATTCGTTCTGCTGGAAATCGTAAATGGGTTGTTCAAATGGAAATTTTAGACCATAACATTTACATTACCACAGGTTGGAGTCGGATCAAGGAGGATATGTCGATAACTGATGATCATTTGTTGGTATTTGAAATGATTGATCGTAATACGTTTGATTTGAGTGTTTTTTGTTGTAAGCCTGCCCTTCTAACTTACCCGCCTGAAATTTTTGTTATCAACAAACAACCAAGTGATGCCGTTATTGAAGTGTCTGATGATGAGGTGGCTGATGCCGTTGCTGCACCTGTATCTGAAGAGAGTGTTGATGACGAAGTACCGGTTACTTTTGTTGTTGACAATCATTACGTAAGTTTGTATTATTCACTTCTTAATACCATTAATGTATGTTAAGTGAATCCAGTTTAAATCATTAGTTGTAGGAAAAGCAGTTTTAATGGTATGTATTATTAACATTTTTATTATCATCTGTAGCGTTTGAAGAAGAAGTGGGCTCAAACTCATGGTTTAGATCGAAAGATGGATTTGATCATCAAGGACAACGCTGGTAGAACTTGGGATGTAGCTATTGGTAAGGAGTTCTCGCAAGGCTGTCCGCGATTCAATGTGACCGGTATGAGGGAGTTTGTTAGAGACAAACGGTTGGTATACGGTTCTTCGTTTCATATGATATTTGTTAAAAGTAAAGGTATGTTGCTTTATAACTGAGTTGGTGAAGGTACATGGTATGTTTTGGTAGTATTTTCAAGGTGTGGCGTTAGTATACATTTAATGGTAGTTTTTTGTTGTGGTTGTTATGTTAAACATATGTGATGGTAGTTGTTGCTGACACTTTTTTTGGGTCGTTTATATGTGTGGCCGAATAAGTTAGTCCTTGAACATATTTGATTATAGATTGTTAGACGTTAATGTTATTGGTATTGCTACATGTTTGTGGTTAGTATTATATCTTTTTGTGAAATAATTAGTGCTTCATAATTGTATGTATCTTAAGTTAGGAATCAAGTTAAGTATTCATCATATTAAACATCATTTAAGTACATTGTTTGATTAGTGCGAAATTTAGTATTTTAACATTAAAAATTATTATAATAAACCGTCAGTTTTTTAAAGATTTACGTTAAACAAAAATTTAATATGATTTTGTTTCCTTTTTTAAATTGTATAACTGAGTATAATTAATTTTTTAATAAAACCGTTCCATTTTAATCAATTTAGAGTTTTCCTAATATTCATTGAATATCTACAGTTGGAAATTTTATTTTAAAAATGATACTATCTTCATTGAATAAACTAAAGTTTGTTCACTGAAATAATTGAAATCTTTTTTAACATACATTTTAATTAATTATTTATATCAAATTCGTATTTTTTTTTATAATAATGAACATTATTAACGTTTTTTATTTAAATTTGGAAAATAAAAACAAATTTTCAATATTATATATATAAATTTTTTAACATCGTTGATGACATATAATATTTTGTATTTAAACAATTAAGTTTAGTAAAAAAAATCATAAATTAACTACATATATATATTACCAAAAAAATTAAACAACCGTATGCTAAATTATATGGCATTTTTTTATTTACTTTGGTTGGTCAAAAACCTGAATTTTCTTTGTTTTACAGTTTGAGATTACCTTTTTAATATGTGTAACATGTGGTAATTTTTTAGGGTGGTATTTCATTTTGTGTTGTTATTTATGCATTCCTTTTAAATATACGAAAAAGTTGGTGCCTAATCTATTTGACATTTATATTTTTTGTAGAATGTCAATCCGTTTCTAAAAATAGTAATTTGTTAACTTAGGTAACATATTTTTATATTACTCAACTGATATTTCAGTTTGAAAAAAATAATTAAACGAAATTTGTAAATATATTCACTTAATTCATTCAATTTATTCACTTATAAATCATTTTTTTTATTTCAATCATCTATAGTTGGTTTTGAATCTTTTGAATGAGTGATATCTTGAATTAGGCCTGAATGTGGCTATTTAGTGCCTTTTTGCCCAGATATGTTTTATATAACTTTATTACATTTTTTTAATAATTTGTTAATTTTAGAAATTACATATCTAATTCTTGTATTTTTATTACATGTAGTGTTTTCAGAATCTATACTATCTATTAAGGGAGATTACAGGATGACCTCTATTTGCCTACGTGTCATGTTTTTAGCTATTAATGAAGAGAGGAAGACACAAAGGATGTGTCAAAGACAGTTTAGATGATACATGTTCAAGGTAATAAGTAGAAACCCTCTGTTGAAGAAGCAACCAGTGAGAGTGTTTTGCTTGAAACATGGAGGCGTCGGTGATGTTGTCGAGGAGTGTCAGGAAATGCTAAGTGATAGCATTTCCTTACACTCATCGACAATGTCACCGACCCCCTTTTTAAAAATTCCACCAAAACTCTATCACTAGTTGCTTCTACAACAGAGTGTTTCTTTTTGTTACCTGAACCTGTATCATCTCAACTGTGTTTTGACTGACCCTGTATGTGTTGTTACATCAATATTCAATTAGGATTTACTCATCTGAGGCTAAGTTTTGAAAATTGATCTATTCATTTTTTATCAGGACATATGTTTTTGTAATCGATGTTTGGTTGATGATAATTAGATCGATGTCACCTAAGGGATATTTAGTCAATGATGTTGATGAGATGCTTCTCACGTGAGACTAAAACTATGATTAAGCAGACGTCTATCCGAATAAGTGAGGTTTGACATTGAGAAATCATTTGAAATACTTGAACAAATCATTTAGTGTTGACTGTGAAGGTGAATAAAAATGAATTGAAAGTGCTTTGGACATGTCCTTTGAACATAAGGCTATGATGATTTTGTATATTTGAGTAAAAATTGAATGAAGATAGCATTATGGTATGGCAAGGTTGTAGGATGGCAGTTGTTCATGCAACCTCTCTTGCAGCCATGGTGTTGTCATCTTTTTTCATAATCTGAGCCTGACAGTCTGACAATATAAATGTTTTGCAACTTCAACATGAATATAGAAGAAAGAGAGAGTTGGATCTTTGTGATATTGAATAGAGAAGAAAGAGAGACTTGGATGGATATATGAATACTTATGGATGGAGATATGATTTTTGTTTGAAACAAAATAAAGTTTTTGATTTTTATTGATTTTTGTAGATCCGAACATATTTATCGCAGTTACTAATTTTTGTTGATTTTTTTTTCATGTGAATCCCTAACTCCGTCATAACGAGCGGAATCCCACCATTCGTCAAGCAACAGAGGTTAGTTAAATCTTATACTTTTATTTATTTTTTAATGTTTATCATATATAATTTTATTTATGCTTTTTGTTCACTTTTTTACTTAATAATATATTCTGAATGTTTTTTTTCAAACAAAAATCAAGTTTTTGATTTTTATTGATTTTTTTAGTTACGACCATATTTATTGCAGTTTACTTAATTTTTGAAATTTAATTTATTTTTAAAAACGTTTTTTTTTCTATAAAAAGAGTAATGTTTTTATGCTTAATTTATCAATTTGATATTATAAGTATGTTTCTGTAATTATACAATTTTTCTATAATTAGGTTGCCGTTATATTTTTTAAAAAATTTAGTTACTTCTTTGTAGTTGTGGTTCAAAACTTTGAATTCAACTTCACTCCAATCTTCTTCCAAGAATACCTTGGGTTTCCATATAAGAATAAACTTATTCAGTGGATCTACATATATAGATTTTTTTACATTCTTCATCGTGTTCATCTACATCTACTTTTTCTTGAATCGATTTCTGAATTTCACATATCCCTCTACAAATCTGTAAGTTGTTTTTCTTAAATTCTTTCTTTAATCATTATTCATGTGTTTCTCCTTTTATTTAATGTGTTTCATTTTTTTTAACCCTAAATCCAATTGGTATTTAAAAATATGTTCATTTTTTGTGTTTTAAGATTATGGTTTTCTTAACGAATACATTGTTTCTGCAAAACCAAAAACCGATTTTCATTCAGAATACTTTTTATTTGTAATGTATATTTATTCTACAAAGTTTACCCGCAACCCATGATCCGATTGTTATGAATATCTTTCATAAGTTCTATTTGAAGTTATGTAAAATAACTTTTATTGGATTGGAATTGTTAATAAGTTTGTGAATGTCATTGAAAACCCTGATTCGTATTGTTATTGAATATTTTTTGTTTATGATTTTTTTTATATGATTCCGTTTATATGATTTTTTTAGTCTGATTTATTGATTAAAGTTTATGTTATACAAAGCCTGATTCTGATTGTCATGTAAATTATTATGATTTTGTTTTTATATCACATGTTTAGGTAATATATTAACTTTTGAGGTCACTGTATCTATTTTTTATTATAGGGTAATAGTTATATATATTTTAATGGGTTTTAAATTTTCTTAATTGTCAGTGTAAATTATTTGGCTACACGTTTTTTTATTATGATGTATCATAATGGTTATATCATCGGTTGCATCCATTGATTATAGATTTTGGAATAACAGATACTTTTGATGAGGTTTGTTATATATGGATTGTTATTATAACATGTCGTTCACATTGTCTTTTATGTTATTTATAATTTTGTTAATAATTGATCTGATGTGGTTTGTTTATGTAACCTGTTTTTGTAGGTATTTCATATGGCAGAAAGTTCATCAAGGTATTTTTTGTTCATTTTGTTAGTATATTTTACATTTCATATGTAGTATCTGTGTTTTTTTTTTCATGTTTTTGTTTTTTTTTTCTCACACTAACATTAACATTTTACACTTTATTAATATCGAAAATTTTAAATCAGGTTCAGAGGACCCTGGTTCTGTAGGCTAATGAATGTAGCAGATGAAGTTATTCTAGTAAATGATAAATTATTACATAAGTTATTTTTGTTCTTTTATTTTCTTAGTATTAAATACAGTTTATTATTATTGCATACTTTATATATTTTCACTGTAATTATAATAAATTTTGCAATTGTTTGTTTTCTTAGTCCATTCCAGATGACGCTGCGGTCAAACTATGGGGTGTAGATAAAGGGCCTACAGATGTTATTATACACATTGAAGATGGCCGACAATTTGATGTTTCTTTAAGCGCTGATAAAGGAAAGTTATTCTTTTTTCATGGTTGGTCCAATGTTGTAGAACATTTGCAACTAACCAAAGGCTGTTTGGTAGTATTTAATCCTGTAGATTCTACTACATTTAAATTAATATATTTCGTTGATGGGGTTAGTCGTGGCTCTTTTTGGACGTATCTGCTCCCTCCATCATCTAATTTTTATGTAAGATAAATTCTATTTTTTATTTTTCTTAATGTGTTGATGTATTAGTTTACTTACATTAAAACTAATTTATTTTTTTCCTTTTTTTATCATTCCCACAGGTCATTCCTGAATGTATCCTGCCAAAAATTTATGATTATTCATCAAATGATGTAATCTGTACTGTACTTATAGATAACAAAACGTTTAACGTTGCCATTGAAACCTCTGACGGTAAAGTCGGTTTTACCGTTGGTATTGACGTAATTGTCAGTCAGTTGCAGTTGAAGGCTGGTTGTTTTTTGTTATTTACAAAAGCTTTTGGTAATTTTTTCCATTTAATTTTTTTTTGGAAAAAACAGTGTTGAAATCAATTTTCCTGATAAAGATGTCGATCAGGTAAGTTACATTTTGGTACTTAAATATATAATTTATATATGTTAATGGAATACATTTTATATATTTAATTTGCAGTCTGACGTTGCACCTATCGATGCTGAAAATGAAGTTGATGAACAAATACCTGGTGGTGTTCGTCGTTTTGTTCGTATGGCTTGTGAACGTTATTTTGTAAGTTTAATATCATTTTACAAACCGCTAAAAAACAAGTGTTACAATTTTTTGTTACTTAATAAACATTCTTCTTTTAGTTTCATATTTATTATTAATTGTATTTTTACAACAATACAGAGGATTCCTGATCCTGTATCACGGATGGCTAGACTTGATGAAGGTTTAAAAGATATCACCGTTAGGTTTATGCATCTAGATCCCCCACGACAATTTACTAACGGTACCAGACATGAAAAAAAAAGCGACGGAGGTTTTCGATACGCGTTAACCAGGTGGAAGAAGTTTATGAAAGCAGCTCGAATTAACGACCGTGACAGGGTTCATTATTCTTTTGATGAGAATGACCAGGTGTTGAGTGTTGAACTGGTTGTACCTTACGTTAGGCGTAGTCATTAGTTATATGACATTTAGGTCATGTTTTTTGTCTTTCATATGGTAGATATTAACTTTTTATATGGTTTTGTTGGTTTTTGACATTCGTTATGGTTTTCAATTTCAAGTTATTACATTTTTTTGCATTAGATGACGTTATTTCCGGCATTTGATAAGTTGTCTGTTTTTTCTTCCAATGTATGTATTTGTACACAACATTTGTATTCAAAGTAAATCATATGGTTTTGGTGGAAGCCCGCGTATTACGCGGGCATTAACCTAGTTACCTTATTAATAAAATTCCAATTTATTGAGTCGAAGGCTTTTTCGAAATCAATTTTAAAAACAAAAGCCTTCTTTTTTGCTTTCTTCACCCAAGATATTGTTTCATTTAAAATTAATGGCCCATCCAAGATGTTTCTATCAGATAGGAAACCAGTTTGATATTCCTTCACCACAGATCCTACCACCCCTTTGATCCTATTAGCTAGAACCTTGGATATTATCTTAGAGATGCATCCAATTAAGCTAATAGGCCTATAATCATTAAAAGTCGATGGGTCTCTTCCTTTTGGGATTAAAGCCAAAAAAGAGGAGCAACATCTACGACTAATGACACCATTGTTATAGAATTCACTCATGACCCCCCCAATGTCATCTTTAAGCAATTCCCAGTAATGTTTTATAAACCCAAAATTAAAACCGGTCCCGGGGCTTTATCATTGTCACAGTCCCAAATTGCTTTTTTTATTTCATGGACGCTAAATGGTACCACCAGTCCATTAGCTTCCGCGATTGTGAGATGTTTGAGATTAGGGACCACAAAATCTGGTCGTTGAAGCATAGGTTCCCGAAATTTAAACGCGAAAAATTTTCTTGCTTCCATTTTGATTTTAACCGGATCCGACACCCAAGCCATGTTATATTCACCCCATTTATCCTATTATCTATATTACTTTTGTTAATAAGCCCATGAAAAAAAGCTGAGTTTTCGTCCCCCTCAACAGCCCATTTAACCCTAGATTTTTGCTTTAAATCGCTAACCTTAGTTAAGAGTAATTCATGTAGCTGTTTTTTACCCTCGACCCATTCCCCTTTTTCGGAATCATCAAGGAACCGATTTTCCATTGCCCTTTCAAGGTTCCTAATCTTAGATTCCACATTATTTTTTAACTTGTTGATTTTAATCCGCTCCAAATTTAGCCACCCCTTAATCCCTTGTTTTACCCTTTTTAGTTTTTCCGCAAGATTCTCGTCCGGGGCACCTACCAGTATAGGTTCTTGCAATGCCTGAGAGATAATTTCATCCAGCCCGTCCCGCCCAAGCCATGAGTTATAAAAGCGAAATGGAATGGAGCCAAAGTTACATACCGAAACGTGATTGGGTTGTGGTCCGATTCACAACTTGGGAGCGCTAGTACAGCTGCTGATGGCCATCGGTTCCAGAAAGAGGGTGACACCAGGAATCGGTCCAGCTTACTTAAATTTTCTCCATCACTTGAGACTCTTGTATATTTCCTGCCCCCCATTGGGTATTCCATTAGACCATTGTCTTCTATGAAGTCGTTGAACACCTCCGCACAACTAGGATTAAACGTTGTGTTTAGACGTTCATCTGGACATCTGACAGCGTTAAAATCACCCATGACCACCCAAAAATCTTCCAATGACCCGAATTTTTCCGATAGCATGTTCCATAGTTCCCTTTTTCTGGGTAGTGTTTGTGGTGCATAAACATTGACCATATGCATTGTTTCACCCCCTTGTAGTGTTCCCGAAATTATTAGAAAATTCTGAGATCTGAAGACTCCTGTTTTTCGAAAGAAGACCGAATCCCATATACATAATAGACCGCCTGATCTGCCATCCGAATTCACCCAATCAAAATCCAAATTTCCTTTCCCCCATAGTTTTTTGACCGGAATCTTTGATCCATCACTTGCTAAGGTTTCCTGTACTGCCGCAAATTGAACCCTTTCCGATCTAATTAATTCACCTAGAGCAAAAATTTTATGATCCTCCTTCACCCCTCTGATGTTAACAGAAAGGATCTTCATTATTTCTTGCCATGGACACCCTCACTTTGTATTGCTGCCTCTAGGACCTTTTCAAAACCATTGACCTCAATCCCAATCGCAGATCCCATTTCTAGTGTTTGCCTAATTTCCTCTGAGTCGTTCCGGTGTTCCTCCTGTGTTTCGCCTTCTCGTGTTTCGCCTTCAGCCTGTAGATCCGCATCGTTCTCCATGGTATCTTCCTGTACAGAGTTGATGTCGCCTCCCATTTGATTATCTTTTCCGACTGTGACTGGGATGAAGACCTGTGGGAAGATTATACCTGAATCCTTGTTTGCCCTAGTTGGTTTACGATTTCTGCCTTGTCTAACCGCACCCCCTGTGTTCGTCTAGGGCCATGTCTGTCAGGAAGCCATTCCCTAAAAAGAGGTTGATAATTACCCTGATCAGGTGGGCTATTCAAATCCAAGTTAATGCTGAAGCCTGCCTCACTTCTTGATCTTTTACGAGGCCTAGGCTTATTTTGGACACCATCTTGTGGATAGTCCACATCAATTGGGCTGCTATTTCTCACTCCTGTTGATGGCCCAGTAGTACATGTGTTTAATTTTTGAAAAATTCCATCATTTACACCAGATGCATTTGTATCCCCCTTTTTTTCTCTCTCCTCATTAATTGTTCCCACAGTGGCCGTTTGCTCATTTATGACAGTCTTGTGTTTCCCATGAGCCTTTTCATTTCCCCGGGTATGATTATCGTCATCTCGAACAGCCGTCTGTTCCATTTCCGGTACCGTCACCGGTGTATCGTCGGTGATGTTTCCGGTAGGTTCGTTATCTCCCTCAATTTCTCCTTCCTCCAGCTGGTTTGCTTCCTCTGTTATGGGGGGTTTGTTTGTGCCGTTCCAGCTATTCACACCTTTAGAGTGTACAGTACTATACCAATTATCCTTTCTTGAGAGAACAAAGTCCGGGACCCACTCAGTCTCCGTTTCATGCACCCAAACTGAGATGGCCTCACCCCTCCATCTAAGAGTTACTTGACTGTTTATCTTCCTGCCGTCTGCGATGGCCACCGCAACCTTCTCCTCGGCAAGATTCCCGTCCATGATTGATGCCACCGACCCCTGTACTACTGATCCAAACTTGACTGCGATCTCATCGAATACTTCTTTGTCCCAGAGGTGTAGAGGAACCCCTTGTATTTTTAGCCATGCTATGCGTTCAAAGGAGTAGCTTTGGCCTTCCCATAATTCCAATGAGGAGAACCAAGTCTTCCATAATTCTGTTTCTGATTGTAGAAATGATATGGCCTTTTTATGACTGGGAAAGATTAGTATTATTCTCATCCCTCCCACATAACTTAGTGTCATCTCCGGTATCCGTATGTAACTGAGAAAATCTTCCATCCGGCATAGCCTAGTCACATCTCTAACCACCCCAATCAATGAAGATCGGCTCCATGATTTCGATGGTTGAAAACATTTGTTTTGGATGTGAACTGTATCACGAAACGTCGTCACAAGCGGTGTCTCATTTGTCATATTATTAGCCACCGGATGTTCGACTCTTTTTGTATTCCAAGCATTGGCCTGTACCGGCGGGATATGGTACACTTGTTGTCTCCTGTCCTGGTGCTGAACCTTTGGATTGCTTGATCCCTCCGATTCTTTTACAAACTTTGCAATGTTTGCCTGGACTTTATGATCCCCAAACCAAACCATGTTTAATGCTTTCACCAGTTTTTCTTTGTCTTTCACTTCTTCATATCTGATAAAGGCAAAGAATCTCCCCGCCTTATCTTTTCTCCTTGCAAGGTATGCGTCCGTCATCTTTCCGCAGGCCCTAAATTCTCTCCAAAGCATCCCCACAGTGCAGTTGTTGGGGAGATTTGATATGTAAAAGGATGTGGTGTTGTTTTGCTCTCGTAACCCTTGGTGTGCCGGAAATTTTTTCCGGTGCGGCTCTCTCTCTCCCATCGGATCCCTGAAATCGGAGAAACCATTTTAGTTAATTCGGTTAACTGGTTCCGTGCTTAACTTACTTCAAGCTCATTTCATTTGATAAATGCCATTAAAAACTAACGTGCTGACTAACGTAATTTAAAAATAGTATATGATATTGAAATAAAATAATTTAATTAAATAATGTTGCAAGTAAATGATGTTTCGGTTCATTTACTTGGGCAGTGGGGGGTTTACTAGTTCGCCATCAGGGTTGGGCCGTGTTCCACGAGAATACCGCCGCAACTCCCCCCCCCCCCCCTCCACATCACGCAAGATGGAATCAATTTCGGGTTGGTGAACCCGTTACAAGATGATGGAACGCTTAAAACTGATGCTTGCGGAATTTATTGGGAAGCGTGCAGTTCAAAGGATGGAGCTAGAACAACGCCACAAGACCTTGAATCTCGTGGGATTTCAAGTGATGCAGATGAGATATCACAATAAGATTAGGTGTAGAAGGGGATGAACTCTTGAACACCCCTTTCACCCTAAGCATAAGTGAACGACAAAATATAACTAGACAGTCGTCCTTTCAATTGGCTTCATTTGCTTCAGTTTTGTATATACATATAAGCATAAATGAACCACAAAATTCGTTTATCAACTAAGTATAACCAAAGCATCGTCTTTTCAAGTGGTTCATCTTTTTGATAGGCCTTGATTATCGATTTTGTGATTAGCTTTAGTTATAAATGTTGATTTGGATTGTATCAACTAGACAGTGGCGGACCCAGAAAAAATTTTCATGGGGTGCGGATAAGGGGTTTAACCAAATTTTCAAGGGTTCAAGGGGTGCGGATAAGGGGTTTAACCAAATTTTCAAGGGGTGCGGGGAAAATTTTACCTTATAAAATACACTAAATTTTTTTTTTCAGGGGGTGCGCCCGCCCACCCTGGGCTCTTACTAGGTCCGCCCTTGCAACTAGATGTTTATAAAAATACTATACAAGAGATCAAATGAACATACCAGATCACAGGCAAACCCAAAGTAACCCAAATTTGTATTTTAAATACATTTAAGCTACTAAATTTCATCATCCAAAAAATTAAAAATATATATTTACTAGGGTCAAGTTATTCTACAAAGACTTTTAATTGTAAGAAGTGTAAGAAGGATTTATAGAGTGACAAGTGTCCAATAACTTAAAACTAAACCCACTACATCACCACCAAAAACTTAAACACCCACCCCCACCCCACCCCACCACCACCCAAAAACCTAAACCCCCCCCCCCCCCCCCCCACCCAAAAACCTAAACCCCCCACCCCCACCCACCCCCCCCCCCCCCCCCCGCAAAAAAAAAAAAAAACAAAAAAAAAACTATACCTCACCAAAAAAACCCCCAAAAAACCTAACCCCCCCCCCACCTCCACCCCCCAAAAACCTAAAAAAACCTAAACCCCCCCCCCCCCCCCCCCCCACCCCCAAAAAACCTAAAAAAAAAATATAAAAAAAAACTAAACACCCACCCCCCACCACCACCCAAAAACCTAAACCCCCACCCCCTCGGCAAAAAAAAAAAAAAAAAAAAAAAACATTTTTTTTTTTTTTTTTGTGGGTGAGGTGGTGGGGGGGGGGGGGGGTTGGTGGTGGTGGATGTTTAAGGTTTTTTTTTTTAGTGGGTTTTTTTGTGTAGTGGGTTTTTTAGGTTATTGGACACTTGTCACTCTATAAATCCTTCTTACACTTCTTACAATTAGGATCCTTTGTATTTGATCCTAATCCATATTTACTAATCATTGTTCTCACACAATAAATATATGTTCATGTAACGTTGAATACAAAATCAATTTGAAGTACACAACCCACATTATTAATCGGTATTGAAAGTGTTTCAGTTCAGACAATTCAACCCGTGCCATGCAAACCAACCCGTACTAAAAATTTACCCGTGCCCAGATATTCCCATTTTACTAAGTCCAAATATACAACATTATGATTCATGCATACAGATGAGCATTACATTACTAATGAGTAACGGCACCATCCACGCTAAATAAGGGACTTTATAGATTGTGATGATTATTCATAGAGATTTTGAAGTCCATGTCTACCGACGATTGCATGTACGTGGAAGTAAAGCCGATTACACCCTATTTCAAATAGTTCGTTGCTACTCGATGTTCCAACAAATTGAGGTTCAGCCTTTGTCTAATGGTGTTTTTATTTGAACAATTTGGTTGTTAAAATTTACCAACTCAAATACTCAATTTCTAAGTAATTTGTGTATGTTTTCTTATTTCAAATACTCAATTCCTAAGTAATTTGTGGATGTTTTCTTATTGAATGTAATTGTTTGTTTAGTGTATGTTTTCTTATTGAATGTAATGTAATTGTTTGTTTAGAGGTAGTGGTGCACAAAAAACCCGAACCCGGACCCGAAAAAAAAAACCCGGAACCGGGTATTATAAAACCCGGGTTTTTTATACCCGAACCCGACCCTACCCGTAGGGTAGGGACCGGGTATGCATATTTAATCTAAAACCCGAACCCGGAACCGGTTTTTTTATACCCGGTTTATACCCGAAACCCGGTTTTATAAATACCCGAACCCGGAACCGGTTTATACCCGAAACCCGGTTTATACCCGAAACCCGGTTTATACCCGAAAAACCCGTTTTATAACCGGCCCAACATGCAATTGCTTGAAGTTGAGTATATCTTTCATGGCCCAAAAAGAAATTGTTTTCACCTCTACACAGTTATGACTTGTGGGTTGATGTTTGTTCTGGGCTTCTGGTGTCTTTAAATCAATCTTAATGGGCTTATAGGCTACACCCCTTTTTCGAACCAATCATACATAGGTGATTAAAACGTATCCAGACTATTTTCGAGTTCTTAAGAGTCCTGTTTCCATAAAACCCTAGAAGTTTCTTCCGACCAAATCAAATCGCCCGGACTTTAATCTCCGAGAACGTTGATCGCACCTGTTAAATCATAGCCATGGTACGTTATATGATTTATGTATGTTAATTATTTGGTTGTTTTTTTCACCAATTTCATTTAATTACAGTTGTGTTTTGAATAAATGGTGAAACAATGATTAATATGAGTTGATGTTTTGTTTAAACATTGTTTCTATCAATGAATTCTTGTGATTATTTTGTTAAATGTTAGGTGTTGTGATTACTGATTAGATTATTCAGCTACTTTAATATTAGAGCGAACAACATGCAATTTTAATGTGTAAACATTGTTATAAATAATGTATGATGTTGCTTGTATGTTAGCAGCGGTGGTGAACAAATCGGGTTTTTGCATTTTTTTTTAATAACTAAAAACAAATCTAGGGTTTAATAACTTATTCGCCCCTGTGTGTATCGACATTACAGTGCCCAAACATCCAGGATCTTTTATCTAGTTGCCATGTACTTAAATGCCACTTATCCTATTAGACATCAATCTTTGGTCAACATGCTAGTTCATAAACTTCTCTACTGATGATATACTTTGTTCTTACAGATCAAAGTCTAACTTTTATCCGGTTGATACATTTGAGTAAACCATCTAATTGTTTCAATTTTAAAGTGTCCACCCGACTCTCATATTATCCTACCTAAGTCCGCCCCTGCTACTATATATATGCAAACTCAAACCCAATACCTAATGTGATCATGTACATACATATCAAATTGACAAATTGGATGTATATGTAAACTCAAACCCATAAACATAAATAAATACTTAATTGCTATTTTTAAATACACGAACCGGACCCGAACGGGGTTTTTCCCAACCCGATGAATACCCGAACCGTACCCGATGAATACCCGAACCCGGAAATAGGGTATTATAATACCCGGGTTTTATAAAACCCGACCCGAACCCCACCCGAACCTGGGTATATAGGGTATACATTTTTGGTAGAGAACCCGGACCCGACCCGGTTTTTAAAAAAAACCCGATTTTTTAAAACCCAATCCTACCCGAACCCGATCCTACCCGAAACCCGATCCTACCCGAAAACCCGATTTGTGCACCACTATTTAGAGGCGAGACTATATGGGCTGCAAAGTAAGTGGGCTCCTGGTTGTTTATATTGGTTGCTCATGGGCTGCGAAAGTGGGCTGCATAATTGTTGTGGGCCTTGTGGCTATAAAACGAATTCTAGCTATAGGAAGAAAAATTTATATAAAATATACATATCTCGAATAGGTATGGCAAAAATACCCGAGCTTGACGGGTGTACCCGAAACTCGAAGCATTTAGGACGGGTATATCCGATACGCGATAGGCATTGGGCCGGATATGTGTATGGAAATAAATATTTCGCAGTTATGGGATGAATATGAGATTAGATGATACTCGACCCGATTACGCGGAACTATATACCTGTTTACCCAAAATATATACCAGAAATCTCTCAAGTTTTATATTTATATTCCTTTAACTATTGTTTAGTAATGTAAACTTGTAGCTTTATTGTTTGAAAAATAAACGTTTCATTTGAAATATATATATTTTGATGACATTATTCATATTTATATGCTGTATAATGTAAACTAGGTTAACCCCGTGTATTACACGGGTTGCATAAATATAATTTTATATAATAAATAGTCAAGATTTATCTTTCAAAAATGAACTTTAATGTATTATTTACTTATTATAACATTTTACTTTATTAAATATGTATTCTTAACTAATTTTTTGTTTAAAATTATTATTATTGTTATTATTTAATATGATCATAATAAAAATAAACGTTCACATTCTTATCTAATTTTTCGTTTAAAATTATTATTATTATTATTATTATTATTATTATTATTATTATATAGTGTAAAAAGGGCCTAAAGTGTGAGAAATGTATTATAACACTATATATAATACTATATAACACCATATAAACACCGTATAACAATATGTAACACCATATAATACCATATAACACTATGTAACACTATATATCATTATATAACAAATATAACACTATACATCTATCATAGACATGCTATCAGACAACCTATAGTGTTATATTTGTTATATAATGATATATAGTGTTACATAGTGTTATATGGTATTATATGGTGTTACATATTGTTATACGGTGTTTATATGGTGTTATATAGTATTATATATAGTGTTATAATACACTTCTCACACTTTTTACAGGATCCTCTACCTTATTATTATTATTGTTATTATTTAATATGATCAAAATAAAAAAAATATTCATTCTTATCTAAAAATGTATTTTTATCTAATATTTTTGTTTAAAATTATTATTATAATTTAAAATGAGAGATAAATAGGAAAATAAGGTGAGAAAGCACCTGGAAGTAGGGCTGTAAACGAACCGAACGTTCAGCGAACAGTTCATGAACCGTTCGGCGGGAAGTTCGTTTATGTTCGTTCATTTAATAAACGAACGAACATGAACAAAAAAATTCGTTCGATTAGTTAAATGAACGAACATGAACAGAGGTCTCGTTCGTTCGATTGTGTTCGTGAACGTTCGGTAAGGTGTTCGTAAACATGTTTGTGAACATTCGTTTATATTCGTATGTTTGTGTTTTAATTGAAGATCGTTGTACTTTCTTATATTTTATTTGTACTTTTTATATTATTAAACTTTTATTTATTTTATTACCCTAACAATTAAACTAGGAAACCCACCTTCATCTTGTTTATGTATTATTTCCATTTCATTTCTCATTATTTACATCGGCGAATACGATCGAACTCCGTTCCACAATAAGGGATTCAAGTTCGAGTGCTATTCTCTGGTCCATCTATCTTTATCCTTCGTCGCGTTTGCCAAATTTATTTGTGTTCGTAAACCGTTCGCGAACACGCTCATTTCCTTAATGAATGAACACGAACATAAAATCTCGTTCGGTAAGTGTTCATGAACCGTTCGTGAACACATTTATTTCCTTAACGAACGAACACGAACAAGGCCTTGTTCGTGTTCGTTCGGTTCGTTTACAGCCCTACCTGGAAGTGACACGTGTCCAAAAAAGATTTTTATTTATTAGTATAGAAAGATTTATTTTTTGAGATTAATATTATAACATATTTACATTTTTAAATATATCAAATATCATTATAGTGATGATGATATGCATGTTATTTTATCATAATCTAATATATTATATATAGATTTGTAAAACATAAACCATAAAGGAAAGTAAAAATACATTTTAAAAAAAATACTTTTAAAACATAAATTATAAAGGAGAGTAAAAATACATTTTTTTAAAAAATACTTCAAAAATGTTTCGTAAACGAAAAATACTTCAAAAATGTTTAATCAAACGAAAAATAAATCCATCGGGTCTGAAGCTCAATCGCCTTCACAATCCCAAACCACATCCTTAACCTCCTCAACAGTGAATAGGGCAATTACCCATGGCTTTATAGCCTAGTGGTATCTTGGGGGTGAGATAAGACTTTGGACCAATAGGTCATGGGTTCGATTCTCACAAGGGGGTTTTTCCTATATTTATTAGGTTTCCTCCTGAATTGGTGTATAGGCATTATGCCTAGTGGAGATGGATATGATCGGGTGGTTCCGCTGGTGGCACGATGATACTTCAGTGGTCCGTCAGTGATCCAAATTTGCCGTTCAAAAAAAAGTGAATAGGGCAATTAAAGAGCGTTTTTTCAAATAAACTAATGACGATCTGTGGTATAAATATATGTATAAATATAGTTGTGATTTTTTAAATAAACTAAGCACTTTCACATAAATCTAAGAAAAGTTATGTGTTCAATTTCTTAATTCGAAAATATGTGCTTAAAACAGATGAATAGAATATAGTAGCCGTAATTTCTTGAAAAGTGGATTATTCACTAAACCAATGAGGAAGGTGACTTTATAAAATAATAGCCATTTGTTTTGTCCTAAGTAAAAACAAAAATAAAATAATGTTTTTTTTTTTGAACGGCAAAAAAAATAAAAATAAAATAATGTTAAGAGAAAAATCACAAAGAAATCCAAATTTCAGAATTTCGAAGTTCCTGCTAAATTCAACAATTTTAATAATATTAAATAATAAGTAAATCTAGATTTTGGGCTTAAAATTATAAGAAGAGTGAATTGTAAGAATTGTCATTTATCTTTATGCTTCTTTACAGATGGTGTCCTTTGTGTTTAAAATTGACAAGTTTGTCCTTTATGTTTAAAAATCAAGCACGTTTTACTCTTTGGGCCTAACTCAGTTTGTTTTCTTAGTTAAAGGTGACCACGTGCAGGTCACATGAGGGTAGTTGTGTCATTTAAAATATCTCTGAGCATTTCCCCCAATTTAAAGAACCCCATTAGATATTTGATCTAATGGTTGAGATCAATAATAAAGTCTTTTATATCCACTTGAAAATAGGAAACTGTAAATCAAAACCCCTACAATTTCGAATCATCTTCTTTCTCCATATCTGTAAATATTTCGAATCATCTTCTTCTCCAGATCTGTAAATACATCTCGAATCATCATCATCAATTTACATCATAATCATCAACATCATCCGAGATCACAGTCTTCACCATCAACATCATTAGTCATCTTCACCTCCTCCGGTATCGTCCACCTCCTCCGGAAATCATCAACATCATCCAAGATCACAGACTTCATCATTCATTCATCCTGATGATGATGATGATGATGATCATCATCATCATCATCATCATCATCATCGATACAGCAACTTCATCATTCCTTCATCATCATCATCATCATCATCATCATCGATACAACAGCTTATTCTGGCGACCACCACACCCTTCGTCCTCACCGTTCCTACACGTCAACTGTCTTCATCATCGTTAAATCTGCACATACTCTTCCGGCAATCACCTTCATCATTTTCGCAGGTAGTGGCGCTGAAGAGGTAGGGGTTCCGGCAAGGTGGTGTTATATACTATTCATAGTGTTTTATACTGATTTGTAGTGTTATATTTTGTTTTGTAGTGTTATATACTTATTTCATTGCTGAATGGTGGTTGCAGTGTTATATATAATGTTGCAGTGTTATACAGATTTATAAAAGGTTTATATGGTGTTATATACTATTCGCAGTGTTTTTATAGTGATTTGTAATGTTATATCTTGTTTTGTATTGTTACATATTTATTACATTGTTATGAACTGTTGAATGGTGTTTTGTAGTGTTATATACTTATTACATTGCTGAATGGTGGTTGCACTGTTATATACAATGTTGTATTGTTATACAGATTTATAAAAGGGTTATTGTTTTGTAGTGTTATATACTTATTACAGTGTTATGAACCGTTGAATGGTGTTTTGTAGTGTTATATACTTTGCTGAATGGTGGTTGCAGTGTTATATATAATGTTGTAGTGTTATATAGAGTTATTCGTAGTGTTTTATAGAGATCTTTAAAAAAAATCGTATTCCTATAAATAAGGGTGACAGTTATGGAAGGTTTTGAATTAATTGAATCGATGATAAAATTACTTGTTTACCCTTTTAAATTATTTTAGATTGAGGACACACGTCATCTCCACAATATTTCTCACACTTCTCACACTTTTAACCCTTTTTACAATAACCTTACCATATATATATATGTGTGTGTGTGCACGCGCGCGCGTGTAAAATTATAAAATTTAGATAAATTATAATATATATTATTTAGTTATTATGTCATGATTTTATACCTCATTTTCCCATCCATAAGCTCTCTTCCCCCTCCGTATAATCACCGTATCATATTTTTTCTATCCATTCTTTCTACATCCCTAAACATACATGAAGTAGTCAGTGCTCATAATGAGCTTTGGGCGGTACTACGACACCCAGGGGGTTTCTCGTCGAGGCCTATCCGACCTTGTTCCCCTCTAAAACCATATAGTTAGCCCTTAGACCATGTGTAGTGGTTTAGTGAATAATGCCCCCACCCTTGGGCGTTTTTCGCCATTTGGCAGTCCAGTCAGCAAGGGGCATTATTTGGTGTTTTTACAAAAGGGGCGTAGTGGAATAATGCCCAATAATGCCCCAATCATTACACAATTATTCATTTTTTAAATTAAAAACTAATAATACTTCATTAAATAAAACAAAAATTACAATACTAAAAATAAAAAAAAACCGGAAAAAAGTAAAAAAAAAATGACATTGCAAAATTTTTGGTTTTATAAAAGATCCAAATCAAACATTTAATAAACAAAACTTTAGGGACTGATATAGCATTTTTGAAACTTGAAATATTAAAGGTTTTGAAGTTTAAATCTTTTTTTAAAATACAATCAAAGTACAGGAACTGAATTTGCAAAATCACCTTCTTCTTCCTTTGTCACCACAACAACCTCCAACTTAAACCTTCAAAACAAACCTTTGCCAAAATCTAATTATACACACACAAATATCATTTCTTTTGTTGTTTTAATTAAAACTAATTATACACACATGGCAAGGTCCTATTGGGCAAACAAATGAAGTTTCAGCGTGTTTCAAATCACGCTAGGGGAGCTTTTTTGCTAAATAACGCCGGAAAACGCCGGCGGGGGTGTGGACCGGGCATTTTGGGGGGTGTTTGAGGGGGAAAAACATCAAAATATTGGCCACTACGGGTGGTCTTATAGTAAACATACTGAGCCTCTCCTTTTAATCTAGTGGCAGTTATTCCTTTTGAGATGAGTTTCTGTATTTGACCAATAATTGGACATATATGCCCATGGCTTTATACCCTAGTGACATTTTAGGGGTGAGATAAGATTTTGGGACCAATAGAACCTGGGTTCGATTCTCACAAGGGGGTTTTCCCATATTTATTGGGTTTCCTTCTGAATTGGTGTATATGCATTATGCCTAATGGAGATGGATATGATTGGGTGATTCCGCTGGTGACACGCTGATACTCTAGTAGTCCGTCAGTAATTCAAATTTGCCGTTAAAAAAAATTGGACATATGATGTAGCCACAGTGTAAATAACTATAATAAGTAGACATGTTAAATAGAGGGAACAAAAAGAACAAATAAATAAGCAAATGTATATCTCACCAAAATAGTTAAATAGTAAATGACTGAAAATCTTACGAGGGATACCAAAATAGTTAAATAGTAAATGACTGAAAATGTTATAAGGGATATTAATTTTGTGGTAAGATGTCTTCTAATAGTGCAAACAAGTATCAGTGATTATTAAGAGTAAACTAGGGTGTTACACCCGCGCTTCGCGGCGGGGAGACCCGATTTTTGATCCGATACAAAAGTATGTCGAAACATGTCTTACATCAAGTGGGAAACTCGATTAGAAAAGTTTTTACAAAGTAAAAAGGTTGTCAGTGTGAATGCTAACCAACTTACGTTTATAGCGACACGTAAATAAAAATAAAGACGTAAAAGTTGATTAAAAATTAGTTAGAAAGTTAGGAGGTTGAAACAGTCAATGCTGAAAATTAAAGGTTATAAGTAAAAAAACAAAATCACAAAAAAGAAAAAGAAAAGAAAGAAAAAAATTGTGCAAGGGGTAAAAGCGTAAAGTTTAAACGTTGACGATAAGTGTAAATTACAAAAGAATTTGGTATTTAAGAAACAACACACAAAGCACAAGAGCCGAAAATGTAAATTAAGAAAAAAAGGAAAAAAAAGTCAAATGTTGCTAGAAAAAGACAAAAAAAAAAAAAGGCCACCACCGACATAGCTTTTTTATAGGTTATATAATTAGTTTGTTGTTAAAACAACTAAATGATTGAAAATTACATATCAAATGTTAATGAGGTAGTGGTAGAGTGGCTGGGGAAAAACTTTGTGTTCCTTTTGACCCATGTTCGACTCCCACTCTCTCCATTATTTTCTGCAGCATCCAAGTGAAAGGTGAATACGGGTGGCGCTGGTTCGTCTTGGAGGCGAGGTTTTACCGATTATTCCACTGCCGTGCCTTCGGGCGGATGGAGGTCGGGTTTCCGCACATCTGGGAGAGCCAATGGGCTGGCGGCGGTCGAGTAGTCAACCTTGACCACAGCACCCGATGTCACGGTAGTTGACACATCATTTCTTGCCGTTAAAAAAAACATATCAAATAAAATAATAATAATAATATTTTGATGATAGACACATCAAAAGGGACAATTCGGTCATCAAAATAGAATTGTCATTTCAAGAAATGAAGTAATCAATGCATAGAACAGATTGTTGAAAACACGATACACTGGTATCACATCCAACCACTTGAGTTTTAAACGTACCGTCTTAATTCTGATAAATAATAATATATTTATAGCAACCCTTCGAAATATTTTCTGATACCCTTAAAATATTTAAAATGTCCATATATGTCTTAAAATACATCTCGTATATGAAAAATAGCCCTAAATACCCTTACATAATTAAAAAATAAAATAAAAATCAAGTTTTTGAGTATCTGGCGGGCCGCGAAGACCTAGCCCTGGTCTTACGCGGGCCGCGAGCGAGTGGACATGAGGTGAAGCCTGGTGCCGCCACATGTCGGACTCGTGTTGAGGCTAGCATCCGAGTCAGCCAAGCTAGGGCCTACCCTAGCTGGCCTCGCGGGCCGCGAAGCCTCTGGAGGATGTTTACGCGGGGCGCGACGGAAGTCGAATGGACACTATAAACTGAGGCATTCAGCCTCACTCTCAACTCGTTCATTCTCTTTTTCTCTCTCGAATTTCTACATTGCAGTTATAATTCTCGGGCATGATACCCCCTAAATAACTAAGTTCTGCCTCGTTGTAAGTATTTTAACCCCCGGTTACGTATTAGATACGCTGCCCGATTGATCTAAGGTTCCGTAACGGCTGTCGAGGTTCTGCCCGACGTAGTCGTTGGAATTTTGTCTCGGGAAGGGTATTACTAATGTAAATATTGGGTTATTATACTAACACGTGTGCATTGTGTAACTAATAGATAATCACCAGGAAATCCTAAAGGAAAACCCTAAGACAGCAATGTGAGTAATCTCCTTTTTGTGAACCTTTTTGCAAATTGTTTTTACAAAAGCTCAATTGTTTTACATTATCATTAACAGTGATTGAGTATTTGTATTCTACAATTATCGTCGGTATGTTGGGGTTTTGTATACAAAATTTGTTACTACACTGTGAGTAGTAACATGACCACAAGTCGGGTGACAGTACCGTGGGTGGTAATTAAAGTAGATGGAAACAAATTTAATTGCGCGACCGCCCTCAATACTGTAAAACAGTTTTCCCTGTCTTGATTAAAATGGGATTCACTCACCAGTATTTCCCACTAACAAAATGTTTTTAAACGCGTTTCAGGTAACAAAATGTGAAAGCCAAGTAGAAGCCAGCTGGACATCACTGAAGGCTTGGAAAAGTGGCTATAAAAGTTACCTAAATAAAGAGATGTTTTATTTAAATAACATAGAGTTTATCTCTATGAAAATGTGTGTATTTGAAACTTGGGATTTTCCCATGTATTTAATATTATAAAAATGTGGTATTTTACTCTGATAAAATATTTCCTAACTAGGATCCGGATGTAAATTCCGCTGCCAAACTGATAAATAGCGATACCACTGAAACTGGCCGCGGCCGCCCGTTCCCGGGTAGTTAGGGGACGGGGGTTGCGACAGAAGGTGGTATCAGAGCCAAGCCACTGATTCAGCCACAGAAGTGTTCTGCTAACACCAAAATATTATTCAATATGTTAGGAAATTATTACGAAATTACGTACATATCTGTATATTATTGTTGTGTGTTATTTGACAATTTGTTAGTTTATAGTATGAGCGACTAAGGACCTTCAGACGCTTACCGTCAGTTATCCAACTCACCTAGGGACGAAGGCACCTCTTCACAGCCATCCATCTCAGGGTATTCGGCTGACAACGAAGATGGGATATGCGTGTTCAAGGCCCAATCTGAAGAGCCATTCCCTCCCAAGAAGAGAGGATAGTTCAGCAAAGGAGCGCATAAACATAGAAAAAGGATGAAAAAGTTGCAACAGCATCGAGCTTGAGCAACCGTTAAGAGAGAAACAGATGCCCACACTCAGGATATGCTCAATAGGAGTCTAACAAATTTTCATATCCTAGCAACTACAGCTGCAGACCCTAATCTAGAGCAATTCATAGCACCCCAGCCATTACCACTGTTTCCTACACAGCCAATGGAAATTGAAACCGACCTAGAAAATCAAATCCCAATGCCTGACTTTGATCCAGCTGAGATACCTAGGATACAACACCCCATCCCTCAAACCCAGATTACGACCCGTGGTTCGATGACCATAGGGATTACCAGCAACACTACCCAATACCAGAAGACGAACCCATGCCAAATCTAGCAGCCTACCCAGGCATGGACCCTCTAGATCCCTACTATGATAATGACCAATTTATTAGGGAAATTCTAGAAAATCCTTATCCTTACCAAGAGCCCATGCCCCAGTTCCCAAATCCAGTACCAGCCCCTGCACCCTCAATGAGTGCAGAAAATATGCAAGAACTCCGAACCTTTGGTGAGGAGATTTTAGAAGGAAGTGAGAGGATGAGGCAGATAGGAGAACGACTCGTCTGGAAGTATGACGAGCGTACTATGGAGTTTTGGATGAACCCATACCAGTAATAGTAATAATAATAATAATAACAATATATATATATATATATATATATAATATGTGTGTATGTTTGAAAAAAAAATCTAGACAATAGCTACGGATGCCTAATAGTATTGTAATTTTAATTTCAGTTGTAGTGTAATATATATGGATGCATAATATAAAATAGAGTAAGTCGCAATGTTCGACGATTTATATTAATACGTGTGATTGCTTGCATTACATATTATTTTGTGATATTAATATGTGGCAAATGTTTAAAATTCAGATGGACCACGAAGTGAATCAGGAAAACCCGAATAATGATAATCAGAATAACAATAACAATGGAAACCAAGTGGATAACAGTGCCATTCAACACATAGTGGCACAAGGAATTATAGACGCGATGCCATATATTATCCAAACGGTTAGAGAAGCTGATAATAAAAGTAACCATGGCAGTAAACGACCTACTGAACCAGAAAACAACGTAAACAATGGACCCATACTTCAAGTGCCCATTCCTAAAAGAAGAAGAACCATGTCTTATGGTTGTTCTTATAAAGAATTCTGGTCTTATAAACCAATGGAATTCTTGGGCAATGAAGGGGCCGTTGCAGCTCTACGCTGGATAGAAAAGACTGAGACAGTTATAAAAATAAGCAAATACGCAGAAGAGGATAAGATAATGTTTGCCTCCAATCTGTTTAAGAACTCAGCCTTAGAATGGTGGAACACTATCCTCTAGTCTAGGGGAAGTGACAGGATTTACAATATGGAATGGGTGGAATTTAAAAACATGATGGAAAGAAAATTCTGCCATCCCAATGAAAAGGAACAAATAGCAAATAAGTTCCTAAACCTTATAATGACTGGAGTAGATAGTAAGGGTTACACTACGTTATTCTTCGAATATGCTAGAATAGTACCAACACTTGCATCACCAGAACCTGTATTAATCTCCCGCTACATATGGGTATTAATCCGTGAGAGTAGGCATGTAGTCAAAGCAGCTAGACCACAAACAATTGAAGAAGCTGTAGAACTAGCAAACACCTTGACTAATGAGTTGGTACGTACACGAGAAGAGAACCGGAGGAGGAACCTAGTGACGTGATGTCGCGGTCACAATCAAATTTAATCCAATTACAACTAATTAGCTAGTGGTAAGTGGGTATCGAACACAGGGAGTTTGTGGAATATGTGTTATTTGGAAGATTATATCTAACTTGACTAAATTAATCTAATTTCAAGAAAAGTAAAATTCAAGAGTTTATGTGAGTGAATTAGTTTTAGACTAAATTAAACTAATTAAATTGAAAGAGAAAAGATTTGGCTGTAAACAAATTAGAGACAAATGATCATCTTCAGTTTCCGGTTTTGCTTTAACATTTATGCTATCATTCCACTAGAAAGAACTACATAGACATAGTTCATGTGTAATTAGTTACAGTGATGAAAGGGAACTAAGTACTCAGATTCCTAGAACGTGAGGTTGTTACCCGATGATCAATCAACCCTTACCCAAGCCTAACTATACCCATGATATCTCGATTGCCAACGGCACCAAGAACGTATGGTTTCTAATTAGTTTAGCACAAGAATCAACAATTTACTAGCAATCAATCACACACCATAACAAGCAATTCAATAAAGAAGAAATTGTTATTCTAAAAATATAAAATTCAAGCATAAAGTCTTGCAAAACCTTCCACCAAAGATGATCATAGAGTACTTAGCCACTCATGGCTTGAAACAACATCATCACAAGAGTATTATTGTTCATCAAGATCAAAGCAACAAAACTAAAGATTAGGATAGTGTTCTTCAAGCTCTAGTCTCCAAAAGTTAGCCAAACTTTGTCCACAAGTGAGTAGTAACCGAAAAACATGATTAGACCCCATAAAAACCCCATCAAATGACCAATAAATGCACAAGTTACAAAATTGGATCAGTCGGCGCCGTAAGCTACGCCATAGGGCCGTAGCTTACGGCGAGCAGCCAAGTCATACGGTCCTTGTCTTCTGTCTTACGGCAGGCAATGTTGAAAACTTGTTTTCAGCATAACTTTTTCGTTTCAACTCCGTTTTCTTCACCGTTTTCCCCTACGTTCTCGTAATTTTGTCCTCTATCATGCTATCCTCTTAATTCTTCAATTCCAAAAATTGATTTTTTATTGATGCTCCAAATTCTTTCCCTTTTATGCTCCATTTGCACCTGCACGTCCAAACAACTAGTAGTTACCAAGTTCAAACAATTAAACGTGTAAAGCATGGGATTTTAATCTTTTTAAGGCACTTAAGGGTTGTCCTACGGACCACCCGTCACATCCCCACACTTACTCGTTTCTTGTCCCAAGCAACCTATTCAAAATCCATTTCAAGAGCACAAGCGATCAACATGCAAATCAAGCTAAAATGTATCGTCCTTTTACTAACTTTTTATCACACAACAAGACACACCCCTCACAACAACTCTCGGTGACAAGAAATATTAGCACATTATGCTAAAACACTCAATGCACGTGTGTGATTGTGCGACAATAAGCTTGTATACAAATCAAATCTCCTCCTATCAAATATTTAGCATGCTTATGAATCAAAAGGACATTCGGGTTGTAACGGGGCTATGTGTAAAGGTAGGAAATAGTGGGAATATGAAAGTAGCTCATTGATTCGACCCGGTTTTTATTTCTACTACTAAACAAAGCAAACATCAACTATATACACAACTTCATCAACATTTTCAACTACTATTGCAACTAAATCCTTCTTTTTGTATTTTTCTCATATTTTTTTCTCTTTTTTTATCTTTCTTCTTTTTTTTAAGCATAGAACTCAAAAATATAAGAACATCAACAATCACAAACTAAATTCCTAAACCGGGTCATCTCAATTGGTAAAGTTTTTGTAAGAAGTAGGTTTGGGTCACAACCGAATGGTATAAGGCTCAAACATGGCTTTCTAAAGACCAAACCCCCACCCCTCACAATAACAAGCTTATATATGTAACGTATGAGGTCCAACCCCCAATTCCCACACTCTCACACATCTAGACGAGGCTACCTAAAAGTCCCCTATCATTTTCACAAGCATGCTAATCCTAGGCTTCAACAATAATTCGTACACAAGTTCTATTAACACAATACACACACCGCCACTCAAAACAAGGAAAGCATCTTTAATAATCATATGTGGCTCAAAAACTCACCATGAAATGACTAGAAAGGGGTGTCGGTGTGTCATGCGGAACAATGTCAAGTGTTCAAATTCCAACAACTTTTCGTTTGGTTTCACAAATTTTTCAAAAATTCTCAAAATTTTCCCCTTATCCCCACACTTGGGATACATTGTCCCAATGTATGGTTTTGAAGGGAATATCGCTTTCAACAAAAACACCAACATTTGCTAATACTCTCAAACCCCAAATTTCTTTTTGTATTTTTTTTATTTTTTAAACAAAAGCAAACAAACTAACTACCAATATTTCAAAGCTAAAGAACATATCAAGACTAAGGAAAGAGTACATGACCTGGTGCAGTTTGCCACAACAGATGTTGTAGATAATCCGACTTCCTATCACCACCTTCACCCAAATATCCGTACATCTTCCCCACACTTGAATGTCGCCATGGCCCTGAAACATAGAAAGATAAAAACAACAAGATCAATATAAAACCCCGGGTTGCCTCCCGAGCAGCGCTAAGTTTCAAGTCTTCAGCCAGACCAAGCCACCCCCATTTATGGTGGCTCAAAGAATCGGTTCCTGCCACTTCCATCACTACATCGTGCCATTGCGTAGAATGCATCCGTCCCGTTTCGACTCAATGGGTAATCAAGTACACTCCTGCTTGAACCCATATGTTTTTCTTCACGGTCTGGTGGGTGCTTTTTTCTCATTCTTTGAAACACATTTTTCATACAATCACTAGACTCACCACCCCTTCCCCTCAATGGACACATAACTAATCACTCTTGTTTGAACATCAAAGGACAACTTACGCTTCTTTTCGGTCATGCTAATAATTCCGTCTCTACAATTAATTTGAGCATTTGCTGTGTATAGAAACGGTCTACCTAAAATTACCCTTTTGTTGTGCTGCCATTTTGGTAAAAGCATAGTCTAGAACTAGAAAATCCACCAGGTATTCAAACTCTCCCAACTGAATCTTAACATTCCTAACCATTCCCCGTGTACGCCTCCAACTTTCATCCGCCAAGCTCACCATGGTGTCTATATCTTCAAGCGGACCAAAGTCGTACATATCGTATAGATCGCCTAGTAGCACACTCATACTCGCCCCATAATCCAATAATGCATGGGGAATTTTTAATTTTCCCACTCGGATCGGCACAAGTGGTGCTCCATGCTCTTTGTCCGTTTCAAACTTGGCATCCCTTCCTATACCTGCACTCACTTGACAAGAAGATATTAAAAATGTTTCATTGAATTCACTATTAGGAACGGTGCTTACCACATTGATATTAACACTTTTAATGTTTTTGGGATTTATCATCGTGTCACTTGGTAGCTGGTCTTTTGCTTTCTTCAATATCGCCACTTCACTTGCAAGTTGACCCATTTGGGTGGTCAAAGTTTGAATCGCTTTATCACGGGCCTCGTCCTTTTACATCCGAACCTCATCACGTTGATTCATTCGTTGCATTTCAACTTGCATCGCCTTCAACATCTCCATTACTTTGTTTCCACCCGAAGAGCTTTGACCCGCTTGATATTGCCTTTGAAATCCTTGGTTTCCTTGGAAATTCAGGTTAGCTTGATTTGAAGGGTTCCCATACCGAAAGTTTGGGTGGTTTCTTAAACCGGGGTGGTAAGTATTAGAATTCATATTGTTGTAATTTCTACCACCCCCTCCTTGACCTTGTACTGCATGAACTTCTTCATATTGCCCTTCCGCCATTCCTTGGCAATTTTCAGCCGCATGACCTATTTCATTGCAAATAGCACAAACATCATAAATTTGATTAGAGGTTTGAACATTACCATCGTCAACCGCATGCACTTGTGTTCGGGTAACGGCCGGTCGTGCTCTCCTTGTTGCTTGAGCTTTCCTCTTTGATGTAATTGTCATTTGCTCCAAAGACTCCCAATCGTCTTGCTCATAGTTCGTACCAAAAGTGCCACCGGTAATAGACATTAAGTCTCGAGCATCTTTGGCACTCAATCCCTCATGGAAAGCGTTCATCAATTCCCAAAGTTCAATCCCATGGTGAGGGCAATTCTTGTTCATCATGTTGAAACGCTCAAAGGCCTCATGAAACATCTCACCTTGTTGTTGTTGAAAACTCCTCAACCCCTTCCTAGCATTATTGGTCTTTTGAGCGGTGTAAAATTCATCCAAAAATATTTGTTGCATTTCCACCCAAGTGTAAATGGATGCTGAAGGCAAAGTATAGAACCACTTCTTTGCCTTATCCTCTAGAGAAAATTGAAACAATACCAACTTGACATCATCAGCCGAAAAACCTTGACTCCCAAGAGTATTTCAAATTGAGTCATAGGCCTCCAAATGAAAGTAGGGTTCCTCCGTTGCTAGACCCTTATATTTCGGAAAAAAAATTGCAAAGAATTTGTTCTCACTTCAAAAGTTCTTCCTTGATTATTGTGAGGAATAACCACCGGTGAAGGGTTGTGAGTAATTACCGGCCTAAAATGCACTTTAATTCCCCCCGCATGTTCCCTAAGATGCCTTCTTGGTACACCCAACCGACCCCTTGGACGAATAGGACCCATTGGTCTTGGTATATGCCCTTGTGGTGCGAATGGTTGTTGAAATTGTTGTTGTGGCATCGGTGGGTGTTGAATTGGCCTTTGGAATTGTGGTTGTGCATGTTGTGGTCGAATTTGTTGCAATGGTATAGGGCGTTGCATTGGTGGCCCTTGTGGCCTTGGCCTAATGTGTTGTGGTATGAGTTATTGTTGTTGTGGCACTCCACCAACATTTGACATCCCTTGAGGTTGGCCTTGCACATAACCAAACTCTCCTTGATCTCCATCACCCCCATAAGCATACACATCTTCATCATAACCCTCAAAATCCTCATATCCCTCATCATATCCATCTCCCCCTATACCCAAAGATTGCCCAAATGGAAGAGTCGAATATTGAAAACCCGACTGGTTCGGTGGTCTAAATGTAGAAGAAGTAGCATGAAATATGGTTGAATTTGGTGGTATTGAATAGGTGGAAGACGATTGACCCGTATGTGGGAAGAAATGGGAAAATGGTGGAATTGTAGTAGAAGGGTTAAAGGAAAGTGAAGGTTCTTCTTGAGTGGTAATGGGTTGGGTGTTAGTTGGTGTTGCATCATGAGGTGAAATAGGATTGGTGGTGGTGTTGGGTATGGTAGTGTTTGGTGAAGGTTGAGTGGATGATGGTATGAAAGGTGGTATAAGTTCACCCGTAGTGGGTGGTGGTTGTGGTGGATCCATGTATCGAATTGGTGTGATTGGTGTAGTTGGTGTTGTTGGTGAACCACTGATTCTGTTTTCTCTTAGCAAAATTCTGTTTCCTCTTAATGTTCGCTCAATCTCCGGATCAAATGCCAATGGTGAAAGCTTGTGAGACCTCCTAGTACGCATGCACCTGTAAGTACCTGCACACTAACACACCCAGCGTAAACTAGAAAAATAACAAACTAAAAAGGATCAAAAAATAACACACGTTGCGCACTACTCCCCAGGAACGGCGCCAAAATTTGACGTGATGTCACGATCACAATCAAATTTAATCCAATTACAACTAATTAGCTAGTGGTAAGTGGGTATCGAACACAGGGAGTTTGTGGAATATGTGTTATTTGGAAGATTATATCTAACTTGACTAAATTAATCTAATTGCAAGAAAAGTAAAATTCAAGAGTTTATGTGAGTGAATTAGTTTTAGACTAAATTAAACTAATTAAATTGAAAGAGAAAAGATTTGGTTGTAAACAAATTAGAGACAAATGATCATCTTCAGTTTCCGGTTTTGCTTTAACATTTATGCTATCATTCCACTAGAAAGAACTACATAGACATAGTTCATGTGTAATTAGTTACAGTGATGAAAGGGAACTAAGTACTCAGATTCCTAGAACGTGAGGTTGTTACCCTATGATCAATCAACCCTTACCCAAGCCTAACTATACCCATGATATCTCGATTGCCAACGGCACCAAGAACGTATGGTTTCTAATTAGTTTAGCACAAGAATCAACAATTTACTAGCAATCAATCACACACCATAACAAGCAATTCAATAAAGAAGAAATTGTTATTCTAGAAATATAAAATTCAAGCATAAAGTCTTGCAAAACCTTCCACCAAAGATGATCATAGAGTACTTAGCCACTCATGGCTTGAAACAACATCATCACAAGAGTATTATTGTTCATCAAGATCAAAGCAACAAAACTAAAGATTAGGATAGTGTTCTTCAAGCTCTAGTCTCCAAAAGTTAGCCAAAATTCGTCCACAAGTGAGTAGTAACCGAAAAACATGATTAGACCCCATAAAAACCCCATCAAATGACCAATAAATGCACAAGTTACAAAATTGGATCAGTCGGCGCCGTAAGCTACGCCATAGGGCCGTAGCTTACGGCGAGCAGCCAAGTCATACGGTCCTTGTCTTCTGTCTTACGACAGGCAATGTTGAAAACTTGTTTTCAGCATAACTTTTTCGTTTCAACTCCGTTTTCTTCACCGTTTTCGCCTACATTCTCGTAATTTCGTCCTCTATCATGTTATCCTCTTAATTCTTCAATTCCAAAAATTGATTTTTTATTGATGCTCCAAATTCTTTCCCTTTTATGCTCCATTTGCACCTGCACGTCCAAACAACTAGTAGTTACCAAGTTCAAACAATTAAACGTGTAAAGCATGGGATTTTAATCTTTTTAAGGCACTTAAGGGTCGTCCTACGGACCACCCGTCACCTACCCAGGAATTTCGCTAAGGTAATTCCAACCTTGGGAAAAATACAGGTTCTACCTCTACACCTTACTACAAAGCCTGTAAGAAGAAGCATTCAGGAAAATGCTCCACCTACTGTGATTTTTGCAAGATACCAGGACACAAGGAAGAAAACTGCAGGAAGAAACCCAGTAATGGAGTATGCTTCAATTGTGGAGAAAAAGGACATATCAGGACGAACTGCCCAAAACTGGCTCCAGCTACAAATAACAAGACTACTAAAAATGCTAGAGCATTTGTTCTGACTGCAGAAGAAGCCAAGATAATTCCGGACGTGATAGCTTGTTCGTTTTTAGTTAATGATGTTTTTGCTAAAGTATTATTTGACTCTGGTGCGAACCAAAGTTTTATTAATACTTGATTTTGCAAACTTCTCAATCAACCATTAACTAAACTCCCACAAGAATGTCTAGTAGAGACAGCAAATGGAGAGACCCATTAAGATTACTGAAATCTTGCAGGGAGCAAGAATAAGATTTTTAAATCAAAAGTTTATTGCAAATCTTTACCCAATAAATCTGGCAGGATTTTATGTTGTATTATGAATGGATTGGTTAATAGCCAATAAAACCAGTATTTTATGTAATCAAAAGTCAATACAAGTAAATTCACCAAAAGGTGAAAATATCACAATTAAAGGAGACAAGCCAACTAGATTCACAAAATTCATCTCTGTGATGAAAACTGCAAGTTATGCAAGAAAAGGATCAATAGTGTATATGATTTCCATAATCATTAACACTAAAGGAAAATAATTAAAAGATATCCCTGTAGTATCTCAATTTTCAGATGTATTCCCAGAAGAATTACCAGGGCTACCACCAAACATGGAAGTTGAATTCAGAATTCATCTGCTACCAGGAACAGCACCAATTGCCAAAGCACCCTACCGCTTGGCACCAGCAGAAATGCAAGAGTTAAAGAAACAGTTAGACGAACTACTAGAAAAAGGATTCATACAGCCAAGTTCATCACCATGGGGAGCGCCGATCTTATTTGTCAAAAAGAAAGACGGATCGATGCGTATGTGCATTGATTACCGTGAATTAAATAAAGTCACGATTAAGAATCGATATCCATTACCAAGAATCGATGATTTATTTGATCAATTGCAAGGAGCTCGATTTTTCTCAAATATCGATTTACGCTCAAGATATCATCAATTAAAGGTACAGGAAGAGGACATTCCTAAAACTGCTTTTAGAATAAGGTATGGCCATTATGAATTTACTGTCATGCCATTTGGTTTAACCAATGCCCAGCCGCATTTATGGACATGATGAACCGAATATGTAAGCCATATTTGGATAAGTTCATAATTGTCTTTATAGATGATATTCTGATTTACTCTAAGAATAAAGAGGAACATGCAGCACATCTACATGCACTTCTAAGTTTATTGAGAAAAGAAAAGCTTTATGCAAAGTTCTCAAAGTGCGAGTTTTGGTTAGAACAGGTACAGTTTCTTGGGCATTTAGTCAATCATGAAGGAATTCATGTGGATCCCTCCAAGATTGAGGCAATTACTAAATGGAAAACCCCTGAGTCACCAACCGAGGTTAGAAGTTTCTTAGGATTAGCCGGTTATTATAAAAGATTTATTCGAGATTTTTCTAGAATAGCCATTCCCTTGACTAAGTTAACCTGTAAATCTGTTAAGTTTGATTGGGGACTAAAACAAGAAGAAGCCTTTAGAATTCTTAAGCAAAGATTGACCAACGCACCCATACTAGCGTTACCAGAAGGAACTAAAGACTTTGTAGTCTATTGTGACGCTTCTAAATTAGGTTATGGGTGTGTATTGATGCAACGCCAAAAGGTTATAGCTTACGCCTCTAGACAACTTGAGAATCATGAAGATAATTATTCAACCCATGATTTAGAATTAGGAGCTATAATTTTTGCTCTGAAAATTTGGAGACATTACCTTTACGGTAGTAAGTTTACCATTTTCACAGATCATAAGAGTTTAAGTTATGTTTTCGGACAAAAGGAGTTGAATATGAGACGACGCTGGATAGAATTTCTTAGCGATTATGATTGTAATATCCAGTATCATGCTGGAAAGACAATTGTAGTAGCAGATGCTTTAAGTCGAAAATATCATGAGAAGGCAAAAAGAGTACGTTCTCTTAAATTAAATCTACAAGTAGATTTAAATTAACAGATTAGAAAAGCACAAGAATCAGTAATCAAGGACGATACTGAGAAACTAAAAGGAATGATTAACGAATTAGAACAAGGAACATATGGAATTTGGAGATTCCATAAGAAAAGAATGTGGATACCGAAATTAGGAAACCTACGTCACCATATATTAGAAGAACCCCATAAGTCTAAGTATACGATGCATCCTGGAAGTGATAAGATGTATCAAGATTTAAGAAAGAATTTTTGGTGGATAGGAATGAAAAAGGATATAGCAGCTTATGTTGCCAAGTGTTTAACCTGTTCACAGGTTAAAGTTGAACATCAGAAACCCTCAGGATTGCTACAACAGTTAGAAATGCCAGTTTGGAAATGGGAATTGATAACAATGGATTTTGTTACCAAATTACCCAAGACAAGAAAAGGTAATGATACAATTTGGGTAATTATAGACAGGCTAACTAAGTCAGCTCATTTCCTGCCAATAAAGGAAACTTTCAGTATGGAACAGTTAGCTAAGCTGTATGTAAATGAAATAGTTTCATCACATGGAATTCCTTTATCAATTGTTTCAGATAGAGATAGCCGTTTTACTTCTCATTTTTGGACAAGTTTCCAAAAAGCAATGGGAACCAAGCTAAATCTAAGCACCGCTTATCATCCTCAAACAGACGGACAAAGCGAAAGGACAATCCAGACAATGGAAGATATGCGTAGAGCTTGTGTGATTGACTTCAGAGGAAATTGTGATGACCACTTACCATTAATCGAATTTTCTTACAATAACAATTATCATACAAGTATCAAAGCTGCACCATTTGAAGCACTTTATGGACGAAAGTGCCGAACTCCAATCTGTTGGGCAGAAATTGGAGAAAAACAATTGTCTGGACCAGAGATAGTGCAAGAAACAACCGACAAGATTATTCAAGTAAAAGAACGACTGAAAGCAGCACGCGATAGACAAAAGAGTTATGCTGATAACAGGCGAAAGCCATTGGAATTACAGGTAGGAGACAAGGAGTTGTTAAAAGTCTCACATTGGAAGGGAGTTGTCAGATTCATCAAAAGAGGAAAGCTAAGCACCAGGTATATTAAACCTTTTGAGATTATCAGAAGAATAGGACCTGTAGCTTATCAGCTACAACTGCCAGAGGAAATGGCAGGAGTACATGATGTATTTCATGTATGTAATCTCAAGAAATGCCTAGCCGATGAATCTCTAGTAGTGCCTCTTAAAGATATAGAGGTAAATGAAAAGCTAAAGTTCGTAGAGAGGCCTCTACAAATCGAAGACAGGAAAGTCAAGAATCTCAAACATAAGAGATTGGTTTTAGTCAAAGTAAAATGGGATTCCAAGAGAGGACCCGAGTACACTTGGGAGCTCGAATCAGAGATGCAAAGGAAATATCCACACTTATTCAAGTAGACCTCGAGGACGAGTTCTAAAACAAGATGGGGAGGATATAACAACCCTCCAAAATATTTTCCGACACCCCTAAAATATTTAAAATGTCTCTATATGTCTTAAAATACACCCCGTGTGTGAAAAATAGCCCTAAATACCCTTACATAATTAAAAAATAAAATAAAAATCAAGTTTTTGAGTCTCTGGTGGCCGCGAAGACGAGCCCTGGTCTTACGCGGGCCACGAGCGAGTGGACATGAGGTGAAGCCCGGTGCCGCCACGTGTCGGACTCGTGTTGAGGCTAGCATCCGAGTCAGCCAAGCTAGGGTCCTACCCTAGCTGGCCTCGCGGGCCGGGAAGCCCCTGGAGGATGTTTACGCGGGGCGCGGCGGAAGTCAAATGGACACTATAAACTGAGGCATTCAGCCTCACTCTCAACTCGTTCATTCTCTTTTTCTCTCTCGAATTTCTACATAGCAGTTATAATTCTCGGGCATTTTACCCCCCTAAATAACGAAGTTCTGCCTCGTTGTAAGTATTTTAACCCCCGGTTACGTATTAGATATGCTGCCCAATTGATATAAGGTTCCGTAACGGCTGTCGAGGTTCTGCCCGACGTAGTCGTTGGAATTTTGTCTCGGGAAGGCTATTACTAATGTAAATATTGGGTTATTATACTAACACGTGTGCATTGTGTAACTAATAGATAATCACCAGGAAATCCTAAAGGAAAACCCTAAGACAGCAATGTGAGTAATCTTCTTTTTGTGAACCTTTTTGCAAACTGTTTTTACAAAACCTCAATTGTTTTACATTATAATTAACAGTGATTGAGTATTTGTATTCTACAATTATCGTCGATATGTTGGGGTTTTGTATACAAAATTTGTTACTACACTGTGAGTAGTAACATGACCACAAGTCAGGGTGACAGTACCGTGGGTGGTAATTAAAGTAGATGGAAACAAATGTAATTGCGCGACCGCCCTCAATACTGTAAAACGGTTTTACCTGTCTTGATTAAAATGGGATTCACTCACCAGTATTTCTCATTGACAAAATGTTTTTAAACGCGTTTCAGGTAACAAAATGTGAAAGCCAAGTAGAAGCCAGCTGGACAACACTGAAGGTTTGGAAAAATGGCTATAAAAGTTACCTAAATAAAGGGATGTTTTATTTAAATAAAATAGGGTTTATCCCTATGAAAATGTGTGTATTTGAAACTTGGGATTTTCCCATGTGTTTAATATTATAAAAATGTGGTATTTTACTCTGATAAAATATTTCCTAACTACGGTCCTGATGTAAATTCCGCTGCCAAACTGATAAATACGATACCACTGAAACTGGTCGGGCCGCCCGTTCCCGTGTAGTTAGGGGATAGGGTTTGCGACAATAGTGTACATGTATGTCACTTTAGTTTTAAACCTAACATCTTAATTCTGAAAATAATAAAATAAAAGAGTGAACTTCTATTTTGCTCCCTGTGGTTTAGTCACTTTAATGGTTTTGCCTCAAACCTTTCAAAATAGCCATTTTACTCCCTTATCTATGAAAGCCTTCATGATTTGGCTCCCCGCCCCTAAACGTCATCCACTTTAACAGTTAAAGTATGTCACGTGCAAAACACCTGAGGGGGAATTATGTCTTTTCCCAACCCTCCCTTTACAATTCCAGCTTAAAACCCTAACTGTTAAAATGGATGACGTTTAGGGGCGGGGAGCAAAATCATGAAGGCCTTCATAGATCAGGGAGTAAAATGGCTATTTTGAAAGGTTTGGGGCAAAACCGTTAAAGTGACCAAACCACAGGGAGCAAAACGAAAGTTTACTCAAAATAAAAAGTGCGTATGTGTATGTTAGAGTTGTCCAAAAAACATGCGGCTCATAGCTCGTTCGAATTTAGCTTGAAAAAAACTTGTTTTATATGGCTCGGTATTAAAGTGAGCCGAGCCGGTTGGTTAGAAAGTGAGTCTTGCTCGGCTTGGCCCGTAACGAGCCGAATTGGCTCGGTTTGGCTTGCTAGGTAGTTTGTCTTGGCTTGGACATGCAGTATATTTTAATATTATAAACATTATAATATATTATAAAAAAACTAATTATTATTTACATGTATTTAGGAGTGTAAATTTATACCTGTGACATATTTAAAGGTTGATTACAATGCTAGTGAACTAATATTGTATTTGGTTTAAGTTTCTTGATTTTGACTTGTATAAAACTCAAAAAACTAATAGAACGTAGAAAGAAGCTATTAACTTCAATGTTTTATATACATTACTTATGTTACGTAATTTTAGTATATTACGATTTTTGGTAAATCAAACTTCTTATTTTTACATTGTAGGAAACGTAAATTGTTATGCTTGTTGATGAGGATGACGATGATAGTGAATTACATCTTAAATGATTATGAATTTGAAGCGCCTTGAACCTATTGTAGACTTTTATTTAAAAAAAACTTTGTTGGAAAATTAATTTTTGGTTATAGAATTACGAAGTATTGTATTATTTTTTAAGGTGAAGTTGTATTTTTATAGAATTATAGGGTTGATTAGTCATCCGGTTGAATTGTCTTTGAACCCAACCTAGTATGGTGTAAAAACTAGTTTTCAAAACATCGATTAACCTAATAATTACTAGAATCAGTAAATAGCTTGAATACAATGATGGTAAAAACTTATTTTCTCTTGTTCATTTATATAGTAGGCATGAGTGAGCAAGACATTAGTATAACGTGTGGATGGACTACTTTGAGAGTTAAGACATTTTATTCGATTGCAAAATGTTCTCTCTATTTTTCCATTCTATTTCATTAGTTCTACCTACAGTTAGGTCGGACGGCAATCAAAGCAAACCTGGATCACTTGGGTATTAGACCGGATATGAGATAGTTTTTTTTTTAAATACGGCTACGGGACGAGTATTGTATTAGCTGATACTCAACCCGATTATCCAAAACATATATATTCATTTGCAATGGAAGCCTTTTCTTTTTATTTTTCTTTGGCACTGTAGAATATAATAATCTACTAATTAACTACCGTTTTTATATTATAGCTTCCTTATTTAATAAGTTATATAAAACTAATAATAGTGAAAATATACTTGAGAACTCCAAAGGAAATTGTTTTCAAACTAGTACGTATATATCCGATCCCCGTAGGTATAAAAATACCAATTGAGTAATTGATAACCGGGTACTTCGATGGTATATCAACACAATTTTATAATCATGTATACGACAAGATAACTAAAACTAGACGGTATTGGGAGGGTCATCCCCATGAGGATGAGCCGCCACGTAGGACGCTACCCACCAAGCAATAACAAGGGGTTGGAGGATTGTAGGTCCCTATCCCGTATGGATCGTAACAAAACTGACAATCTACCAAGGGTGCGGAATCCCCTTGATAAACCTTCGAACTAGAAACAAGAATATTAGACGAATATGAACTCGAACACACAAACTTTCAAACTGATCTTCTGTGATTATCAAACCTTAGAAACGTTTTACAATCACTAAGATCTCCTAGAACCCAACAGCCGATTTCTGTTTGTTCTAAACTCTCTCAATTCGAATGCTCTCAATAATCTCCAAAAGTCTAACCAAAGTCTAACCCTAAAACTCTAGGTAAAGGTTGTTTATATAGCACAACCTATACAATTCGATTTGGGCTCAACCCATACGAATTCTGTTTACAAATCCGGGCTAAACTAATTAGACTTTAACTTGAACTTGAACTTGGACGATTTGGGCTTTAACAAACTCGAATTCCATTATGTCTTCATAAGTCTTCGCGGCCCAAACTCGTTTAATATCCAAAGACCAATCCAACGCTGTTGTCACATAACATGCACCAACAAACTCCCCCTTGACAATAGCTTGCAAAGGAAACTTTAGTCTTCAGAATCTCACAGTCTTTTGGTCTTTGGATAGCGTCAGCTTCAACATGAATTCTGTCAGCAACAGACTCCCCCTAAGTTGATGTATCCAATCACCAACTCTTCCAAGTTTTAATTCAGCATTCCAAATTAGTCTTCACAGCATCCATTCTGCATTGTAGAAGGAGGATTCTACCAAGCAGCAACAAACTCCTCATCTTTTCAAAGCAACTTCTCATCAACAAACTGCTTCAATCTGTATACTATAAAACAAACATCTCGAGAAACCATAAGAATTTTTCAACATAGTTAAAGAATTATTATTATTCAAGAGATAGTTAAACTGTATCAGATTAAGCATTTTCAATTTAAGCACCAACACGCAACAATTTTTAAACAAACACCTTATAACCTGCATCATTTCAAAATTTTGAACCCACTTACTAACACCGTCTCCCCCTATCAGTAACAACTCCTCCACGAATAACAGTTTTCCGTACATTAAGAATTTTAAACAGAAAAAGACACTATTTTTGTATTTTTGTATTTTCTGAAAGCAAATAAATACGAAAAGCAATAAACACTCTGTTTTTGTGAGAATCACCGGTAAGAAGATCATATCAGCACAATCAAACTGTTTCACACTATTAGATAATTCTTTATTTAATTTTTCGTGAAAAGCAGTTCAAGACGATTACCAGTATGTTTGTCCACTTAAACAAAATGCATGAACATTTCAAGAACCATTACCGTATGATACGTTAAGGTAATTTTATTTCTAAAATATGTAGTGTGTCCCACTGCAGGATATACCCCCACGATCAAGGTATGCACAAAGATTCATCGTAGAAGGTGAGTATACTGAAGTCATCCTTTAAGATATCCCGACAGTGTCTAGGTCTGCATATAATCTGTTTTATCATGTTTTGATTGCTTAATTATGAACACCCAAACAAATACTAATCAAATCCTGGAAATATAAACAACACACTCTATCACGCAAGTATCTTCCCTACCACATATTTCACAAGTCCAATCCAGATTTCTGAAATCTTAACTGGGAATAGGTTGAGAAGAGAACAGAATAGATCTTTAGGAGAGATGGTATAATATACAGATCAAATGAGTTTTTCTCAATTTGATATAGGTTTATTGGGTTTCTTTTGGGCACTTGAGGGCCTCTTTCGGGTGTATTAGATCTATAGTGCGAGAACGTACAGCTAGGTCAGCATGTATCTGGATGCAGCAGAAGCTGTCGTTGCCTAGCACCTCCAGGTCAGCATATATCTGGATGCAGCAGAGGAGGTACACGATTTTTTCAGAGAAGATTTCAGAATCAGATCAAAATTGTGTGTATCGGGACAACATACAGACATTCAAATAGAAATGTGCTAATTCCAAGTGACTTCCTTTCCTGGGGTCATGTACAATTTTAGTTCTAAACAGAATGACAGCCAAGATATCCCCAGATGAAATAACAGTATAAAGACCCAAAACTTCAGATTTTGGCAATCTATCAACGCAAGATTTAAGGTCATTAAACCATACACCACTGATGTGTTCCCCACTCATACTCAGTGCATTTATGTTTATATCACTTTGGTAAGTTGATTATTTCATGCTTTTTGCCTACTGGTACATCATATGATGAAGCTGCTATCACACTTAAGCAATTTAATTCAGTTTGAGTGTGACAGTCTAACTTGCTGATGTACTATCATTTCTTCTTTTTCACACAATGAAAACTCATTTTTGATTTTCTATTTTTTTATGTTTTTGATTTTTCAATGTTTTTGTATTTTTGATTTAAAAAAAAAACAGTAAACTATTTACAAAATTCTTATGAAAAACCAGTTATTCAGGATTCCTCATCCCGTTGAGTTCGACTAAGTGTTCAAAGCGAGCTCGATCAAAAGCTTTTGTGTAAAGATCAACAAGGTTATCTTCTGTGTCGACTCGATGTAATTCAATAAGTCGTTTTTCAGCACAATCCCGTATAAAGTGATGACGTATGTCAATATGTTTAGTTCTACTGTGCTTTACGGGATTGTTTGTGATTGATATGGTGGCATTATTATCTATCATAATAGGAGTACGAGTGAAATCCAAACCGTAATCGCGCATCTGCTGTTGAATCCAGAGGACCTGAGAGCAACAGCTACCCGCAGCAATATATTCAGCTTCACACGTAGATGTAGATACACAGGATTGCTTCTTGCATTGCCAAGACACGATCCTTCCTCCTAAGAACTGACAACCACCTGTTGTAGACTTTCTGTTTGATTTGCATCCTCCAAAGTCTGAATCAGTGTAAGCAACGAACCTCAAATCACTATCAGCTGGATACCATAACCCAAGTTTAGGTTTCCCCTTCAAGTAACGAAGAATACGCTTCACTGCTTTCATGTGTGACTCTTTCGGATTCGCCTGATATCTGGCACACAAGCATACGGCAAACATGATGTCAGGTCTTGAAGCAGTCAAGTACATTAGAGAACCAATCATCGCCCTGTATTGAGTAGGATCAACATCTTCAGTACTTTCATGATCTGGGCCAAGATTGTGATTTTCGCAAATGGGTGTGTTGAAAGTAGAGCAATCATTCATTTTGAACCGATCCAAAATGTCATACACATACTTCGTTTGATGAATAAACATCCCATCCTCCTTCTGTTCAACTTAGACATGTTCGACATTTTAACTTAATCAGACTGGTTAAACCGTACAATTTTAGTCCGAAACCTGTTTTTACTAAATTATACCGTTAGATTCGTCTCGAGATTACGATTCCAATGATATATAATGTCTAAAACCTATTTCAGACTGGTTAAACCGTACAATTTTAGTCCGAAACCTGTTTTTACTAAATTATACCTGTTTTTTTTTTTTTTTCCCTAAAAATCCAAGGAGTCCAACGGTGCAAACGGTTTGTCCAGATGAGTTACGGATAATTCTCTAAACACGAAACTGTGAAAATTTTCCTACGATTGCCTAGAAAAATTCCACCACTTTCAAAAACACTTGTTGCGAGTCGAGACCTTAGTTGCGAGTCGAGACCACAGTTGCGAGTCAAATCAGCACAAGCCGAAACCACTAGTTACGAGTCGTAACCACTGTTGCGAGTCGAGACCACGGTTGCGAGTCAACCAGCACAAGTCGCAATCACGGTACAAGTCGCAATCACGGTTGCGAGTCAACCAGCACAAGTCGCAATCACGGTTGCGAGTCAACCAGCACAAGTCGAAATCACTAGTTACGAGTCGTAACCACTGTTGCGAGTCGAGACCAGCTATTTTTCAACCAAAATCTCTAAAAATCAGCACCTTTTAAACCGTAGAATCCTCTGATTGATAACTTTCCAACTAAAACTCCAAAAAATCAGCAAACAACTTCCAAATAACACCAAAACAGATCAAAATCGTGAAAATTTTGACTGTTCTTCAATGTTCTTCGTGAATTCAAACAGCAACCCGAAAACTTGTTTCTTTCCGATCAGTTTTGAACCGTACAAAAGAGCAAACGCTCTGATACCAATTGTAGGTCCCTATCCCGTATGGATCGTAACAAAACTGACAATCTACCAAGGGTGCGGAATCCCCTTGATAAACCTTCGAACTAGAAACAAGAATATTAGACGAATATGAACTCGAACACACAAACTTTCAAACTGATCTTCTGTGATTATCAAACCTTAGAAACGTTTTACAATCACTAAGATCTCCTAGAACCCAACAGCCGATTTCTGTTTGTTCTAAACTCTCTCAATTCGAATGCTCTCAATAATCTCCAAAAGTCTAACCAAAGTCTAACCCTAAAACTCTAGGTAAAGGTTGTTTATATAGCACAACCTATACAATTCGATTTGGGCTCAACCCATACGAATTCTGTTTACAAATCCGGGCTAAACTAATTAGACTTTAACTTGAACTTGAACTTGGACGATTTGGGCTTTAACAAACTCGAATTCCATTATGTCTTCATAAGTCTTCGCGGCCCAAACTCGTTTAATATCCAAAGACCAATCCAACGCTGTTGTCACATAACATGCACCAACAAGGAGGAGGCTACCCCACACAAATTATTTATAATTGTTTAACTTTTTTATTTGGTTAACTTTATAAAAACAATTCAAAAATTAAATAAAAAATAGTTAAATTTCCGCCCGCGCGTTGCGGCGGAGATCCAATGATTGCAAATCGCGTGTCAGTAACGGGAAGCAGATAGCGAATATCAAAACATAAATAAAAATGTCGTGAAAAAGATAGTCAATCCGTCCTAAAAAAACATTTTTAAATAACCTAATATATAATAATAGGACCCACATGTCCTACACGTTGGAAATTTGGTTGTTTTCAGTTCAGTTATTACGTTGCTAACACGTTAAAATATGGATGAGCTCGGTACCGGTAACAGAACCGAAAGTACCGATCCGGAAAATCATAGAAATTAGGTACCGGCTCCGAAAATGCTCGGTACAATACGGTATGGTATTTGAAGGTAAAAATCAATAAATATAGGTATGGTGCTAGACCGGTGTCGAATCGAAAGTAACGATTCTGAAAACGCCAAAAGGTGGGTACCAAATTGGTACCGAAAATGATTTGGTATAGTAAATTTGGTACCGATACGATACCGGTTTTATTACAGGATTTGATACGATTTGCTCATCAATAATCTAAATATCCAATTTAATTTTACATGCTACAATTCATTCAAACGAAATACAGTTTACTTACTGTGTCTATGAAAACTAATCTAAACTGTGCAATTACTTGCATTGCTACGTTGCTACAAGATTTGATGAGCTCGGTACCAACCGTTACCGAAAATACCGTTACCGAAATCCCCAAAAGTGGGTACCGGTACCGAATATACCTGGTACAGTACGGCTTGATACGGTCGGTACTGATACGACACCGGTATTTGAGGGTAAAACCCGATGAATAACGTTGCCGAACGGATACCGAAAACACACTCAGTTTGGTAAATTTGATACCGGTACCTGATACTATTCATTGACTAATCATTCATTTCTCTTTTTAATATTTATTTATTAACTACTGTTCATTTACTTCGATTTTTAATATATAGGTAAATAAGACATAAAACAAGATAATTAAATCCAACATAACATAAATAAAAATTACATAATCTAAAAAATAAAATTACGAATCCTAAAAAAAGAAAACATTAAAGCGAAATAACCTAAAAGGTCCATTTTTTCTTAACTTTCTCTTTCATCCTCCGGTAAACCTCGCGTTCTCCTCCGGAACCGAGTCGAGATCCAACCTCATAATCCTAAAATCCTCCGCTCGAGCATGGTCGGCCGACAAGTTTTTCTTATAACTATATTTTTCCGCCGTGAGCTCTTTGAACGAACGGAATTCGGATATCAACTCGTCCATTTTCGAACCGCCCCCGGAAGACGTTTGGTTCGAGCTGCCCGCCATCGAAGCTTTTTTCTTTCCAGCCGCCGTTTTTTTTTGCTTTGTCCCTTCCAGTGGGACGTTCCGACTCGTGAACGACAAACTCCTCCCCGTCAAATTCCGGCTCGTCGTTTATGTCTATGTGACAACGAGTGGTGGAGTCTCCCACACTATAACTTCCGGACTCGGAAGTTTTACTCCGTTTGGTGGTTGCAACCTCGTTTGGAATAGGCTTCCATTTGTTTTCTTTCTTTAAAATTTTCCATGCTCGGAGGTGTTGGAAAGGAGTCCGATTCTTATCATCCCATTTAGCCAAAGCAAGGTCGAGAATGTCGTCCTCGGAAGTCCTACTAGGAGGATTAGTGGAATATTGGTTATAAATACCGCTAAAGCGGTTGATGACCTTGATCATTTCCACCACTTGGAAGAGACGGAATCGAGATCGCGCATCGGGGCTTGCTTCATAATCGCGTTAAATTTCTCCGTTATTGACCTCCAAAACCCATCACCCGTTTGGTTGTTCCCTAAATTTTAAAAAAAGTTACCTTAGTAAAATAAAAATTAAATCTTTTTAAAATTAAAATTAAAAAAAAAAGTTTGGTTCATATTGACAACCGGGTTAGTTGACGATTTAACCCACGCCATTGCTAGCGCCTCCTACTCTATTTTTGTCCAAGGTCTCGCCTTTGGTTTCGAATCGGGGACGGCTTCTTGTTTTTTTTTGCGTACCGTCTTGAGCCGCCTTCCCCTTGTTTTTCTTTTGCGTCTTATAGTTTGTGGTGGCGAATCGGGGATGACTTCTTCTTCGTCATCGTCAAGTCGAACTGGCGATGTTGGCGGTTGGGATTCGAAATGCGCTTGAGATTCAAACGAGTTGCGGTAGCATCATTTGTTGGAGTGCTTGGAATTGTTGCATTTGTTGGACTCGAGACATTTGTTTGAACGCGTTGGGTGATTGTTGGAAACCCGAAAAGGTAAATTGCGGAGACGCTCATGAAGGACCGATAGTCGGAGTGTAACCGGGCGTCGAAAAAATGTTAGGGTGGTTCGGGTTTGGGTTCGGGTTTGGATTGTTCGGGTTCGGATTGTTTGGGTTGAAGGGATTCATGATTTTTTTTTTTTATATAAAAAGATGGAGTTTTTAAAAAAATGGATGAGAGAAGTGGGTAGATTTTGGTTGAATGTGGGTATTACCATATTATAAATTACCCAAATGTTTGTGCTTTATGGAATGTACTCCATGCATAGGGAGTCTTTCAAAAAAAATTTGTGATTTTTTTTGTGATTTTTCACTACTAACCCAAAGGTTTACACTTTTTGCATTTTAAGCTTTTTGTTTTTTTACTTTAACCCAAATCTTTCATCTTCTGCAATTTAACCCCAACACATTTTTATTTTCAACTTCGATCCACGTATTTTCCATCTCTTGCAAATTTTTTGTTTTACGGTTTGTTCGAATTTTGCGAGTAAACATGCCGTAACGTACGTGTGGGTTTCAAAGTTTTTTCGACTATTTTTTCCCGTTTGATAGGACCGTCACAACGCGTCTATTTTTCCATGTTTGACAGGGTCGTCGTAACGCGCGTGGTCTTAGATCGACTTAGTTACTCTTTTCTGCTTTTACATTTCAGTCTAATTTTCTTAGCATTAACATGTCGCAACTGGCAAACGTGGTTCAATGATTTTACGTATGCTTTTCGTTCGGTGTTATTTTTTCCTTTTTATTTATTTTGTTTTTACGAGCTTCTCTGGTGTTGTGGTCGCTGGTAGTTGTGTAGCATTAGTGCTACTTGGCACAAGAATCAATGTTCAATCAACAAGAATAATCGATGTTCCGTTCTGAATTAACAAGTAACAACAATAGTAAAATACCTTCCCTGTGCCGATCAATTGTGAATTATGTTGTTTCACAGTTTCTGAAGTTTCTGAATTCTGATGTTCTGTGCCTGTTCGGTTGTTCGAGAATGAAGAAATCAATCAATACTCAACAATAAATCAATGATTAATCAATAGTTCAATACTCACAACAATTAATCAATACTCAATTCAATACAAATTATATAGAATTAAGAGTTTGAGACAACAACACTTTTTTTTTTTTTTGAAAGGCCAACTTCATTAAAACAAGCCCAAGAACGAAAACCGAACCGGGCAACCACAACACAAAAAACAACAACACTAAAGGAACCTTCTGAAGCTAATGTTCTTGTTATTTAAAAAAAAAGGAAGAGGGAGGTGAGTATTTAAAGTAAAAAAAAACTTTTTTTTTAATAATATAGCCGTTGTAAACGGCTAGATTTTAAAAAGGGGGACCATCGAGAGCGGCAACGGGGAGACGACAAGGACGTCGACGGGCCAAGGGGGGGCGGTGTTCCGCCTTGGCGCCGGGCCTGGACGTGGCCAAGCCGTCCCCTATACCTATATTTAGGCATTTCATCAACTTGATGTATATAATGGAGCAGCTACATGCATTTTTTCATTTATAAAAATTCTTTTATGGTTGGGAGATTCAGTGCGGTGTTGAGTGGGCTTGTCCTACAAATTATAGTCACGAAAGCCGAACGTAATTAAAGGGTGTGTCTTGTTATGACATCTTCTATCAAAATCATGATAACCACACCATGGAAGGGTTTACGAATGGTGACTAGAATTGATACTGATACCCTATAAACAAGTTGTTTGCTACGATTATGAAGGGGTCTGGTCCTAAATTCTGCGCCAACTATCTGAGTCAACCTTAGGTTGCGTGCAAGACCATACCCGTATCAGACAAATTTGGTAACTTCCCCGACCTTGCGCCGACTAATCAAGTATAATCCAAGTCGTGCGCGGGGTCATGACCAACACAAGATCAGATTTGACACTTAACTCCTTGGATGAAAACCCTGACTCCCTGGACCTTGTGCCGGCTACACGGGATATTCTTAGATGTCGCGCGGAGGTAAGAAGCGCATGTAAACCTCGGACAAGTACCAAAGGTACATGTGGCAGAACAGTGGGACAATGAGCATCCAACAGGTTGTATCCGATCATGCTGCACGATAGACAATCGTACAGGGGACAAAAAGGTACACAAGGACGCACACGTGGCACCAATCAACGTGCGCCGACCACTGCTCCACGATCTCCACTTAGCTGCTGATGACAGACCAGACAACAAGGATAATTGTCAGGATACGTGGATCCATTCAGCATGCGCTAGCTACCCTCTCGCCTAGAAGCACCAATGGTCGTGGTAGAGAAGATAGAAAGGATATTCATTGTTGTCGACTACAGGCCCAAGGACCATCAGCCCATCTTCTTCACAAACCACCTCGGCTATAAATAGTAAACTCCACCTTTAGGTTTAAGGATCGCTCTCTTGCTCTCTCACTTTATACACACACTATTATCTTCAAAACAGATACTTATTCTCACGTCGGAGTGTGGTTACAAGGAGAACCCCCTATTCTCCTCCTTGTAACGAGCTTCTGGTGTGTTGACTGTTTTACAGGATCATCACAGCAACTTAGACGAGACAAAGAAGATTAAGGGGCTGTTTGACAACATCTGAATGGTTAAGTGCTGAACCAGTAAGAGGTCTGAACCATTAAGGGCTGAACCAGTAAGAGGTCTGAACTATTAAGAGCCTGTATAATGCTTAACCGTTCAGAGGCAAATGTCTGACCAATTCAGATTAGAGGTCTTAACCGTTCAGACTTTGTATAAATCTTAACCATTCAGAGGCAAATGTCTGAACCATTCAGATATCTGCTCATGAAACAAATAGTCTGAACCATTAAGTGCTGAACCAGTAAGAGGTTTGAACCATTAAGAGCCTCATTAAGAGGTAAACAAACAGCCCCTAACCTTTATTTGTCAAGACATAAACCACAAATTAATCAACTGATTAGTTTCGTGTTTCTTTAGATTATTACGTCTTTATTAAAGGCAACTCATCATATGGATATCTCGTCCAAGTGTAGATTCTGAATACATGGCTATGACATCAACCACATGTGAACTTGTTTCATGAAAGGAATACATATAGAAACCACTTCTTTTTCATTTAGGGAAAAGCTAGAGAATAATAGAATCACAAGTCCTTAACTAATATCTTAACCTTTTTTTAACCAAAGGACTCATAGCCTAATAATATCATTGTGTATATAATAGTGTTTCTTTTAAGTCGTTTATGGTTGAAGTGCCATGGTGAATAAAAATGAAGATTTGGGTAGGGTTTAATGGCGGACCCAAGAATTTTTCTAATAGGGTGCGGAATATTTTTAAAGATTTTAGTACCTTGGATATATATAAAAAAATCGGTTCATATCGGGTCGAGTCATGTAAAACAAAAGAACATCTAACTAAAATTTATATAACCATCAAAACACGTCAAACGTCATTTAACATGTAAAACAAAAGAACATCAAATTAAAATTTCTCATAAACATGTTTAAAATTGTGCCATATTAGTGACCATGAAATTTTGAGTGTGATTAATTTTATTTATGGCGCCATATTTTATCCACAATTAACTCACATAACCAGCCTCTCCACTAATTAGGGTTTTGATTGAATATTATTCACACTTATACATAATTCCATCAAAGGCTGAATCAAAGTACGAACTTCTGTAGAAGGTATGATTAACAAACGTTTTTTTCTTTCAATGGATGGTTAACAAACGTTTGATTTATTTTCCAGTTGCTGCTGCAGGATTGACGTTCTGTTTATGCTTCTGATTGACAGGTAACTTTAATTCATGATTTTGAGTGTTTGTTTTATGGATTATTGAATGTTCAGATGATAGGGTTAGTGATTGATCAGATAGGGGTTTTGATATTGTTAAGTTGATGTTTATTCATGTGCCAGTTGACCCGTAATAAAAATACCTCACATTTAGCTTAAGGTACACATATTTAACTTTCAATATATGAGGATAGTAAGGGTTTGGAGGCAGACGCAACGGCCAAACGCAACGGGCACGGATGCAGGCGGACGCAACGGGCGCGGCTGCCGTAACGCTGTAGCGCGCGGCTTCAGAAACACAACGTGTGTCGCGCGGCTGCAGATGCGCGTACGTTTGTCTGTTTGGTTAATTCACTGAAATAAGAATCCTTTGTAAGTATTTTTTATTATTAAATACCGAACCGTAACTAGCGGTTTGGTTACACGGTTTAGGCTTTATTGAACCCATATAAAATACATGAATAAAAATACAAAGGATTAAACCATTACATAAACTATTTATATATTATAAATTAACAACTTTTGTATGCATAAGTTGTTGTACTATATGCCTTGGGTTGTTTTAAAAAAAAATTTGAAAATTTACTTTTTATACCCAAATCATTGAATTATTTACAATTTTAACTTCACAAAATTGATTTTTTTTACTTTAAACTCAAAATTTTTCTTCTTTTACAATTTGACCTCAACTTCTTTATATTTAACTTTGGTCCCCTATACTTTTCATCTTTCACACATTTTCGTTTTACGTTTCGTACTAAATTTTGTGAGTTGCCACGAAGCAACGTGTGTGTGGTTCAACGTTTTTACGTTTCGTTCATAATTTTGCAAGGTAATATGGCGCAACGTTCATGTGTAATTCAAGATTTACGTCTATTGTTTTTCATTTCATAGGTTCGTCGCAACGCGTGAGTCATTGATTGACTTTGTTATTTTTTATATGTTATATCTTTCGGTTTCTTACAATTTTAACCTCACAAAAATGATTTCTTTTTTACTTTAACCCAATTTTTTTTATCTTTTGTAATTTAACTTCACAACTTTTTTACTTTCAATTTTGGTCCCTCATACTTTTCATCCTTCCCAAATTTTCGTTTTACGTTTCGTTCTAAATTTTGCGAGTTAACACAGCGCAACGTGTGTGTGTGATTCAACGCTTTTACGTTTCGTTCATAATTTTTTGAGTTAACACGACGCAACGTCCATGTGTTCAATGTTTTTACGTGTATTTTTTTCTCATTTGACAGGTTCGTCGTAACGCATGAGTCCTAGATGACTTAGTTTTTTTTAAATGTTCTACATTTCGGTCTATTTCTTCGCTTTAACAAGCCACAACTTCAGCGTTGGTGGTCGCTGACGGTTATATGGGATTGGTGCTATTTGACATGCTTTGACGCCCCCCGCCGCAACGCGGGGGTGGTTAATTCTAGTTATACATAAAACAAATAGAAAGTGTTGATATGAATGTACAAATTCTATTTAACTGATATTACATATAATAAACATAAGAGTAAATTGCCATTTTAGTCCCTGAGTTTTGTCCAAATTTGCCATTTTAGTCAAAATAGTTTTTTTTTGCCTCTGGGTCCCTGACTTTTACATTTTGTTGCCATTTTGATCATTTTGTCTAACTCCATCCAAAAACCCAGTTTGTAACAGCGGTATTTTGGGGATTTCCTTAAAAAATGTTTTCAGTTGCCATTTTGATCCAATTCCAAAAAATAAAAATAAAAAATCCAAAAAAATCTAAAAATAAAAAAAATTCCAAAAAATAAAAAAAAATTCTAAAAAATCCAAAAATCATTAAATGTTTCGGCACGAACCGTTTTGACCCGTACCGTTTCGACCTGTACCGTTTCGAACCCGTACCGTTTCCAAAAAATCAAAAAAATTCCAAAAAATTCAAAAAAATCTAAAAATCAAAAAAATTCTAAAAAATCATAAAAATTCTAAAAAATCAAAAAAATTCTAAAAAATCCAAAAATCATTAAATCTTTCGGCACGAACCATTTCGACCCGTACCGTTTCGAACCCGTACCGTTTCGAACCCGAACCGTTTCGAACCGTACCGTTTCGACTCGAAGCGTTTCGACGCGAAGCGTTTCGACCCGTACCGTTTCGACCCGTACCGTTTCGACCCGTACCGTATCGACCCGTACCGTTTAGAACCGTACCGTTTCGAGCCCGAACCGTTTCGAACCGTACCGTTTCGACGCGAAGCGTTTCGACCCGTACCGTTTCGACCAGTACCGTTTCGACGCGAAGCGTTTCGACCCGTACCGTTTCGTCGCGAAGCGTTTCGAGCCGAACGGTTCGGTTCGAAACGGTTCGGGTCGAAACGTTACGGTTCGAAACGGTTCGCGTCGAAACGGTTCGGGTCGATACGGTACGGGTCGAAACGGTTCGTGCCGAAAGATTTAATGATTTTTGGATTTTTTAGAATTTTTTTGATTTTTTAGAATTTTTATGATTTTTTAGAATTTTTTTGATTTTTAGATTTTTTTTTGATTTTTTAGAATTTTTATGATTTTTTAGAATTTATTTTGATTTTTAGATTTTTTTGAATTTTTTGGAATTGGATCAAAATGGCAACTGAAAACATTAGTGATTAAGTACAAACTGTTACAGACTGGGTTTTTGGATGGAGTTAGACAAAATGATCAAAATGGCAACAAAATGTAAAAGTTAGGGACCCAGAGGCAAAAAAAAACTATTTGGACTAAAATGGCAAATTTGGACAAAACTCAGGGACTAAAATGACAATTTACTCTAAACATAAAGTCTTGCTATGATCTGATCATTAACTAATCTAAAAAAAACATACAGAAGGGTTAAAAGTTAGATGGAACCTCATATAAGCATTGGATATAAATGCTACAGGCGAGCAGGGTTTCCATAGTTTTAAATTTTTATCATGGTTAAAAAATATTAATTGGGGCTTAGAATCTTAGATTGTAGGCTGAACTTTTATTTTAACCAAACTAGTAAAATACATGAATAAAAATACAAAGGATTAAACCATTACATAAACTATTATACATAAAACAAATAGAAAGTGTTGATCAAATAGAAAGTGTTGATATGAATGTACACATTCTATTTAACTGATATTACATATAATAAACATAAAGTCTTGCTATGATCTGATCATTAACTAATCTAAAAAAAACATACAGAAGGGTTAAAAGTTAGATGGAACCTCATATAAGCATTGGATATAAATGCTACAAGCGAGCAGGGTTTCCATAGTTTTGAATTTTTATCATGGTTAAAAAATATTAATTGGGGCTTAGAATCTTAGATTGTAGGCTGAACTTTTATTTTAACCAAACTAGTAATGGTTCAATTATATTTTAGTTAAACACAATATAAAAATATAATTAGTTAAATAGTGTAATTTAAAATATTTACAAACTTAAAGTATACTCAAATTTTATGGTCCGGTTCGGTTTTATACGACCGGTTTTGGGTATAAACCGTGAACCCAATCGTTCACTACGGTTTGAGATTTTTGAAGTCGACCGACTGGAAGTTTAGAGAAAAAACCGATCGTAGAACCAAACCGATGACCGGTTTGGGCAGTTTCACGGTTTTAAGTCGAACCGTGACCACCCCTAATACGCCCCACGTCTCATAAAGCTTGAAGTGCACAACCCATATGGGTTTCGTGACCAACTGAAGTTTCTATAATTCATGCCACGGGTTGCTCAACTATTAAACAACGGATCGAGATAACAGAAATATTTAGACTTAAGTTTTTCAGCATTAGAAACGGGTTGATTGGGACATGTCCTAGCGTGTGAGTCGAATATCTGAAATCCAGGTCACAGGTATCTTAGACGGACCAACTGAACTTTTAAAATGCACGCCACAGGACAATGGGTCAAATTAACAGAAGTATTTAAACTGAAAACGGATCGAAAAGGACGTGTCCTTGGTTCGAATATTTAAATTGCACGCGATGGGCTGCTAAAGTATTAGAAAACAGGTCGGGTCGAGTATTTAAAATGCAGCCCACGGACTGCTAAAGCATTAGAAAACGAGTCGCATTAAATAGATAATAGATATAGACTAATATATTATATGAAAAACATATTAACTAATTAGTTTTCTGATTATACTATACGTTAGTTTTAAAAAGCGTTTATTAAGCGTGTCTAAGCGAAAGACGACCTAAGGCGGATGTCGGTAGATAATTTAGTGAAATTAATTTATTAGTAATTTAATAGTTGCAGCCCCTGCAGTTACTCTGCTTGTAAAAAACACCACAGCTGCACCTTGTTGTTTCTCTCTAATAGTTGACTTCTGTGCAGCCTCGAGTTTTGGGGTCAACTCGTCGATTTTTTTCGTTACTTATAATATTTAATCGAATCCACCTTTTTACCAACGAGGCCAAGACAGCCAGTCTTGTGAGTCAAAATTGTGGTGTCTGTGTCAAAGGGGCTACGTACGACGAAAATGAAAACGACTACTATGGATTATTAGATGAGATCCTAGAGTTGGAATACCATAGCACCACTGGGCATTGTGTGGTTGTTTTGTTTAGATGTACTTGGTTTGATCCAAATAATGTTTTGCTTGCTAATTAGTTGTCTAACATTCAAAGTGATTATAATTAATTTGTGTTATCAAATGTTTTTTTTTCTAAATATTTATTGTTGCTTTTGTTGCAGATATCATGGCACGTACTATGGGTCGAGGTAGTGTTCCAGCTGGTGGTCGAGGTGTTGGGCAAGATGTTGGTCAAGCTGGTGGACGAGGTAACAGTCAAAGTAGTGGTCAAGCGGGTGATCGAGGAGTTGGGCGAGGTGGTGTTCATTCCAGTGATCGAGATGTTGGTGATGTTGATGTTGAGTATGATTTTCACTTGATGAATTCTCCTATTGAGAGTAGCGCTGGTGATGATGAGTCTGCTTTTCATGTTGCTCCCGCGAGGCGGGGAAGCGCTTCCCAAGCCCAAGTACCTGAACCTCTCAATCACGATTGGATTTGGGTTATAGAAGGAGAGTAAGTACACCTGTATTGTTTCTTTATGTACATAAAATATGTTACTAATATGGTTTTGTATTCATTGCTTTCATTTTGTAGATTTAGTAATCAAGGGACTGCTACCTGGACTATTTCATCAAATTTAATAAGTTTGTGGTCCGGTCCATGGGACAGCTGGAGAGATGTTCCTAACGAGCACAGGACACGATTGTTTGAGCGATTCCAGGTGTGTTTACTTAGACAATTTTTATTTCACTTGTTGGAATATTATGTATGTTTATTTATTAGTTTTTTTTCTTCATAGATGTATTATTAGTGGGAGGAGAAAAACCATGCACAAATTCATAGGTGCTGGGAGAAGTGCATTGCTGGTAAATTCCCCACTTTGTTGCGTAACGTACGGAATGAGGCTAAAGCTAAGGCGAAGGAACAAGGTAAAAATGTTGGAGACGATATGACCGATCTTATTGACTTTAAACCGACATGGATAAGATCTGAGATATGGAAACAAATGCTTGACCACTGGAACACACCTAAGTGGAAAGCAAAGTCTTTAAGAAAGAAAAACATTAGAAGTAGGGCAACCGGCGGCAAACATACACTAGGATCTCAATCCTATGTGACCATGAAAAGAAAAACGGTAAAAATTGTTAATTTCGCTCTTTTATTATATATATATATATCATGTCAATATTATCATTTTTATTAACTTCCAAATTCTACAGGAAAGGAAACTTGGGCGTGAATTGACGATTCGTGAAGCGTTTAAGCAATCACACTGCAGGAAAGGAAGTCGACCATTGGATAAAGATCTAAGTTGTAGCAATTCACTACTTTTGGACGTTGATTCGGAAGGGGATGCTCAAGAAGAAAATCTTGTATGGGTTGATGCTAGGGCAGAGGAGACTTGGGTAAGTCAATTGATTAGTAAATCTAAACAAAGTATTTCGAAATTAAAGACACGAAATTTCTTACAATGAAATTTGTAAAATATAATTATGTGTTTATCCCATTAGGTTAAATATGAAGGTTTTCTTGAGGAGAAGTATGGGAAAGAACGTAATAAACATCCAAAATCTGACAAAGACTTGTGGTCACGAGCCGAGGGCAAGAATAAAGGAAAAGGGTACGGGTTAGGCAATGATAGTGACCCGTGTGTACATAGCAGAGAAGACCCTGAGGTATTTTTAATCCTTTTAGACTAATAACTTTTATGCATTTTTATCGTTTCCCACTATTATTATGTTTGTTTGGTTTGAGATGGTTGTTTTTTTATTGTTAGGTTTGATGCTCTTACATTAGTGAGTATGTTAAGGAATTTCATAATGATTTGATTACACCTTCTTTATGGGTTGTTTCATACAAAAAAATGTTTTTAAAATTAGGTATAATTTCCTTCTTAATATGTAAACAAACTGGAACATGCTATTTAGCTTCTAGCACTTGAATTGTAGCTCACAGTTGTATTTTGTTTTCTTTGCAACCAACTTGACCCATTATTAGTTTTCGGTAATTTTGATTTCTTGATTCTATTCATTGGTTATTTTGTAGATTGAAAAGTTGAACTTAGTTATCAAGGAGCTCGTTAAGGAAAAAAATGAAGATAAAGAAAGGTTCAATGGAATTATTGCGGGGTTGTTGGCTGACAAAGAAAAAGATAAGGTGGATAAAGATGCGTTGCTTGATAGGATGTCACAAATTGAAGCTATGTTAACAGCTACGGTTCGAAAATATGCTATAAACACTTGGTTTTGAATGTTTAGAACACTTGGTTTTGAATATTAGGATAATTTTAGTTAGTTTATATTTTAGTTGGTATTTTTTTATATGCTTTTGAAAACAAGATGTTTTATATAATTTTGGGATTTTATTAGACTTTTTTCATATTATTTGTAGTTTTATTGATATGTAATTTTGATAAAAATAGCAGGGAGAAAAGAAATCTGAATTAAAAACCAATATTGCAGTAATCTGTATGGTAGCAAATAAATGGTAGCAAATGGTTGCAATTGTGTAAAAAATGGTGGCAATATCAGTGGCTAAATGGTATCATAACTCGCAAATTGTGTGAAAAATGATGGCTAAATGGTGGCAATGTCGGTGCTAAATGGTGGCTAAATGGTATCAAAATGTGCAAAAACCAATGGCTAAATGGTGGCTAAATGGTAGCAATATTGGTGGCAATATTGGTGGCTAAATGGTGGCAATATTGGTGGCTAAATGGCATCAAAACGTGAAAAAACTGATGGTTAAATGGTGGCAAATCAGTGGCTAAATGGTATGAAAATGCGTCACAACTCGGTGGCAAACTCGGTGGCAAACAAGGCGGAGCGTAGCATACATGAAGCGGTGGCAAATAATTTTGACCAATTTTGTGGTGGTAAAATAAGGTAGCAAAATATAAAGATGGTGGCAATTCGGTGGCATTAGGGCAATTGACACGGGTGTTTTTGTCACCGTATTTTCGGTGACAAACTGGTGACAATAAGGAAATTGCTAACATTTTGTAACAAAAAATTACATGACAAAAGCCATGTTTTCTAGTAGTGCATGCTACTAAAGTCTAGAACAACAAAAAAATTCATCAAAACACATAAAATAACAATTTCAAACCCTTTTAACAACTCTCTAACTCCATCTCTCCTAAAAACCACATATAACAACAAAAATAAAAATAAAAAATGAATGTACATTGTTAAATTTTGTATTCCAGGTGGTGGGGTGACCGAAATCAAGCTTTTCCGGTGAGAATGTAGTTGTTGCCGTCGTGCCTGTTGACTGCTTTCGTGCGATAAGAAGAGGGAGAGTGGGAAAAAGAATTGGAAGGGGAGGTTGGATTGGGTTATTTTGTGCTTGGGTTACAATGGAATGTTTAGTGGGCTAATGACTAAATTGTTAAGTGAAAGTTATTGAGTTAAATTGTTAAGTAAAGTGGTTAAAGAATAATTATATACACTAGGTTATATTTTAATAAAGAGTTAAATGCCATTTTAGTCCCTGTGGTTTGGACCATTTTGCCTGTTTAGTCCAAAGGTTTCATTTTTAACCTGTGGGTCCAAAAAAGTTTCGCAGTTGCCATTTTAGTCCACTGGGTTAACTTCATCCATTTTTTCTGTTAACGAGAAGGCCAATTCGGTCATTTTATATGGCTGGATTGGCCTTTTAGTTAACAGAATTACATACAAAATGACCGAATTGGCCTTCTCGTTAACAGAAAAAATGGATGAAGTTATCCAAGTGGACTAAAATGGCAACTGTGAAACATTTTTGGACCCACAGGTTAAAAATGAAACCTTTGGACTAAACTGGTAAAATGGCCCAAACCACAGGGACTAAAATGGCATTTAACTCTTTAATAAAAATCAATGTTTACATTTTTAAATTCATAAGATTTTTTAAAGGGAGCGGTTGAAAATTTCCAAGGGGTGCGGTTGAAAATTTTCAAAGGGTGCGGTCGAGAATTTGAACAAAATTTAACACTGAAACCTTTTTTTTCAAGGGGTGCGACCGCCCACCACCTAAGTGGGTAGTTCCGCCCCTAGTAGGGTTTAGGATGTATATATTGCAAGTATGATAATATTCATAAATTATATTTATAAGTATGATATTATATCTGTTGCATTAGATGAGCACAATTGTAATTTTATATAAACTAGTGTTTATCAATGATGCGTGTTGCGCGAAAGGCATTGGTGTTTTCGACAGACATCATTCTTCAAACGATTCGAGATAAACGATGCGTAACCAACCATATCCGGCATCGTGGAGTGTATTAAAAAGGGAGCAATTGGACGATTGGATGATGGGCTAGGTGTTTCTTGGAATGCCCACGAATTGTTCGGGTCAAAACCACGATTATGAAGATTCATTTTTCGTATTGTGGTTGGATGAGATTTTTTTTAAATAAGATAGAGATGATTATAGAAGTTCGTATTGTGGTTGGATGAGATTTTTTTTAAATAAGATAGAGATGATTATAGAAGAGGTGGAGTAGTTGTGGTAAAAAATGAATAGAAGTGTGAGTATTTATAGTGAAAAAATAATTTTTTTTAAACACATAGTAGTTGGCCAACGGCTAGCCCAACAATCCCGCCATGTCATCTTGATAGCCCCCGCCCAACATCCGTGCTAAAACCCCCGGCCAAGGGGCCACGCCAAAACCCCCCACCCGAGATGGTGACTTGGGCGTTTATACCCAACCCACGCCACAACCCCCACCCCATACCTTATATTCTAATATACCCTAGATGATCACTTTTCATTCAATTTCCTTTTTATTATATATAGATGTCTTTTCAACAAGGTTGAGTTAATGAAGTTGAGCTAATTAATTACATGAGATATATTAATTAATTATTCATATCTATTATTGTTGCAAAAATCTTAGGGATAAAAAGACAATTTCCACGCGATATTAAGACGCGAGATATTAAGATGGTACGATATATTGAGTTATAAAGTCAAGCTTGGACGGTATGATATATTGAGTTATAAAAGGAAGCTGATATATTGAGTTATAAAAGGAAGCTTAAAATTTAATACGCGAGATGCTAAGACTCGATATGGTATGACGAGACGATACGATACATTAGTTATAAACTGAAAGTTGAAATTTAATTATCTATCATTCTAACCTAAAGACCGATCACCTTATTTCCTTTAATATAGTTGTTGTTTAACATCCTAATAACTGATGCATTCATTTTTTTTTTCTTTCTATTTTTTGAACCTTATTTAAATTTTATTATTGTAGTGAAATTGACCACTTTGTTGTATCATGAGGGGATCCCTCTATTATACCTAAACTTAAAGGTATATATAGATTCTAAACTAATAAATAGACTTAATATTGTAAGAAGTGCAAGGTTTAATTAGTTTAGATCATGTATACTCGTCTATATATTTTTGTATCAATTATTTTTTAAACACGTTAACAAAACCAAGAGAGGAGTTTTTCTTGTTTTTCCTATACTATCTCATAACACACTTTAAAATTTTATTTTTTTTTAAATATATATTGAGTTTAAACTATAAGTATATTAATCTATACTATATAATAAAAGAAGCCAATGAAGAAACACTTGTTATTATTCTAGACCATCCTTAATTGTAGATAATTATTATTTAAATTATTAAATATTAATTAAATTAATATAAATCTTATCAACTCTAAATTATTGGTATAAACTTAATATTTAATGAAAAAAAACTAACGAAAAACAATGAATAAACTAAATCTAATATTCGTTTACACATTCAAAGGATATAATTTAACCAGAAAAAAAAACATTCAAAGGATATAATATAATCAGAAAAAAAATTTAAATTCTAAATTTAAGTGATGTTCACTTATTAATTATTAAAATAATAAAACATAATATAAGTAAACTAAAATTTGAAGGTGAAAGCATTAATTGACCCACATATAGTATATTAGTTTTAGATTATATTAATTTTAGATTATTCGGAGTGGGAGGGCATGAAGAGGGGTAATAAGCGTCATGTGGCTGCCACATAGTAAGGGAGCGTGGTAAAAAAAAAACACAGGGTGGCGTTGGCGTGAAAGTGACGTTTTTATTTAAAAAAAATCAATTAATTAAAACTAACTCAAACAACACTCACCAGTCAAAATCCGCCACCTCATACTGCACAATCCCTCCACCCCGGTGAAAATCTTCCGCCCCCTTCCCCCCGCCGCTCCTTACACCACCCACGGACCGGTGTGCCTGGCGTGGAGAGGCTTCCACACCACTTTTCCATGCCTATTCCGTATGATCTTACAAGCTCAAGTATGGTTAATTTAAGAATCCTAAGTTTATACAAATAATTATAGTATAACAAAAATAAGGCTAATGTTATCATAGAAAGCATCCAAAAAATGAGAAGGGAACAAAGTCACAATGATATAAATATAGAAAACACACCATGTTAAATAAAATGACACGTGGATCTAAACAAAAATTCTAATATCTACAAGTTAAAAAACCAAAAAGCAAAAATTCAAAATCTCATATCGTAGAATTACGGTTCCAATGTCGCTCGAATGAGGTCAGTCGGAATCCGTTTGATACTCTTCCCACAACTTCTTATTTTTAGGAGACTATATATTTGATTCTAACCCAACAAAATAAATTTTTACTAATATAAACTTTATTTTGTTTTATTTATATAAACTTTATTTTGAAAAGTATATTAGTTTTAAAGTTTCTTTAACGTTAATTAATATTGTTTCACTTAACAGTAGATAAACATACATATTATTTATTGTTAATGTTATTATTGTTAACTATGAGAAATTATATTAAACAACTTATTAATCAAACCAAAAATTTAAAATAGTATTAATCTAATTTAAAAAATAATAAAAAATCCATTTTGTTTTAGAAAGATTTTTTAACAATAGATAAACCCGTATAATACACATGGTTTTAAAGTTTTTTTTATTATTTGCTATATAAAATTAGATTTATTCAACCCATACAATACACAAAGTTTTTTTAAAATGTAACTTATTTTATTATTCAGTATATAAAATTACATTTCTTCCACCCGTGAATACACAGAGTTTTTTTAAAATATAACTTTTTTATTGTTTGTTATACAAAATTACATTTATTGAAACCGGACACAATAAACGAGGTTCTTAAAGATATAACTTTTTTATTATTTAATATACAAAATTATATTTACTTAACGCATGTAATAAATGAGGTTTTTAAAAGTATATTGTTTTTTATTTAGTATATAAAAGTATATTTATTTAACCCGTGTAATACACGGGGTTCTAACCTAGTTAACGTATATAACACATCTAGTTTAAACAAGTTTATTTACATGTAAATACTTTTCATCTGATCGGTATCTCTTTATCAAACGTTATATTATAACCGAACATTTAAAAAAAGATATAGTGATGGTAATCTTTTTTTATATAATTTTATGGTATTAACAAGTTCAAAATAATGAGTTTGTTGGCGTCTCGTTTCATTATATGAATCTCTTATATGTGTTCATATATTTAAAATACCATTTTCCTCCTTTAGATTATTCATCTTTTAAGCTAAACATAATGGAAAAGATTGCTAGCAAACTGTACAAGCAAGTAATAAATAGAAAGCCTCAGGAGTTTCATTTTTTCCAAATTATAGTCTTATAGAAGTTTGTGTGCCCTATTTTAGGAAACCCAATGTGAATCTTTAAACATTCACAACAACACAAACCCAACCTTTGTTTTATCTTCCCAAGATCTTGCAAAACTCACTGTTCTTTTCACTCAAAACCTCCAAAATCCCATCAATGGCAGCTCACACTCACCTCAACATCAATCAACACATGGTGGTATGTATGTATTAATCATCTAATTGTCTAATACAAATAGCAGTTTCCCACTATTCTTTTGTTCAAAAAGGAAACCCTAGCAAGAAAAAACAAGAACCACAAAAAGAAAAAGAAAAGCATCATGTGCTAGAGAATTAGATCTTCAAATAATTGCAACCCAAATCAGGAAAACCAACCAGATTCAACAAAACGTCTATAACCCTTCAATGGATCCTTACCCAGAAGTAGAAACGTCTAGCAACAACAACCAAAACCCTAATTTTTTAGCGGTTTCGTCTTCTGGTTCTCAAGCGGCCACTCCCAGCCGCTACGAGAACCAGAAGCGCAGGGACTGGAACACCTTTTGCCAGTACCTGAGAAACCACAGGCCGCCACTCACCCTTTCCCGGTGTAGTGGCGCCAACGTGCTGGAGTTTCTCCGGTATCTTGATCAGTTTGGCAAGACTAAGGTTCATACGCCCGTGTGCCCGTTCTACGGGCACCCGAACCCACCGTGTCCTTGCCCTTGCCCGCTTCGGCAAGCCTGGGGCAGCTTGGATGCGTTGATTGGGCGTCTCCGGGCTGCTTATGAGGAAAACGGTGGGCAGCCGGAGATGAACCCGTTTGGTGCTCGAGCAGTACGGCTTTATCTTCGAGAAGTTCGAGATCTGCAATCGAAAGCTAGAGGAATTAGCTATGAGAAGAAGAAACGAAAACGACCTCCACCACAAGAACAGCAGCATCAACAGTTTCAAAACATGTCATCTTTTCAAGAGTTCACTCTTCCACCAGGTGATAACAATGATGATGATGATAATACTTGAATTTCATGAACAAAAGTTTGGATCTTGGAAGACTTGTTTGGTTTCTTGAAAACCTTTGATTAAATTAAACTACATTAATATTCTATAGCAGTATGAGTGGGATTTTACTGTGTACGTTTGTTTGTTTACTGTAGCAACGTATTCACGTCTGTGTTCCATTTTGGATCATCATACTTAATTTTGTTCCATTTTAGTTATTAAAAGTTTTTTTTAGTTGGGTTCTCGGCGGTTCACTGGCTCTGTGTTCTCGAATAGAGGAAATGTTTATCCTTATCTCATTCTCTCCAGGCGTACCGGACCCTCCTATAGTGTTATGTATGAGTTTGAATTTAGACATGTTTGACTTTTTGAGTCTCTTTGGTCCATTTCAAGACGAAGAAAACATTTGCATTTTATGACTAAAATTAATGGAATAAACATTACTTAAAAACATATATTTAATGATGAAAATGAAACAAAAAACATATATAGAAATATAGAATTAATGACCGAAATGGAACATAAATATAAATATATTGTTATTTTTATCTTATGCAATTTTGTGTTTTTCCCCAACTTTAGATAGTCAAAGTAGTTCTCTTCCAGCTTTTGTTTTCATGCTTGTAGTAGCAGGAGCTTGCAGTTGCAGTTGTAGTGGTAGTAAATGTACTTTTGCAGTTTTAGTATTTTTGTGGAACAAAAATTGGAAGTACTTGTAATCTCTTGTTGGTTTCAACTTTCAACCAATTAAGATCATATGTGATTATGAAGTATCCAACTGCAAGATAGTGTGTTCAAAAAATATATATACTTCTTTAGTCATATTAAGTGTTAACCTTCACTTAGGGATGTAAACGAACCGAACGTTCAGCGAACAGTTCGTGAACCGTTCGGCGGGAAGTTCGTTCGATTAGCTTACCGAACGAACACGAAAAAAAATTTCGTTCGGTTAGCTTACCGAACAAACACGAACACAGGTCTCGTTCGTTCGACTGCGTTCGTGAACGTTCGGTAATTTGTTTGTTTGATTATATTAAAAAATAATAAATAATAAACCTTTTATCTAAACATATTGAAAACTTAAAACCCTATTTTTTTCTAAGTTAGCTAAAATTTGGACTTTCTAAGACATTTTTTGGGATAATTATGTCCAAGCTAGTTAAACTTTATTCATCGTTTGGTGGTGTGGTAAACTTCTTGTGTTTTCATTTATCATTTGATATTTTGATGGTTGTATTTAACTACTTATATCAAATGTTTAATGATAACAATATTTTCATTTTTTTATTTTCAAGTAAAATGTTTGTTTGCGTTCATTTTTATTTGCTTGCATTCGTTTGTGTTCGAGACCAGTGTTCACAAACTGTTCGTGAACAATTGAATTTCCTTATCAAACGAACACGAACATAAACTTATGTTCGATATGCGTTCGTGAACAGTTCGCAAACATGTTAATTTCCTTAACGAACACGAACATGGCCTTGTTCGTGTTCGTTCAGTTCGTTTACAGCCCTACCTTCGCTGTCTAAATTCTATAAAAGTTTCTCAACCACTAATTTTCAAGGCTCATTCTATATGCTTGACTTTTAAAATATAATATAATATTTATATTTATAGTAATAATAAATGATAAACACACTGCAAGATATGAACATGCGACTGCAAGTTAGTGTAAACTTCACTGCCTGAATTATATAAAATTCTCTCAAAACCACACATTTTAAGGCTCATTCATATACTTGACTTGTAAAATAAACTATTTATATTGATAATGAATGATAAACACACCAGAAGATATGAAGTATCCAACTGAAAGATAGTGTGTTGTTTTATACTTCATTTAAACTTATTAATTATCTTACTATAAACTTCACTGCCTGAATTATATAAAATTCTCTGCCAGACCACAGATTTTTGAGGCTCATTCTATATGCTTAAAATAAAATACTTTTTAATTGATAAAAAATGGTACACACACCAAATTGACGAAGGGAACCTTGGCGTTACGTGGTTTCATTACAGTCAGATGTATCAAGTGTTAATTTTTATATTCTGTTCACGTGTTTTCAAAAGACAATTTCAGATTTAATATTTTGGGTAGTTAATTATTTTAAAATTTAATCAATGTTCTTCAAATGCTTTTAGGGTAGAGAGCTTTTACTTAATTAGCTTAGTGCACGTGGCAATATTTTTATTATACAGTTGATTTATTATATATCTATTTAAATCTTGAAAAAATTTAGTAGAGGAACTTCAAATAATAGTGACGAATCAGATAAGAATACATATATCTTGTTTTGAACCATTTTCTGCTAAGATAGGAGTATTTTTTGTTGATTTAAGTGGAATGACGAATTAAGAGTATTAAGTTTTAATATTATGTAGAGTGTTTTACGATATCCATACATGTCATCCGCTGCTTAATTAACCTGGCACATTTGATATGAGTGTTTCACGATATCCATACATGTTATCCGCTACTTAATTAACCTGGCACATTTGATATCATATAGTTTATGCATGCATATCATATAAGTCATTTAGGGATTTCATGTTTAACTCTTTTACGGTTTTCATGTAAGTTGTTTATTAAGACCGCCGGGTATGGTGGGGCGGGGGTTTGGGGCATGGGTTGACACGTGGAAACTTGATGTTGGATATTTTAGCGTAATTTGAGATTGCGTGTGACATTCAAATAAGAGTGCACGCTTATTTGAATGTCATCGGGACTAACAGGGGATCCAAGGGGGCAGCGCCCCCGAGAGAAGCGGGGTCCAAGGGGTGGCAGCCCCTGGCGGAGTCCAAGGGGCAGAGCCCCTGGCTGGGAAATTAAATTTCGGGTTAAATATGCACTTTTGAAACGTGAGGGACTAAAGGTGTTTTTGTTCAAAACAAAAACTGCAGGCAGTTATGGAAAACTGCAAATACGCTCTCTCAAACAATTTTCGAAACCCTAGACGAATTCAAGTTCGTGAGAATCTTTCAAAATTATCACAACCAAATTCTCACAACCAAATTCTCATACAGAAATCTAGAATCAATTCTGATTTTATCCGATTAAAGATTGGTAGCCACTCCAATTGTTTGATCTGAAACTGATTACACGACTTCAGATTTATCCAAGCAATTTCGAATTTCCCCAACACTTGAAAACTCAATTCATAAACCCATTTTGTATGGGGTATGGTCGGCGTAGCTTGCCTGGTGTGGCCAAGCCACATCAGGTTTTTTTTAATATATATATATATATATATATAGGCTAATTATAATGAGAAAACTCACCCCAGTTAAGTAAACCCAGAAAACCCAATTGTGTGGACTAGAAGCATCCACGTCATTTATGTAAAATATGAGATCAAGGGTAATTTAGGAATTTTGTACTAGACATGAAAAGCTTTTTTATGCAGACATTTAACTCTACCTCATTTGATTCTTCTCTCATCATAACCACAAAATCACACGCACTTCTCTCTTTCTTTCTCTCTCTCTCTAGATAACCATTTTTCCAAAGCTAAGATCATTCATAATCAACCATCAAAATTCTTCTTCTTATCAAAATCATTCATAATCAACCACTAAAACTCTAGATCTACAAGCGTAACAACCCAGTGATGGTGTAGTTCAAGATCCGGTTTCTTGGCGAACGAAATATCCATCGATCCACCACAAATCATCACCAAAACCACTGGTTTTCTTGGCGGATTTAGTGCTTTGAGTGGTTCAATAGATTTGTAAGGTGGGCTCGGGTAGTTCCTCGACAAGGGTTTCAAGATCCGATGGTGGTTTCAAGATACGAGGGTGGTCAACAAATCCGATGTTGAAGATAATGTTTCAGATGACGGTTCGATGTTGAAGATAATCTAAAAGATGTTTTATGTTGAACATGATGTTTCAGATCTAAAAGATCCTCCAGATCCATAAGTATGTTTGTGTTTTCAAGGGTTTTTTTTTGTTCAGATTTGCATTTTTTTGTGTTTTGTAGATCTTTATTTTTCGTGTTTTGTAGATCTGTAACTTTTTTTTTTATTTTTTTGTTCAAGAAGATGAATGTTTTTTAGTTCTTGTTTTCTGGATATGTTGTTTTTTATTACTGATTTTTTTCATTTTTTTGTGTAAAATTTGTTTTCAGATTTGAACAAATGGAAACAATTAGATTTAAGTTCTTATGTATTGGATTCAAATCTAAGTTACTTTCTTGTTTATTTTTATGATGATTGAATCTAAAAAACCTGTTGTTGGATTCTAGTTAATAAAGTTATATTTTTTATATACATGTTATATTTTTGATGTAACAATTCTCATAACAATTCTTTGCGTCTTAGTTATGAAACTCCAAGATCTAGGCATTTTTTTATGTAACACTATGTAACCGGGGTTAGAAATGTAACAATCGAAGAAAAAAAGCATGTTACATTTTTTTGTGTTACATAAATAATGCCAGTTACGTTTTTTGTGTTACATAAATAATGTCCGTTACATTTTTTTTGTAACAATCAAAGCAAAAATGCATGTTACATTTTTTTGTGTTACATAAAAAATGTAACAATCAAATAAAAAATGCATGTTACATTTCTTTGTGTTACATAAAAAATGTAACAATTAAAAAAAATGTTTGTTACATTTTTTGTGTTACAGAAATAATGTCCGTTACAGAAAATAAAGTGCATTATTACACTTTTTTAAGTTACTTTAAAAATAAAGTGTGTTGTTACATTTTTTTGTGTTACAAAAAAGTGGTTATTACATATGTGACGTAAAGTTGATCATGTAAAAATTATATGTTACGTTTCTATGTAACACATGTAACAAAACCAAAAAAAATATGTTACAAAAATAGATTGTCATATACAATGTAACAAAACAGAAAAAAATATACGAGCAAAAAATAATAAGTAGTTGAAGTGTAATGATGAATATTGATGTGAGGGTTTCTTACAACATGCAGACTTTTGTCTGTTTGTAAGAGAAATTGTATAAATGTTCCAATATTACCCTTCAGTACATGAAATATGTTAAAAAATTGACACAAAAGGACATAAAAGCAACTGATGGAAAAAAAAAAGAATCCTAGCCCTCCATCAAGTATGATCAATGGTTGTTATTAGGTTTTCAGGGTTTATTCAACTCAAGTGGGTTTTCAATTTATACTTGCCCTATATATATATATATATATATATATTATATATAGGGGACCGCTAAAATGAGAACCACCTCCAGTTGTAAGAACCGTGAGAATTACACCGTACGGGGCGAGGTGGACCAAAATTTTTTTTTCATAAACGTAGATGCATGTATTATAAACACATTTGTAAAAAAAAATAAAAAAAAAATTGTCGGGTGTGTAGTTTTGAGCACCCAAAGTTTGCGTTTACGGGACCCGTAAATTTTATTTAAAATTTACGGTACCCGTAAACACAAACTTGTGGTTGTTGGTGCATGTTATGTGACAACAGCGTTGGATTGGTCTTTGGATATTAAACGTGTTTGGGCCGCGAAGACTTATGAAGACTGAATAGCATTCGAGTTTGTTGAAGCCCAATCTAGTCCAAGTTTGTATCAAGTTAAAGTCTATCTAGTTTAGCCCGTATTGTAAACAGAATTCGTATGGGCTGAGCCCAGTTCGAATTGTATGGTTGTGTGTATATAAACAACCTTTACCTAGAGTTTTAGGGTTAGACTTTTGGAGACTTTTAGGCAATTGAGAGAGAGTTCGAATACACAGATTATTGGCTGTGAGTTCGTGGAGATCTTTAGTGATTGTAAACGTTTTCGTTGGATAATCATAGAAGATCAGTTGGTAAATCGTCTGGTGTTCTTGTTTCTGTTTATTTGGTTTATCAAGGGGATTCCACACCCTTGGTAGATTGTCAGTTTTGTTACGATCCATACGGGATAGGGACCTACAATTCGTATCAGAGCGTTTGCTCTTGTGTACGGTTCAAAACTGATATTACAGATTCAAGGATTGTGTTCGTGTTTGAAGATTTTCGGATTCTGTGTGAAGAACATCGAAGAACAGTAAAAAATTGTGAGTGTTTGATTCGTTTTGGTTATTGATCTGATTTGTTTGCTTGTTTTTAGGAGTTTCAGTTGGAAAGTTATCAATCAGAGGATTCGTTGGTGTAAAAGGTGCTGATTTTTCGGGATTTTGATTGGAAAATAGCTGGTCTCGACTCGAAACTGTAGTCTCGACTTGTGCTGATTTTACCCGCAACAGTGGTCTCGACTCGCAACCGTGGTCTCGAGTTGTGCTGATTTGACTCGAAACGGAAGTCTCGACTCGCAACAGTAGTCTCGACTCGAAACAGTGGTCTCGACTGGACTGAGTGGTTGCAAGTTTGAAAGTGGTGGAATTTTTCTAGGCAATCGTAGGAAAAATTTCACAGTTTCGTGTTTAGATAATTATCCGTAACTCATCTGGACAAACCGCGTGCACCGTTGGACTCCTTGGATTTTTAGGAAAAAAAAAAAAAAAAAAACTCTGGAAAATCCCGAAATAGGTTTTAGACATTATATATCATTGGAATCGTAATCTCGAGACGAATCTAACGGTATAAGTTGGTAAAAACAGGTTTTGGACTAAAATTGCACGGTTTAACTAGTCTGCTTAAGTTAAAATGTCGAACATGTCTAAATTGAACGGGCTTTTAAGGATGGAACACGAGGTAGGCACAACGAACAAACCACCTAAGATGATGAAGGTGGAGAATTACTTGACATGGAAGGATAGGTTTCAATCCTTTATTGAATATCAGGACACACGCATGTGGATTTGTATTGAAGATGGGTACACAAACCCTACACATGACTTTGAAGGCAGACCGCGTGTCACAGCCTATGTGAACATGAAAGAAAATGATAAAAGGATGTATGAGGCTGAAAAGAAAGCCTTGGCAGCTATCAAGATGTCCCTACCTGATAGCATCAAACACACCTTTAAGAAGTACACTACTTCAAAAGAAATGTGGGATGCGCTAGAGAAGAGATATGAAGGGAATTCTGATGTCAAGAAGAACAAAATTGATCTACTGAAGAAGCAGTTTGCTGTGTTCAAGTACATGAAAAATGAGTCACTTGAGGACGTCATTACTCGATACTACCATCTGATGTCAGAATTGGACAATTATGATATAGATTGCTATTCTGACATAGAGAAAAATGACAAGCTGCTTGATGCTCTGCCTGCTAAATGGGATATTTACACTCTCATGATAAAGGGAGAAACTGATTATGAAACAAAGGAACTGGAAGAAGTAGTTGGAAAGCTAAGAGCTTATGAGCTCAGCATGAAGAAGAAGGACACTGGATATGATCAGGTTCAAGATCCAGGGATTTACAATGGGCTTACATCTTCTTCTTCTCACGATGCTTCTAGCGACTCTGCCACTGCTTTTCTCTCGCGTGAAACTGAGCAGGTCACAGTAAATGAGGATGGTGATGTATGTTTTGTAGCTGCTTCAGGAGGATCAACTGGAGCTAAGAGAACATCAACTGCTAAGCAAAGTAGTAGTTCAAAGTCAATGCCATTGAGTGTGAAGTCTGCTGAAGAACATCTTGCTCTACTTGCTTCTTTTGTTGCTTCTTATGAAAACTACATTCAGGGGAAGATATCTGATCCTGCCGTTTTAGATGAAGATTACGATCAGATTGACCCTGATGATCTTGAAGATATGGATTTGCAATGGCAAATGGCCATGATTGCTAGAAGGGTGAAGAGATTCATGAACAGAACTGGAAGGAAATTTGTAGGCAAAACTGTTGGTTTTGACAAGACCAAAGTGAGGTGCTTTAACTGTCAAAGTTATGGTCATTTTGCTAGGGAATGTCAGAAACAAAAGCATGAAACCTCAAGTCAGAGTTCAAACAATAGAAATTCATCAAACAACTCTAACTCAAGAGCGCTGATCTCTACTACACGATAAGGTTCATATGACTGGAGTATTCACTTGGAAAATGATGAGAATGTCACTCAAGCATTTATGGCAGAGATTGTTCCCGTTGATGAAGCTGAAGCTAACATGAATGCTGAAGTTGAGAAGAAAAGTGAAGCTGAGGTAGATAAGGCTGATCAGACAACAGATGCTGAAAAAGGAAAGCCAAAGTCTGAGCATGAAGTGGATGATGAAAAGGAAGCAGATGAGAAAGATGAAATCATCAAAAGAATGGAAGCTCAACTTGCTGCTCTTATGGCCAACTTAGACAAATCGACAGGAGAGGTAAGTAACTCTGCTACTTCTGTTTGCTTAAAGTGTCGTGAATTACAGGGTGAAGTTGACAGGTTGTCAACTCAAAACAAAAGTCTGGTGAGCGAAATATCTAACGTAAAAGAATCAAATTTCTTTGCAAAAAGAAATGAGTCATCATATTTGAAAAAGATAAAAGGCTATGAAGCTGAAATTGAAGTTTTAACCTGTAAACTAAACGAAAAACTTCAAGTCATAGACTTAGCTCATGACATGATGGCTGAGAAAACAAAAGAAATTTCTGAAAAATGCAAAGAGTTGTCAGATGCACAACTCAAAATTGTTGAACTCGAAAAGAAATTAGGTCAATTCAGGGATTCTACTTTTGTTATGAAACACATGATGGGTGGGTTAAAGAAGAGTAATGACAAGACAAGTGTGGGTTTCAAGGGCTTCAATGAAGTTCCACCGCCTCTTAGTCATGACTATTCTTTCTTACCTGATGAAGATGAGTTCACAGACTTTCTGTCAACATCACCAAGTAGTTTCACATCTAGTCAAGGTGATGTGTTTGAAGATAATGATGCTAAGAAGGTCAATAACAGCAAACCTATTTTGAAAAAGAAAAATTCAAATCCTACGAATAAAAATCCAACTTTTGTTAAAAAGGTTAATTTTGTTCAAGGAAGTGATATGAAAACGAAACAGCTGTTATAGAAAATGAATCAAATGTAGAGTTTGCTAAAAACAAAAACATAGAAAATCTTGAAACTAAGCAAACTGAACCAAATCCTTCTAAGGCATCATCATCTAAACCAGAATCTAGTTCAAAGGCTTCAGCTGAGAAGTCTTCTAAAAAGAGATCGTGCTTCAAGTGTCACGTCAAAGGACATGTAGCTAGCTGCTGTCCTAACAAAAAGAGTGAAGCACAACTTAGTGAAAAACAGAGAGGGAAATTACCAGTGAAGGAAGGTGATAGTGAGGAGAAAGGCTCAAATTCTCCAAAGAAATCTGCTCCTAAGCAACCAGAAAATGTTGCTGTTGGTGTAGATAAGGCTGAAAAAGGAACTCCACAAGTTCCTCGTTTTCAAAGAAATCAACAAAGATTTCAGCCTAGATCTCCACCAGGCAGATATGACAGACCTAGAAGCAGTTCACCTAGAATGAACAATTTTAATGGAAATACAAATAATTTCAGAAGTCAAGGTCAATATCAAAATCGATACCAAAATAATGGTTGTCGAAATTTTTATAACAATGGCTTTCGAAATTACAACAATCAAGGTTCTTGGAATCAAAATCAAAGTTTTCATAGGTCACATAGTCCAAACGCAAATAGGTACCCTCAGGACCAGAGACCTTATGGAAATCAAAACCAATTTCCATCAACAAGTCCAAGATCCAAGACTCAAGTTAGGAGTGATGGATGTTGGATGGACGTTCAAATAGTTGGTGAATTTGGACGACCCAAGACCATTAAGGCTTGGGTCCCCCAAGCTAACTAATCCTTTGGTTGGTGTGTGCAGGAGCTGCTAAGGAGGATTATCAACTTATGGTATGTTGATAGTGGCTGCTCTAGGCACATGACGGGAGATGCGAGGTTGTTTTCTGAATTTGAAGAATATGATGGTGGATATGTAAATTTTGCTGGTGCTAAAGGTGGTAGGATAACTGGTCTAGGAAAAGTGACGAATGGGAAGATCACTTTGGACAAAGTGAACTATGTTGAGCAGCTTAAACACAATCTGATGAGCGTGTCACAAGTCTGCGACAAGGGTCACTCGGTCCATTTTACAAATACTGAGGCATTGGTGTTGAAACCGGGTTTGGTTATTCCGGACGATTGGATAGTGATGCGTGCACCGAGGAAAAATGATACTTATGTCATGGACATGGGTGCCAAGGATCCAACTGCTGTGGTGGCGTGTTTACTGTCAAAAGCATCTGAAGCTGAATCTATGTTGTGGCACAGACGCATGGCCCACATTCACTATCGCAAAATGAATTATATCATAAAAAATGAGCTAGTGAAAGGGGTTCCATTGCTGAGGTTTCAAGTGGAAGATAAATGTCTTCCATGTCAAAAGGGAAAACAACACAAGAAACCTCATAAGTCTAAAACAGTAAATTCCATTAATGCCCCTTATGAATTACTTCACATGGATTTATTCGGTCCAGTGAATGTGAGGAGCATAGGTGGAAAGTACTATTGTCTTGTTGTCACTGATGATTATTCACGTTATTCATGGGTTTTCTTTTTAGGTTCAAAAGATGAGACAGCAGAGTTGCTGATAGATCTTTTTACAAAATTGGAAAACGTCCATGATGCAAGGATCAAGAGGATAAGGAGTGATAATGGCACGGAGTTCAAGAATCGGATTCTGGATCTCTACTGTCTTCGAAAAGGAATTGAACATCAATATTCTGCTCCTTATACACCTCAACAAAATGGAGTCGCTGAGAGGAAAAACAGGACGTTGATTGAAGCCGCTAGGACAATGCTTTCAGATTCAAAGCTACCAGTTCTTTTCTGGGGAGAAGCTGTGAATACAGCTTGCTATGTCCTAAACAAAGTTTTAACCGTTAAACGTTTTAACAAAACTTGTCATGAGTTGATGTTTAACGAAAAACCAAACTTAACAGGCTTTGAACCATTTGGATTACCCTGCACCATTGTGCGAAACAAAGATAAACAAAAATTCGGTGAGGTGGCTGACGAAGGCTACTTTCTGGGTTACGTGCCTGGCACACCGAATAAAAGGGTTTTTAATCTCAAAACTGGTAAAATTGAGGTTGTTTTTAATGTGGAAATTACTTCCTACAAACCTCAACAATCAACGAGTGGTCCTGCTATACTGTATGATTATGAAAGTGTGTTTAAATCATTTAATATTCCTGAGGTTTCTGATGCAGATGATTCTCAGCTGATTCAAACAGTGGTATGTGAAGACGATGAAGGCGAATTCATACCTAGATCGAATGTTGATATTTCAGATGCTCCGGAAATTTCCCAAGGTGCTGCTGTTCCTGATTCAAGTGATAGTGACTCTGAACCTATTCAGGGGGAGGAGTTCATTAATCCGTTTTCAAATCAGAATATTCAGGGGGAGATTGGATCAAACCTGGGTGATAATCTAGAAGTCGATACAGTTGCTACTACACGAGCAAATAAAGATCATCCGGTTGACATGATACTTGGAGATCCTACTGCAGGTGTTCAGACGAGAAGAAGCATAGCAACGAATTCTGGGTTATTTGTTTCGATTGAGAAGACTGGGATAGTGAATGAATGCTTGTATAGTTGCTTTATTTCCCAAGAGGAGCCGAAGAACATTCACATGGCTCTTAAAGACAATTCATGGGTTGAAGCTATGCAAGAAGAATTGGCCCAGTTTGCGAAGTTGAAGGTTTGGGAGTTAGTGGACCTTCCTAAAGGTGAAAGAGAGATTGGCACTAAGTGGGTGTTTAAGTGCAAGAAGGGTGATAGAGGTATTGTCACGCGCAACAAGGCTCGGTTAGTGGTAAAAGGGTTCAATCAGCAAGAAGGGATAGATTATAATGAAGTGTTTGCACCAGTGGCAAGGTTGGAGGTAATTCGTTTGTTTCTAGCTTTCGCTTCATTCAAGGGCTTTAAAGTTTTCCAACTAGACGTGAAGAGTGCATTTCTTTACGGGAAAGTCCAAGAAGTGGTGTATGTCTCACAGCCAGATGGGTTCGTTGATCCAGACTATCCAGATCGAGTTTACAAACTTGATAAGGCTTTATATGGGTTACATCAAGCTCCTAGGGCATGGTACGAGACACTGTCTACACATCTGATCAAGAATGGTTTTGAGAGAGGTCAGATTGACAGTACACTGTTCATCAAGAGAAAGAAGGAAGATTTTCTGCTGGTACAGGTTTATGTGGATGACATCATCTTTGGGTCATCAGATGAGAACATGTGTAAGGAGTTTGAACAGGTGATGAAGAGTAAGTTTGAAATGAGTGCTATGGGTGAGCTGTCTTACTTTTTGGGATTACAAGTTGAACAGAAGGAGGATGGGATGTTTATTCATCAAACAAAGTATGTGTATGACATTTTGGATCGGTTCAAAATGAATGATTGCTCTACTTTCAACACACCCATTTGCGAAAATCACAATCTCGGCCCAGATCATGAAAGTACTGAAGATGTTGATCCTACTCAATACAGGGCGATGATTGGTTCTCTAATGTACTTAACTGCTTCAAGACCTGACATCATGTTTGCCGTATGCTTGTGTGCCAGATATCAGGCGAATCCGAAAGAGTCACACATGAAAGCAGTGAAGCGTATTCTTCGTTACTTGAAGGGGAAACCTAAACTTGGGTTGTGGTATCCAGCTGATAGTGATTTGAGGTTCGTTGCTTACACTGATTCAGACTTTGGAGGATGCAAATCCAACAGGAAGTCTACAACAGGTGGTTGTCAGTTCTTGGGAGGCAGGATCGTGTCTTGGCAATGCAAGAAGCAATCCTGTGTATCTACATCTACGTGTGAAGCTGAATATATTGCTGCGGGTAGCTGTTGCTCTCAGGTCCTCTGGATTCAACAACAGATGCGCGATTACGGTTTGGATTTCACTCGTACTCCTATTATGATAGATAATAATGCCACTATATCAATCACAAACAATCCCGTAAAGCAAAGTAGAACTAAACATATTGACATACGTCATCACTTTATACGGGATTGTGCTGAAAAGAGACTCATTGAATTACACCGAGTCGACACAGAAGATAACCTTGCTGATCTTTACACAAAAGCTTTTGATCGAGCTCGCTTTGAACACTTAGTCGAACTCAACGGGATGAGGAATCCTGAATAACTGGTTTTTCATAAGAATTTTGTAAATAGTTTACTGCTTTTTCAAAAATCAAAAATACAAAAACATTGAAAAATCAAAAACATAAAAAAATAGAAAATCAAAAATGAGTTTTCACTGTGTGAAAAAGAAGAAATGAGAGTACATCAGCAAGTTAGACTGTCACACTCGAACTGAATTAAATTGCTTAAGTGTGATAGCAGTTTCATCATATGATGTACCAGTAGGCAAAAGCATGAAATAATCAACTTACCAAAGTGATATAAACATAAAAGCACTGAGTATGAGTGGGGAACACATCAGTGGTGTATGGTTTAATGACCTTAAATCTTGCGTTGATAGATTGCCAAAATCTGAAGTTTTGGGTCTTTATACTGTTATTTCATCTGGGGATATCTTGGCTGTCATTCTGTTTACAACTAAAATTGTACATGACCCCAGGAAAGAAAGTCACTTGGAATTAGCTCATTTCTATTTGAATGTCTGTATGTTGTCCCGATACACACAATTTTGATCTGATTCTGAAATCTTCTCTGAAAAAAGTCGTGTACCTCCTCTGCTGCATCCAGATATATGCTGACCTGGAGGTGCTAGGCAACGACAGCTTCTGCTGCATCCAGATACATGCTGACCTAGCTGTACGTTGTCGCACTATAGATCTAATACACCCGAAAGAGGCCCTCAAGTGCCCAAATGAAACCCAATAAACCTATATCAAACTGAGAAAACTCATTTGATCTGTATATTATACCATCTCTCCTAAAGATCTATTATGTTCTCTTCTCAACCTATTCCCAGTTAAGATTTCAGAAATCTGGATTGGACTTGTGAAATATGTGGTAGGGAAGATACTTGCATGATAGAGTGTGTTGTTTATATTTCCAGGATTTGATTAGTATTTATTTGGGTGTTCATTGTTAAGCAATCAAAACATGATAAAACAGATTATATGCAGACCTAGACACTGTCAGGATATCTTAAAGGATGACATCAGTATACTCACCTACTACGATGAATCTTTGTGCATACCTTGATCGCGGGGGTACATCCTGAAGTGGGACACGCTAATATGTCAGAATTCATATTACCTTAATGTATCATACGGTAATGGTACTTGAAATGTTCATGCATTTTGTTTAAGTGGACAAACATACTGGTAATCGTCTTGAACTGCTTTTCACGAAAAATTAAATAAAGAATTCTCTAATAGTGTGAAATAGTTTGATTGTGCTGATATGATCTTCTTACCGGTGATTCTCACAAAAACAGAGTGTTTATTGCTTTTCGTATTTATTTGCTTTCAGAAAATACAAAAATACAAAAATAGTGTCTTTTTCTGTTAAAATTCTTAATGTACGGAAAACTGTTATTCGTGGAGGAGTTGTTACTGATAGGGGGAGACGGTGTTAGTAAGTGGGTTCAAAATTTTGAAATGATGCAGGTTATAAGGTGTTTGATTAAAAATTGTTGCGTGTTGGTGCTTAATTTGAAAATGCTTAATCTGATACAGTTTAACTATCTCTTGAATAATAATAATTCTTTAACTATGTTGAAAAATTCTTATGGTTTCTCGAGATGTTTGTTTTATAGTATACAGATTGAAGCAGTCTGTTGATGAGAAGTTGCTTTGAAGAGATGAGGAGTTTGTTGCTGCTTGGTAGAGTCCTCCTTCTACAATGCAGAATGGATGCTGTGAAGACTTATTTGGAATGCTGAATCAAAACTTGGAAGATTTGGTGATTGGATACATCAGCTTAGGGGGAGTCTGTTGCTGACAGAATTCATGTTGAAGCTGACGCTGTCCAAAGACCCAAAGACTGTGAGATTCTGAAGACTAAAGTTTCCTTTGCAAGCTATTGTCAAGGGGGAGTTTGTTGGTGCATGTTATGTGACAACAGCGTTGGATTGGTCTTTGGATATTAAACGTGTTTGGGCCGCGAAGACTTATGAAGACTGAATAGAATTCGAGTTTGTTGAAGCCCAATCTAGTCCAAGTTTGTATCAAGTTAAAGTCTATCTAGTTTAGCCCGTATTGTAAACAGAATTCGTATGGGCTGAGCCCAGTTCGAATTGTATGGTTGTGTGTATATAAACAACCTTTACCTAGAGTTTTAGGGTTAGACTTTTGGAGACTTTTAGGCAATTGAGAGAGAGTTCGAATACACAGATTATTGGCTGTGAGTTCGTGGAGATCTTTAGTGATTGTAAACGTTTTCGTTGGATAATCACAGAAGATCAGTTGGTAAATCGTCTGGTGTTCTTGTTTCTGTTTATTTGGTTTATCAAGGGGATTCCGCACCCTTGGTAGATTGTCAGTTTTGTTACGATCCATACGGGATAGGGACCTACAGTAAACACAAACTTGTGGTGCTCAAAACTACACACACGACATTTTTTTTTGAATTTTTTTTTTTTTACAAATGTGTTTATAATACAAGCATCTACGTTTATGAAAAAAAATTGGTCCAACTCGTCCCGGATCAAAAAGTTCTCACGGTTCTTACAACTGGAGGTGGTTCTCATTTTATCGGTTCCCTATATGTATATATATATAGGATAATGCTCTACAAGAAACCCCATTTTTTTAGAAAACTTAGCAAACTCAATGCATGGTCTAGATTTTGCCATGTGTCCATAGTAAATATCATATTCTTTTTATCCTTGAGGGCATTATGGTATTTTCACCTCTATCTTAGATATTTCCCCTTTTTGATTTGACAATAATTAATACCCCATCACATCCAAATTTACTTTCAAAACCCAAGATCCACCATTCAAAACCTCCATTTTTTCATTAACTTACTTCATCTCTGTGTTTCAAGATCCACTCTTTCAAAACCTCCATTTTTCATTAACTTCATATCTGTTTCAAGTTCTACCCAAGATCCATTTCCATGAACTTCATTTCGGTTTCAAGATCCACCATTTCAAAACATCCATTTCAAGATCCCCACTGACGGGAACGTCATTCACAACGAGTTCCCTACTGACGAGGACAAGAATGATCAAGGTTTTTCATCCTTTTTTTTATGGGTTCGAGTTTTTTTTTTCTTTTTTACACCCCAAATTCAACTTTACATGTTAATTTCTTAAAAGAAATCGAAGAACCAAGATACTGTCGAAGAATCAAGATCCTGTCAATAATAAGTTGGTTTTCATTTTTTAATTGTCATTTACTTTGATTTTCGTTCTTCACAATTGGTTTTATTTTTTTCCAGAATTAAGAATGTTGCCAAAAGATTAATTATTTTTCAATACAATTGATTATTGTTTCAAAAAAAAAAGAATGACGTTTATAGGTAATAAATTTCAATACTATTGATCTCATGGATTAGTTATTTTTGTGTTAAAAAAATGTGTTTGATGGTTTGGGGATTTTGATCTGAACAGTAACTGTTTTTTTGTTGGTTTGGTTGCCTTGTTTGGTGCTTTTTGATCTGAATAGTAACTGTTTTTTGTTGGTTAGGTTGCTTTGTTTTGGGCTTTTGATCTGAATAGTAACTGTTTTTGTGCGTTATAGTACAGAAACAGACCCATAACATGTGTTAATCCCCTGTTAGAATGATATATAACGTGTGTTGATTTACAGAAACAGACCAATAAAGATATTCAATCGACAAGCTGGATGGATGTAGGCGACGTTAATGCGGGGACATGTGTTAAAAAAAAGATATTCAATAGGTCACATTTTTTGGGAAGGAACTATTCGTTCATTTATAACATGTGTTAGTGGTTCATGCTGTAACAGAACTCCATGATGTAACCTGACATGTGTTCATGTATAACATGTGTTAAGCCCCTGATAGAATGATATACAACGTGTGTTAACCTTTGTTAATTTAAAAAGTATGTACAAAGGACAAAAAGAACATGATTACTTCTTTGACCATGTGGATAAATGTAGACCATGTATTTTATTTCATTTGACTAGATTGACATTCGAAACCATTGTGAAATTCTATGAAGCCAAACATCAACCATTGATTATGTTCTATTAACTAGATCTATGGTTGTCATTTAATTGGTATATTTTTATAACATTTAAATAAAACAGTAGTTCAAAAGCAAACATCCCGAACCATGGCGCCAACACAAAACATTTTTGTTGGTGAGTTTACAATAAAACAGTAGTTCAAAAGCAAACATCCTGAACCAGGGGATATTTGGTGGTTCATGTGTTACTGGTACGTGTGTATAAAATCTTAGGTGGTTCATGTGTTACTGGTACGTGTTGTTGAATCCAAAAAATATCATTTTTGTTTCTCTAAGGCCGAATGGGTCGCACGATGGAAAAATGACTGCCCTCAATAGTTGGTCAGATACTAACATGTGTTAGGGTACATGTAAGGTCACATTTGTTTTCATTAACATCCGGAACATATGATATATAACGTTTGTTAACATGTTAGCATGCGTCAAAAACGGGTGACTCCAACACAAAACATTTTTGTTGGTGAGTTTACAACAAAAATGGATGCATAGAGCCCAATAGTAACACAAATATCCTTTTTTGCTTGTTGGTGAGTCTCATGGCGGACTAAGAAGGGATGGATCTTCCGTTGACGGTCTGTCTTTGTTGTTTATCTGCTAAATTTGCTGACTCGTCCTTTGCATGAAATTGTTATACATTCCAAAATGTGCAAAACAAATTGTAACACATGTTAGATCAGTATATACATATCATGGTGTTTTGTAAACCACTAGCTTATACATGAATACATGTCAGGTTACAAAAAGATTATAACAGAGTCTTAACACATGTTATACATTTACAAGATGTGCAAAACAAATGACCCGTTTCATATTACATATTCCAAAATTACCGGTACATGTGTTACCATAAATGGCTCGTTTCATATTGCACGTTACATACTAACTTGTACTTTTATTACTTGTACATGACACCATGTTGGGTTAAACCAAGATTATACAAGTTAATATTGTTTTGGAAACCACTAGCTTATACATGACACCATGTTGGGTTAAACCAAGATTATAGCAGAGGCTTAACACATGTTAAGCAATTACATGTTCCAAACAGAAAAATTGTAACACATGTTAGATTAGTATATACACATCATGGTGTTTTGTAAACCACTAGCTTAAACATGAATACATGTCAGGTTACAAAAAGATTATAACAGAGGCTTAACACATGTTATACTTCCAAAATTGTGCAAAACAAATGACCCGTTTTATATTATATATTCCAAAATTACCGATACACGTGTTACCATAAATGGCTCGTTTCATATTACACGTTACATACTATCCACATTACCGGTACATGTGTTACTATAAATGACTCGTCTCCAGAATCCGTGACCATGTAAAACCGTTAAGTCGTTGCCTCCAATGGCATTCCGCCCAAAACCGATACCACAGTCTGCAAGGCGCATGCGGTTCTTTTGGCAGTTCGGGGCACACGTCCAGCAGTCATCAATGGGATTACCAGTTCCACATGAGAAGAATCCTAGTTTCCTTTCTTTCAGTGCTGTTTTCTCAAGCTCCTGCTCATCACAACAAACTAATATGTTGAATATGCAATCCCAATTTACCGAAAAAGTAACATTGCCTCTAATAAACAAAATGAGTAATTGTTATCATAATCAACATATTATGATTAACACGCGTTATATATCATTCTAACAGGTGCTTAACACATGTTATGGGTCTGTCTTTGTAAATCAAGCAACCCAACAAAAAAAAAACAATTATTGTTAACAAAAAAAAAAAAAACACTTACTGTTCAGATCAAAAACCCAAACAAGCAACCCAAACAAGCAACCTAAACCTTTATGGGTTTGTTTTTTGTAAATCAACACACGTTACATAACATTCTAACAGGGGGCTTAACACATGTTATGGGTCTGAGTCTGTGAATCAAGCAACCAAACAAAAAAACATTTACTGTTCAGATCAAAAACCCAAACAAGGAACCCAAACCAACAAAAAAACAGCTACTATTAAGATCAAAAGCATCTAACAAGCAACCAAACCAACAAAAAAAACTCGTTCAAAATCTCATCCTAAAGTTTTTGATTTATTTAAAATACAAAATCATATTAACAACCATTACTAAAACAATTTCAGCACAAAAAACATATTAATAACCATTTCAACAAAAAATCAAGTGTGAAATGATATTTCAAGAACACTTACCGGATCTATAACCGTCCGATGAACATGAAGAAGATCTTCAAACCTTTCTTCTCACACACACACTCGTGCGTGTGTCATCATTCTCTCTCTAAAACAACATACTTCAAACTTCTTCTCTCTCACACACTTGTATGTGTGTTCTTGGCTGGAAACATACCAGTTTTCTATCTCTCTTTCGATTTCTCTGGACATCTCTTTCTCTTTCGATTTCTCTGGTACTCTCTCTCATGGTTCTCACTCTCTCTCTAGGCTTGCAGGTTGTAAGTGTTGTGTAGAGAGAAGGGAAAGTCATGGGGGCTAGGGTTTTGATTCGGGGGAGGAGAAGATGAGATCTGTGAATTTTAGAGAGAGGGATTGTGATTTTGAATTGGATATGAAGAGAGAGAAAGATGATTGCATTAAAGAGAGATGATAAGACTAGCCAGTGGAGAGAGAAGGAAATGTTCTACCCAAAATGCCCTTTTCAGTTGACTAATGTGTATTATTACATTTCTTTTAAATCTAATTGTTACCAAAATTATGAGAGCCATTGATCAAGTGTGATGAGAGACAATCAATGGCTCACATTGGGTTTCCAAGGTTTCTTAAAAAAGATGGGGTTTCTTGTATAGCCAAGCCCTATATATATATATATATATATATCATAAACATACAAAGTAATTATCAAAATAAAAAACTATCATTCTTCGTCGTCTTCATCTGTTTCGAACCCAGGAATCGTTGAAACATGATCCACCAAATCAGATCGATGGTTGTGATGTATATCCCTTGACTTGATCAAAAATTCATTTGCCACTTTATGTGTTTGATATTGTGTGAGAAAAATGTTAAATATGGTAAGATATTTATAAAGAATTTTTTTTTAAATGCCCCCAACGGCTAGTTTGAATTGGCCATTGAGAGCCCACCATATCAGCTTGCTAGACACGCCCCACGCCCGGCTTTAAACCTAAGCCCCTTGGGCCATGCCCCAACCCGGGGTGGTGGCTTGGGCGTTTTCCCCCAACCCAAGCCCCATACCCCATAGTCTAAATATAGATTCTTGATGGTTTATTAATAAAAAAATTGTCGACCGTTCAAAAAAAAAAAAAAGAATTGTAGCCTTCTAACCAATTTAAGACACATTTAAGACCACCTGTAGTGGTAATGGGAGATGGCGTGGAGAGCAAAAAAAGGCCCAAACATGCCTCACACACCGCCCCCTAGGGCGTTTTTTACACAAAAAAAAATTTAAATGCACGTGCTAAATAAAACGCTAGATGGAAAAACTTTTGGCCAATCAGATCGTTGGCAACGGTCAAAAGTAACAGCTATTTTTTTTATTTCACACACACACACACACATATATATATATATATATATATATAGAAAAATTATATCGTACATTTCGGCTTAACGTACTTCACGTACAACAACGTGCGTGATTTGTTCTATACCATGCGTGATTAATGTTTTCAATATGCGTGATTATTGTGTTTCAATATGCGTGATTTTGGATTTTTGAGTTATAACGTGCGTGATTTTAAAATGAACATGCGTAATTACCTGTCGTACGTAATGTACGTTAAGCTGTAATGTATGTTAACCTTCCTATATATATATATATATATATATATATATATATATATATATATATAAACTCTTACACTCCATTTTCTACAAACCATAAACCAAAACCATCAATAACAAACTCAAACTACACACCACTTTATATAAAAAAATGGATTCCTCAACATCCTCGTCGTCCGTTGCCAAATTTTATTACAAAGAGTTTTTAGCCAATAAAGATGAGTAGACCGATGAGGAGGTCGAGCAAGAGGCGGTTACGAGTGCGTACGAACTTGTGGCGCGGTATATGAAACATTATAGTCGGCTTCAGCATGAAATCTTGCCAAGAGAATATATTGAATGAGATCAACGTTCGGCAAACGATCGATTGATGAAAGATTACTTCGATGAAGCGCCTATTTACCCAAACCCAAACGTTTTTAGGCGTTGTTTCCGAATGAGTAAACGTTTATTTCTACGCATTGCTGGAGACTTGGAAACAAGTTTGATTATTTAAACAAAAAGCGGATGTGAGAGGGACACTTTGATTTACCGGTATTCAAAAGTGTACTTCAGCGCTACGAATCCTTGCGTATGGTAGCACGACCGACATCTACGACGAGTATTTAAAAATGGCCAAGAAAACAACGCGCGATACGTTGGAGCATTTTTGTCATGGTACACTACAATACTATAAACATTACATGCATTCATATTTTTTAGTTAGCTTAAAGTTATATGTGTTTATCTTTTAAAGGTACAATAAATTTGTACAATGCCGTTATCTGAGAAATCCTACATGCTACGATCTTCAACAAATTTACGAGGTCCATTCTAATCAACATGATTTACCGGGCATGATCGAGAGCTTGGATCGTCGCCATTTGCAGTGGTATAATTGGCCAACCGCATGAGGAGGTCAATACACACGAGGTGACCAAGACGGACCATCAGTTATTCTTCAAGCAGTTGCCTCACTGGACTTTGGGTTTGGTCGGCTTACTTTGGTGTCGCGAGGTCATGCAATGATATAAACGTTTTCGAACAATCTCCATTGGTAGAGGACTTCATTTCTGGTAGAGCTGCAAAAGCATCTTTTTTATGGAAACGGAAACTACTACCCGCACGGATACTATTTATGCGATGGAATTTATCCTAGGTATTCTATTATCGTGAAGACGTTTAGGGACCCGTACAATGAAAAAAGAGCTCACTTTAAAAATCTTCAAGAGTCTTCGTAGAAGGACATTAAGAGATGTTTTGGGTTCTTCAACAACGATGACATTATTTGAGAAAACCTTGTCGTGCATGGACCAAAGAAAAATGAGAGATGCTCTGTATGCTTATATAATCATGCATAATATGATATTTAAAGACGAAGGAAAAACAATATGCCAAAACTATGTACCAGAAGCTGTCCAGGAATATTCGCAAGCAACAATGGAAGAAAGAGTGAAAATGCACATGAAATGTGATCTGAAGCCGCAAATTCCGCGTTAGTAGTTGATTTGGTCCAACACGCATGGTCGGTTCGGTATATTCCAAACGAGGGTGAAGAAGAAGTTGATGACGAGGAAGACGGAGATGACGAGTATGGCGAAAGCGAAGACGAAAATTAAGACGAGTAGTATTATTTGTTTGTGTTTTATTATTTATGTAATTTTTATTTATTTAATGAAATATCATTAGTTTTATTTAAAAAACAAAAAAAAAAAATTGGATAACAATCGGATGGGGCATTATTGGGCATTATACCACTACATCCATTTTAAACAAATGCCCCATAATGCTTGCTAACTGAACCGCCACATGACAGATCATGTCCAAGGGAGGAGCATTATCTTTACTAACCATTACACATGGTCTAAGTAACTGTTTATAGTTTGAATACAACCCATCAACTCGTTTAACAGTTTAGATGAAATGATTTCACGGATTTTGTTTCGTCACAAACAGTTAAGGTGTATCGGTTAGGTTTTTAATGTTTAACTATGTACCAGAAGCTGTCCAGGAATATTCGCAAGCAACAATGGAAGAAAGAGTGAAAATGCACATGAAATGTGATCTGAAGCCGCAAATTCCGCGTTAGTAGTTGATTTGGTCCAACACGCATGGTCGGTTCGGTATATTCCAAACGAGGGTGAAGAAGAAGTTGATGACGAGGAAGACGGAGATGACGAGTATGGCGAAAGCGAAGACGAAAATTAAGACGAGTAGTATTATTTGTTTGTGTTTTATTATTTATGTAATTTTTATTTATTTAATGAAATATCATTAGTTTTATTTAAAAAAAAAAAAAATTGGATAACAATCGGATGGGGCATTATTGGGCATTATACCACTACATCCATTTTAAACAAATGCCCCATAATGCTTGCTAACTGAACCGCCACATGACAGATCATGTCCAAGGGAGGAGCATTATCTTTACTAACCATTACACATGGTCTAAGTAACTGTTTATAGTTTGAATACAACCCATCAACTCGTTTAACAGTTTAGATGAAATGATTTCACGGATTTTGTTTCGTCACAAACAGTTAAGGTGTATCGGTTAGGTTTTTAATGTTTTTTTATAAGGGGGGAGGGGTGGTTCACTAGTGATAGTTTCTATCACCCACACTGTCCAATAAAATCGTGCCATGTCATCAACCAAATTTCTATCACTAGTGATAGAAATGTAGGGGGGTGGTATCACTAGTGATGAAATTCTATCACTCCCAAATTTTTTTAATTTTTTTAATTTTCATTTTAAAATTAAATTTCACTAATTTTTTTAATTTTTTATTTTAAATTAGAAATTAACAATAAAACACTAAAATTAAAAATTTTATTAAATTTAAAACATACTACTTCAATTTAACATACTAAAAAAATACAATTTAAAAAAAGAGTAAAATGCACGGATAGTCCCTGTGGTTTTGCAAAATAACACCTATAGTCCCCAACTTTTGAAAATTACACCGGTGCTCCCTGTGGTTTGACAGTTTGTTACTTGGATAGTCCCTGGAGTGGATATCCGTTAGTTTTCTCCGTTAAGTGGATGTAAAATGACAAAATTACCCCCTCATATTCTCCACTCTATAAAAAAAACACCACCACCTACCCCCTCCTCTGTTTCCCCACCATTAACCACCAACCACCTCCCACTTACAGTCCCTTAGTATCAGAAACTAGTTACAAACAGAATATATAGGATATATACACGCACAAAAAAGAGAAATAAAAACTAATAACCTCTTATGACCAGCAAGGTTAATTTTCTCCTTTTTAAACACAGAGGTTTCAAAGTCAAGAAGCGTAGGTTTGGTTATTGTTGGAGCTGAAACCATACGAGCTCCGAGAGCAGATCCAGATCCGCCATTAGAGCGAGCTCGGAGGGTTTTCGAAGCAATTTTGGAGGAGAAAAGTCCGACGTTAAACCCTAGGGTTTTGGGAGCGGCCTTGATAGATGCGGTGGTGGTTGCGAAGGAGGTGGTAGGAGCTAAGGTGGAGAAGGTCGTTGTGGTTGTTGGCGCCGCCATTATGGTGGTGAAATGTGGCAGAAGAAGGGAAACGGTGAAGCAGAGGTAGGTGGAGATATGTGTGTGTACCCCTGCTTATGTGTTGTTCGCACGGTTTGAATTTCAGTCGGGTTCAGTGGAGTGTTAACTTGTTTTGTATTTATTCGTCCACCTACCAAGATGGGTGGTGGTTGGTGGTTAATGGTGGGGGTGGGTGGGGTTAGGTTGTTTTGTTTTTATAAAGTGGAGAAGATGAAGGGTAATTCTGTCATTTCACATTCACTTAACGGAAAAAACTAACGGACATCCACTCCAAGGACTATCCGAGTAACAAACTGTCAAACCGCAGGGAGCACCGGTGTAATTTTCAAAAGTTGGGGACTATTGGTGTTATTTTGCAAAACCACAGGGACTATTCGTGCATTTTACTCTTAAAAAAAACCTACTCCTCGTCCGAATCATGTAACTCCAAACCTAGAGAACCTACTAGTTCGATTAAATCATATCTCAACCGAAAGTGAGTTTCTTCGTTACGCAATTGTAGATGGATATCTTGTGGAACTTGAACTTGTGTAGGAGGATCCGGCACCAAACCGGGGATATTGCACGTCCGTCTTGTTTGATCATCATATTGTGCAATATGATACATGCATACACTATGCTATGTATTGATTTCTTGCTCGTAGCACGAACCGGTCGGTGTAGTATACCCCATCTACCCTTTAAAACACCAAATGCCCTCTCAACATCTTTTCTTGCCGATTCTTGCAATTTTTTGAACACCTTTGCTTTATGCTCGACAGGAAATGAGGGAGCTTTCACAAAAACAGACCAAGACGGGTAGATACCATCCACAAGAAAAAAGCCTCGTCTGTAATGTCGACCGTTAACATAGAAAGGATAGGAAGGTGCGGTACCATCCGTTACGCTTTGGAACAACGACGACGTATGCAACACATTGATGTCGTTGTTTGAACCTGGAACACCGAAATACGAATGCCAAATCCATAAATCATTCGACGCCACCGCTTCTAGTATGATGGTTGGTCTTTTGATGTCTCCCCTAACATACCTCTCTTGGACAATTTCTCCACTCGATATGTGTACAATCAATGCTACCGAGCATCCCGGGAAAATGCCATCTAGCCTCGTGTGCGGCGTAAATACGTGAGATGTCGTGACTCGTCGGTTTACGTAAAAACTCGTTAGCATACAACTTAATGACCGCGTTGCAAAAAAATTGCAAACATTCACGTGAAGTTCTTTCCGACATAGCTAGATATTCATCATATTGATCGGGAGGGTTACCTGTCGCTAGTTGGCGAATGACGGACGTGCATTTTTGTATCGGCGTGAAGCTTGCTTTGCCCCTCGCATCGTAACCTTCTTGAAACCATTCCTCGCTTGCTTCGATGTCTCCAACAATCTTTAAAAATAATTCTTTGGTTAAACGAAACCGATCTCTAAACGTTTCGGCATTGTAGAACGGATTTTCCACAAAATAATCGTTCATCAAAACTTCGTTGGCACGTATACGATCACGGTCGACCATCTTCTTCTTTGGGCGGGACGACTCGGCATCAAGCTCGTTATACACCGACACAAAATATTTTAGCGTCTCATTGTCGGAAGACGACTCGGTATCGCTATCGCTAGACATCGGAAACGTCGAATCCGTAGGGAATTCCATTTGAGAAAGATATAAAAATTGTGTGAAATGGGTTTAAAATATGTAGATTGGTGTGTGTAAAATGGTTTAAATTGAAGATATATAAATAGATAAAATGGTTAAGGTTTTTTTTTTTTTTTTTTTTTTTTTAAGAATGTTACCGTTTTAAAACGGTCAAAAAAATCAACAAACGGTCCAAAATTTCGAAATCCAACGCGTTATCTGCTCAACGCATTTTCTTTATCACGAGTGATGGGGTGGTCGGCGGCGGTGTAGCGTGATGTTTCAACGAGTGATGGGGAGGTATAACGGACCACCCCGTGTGGCCTAACAAATCTACAATCCGTATCCGAGTTCATCAGTTTAGTTCTCCTGCCTATAACCCACACCAAACAAAAACAAAGTTCTTTATGCCGAATTTGTAAATTTTGTTATGGAATTCATGTAATCATGGTTTTTCTTCATTGTTTCTATATCATATATAGAAACAAAAATCAGTAAGAAACCGGAGTCCCAAAAATCAGTTTAAATTATGAAAGGAATTGAAGTTTTTCTTTTATCCATAAAAACAAATCTTCTTTGATGTTCTTGACCGTCATAGTAATTGTTAAAACCTTCCTATTGAAGAACACCAAGCACTTTTTTTCCATCCTTTGATCAGTAGTGCATAACTCAGGACCTGTTGGGTTTCCTCCTGAATTGGTGTATAGACCTAATGCCTAGTGAAGATAAATATGATCGAATGATTCTGCTAATGACCTAAATACCTAATCATACTCCTAAAATTGCAATTCAAAAAATATATAAGTCGTTTTGGCTCATAATGTCTCCAAATGTTAAGAAACAAAATATAAAAAGTTAAAAACTAATGTCAATCATGGGATTCCTTCTTTAGCCAACGTTCAGTCTTTTCATTCAATCTCCATCATGGCTCATATGGTTTCGTGTATCTTAAATATATCTTTAGATTGATTGCTTCAAATACTATCTCGATCACTTCATTCTTTTAGTCATTATTTCAAAAGGTGCTGTATAAAAAAAATCTAACTACCCTTTTTAATAATGCTAATTCTATTCTCACACTTATAATTTCTTAACATCTCCGGAGACATTATTTTAATAAGGTTTTTTAAATATCTACCAGAGAATATGACGGTGGTGCCGGATAGGACGTCGGCGTTTGCTGGGTTGTTTGGAAGAGCGGTTGTGGGAAGGACGGTTGACCTTGAAACTCTGGTTGATTTTGACCGGCTTCTCAGGATTACTGGGACTCGTTATTCGAAGCTTTATTATTTGGGAGGTTTGTCAATTATGATCTCTTTTGAAGATGTAGATTCTGCTACGTTGTTCTTAGAGGCCAATACGATCTGGGGACCGTGGTTTTCTAAGCTTGTCTTATGGGATGGTCAAACCCTTTCGTTGGAAAGGGTTGCTTGGCTGCAAATCATAGGGATTCCGCTTCATCTCATCTGCCCGGAGGTTTTGAATAGTGTGGGGGTGCTTTTCGGTAAGGTGCTCCATGTGTCGGCTCAGTTGGAGGAGGACCAGGACCTTTCGGTTTTTCGGGTAGGAAATTTGGTAAGGGAGTTCAAGAAGATTCAGGAGTGTGTCACTTTGAGGTGGAAGGATATGCAATTCAGGGTCTGGGTTGAAGAGGAACAGGTTGTCTGGGTTCCGGACTGCTTGGAAAGAGAGTTAGCGGTGTCGGCTAGCCCAGAGTCACCGTTAATGTCCTCGCCAGTGGTTAAGCAGGCGGACGTGAGTACCGGAGTAGACGAGGAGCCATCGATTGGGATTTCCAACCTCGAGGGTGTCAGAGGTGGTGGTTCGGTGCCTGAGTCTCCTGGGGAAGCAAGGAATGATGATGTTGAGCCGCCTTTTGTGCATCATTCAAAGAATGTTGGGGAGTCAAGTTCCAAGGTAGGTGGAGAAGGGAATTCTGGCATCTTTCACTTTAGATCTGGGGGAAAATCGAAGCGCCGCATGAAGATTAACAGGAGGGCCCACTCTTCTTCGATAGGGAATGATGATTCTTTTAATTCGGGCTCTAGTGCCTCGTTAAGGCCCAATAAGAGAAATAGAGCCCAGGTGGATTGCTCTGACCCATTTTCTCTTAATCGATTACTGGACCAGTATGTGGATCAGGCCCACATTAACGATATCAACTTGGATGCTCCATCGGGTAACGTTCATTCTAAAGACAACCAGGATCATTTGGCAGGGGGTTTTTTGACCTAAATTCTAAAGCTCCTTCGGAGGGTGGGGTTTCGTTCCCCTCGTCGGATCAGTCGGCGTCCCATTCTGTGGCGGTTGATGACGGCGATGTTTCTTTCGGCATCGATAAGGAGGTGGGTGCTACCATCGATCTGGGAGTTCAGTTGGGAATGGAAGTGCAAGACTTTACTGAGTTGGTGAAGAAAACAATCTTGTGATCAGGTATTAATGTAGTTATTCCATGAATTTTATGACTTTGAATTTGAGAGGTTTTGGTGGGGGAGAAAAGGCTAGGTGGGTGAAGAATATTAAGGTGAAGAATGGGATTTCGTTTGTCGCTCTTCAAGAATCGAAGTTGCAAATGCTGGATGGTGTTGATTGGTCTGGGTTATGGGGCGGTAGAGGTTTTAGCATGGATTGGGTGGGTTTGTCTGGCCTGTCTGGTTTTATAGTTTCGATTTGGGATGACTCGGCTTTTGTACGTGATGATACAATCAAGAACATGAACTTTTTAATTTGCAAAGGAAGGCTCAAAGGTAGCGAAGCTAGGCTGAATATCGCTAATATTTATGCTCCTCAGGAGATTCAGGCTAAACTTATGTTATGGGGTCTGTTAAAGGAGGAGATTAGTAGGCAGGATGGTATGTGGGTTTTGCACGGGGATTTTAACGCTGTTCGTTTTCCTGAAGAAAGAAGAAACAAGATGTTTAAGCCCTCCTGTGCCAGCAATTTTAATGAAATTATTTTTGATTCGGGGCTTTTGGAGTACAGTATGATTGATAGAAAGTTCACCAGGTCTGACAACGGGCAGAAAATGAGCAAAATCGATAGAGTTCTCGTTTACCCTGGTTTTTTTGGGCAATGGCCGGAGGCCTGCCTTCGGGCTCTTCCGAATCTCCTTTCCGATCATTGTCCCCTTATTCTAATCACAAAGGAGTCTAATTTTGGCCCTAAGCCTTTCAAAGTGTTCAACTCTTGGCTCGGTAGGCCAGGATACGATGATACGGTTAAGGAGGCGGTAAACTCGTTTTGTTGGGAGGGTCCAGCGGATCTTAGGCTGTTGAAAAAATTCGAACATATCAGGAGCCGTCTTAAGGATTGGCGGGATAAGGATCTTAAAATAGAAGGGGAGGAGGTTAACAAAGTTATGTTGGAGTTAGAGGATCTGGAACGTTTGATGGAAGAAAGTGATTTAAGGGAAGAAGAGGAGTGGATTTTGTTGGAAAATATAAAAGTGATTACGGAGTTTGAGGAGAATAAGTCTAAAGATCTAAGGCAGAGATCGTGGGTGAGATGGGCTAAGGACGGTGACGAGAATTCGAAGTTCTTCCACGCCATGATCAATTGTAGGAAGGCATCCAACAAGATTCACAACCTCTATGTGAACGGTTCTTGGTGCTCCAAACCATCATTAATAAAGAAACAGGTTTTTCTCTTTTTCAGAGAGAGGTTCAGGGAGGAGTGCCCTATCCGGCCCAGGATGACTTGCGATAAGGTTAAGAAGCTCAGCGACTCCGATGCCTCTTGCCTCATAGCTCCGTTCTCTTTGCAAGAGTTGAGAAGCGCTATTTCCGATTGCGGGGAAGATCGAGCTCCCGGTCCAGATGGTCTGAATTTTAAGTTCCTAAAGCATTTTTGGGAGTTGTTTGAAAGTGTTTTTTTTTTCAGATTCTGAATGATTTCCATAGCTCTGGTTCGATTAATAGGGGATGTGCTTCTTCCTTCATTGCCCTTATCCCTAAAAATAAGGATCCTCTTAGTCTGAACGAATATAGGCCAATCAGTTTAGTTGGGGCCTTAACAAGGTGATATCTAAAGTTCTGGCTAATCATTTGAAGTTGGTCCTCGGTTCGGTTATTGAGTCTCAATCCGCTTTTCTGAAAGGAAAATTTATTTTAGAAGGTCCCATGGTTCTGAACGAGGTCACTAATTGGATCAAGAAGAGTAAGAGAAAAGCGTTTATCTTCAAACTCGATTTCGAGAAAGGCTACGACATCGTCAATTGGGGTTTTGTTGAGATGGCGTTGCTTCAAATGGGATTTCCGCCGCTGTGGTGTCGTTGGGTCCAAGGGGTGATATCTTCGGCTCATGCCGCGGTTTTAGTGAACGGTGCTCCGACGTTCGATTTCACGTGTCAAAAAGGCATGAGACAGGGTGATCCCCTGTCCCCTTTTCTGTTTTTGGTCGTTATGGAATTGTTGTCTTGCTGTCTAGACAAAGCCGTCGACTTGGGGTTCTTTTCGGGTATTGGTCTTCCGGATAATGGGCCTCAGGTCTCTCATCTTTTTTTTGCCGATGATGCGGTTGTTATCGGGGAATGGTCTTTTGACAGCATTGTCAACGTTGTAAGAATTTTAAGGTGCTTTCACGTCTCCTCTGGCTTGAAGATAAACTTAGAGAAATCTTCCTCAATGGGGTTAGGGGTGCCTGTCACGGAAGTCGAAGCCGTGGCTAACAGTTTGGGATGCAAAGCAGATCAACTTCCATTCAACTATCTCGGTTTAACCGTCGGGGTCAACATGAACCGACTGGCTAGTTGGAGGCAGGTTTTTGAGGTGTTTGAATCCAGATTGTATTTTGGAAGGCCTCGGTTCTTTCCATAGGTGGGAGGCTCACTCTTATTAAATCCGTCCTCGAGAGTCTGTCGTGTTACTTTTTTGCTTTGTATAAGGCACCGGCTGGGGTATTGAAGAAGCTGGAGTCTTTAATCCGAAAATTTTTATGAGGCGGCAACGATTCTGTTAAAAAGACGCATTGGGTCGCGTGGGAGCGGGTGGCCTCTCCGATTGAAGCTGGTGGTTTGGGTTTAAGGAGGTTCGGCTCGATTAATCATGCTCTTCTTCTGAAGTGGATATGGAGGTTTAAGTAGGAAAAAAGAAAGCTTGTGGGTTAAGGTTGTTACGTCTATTCACTCTAGCCGGAACGATTGGAACTTTTTTCCTCATCGTGCTTCGTTGGGAGGGGTTTGGGGTACCATTGCTAAGCTGGCGGCTGTTCCGATTGTTGGTTCGGTTAGGATTTGGGATCTTATGAAAGGGCAGGTAGGCGACGGGAAAGATGTTCGTTTTTGGCTTGATCCTTGGTTGAAAGCCGAGCCTTTGAAGTGTAGTTTCCCAATTTATTCCGGCTGGAACTCGAGAAGAAGTGTAAAGTTAGTGATCGGATTGTTAGGCCGGTTTCTAATCCGGAAGCTCGTTGGAACTGGAGGTCGGCCCCTAGTAATAATGATGAGATGGCGGAATGGGCAGGTCTGTGTCATCTTCTCCGTGATATGTTTTTGTGCAACAAAAGGGATACTTGGAAGTGGCTGGGGGACGAGCTTGGTGAGTTTAGTGTTGGATCTATAAAGAGGTTGATGGATAGCAATTCGGATTTTAGTTTCAGATTCGTTTGGGATTGGTGTAGATGGGTTCCCCTTAAATGCAATTTGTTTGCTTGGCGGGCTGAGATGGGGAAGTTACCTACTAGAGCGGAGCTCCGGAAGAGGAATATTCTTATCCCGTCAACGTCTTGCCCGCTTTGCTATTCGGCTGATGAAACGGTGGACCACCTCTTCTCTGCTTGCAGTTTTGTTTCAAATCTTTGGTCGAAAATATGCAGCTGGAGCCTGACTCCTTTTCTGATGGCCTTCTCCTTTCGGGACATTGTGGAAGCTCATCAGTTCTGCGGCCTCCAAGGTAAAGGAAAGGTGGCTTATCAGGGGTTGGTTCTCATTGTATGTTGGAAGGTAAGGAACGAGTTCATTTTTCGGGAAAGGTTCCCTCGGTCGATGACGCTTTCAGTGATATTAGGTCGTTAGGGTATCTATGGTTCAAAAATAGGTCCAAGTATAGAGAGGTTTCGTGGGAAGATTGGTGTAAGTTTGTAAATATGTAGATTGTTTTGTTTGGTGCCCGGTTTTCGGGTTGCTGTGTTAATGAAGTTTTCCTTTAAAAAAAATCCTTTTCACTCTATCTCTCACTATATGTATCTATGTATATAAAGAAAGAGATAGAGGAGAGGGGTGTGTGAATATTAACATCCTTCAATAACAATGACATGCGTTATTATCGTTTTCTACTTTATCTTGTTTTCTCATTTTGTTATATATCACAATCAAATTATTAAAACAATATATACACACAAAAAATGAAAAATATATACACTTCTTCTTAAACGACCAACTAAATTTTCATTCAAAGTACAATAAGTTAACATAGAGTTAACCCACAACATTCGATAAATCAACAACACACCACAAAAAAACATACAGTTCCCATACAAGATAAATCAAGCACCCGCCATTTATCCCACTATAGCGCATAACATTTTGACCGATTTCTCAGCCAAAGGTATCTCATAGCTTTCACTTCTTCCACCACACATTTTCCGGCCTAACTTGATTCTGACCGAACACTTCGGTTTCTCCATAGACTCCATAATACAGACTCAAATACCGTGTAAACAGTCTTCTTCCACTTTCTAGACCCTCGAACATAACAATGAAAATAACATATATTTAACAGAAGTCATATATCATACAAAGTCAAGTTCCATTTTACACGTTTTCTTGAACCCCTAAGTCGGATTATATTGGGTGATCCTTTTTTAAAACATCATTAAGAGTATAAAGCCTCATTAACGATATGATAAGTTCTTATGGTGTTATTTAAGATTCATGTGAACTTAATAATTTGATGAACTGTATATCGGGCAAGCAATTGTATTGTTGCATTTGAGTTATTATAATATATAAGACATGTATTGTGCTATGAGGACTCAAATAATGGTTGGATGGAATATAGAGTTTTAGTTATTTGTCATTATATCTTAACTAGTGGGATTCCTCACGCAATGTGAAGCAGCGTGAATTCAATTTTGATCGGTATGGGTTTGTTGTGGTATCGGTACAACACCGACACTCGGTACAACAACCGAAAGAAACAACCAAATAAATAAAATCGACATATGTCTAGAACGATATCAATACGTTTTTATATCGATAAAAAATTATAAAAAATCCAAAACTAGAAAAATGAATGATCGACTTTGCGGTACGTTGCCGCTTCTATAGGGTGGTGAAAAATATCAAAGAATACGGTAACTGGCTCAAATTGAAACCAAAAAACTTAAAAATGGAAAACAATCATGTCTAAATGCCTATAAAGATAAGCATGCGGAAACAATATGTCACAACCTGATATTTCCACGAATTACCGGTGGGCCTGGTGGGGAGTCTAATAGGTTATTAAAACCTTCGTTCCAAAATAGGGGCCCAGTAAAAGCTATCTGCACTTGCTGATTAGAATATACGGGTGAGTTTAATTTACATTTTAGCTCAGGTAAATATTTTTAACTTATTTTCCTTTATATGGGCTTGGGATACGGTAAATTATTACCGCTTGGTCGGGTATTGAATACTTAATCGATTAGTGGTTAAATCATAGAGATAACCCGTTTAATCTGTTTTGTTTGATCTAAGCATTTGGGGGTTAATATGACCGTGTCCTGGATATCCTCGGCTCATTCATTTGAAATGGCCACGACTTAAGCACGGGGTGTAGGCATACACCTGACAGTTGCGTATGTAAAACGGTATCTCACTCGTGAGGAAACTTCTTGTGGGCTTATACTAGAGGTGTGTCTATTAATCTTAACCCAACACTTCTAACCCGGACTCTGAATGTACGACAAACATATAAATCTGTATACAAGATTATTTTAAAATAATTGTCCCAAGTTATAAATGATTTTATGCCTTGTGCATCCAAACCAATTTTATAAACACTTTTCAAAAGAGTCAGTTAATTGTATTTACAAGTGTAAACTGACGTATTTTTCAAGAAGATTAAGTGCAGGTACTACACGAAATGGGCTGGAAGCTCCTGAGTATTAGTTAAAGAGTCTTGCAAGCTCTTAATACTTTAAGTCTATTGAACAATATTTACCTTTTGTTTTAGATCCACCTGTGGATCCATTATCGACCGTTTGTATAATATTTTATTATACTTTCAACTTCGGTTTGTATTATTATTTTAGACTTCCGCTCTGCATTAAACTGTGATTAATTGTCTATGATGATATCAACTACGTCACGATACTCTCCACCGGGCCCACCGGTAATTAGTGGAAATATCGAGGTGTGACAGGTTGGTATCAGAGCCAACGTTTGAGTGAATTAAACACTAGCCTTTAGTGTTTAATCTCAAATGACACAGTAGCATATTCCTTGAACTTTCTGAGTCTAGACTTAACATAGGAATGCTCTCATCCCTATTAATTGCTTTCGATTTTATGTATTTTGAATATGTCGCCAAGCACAGAAGCTGTCGATGGAAATTCTCCACATCCAAAGCATAGAAAAGCCAAGCTTCGTTCCACAGCTAAGATGAGCGTGCAACCAGTTAAAGGAAAGACCTCTATGGACCTATTCCCAAAGTCAAACATTATTTGAAACTCTTAACCAGACTTCGAAGTTCATACCAGAAGGTCCCCGAGGTTCCCATACTAAAGATGATACATGTGGATGCTATTAATCCCTATTTCCTATCTCCGAGTTTCGGAATTCCAGACTTGGATTATACCAGTCAAAAACCCAATCCGTGATCCATGTCATTTCTTTAACCATTGAATCCTTGGATTCTATTTCTGCAACGGATCCTGAATTCAAATGTTTACTTTATTCACTAAGATCTTCAGTATCGTTATAGCATACGGCAAACAAAGAAAAGAAACAATCGGAATGAAGCAAGGAAGACATTAGAAAACCCTTCTTGCATCATATTTCGGTTTTTTCCATTTTAATCCCTGTGTGGGCATTTGATTATCATAGTCCGTTGTGGACATATTATTTCATCATATTCCTTGTAGACTTACCTCTTCTAAATAAGACATTGTATATACGTTTGTCCATCGTAGTTCTTTCGAGGACACTATATTCCAATAAAGTCCCTCGTTGGGCATGCTATTCCAATATAGTCATTTCATGAACGTGTGATTTTATTAAAATCCCCTTTATGGATACACTATTTTAAATTGGTCCCTTAGTGGACTTGGTATTTCCAATATACTCCTTTCATAGACATCATATTTTAAAATAGTCCTTTCAGGGACATATTATTTTAATAAAATCTTTTTGTAAACATGTTATTACATTAAAAATCTTTTGTAAACATTTTATTTTATTAAAGTTCCTTGGAGAACATAATAATTCACCATAGCCCTTTCGAGGACATATCGTTTCACTATAGTCCCGACATTAACATGTCTTATAGTCCCTAAACGGACTTATATTTTTTCCTTTCGTCCCCGCTTATACATGTATTGCTTCAAAGTCCCTATAAGGACCTGTCTCTTCTATATAGTCCCAGTATGGACATTTGTTTATTATTATCCTTATATGATCATATCTTTCGATTTGAGTCCCTGTGAGGACATCTGTTCAGCAAATCCCTTTAGTGCGCACGCTGTATCAATATAATCCTTTTATGGACAAATTATTTTATTAAAATCTCTTTGGGGATATACTATTTCGAAATAGTCCCTTGTGGACACAAAATTTCATTAAAGTCCCTTAGTGGACATGTTACTTCTTTATAGACCATTCGTAAGACATGACTTTTCTTTATAGTCCCTTAGTGGGCAAATTGTTTCAATATAATCCCTATATGAAGTTATAATACCTTATAATCCTTATACGGACTTATATTATTCCTTTTAGTCCTCTGTGGACAAATAAAATACTAAAAGTCCTTATAAAGGCCCTATTGTAGATTTCTTAATGATTTGTGGAAAGTTTTGAAAATTTTATATAGGTACTCATTTCGTCCTTTATCAAACATTAGTATCAATTTGATTCGAATTTTATCAGTCTGCTAAATAATTTCAAAAGATCTTCTTAATGGTATAACCTAGCCGATATGTCAATACAGACATGCTATGATGGTAAAACCCTCTTAAGACAATTAATCCTTGCTAACATCTAAGAACATGTTAACACTCCTGGCAGTGTGACATGAGAAACCATACCAGCCGTCAAGGTATTTGGACTATGTTCAAGCCTTAAAGCTTGTATGATCAATTAGATCATGGCAAGTATCATCAATGTGATGATCAAATATAAACATCCGTTAGTGATGAAGTGCCTACGGGCTAAACTTGTTGTCCAATAAGACAACGACAGTTGTGGTCTATGACCCCCTGTCTAAAGATATTGGACTATGTCCAAGTATAATAGTCTATATGATCAATGGGATCATGACTAATATCATCTAATACGATGATCACATTACTTAACATCCTTCAGTGATGTTTTGCCTACGGGCTATATACTATATTGTCCACTAGTGACATTAATCTGCTCATAAGAAGAGCTTTATTCATACTTCGAATGCGAAGAATAAACCAAATAAGATGACATATAGTGAAGAGCCCCATTCCTTTAAAGGATGTACTTAAAAGTACTTTGTCTCTTGCAAGCCAAGAGACTTCAATGGCGAAAAAAGGAGCCATTGATTGCATAAAATAGATGGACGAAATGGAAACCATTGAGTATATCAGCGTTTGTGCTGAGAAAGACATTGTGAGGTAAGTATCACAGTAATTCAAGGGCGATGCCCTTAGTGGGTAGAAGACATTAATAAAGTCACATAAAAGATACCCTCATATAATATGGGATGGTCCAAGTTACGGACCTTATAAAAAAAAGCCTATTGTCTGCAACACAAAATGGAAAAGGTAGAATAAGAATTTTCTGACTCTCACCATGAAGGATCTAGACTGTCGACAGTATGTTACAGACTTTCATTCATTATCTGAGATAGTGCCCTATACGGTTAACCCAAAATCTAAGCTTAATGCACTATATATTGGTGGTTTAGCATCGGAAATATGAGGGCATATTAAGGCTTCAAAGCCTGCTTCTTATAAATCCACTATGGATCTATCTCAGCCACTCACACTATATGGGTTAAGAAATAAACCATCTAAAGCTGAGGCTGCCCTAAAATTGTCAAAGATAGTATAACTAAGTATAGAGAGACTAAGGATGGAGGCCCTTAAACCCTCCTAATGAATGCCAAGAGGCGGTTCATATCAATAATGGCACTAAGTACATCCCTTATCATGATTCAAGAATATTATTGCGAAGAATTCTGTTTGATTTAAGTACTACTAAGTCTTTCATAGATCATAAGCATTAGCAAACTTTTAGAATTATCCCATAAGAACTCTAGATAATTAGTGTAAGGTAAAACTTACCAACGAAAATCATAGGAACCATTCCTTCTATTCTTATCAGAAAATATTCATTCATAAAATCTAAAATACTCTTTCTTCAGATAGAGTACGACAATATATGTTATTTTATTTCACTTTCTCATTGATTTCTATCAACTACGAATGCTAGACTGTATGATAAAAGATCCATATGAGGATTGGCGTATCCTAGTGTGTCCCATAGATTACTTCCATGCATGATCAGTATGGAGGTTTAATGCATGGAACCACTGAGATATCCCAATGGTCATATTGTACTAAAGTCAGCTAATGGTATTCAAAGAAGATATCCAATATAGAAATGTCCAATTAAGTATCACTACTTAAGGCATTCTAGCATTCATAAAGAAAATGTGTCATTTGTATGGCATGGATAACGATAGATGAACAAAAGCCGGAGAATTAGAATATCTCTGTAATCTCTGTGTGTCTTGATCATCTTCTACAAGGATCTACCCTGTTTACATCCTGAGAGGCAAGTAGAGTTAAGATTAATATCCCGCTGAGGGCTGCATTATTGTAAAAGATTCATATTGACTAGTGCCAACAGCTATAGTGTAACAACCCTCGGTAAAACCGACACTCTTGAATTATTTTACGACACCCTATTATAATTTAGAATGTTCCAGTATGTCTTATATTACACCCCGTATGTGAAAACCGAGCCCGAAATACGATATGGTATTTAAATAAAATATAAAAACTTAAACTTAAGGGCTGAGGCGGGCCGCGTAGACCCACCCCAACATCTCACGCGGGCCGTATGAAGATGTAGACCGGATTCCTTTGATTTCTTTAAGTTGAAGCGGGCCGCGTAAGAGTTCTCGATAGCTAACGCGGGCCGCGAGTGACCTAAGTTGTGGCGCAGCCCTGAGCTGACACGTGTCGATATCGTGTCGAACCTAGTAGATGACCGGGCCAAGCTATAGTGTTGACCAGGGTTGACGCAGGCCGCGTAACCCTGGCCTGTGTTTTACGCGGGCCGCCTGGAGACCTAATATCACAACTATATAAGAAGGCCGTCGGGTTTCGTTTTCCGTCGCTCACTTTTCATTTCTCAATCTCACTTTCTGAATTAGAGGCATTATAGTCGGGTACTATACCCCTTATTAGCGAGGTTCTGCTTTGTTGTAAGTATTATAACCCCAGTTTCGTAATAGTTACGCTGCCCGATTGATTTAGGGTTCCGTAACAACTGTCGTGGTTCTGCCCGACGTAGTTGTTGGAATGCCGTCTCGGGGAGGGTATCATTAATATTTTCAAAGGGTTATGATACTAACCAATGTACATTTGTATAAATTATAGATTATATCCAGGAAACCCTTACACGAAGTCTAAGATAGCAATGTGAGTTTATCCTCTTTTTGTTAACATTTTTGGAATGTTTTACAAAACCTTAATTGTTTACAAATGTGATTAAGCGGTGATTGAGTCTTTGTAGTTCTTCAATTATTTCCGGTATTATGGGGTTTTGTATACAAAATTTACTACGAGTAGTAGTAAGTCTGAATGATAGTGCATTACCATTGGACGACGAGTTAGCCAATGGGTAATTTGACCATAGCCATAGATCCGGTCGAGTGGCAAATACTGAATGAGTAATTGTGTAGAAATAAACAATATGATCGCTCTCAATACTGTTTTAATTGATAAAATGTTTCTTGATTAAACTGGGATTCACTCACCAGTATTTCCGACTGACAAATGTTTTTAAAACATGTTACAGGTAACACAATGTGAACAGCCAATTAGTGAAAAGCCAGCTGGAGAGCACTGAAGGCTTGGGGAAAATGTGGCTATAAAAGTTACCTAATAAACGATGTTTTAAATTCAATAAAATAGGGTTTGTCCCTATAAATGTATTGTAATAAGAAACTTGGGTTTTGCCCATGTTATTATTAATATCAAAGAAAGTGGTTTTACTCTGATAAACATTTCCTAACTACGATTCTGATGTAAATTCCGCTGAAAGATTTAACAAACTGATACCACCAAACTCTGAGCTCGCGTCCGCCCGTTCCCGGGAATTAGGGATCGGGGGTTGCGACAGAAGGTGGTATCAGAGCCTAGCCACCGGTCTGAGCCAAAGAAGTGTTCTGCTGACACTTAAATTCTAAATTTTGTGTTAGGAAATAATTATGGAAATACGTGCATAACTGTATTTATTTGTTATGTGTTATTTGACTATTTGTTAGTTTTCAGTATGAGTGATCAAGAACCCTCAGATATGAATCGTCAGTTATCTGATTCACCTAGAAGTGAAGGTACATCATCACAGCCTGCCCTCTCTGGGTATACTACTGATCAGGAAGACGAGATATTTGCCTTTAGAGCTCAATCTGAAGAACCATTTCCTAATAAGAAACGAGGATGGTTCAGTAAAGAAGCTTTTGCTCGTAGGAAGAGAATGCGAAAATTGCAACAGCAAAGGGCTTTAGCAGATATTAAGAGAGACAGATGCCCATACGCAAGATATGCTTAATGGAAGCCTAGCTAATTTCCATATCCTAGCTACAACTGCTGCTGACCCAAGTCTGGAACAACTAGTAGCCCCACAACCACAAAACCCAGAACAACCCATGGAAATAGAAAACCCAGAAAACCAAGTGGAGATGCCCGACTTTAACCCAGAAGAAATTCCTAGGATACCTGTACCCAATTCCCTAGACCCGAATTACGACCCCTGGTGGGACGATAACAGGGATTTTGTGCCACGTTACCCTATCCAGGAATACCCACCCATGCAGAATATAGAAGTCTACCCAGGTATGGACCCTTTAGATCCCTATTACCAAGATGATTATATTAGGGAGATTTTAGAGGATCCTTACCAATTTTAGGAACTGTCACCCCCGTATCAGGAACCAGCACCACAGATTCCAAACCCAGTCGTAGAACCTGCACCCCCAATGAGTGCAGAAAACGTCCAAGAACTTAGGACTTTCGGGGAGGAAATTTTAGAAAGCAGTGAAAGAATGCGTCAGGTTGGAGAGCGTCTCGTATGGAAATACGATGAGCGCAATATGGATTTTTGGATAAATCCATATCCGTGAGGTGATAGAGGAGATGGTAATAGTAGTAGTAATAATAAAATAAAAATAAAAATAAAATATGTGTGTACGGATGCATATTACTATTAGTGTGATTCTATTTCTGTTGGTATTGTAATTTTATTTCAGTACTAGTTTGTAATAGAAGCATAATAGTATATGAATAGAGTAAGTAGCAATGATCTACGTTTTTGGCTAGATTGAGTGTCATGTGAGTAATTATATTACTTATTATCTTGTGATATTAATATGGGGTAAATGTTTAAAATTCAGATGGCCGATGAAGGAAATCAAGGAAATCTGAATAACGATAACCAGAGTAACATTAACGTGGTTAATGATAATCCGAGTATCAATAACAATGGGAATCAAGTGGATAATAGTGCTATCCAACACATAGTAGCACAGGGAATTATAGATGCAATGCCATTTATTCTTCAAACTGTTAAAGATGCTGATAATAAAAGTAAACATAACAGTAAGCGACCAAGTGAACCCGAAAACAGTGTGAACAATGGACCTATACTTCAAATGCATATTCCCAAAAGAAGAAGAACTATGCCTTATGGTTGTTTTTATAAAGAATTCTGGTCTTGTAAACCAATGGAATTCTCGGGCAATGAAGGGGCCATTGCAACCTTACGCTGGATAGAAAAGACTGAGGCAGTCTTAAGGATAAGTAAGTGTGCTGAAGAAGATAAGATATTGTTTGCTTCTAATCTGTTTAAGAATGCAGCACTAGAATGGTGGAACACTATCCTCCAGACAAGAGGAAGTGATAGAACTTACAATATGGAATGGGAAGAATTTAAGAACAAGGTAGAAAGGAAATTCTGCCCACCCAATGAAAAAGAACAGATAGCAAACAAATTCTTAAACCTTAGGATGACTGGTGTGGATAGTAAGGGATACACTAAAATATTCTTCGAATATGCTAGAATAGTGCCAACTCTTGCTTCACCAGAACCAGTGTTAATCTCCCGTTATATCTGGGGATTAATCGGAGAGATTAGACATGTAGTCAAGGCAGCTAGACCTCAAACTATAGAAGAAGCTGTAGAACTAGCTAATACCTTGACTGATGAATTAGTTCGTACCCGAGAAGAGGATCAGAGGAGAAACCTAACCCAGAAATTGACTCAAGAATTTCGTTCTGGAAATTCTAACCGTGGGAGAAATGTAGGATCTACCTCTGCACTCTACTGTAGGAATTGCAAAAGAAAGCATTCAGGAAGATGCTCCATATACTGTAACTTTTGCAAAATATCGGGACACAAGGAAGAAAACTGCAGGAAGAAAGCTAACAGCAGGGTATGTTACAATTGTGGAGAACAAGGTCATATCAAGCTGAATTGCCCAAAATTAGCTCCAGCTCCAGACAACAAGAATACTAAAAATGCTAGAGCATTTGTTCTAACTGCAGATGAGGCCAAAATGATTCCAGATGTTATAGCTGGTACGTTTTTAGTTAATGATGTCTTTGCTAAAGTATTATTTGACTCTGGTGCAAACCAAAGTTTTATTAATACATAGTTTTGCAAATTTCTAAATCAGTCATTAACTAAACTACCACTAGAATGCTTAGTAGAGACAGCTAATGGAGAAACCGTTAGGATTTCTGAAATCTTGCAGGGAGCAAGAATAGAAATTTTAAATCAGAAATTTATTGCAAACCTATATCCCATGAATCTGGCAGGATTTGATGTTGTTTTAGGAATGGATTGGTTAATAGCCAATAAAGCCAATATTTTATGTGATCAAAAGTTAATTCAAGTAAATTCACCAAAAGGTAAAATGATCACAATTAAAGGAAATAAACCCTCTAGATCCACAAAATTCATATCTGTGATGAAAACTGCAAGTTGTATAAGAAAATGATCTATAGTGTATTTGATTTCCATAATCACTAACACTAAAGGAAAATATTTAAAACACATTCCAGTAGTATCTCAGTTTTCAGATGTCTTTCCCGAAGAATTGCCAGGACAACCTCCAGATAGGGAAGTTGAATTCAGAATCCATTTAATACCAGGAACAACACCGATTGCCAAAGCACCTTATCGGTTGGCACCTGCAGAAATGCAAGAATTAAAGAAACAATTAGACGAATTGTTGGAAAAAGGATTCATACAGCCAAGTTCATCACCTTGGGGAGCACCGATACTGTTTGTTAAAAAGAAGGACGGATCAATGCGTATGTGCATTGACTACCGTGAATTAAACAAGGTCACAATTAAGAATCGGTATCCATTACCAAGAATCGATGATCTGTTTGATCAACTGCAAGGAGCTCGATTTTTCTCTAAGATCGATTTAAGGTCAGGATATCATCAATTAAAGGTACAGGAAGAGGATATTCCTAAGACCGCTTTTATAACAAGGTATGGTCATTATGAATTTACTGTCATGCCATTTGGTTTAACCAATGCCCCAGCTGCATTTATGGACATGATGAACCGAATATGTAAGCCATATTTGGATAAATTCATAATTGTATTTATAGATGATATTCTAATTTACTCTAAGAGTAAAGAGGATCATGCAAGACATTTGCACACACTTTTAAGTTTGTTAAGAAAGGAAAAGCTTTATGCTAAGTTTTCAAAGTGCGAATTTTGGTTAGAATAGGTACAATTCCTTGGGCACCTAGTCAATCATGAAGGAATTCATGTAGACCCAACCAAAATCGAGGCAATTACTAAATGGAAAACCCCTGAATCACCAACCAAGGTTAGAAGTTTCTTAGGATTGGCTGGTTATTATAGAAGATTTATTAAAGATTTCTCTAAAATAGTCATTCCCTTAACTAAGCTAACCTGTAAATCTGTTAAGTTTGAATGGGGATTAAAACAAGAAGAAGCCTTTAGAATCCTTAAGCAAAGATTAACCCATACACCTATACTAGCATTACCAGAAGGAACTGAAGACTTTGTAGTCTATTGTGATGCTTCTAAATTAGGTTATGGATGTGTGTTAATGCAACGTCAGAAGGTTATAGCTTATGCATCTAGACAACTTAAGAATCATGAAGAGAATTATTCAACTCATGATCTAGAATTAGGAGCTATAATTATTGCTCTTAAGATTTGGAGACATTACCTTTATGGTAGTAAGTTTACCATATTTACTGATCACAAAAGTTTAAGGTATGTTTTCGGGCAGAAAGAGTTGAATATGAGACAAAGACGTTGGATGGAATTTCTTAGTGATTATGATTGTGATATCCAGTATCATGAAGGAAAAGCAAATATAGTGGCAGATGCTTTAAGCCGAAAGTATCATGAAAAGCCAAAAAGGGTACGTTCTCTTAAATTAAATCTACAAGTAGATTTAAATGATCAGATAAGAGAAGCACAAGAATAAGTAATTAAGGAAGATACTGAAAAGCTAAAAGGTATGCTAAAAGAATTAAAACAAGGAACAGATGAAATTTGGAGATTCCATGAAAAGAGAATGTGGATACCTAAATTAGGAAACCTACGTCATCGTATACTAGAAGAAGCCCATAAATCTAAGTATACGATACATCCAGGAAGCGATAAAATGTACCAGGATTTAAGGAAAAATTTCTGGTGGATAGGAATGAAAAAGGACATAGCAGCCTATGTTTCTAAATGTTTAACTTGTTCACAAGTTAAAGCTGAACATCAGAAACCCTCAGGTTTGTTACAGCAATTAGAAATGCCGATGTGGAAATGAGAATTGATAACAATGGATTTTGTTACTAAATTACCCAAAACAAAGAAAGGAAATGATACAATCTGGGTGATTGTAGATAGGCTAACCAAATCAGCTCATTTCTTACCCATGAAAGAAACTTTCAGTATGGAACAATTAGCTAAATTGTATGTGAATGAAATTGTTTCTTTACATGGAATACCTTTATCAATTGTTTCTGATATGGATAGCCGCTTTACATCTCATTTTTGGTCAAGTTTCCAAAAGACAATGGGAACCAAGTTAAAACTAAGCACAGCTTATCATCCTCAAACGGACGGACAAAGTGAAAGAACAATTCAGACAATGGAAGACATGCTTAGAGCTTGTGTAATCGAATTCGGAGGTAATTGGGACGATCACTTACCTTTAATAGAATTTTTCTTATAATAATAGTTATCACACAAGTATCAATGCTGCACCCTTCGAAGCACTTTATGGACGAAAGTGCCGAACCCCAGTCTGTTGGGTAGAAATTGGGGAACAGCAACTATCTGGACCTGAGATTGTACAAGAAACAACCGACAAGATCATTCAAGTCAAGGAACGACTGAAAGCAGCACGTGATCGACAAAAGAGTTATGCTGATAACCGATGCAAACCCTTGGAATTTCAAGTAGGGGATAAAGTATTATTGAAAGTCTCTCCTTGGAAAGGAGTGGTAAGATTCATCAAACGGGGAAAGCTAAGTCCCAGGTATATTGGACCTTTTAAGATTATTAGAAGAATATGGCCTGTAGCCTATCAGCTAAAACTGCTAGAGGAAATGGCAGGAATACATAATGTGTTTCATGTATCAAACCTCAAAAAGTGTTTAGTTGATGACTCACTGATAGTACCTCTTAAGGATATAGAGGTAAATGAACAACTCAAGTTTGTAGAAAGACCTCTACAAATTGAAGACAGGAAAGTCAAGAATCTCAAACATAAGAGACTAGTTCTGGTCAAAGTAAAGTGGGACTCCAAAAGAGGATCTGAGTACACATGGGAACTCGAGTCAGAAATGAAAAGAAAATATCCGCACTTATTCCAGTAGATCTCGAGGACGAGCTCTAAAATAAGGTGGGGAGGATGTAACAACCCTCGGTAAAATCGATACTCTTGAATTATTTTATGACACCCTATTATATTTTAGAATGTTCCAGTATGTCTTATATTACACCCCGTATGTGAAAACCGAGCCCGAAATACGATATGGTATTTAAATAAAATATAAAAACTTAAACTTAAGGGCTGAGGCGGGCAACGTAGACCCACCCCAACATCTCACGCGGGCCGTATGAAGATGTAGACCGGATTCCTTTGATTTCTTTAAGTTGAAGCGGGCCGCGTAAGAGTTCTCGATAGCTAACGCGGGCCGCGAGTGACCTAAGTTGTGGCGCAGCCCTGAGCTGACACGTGTCGATATCGTGTCGAACCTAGTCGATGACCGGGCCAAGCTATAGTGTTGACCAGGGTTGACGCGGGCCGCGTAACCCTGGCGTGTGTTTTACGCGGTCAGCCTGGAGACCCAATATCACAAGTATATAAGAAGGCCGTCGGGTTTCGTTTTCCGTCGCTCACTTTTCATTTCTCAATCTCACTTTCTGAATGAGAGGCATTATAGTCGGGTACTATACCCCTTATTAGAGAGGTTCTGCTCCGTTGTAAGTATTATAACCCCAGTTTCGTAATAGTTACGCTGCCCGATTGATTTAGGGTTCCGTAACAACTGTCGTGGTTCTGCCCGACGTAGTTGTTGGAATGCCGTCTCGGGGAGGGTATCATTAATATTTTCAAAGGGTTATGATAATAATCAATGTACATTTGTATAAATTATAGATTATATCCAGGAAACCCTTACGCGAAGTCTAAGATAGCAATGTGAGTTTATCCTCTTTTTGTTAATCTTTTTGGAATGTTTTACAAAACCTTAATTGTTTACAAATCTGATTAAGCGGTGATTGAGTCTTTGTAGTTCTTCAATTACTGCCGGTATTATGGGGTTTTGTATACAAAATTTACTACGAGTAGTAGTAAGTCTGAATGACAGTGCATTACCATTGGACGACGTGTTAGCCAATGGGTAATTTGACCATAGCCATAGATCCGGTCGAGTGGAAAATACTGAATGAGTAATTGTGTAGAAATAAACAATATGATCGCTCTCAATACTATTTTAATTGATTAAATGTTTCTTGATTAAACTGCGATTCACTCACCAGTATTTCCGACTGACAAATGTTTTTAAAACACGTTACAGGTAACACAATGTGAACAGCCAATCAGTGAAAAGCCAGCTGGAGAGCACTGAAGGCTTGGGGAAAATGTGGCTATAAAAGTTACCTAATAAATGATGTTTTAAATTCAATAAAATAGGGTTTGTCCCTATAAATGTATTGTAATAAGAAACTTGGGTTTTGCCTATGTTATTATTAATATCAAAGAAGGTGGTTTTACTCTGATAAACATTTCCTAACTACGGTCCTGATGTAAATTCCGCTGCAAGATTTAACAAACTGATACCACCAAACTCTGAGCTCGCGTCCGCCCGTTCCCGGGAATTAGGGATCGGGGGTTGCGACATATAGGAAGATTGAAACCCTAACTAAATGAGTTTTAAGATAAGGTTTCATAAAGCCCAATTTATAATTCTGAGAGCTCCGGTGTTATTAATTAAGAAAGACAGTTCATTATGCTTATGCATTGACTACCGCAGCCCTATTTTGACAACAATTAAGAGTCGCCATCAGATACCCATGATCGTCGATTTGTTCGACTAACCATCAGGTTAGCTATTCTTTAAGATTGGTTTAAGCAAGTAGTTGGTGAAGAAACCCTGGATAAAAGATCGGAATCAAATTATCAAGAGGGTTACATTCTGCATAAAAAGGGTAGTTCTCTCTCGTTTGATTCGAAGGGACTGATCTTCTTCTCCGGTGAACACTGCAAAACAGAACACCGTTAGCCTCGTCACGGGGAAAATGGAGGTTTTCTCCGTGACCCGACTCCGGCGTGAGAATAAGTATGTGTTTATGAAGAAGAAGATGTATTGGTGAAGTGAGTGTAACTTAAAGTTCATACCTGAATTACTCTTATATTTATAGCCGGGAGTTTGGGCGGGAAAACTTGTTGTTGAAATATTAACGAAAGATGCTAACCCCGTAAGCGATTATTTTTCCTTCCGTTAATCTTCAGGATTTGATGTGGGAGCACATGGATCACTGTTCAGATCAATGGCTGGGGGATTGCCATGTGGAAAGTGGGCAAGTGGAGGTTTTTCTCCAATTCCATGCCATCATCGTGTTTTTAGGGAGGCCTGGGATGATGACACGTGTCCCAGATGGTTATAACCGTCTGGTGGTGCACGATTGAGTCTTCTAGAAGGTTATTGCCATAATCCGGTGTGACTCCTTATCGTGTGGCACCAGTTGAGTAAATAATATCCAAGTCTGGGTATTATTAAGCGGAAGTGCTTGTCAGGATTTTTTATCCCTTTATTATGGAGGATTGGCGTAAGGACTTATGAGTTTCCTTTTAGCGTGCAGGTGTTGCCTGCTATCTTTCTCTTAAGCTCTCTTTGTGGGACCAGTGCGCGGCCGCAGCCGCGCAAGGTCAAAGGAGGGTTAAAAGATAAGGCTGTGATATGGTCCCAAATATTTATTCCGAGGTTTTTGGGACCTTACCCCTTCAAGTCCCCCTAGTCTAGTGTTGCCCTTATGCAAATAAGTGGAGCACTGGACTATATGAGAGAAATGCTTTTGGGCACGAAAATAGGGAATCTTCTATGAGAAGATACACTTTGCTTATTATGGTGATTTCGAAAATCTTTGACTTTGGGTGGGAAAGGTACAATAAGGACTGTGTGACAGGCTGCCACTGTCAGGTGCACATTACTGACAGTGCTTTACATGCGTGCGTGAACTCGCGTTTTTGTTGTTTCCCACTCGCCCCTGTCGCTTGGGTAACTGTGCTATCCCGAAAAAGGTGTTGTTGCAGTTACCGAGGCTATTTATGGTGGTGGGTATATAAGTGTTTTGGATTTCCCATTTCCAGTAATCATTACTTTGTTGAAAAATCCTCCTCTGTTCGTCTTCTTTATCTGTTCTTAGAAAGAAGTTTCGGTTTCTCCCTCCTATGTCAGCCGTCGATCATCACGAAGACTCAACGGAAGAAATGTTTGTCGAACTTACACCATTGAAGTGGTCTAGGGCAACTTTTGATGGATTGATCCGGAATCTCAGGTTTCCGGATAACTGGGGTGCCCGATACCCTGAAGAGGGTCAGACGACGGCGGACGCTCCGGCTGGGTATGTAACCCTATTTTGGGATTTCTTTTCTGCAGGCAACTTCCGTTTGCCTGTGACAAAATTTTTCCTTGAAATTCTTGAGTATAATAAGTTCCACATCTCCCAGATGCACCCAATTGGTATGGTTAGGGTTTAGAATTTTGAGTTTGTGTGTCGGACGATGCATATCGAGTCGACGGTTTCTCGATTTCGAGTTTTTCATCAAATGCACTGCACCCAGGGGTTTTATTCTTTCATTCAAAGAGCATCGGCAAAGAAAATTTTACTGCATCCCCCAAAATCCTTCCATGATTGGAAACAAAAATTCTTCTTTATCAAGGCCGGATTTATTCCGATGAGGATGATTTTTAGAGGAAAAGAAGATGTTCCTACTGAGACCATTCAAACCCCTGTTGATGAGAATTGGTACCAGGACCTTAAAGACGTTCCGTCTATTTCTTTACCAGAGAAAGCCCTTGTTGGTGCCGCTATGAGTCTGAACTGGAGGATGGAACGAGAAGAGAAACCAGTGTATATGGAAGATGGCAAGAGTAAGAATTTTTCCTTGTTTCTTTACTTCTGCTTCTTTTTTTTTGAATTAGCCTTTGCTTTCCCATTGCGAAGTTGTTTCGCTGTATGTCGTTGCTTATGAAAGGGAAGGTGGGAAAATGACTACCCTTCCAAAGAAACCTGATGAAGAACTGTGGTACCACCGCATTGTGAAGAATTTTGCTGTTCCGCGGGACGATGATCTTTTGGCGCAACCTGCTGTTGGTGCTGGTAAGCTTTTTTATAATGGTATTTCCTTGCTGTTTCTTGTGTTTTTGAATTTAGCTACGCTCTTGCTCTTAATAGTGGGTGAGCTATCAAACTTGGGCATTGGCCCTCAAAAGAAAAAACGCGCGCCAGCCTTTACTGCTGTGCCGAAGAAGAATAATACTGAAAAAGCTCAGTCTTCTAAGGCAAAAAATGTTGAGGGAGAGAAGAAAGGTATGCGCCAATCTTCTGTCTCCTTGTGTGATTATGTGGTGGTTTCTGATTCTTTGGAGGGTCTTGCGCTTGCAGTTATTATTAGAAGGCCGAAGCCGGAGCCAAAAGATACTGCTGATATCCCTCCGTCCAACCCTGATGATCCCATTGATTTGGAATCAAGCCCTGAGCACTTAGTGAGGAACAAGGCAGGGAAAAGAAAACAGTCTGGCTCCGAGGCTGAAGGTCAGCCTGCAAAGAAGATTTAGAGAAAGAAGATTACCCGGAGAGGCAATCTGGATGCTTTTATTTCGTAGCCTGCTCCTGGTAAGTGTCATTGTTCTCTTCTTCTTATGCGTATTGAATATTTTGTGATTTATAGTCTTTGTTTTTCAGAAAAACCAATTTCTCCTGTTCCCACAGAACCGCTTCCTGTGGTTATTGAAGAACTCCCACCCTCTCCTCCACGCGCCTCTGTTGATCAGTTAAAGAATACTGAGGTTCCCGAGGGTGGTGTGGAGAAAAATGTTGAGGTTGAGGATCTTGGAGCTAATAAGCCTGTTGATGTTGTTGCGGATGCAGAAAATGTTATTAGCCTAGAGATTGTGGATGGTGCTGGTAACCCACAAGCCCCTGAACTTACTGCTCATGATTTGGAGAAAGAGAAAGCTGCGGAAGAAATCCTTGTTACAACTTCTCCTCCTAGAGCTTCTGGTTCTATGCCTGAAAACATCAAGAAAGTTTCTGCTGAAGACCAAGGCTCATTTTCTGATACTGGCAAGAATTCTCCGATCCGCCCAGATGAGACGCTGGGGGATTATTATTATTATTATTATAGGACTTCTTCGGAGAAGGATGCTTCCGAAATTCATGCCCTTGTTTGGAATATGAAGAAAGGTGATACTTTCTCAGATTGGCGCGTGTGTCGGCACTGGTTGCAGGGGATATTTCCGCCTGGGGAGATTAAGTTTCAAGAAAGTCAGCTTCATGAGCAGACTTATCATGCCTACCTTGAGGAGGCCGCTTCTTATGCATCTACCACTCATCGCATAGTGCGTGAGTGGCATAGCATGCACAAGGAGTGGGATGCTTTCAAGGTGTCCAAGAAGAAAGTTGCTGATGATGAAAACCGAATTGCCCAGTTAAAAGCTAAGCTGGAAGCTGATCAGGCCAAGTTTGAAGTTGATGGGAAAACTAAAGAATGGTCCGTTGCGGGCTGGAAGAGGAAAGTGGAAGTTGAAGCTGCCATTCTTTCCAAGGAGCGCAAGAACTAGAAGAAGATATGCGAAAAAGATAACGCCGAAAAGATGAGTCTTCGTAATGTTATCAATAATCTCAAAGCTGAAGTTGAGAAGTTGAAGAAACAGGATGCGGAGATCGAAAGGCTGAAGAAAGAAAAGGTTGATGCTAAAGCTGTGCAGGATGAGGCGCGTTCGCACAGGGAGCGAAGTGAACAACGAGAGGTACAAGCTTGCGCCACCCTTGCTCTTAGAGATAAAGAAATAGAAGAACTTACCGCTTTGCTTTCTGATCAGGAATAACTCAAGAAAGACCTGGAACTCGCGCGTCGAGAAAACTGAAACCTCCCGCCGCTTGACTGAAACAGAAGAAAAACTAGAAAATTCCGAAACGGCGCGAGCCACAGTAGAAAGTGAGCTTGAACCTTTGAAAAGTGATATGTTATGGTTGAAAGAGCGTGGGATTGCCTGTGTAAGTTGTTTCTTGTTTGTTTTCTTTGCGGGAATGCTTCGCGTCTCTCTCTTATTTATCTTTCTTGTTTTTGTAGGTTGCTGAATCAGTGTTGAATTATGAAGAACTGGATAAAACTGTTGCGCGCTTGGTGGGTACTGCGCGAAATGATGGGTATACACAAGGCTATGCTGAGTGTTCATACCATGTGAATAACGCTCTGAAGGTTAATTGGGAAACTAGCAGATCTGCTACTTATGGCGTTAATACTGGCGTTGTGCTTGCAGCTTTAAAAACAGAGTTCAACAATTTGCAGCTTCCTGTCATGGACCTTATCAACGTCGCTTTACAATCCGAAGATCATGTGGCGCAACTAAAGGAAATCTTCCCAGATGAGGATCTAGCGTAGGTTTCCTTTTGTAATTGTATTGAACAAATTTTTGTAGTTTTTTGGGATGTGTATCCCTTCTTTTGTTAATGCGCTGTTGCGCAAGTAACTTACACTAAAACACTGTCGTGTTTGATGGTTTTTTAAGGAGTATTTGTGCGCCAATAGTAGTATGATGTATGTGTTTTAATTTACAATATTTTGCATGGGTACAATTACTTTTGATCAGGCAAAGCGAATTAAGGTGGTATAAAGCTCATGTGCGAACGTATGGTCTTCTGTGATGTAATCACTGACCGTTCATGAGACCTGTATTATTTTTACCATAATGTTTTTGCGCTTACCAAAACAAATTGCATGCACTTTGTAAGAAAACACAAGAATAATAGAAACTTTGTTGTTTATTTCAGGATAAGGCGCAGAGGCCGTTACAAAGTCTATTAAAATAAATACAAGGAACTTAACTTACACTCTATTTCCTGCTTAAACTTGATAAACTGTAGAGTCTGTTCCATTCTGCGAGGAGATCATAGAGTTGCTTCTTAATTTTTCGCTTTCTTGCTCAGGCCTTCTTCGCCCCGGGTGATTTGCTTTATATCCTTGCGCACGTTTTGTAGTAGGTGAGTGAGCTCACCACTTTTAAGCGCCTTTTCTATCTCGGTGAGCGAGGAAATGCAATTGTTGGTGGTATGACCACTGTCCTTGTGGTAATCACAATACTGAGTTGGGTCCTGTCCACGTTTGTTCTTCATGGGTGGTGGAGGCTTAAACTGATAATCCTCCGTGCTTAAAACTTCCGCAGGAGTTTTGGTTAAGGGAGTCCATTGTCTCTCCCTGTTCTCTTGTTTGGTTTCTCTCTACGCGAAAAACTTATTGATTATGGCTCGAGCATCCTCGGATGAATAGTTCCCTGAGCTAGAATCGCGCCACCCTTTCTTAAATCTCTTCCCACCACTTGAGCCTAAATCTGAGGGTCGGTTGTGCGGTGGTGGGGGCCTGTTGGTAGTGAGATTTTTTTTCTGTTTGGGCGTAGACCTTAGCCGCCGCCATCACTTTTTCCCAGCTCTTCGGGAGTCCTTCCGTCACAGACAGGACTTTTATCATATCGTCGCACCTAACTGCGTATTTAAATTGGGCGCGAATTAGCTGCTCATGGACGTCCCCGATCTCGAGTACCTCTTTGTTATAACGGGTGATGAAGTCCTCTAGACTTTCATCATCATTACGCCAGATGTTCATCACATCCGCTGTGTCGCGGATGGATCGCCTTTGTTGGCTGAAATGAACCAGAAACTTCTCGCGCAAATCTTTCCATGACGTGATTTTCCCGATGGGAAAGTTATCGAACCAGATTCTTGCAGCGCCTGTAAGGGTTTGGATGAAAAGGTGGCACCATAATGGTAGGGTCCAGCCTCCTACCAGCCCTGCGCTTGTGAAAACTCGTAAATGATCGTCAGGGTCTGTCATTCCGTTGAACTTGCCCACGTTAGACGGTAGCTTTGTTTTTTCTAGCGGAGCCAGAGCAATTTCGGTAATAAATTTTGAATTCTCCGCCGCCTCCGTAGGACGATAAATCAGATCATAATTGTGCTCAGTCTCGGGATTGTAAACCGCACGGGGTCTACACTTGTTGTAATTCGGTTGTAGCTGACTAAACACGCTGGCACTTTCACCTACACGGTAAGTTGGATCATATTCACTGGTGTGGGTGTTCCGCTGAGAACCCAACCTGGTGTGAACTGATGGTCTTCAGTGAGGGTGTGACTCATCTCGATGTTCTCTTCGATGGCTTTCAGATTGGGTATACTCGTATCTCGATGGAGATCTAGAGTAAACCTCTGTGTCTTCGATCTGCACGTGGGATGGGCCATCGCGTTGAGAAGCATGAGCACGGGATCCTGGCCTTCGTGATTGAGTTTGGGGAGCAGTTTGTGCACACAGCTGTGTGTATACTGCATTTAGTGCCCCCTGAGACCTGACGTACCAGGAATTTGGGGTTTCTCCTAGGGGCAGAATTGAGTTTACAGGGATCTCTGGTTGTACTCCTGGGGTGATAGGCTCGTTCAGATGATTGGATTGCACCTCGTTGTCATCCGAGGCTTCTTCTGCAACACCTTCAACCTGGGTATTGTTAATGAAATTCGGCCGAAGGCCGGTTTGTCGATGAGATGAAGTTTCTTCCATGTACAAATGGAATCAACAGGGTATATCAAAAAACGAGAGAAAACGGATGAAACAGAGAAATCGGTGGGCGCCAATGAAGAAACACTGGATAACAGATCGGAATCAAATTATCCAGAGGGTTACGTTCTGCATAAAAAGGGTGGTTCTCTCTCGTTTGATTCGAAGGGACTGATCTTCTTCTCCGGTGAACACTGCAAAACAGAACATCGTTAGCCTCGTCACGGGGAAAATGGAGGTTTTCTCCGTGACCCGACTCCGGCGTGAGAATAAGTATGTGTTTATGAAGAAGAAGATGTATTGGTGAAGTGAGTGTAACTTGAAGTTCATACCTGAATTACTCTCATATTTATAGCTGAGAGTTTGGGCAAGAAAACTTGTTGTTGAAATATTAACGGAAGATGCTAACCCCGTTAGCGGTTATTTTTCCTTCCGTTAATCTTCAGGATCTGATGTGGGAGCACACGGATCACTGTTTAGATCAATGGCTGGGGGACTGCCACGTGGAAAGTGGGCAAGTGGAGGTTTTTCTCCAATTCCATGCCATCATCGTGTTTTTAGGGAGGCCTGGGATGATGACACGTGTCCTAGACGGTTATAACCGTCTGGTGGTGCACCATTGAGTCTTCTAGAAGGTTATTGCCATAATCCGGTGTGACTCCTTATCTTGTGGCACCAGTTGAGTAAATAATATCCAAGTCTGGGTATTATTAAGTGGAAGTGCTTGTCAGGATTTTTTATCCCTTTATTATGGAGGATTGGCGCAAGGACTTATGATTTTCCTTTTAGCGTGCAGGTGTTGCCTGCTATCTTTCTCTTAAGCTCTCTTTGCGGGACCAGTGCGCGGCCGCGCAAGGTCAAAGGAGGGTTAAAAGATAAGGCTGTGATATGGTCCCAAATATTTATTCCAAGGTTTTTGGGACCTTACCCCTTCAGTTGGGATAATCATCTCACCTTAAATAAGCTTTCCTATATCTAATAGTTAGTATATGAGCATCAAGGCTGCTCCTTTGGAGACCTTGTATAGATGGAATGTCAAATGTTCGTTTGATGGACAGAAGTTTGGTAAGTCCAATAGTTAGGACCTGAAATTACCCTGGAGACAACGGATAAGGTCGTACGAATCCCTGATCTTTGGAAGACTGCCAGTATTGGGCTGAAGATCAATACTAATAAAAGACACTAACCTCTTAAGTTCTCAATAAGGAACAAGATTCAACAGAAAGAACCACCTAGGAAAGGTGAGCTGCGTTTTGATGTAATGGGCAAGTTAAGCTCTAAATACATGTGACCATTCAAGAAAACTGAATATGTCAAGGTCGATGACCTATAAGCTAAAGACTTATCTAAGGAACTTGGTGGGGTTCACAATGTGTTCCACACTGGTAATTAAAGGATACGTCTCGCCAATAAGTCAATAGCATTATCACATGATGATATGCAGATTAATGAAAACTTATGGTTTATTGAAAAACCAATATCGATTAAGGGTCGACAGGAATAGAAGCTCCGAAAGAAAACGTTTACCTATTATAAAGGTCAACTGGGATGCCCATTGAGGCCCAAATATGTTGTGGAGGTTAAGCCCATTATTCGACAGAAAGTACTTCCATCTTTTGAGCAAATCTCGAGGTCAAGATTTCTTTTAAGGGGGTGAGGATGTAACACCTCGTAAAATCACGTCCAATGATGTATCGACACGTGTGCTAAACTCCAATGAAGTTAAACGTTGACTATTAGGGACTAATTTTGCGAAAAATAAAAAACTTTTGAATGTAGAAGGACTAAAAGTGTTAACATGCTTAAACTAAGCCTTTGAATAACAATGCACGGTTTTCAAAATTAGAATTAAGCCATTCAATGGTCGAGAGGAACCGTTTACGCAATTATTTGAAAGTTTGCGTGTCGAAGGGTTAAAAGCGTCAACATGTTAATTATAACCTCTGAGTGACCTTTTAACAAACCGAAGCTTCATGATAATTGATTACACTCTCAGGAATGCCTAATATTGGCCATCTAAGGCTTTTAGGCCGATAAGTGATGTTGCGCGCAAGTTTGCAAGTTAGAGGGGTTAAAAGCGTCAACATGTTTAATTATACCTCTAAATGACCTTTTAACAAACCTGAAGCATCGTAATGATTGATAATACTCTCAAGAATTCCTAATATGGATTACATAGGGCTTTGGTGCTATTAAACAATGATACGCGCAAGTTTGCGCGTTAGAGGGACCAAAAGCATCAACTTTCAAATCTACGCCTTTGGGTGACCATTTAAGCGAACGGGAGTGTCGTAATATTTTAGCACATGTTAGGGAATACTCAATATGGGCCACGAAAGGTTTAGAAACCGTTAAACGAGGTTACGCGCTACTTTGTGCAACAAAGGGACTAAAAGCGACGACTAATGAAACTACGCCTTTGAGAGGCCTTTTGAGCAAACCAGGAACTCTGTATCGCTCAGTCGAACTTCCGGGTGTGCCAAAGATTGGCTGCTAACGCATTTACACTTTATAATGAAAATATACTTGAAAATGGAAAGTTATGTGACAATTATGTCAATTCTGAAAGTAAAGCATGCTTAATGAAGTCAGGGACTGATCTGGAAATTTTTGAAAGTCTAAACGAGATTCAAAAAGAGTGCAAAGACTGATCGGATCATTCTGAAGGTTTAAAAAGAGATTAACATGAGTGCAGGGACTGATCTAGCCTTTTTTGAGAATTAATATATGCAGAAAACACTTAAATCCAAACAGGGACCAGAGCTGCCAAGTCTGCCAAACTATTATTTCTGATCTGGCTCTTGTCACGGCCATGACCCAGGTCTGGGCCTGCTCTCATGGGCTGCCAGGACAGCAAACAGCAGCTGTTATCATTGTTTTGCGCTAGAAACGTAATTACTGAAAGATTAGAAGCTGAATAAAAGACTTCAGGGACCAAATGCAGCAAACTGCCAAACTTTTGTGCTGGGCCGGACCTAGTCGCGGGCCTCGACCACTGGGTCTGTTTGGCTTCGCGGGCCGCCAAAACGAAAGACAGCAGCAAACTATTTTGTGTTTGCTGTTTTGTTAAAAAACTTGTTTTCCCACACACTAGAAAACCATTTAACTCATACAAGGGGCTTGTTAAGTGAATTGAAACCTGGTTTTACACCTGGAATAATCTTGTTAAACAACTCTAACACTTGGCAAGATCTTGGAGGTTCATGAAATCTATAAATAGGCTTCATTCTTCATTTGAACACTTGCATCTCTTTCCTTTCAATCTGGCTCTCTCTCAATTCTAAGAGGATCCTGAACATTTTTGGGAACCTCCTTTCAGTCCATAGGACCTTATGTAAGTGTACTTTCGCGACTAGTTTGTTTTATTTGGTGTTTAAAGCCAAAAAGTCGAGCGTTTTCGATAAACGCTTTGACTTTTAGTTAGACCGTGAACGGTAAAGCCATTGTTCGCAACGAACATGGCTACATGATCATAATTAGGTAGGTATTAAACCCTTAAAAGGGCACCTCCTAGTTATCACGCTATGTCAGTCATTGTCGGGTCAATACAACTAGTCAAAAAGTCAAAACAGCCAATTTTTTCGAAGTATAATTAAAACTGATAATATAGAAGCTATAAAATCACCTTTGTCACTTTAATAACTTGGTAAATATTAATTGAACATGTCTAGGCATGTTCAACCCAACAATTATGAGTATTAGGCTCGGTTCTCAACCGAAAGTCGCAAAAGTTGACTTTTGCTTTGACTTTCAGTTCTGACCCGAATTAGCTTAGTTTAGTTATGCCTTAGGGTTCCTTTGTGACCATATTATTTGTTAGTATAACCCTATGAGGTTATACTACATGGTCTTATAGAAATCTGAGTTATTTGCATGATTCCGTTAATATGCTTAAATTGGGCCATTATGCCCTTATGTTGTAAAAACGAGATTTTTGAAAACATGAGAGGACAAAAAGCTTTATTACTGATATATAAGTATGTCCTAAAAATTTGACATCAATTTCTGGTCTCAAATAAAAGTTATGTAAGAAATTGTAAAACAATAACTTTTTGTTAATTAAATAGCATTTTTAGCATAAATCATATTTAAACCCAATTTTTGGCACCAAACTTGTCACCCACTGTTATGATATAATATTTAGGGATTTTTCCAATTTTTTTTCGAATTTTGTACTGACCATAACATAGAGTTTTTGTGTAAATTCCCGTAATTGACGATAATGCCCTTTTCATTAATAAAATGAGTTTTACATATCATTTACATGCCAAACCTTTTCCTACTGATGTTATATATTAAATAAAATATTTTAAGAGTTAGAGACTGATCAAAACTTCAAAATTCTATAAACCTCTTGAATATCGTCAATTACCGACTTTTACGCTAATTAGGCGCATAGTATGGTTTAAAACCATATTTAACGCCTAAAACTTGTTACCTATTGATTTTAAAAATAAATTTTAATACTTTAACAGTAAGTATAAGTCTTGAACTCAGATTTCCAAATTTGACCTTAAAAGCATATGTGAAATGACTAAAATGCCCCTACGATTCATAGTTTGGCCATAATTGATAAACCTCACATATGTACGATATCTTACTGATGTAACTTGATAAAGTAAAATTTTTTACTAAATATTTTAGACCAGAACCTCAGTTTGCTATTAAACCTCTTCTGTAAACTTTAAAATGACCAAATTACCCTTTCGGGGCTTAAATTGGTTTTAAATTCGTTTTGGGCATAATTGAAGATATCCTACTGATATCATAACATATTTTAAGCATATTAACTTGTGAATATTGTACATGACTCATTCGGTTACCCGTTATGCATATACGCGTTCGGTACGGATTATGTAACTAGTTTGCATAAATTAGCCGAAACGGGTCAAACCTTATCATTTTTACTTCAAAATCCAGAATGTATTTAGTTTACCCATTTTATACAAGTCTTCATACTTGTTGGGTCTAAATCACATTCTAATACAGTCTTCGCTTAATCTTGCGTTTTGAACTGTAAACATTTCTTTAAAACTAACCGGTCTAAGTTACAACTAGGGCTGGCATATCGGGTCAACCCGATCTGTTAAGACACGAACACGATAAGACACGAACACGATAAGACACGAACACGAAACCTGTAAACACGAACCCGACACGAAATCTTATTGTGACAGATTTTCCAAACACGAACACGAACCTATTAATAAACAGGTTACACGAAATGACTTGTTAAGACACGAAAATGTTACCAATATATCATATGACCTGTTTAAGACACAAATACGACCTGTTAAGACACGAACACGACCTGTTAACACACGAACATGACCTGTTATTCCACATTTGAAATTAGCGATTAAGGAACCTGTTTAATGAAAATTTATTCGCCAAAGGTTCACAAAAGTCATAAAACATGCATAAACACATAATGTCTTAACAAACTTAAAACGAAAACCATAAAAGTCTGATCATAACATCCAAATAGTTTCAACATTCAAGTTCTCATTCTCGCAAGTGCGGGATATCTAAACTCATTGGCTTTCCAAAAAGCCAACACATCAAGTTTGAAGCTTCTGTCAACCCTTGACTCCTCCAAATACATTTGCAATTCTGATTTTTTGTTAATTGTAAAATCTTTACTTTGAAATTGATCAAAATACAAAAAAAAATTAGGAAATTAGTTAGTCAATAATTAAACAAAATATATAAGTATATAAAATAAATTACCTTAAGCCTTGCTCTCATTCCATAGGCATGTGTGGAGTCATCCATTGTATCCTCAACCAAACAAAGAAATTTGTGTATCAAAACTTATCTGGCGCAATAAGTTTATGGATGCACACTTGTGAGATCCTTTGACATAAAATCTATATACTTACTTATGTATGTTCCATGAGTTGAATTTGGAAAGGGGGAATTGGATAAGAGAAACAAATGATAAATAGATGTCTCCCTCCTTCTTCACCTTCCAATTTCACACCAATCCAAACCTAAAAGTACTCGTTATCCAACCTCCAGGTCTGTTTCCTATTCTTCACTAATTCTCAATTTATTCCCAACCATCATTATTAACTTAGATGTTGTTTAGGAAAATTAAGAAACAATAATGTACGATCATTGAGGGCTGTGTTACCTGCTAAAAGATGATGAGCATGGAGGTGTTACAGTGGAAATGTCTACCCACCCCATGGACCCAATTCCCTTTACCTCTTTCCTCAAGGCTTCATGTAACACCCCGAAAATATAAGTTCTTATAATACAATAACGTTGTGAATAAATAAGAAAAATAAACTAACTAGGAATGACATTAACCTAGTTAGAGAATGAGTTGTGAGTAGTTAAAGAGTTAAAACAAATAAAGAATGAAAGTTGAAGGGCCAAAAGTTTTTAAATGAAAACTAATATTAATAAAACAAAATAAATTAAACTCAAACACACTTGTTTGTGTGTTGCTGAAATCGATCAGAGCAGGTGGCGATCACAAGCTCCCCAAAACCCTAGTTTTTGCTAAAATCTCCAAATTGAAGGATCAAATCAAGTCCAAAACGAAAATCGAGCATAGATTACTGATCCCCATTGCAAGGAGATCATTAGGTATGTAAAATTTGATAAAAATACTCTACTTGAAATTCTCATGAATTTAGGGAATTCGAAATTTGTGGATGCATGTGTGATATATAGATGAAATAGGAACATTGAAATGTCTAGGAGTAAACCCTAGACAAATACATGTTGAAATCATACTTAGTTCTAGCAAAATTCATGAAACACCATTGTAGGTGGTTAGGGGGTGGAGTAAAACTTGATAAACCCTAGGGAATTGGGGGTTGTTCTAGTGAAATTTGACATGTATGAAGTGATTTCAGAATTTCAGAGATTTATATTTATGTTAGATGGTTTGATTGATGAAAATTTAGGGCTACATGACAAGTTACGAACTTGTTAATACATTAAGTAAATTGCTGCCCTTAAAGTGTTTGTACAATTGTCTCAAAGAAGACTTAAAACTGAAATTTAAAGTTAAACCGCGTAATTGTGATGGTTCGGAAACTTATGTGATATATGATTAAAAAGGGTTTCTAAACATGATATGGATGAACTCTATAGGAAAAGATACCGGAGTGTCGAGCGGACAAGCTGGTGGTGACTTGCGTTTGAAGGGCGTGCATTGAAGGTATGTAACTTAACTCGTTACATTAAGTGAATTATTGTTAAATTATGTACAGTCGCGTTGTAGAATAAAGACTGTGTTGATTAAAGCGACAATATTCATTACTTGAAATAATACGTTAAGAATTTGTTAGAAGTTGTTTGGTAGTCACCATAATGGAGGATTCCGTAGATGAGCCAAACGGGTCGAATAATGGTGTACATTGTAGTGTTAGTGTTTTAAATAGATAGCGATGGCGATAACGATCACAAGAGCATGAAGCCATAAGTTTGGTAATGAAGTGCCGGTGATAATAAGCCCCGAAAGTTGGGTAACAGGTGCCTTATGTTTACTATTACAAAGGTAGCAAAATAAGGATAACTAGAAAGGGTCGAATAATTACATAGTGAAATCTTGTCGTCCGGTCCGTAAAATAAACTTTTGGTATGAAAATCGTTATAGTTACGTCGGTATTGAATTTACAGACGCATAGGAAAAAAAATCACCTAAAACGGACTCACGAGTCAAAAGTTATGGTCATTTTAAGTTGAAAATCTAAATTTCCAGAACTGGCAGCAATTGCAGGTCACAAAACTAAACCTGCTGGAAAACCACCTCTCCCGCGCCACGCGAGGGCCTGTCACGCCACGCGAGGGCCTGTCACGCCACGCGACAGGGTAAAATTTTATTTTATTTTATTTCTGCATGTGTCAATGCTTGGGACTTGTTTATACACTTCATATAAGTGTCAAAACTAACATTTTAAGTGGTTTTGACCTTAGGTAATAAAGGGAACTATCTGAATGGCGATTGAGCAAGTTTTTGAAGAACCGAACACAACTTTGCAAGCTTCCGCGTTAACTTGGTTTATGTTTAAACAATGCTTTTGGGATGACTTCGTCTAGACAATGTTTTTGATGTAAATGATTTGCTAATCATGTTATGAATGTTTAAACTAGTCGGTAGTTGACTAGTAGGTGTTACTTTGAAACTTTTATTTTGTACTTATGTTAAACCAAGGTACTATATATCTAAAATTTAGTATCTTTTATTAGACTTAAATTAGAAATTTAAACGAGTGTTACAAGTTGGTAATCAGAGCTTAAGGTTGTCAACAAAGTGTTCGGTTCAAGCTTGATTGATCGTCCGTTAAGAATTAATTTATTATTTTTTTAGTAGATTTTATCTTATGTAAGAAATGAGATGTGAATTAATGTGCATGGGAAGAGTGTGTTAACTCACTCAAACCCGGAAAGTGCACCAAAAAGTGAACGGTTAAAAGCAAGTTATGAACTTGGCTAAACCAAAGCAAATAAAGTTATGTTATAAATGAAATGTTTAACGTTTAATGTAAACATTTCAGTTTCAAGATGTCGAAAAGAAACGATGATGATCCGGTGCCGACAAGCACCGAACAAATGAAAGAGATAATTGCCGAAGAAGTGGGGAAGGCAATTGAAGGTAGTCTATCCGGATTTATAGACAAAATTCAAAACACGGTATTATCATTAGTGGAAGAACGAGTCAAAAGGTTGGAAGATAGTGTCAACCTTATGAAAGATAAATCGGGAGAACGTAAGGGATGTTCATACAAAGAGTTTATGGCGTGTAAACTGCCGATCTACAACGGGGAGGTTGACCCGATAATATGTCAGAGATGGTTAAGCGATGTTGAAGGAGTGTTTGAAAGGACCCATTGTGACGAAAGTGACTTTGTTGCTTACGGAACGGGTCAGTTGAGGGGTCAAGCCAAAGATTGCTGGGACAATAAATAGAAGGAAATAGGAGCCGAAGCGGCGAGGGCCATGACATGGGAGGAGCTTAAGACACCGTTTCTTAAACATCATAGTCCCAAGGCGGTCATTAATAGAATCAAGGAAGAGTTTATGCAACTTAGGCACAAGGGCGAGACCATAGACAAGATTACGGCAACGTTTATGGATAAGATGAATTTTTGCAATGAATTGGTGACGAATGAAGAATAGAAGATATACTACTACTATAACATGTTGAGCGCCGAGTATAGGGAGTTTATGACTCCTTCAAAATACGAGACCCTTACCGAGATCATAAACGTTGCTCGGGAATGGGAAATTGAATTGAAGAAACAAGTTGAAAGGGGTGAACGAAGGGCACATGATGTGAATCCAAGCCCTACAAAGAAAGCTCGAATGGTAGAATCGGGGAAGAAAATGGATGCTAAAGGCGGGTCGCCAAGTTGTAAAGTGTGTGGAAAAGGGCACAAGGGAGAGTGTCGTTTCAAAGACAAACCGTGCCCCATATGTGGTAAAACGGGGCACACGGCGTCTCTATGCCCGGGTAAAGTCTCGGTTTGCTACAAATGTTATCAACCCGGCCACAAAAAGTCCGAATGCCCAGATTTGGTTGGAAAGAGAGACACTAAAGAATCTTCAACGGAAGCTCCAAAGGCGAAGGCTAGGTCCTTCCAACTTACAGCAGTTGAAGCAAAGACAGAACCCGATGTGGTCTCAGGTATATTCGCAATAAACTTGATCCCCGCACGTGTATTATTTGATATGGGTGCGAATAAATCCTTCATTTCACATGGATTTATTCGACATCCTTCATTTGTATTGACGAAATTATCTGTGCCCTTAGAAGTTGAAATAGGGGATAACAAAAGTTTTATAGTTTGTGATATTTGTCGAGGCTGCAAATTAAGCATCGATGATGAAGAATACTTGATAGTCCTAATCCCGATGTCAATGGGGGAATTTCAAGTAGTTGTTGGGATGGATTGGCTATCTCAGCACCACGCAAAGGTTGTGTGTTTCCGTAAGGAGATAAAGCTAACATCTCCGAGCGGAAAACACGTCACTATCTATGGCGAAAAAGGAGGTAACCCCATAACATGCTCGATGTTGAAAGCTCACAAGCTTATGAAGCAGGGATGTAAGGCGTTTATGATATACGCGAATGAGCCCGAGAAAGAATCACTGAAAATTGGAGACATACCGGTAGTACGGGACTTCAAAGATGTATTTCCGGAAGATTTACCGGGGATACCGCCCGAACGAGAAGTAGAGTTCGGAATCGAATTGATTCCGAGCGCGAAACCTGTAGCTAAGGCATCGTACCGACTCGCGCCGTCGGAATTACAAGAATTGATGTCACAAATTCAAGACCTGCTCGATAAAGGATTCATAAGGCCGAGTGTGTCACCTTGGGGCGCACCGGTGCTGTTCGTGAAAAAGAAAGACGGAAGCATGCACATGTGTATCGATTACCGGGAGTTAAACAAACTCACGGTAAAGAATCGATACCAGCTTCCAAAAATAGACGATCTATTCGACCAATTACAAAGTGCGAACTGGTTTTCAAAAATTGACCTTAGATCGGGGTATCACCAACTAAAGGTCAAGGAGGAAGATGTGCCGAAGAAGGCTTTCCGCACGCGATACGGACATTACGAGTTCCTCGTGATGTCATTTGGGCTGACGAATGCACCTGCGGCTTTCATGGACCTTATGAACCGGGTTTTCAAGCCGATGTTGGATAAATCGGTAATCGTGTTTATTGACGATATTCTGGTATACTCGAAAAATGAAGCAGAACATGCACGCCACTTACAAGAGGTGCTAGAGACACTCAGACGAGAAAAGTTGTATGCGAAATTCTCGAAATGCGCCTTCTGGTTGCGAGAGGTGCAATTCCTCGGCCACATCATAAGCGCCGATGGAATATTGGTAGATCCTTCAAAGATAGAGGCCGTGTCAAAATGGAGCCCTCCGAAGAATCCTTCGGAGATTAGAAGCTTCTTAGGGCTTTCGGGATACTATAGGAGATTCATTCAAGATTTCTCCAAGATTGCGTCGCCGCTAACTAAGTTAACCCGGAAGGAGGATAAGTTCATTTGGGGTGTCGAACAAGAAAGAGCGTTTCAAACGCTAAAAGAGAAGTTAACTCAAGCTCCGGTATTAACGTTGCCGGACGGGGTCAAAGACTTGGTGGTCTATTCGGATGCCTCATTATCGGGGCTCGGATGCGTTTTGATGCAACGGGGCAAAGTTGTAGCTAATGCCTCGAGGCAATTGAATATACATGAAAAGAAATATCCCACGCATGATCTCGAATTGGCTGCGGTGGTGTTTGCGTTAAAAATATGGAGGCACTATTTATATGGGGTAAAGTGCACCATATTCACCGATCACAAGAGCTTAAAATACTTCTTCGATCAAAAGGAGTTAAATATGCGGCAGAGGCGATGGTTAGAAACGGTGAAGGATTTCGAATGTGAAATACACTATCATCCCGGAAAGGCAAATGTGGTGGCGGATGCTCTGAGCAGAAAAGCGGACTATGTCCCAATACGAGTAAGGTCGATGTAGCTTGTGGTGACCTCGGGTATACTTGAACGTATCCGGGAAGCGCAAGTAGAAGCAGTGAAAGATGAGAACTGGAAGAAGGAAAGAATAATCGGCCAGTTAAAAGATTTGTCGGATGGAAGGAACGGGTTGAAGACTCGATCCGGAAGAATATGGGTTCCAAATTCTTGTGGAGTGAAGACGCTTCTACTTGATGAAGCTCATAAATCCCGATATTCTATTCATCTAGGTGCGACCAAGATGTACTATGATCTGAAACAAAACTGGCCCGGAATGAAGAGGGATGTGGTAAAATACGTGGAGAAGTGCTTGACTTGCTTACAAGTCAAGGCGGAGCATCAGAAACCATATGGAAAACTGCAACCTTTGGAGATCCCGGTTTGGAAATGGGAACATATTACTATGGACCTATTAACCAAACTACCTAAAACAATTCGGGGATTCGATGCTATATGGGTGATTGTGGATAGATTGACGAAGAGTGCACATTTTATTCATATACGCGAAACGTATACTTCGGAAAAGATGTCCGAGGTATACACAAACGAAATAGTGGCGTGTCACGGAGTACCGGTATCCATTGTGTCAGATAGAGATACCCGGTTTACTTCAAATTTTTGGCGAGATTTTCAAGAACAAATGGGAACAAAACTCTTCATTAGCACCACCTACCATCCTCAGACGGATGGGCAGAGTGAAAGAACAATACAGACGCTAGAGGATATGTTACGGGCATGTATCATCGACTTCGGTGGAAGTTGGGATGTTTATCTACCTTTGGCCGAATTTTCGTATAACAATAGTTACCATTCGAGTATCGGCATGGCACCTTACGAGATGCTATATGGTAAAAAATGCAGAACCCCGATGTGTTGGGGAGAAGTGGGTCCGCGTGAGTTGGCGCATAAAGACATAATTCAGTCCACTAATGAGAAAATTGAAGTGGTACGAGCCCATTTGAAAGCAGCCCAAGATAGGCAAAAGTCTTATGCCGATAAAAGACGAAGACCGATTGAATTTCAGATAGGCGACATGGTTATGTTAAAGGTTTCCCCATGGAAGGGTGTTATCAGATTCAGAAAAGGGGGTAACTAAGCCCGAGGTTTATCGGGCCATTTAAAATCATCGAACGGGTTGGCAAGGTAGCTTATCGCCTCGAACTACCGGAAGAGTTAAGTGGCATACATGGCACGTTTCATGTGTCACAATTGCGGAAATGTCTAGCGGAGGAAACAACTTATATCCATTACGACGATATCGAGGTGGATGATAGCTTAAATTATGCAGTAAGGCCATTGGAGATTTTAGACCGAAAGGTTAAGCACTTGCGAAACAAACAAATCGATCAAGTCCAGATCAAATGGGAGCATAGGAAAGGTTCGGATACTACATGGGAGTCCGAAGAGGAGATGCAACGTCTCTACCCTACACTATTCGGTATGTACTCTGGTTTTGGGGACGAAACCCTTTTTAAGGGGGTGGACTTGTAACACCCCGAAAATACAAATTCTTATAATACAATAACGTTGTGAATAAATAAGAAAAATAAACTAACTAGGAATGACATTAACCTAGTTAGAGAATGAGTTGTGAGTAGTTAAAGAGTTAAAACAAATAAAGAATGAAAGTTTAAGGGCCAAAAGTGTTTAAATGAAAACTAATATTAATAAAACAAAATAAATTAAACTCAAACACACTTGTTTGTGTGTTGCTGAAATCGATCAGAGCAGGTGGCGATCCCAAGCTCCCCAAAACCCTAGTTTTTGCTAAAATCTCCAAATTGAAGGATAAAATCAAGTCCAAAACGAAAATCGAGCTTAGATTACTGATCCCCATTGCAAGGCAAGGAGATTATAAGGTATGTAAAATGTGATAAAAATTCTCTACTTGAAATTCTCATGAATTTAGGGAATTCGAAATTTGTGGATGCATGTATGATATATAGATGAAATAGGAACATTGAAATGTCTAGGAGTAAACCCTAGACAAATACATGTTGAAATCATACTTAGTTCTAGCAAAATTCATGAAACACCATTGTAGGTGGTTAGGGGGTGGAGTAAAACTTGATAAACCCTAGGGAATTGGGGGTTGTTCTAGTGAAATTTGACATGTATGAAGTGATTTCAGAATTTCAGAGATTTATATTTATGTTAAATGGTTTGATTGATGAAAATTTAGGGCTACATGACAAGTTACGAACTTGTTAATACATTAAGTAAATTGCTGCCCTTAAAGTGTTGGTACAATTGTCTCAAAGAAGACTTAAAACTGAAATTTAAAGTTAAACCGCGTAATTGTGATGTTTCGACAAATTATGTGATATATGATTAAAAAGGGGTTCTAAACATGCTATGGTTGAACTCTATAGGAAAAGATACCGGAGCGTCGAGCGGACAAGCCGGTGGTGACTTGCGTTTGAAGGGCGTGCATTGAAGGTATGTAACTTAACTCGTTACATTAAGTGAATTATTGTTAAATTATGTATAGTCGTGTTGTAGAATAAAGACTGTGTTGATTAAAGCGGCAATATTCATTACTTGAAATAATAGGTTAAGAATTTGTTAGAAGTCGTTTGGTAGTCACCATAATGGAGGATTCCGTAGATGAGCCAAACGGGTCGAATAATGGTGTACATTGTAGTGTTAGTGTTTTAAATAGATAGCGATGGCGATAACGATCACAAGAGCATGAAGCCATAAGTTTGGTAATGAAGTGCCGGTGATAATAAGCCCTGGAAGTTGGGTAACAAGCGCTTTATGTTTACTATTACAAAGGTAGCAAAATAAGGATAACTAGAAAGGGTCGAATAATTACATAGTGAAATCTTGTCGTCCGGTCCGTAAAATAAACTTTTGGTATGAAAATCATTATAGTTACGTCGGTATTGAATTTACAGACGCATAGGAAAAAGAATCACCTAAAATGGACTCACGAGTCAAAAGTTATGGTCATTTTAAGTTGAAAATCTGAATTTTCGGAACTGGCAGCAAGTGCAGGTCACAAAACTGAACCTGCTGGAAAACCACCTCCTCCGCGCCACGCGAGGGCCTGTCGCGCCACGCGACAGGGTAAAATTTTATTTTATTTTATTTCTGCATGTGTCAATGCTTGGGACTTGTTTATACACTTCATATAAATGTCGAAACTAACATTTTAAGTGGTTTTGACCGTAGGTAATAAAGGGAACTATCCGGATGGCGATTGAGCAAGTTTTTGAAGAACCTAACACAACTTTGCAAGCTTCCGCGTTAACTTAGTTTATGTTTAAACAATGCTTTTGGGATGACTTCGTCTAGACAATGTTTTTGATGTAAATGATTTGCTAATCATGTTATGAATGTTTAAACTAGTCGGTAGTTGACTATTAGGTGTTACTTTGAAACTTTTATTTTGTACTTATGTTAAACCAAGGTACTATATATCTAAAATTTAGTATCTTTTATTAGACTTAAATTAGAAATTTAAACGAGTGTTACACTTCACTCCTGCAATGGAAACAACAGGTGGTCAGCCTCATCTTTTCTTCTCTTCTAATCATTTTCACATGAATAATAATAACTTTGTTTGTGTAGTGCAAGAAAGGTGTTTGGATCAAACTACCAATTGAGCTTGTCCGTCTTATTGAACCTGCAGTCACAGTTAATTGTCAAACACTATCAAACAATTATAAAACGACTCTGTTTAACAGTCATAACTAATACATAAGTAACAGAATCACGGTGAAAAAACGTCGGCATGATGGCCGCCGGTGATGAGCATAATACATTCACAGTCATAACTAATGCCTAAAGTGAAAAGCATAATACATTCACACTCATAACTCATAACTAATACCTAAACATACCACAGTGAAAAACCGTCGGAATGATGGCCCCCGGTGATGATGATAGTGAGCGGCGACGGTGATGATGAAAGTTGAAGACTTGAATAGATGAAAGTCGAAGACTCCGATGATGAAGGTCGAAGAATCGAAGATGGCCGGAATGATGAAAGTGAGCGGCGCCGGAACGATGAAAGTGAGCGGCCGCCGGTGATACTGATGATGAAGAAAGTGAGCGGCGAACTGAATAGATTTTTTAATTTAGGGTTTGGAGCGGTGAACTGAATGATGAAGGAATAGATTTATTTTAATTTAGGTCAAAGACTCCACATGTCCCCACCCACCCCACATATTTAATATATTTTTTAATTTTAAATTATAAACAGGTCACTAACGGGTCTTAATAGGTTAACGGGTTTTAACCTGTTTAGACACGAAATTTAAACAGGTCTTATCGTGTCGACCTGTTTAGACACGAAACCTGTTAACTTCGTGTAGGTTCGTGTCGTGTTATCGTGTTCGTGTCAGAATTGCCAGCCCTAGTTACAACTTAAATAAGGCCCGTTAGGAATCTAATAGGTTATTAAAACCTTCGTTCCAGAATAGGGGCCCAGTAAAAGCTATATGCACTTGTTGATTAGAATATACGGCTGAGTTTAATTTACATTTTAGCTCAGGTATATACTTTTAACTTATTTTTCCTTATACGGGCTTGGGATACGGTAAATTATTACCGCTTGGTCGGGTATTGAATATTTAATCGATTAGTGGTTAAATCATTGAGATAACCCGTTTTAATCTGTTTTGTTTGATCTAAGCATTTGGGGGTTAATATGACTGTGTCCTGGATATCCTCGGCTCATTCATTTGAAATGGCCACGACTTCAGCACGGGGTGTAGGCATACACCAGACAGTTGCGTATGTAAAACGGTATCTCACTCGTGAGGAAACTTCTTGTGGGCTTATACTACTGGTGTGTCTATTGATCTTAACCCGTCACTTCTAACCTGGACTCCGAACGTACGACAAACATATAAATCTGTATACAAGATTATTTTAAAATAATTGTCCCAAGTTATAAATGATTTTATGCATTGTGCATCCAAACCAATTTTATAAAAACTTTTCAAAAGAGTCAGTTAATTGTATTTACCAGTGTAAACTAACGTATTTTTCAAAAAGATTAAGTGCAGGTACTACACGAAATGGGCTGGAAGCTTCTGAGTATTAGTTAAAGGGTCTTGCAAGCTCTTAATACTTTAAGTCTGTTGAACAATATTTACCTTTTGTTTTAGATCCGCCTGTGGATCCATTGTCGACCGTTTGCATAATATTTTATTATACTTTCAACTTCGGTTTGTATTATTATTTTAGACTTCCGCTGTGCATTAAACTGTGATTAATTGTCTATGATGATATCAACTACGTCATGATACTCCCCACCGGTAATTCGTGGAAATATCGGGGTGTGACACAATAAATCTAGAATTTTATAAAATGTCATATTTTAAAGGTTGTGAAAAGAAAAAAATATTGAAACCTTGAAGTAGCTTTTACCTCTTGTATGTTAGTGCTTCGATAACTTGTAAGTCGGTTTTGAATGAAATTTACACTGAAACTCAGATAAAAACACACACGTCGAAGTCCCAACGGCACAATGAATTTTGTATAAAATCATACTTTAAAAGATATAAGAGAAAAACAATTGTGAGTGGCCATGTGTCATAACCTTATTGGGTTAAAAACGAAACAAAGGAAAAAGTTTAAGGAGTAAAGTGTAAGTTTAGAGGGGGGTCATTTTGTAATTTGAAAATATTAACTGTGAAGTAGACTTATAGCTAACGAATAGTAAACTTGAAGTTAGTAAATGTGTGTGTAATATGTAACGATTACTAATACTTATCAATCTCTGAACATTCACTACTAGAAAATAGACTACCACTGACGATTGGAATCCCTTTGAGATAATCGACGTATCCAGCAAAATCCAAAACAAAATAAAATTTCTGTTAGTTAGATATCAGAGAATGGACGAACATTCTCAAAAAGTACAATAATGGTGGATGACATCATGAAAGTTATCAAAGTCGCACTCCTAGGTTACTAATAAAGGAAAAATCAATGGGAATCGATTGGGATCAATGGTGTTCTAAGTCGTATGTTGTTAGGGCTAATACATTGTTAGGCAACCCCATTTATCTTTCTGGTTTTAGGTTATGTTTTTAAGCTCCCTGTTGGCTTAATGATTGAATTAAAGTTATATTCGTTGTCGGTAAAGAAAAGGGTATTGAAAAATAGTAAATGATCCATTAAAAAATATATATGTATAGATTAAAGATCATGTACAAAGGGCCCAAAATGTGAGAAGTGTGAGAAATAGTCCTCAATCTAAATTAATTCAAAAGGATAAACAAGTAATTTTCTTCCCTTTGGGAGGTCGCCGGTTCGACTCCAACTTGTGGCTTATGGTGCGGGACGTCCCAATGATGGATCGTTACCTACCGAGGCAAGGTGCGGTCCTGAGGGCAACCCGGTTTTCATCCAGATGTTACCCCAGCGAGTCTCTCGTGTGGGGGCAGTATGGTTTCCGGGCGAAGGTCAGCTAGCGCGCCGACCGAGGCCCGATAGAACATCGCGTTCGATAAGCGGGGCTGATGGGAGCTTGTCATCGACAAGCTCTCAGTGACCTATTACTGGTCAGTACATAGAATGTCACCCTTCAAAAAAAAGTTATTATAGGAATACCAATTTGTATTTTTTTTTAAGATTCATTAAGATTTTGTGAGTTATCATTCATCAATTATAATTTCTGAAGATCGCAGAATGAAGGTTTTATAGAGTGTTATATAGTGATGGATGCAGAATGAATGTTTTTATACAGTGTTATGGTGTTATGTATTGTTATAGTGTTATATTTTCTCGTATCAGTTCTATGATGGATGTATAGTGTTATATAGTGTTATAGTGTTACATTTTTTGGTTGCATGTCTATGATGGATGGATGGATGGATGTATAATGTTATATAGTGTTACATAATGTTATATGGTGTTATATAGTGATATATAGTGTTATATAGTGTTATAGTGATATATAGTGTTATATAGTGTTATATTTTATGTTAGCAGTTACATTTTTCCGGATTCGTAGATTAAGGATGAACAAGGATTGCTGGAATTTAGGAGATATTACTTTATTTGAAACATATAAAAAGACATTATTACCCCTACAATTGTCAAATCAATCTAAATAATTAAAACACAATTTAAAATTTGATACATATTGATCTCAATCATTAGATCAAAGATCTAATGGTTTAAAACACTTCTTATACTTCTCACACTTTAGACCCTTTTTACAATATCCTTACCCTATGTCAATATTCATTGATAATCATTTATAACTAGGGTTATTTATAACTATCACATGAACTATCTTAAGATTTTCTTTTCTATTTGATTTTTATATGCATAACTGAAGTGTGTGGGGATCATGGTAATGACATGATTTGCCATATAGAAACATGAATAAAAGGCTACACCACCCTATTGCCTAATCTACCATGGTTTACGATTTACATGGATTAAACCATGACAACCATGATTCTCTTTTCCATTTTCCAATATTTCTTTTCTTTTTCTTTAGACAAAAATAAATTAAAATAAATAAGAGAATAATGGTTTGGGTGATCATCACACTATTAGAATTGTGGTTTTTGATAACAGATTACAGGTAGGTTACATGGAAGTAATTATGATGACGACGATAGTCGTGACCATTTATAACTAGCACATGTTTGATTTTTCCAACACAAAGTGTAGAGTGTATCGTATGTTCGTACTAGAATCCCGCAAAATTTGCTTAATTGAAAAGTATTGAGGTTTCCGGATTTGAGGTAAACCGGTGGGACCCGGTTCGTCTAACCGGTCCAATCAAGTGTTCGTATAATCTTACCCCAGATTGTCCACGTGCATCGTCTACTACACATCTCGAGAGTATTGTACGAAATATTTCTTGACTTTCCTATATACCCCTTCATTTTGTATGATGTCTCAAATACACCCTTCACTATTCAGAGTTGTGCATGCAGGTTTTTAAACATTTTTTTTTCTTTTTGAGATAAAACTTTTAATTTGAAAAACAATAGTTCTATTGAGAATTGAAGCTTTATTTCAACGACAAAGATAATAGAAATAAAGCTCCAAAAAGATCCATAAAGCCTTTAAAAGTAAAATTACAAAAGATGCACTTTCTCAATAACTAGCTATTTGAAAATATTTATCTAGAAATATACAAGTTTAGGTTTATTATAAGTTTGTCATCATATTATATTGTTTACGGTTGTTTATTCTTTTTCATCGTTATATCATCATAGTTGCAGCTCCTATTACTGCAGTCGTAGCTCCTGTCACAATGTTGCTATTGTGCCACAACCGTTGTAGCTCCCGCCACAACAGTCGTAGCTCTTCATCGTATCCCTGTTGCTATGCCTCTTGTCGACGCTGCTACGGTTGTAGATTTGTCGTCGCCACAGAGCATTCTTACGTTATCGTTTCTGTGTATTTTCTTGTTTTTTCCTCATAAATGTATGTTATGCTTATACTGATAATGTTGTTTGCTCCAATCGGAGTGTCTGATTTTTTTTACCATTCTGACTGCGGAGAAATATTAGTTAGAACTAGGGCTGTAAACGAACCGAACGTTCAGCGAACAGTTCGTGAACCGTTCGGCGGGAAGTTCGTTTATGTTCGTTCGTTTAATAAACGAACGAACATGAACAAGAAATTTCGTTCGATTAGTTAAATGAACGAACATGAACAGAGGTCTCGTTCGTTCGATTGTGTTCGTGAACGTTCGGTAAGGTGTTCGTGAACGTGTTCGTGAACATTCATTGATTTGCGTTCGTTTATGTTCATATATTTGTGTTTTAATTGAAGATCTTTGTACTTTCTTATATTTTATTTATACTTTTTATATTATTAAGCTTTTATTTATTTTATTACCCTAACAATGAAACTAGGAAACCTACTTTCACCTTGTTTATGCATGATTTCCCTTTTATTTCTCATTATTTACATTGGCGAATACGATCAACTACATATTAAAGTTCGAGTGCTAATCTCTAGTCCATCTATCTTTATCCTTTGCCGCGTTCGCCAAATTTATTTGTGTTCGTTTATGTTCGTGAACCGTTCGCGAACACTCTCATTTCCTTAATGAACGAACACGAACATAAAATCTCGTTCGTTAAGTGTTCATGAACCGTTCGTGAACACATTTATTTCCTTAACGAACGAACATGAACAAGGGCTTGTTCGTGTTCGTTCGGTTCGTTTACAGCCCTAGTTAGAACATATAAGATTATGGTTTATTGTAATATCATTACCACAATAAGAAGATATTATTTAATTATGTTTCCTTTGTAGTTATTTATAGTGTATCACTATGTATAGTTAATTAATGACACACAATACCTCTATAGTTATAATAACTTATATATTTTAACTACTTTTGTTAAAATTACTAAGTCACTTTCTTGTAAAGTTATCTAATATCTAATTTAGTGATATGTAGAGATATCGGTGAATTAGATAATCTTTTTAGTTAGGTTGATTAAACAAAATAAATCATTATGATTTCATGTTTCCTATAAAAATTACTAACTCTATTATATACACTTTATAAACTCATTTATATTACATCTACTTGTAATCATTCATGATTATATTAGTTATGTAAAGCGATTAAAATTTGATGAGTTAGTGTTTGACGTTAACAAAAAAAGCCAAGACTTTGATAAAAAAAAAAAAAAAAAAAAAAAAAAAAACATGCATAAACTCTATATACGTGTTCATAGAGCTAGCAATTAACCTTTAATGTTAACTTCAAATGCATATGCATTTAAACAAATTAAATATATTAAATTTAAGCAGAGTAACATGTTTGTGTAACATGCATTTTATCACGTTACAAACAGTGGTAGAGCTTGATGAAAACTTGGTAGTCGGACGTTTAAAATCTAAATTGGTAGGGGTCAGACTCTTTAAAATCAATTATTTTTACTAAACTACAAAAACGAATTAAAAAATTGTCGATAAAACTAACATTACGAACAAAAAATGGGTAAAGGCCAAACCCATGATTGCAAATTATATACCAGCATAGTATAACCGAGTACCAATCTCATAAAGAAACACAAAATATACAAATTTTAGAAACGATATTTACAACGAGGACTGATATGCTAAAGTAGGCATAATAAAAGGGTTAAATTGAAAAGTAAATCGTCAGGTCAAATGTGGGACAAGATAGTTATTTGTCGCGTCTTGAAATAAATGAGATGTCTGCCCATTTTCCTAACCCTCTTGCGTCTAATCAATTGGCCCACCCTTTTTCTGTTTGGGTCGAGAGTGTTGTCTGTTATCCTTTTTCCCGTTTGGGTCGAAAATGTGTCTTAATAAGGTTATACGTAGTGGGGCGGTATGCAGCCCCATAGCGCCGTATGGCGCCGCTGCACACCGCCACGAAGGGCGCCATGCCCCCAAAATTTTTCTCCGGCGCGATGTCTATAGCGGGAGCAAAGGGCGGTATGTGTGTGTTGTTTAAATTTATTTTTTTATATTCTGGTTTTCCCCTTAGGTGTGTTTGTTTGAATTTTTTTTTTTAATTTTCCGGGATTAAAAGATTGGTGGGGAGAAGAAGATCATCATCACCATTTTTTCCGGTGAACTTGGTTGCCGGAGAAGAAGACAGACCGGAGAAGAAGGCCCTGCATTTTACACTTTGCTCCCTGCATTTTTTTTTAATTTTACTGTCATGTTTTTTTTAAGTGTAATGTTTTTTATTTTTATTTTAGTGTAATGTTTTTTTAATTTAATGAAATGAATTTTAATTTTATAAAGTTAGAAAATAATTATTAAAAAATAGAAATTAATAATTGAGTAATGATTAGGCGGGGGCTTTATGACTACGGGCTTAAAATGCATAACGCCCCATAACGCCCACCCACACACGTGGCGCGCCACGTGTCGCATAACGCCCGCAAAGGGGCGTTATGACTACACATGGCCTAAAGTTTACTTTAAAAAAAAAATTGATATTAGTCATCGCATTTGGAATTATTAATATTAATTTTTAAAATTTTATTATATAGTTTCAGTTAGATTTTTTAAAGTTCAAAAAACAAGTAAACCGTTTTCCCTTTTTCAATTCGTTTTATTTTAGTGATGGAGATTCATAATATTTATTTAAAATTTTATTCCACCAAGTCCCCTTGAAGGTTTTGATGTGTGTACTCATTACGTAGAGAGAATCCGTTTAAATCTTGTTGTTCTACACTTACCGGAACATAATTTCCGTTAGGCGCGTTTTCGTCGTACTCACAAATCGCTCTACCTTCGTCTTCGATTATCATGTTATGCAACAAGATATAAGCATACATAGAATATTGCAACTTCTGTGGTGTAAAAGCATGTGCTGGGTGTTCAAGGATATTCCATTTTTAGAACCCCAAAACACCGTTTAATATGTTTTCTCGCCGCATATTGAAACTTGACAAATATCTTTCTTTTATCGTCTGTCGGGTGCGGAATAGTTTTAACGATTGTAAAGTATGTTGGGTATATTCCATCCGCAAGGTAGTAACCGCGCCTGTATTCCACCCCCGAAATCGTAAAACTGGTGTCTGGACCAGTTCCTGTTATTACACGTTAAAGATCTCTGATTGGTAGATGACGTTAAAGTCTTTAAGTGAATGAGGAACACAAAAAAAAAATGCCAAATCCAGAGATCCTGTTACGCAGCAACATCTAGTATTATAGTTGGATGACCATGATCGCCTCGAGTATATTAACCTCGTCACGCAGTAGGGCAGTTTTGCCACAACCAGTGCATGCAATCAATGGTTCCGAGCATTCCTGGAAAACCATGCATTTCTTCGTGCGTTTGATATAATTTTTGGACGTCATTTGCGTTTGGTTTCCGCAGATATTTCTTGCTATATAGCTTCACCATCCATTCGCAAAACTTGTACAAACATTCTCGTGAAGTTCTTTCGGACATCCTTAAATACTCGTCCAATGAATCGGGTGTCGTCCCGTATGCCAGTTGGCGAATGGTCGTCGTACATTTATGTAAATTGGTGAATCCACTATGGCCCCTAGCGTCGTATCGAAGTTTGAAAAACGGATCAGACCGCGCCAGCTCGTCTGCTATACGTAAGAACAGTCGACGACTCATTTGGAACCGACATTTAAACATCGTGGCCGTGTACAAAGGTTCGCCGACAAAATAATCGGCCACTAATCTAGCATGGGCACCTAAATATTAACATCGGAAAATTAATTAAATATATTATTAACACCGAAAAATAAATTTAAAAAATATGTAATTTTTATTTGTTTAATAAAATATCATTAGTTTTAATTAAAAAATAATAATTAGGTAATCATTGGATGAGATGTTATGAGACATTATACCACCACACCCATTTTAAACAAATGCCCCATAATGTCTAAAAACTGACTGGACTGCCACATGACGGATAATCCCCAAGGATAAGCCATTATCTTCCATCTCCCACTACACATGGTCTTAATTCCTTTATGCAATAAATTAGAAGAAACCTAATTAAATAAGATAACACATTTGATGGTGTAGTTTATTTTTTGAAATATATTTGGTTTCATGGGGAAGGATCCACTAAAAAGTGGATTTTGCCTAAGTAGCCTCAGAAGGAATCTTAACCATTCATTTTTCAAATCAATGGTTAAGATGAAAGGGTAGGAGAAAGGAGGAGTGCAAGGGTATCTTGGGAAAATCCTATTTATGGACTTTCTCTCTCCACATGCAAGTCACATGCATATTCCACCCTCATTTTTTAAACGTTCATAACTTTTTTATACGACATTATTTTTTCAAAAAAATTTCACCGTAAAATCGAGCGTCTTTTTATCTTTAATTTGATTACCATATTGCTATATAAAATATGAAGACTAAAAAAACCCACTTAAATGTGTTGTATTTGTATGTTATATAACATTTTTTGTGCTGAATTTTTGTACTATATTTTTTGTGCTGAATTTTTGTACTATATTTTTTGTGCTGAATTTTTTTGTCTTAAGTTTTTTTTCCTCAATTTTTTTGTGCTAGATTTTTTTGTACTACATTTTTTGCTAAATTTTTTCGTGCTATATGTCTTTGTACTAGATTTTTTTGTGCTATATTTTTTTGTACTACATTTTTTGTACTAGATTTTTTTGTGCTATATTTTTTTGTACTACATTTTTTGTATTAGATTTTTTTGTACTAGATTTTTTGTGGTTATATTTTTTTAAAAACAAAAGGGGTGCCACATGTCATTTTCACTCTTATTTATAAGGACCAAAATGCCCTTCATTCCTACTTATTAGGAGTGCCACATGTCATCATCACAATCCTTCTTAGGCTACTTAGGCAAAATCCACTTTTTAGTGGATCTTTCCCCTTGGTTTCATATGAGAAGATTTGTGTAAAGTAGCCGATATTTTTAATCTTTTTGTGAAGGCAGGAAGAAGGTATGAACTATTAAGGTCCTTTCATATTACAAGCCCAGGTGTGGAAGTCCAATACTCCAATGGGTTCTTTGGTCCAAAATTAATATATATTTTTTTAAAGTAGGAAAATATTATTAATTAACTTTCATACGACAAGCCCACATGAAAAGGCCCAGCTATGAGTCTAGTGGGTTGACTTTTGGTCCAAAAGTATGGGCTGCGGTTGTCTAAAGTCTAAATTCTAAACGACTATTTTCAGTTATTCACAGAGGTGCACAAAATAACCGGTTAATTAACCGTAACCGGTTATTAACCGAAACCGGTTAATAACCGATTTAGGAATAACCGGTTAGTGGTTATTTTTAACCGTAGGTTAGTAACCGGTTATAAGTATTTAGTATAGTAACCGGTTATTAACCGGTTTTTTTAACCGATAGACCGGTTAACCGAAAAATTCAAAAAAAGGCAAAAAAACCGGTTAATAACCGAAAATAACCGGTTAAAGTAATTAACCGGACCAGTTAAAAAAATAACTTGTTAAAGTAATAACCGGTTAAAGCATTAACCGGTTAAATTCAAAAAGTCAAATTAACCGGTATAACCGGTTAACCGAACCGGTTATTAAAATTAACCGGTTTGTGCACCTCTAATTCACCATCTACATAACATATAGCTAATACTAGTTCGTAGAAAAATAAAAGGTTGACCATGTTGCATAAGAATGTATTGTAGGCTACCTTTTATTTTTAAAAATAGAGAGTACACCTCTATATGCGAAGTACCAATATTTTCCTAGTTGTAATTTTATAAGGAGTGCTCACAACTAGCTTAAACACCGAATTACTATTCAATACACATTTGAACATATAAATGGTTATAAATTGAAGAAATCAAATGAGAACTTAAGTTTCCTAAATTGTATTATGATGATGGTTAGCCGACTTGGTAGAGGAATTTATCTCTTAGAGAAGAGATCTCAGGTTCAAATCTTCAAATCTGGGTAATGGGAGTATATTGTATTATTTGGTATAAAGTAAAGTAGAGTAACATTCGCAGATGAGTTACGTATTGAATGACTAATGACTAATTTGTTACAATCTTGTAAATTTGTAATGCTAATACAAGACTTATCCGCCAATGAAGTGGTGGTGGAGTGGTAAGGGAGAGACTTGTCGTTCTAAAGGACTCAAGTTCGATTCCTGCTCTCCCCATTATTTTATGTGACACCTAGTGATGATGGGAGACTAGACGAGTAGGCGGAGATCGCTAGTTCGATCCTTGAACTGATCAGGTTTTACCTCACCGCACTGGTACAAGCATTCAATTTGTTCTTTTCGATCGATGTAAAACACCTGTTGCTATCCTCTTGGGCATGTCACAACTTTATGTTTTGGCTTTTCTCTTTCAGTTGTTATACCAAGTGCTAGTACCATAATGAATCGAACCATTACCAAGAGAATATCCACCTCTTAGCTATAGTGAGTGCTAGTACTGTGAAAACCAGACCACTACTGACAACGGTACAAGTAATGGTATTACTAGAACCAATATTGATATTCATTTTGTTGTCTTCCATCGATGTAAAACATTTGTCCATATCCTTTCACGACTTTGTAATTTGGGTTTTTTCTTTCGGTTGCAATATTGAGTGTGTATCCCTGTGATAAACAGAATTTGGACACCGTCCGAACAACATCGGTGCCAATATAGGTATTCTCAGAACCGACACCAGTCTTTGTTTTTATGGTTTGCGATAGATGTAAAACACCTGTCAATATCATTCTGGGGATATCACGGCTTTATTTTCTTGGCTTTTTCTTTAGGTTTCTATATCGAGTGACGGTATCATACCCCTTGTACCAGAATTGTAACAAATAAAGCCGATACCAATCAAATTCCAGAATCGTTATATGCCTTTGTTATGTTCTACGATTGTTTTTTATTTTTTTTGGGGGACACCAAACTCAGTTTATATATGACATTTCAAAGTTGTCATATTCATCTAAGGTACACTTTGTTTTCTTCATTGAGAGGCATAGATGTTCATTTTGTTATTTGGGCCATTTCAAGGTGATTGAAATCTAATAGAAATTATGACGTGAATTCCTACAGTTTTATGAGGTATATGTACATGAGTTGTGACTGGTTGAATATTGATTAAGATTTTATATTTTGTTCACAGTGGAGAAACATAAGACACCTTCATTGGATCTCTCTTGGTTTAGCAACAGTAATAATATTTATATATGTGCATCTGTACTTGGAGGACTTAGAAATCGTTTAAAAGCTTATGCAAACCATTCATTTAGAGGTGGTAATTTTCGACCCATTTGGGTTGTGCTTATCTCAAACGGGTTGAACAGTTGAAAAGTCATAAAGAGTTTATTTCTAATGTATAAAATGTCTATCATTGTGATTGAAAGCGATTATCTGGTCTGGAATAATAGTGTCTGATAAGAGCATGTGTAGTCGTTAAGCCCCACAACCCCTATAGATATGGGGTTATACGAAACATGGCAAATGTGTAAGAAAGGGGGGGCATGGGTGGTTATATAACTTGAGTGTGTAGTTGGGTTATACCCCTTCAATTATACATATATATGTGTGAGAGAGAAACCAAAGTTCGCGCCACTATGCGTATCACGGCCATGCTCCATAATCCCCCATAATGGCGGCGGAGGGGAGGGGTTTGGGGCGCTGTTCTTGGGCGCCATGGAGTGTTATAGCCCAATATAGCGCTATATAACCCCCCACTACACATAGCATAGGTAGTTATAACTAAACAAGTTATAGAAGATAGTATTTGCATGTATGCTATAATCCCCCACTATGCATGGCCTAAGTAGTTATAACTAAACAAGCTATAGAAGATAGTATTTACATGTATGCTGGCTTCTAATTAAATAATCATATATTCAAAAAATAATTTAGTTGTGGCTGCTAATAAACTAATTGTCCAAAACTAGCAGTAGTAGCAGTAGCAGTACTAGTAAATCAGGTTACTATACTTGATAACTAGAAACTATTTGCAGCTTAAAACACAATAGTTTTTTTTTTTTAAATTTATTTCATAGAATATAAAATAAATTTGATTACCTACTCCACTTTGTGAACAAACAAATATGAAAACGACATTACTATGAATCATTTCAATACATGATGTTCTCTTTGTTTTTGTAACTAAACATATTTACTTAAGTGTAACTAGCGAGCTATTTTTTCAGTTAGGTTGGGTGGTATGAGTTCGCGCTCCCCTTCACCTCAACTATATAGCGCCCTCACACCCATTTCCTAGACGCCATTCTCCTTATCGCCAGCCAAATAACGAAGCAAAACGGATCGATTTTGTGGGCCATATGCATTTGACCGTTGTTAAACAATCATTTTAAAAAAAATAACCTTATATATATATATACATACATATTTCATTGCAACATTACCACATACTCTCAAATAATCAATTCTTCCCAAAAAAATTATATATTACAGTGAACATGTGAATATGTCAATTTGTTTATATGATTTTTATTCTTCATTAATCTATAATAATTAATATAAATAACTTGCTATCCCTGGAAGCTCTCCTGAGGTGATAACTGGCATAGTATTAATACAAAGCTAAATACGTGTAATGACTCAAAGTTTGAATTTTTTTTTTCTCGCGATAAAAAGCAAGCCATACTCCTTATGTTTTAGTTTGCAAATAAAATACTAGATTAGTTGAAAGATAAGTTGCTCAAGACTATTAAATCTTAAAGTTGAAGGGTTATAATGTGAAGCTTGGACACTACTTATCAAGTATATGTGCAAGTTGATAGGTGGTTTGGGGGTAAAGAATCGTTAAAAAAATTAATTGGATGGGGGTAGGGGTGTAAACGAGCCGAGCCGAGCCCGACCAGGCTCGAGCTCGTTTAACATATGAAAGCTCGAGCTCGAGCTCGGCTCGATTCGAGCTTTATTTCTGAAGCTCGAGCTCAGCTCGAAGGTAATTTATCAAGCTCGAGCTCGGCTCGGGCTCGACTCGTTTAGTATTTATTAATTAATTTATGTTAATTATAATTATTATTATATATATAATTTAGTTATTTTTTTATATTTATATAAATGGTAATTATTATTATATAAATATATGTTTAATATATTAATAAAAATATATATAAACAGAAAGCTCGATTAAGCTCGCGAGCCAGCTCGAGCTCGATAAGCGAAGCTCGGGCTCAGGCTCGTTTAGTAAACGAGCTTGTTTTTAGGCTCGGGCTCGAGCACGAGCTCGTTTAAGCTCGGCTCGTTTGCACCCCTAGATGGGGATAAGGGCGTGAGACGCATGTGTGAGTATCTGAGATGAAAGGAGGGTTGATGTGTCCGATCGACCTACGGGGTCCTTAATTTGATATATTTTCCTCCTATTCATTTAATTCACTATTCCATTGACACTAAAAGAATAAATTGGATGGGGGATAAAGACACGGGACACGTGTGTTAGTATCCGGGATGAAAAGAGGGTTGATGGGTCCGATCAACCTACGTGATCCTTAACTTGATATATTTTCCTCCTATTCATTTAATTCACTCTTCCATTGACATTAATATTCATTTATTCACTAATTTATTATACAAATACTTTCTTTTTCTTTTCAAGCAGTTAAACATTTTTAATTATTAAATTCATAAATAATATATAATTAGTTTTACTCTAAATTATTTCCGACTAGTAAAATTACCGTGCGTTGTGATGGGAATTCACTTGACGTCGATACGATACCGGCACTCAATATAACAATTGAAGGAGAAAACCTAAAAAGTACAGTAAAAAGAAAACTTTATTAAAATTTATAAGCTGTGTGACAAGTTTATTTAAGTTTGTTGTGTAAGAATGTAAATTAGTAAATGAAAAGGGAAAGAAATAAATTAAGTAAAGTGCAAGGGGTGTATAAGTCAATATTAAAGGTTGACGAGAGAAAATCAAAAGGTGTGACACTATTCTTCAGGTCACACCTTTTAATATATACTAGTAAAATTACATGCGCTTTGTGACGGGGAATTCAATTGACGTCGGTACGATACATGCACTCAATATAAGAACTGAAAGAGAAAACCTAAAAAGTACAATCAAAAGAAAATTTTACTAAGATTTAGAAGCTGTTTGATAAGTTTTTTAAAGATTAAGGTGTAAGAATGTAAATTAGTAAAAGAAAAAGTAAAGAAATAAATTAAGTGTTTTTATTAGACAGGAGATGAAGATTGTTACACAGACAGGCATAACCCAAAAATAAAGCAATACAAGTGTTTTTAAGATCTTGGGGATTTTTATATGTGTATAATCAAAGTGTTTTGTAATATAAAATACAATCATCAATTCTCAAACTAAAATTAACGAAGAGGGGGAATCTAACATACAAAACCTTTGTCTTAATATAGGAAAGAAGCTACTCGATCAATTATGAAAGTGAGGAGCGATAAATTTTGAGAACGAGTATTAGCAGTAGGTTTAGATGTTTTTTAAAATTTTTTGAGAACCGTGATCAGCAACATGTATTTTTTTGAATGACTAACGTTGCACGCCATGTGGATTGAACCCCTGACCTCTCCTATTCTAAGCTCTATCTAAACTCACCAACACCACTGGGCTATTCCCAAGTGGATGATCAGCAACATGTATTAATATCTTGTTTTCATCAATTTTGATTATACATAATGCAGTGTTTGATATGCAGGAATGAGAGTTTGAATGAAATAGGTTTTAGGGAATGAAAAAAAATGTGTTTGGTTGGTTAAGGTAATGGAATCACCCATTACATAGGACATTTCATTCCCTCAAATTCATTACATGCACACCCCTTGTTTTTTTTTTCATTTCATTCTCTCTCTCACCTTTATCACCAACACCTCCCACCACTAGCCACCCACCGCCGCTACCACTACCTGTCGCCGCCACCCTACGACACCGAACACCGGCGCCACCACCACCACCACCACCACCACCAAACACCGGCGGCACTGCCGACAACCACCACCCGTCACCGCTTTTATTCCTTCTTCTTTTCCTAGCCTATTAAACACTATTCATTCCATTCCTATGTAGTAACCAAAACAGACCATGTAATGGAATGATCCCTTTATTTCTTTGTCCATTCCATTACCTTGTCCATTCTATTACCTCATACCAAACAAACAATGGATTGGTTTGTTGACCAGATACATGCTTTTGAAATTTGAAATGATCTGTATTTGTTTGTTAATTTAGAAATATAGAAATATGAAATTATGACATAACCAGAGCATTGTTGGAGTGGTTATGTGATTGACACGTAAGCATTATGATGTGAGCCGCTACTCTCCTTTATTAGATAAGGGAGATAACATTTGCAAAAGAGTAAACTGCAATTTTACCCCTTGAGGTTAGGGGTCATTGGCATATCTACCCCCCCTAAGGAAATAATTGCAATTTTACACTGTTCACTGTTATGTCGCAACCTTACCCCCTGTTAACAGTCAACGGTAGTTTGACCCTTATAGGTGAGGGTATTTTGGTAATCTTACCCAATATTTATTATTATTATTATTATTATTATTATTATTATTATTATTATTATTATTATTATTATTATTATTATTATTATTCAAAACCATTATTTCAAATCTGCTTTCAGTTCTCTCTCTCTCTCTCTTATGAGCCTCCGTTTCCTTCTACTTTTTCTTGTTTCTAGAAAGAACTGAAAGCAGATTTGAAATAATGGTTTTGAATAATAATAATAATAATAATAATAAATATTGGGTAAGATTACCAAAATATCCTCACCCATAAGGGTCAAACTACCGTTGACTGTTAACAGGGGGTAAGGTTGCGACATAACAGTGAACAGTGGGGGGTAAAATTGCAATTATTTTCTTAGGGGGGGTAGACATGCCAATAACCCCTAACCTCAGGGGGTAAAATTACAGTTTACTCTTTACAAAATTTATGAACAGTGGATTTCTTTTTAACTTTCTTTTTAATTTTTTAGTTTCAATAAATATTTGTCTTGACTTTCCTTTCCTAAATGTGCGTTGGTGTTAATTTTTTTCTCGGTATTCCGATATAAATTATATTTATAACGGAGTTGGATTTGAAATAATGTTATATTGACGAACTAAGTCTGTACCGATCAACAACATCGATACCGGTATCGATATTCGTTTTTATGTGTTTCGACGGATGTAAAAGATGACATTATTTTTTGAGTTACATCATACAACTTTTGTGTAAAAAAAAACCCATTGTAAATATTAATATATCAACTTAGTTCGTCACTTTACCGTTATTTCGATACACCTTTTTTTCAAATACAATTTATATCGTAATGTCGAGAAAAAACTTAAATACAATCGCATATCATGACTTTAATCTATACGAGTGCTGGTGCCGTACCGATACTTATATTATAGTTTTCGATCTGTGTAAAATAAGTGTCGATGTCTTTTTGGACGTATCATAACTTTAGTTTTTTAGGTTTTCTCTTTCGGTTATTGAAACGAGTATAGGTATCATAATGAATCAAACCAACACCGGCCAAATTTCCACCACAACACGCGGCAAATTGTACTAGTTAAGTACAAAAAAGAAACCAATTTATTCATGCACGTAGTGAGTTGGTACGTTTATTGGTTTCAGCCGATCCTATTGCCAATGTGTCACTTTATTTTATTTTACATAGCTGATTTGTTTCGGTTCTAAACGGCTCGCAAACTTGATAATTGAAAAAAAAAGATAATTTGGTCGATTAACCGTGGACTTTAGAAGCTAATTTCAAATAATAAAGCAGGTTAAATAAAATAGTAGCAAGACTTAAGTTGTCAATGAGAATAACTTAATATGTACATATAAAAAAACATCACAAAATTGTTCCGACACATTATAATAAATAAAAAATGTAAAGGTTTGTTTTAATATTGGTTTGGTTCTATTAATTCAACTATTATAATATTGGTTTATTTTTTCAGTTATTTCGGTTATTACGGAAATAATTCACACACTTCTTTTTGTGAGATTATATTGATTGATGCTACTAAACTAGATCTATTTTAACTTATTCCCTTTGTGAGATTATATTGATTGATGGTACTAAACTAGATCTATTTTAACTTATTCCCTGTTGCTGAATTCTTACTTTTTAAAATTCCTCACATAATTTGTATAACAACGATGTTAATAAAAATTGCAAATAGTAAAAGATACCCAAATTCTTAGCAGAAATCTTTATCACATATCATACATCAAGGTTGCTTACACGGTGTAGTTTTCTTTACTCGAATTGAGGAGTGAGAAAGGAGGGATATACGAAAGAAAACAACACATGAATTAGATAAAGAAAAACAAATTAGGCAATTCGTAAAGAATATAATGATTAGGTGAGTTGCATTAGATCAAGTTATTTTCTACTTGTCTTCTACCAATAAAAAAAACACGGATTAATTTCGAATATAACTCGGATTTAAGAAAAATGAGGTTTAATATCTAAATCGACTTAGATCAAGCAAACATAAAATTTGGATAAATGAGTTTTAATATACAATAAAAGCTCTATTACATCTAATATGTATTCTCATTAGGTGAATTGATATTTGGAAAATGTACAAGTTTAATTATGCTCATGATTCATTTATTCCCAGTTGATGAGGTATGCCCAGTTTGTCATAAGGCGTGTTTGGATTCTTTTGGTGAGCATGCTGTTCATTGTAGAGAGCTCCCGGGGTTCAAATACCGACATGATTTGGTTAGGGATGTCCTTTTTGACATATTCAGGTGCGCTGGTATTTCTGCTAAGAAAGAGGCTCCCGTTAATTTCTTAACAGACCCGTTGGAAGGAAGATCTACCCTTCGACCAGCCGACATTCTGGTCTTTGGATGGGTAGGGGGTAAACACGCCTGTGTGGATTTAACAGGGGTTTCCCCGCTTGTGGGCTTATGGAGTAGTGCTTTCACAGTGGGCCAGGCTGCTTTAAAGGCTGCTTCGGGTAAAGTGATTAAGCATGAGAAAGCGTGCATTGACAACCAGCACGTGTTTATCCCGTTTGCTTTTGATACTTTTGGTTTTCTGGCGCCAGAGGCTGTGGACCTACTTAGTCGAGTTCAAAGGGTCATGCATAGTAATGTTATGACCCCGAGATCTATGAACGTAGTTTTTAAAAAGCTTAGTTTTGCTATTCAAAAAGGGGTAGCAGCGCAACTTGTTGCCCGTTTACCAATTATCTCGATGTAAATTCTTCGATTACGTGTGGAATATATTTAGAGGATAAAACATTATGCTCATAAAGTTTTAAAGTTAACTAGGTTTTTTTAAGTCGCGCGTTGCGGGGAAACGGAGCAAATGGTAATGTAAAACAAACGTTATTTGAAAATGTTTGCTGTTTAAAAAGCCAAACCTTTAGAATCATTTCATTTTATCATCGTATCATTTTACGATAGCAAATAAATACTTTATTTTTTTTATATAAATTCCGTTTTTAATAAAACTTATACTAATCGAGGGTAAAAATTAAGCTCAATCGCGTACTTAAATTTTTAGAATTTTTTTTTTAACGAACATAAGTTATTAAAGTAATATCAAAATTGATAAAGTAAAGATAGATTAAAAAAAAAGAAAAAATATTATTAAAAACAAAATAAATGATAAAGAAAATATGGTTTTAGAAAAGGAAAAAACAAAAACACGTTAAAATCTAAAAGTAAATAGAAAAAAATTTAAATATGTTAAAAGTTAAAAGTAAATATTAAAAAATATATTAATATAATAAAATATTAAAAAGCTATATATTATTTTAAATTTTAAATTACCATTCATGGTCCTTCAAAAACTATATATATTAATATAATAAAATATTAAAAAGCTATATATTATTTTAAATTTAAAATTACTATTTATGTTCCTTCGAAAACTGTATATATAAAATAGGTAACATACATTCTCCCACTATGACTATAATGTTTTATTTTCTCATTTATTAGTGTATAAACCATGTTGCAAAAGCTGTGTTCGAACAGTGATATATTATGCTTTACAATACATATGTTCCTATTTTTTTTTAATATACAAGTATTCTCATTATGTGTACTTATAATGAAAAAAGTTTAATTTTACTCTCATTAATCAGAAAATATTATATACAAACAATGATATGGTAATGTGTATATATATTGTCTTATAAAGTAGTTATAGTTTTCCAAAATTATTATTCATTAAGATATATAAAATTGAAGTTGATAATTGATGGCTTACATTTCTCTTGATAGATGCAGTTTCAACTTTCACTTGTTGCAGAGTGAAACACTTGTGGGCAATGATGGGAGACTCAGGGAAACCTGGGTTGGATCTTTGAGCCAAACGGGTTTTACTGGTAATTTCACTGTCGTGCCTACGGGCGGGTGGGTTACTGGGTTTTCTCAGAATTGGTGGTGGACTCGGGTTACTCTCGGAGTACTCGTTTGTCCAGTGGGTAACCCGAAAGTGCTCGGAATTAATTATGTTGTCCGTAAAAAAAAAAGAATGTAAGATAAACAAATAAAACTATAATGAACGAGAAAAAAAGAAAAAAAAAAACAATCAATTCAGAGTAATTGATTGTTTAAACTATTGATAATTTACTATATATTCTCATATTCACAGATGAATGTTAAACGGGTTGATCGAAAGTCTACCCGAATACCACATGATTTTAAGTAGGGATGAGCATTTGATACTTGGTATCGGTATTGAACCGGTATCGAATCATTTTCGCTACTGATTCAGTACCCACTTTTTGGTGTTCTTGGTATCGGTAATTTTGGTTCGGTACGGTAATTGTAAAATACCGATTTTCACTTTCAAATACCGGTATCGTACCATGCCAAACATTTTCGATACCGGTGTGCAGTTTTAACGATTTTCGATGCCGGTACCAATATAACATTCATCCTAAATGGGTCTGAAAATCAACAAAAATAAATAGATAATACCTATAAGCTTTTGATGCTTACGTACGCATTACTTACAGAACACAAAGCTAAGCATGCTTTAATATGAAAGGAAAAACATTAACAAACACAATCATCCTATGCATGTACATATATTCAATCTCTTAATACACAACCAACCAATCACTTCGTTCAAATCTAATTCAAACACAAAACAATAAATAATCAAAAGAAGAAATTTAATGTTCCTATCTTAATTTTTCTACACCATAAACACTTGAAGCAAGTTTGCATAACTAATTACTACTTGTAGAGCACCATGCCATTGTCATTATCGTCATCCTCGAATTCTATGTCTTGTAGATTATGGGAAGTGATGTAGTCTTCGAAACCCATATCATAAAAGTCACCGTATTGATCTTCACACTTATTATTTGAGCTTATTATCATTTCGTTCGTCAATTCAATCATGGTAGAATCTTGAGATTGTTGGAGAAGATTTGGAGGGTTACATTGTGTTGGTGATATTCCAAAGTAATTTTGGTGGTGGTGGTGGATGTGTAGCGGTGCGTTTCGATCAGAGAGGGTGGTGGATATGTTGGTGAATGGGTGGTGATGGTGGACACAAGGTGGTGGCTGGCAACAGTTGGTAAGGGTGAGGGTAGGAGATGGATCAAGATTAGCTGAAGTGGCTTTGTGAGCTGTGTTGATCAACATGTCTTCTGGAAAGTGTTCATTGCTATTGTCTCCCTTTGCTTTGTAAAACACTCTACATAAAACCCAATCTTCCTGTTCATTGATTAATTAAACCAAATTAAAGATTATGTTAAGAGTTTCAGGAAAAAAATGAAAGAAAGATAACATTCTTTATTAACTTGTATCCATTTTGACAGGGCCCGCTAAACCTTTCTGGACCAGGGGCGGACATAGCCTTTAAATAGGGGTAGCCCCCGCTACTCCTTAACGTCCGGGTGGTAGTGTAAATTTTGGAAGAATTTGACGTTTTATTTTTATTTCGTTACCCTTTTCTTTGAAACGTTACCTCTTAACGTTTTTTCTAGATCCGCCACTGTTCTGGACCTAAAGCGTAATCTAAAATCGGGGTCTTTTTGGTAGTTTTTATTTTTTATTTAGAAACCTAACTCTTGGAAATATGTTAGATACATATTTTTTGTATCATATGTTTTTAAAAGACACATAATCACACGTATTAGAGTTGGAGTGAATTTTAGCTAGTAAAAGAGAAGCGTGAAGACGTATACTAGTTCTTTACTTTGTTTGCTAAAACTTGAATGTTAAATGAAGATAAACCTTATGAATTTAGGGTCACTCAAATATGGATCCGTAACTTCAGCTTGTTTTTTATAGTCGAGCCACCCCCGCCTTTTAAAAGTCCATAAACATTGCTTTGGGTACAAGGAAATTACCTTATTTTGAAAGCAAAAATTATCAATAGATCCACGGAAGTTGTTAAACATACCTTGGGCGGATTATGAGGGTTTTCGAGGCGAAATTCATGCATAATCCAACCAGTTTTAATTCCATTTGGTGCTCGGTTCTTGTAAAACACTAGAGTCTTCCTCATCCCTACTGTGGCACTAGTTACTGGATCAACAACAGTCCTATCTTTTCCTGTGGCCTTCCAATATCCAGATATGGTGGCCCTGTTAGTTCGGTATCCAGTCGCGTACTTGCGATCGCGAAAGCTGAAGAAATACCACTCACTTGAATTGAGTTTTGCCATCTCTTCAATTAACACAAAAAAGTTCAAAAATTAATAAGTACTCATGTACCTTAAGTTATTAATTAAAATCTGTACCATATACACATTAAATGTTTGAATAGGAACATAAGTTTAGAAAAAAAAAACATGATAGAGAATATATGCAGGTGTTTCAAGTGTGGTGTCTATCTTGGAGAGAAATATTCAAATGAAAGGCTAAAAACTATGATGCAGATGGTTGGTACAATGTCCATTTCAGAATATGTCCTGCTAGCATTGATGTGTATGTGACAGAAATATGTTTTAATTACCCGACACACATGCATCACAAAAATACACACACACATATATATATATATATAAATAGGGGAGGTTCATTTGAGAAAAAAATTAAATTGAGAAGAAAAAGAACAAAGGGTACAATTGTAAAATATTAAATAGTTTTTCTCTCATCTCATTTATTATTATGTTTGACTAATTAAATAGTCATAAAGACTATCATCCTCCACATTAAAATTTTTTCCTAGATACATCAAAATTTATCCTACACGTTTTTGAAATTTATCCTACACATACTGAAATTTATCCTACACAACTCGTAATTCATCATACACACCTCATAATTTATCCTACACTTTAAATTGATTTTTTTCTTCTTTGAAAAGATATATATATATATTTTTTTGAAATTAAGTTACAAATTTAATTTAGTTAGTTATTAAAAAGGAAGACTAACAATTAATGATCTATCTAATTTACCAATATACCCTTACACTCATGTTAAATACAAAAATTAAATGAAGTAAAATGAAGCATTCTTATTGGTTCAAGTTTGTTCTTTTATATTCTTACAAAAAAAAATTATTCTCATTCGAACCCTCCACTATATAAATATAAATATATATATATACACACACTTGAATTTAATCTTGCATATTGATAGATGCTTTTACTGTCTGAATAAATAGTATTGATACAACGACGCTCATCGATTCTCCTTTTGTAAGAAAATACATCAATCAAACACACGTCCAAGTTCGACTTTTTTCGTATGATTGTCGACGATAATTGTTGCTCTTTTCATAAGGAACCGTTGGAAGAAAGCAAGATATGGCTCACTAACATATACCATCTTATCCAAGATATGACACAGAATGGTCTTTATTAACAGTAAATTTGAAGATAGCATTTGATAACAATGGAGTGTTGATAGATACATATTGTAGTGTGTATGTAATTTTTTGGCATATTCTATAAAAGATATATATTGGCTGGGGTGAGGAATAAACCAACTTTCTTGATTCCATATTTAAAAAAGTGCTTTTGGAGCATGTCAAGAAAGTTAGTAGTCATCCTTATTAATTATGGCTGTATTCAAATTTTTTTAACACATAATTGAAGCTGGCTATACCAAATTAAGACTTCAATACTCCTGTTAATTAATATAATCAATCATGTAGTACTTATATATGTTATATTTTATACATCTACATGCATTGTTTCATAACTTAAATTCTGATCTCTATGTACATACGTGTACACATAGCGGATCAGGGTTTTATTATAACATAGTTTCATACAAGAACATTAAGAAACAATACAAATCATTCATTTCTTCAACCTTAAAAAACTTTTAAAGTATAAGAAAAATTGATGAATATACTTTCTTTATACGTATCTCTTAAAATTTAATAAATATATACAAACAAATTTATCCATTTAATGTATTTGGCTTTATTACCTACAAATATGTAGATAAACATCTAAATGTTAAAGAAACCTATGAACAAAATAGTTTAAGGGTTTTTTTATGTGCATAACTTATGAATTTGCATGTAAAAACTCAAAATTAAAAAAAAAATATATATGAACCATTAATTAAAAAAATAAATGATATAGGTTTGTTCTCACCCAATAATTTAGTTTTTTGAAATATATATCCACACGTGAATACATATTATACCGTACGTTATGTGAAAGAGAGAGATTTTCTTCTAGGCAAAGACTTCAATTTCGATTTTATGAACACACACTTCCCCTCTCTAGATAAACCAGAGTACTTTTTTCTACTATTATGCATAATATTGAGAATAATAATAAATAACAAGTTCCTTATAAATCTCGTTCTCTACCATGTATATCAGCTTAAAAACTAATTTTTGTGTGTGTGTGGGGGGGGGGGGGGGGGGTGAGGGTGAGGGTAATCAAAGATATAAACTAAAGAGTAAATTACGATTTTGGCCCTTTTAGCCCAATTTTTTTTAACATCTGAGCCCTCAATGTCTTTTTTTTTTTCTAACCCTTTTGGCCCGTAACACTAACCCCATCCATTAGATGTTAGGGGCCAAAAGGGTTAGAAAAACAAACGTTGTGGGCTAGATGTTAAAAAAATCTTTTTTTTTGGCTAAAAAGATAAAAGTGATATAACAACAGAGTCCAACATCGTAATTTACTTTAAACTAAATTAGAACAGATAAATAATCAAATAAGCAGTCCCAAAACCCTTGAAAGTGTTTATCTGCTCTATCAAAACACAACACAACCAATTATAAGTGTATCTAAATTTTTTTAAACTTGTTTTGATTTCTATTCTAGGTAGCCCCTTAGTAAAAGGAAAAGACTCTATTGGACTCCTTTTTTCGAGTTTTGGCATATGAGCGTATTCAAGGAGTTCGCTTGTCACGCGACTAAATGGTGTCAGATTTTTAGAGTTCCCTAGAAACCCAAACGCTTTTAAAGACACTTATCATTTTGGTAGAACACCTTAAAAACTAAAAAAACAAAAAGAACACCCCCTAAACTCACCAGGAAGCTGCCATGGCTCACAAGTATGAAGATCAATTTCCATTAAAGTTCCCTTACGGGCATCTTCATTAGCTATCTTCTTATAAAGATAGTGGCAAACCAACTCATCATCACTAGGATAAAACCGAAACCCTGGTGGCAGTGTGGCTCCAATATCCCTCAAACCCATCTACCGATTTGAACAAAAGAGCAAGATTAATTAAAGCATCTAGAGGCTATACTGAGAACAAAACTGCTTGAATGTTTTGTATATAGGAAACATGAAAGGCTTATAGACTGATGGTAATTGATCAAAGCTTTTCTACTAGGTGTTTCTAATGTGGGAGTGTGTAGTCATGAGTTTATATTATAAAGAAGAAGAAAGGTGGTGTTTATATATACAAGGGGTTGGAGGCTGAAAGGTACCTTTGCTACAAAGAATTCCTTGATGATCTATCAATATTCTAACTGTTTATAATTATGCTTATGTAGGTAGTTATTGTTTCTGAGGGGGAACTTTCAAGAAAAACCAAAGTCACAAGAAATCAATACGTGTCCTTCTATGGAGTGCCATAATTACTCTTTTAATTTTTTATTATAAGAACATGCGTAATGGTTAGCTCAATAATGCCCCCATTATGGGGCGTTTTCTGCCATGTGTCAGTCCAGTCAGCATGATGACATTATTGGACGTTATTGCAAAAGCGCCGTAGGGGTAATAATGCCCAATAACGCCCCTTCCAATCATTACACAATTATTATTTGTTTTCATTAAAAACTCAAAATACTTCATTAAATTAAAAAAAATACAATACTAAAAATAAAAAAAACCAGAAAAAGGTAAAAAAAAAATTACATTGCCAAAATCTAATTAAAACTAATTAAAACTTTAGGGACTGAAATGCAAAATCCTTTTTAAGGACTTTTGAAGTTTAAATTCATTTTTTAAACTTTAGGGGTTGAAATGCAAAATCTTTTTTTTTAAACCTTCTTTTTCCTTTTTTAAACCTGCAACTTAAACTTCAAGAACCTCCTTCTTCTTCTTCCTTCTTAAACTTTAGGGACTAATTTCTTTTGTTTTTTTAATTAAAACTAAGTATACACACATGGTAAGGTTCAATTGGGCAAAGAAATAGAGTTCCGGCGTTTTTTAAACCACGCTGGGCACAATTTTTTCTCGAAACACGCTAAAAAACGCCCGGGTGTAATGGTATAGGGGCGTGTTCCGGCGTTTTTTTTGAAATTAAAAAAAAAACGCCCCATTACGGGCTGTCTAACTAATACGTTAATATAAAAATATTTTCAATACTAAAAGTGAAACTATGACAACGTGAAGTAGGAAATTTACATATTAAAATTTTCGATTTTATAATTTTACTTTTTCTTTAATAAAAGTTTTGTTAAAATCGAACGGGTCAAATATTTTTTTTTTGTTTTTTTAACGTGACAAACCGAACCAACACCCTTTGAACAACTTTGGTAGGGGCTTAGATTATCTTTTTTACATTATAAGCTATAGTCAGGGTCGGTATCATATTAATATCATGACTAACCGAATTGATACCGTCTTTGATATGGTACCGACACTCACTATAGTCTAAGATGTAAAAAAGATATTCTATACTGCTACCAAATTTGTTCGAAAGGTGTCGGTTCGGTTTGTCACATAAAAAAAATTATATTTGAACCATTCGATTTTGAACAAAATTTTTATCGAAACGCAGATAAAAATAAGCACGTCAAAAAGATATATTCGAAATTTTATAAAGCATTACGCTATATTATTAGAAAAACGAAAAGACTAAACAACCTCAATTTATTAAAAAGAAAAGGTTAAATGCAAGATGACTTTGATAATATGTATGTTATAATTCAATTATTTGAAACTTACAAAAATAATAACAGTAAAATTTTAGTTTGATTATACACATTAACATATTTTTAACATGTTATGAGATGTTGGTCCAATGGTCAAAAGACCTTCCCTAATGGAGACGTAGGTTTGATTTCTGTTTGAGCCATTTTCGAGGGACGTCTGAGTGAAGGGACGAATTGTCACACCTCAACAGATGGCGAAAACATCGGAGTGAGATGATCACAAGATTGCTCATAGCTCCATAACACTAAATATAACAATAATTATTAACTCAAAATTTCATAGATACTACATGTCATACATGGTTCAACAAACAAAACATGACTAAAATCGTAGCAAGAAATACAAGGATTCTAAACAATTGTTTATTCATTAGGGGTGTATCTAAGTCTACCTTAAACTTGTTTTCTTCGTTCGTCACCTATCAACCCGCAACATGTATTAAAATATGATAAACAAATATGTTGGCGAGTATACAAGTTTGAATACATAGCATAATATGAAAATGCTTTAATTGTACTCATATCCACCATGATAAATGTATACAAGTTACTAACATGTTGTACGGGTGTAAACTATATGTCAAACCAGAGTTTAACGCAATCGTGTTTACCTAACATCGTTGAAACGAAGAGGGCGTAATGTGTTTTACTTAACAATACCACAATGTTGGTGCATACGTCTGTCGACTTCGTCTTGTATCGAGTCTTGTACTAGATTGTATAGATCAGGGCACGTTATACGAGGAAACTGTCAAAAATAGGAGTTAGGGTAATTTCGCACGAAATTATAGAAGTATAATTTCGCACGGAATTATATTTCGTGTGAAATGTGATTTCATTTGTACTAGTTCATGCGAAATTAGCAGCCTATAAATACCCTTAGTGTCTTATCATTTGGTACGAAATTACGAAGGTGTATTCCGGAGCCGAAGTGTTGCCGAAGTGTCTATTCGCTGTAAAACTTTGTCAAATAAATCAGAAAGACATTTAAAGTGAATATCTAACTGAATCGAACTCGATATGTCTGTTTCCGCCTTTCATATTGAGTAGAACACCTCTGAACGACTCGTTTGGTCGGTAAAACGATCCTACAAGTGGTATCAGAGCACAGGAGGAGGAGTTCTACCGTATTCAGCTTGATTTCATCAGATTTTATAACTTCTACACCTTCTTTTCAAAATTGAACAAAATTTCACGGTTAAAATGGTTTGAATTTCACGTATTAAATGCGAAATTGTGTTTTAACAAAGCCTTGAGAGAATTGGACCTAAAATCGAGCTAAAACCTGATCAATTTGACAAAAGTTTGACCGAAATGATGACATCAGCATAATTTCGCGTGGAATAGCATCATAATTTCGTACGGAATTACATTTTGAGATTAATTTCGTTTGAAATTGTTTCTAATTCCGCACGGAATTAGTATTTCGCTTGAGATATTCCATACGAAATTACAAATTCGTTTCAAAGTTGTGATTTCGTTTGAAACTGTGTGTAATTTCATACGAAATTAAATTTCGTTTGGACAGTTCGAACGAAATTATTATTTCGCTTGAATAATCCTGATTTCGTTTTAGTGTTCTTTCGTTTGAAAGTTTGCAGGTTATTTCGCTTGAGAGGTTGTTTCGCTTGAAGGGTTAATTTCGCTTGAAAGTGTCTGATTTTGAAACTTGTTACTGAATCATGGAAGAAGAGTTCTATAACGCGTTTGCTACATCTTCGACTACTCCGGCTACCATTGCTCAAAGCATGAACATGGAAAACGAAACTGGAACTTTACAAAAACCCTCGAAACTCATGGGAATTGAGGAGTATTATGGTTGGAAAGATCGATTCGAAAACTGGGTTCAAGCCAACCATTTGAGATCTTGGGAATGCATCGAGAAAAAGTATGTGAAGCCTCGTACGGATTTGGGAGTTATCAAAACAATTTCTGAATACAAAGAACGAGACATGTACAAAGCCGAAAAGATGATGATCAGTTTGTTACAGCAAGCTATAAAAGAAGACATCTTCATATTGCTTCAGCACGACAATACTTCACGATCGATTTGGGATGCGCTTAAAATTAAGTTTGAGGATAGTGAAAAGATGACCAGGAGAAAGAAAGCTTTGCTTAAGAAAGAATTTGACTTGTTTTCAAGCTTGCCGGGTGAATCATCAAAGAAACTGATTGAAAGATATTGCCACTTAGTGTGATCTATGTCTTTGTTAGAGATTGTCAAAGATCAAGAGGAATGGGTCGACAAATTAGCTGATGCATTACCTCAGAAAGAGTGAGGTACATACTTGATGATTTTGAAGAATACTGGAGAATATGACAAGTTGACTATTTCACAGTTCATTGAAAAGATTGAGGGTCAAGATATGGAACAACAGAAGATTGCTAGAATGAACAGTCCGAGTGGCCAACAAGATGTCAAAATGTATTACAAAGGAAGTGTTCAAGAGGTTGAAGCAAGTCCGAAAGTCCAAACTGCTTTTAGTGCTGAAAATTCATCTGTTTCAGTAAATCAAAGTCCAAACAGCAGCAGTGGATTTTCATCATATCCAAGTGTTAATCCAAAGAGTTTAACTTCAAGTCATCAGTTTCAAAGTTTAAACAGCAGTAATGGTCAAGTGTTGAATTGTAATATCGCGTTGCATCTTCAGAATGGTCAAAATTTTTCTGAAGAGATTGCTAAAAGTCACATGTCATTACTTGCTACAATGTTAGAATCTTATGAAGGATTGGTTGCTGGCAGAATCGGAAATCCTATGCTGACAAAAGAGGATTACGATCAGATAGATGCTGAAGAGATGGAGCTTATGGACATCAAATGGTGTTTAGCTAGCGTGTTGAGGAGAGCTGAAAAGTTCAAGATGATTACAGGAAGAGATGATTTTAGAGATGCAAATGTTTCTACTTTGGGTTTTGATAAATCTAAAGTTACTTGTTTTCGATGCAGGGAGAAGGGTCATTTCAAAAGAGAATGTAAAAATCAAGAAGCAAGTGAAGCACAAAATCCGTTTGGAAAAGATGATTACTATCGGAAAGCCATATACCAACAAGTTGCTGATCAACCGTACAAACAAAAAGAACCACAAATTGCTCATGCAAAAATGATCGTAGAAGCAAATAAGAAAGCTTATTTTGGTATCATTGATCAAGATGAGGAAAAAGTGGCAGAGGGTTTCAGTTGGGACAAATACATTCCACCTGATTCAAAAGTGGTAGCTTTCACTGCACAAATCATCCAAGAGCCAGTCTTTGATCAATCATCATCTGATGACAGTGATGATGAAGAGGAGACACAAATTAATATTGGAAAATCTATGTTATCTCCTGAAAGTTTTCAATTTTATTTTGCAGATAGATTGGAGAAGCTAAAGGAGAGACGAGCAGCTAAAGAACAGAGAAAGATGAAATGTGAAAATGTTGCTGAGACAAAGAAGAATGAACAAAATGAAGAAATTAAAGTCGGTGAGAAAGTAGTTGAAGTTGAGAAAGTTGTTGAAGTTGAAAAGATCGTAGAAATTGAAAAGGTTGTGGAGGTGATTAAACCGTGTATAAAGTGTTTGGAATCTTGCAAACAGTGTGAAGAAAAGGACGAGAAGTTGAGTGAGCAAGATAAGATGAAGGAAAAGTTACTGTTTGATCTCAACTATGTGAAGGAATCGTACGATGTATTGAACAGAACAGTAACTAGTTTGCAAAAGACAAATTCTGAAAGAGAAGATGCATTAACTATGTTAAATGCTGTGATGATGTCGAAGCAGAAAACTATTAACTTTTACATTGAAGAAAGTGCAAAGTGGAAGCAAGAGTTGGAGACCGAAAAGATAGAGAATGAAAGAATTAGACGATTATTACAGAGTTATTCTAGTTCTGATTATTTGATTGACAGAATTTATCCAACTGTTGCAGGTTTTGAAGCTTTTCAAGATGAGAAGCCAAAAGAGAAGGATACTGGTAAGAAACAAAGTGCAAGTTATAAAAAGTGTCCGCCTCCGATCTGGGAAGGTTATTCTCCTAGAAAACCAAATGAGGAGCAAGTCAAAATGGCTGTCAATATAAAGTTAAAATCCGAAACAACTGATGAGTTACCAGAAAACATTGATGTCACATTCACATCGTCTGACACTGATCATGAGTCTGAGTTAATAAAAAAGATGGTCGACCAGGTGTTGGATAAAGATGAGGAGTCGGAGTCAAAGTCTGAGTCTGAAAGTTCGAGAACATCATCAGTTGACAATCAAAAGTCGTCGGTTAAACGGGTTTACAAAAAAGAATTCCTGTTATCAAAATCTAATTTGAATGATGAACCAATCAAAGTGGCATATACTTTGAATGATTCAGACAAATTATATTCTGATGAGGAATTTCCAACAAGAGGTGTTAAACCAGAAATGATCAAAAAGGTTTTCAAACTAACAGAAATTAATTTTTCTGAAATAAAAGATGTAAATCTTTCTGAAAAACCCAAACCTTACACCTCAAGAGTTCAACAAAGATTAAACAAGAAAAAGGGTTACAATTCTGGTTCTGGTTTTCAAAAGAGACCAAACCATAATGGTAATTTCAAAAAGAAAGGACTTGGTTTTATTCCTCCTAAAAATCATAAAAATTAGAAAATTTATAAATAAAAAACTGTATTTGTTTCAGGAGCAAGTTATGTGGAAGAAGAAAAGAGCTCATTCTGGAAGCAATCGAACAAAGAATTCCTTGCTAAGAAGCAAGAGAGAATGAGGAATGGAGCTTATCAAAGAAAGGAAACAAGAATCTGTTTCAGATGTCAAGAAGTTGGTCATATTGCTTGGAACTGTCCTAAAGCAACCAACATTAAACAGGAAGTTGTTTCTAAACTCAAAGGAAAAATTGTTGAGAAAAATGAACCACCAACTGAAAAGTTCAAAGTGTTTAAATATTCTACATATGAAGTTGGTGAATGTTCAAAAAGATTTTACAAGAGAAGAGTGAATCTTGACAACCAGAAGTGGGTTGTTAAGAAATCAGATGTGAAATCTGGCGATGAATCTGATTCCACAAAGTCAGAGGAGCCACAAGTTGAGCTAAAAATTGAAACATCAGTACCCCCAATGGATGATGTCAATTTTCCACCATTGAGGGCTGAAAATTTTAGAAAAATTGGAAATGTTGAGATTTCGAATCAATTCTATTCTGAGAAGAAAGAATTTGATGTCGAAAAAGTTTTTAATGGAAATGTTAAAAAGATTTTTGGAAAGATGGTCGAGGGAAAGGTTCAAGGGGTAAAAGAGTTTTATGAAACAAAGAAAGCAACTTACACCCCAAGTGAAGATGAGGAGATTACATCCAAGTTTGGTGAAGCTTGGATGTCTGTTTTTCATAAGTGAAAAGTATGACTTGCCGGAGCTTCCAGGTTGGTAAGTGTGAAGCAGGTATCGGCATCTTTCTTGAATTTTATATGTTTGTAAAAATCTTCAAGTGGTTGGAGAAAGGTTTTAACCTACAAGTGGTAAATCATGGACATTAAGTTGTACTTGATTTAATCATGGACATTAAGTTGTACTTGATTTCCTACCGGTGGTATGTATTAAATATGTTATATTTTTTTAAAAGGTTAAAGACGAAAGAACAAGGTGATGTATTGATCCCCTAACCTACAAGTGATATCAACAAAACTTATTTTCCGGAAAAACCATTTGATTAAAACAAACTTAAGTGTTTTGAAATCATAATGGGAAAATAGTTTGTTGTAAGGGGGAGTTCTGATTGTTTATGCCAAATGGATGGCGAATTGAAGCAATTCACAACAGTTGTCACTTTACCCTGTACAGTTTGTTTTCAAAGTTCCTTTAAATGATTTTGAATTTTAGGGGGAGTAAGAAATTTCAGAAAATCCAAAAACATTAGAAAATTTGAAAAAGTCAAAAACATGATAAAATCAAAAATGAGTTTTGTTGTAAAAAGAGGAAATGATAGTATATCAGTGGACTTTCACGGCATGCTAAAGAATTGAAAAGTCAAAATGTGATAAACGGTCTCACTAATGATGTGCCAGTAGGTTTTTACAAATCTAGTAGTTTGTGTCGAGATATAAACCTAAATTTCAAACTTACTTATCTCGTGGGGAACATCTCTCGGATATATGGGTAACCCCCGAAATCTTGTTTGAAAGATCCCTCTTTCTGAGATACTAGGTCTTTATGCTTAGTGATATCTGGGGTATTATCCCGGGACTTTTGATTTTGCGGAAGCAATGGCCTAGTCCCCGTATAATACTTTATGCTTGCTTGAAATATAGCCCACCCTCAGCATAAAAATGATGAAACATTGCAAAATGCTAATCATGTGCTGTTGAAGAAAAGATTCTCTAAAGGGAACCCACCAAAAGTCGAAGCCGTCATCTCTCTGATTTTGCGGAAGCAATAGCCTGAGCTCTCACGGCCCTCGCATTTAACGCTTTACAGATATCATCTAGGTATACTCACCTGTAAGACTGAATATTGGGATCTGGATACGGGAGTATATTCTGAGGTGGGACACGCGTATAAGTTTAAGTGCTTAAAATATTAATCTCGTATCTCGAAACAGTTGAACTTTGTGTGAAAATTTAAGTGGATCAGTATACTGACAATCTAAGTGAATTGTTTAGAACTTAAAATGTTTAAAGCTTAACGATGTTGGTGATTTGTCTCAAAAACTAATATGATCCTCTTACACAAACTCGAAAAAATATTGTTTGTAAATATTTCTTTACTGCAATTCTTTAATTTCAAAAATTAAATAAAAAAGTTAGTGTGTTTTAGCATAAATTTTGAAAAATCCAAAAAGATTTTCGACAACTGATGTTGAAGAGCTGATTTTCAAAATTTCGAGTGCTAAACATGATGAACATTTTGTGAGGGGGAATTTGTTTATAATAAATAAAAATAAATGTTTTGCTTACAAGTGGTTCATCAGATATTAACATTGTAAAATCATTCATTGATTGACTAATTACTGCAAATGAATTTTAAATTTGTCAAATGTTAAAATTGTGAAATTTATTGTGAGGTAGAGAATGTGCAGGATAGACAGGTTCCAGATTCTGATTCTTAGTGTTAGAGAGCCAGGTTGCGATTCTGAATCTGTGAAGGCTGCATATCATGAAAAAGATTGAAGAAGAGAATCAGCATCCGAGAGGAGATTATATGTTGCTGCTGATGAAAAGAGAAGAGAGAAGACTGAGGAAGTTTTACTTTGTCAGATACTTCAGGAAGAGTAAAAGACTGATAAAGACTGAATACATTGAAGACTCGACACTGAAGACTCGTCAACATCCAAAGGGGAGTCTGTTGGTGCATACGTCTGTCGACTTCGTCTTGTATCGAGTCTTGTACTAGATTGTATAGATCAGGGCACGTTATACGAGGAAACTGTCAAAAATAGGAGTTAGGGTAATTTCGCATGAAATTATAGAAGTATAATTTCGCATGAAATCATCATGTAATTTCACACGAAATTACATGTAATTTCGCACGGAATTATATTTCGTGTGAAATGTGATTTCGTTTGTACTAGTTCATGCGAAATTAGCAGCCTATAAATACCCTTAGTGTCTTATCATTTGGTACGAAATTACGAAGGTGTATTCCCGAGCCGAAGTGCTGCCGAAGTGTCTATTCGCTGTAAAACTTTGTCAAATCAATCAGAAAGACATTTAAAGTGAATAACTAACTGAATCGAACTTGATATGTCTGTTTCCGCCTTTCATATTGAGTAGAACACCTCTGAATGACTCGTTTGGTCGGTAAAACGATCCTACACACAAGTATATGGGCGAGGCGTTAATCCTATAGCACTATAATTGTTAAGGTAGGCTTGCAAAGTTAATGAGCATATAGACAGAATGTAAACAAAGCATATGAGTTTAACATGTATAACAAGTTTCATGTTTAAGTGTGGATAGAGTGTGATTTAATAAACATGTTTAATAGTGGTGCGTGTTTTTGTATAAGTGTACATGTTGCAGCCAAAGTGATTAAAAATGAAAAAGGGACCGAGTATACTCATAGTTTTGCGTAGAGATCCACGAAAACCGAGAGTTGAGTTGATGAAGTTTGGAACACCGAAGTCACCCTAAAATGGGTAAATAGAAGTGTAAGTATTCTAATGTGAGAAAGGTTCGGATCGGATTGCAAAATACGAGAAAATACGAAACAAAACGGGTAACAGAACCTTTCGGACGAAACGGCCTCTCGTGCGAAAGGGCAATGGCCTTTCGTACGAATGGGCCTCTCGGACGACTGGTATAGTTTTAAAATGCGTAAAACGTGATCGTAAACTGATTTAAATGTAAACGGTAGAGTAGTTGCTAAATCAATTGAAAGCAGAAAGTAAAATGGTCAAACTGCCAAGTGAGGACAACCCAGGTGTGCCAACACGACATGGAAAGAGTGAACTAAGTGTCGGAGATTGGACGGGGTTAACTCACTTTGTGACTAGCAAATTGTTTGGGGTTCATCATTGATGAACTGTTATAAAATAGAAGTGAAATCGAAAACAAAATAAATGAAAACTGTCCCTTTCGTACGAAAGGGGACACCCTGTCGTACGAAAGGGGTTTCCTCTCGGACGACTGGTGACTGTTTGTCAAAAAAACGTATGTTAGATCTGTCTGAAACAGATCAACACTTGGTGGAAATTAACCCTAATGCAAACCCTTAACTATAGAATAAGTTGAGGGTCTGATGGTTTCCAGATTCCATCAAGATCGTACCGAAATTGAAATGAAAGTTATGAACAAGTTGTAAAAATGTTAAAGTTTATAGATCTTGATTTGAATCTCGTATGGTGATGCTCCAACATCAGTTTACCTAAGCAAACTAGTGGAAACCATCACGGAGATATGTTTAAATCAAGAGTGTTGCAAGAAATGTTTAAGAAATCAAATGATAATGCTAGAAATATGTTAAGAAATGAAGAAAGATGAAAGACAAACATACAAGAATGCTTCTGATCATAGAGGGAGAGTTCAGAGCGTTCTGGAGTGTGTTTGCGAAATGAGCAAAGAGAAGAGTGGAGCAGTGTGACTATTTATAGGCTTTAAGGAGAAATTAGGGCAACACGCAAGTTTGGACAAGAGGGAGTATGGGCGACATGCCCATTCGTGCGAGAGGCCCATTCGCATGAGAGGGGCTTTCCCTTTCTTTCGAGGTTCTAGTTTGATTATGTTATATGTTTTAACCGGATTTACTTGTAACGAGCATAAATGTATATTGTGCAATTATGAAACATGTATAATATAGTTTTTAAAATGGTGATTGTGAGTATAAGCATGCACACAAGTTTAATGTGAATAACATGAATATGAATAAAGTACTTGCGTTTTCATTATGATCAGTTGTCTCGGTTTACAAAATAAAACAAGATAGAATACGACATGAGTACAAGTTTCTGAAAATAGAATGTACAACAATACTTGCTAAATCGGGAAAGTATAAATGTGCGAAGTGTTACACGAATCAGGGCTTCAATCCCGGGTTAAAACCTGATGGGTGCAAGGGTTTACAAATTCCATCTGGTTCCCGTGCATCAAGAGGGACGGTCTTATGGCGGTCAAGAAATCGAACTTGGACATAGCACCAAGCAGGGTGGGTTTACACGTGATATTATTTCTCGTTCAAAAAAATATTTATAATTTAAAATTCAAGTGCTTTTAGAAAAGAACATGAACCAATATGAAAGTTTATTTTATTATACATATTACCATAGTATTTGTTTAACATTCAAGTGCTTTTCACAATTATTTAAAAGAAAACGCCATAAAATAAAAAAAATATTATCTTAATTGTTGAGTTGTTACTAGACAACTGATTGTAACTAACTGAATATCTCCGAATACACATTCCGTCAACAACTATAACGGATCCCAAGAAAACCTCCAAAAAAGTATAAATATCAATCAATAATTGTCGACGCATTAATGATACATCGGCTAAACGAGGTAATCTAACACCAAACATAACATATTAACGTATATTGTGATTTAACACCAAAATAACTTGTTAAGGTCTTATATGACTTTGCGTCACCTAAACCAATTCACTAACACATGACAATAGAGATTTAGGGTCATAAGTGCACTAATCATCATACACATCTAATATAGAACAACAAAATGACTTGTTAAGGCTTAATATAACTTTGGATTATTAACACTGTGGTATCAATCGATATGATTTACAATATTGAGGAGAACAATATACATAGGAATACAATCACAACAACTTTCCTAATGAGTTCCTAACAAATCTCCTGCAGTTATGGTGATGGACTGTTTCCTAATGAGATAGGATCTGATCCGCTAATACTCTCCCTCAGTTGGGACGGGGGTCTTGACACACGTTCAAACTGGATCGGAAACTATGAAATAACTGTCTTGACAGGCCCTTGGTGAAGATATCGGCATACTGATAAGCTGCAGGAACGTGTAGGACACGGATGTGACCGAGGCGAACTTTCTCCCTAACAAAATGAATGTCGAGCTCAACGTGCTTGGCCCGTTGGTGCTGTACCGGGTTCTCGGACAGGTAAACAGCTGAGACGTTGTCACAATAAACAATGGTTGCTTGTCGTATGGGGATGTGAAGTTCTAGGAGCAGGTTTCGAAGCCAACTTGTCTCGGCAACGACATTTGCAACCCCGCGGTATTCGGCTTCGGTACTAGATCTAGAAAAGGTCGGCTGTCATTTGGAGGACCAAGAAATAAGGTTGTGCCCCAAGTATACACAATAGCCATAGGTGGAATGTCGAGTGTTCGGGCATCCGCCCCAATCGGCATCAGAGTATGCTGTCAGAGTAGAGCTCGGTGAGATAGCCATGTGTATGCCGTGATCAATTGTACCCTTGACATAACAAAGAATCCGTTTTAAGAAAACAAAGTGCGGTTCCCGAGGGGCATGCATGAATAAGCAGATCTGCTGAACCACGTAAGATATATCTGGCCGAGTGAAGGTGAGATACTGTAATGCCCCTGCGAGACTACGATATAAAGTCCCATCTTGCAAAAGGGGACCGTCAGTTGCACTGAGCTTGGAGGACGTATCCACTGGAGTGGCACGAGGTTTGCATGATGTCATGTTGGCACGGTGAAGAATGTCTCGAGCATACTGTGTTTGAGATAGAAACATGCCTTTCAAATTCCTTGTAACCGAGATGCCGAGAAAGTGATGTAAAGTACCCAAGTCGGTCATAGCAAATTCACCTGAAAGAAGCTGAATGACATGCTGTAGAAAAGTAGAAGATGATGCCGTTAAAATGATGTCGTCAACATATAAAAGGAGAAAAGCCATGTTATCGCCGTGACGATACACAAACAGAGAACTATCACATAAGCTACCCTTGAATCCTTTGAAAGTAATAAAGTTTGCAAATCTGTAAAACCATGATCTTGGCGCTTGCTTCAGCCCGTATAAAGATTTACGTAGTCGGCACACATGGTGAGGTCTAGACTGATCAACAAAGTCGGGCGGTTGATGCATAAAAACCGTTTCATGTAAATCCCCATGTAAGAATGCGTTTTTGACGTCTAGTTGATGTATAGGCCAATTTCTTGATAAAGCAACCGACAAGACGGTCCTAATAGTGGCCGGTTTGACCACGAGGCTGAATGTATCCATGCAATCGAGACCCACTGTTTGAGATTTACCGTTGACCACGAGCCGAGCTTTATAACGTGCTAGAGTTCCATCAGAGTGGAACTTGTGGCGAAACAACCACATACACCGGATGACAGGATGAGATTCTGGTTTCGGAACCAACTCCTATGTACCATTAGTTATTAATGCATTATATTCGTTAAGCATAGCCTGTTGCCAATACGGGTCGGTAAGGGCTTTGATGTAGGAAGTGGGTATAGGAGATATGGTGGGTTTATTTGATGTGTTAAGGTAGTATTTGGGGTTGGGTTTGGAGATGTCGTCCTTCCTCCGAGTAGTCATGGAGTGAACGTTGGCGGGTGGATGTGTGGTGGGGATAGGAGCCGAATGGGTGGGATGAGGTGAGGTCGTGGTCGGTATGGGAGGGAACTGTGGCGGTGGTGGGGTAGCGACGTGAGGAGGCTGTGGTAAAACGGGTTGGGTAGTGACGTTGGGAGGGTGGTTGTTTTGGCTGGTAGGAGGGTGTGGTGGTTGGGATACGGGTTGGGAGGCTGTGGGAAAACGGAAGTGGGTTGGGTTAGGTGAGTCATCATCAAGGAATCGGTATGTGGTCTGGTTTGGTGGTTCGGTAAAGGGAAATGTGTTTTCATCAAAGGTAACGTGACGGGAAATGTGGACACGGCCAGTTGAAGGATCGAGGCACCGGTAACCACGAAAGTTTTCTGGGTACCCAAGAAAGATGCACCTGATGGAACGAGGATGAAGCTTGTGTGGTTGAGTGGCAGATAGATTTGGGTAGCAAGCACACCCGAACACCCGAAGATGTTCATAAGTCGGGTGGCAATGGTACAAAGCAAACGTAGATGTATTAAGGCTGAGACGAGTAGTGGGGGTGATGTTATGAAGATAGGCGGCTGTGTGGAGAGCTTCCATCCAGTAAACGGGAGGAAGATGAGCATGAACGAGTAAGGCACGGATTATGTCGTTCAGTCACCGTATCATGCGTTCAGAACGGTCGTTTTGAGACGACGTTTGGGGACACGAGAAGCGAATAACAAGGCCATTGGAGGAAGCAAAAGTTATGAAAAGATCGATTATCAAATTCTCCCCCTAAATCACATTGAATGGATTTAATATTTTTGTGAAATTGGGGTTTGACAAAATGGTGAAATTTTGCAATTTTTGTGAATGCTTCTGATTTAAACTTTAATGGATACACCCACACATAGTGTGAATAATTGTCAATTAAAACCAAGTAGTATTTGTAAGATGTTTTGCTTAAAATCGGCGACGTCCAAAGGTCGCAATGTATGATGTCGAACGGTGCATAAGTTAATGAATTAAAAACAACGAAAGAAAGTCTTTTACTATTAGCTAAATGACACATTGCAATCAATTAAACAACGACTAGAAAGAAAATGCAAAATATTCGACCCCGGGTGGCCAAGACGATCATGCCACTTATTTGTTGAAGTCGAGGATGCCAAAAACGCTTGAACAGGTGAAGTGAAATGATAGAGTTTGCCGGTGCTCTCATGGCGTGAAAGGTGGTGCCCCGTCTTGAGATCCTTCAAAGTAAAACCGTTAGGGTCAAATTCCACATAAACTTGGTTATCACGGGTAAATTTTCGTACAGAAAGAAGATTTTTAACAACCGTTGGTGCATAAAGAATATTGTTGAGTTTAAAGGTTTTTGTTGGTGTGTGTGAACACCGCTACCGGTACCCGTGATTGGCAACGTTTGGCCATTACCAACAAATATATTAGCATTAGTAAACTTAGATAATGGAGTTTGGATTTTATTAACATCCGAAGTAATGTGAGAAGACGCACCTGTATCCATTTACCATTGTGGGTCCGGCTGATTGAAGGACATGGAGCTCAGGGCGGCACCAAGTTCTGTAGGATTAAGAGGGTCAACAGTGGATGGGCTTGGGGTAGTGGGAAAACCGGGTGGGGTCTGTGGAGTTTGGGCCGAAAGTCCATACCCTGATGGGGGTTGTGCACTGTGACCATAGTAAGCTTGTGGGGGTGGGGCAGCATGTTGAGGTGGTGTAGGGGAAGTGGGCCGAGACCATTGGGCTTTCCATGGGGACTGGGCCGGATGAGGACAAGGAGGTGGGGTAGGGTACCAATGTTGACCATGTGGCGGCTGGGAATAATTTGTTGGTTGAGGATAACCTCCATTATTCCACTGTTGAGGGTAGTAACCATATGAGCTTCTTCCACGGCCACGTCCTCCTCGAGAGTTTCGACCACGACCCCGGCCACGTGTATATGGTCTGGGTTGATAGTAGTCGAAGGTCTGATTAGGGTGAGCAGAAGGAGGCGGAGCCGGGCCGCCGGTGGTGGTCGCGTTGACGCCGGCGGGTGGAACAGACGAAGGGGTGTTGGAGTTGCGAGGGGCAGCGAGGGCAGAGTGTTGCTGTCTGGCGGCTTGGCGTCGCTGTTCTCTTTCGATCATGTCTTGTAACGCCCTAACACGTTTTAACCAAATTTAACCAATTTTAACGCAGCGGAAAATACATACTAAAAATTTCTTTCATGATATTCTTTCTTTCACTTAAATACATTAATCCCTTTTCATAAATTAATTAAAAACTATCATACGTATATCGAATTAAATGACCACATACACACCCACGTACAATCCATGTCTTGACTCGATCTTCAACCGCGTACACATCATGCGCAAACATTTATAAACCTGAACAACCTCCAGTCACCACAACCAATTACTTCATTAGCAACCAGTGACATAATATATATACTTTAAAACGTGCATAATCAAGCATCAACATCTCTTATTCTCATTCATATAAGTCCATTCGTCCATCCATTCGGACACTCTCGTCTGACTTCCATACTTAACCTTCATTCTCCATTATTAGTATCCTGCACTTCCATTTCATTTTTAACAGAAAACAATTAGCATCATTATTCTTTCCTATCACTTTCGACTCCTTTTTCCGTAAACTTACCTATTTACTGCCATTGTTAATACTTTCTCACATGTATCACAATAATCATCATACTACAATATATTTTACATCTAAAGTGTAAGTCCGGGATTTACTTACCTTACGCGTCCGTATTTGCATTCGCTTACTTGAGTCTTCTTGTCCCGTTAGCCTTCCATGCTCCCATCCATCATGACATGATTCCTATACTTTCATGTCATTACATTTACATCCTTATTAGCATACATGATTATTCATATGAATGATCATATCAAGTTCATATCTCACATATGTATTTCATTAGTCGATTCAAACAAGCATATAGCATACTCAACATCATCATAACACAACCTTCACATATTATTGTCATTTAGACATTTCATCAAACACATGGTGTGCGTACTACTTCCTAGGCACTATGTACAACTAGTTTATGCATAATCTTCCTAATTCATTCATATTTCATCAAATCTTCTTACTTATTAACAAATACCATTAACACATAAACATCAAACATATCAACACCATATTTCTTTCGATTCATTTAACAATAGTTCACCATAACACAACATAATTCATGAATATTGAACAAGGATTGTACATGATGAACACCCATGTCATCTTAATCATCCAACTAGTGGGTTTACATCCTTAAACATCAAAATAGTCAAAATTATGCATAACACATGTTCCCTATGATGATGTTAACACATATTCATGCTTAATTTCATACAATTTCGTGGATTGATCATAACCCACTTCTTACAATATCATCAAATCTTAAATTACAACTTACCACATGTTTGCTAGGGCTAGATTATCAAGAAAACGAGTTCATGCATCGGATTTGAGACTAATCTCATTGTCAATTTGAAGCTTTCTTGTGAACTAGGGTTTACACCCATTCTTTCTTCCTCCTGCTCGATCTCACGCACACACACACCCAGTGTGTGTGAGATTCTTGTTTTAATTAAACTCATATTCAATTTTGGCAATCTTAGTCCCTCATGTTCTTTCTCTTATTTATAATTGGCACAACTCTCATTCTCTAATTGTTTCTACCATGTTTTTAACTAGGATAAATAACCTAGTTATTTATTTCTTGATGTGCCATATCATAACATTTAACGAATATAAACATTCGGGTTTTGGGGTGTTACATGTCTCTAGCATCATCCCAGGAGTTGTTCGATTGATTGATAAAAGAGGCCGTAGTATCATACTTTGGTGGAAGACCTTGAACCATCTGCAAGACCAATCGAGATTCGGTAACGGGTTGGTCGAGGTCTTTCAACTGTTCAGCAATATCTTTCAATTTTTGGAAATACTCATTCAAAGATGAGCAGGAAGCCAACGTTGTGTTGGTGAAGGCCTGTAGAAGAGAAGATGCACGCGAGTTCTTGTTATTTTGGAAGATAGACTGGAGTTTATTCCAAGCTTGTTGAGCGGTTGACTGATCATCCAAGATACGAACCAGGAGGTCATCCGAAAGTGTTCCGTAGATCCACTGTAAGACGATAGAGTCTATTTTAGCCCATGATTGATAATCGTCGTCCGTCTCGGCTGGCGGCTTGGTTCCGTCGATGTGTTTCAAAACCTCATAGCCTTTTGCGTGAAGTTTGAAGAGTTTCACCCATGCCGTGTAGGTAACCTTTTCACCATCTAGGATTCTGACTTTATTCTGAATGTTGGTAACTGAGTAAACAGGATGGAGAGGTTTGTTATCAGTTGTAACCGAGGAAGAGGAAGTGTCTTTTCCGGTCATGATGTCGCCGGAAATGGTGAACGGATTGGAATGGGTGGGGGTTTAAATTAAGGCTCTGATACCATATTAACACTGTGGTATCAATCGATGATTTACAATAATGAGGAGAACAATATAAATAGGAATACAATAAAAACAACTTTCCTAATGAGTTCCTAACAAATCTCCTGCAGTTATGGTGATTGACTGTTTCCTAATGAGATAGGATCTGGTCCGCTAATATGGATAATCTAAACCACAGCTTATTAACACATGGTGATACTCATAAACACTCACCAATGTACTAATCATTATTAACACACAGTAATAACCATATATTAAGGACCATTATAATTTATTTGTCGGTAATGCTGCTTGTAATTTTAATATTCTAACAAAAAGGCACAAGCACTAGAACACTCTAAGCCTTCATCCCGAAAAGCCCTATATTTATTAATCAAACCACTTATCTTTCTCGAATTAAAACCCATCACGACACCACTCTTCACCATCGTTCATCTCTATCACTCACTCTAGCTTCGGGCCTCTCTCTGTCCATCTGTCATCGTCACCAACACAACAACTACAAGGACAACACCACCACCACCACCACTGTCACGACCACTTCCAAGACTACCACTGTTTGTGTAAGTTCCCTTTACCTCAACTAGGTTTAGGTTTTCTATTAGGTAACAAGTCTTAACTTTATATCCTTGTAATTGATCTTTATTATTTCATCAATGTTCTATATATTTGTTACTTAGTTTTGCCTCATTCTATGTTTGGTTTGTGAAAATGGAATGTATAAAACAATAGTAATAAGCAACACTTGATTGAATATTTTTCAGTGGTCGATTTTTAGCACATGACAAGCTATTGTTCTAATTGTTTGAGATTGACAATCTAATTTTCTATAGTGCATGCAAATATCAACTATTGAATAGTGCAGCCGTTATGCTCTGAATAATTCACTTAAGGTTAGAAGCTAATTGCACAACTTTTATTTGAGTTCTTTTCTTTTTAACTTGCATCTAAATTCGTCCAAGCTATCTAGGTTTGATATATGAACTAATTGTTTGATTTTAATGTTATGTCCGAGCTATGCGAAAGTCCATTTAACACTAACAAAAAATTAACAGATGTATAGATTGTCACCTAAAATACAAGTGTCGCATATGGGATGCTTTGTTCGCCTCACACATTAAAATCACTATTACATGAATCATTATACTTCCTTATTTTCTCTCATGAAAAATTCCTTCAGTTTATTTTGGTATATTAAAGTCTTTCGGCTTGTAAAAAGTACCTGAAAAGTCACCTTTACACGTATTAAATGTAACATACTTGTAAAAAAAAATAATGACAACTTGTTAACTCTTAAAATGACCAAAGTTTGATTAACGGACATTCAACAATTTTACAAAAAAAGTTATACCATGTTATTTTGACCACTGTGAGAACTTAATATGAAAAGTAGTAAGAACTAAGAGTTTTTGTCTTTTTTGAAAAAAAAAATTATTTGTTTTGTTTTCTTTCGATATCAACCAAACATATTGTAGGAAAATTTTGACCATTGTTAGAACTTAATATGAAAAGTAGTAAGAAGAGTTTTTTTCTTTTTTGAAAAGAATATGTATTTGTTTTTTTTCTTTTGGTATCAACCAAATATATTGTAGGAAAACCATTGTGCTCGTATTACTTCTGAGAATACATGACGAAAACTGTATAAACTTTCGCGATGTTGTGAACTCATTTCCAAAAAAAAAATAGTACCAGATATCAATTAGTCGCCTTAAAATTTGTGGTTTGATCCAGATACAAAACTTAATTTAAGAATGTTACCTTAAGTTAACAAAGAACGATTTACCAACAATTGCAGCAAACCCAATAATATAGTAGATTTTTTTTTTAAAATGGCAATTATTTTGCAGCTAAGAGACTGTGTAGTGTATGATCTAAAAACTATAAGTTTTAAGTTATGTGAGAACCTCCAAAATTCAGCTTTCTACCGTCTTTGTGAAATTATATCATTGGATCTTTCAATCATTTGATTCATGTTTTCGTTATCTATAGCTTTGAGGCGCATAAAACCCAAACACAAAAGACAAAACAGAATATATATGTGTATATATATATAAGAAAAGGTTCACCTTAAATAAAAATATATTACAAAATATATAATAACGAGACTCTCGTTATTCATGGGAAATTGATTTAGTACAATACCGGTTATAAAATGCAATTTTATATACCAAAATCGATTCAAGCCGCGTCTTGATGTCGGGTCAAAATATGTCGCGTTTTATACTAGTTTATGTTGCGTCTTAGTATGTTAAATGTGTTAATTCATATGTGTTATATAATTATTGTGTATTAGCGTTCTTTGTGTTTAACAGGTATTAAAATGGGCTAACGAGAGTAAACGAGTTAAAAGCGGGTCTAACGGATTAATGCATGACTTGCAAAAGAAAAAAAAAATCAAACTTCGGCATCCACAGCGACACGCGACAGGCCGTTCTTTGTGTTTAACAGGTATTTTTTCCAACATCCCTTACAGGATTGATAAAATTATTAGCGAAATTAAGGCCATGGGTTTTATTTGGTTTTCAAATAGGTCGAGATACAAAGAGATAGATTGGGTAGATTGGAGTTCCTTTGATAAGATGTAATCGATAGTTTGTCTATTTGTTTTTTGGTTAGCCCGGTTTGGGTCGGCCATTTGTGAATGAAAGTAATCTTCAAAAAAATATATATAATCTCTCAAATCTTTCATTATTAAAGGAAGATATATCAGCGCCATATAAAAAATGTGGGCATGAATTCTCATTACTTTTCATCACTTTTCATATAATCCTCATCAGCCGTCACGTACCGGAACAAGGGATGAATTTAATATTTTATTTATCATCTCTCAAGCAACCTTGGATGTTTGTGTCGGATATTATGTCCGGTTCGATAAGTCAACGCTGCCGACCGGGTCTTGACCCGTAAGAGTTACACCTTGGGCAACGAACTAAAAATCCACTTAACTTGTTTAACTGGCAATTACGAACAATATACGAGACAAATCATAATTATATTTATGATCATAAGCGGGTATTAACTGAGAGACGGGTACATGGACCGGGTGACACGGGTATTCACCTAACTTGTGGCCAATCAAAACACATGCAATTTTGCATGTCTTGACACTTGGCGAGCATGCAAGTTGTCAATGGTCTATATGAATGAGGGTCATGTTTTGAGAGATGATGAACATAAGGTTGCAAAAACTCTCTCAACTCACACACCCAAACCGGCCACCACCTCCTGCCGGACAGGCCGTCGTCGCCCCGCCGCCTACTGCCGCGGCTGCCGCTGTTGACTGCCGCCGCTTAGCGCCGCCCCTTTGTCGTGCCTCGGTGGTTCGTTAACTAGCCCTTGTTCGTTGAACCTCGGTGTCTCGACCGGTTTATTACTAACCGAAGGTATATCTAAATCCCCTATGGTTTGCGTTTATATTTCGTGTTTGCATGTTGGTGACCTTGTTCCATTGCGGGTGCTCCTTGGTATAAAATACTCGTGTTATTTTGCTACATACGCTTCCGTTGATTAAAAATGTATATATAGTTTTAACTAGTTAAAGTTTATTTTGAATGACATATATATACATGCATTTTTATTTGTCAAAAGTGTTTTGACTAATCCTTGTAACGAAATAAACACATAAATAATATGAACCGGGTTCATGAAACAAAAAGTAAAATTATACCACGGATATCCTTCAGTTTGATCAACACGGGATGACAGCCGTAGCTGTGAAGACTATCATGAGTGGCTAGGCTCTTCGTGGATTCCTCCAGTCGTACGGTTCAGTTAGGTTTTTACGTTTCTCAGTTTATACTCAGGTTTGGATGTATTTTTGACTTTGAAAACGTTGTATGAATACATTGATGTGTTGGTTTATTTGAACTATTTGCATGTGTTCTGAGTTCTTGCTTTACAACTTGTTCGGTTGATGACAAAACCTAGTAACTTGTTGAGTGACATGGAGTAGGTTGACTCACGCTAGTAAATAGGGTTAATTAAGTTATAAAAGATCTGATGACAAAGACCTGCTTTTTTATTACCATATTAAATTAACCAACTTTCCAGCATCATGTCTATGAAATGGCCAATTAACTGAGTAAACTGAGTTTTGTGAAACCTAGAACCTGAAGTTTGGAGGAAGTTACGTTTTATAAATCTGATATCTTTTCTCGTAGTTAGTTTAAAGATATCCTTTAAATCAATTAAAAACCCCCAATTCTATATTAGTAGTAGTTAATTAAATAATTTAGCTAAACACTAACCACATATTCCCCATGGATACGATGCCCTACTTACGCTATCTATTTAGTTTAATTAGGTTTTTGCATGACTCTTACGACAGTCATCAAAATGGCGCCGTTGCTGGGGAATTAGTGCGCTTAGTGTTAGTTAGTTAGTTAGCTAGTTAGTTGTTCTTGCTTTCTCATAAAATATAAAAACCCCAAAAATATTGTTCGTTTTGTTTTATTTTATTTCATTTTTGTTAGTTCGATATTACGCTCGGTTGTATTGTTTGTGCTTGTGTAGATTTCGAATCATGGATCGAGCTTATCAGCCCGGGTTTAATGAATTTGAGGATGTTGAATTCTCACAACACAGCCAACTAGTGCATCAGCAAATGAGCTTTCAAAACAGACAATTACCGACTCAAAACCAATATGCCTGATATGATGTAGATGAAGAGAATGGGTATTAAGACCAGTTTGGATGTGAAGAGTATAATGACTTTGTGCCTCCACCGCAGCAGTTTATTCAAAGAGGTCATAATCGGGCCAATTTGAGTTAGCAAAGGTTTAATAATGTTCAACAAAATAGTTATAGAATATCGAGTGGTCCAGCTGAAGGTTCGAATAATGAGATGATGTTACTGTTGAAACAGATAAAGCAAGGATCTTGCAATTATTCGAGCTATTAAGGAGATCAAAATAACTATGACAGCAACTGGCAGACTCAAGAGAATAGGCAATCGGGTCAGCATGAGTCGGATGATAACTCCATCAATGAAAAATTTGATATGATTATGGAGTTATTGAAGGATATTCAGGAAGGTAACGAGGTCAGAGATAAGGAGGTTAAGGCATTGTCACAGCAGGTTGGACAATTAGCTGAAGAAGTGGCTATTATCAGAAGAAATCAATATCAGCTTCTTAGTGATTTTCAGGAAAATACATCTCACAATTCTTCTCACACGAGTGTCCACATAGATGAGGTAAGTACTCCTTCACTTTCTAAAACTTCTACTGTTGAAACTCAGTCACCACAACATGTTGAGGGTATGGTAGAGGATGTGACTGAATCCGAGGATGAGAGTGAACGTGATCAGGAAATTGGAAGTTTTATAAAGTCTAAAATTGGTTCAAATAAAAAGTTTTCGGATGGTGATAATGAGAATGTAAAGGTTCCATTCCTTATGGCCTTACTTGCACCAAAAAATTTAACTAAAATAAAATATTCTAAGGGTGAAAGTTGGGAAAGTTTTGAAAGGGTAAAAATAAATAAATTGTTACTTGAAAAAATTAAAGAAAGTCCTGATCACGTTGAATTTTTTGAAGAGTTGAGTACCCGCAAACGACGTCGCAAGTTTCCTAAACAACTTTAGGTTGACTTGTTTGTTCACATGCCATTTTATTGTTTATCTCGAATAACTAGTTTGCCATATGGATTCATTTAAACTTATTTACTTATGCTATGTATCAAAAACTTGTATACTCGCCAATGCCTTGTGTGTTGATCTATACTTTCTAACATATTGCAGGATGATGCTGATGTTAAAATGGGCGTAGTGACGAGGCCTTAGATACGTACACATCTAGAAATTGTAGATTTTAATTGTCGTATCAATTTTGTACTATGCTATGTCCTACTTGTTTTGTTGTATTGAATTATGTTGTAGTTGAATATCTTGTATTGTAATCCGACTTTTGAAATGAAATGAAATCAGTTTATGTTAATTATATTGTCACTTTTAGTGTTGTGTGCAATGAGCAATCTATCTTCGTCTCACTTCGATGTTTCCGCCATCGGTTGGGGTGTGACATTCTGTTCGGTTATCCTTTACGATTACTATCTTAAGATCCCGGTTCCACATTAGTTCTATAACCAGTAGAACGCGTCAAACATGTGTAGGATTCTAACCTAGGTAGTGTGTTCCCCATAATCTGAATTCGTCCTCAGTCTTAGTTTGTGTCCCCTTCATCTTTCGTTAATTTAGTAGTTTGTTAGAACCCCCTCCCTAAATCAATAAAAACAAGTAATTCAGTTAGGTTAGATAAGTTAGATCGAGTCTTGTTAACATAGTCAATAGAGTCTCGTGGGTTCGACACTCGGACTTACTTAGGCTATACTACATTGACCGGTACACTTGTCGTTTGTGTGGTCTAGGTTTAGAGAGTCTTAGTTATAAATTTAAAACTTAGAGAGTCTAGTTTAGGGTTTGATTTTAGTTAATTTAATTAGACCACTTTTAGCACATCAAGTTTTTGGCGCCGTTGTCGGGGACTCTTGGTGACTGCGTTACAAGCCTCGATTAAACTTAATCTGCTAAATCTGTGCTACATGTATATTTGTGTAATTTTTTTGTTTTCTATATAGTTCTCTTTTTATTCTCTCTACCTTGTTCTGCTTTTTCTACTCTTTTAATGGCAGGTAATACTATCAAGTGCCATCCCCACATGCTTACGTTCATGGCAATATGTCTGACTTTCGTGCATAAGATGATAGAATTTCAAGAGTACGGGGATCCAAGGTTTCCTAAAATGGTCGACATACTTGATCGAATGATCGGGCTACTAGACCAAATGATAAAGAATATCATCAGTCAGCAAATGGATCCAACGTGTGAAGAAATGCGTTGGGGAAACCGAGAGCGGGAGCAACAAAATATGCGGGGTCACAAAAGCATATTTAGGTCCAGTTTCTATGAAACCCAACGATTGGAGACATTAATGGACGTTTGAGTCCCACCTCCGGTTACACAGGGTATACTATGGGGCTACGATGATGAGTGGGTTAAAGTTCTAAGCATAAATGTCAAGTCGATAGTGGTCCCAAGCTTACTGATGAGGAGACGCTATTGGGAGACGTGGAGAGTAATAAAGAAGAAGAGATAGAAAGAAAAGGAGAAGAGGAAAAAGAAGTTGAGCAGACACCTAGTGAAGTTCAGATGTCCTGGGAAAATGAATTTAGGGAAGAACTAGATGGGCTGCCGGTAGATGAAGAGGTAGAGGAGTTTGATCCGGAGGGGGACCTTGCTTACTTAGAAGCTTTACTTGAAGGAAGCTCAATGATAGATATCAAACAAGAAGAAGTGGTGGTGGAAGAGGAAGAACACCACAGCTGGCCCGTGGTACTGATAATGAATGCGAGTAAAAGTTCAAAACCACGGGAGAAGGAAATGAGAAGATCACTTTGGAATGGGGAGGGGGATAGAAGAGGGTCAGCAAAATCGAAGAGGAAGGAGCCACTAAAGCGAGACCAGTCTTCTTGTTACATGTCACGCATCAGGCTCATGCCAGTTAAGTTTAAGTTTTGGTGGTCTGACCTGTTTCAAATGTTTAAAATATTTTACAATTCCATCATTAAATGTTTAATGTTTTATGAGAACCGGGTGGAATTAAACGGGCTAGACCGGGTCCAAGTCAAAGAGAAACCTTCTGAATAAGTTCAAGTATGGGGAGGCTTTGTAGAGTTTGTATAGTTTGGTTTAAATCTTATTTTTCGTTTTGTTTTTGGTAGATTTTCGGTTTTTAGTTTTTGTACTTTGAGTCTAAGTAATAGTTTTTTTTAGAGACGATATTGCTTTGGGTTTTGTTTTGCTGTGATTGTGCAGGTTTGGATTCTACCACCCGTACTCAATCTCCATTCGGGTGATTTCGTAGCTTCCATATTGATGTAACCCAAGCTGACTAGGCAACCATCGCGAAGGAAATGCTATACAACGTTCGTTGGATTCAAGACACTTACAGCTAGCACTGACTTTTGTCCTAACCAGCTAAGTCTTTTCCAACTCTCTTTGTATTTTTATTTTTATTTTTATTTTTTTTATTTTTAGTTTCCGTCTCTGCATTGGGACAATGTAAATCTCAAGTGTGGGGATGGGTAACTGCTTTTTTGGTTAGTTTGAGTCATAAAAAATAGAAAGTTTTAAAAAATTAAATAAATAGAAAATGTTACTAAAAATACATTTTGCAAATAATGGAAAATGATAGAAAAATTGGGATTGCTTGGTTACATGTGAAATCAATCTGACGAAAGAATTATTTTCCGGGATGTATTGGTAGGCCCAACCGATTTAGAGGGTTCCCTAGATTGTTTTAAACATTACCTTAATTCTAAATCATGAAGTCTTGTGGGTACTCATCGTAGGGGATATAAAAAACGGAAACCGTTGAGGGTATAAAAAGAGCCATTATAAGTAAATAACCTATAAGTATTTTAAATTAAATTGGCACACCTTATCCTTTTTAGGAAACTAAATCCGGATTCGGGTGGCGCTGAAAAAAAATTCCATCGTCCATTCATACGAGCTATTGTAATAATACAAACGGAAGCCTATGGTATTAACCGCTGGGATGGTGACTCGGGTGGGGTATACCAGGTAGGTGGAAGTAAAAGAAAAAAATGTTAAAGCTCATCATCATTCATCATTCCATCCAAATTTTAATTTTAAACTACATAAAGGTTATTTATATAGGATGGTAGATTTTTAATCCTTTCCTGATAAGCCTGAGATGGGATTAGGTGGATCTTTAAACCTTGAGTGTGAAACCCTTATATGAAATGATAACTTGAACCTAATAATTACATGAAAGAAGAGGCCTGATGAGTTGGTGGTTGGGTTTAAGCGGAAAATTATACCGGTAATCGTGGTTAAACATTTGGAGTCTTTTAAATAAGAAATCTAAAGTTTTTGAAATGGTGATCCTAGTTCTGAATCCGTTAGCATAAGTATTTTTCAGGGACGAAAAAGGTTTAGTGTGGGGATATTGATGTGTGGTAAAATACACATATTTGTCTAGTGTAAAGTGTATAATTTTTGTATAGTTTTTATTTATGTTAAATGGAGCAAAAACGAGTAATAAGGAAATAACCAGCCAGTTGAGCAGAGTAGAACATCAGTGACCGAATTAAAATTGTCTCTATTTCCCTTGATTTGTGTGAGGCCACTATCTATATTTTATAAGTTAGAGGGCTACCATAATATAATTATATAATTGGGGTTCACAACAGTAAACCCGAAATGGTTTTTTTCTCTCTAATAGACAAAATGTCGTCGTAGTTCGGATCCTGCCGGAGGCTTGACGAAGTGGGGTTTGCTGAGTTAGCGAGCAAGGTCGCCATTACAGTCTGGCTGGACCTTTCCCTCTAACTTGGTTCTCTTCCCTTCCATTCGCCGTCGGGGGTATTCCACCATTTCTTTGGTTGGTCGCCGGTGGCTCGACGAAGAAACGTTTAACCGGGATAGTGTGCGAGGTTGCCACTTTCATATTCTGGAAGTGTTTTTAAAACCCTACCTTTCATCCTATCTTGTGTTTTCTCGTCTTCCTCCATTCACTTGCTGGGACTGACCTTTTAGGATTAGTATCTACCTGTGTCGGAAATCAAATCGCCAGTGGTTCGACGAAGGGGTGATCTAGGGAATAGTGTGCGAGGCATATACATCTACTCCCATCTTGGTTGTGGTTTTGACCTTGCCTTTCACCCTATTTCATTGTCTCATCTCTTCCATTCACCTTCTGGGTTTTGGTTTTCACCGATCCTGTTACTAGATGTCAACGGAGGGATTAGAAGAAGGTGAACTACCACAGATGGAGGAAAATAAGAATTCGGGGGACGGAAAACCAAGGAAGGAAGATGCTACTACCTTCTACGTTACAAATATACCAACATGGATGACGGATGCGGAATTATGGACAGAGTGCAGAAACCTTGGTTGGTTGGTTGATTCTTACATAGCCAAAAAGAAAGATACACTTGGTAGGAGATTTGGTTTCCTGAGATATGCCTACGTCAAGGACGCAGATAAGCTGGTGAAAGCAATTAACATGGTTGACTTACAAAATGCTAGATTAAAAGCAAATGTGGCAAAATACAATAAAGACATCAGAAAGATGAAAAGCGAGAAAGGCAAGATATGGAGGAATAAGGGTACAGAGTATGATGGGGAATACCAGAGACAACAGCATCAAAGACAACACACAGTGGCAGGTCAGACACAAGAAAATTACGGCTATGGGGATGGACAAGGCAACTATGGGGGTGGACAAGGCAGCTGGAAAGATATTTTATTGGGAAACAAGAAGAATAACACATTGGGGAATGGATTGGTGCTGAGCTTTCAACATGAAGCGGACACGATGAAGACATGGAAACGGAAATCATTTGTGGGTAGATTTAAAAAAAATTAGGAATGAAGAACGCTCGTACCCTAAGAACTCAGGTGAGAAGTCAGGGTGGGTTCTTAAGGTTCACATGGGGGCTGGGTTTTATTGCCACGTTTGAAGAAGAAAGTATCATGCTAGATTTTTTGAAGGGTGCAAGAATGGTGTGGGGAAAGGAACTGGAGGATCTGAATGTTTGGGAGGGTCAAAAAATACCATACCAAAGGTTGGCCTGGTTGTCTATCAAAGGCGTGCCGTTGCAGTTATGGTGTAGCTCAGTCATGAACGAGATTTCGGGAAGGTTTGGGAAGGTGGTCAGCGGCTCTACGGCCGATGTCTGGGATCTCAATCTTGCAATGGATAGGGTCGGCATCGTGGTTAACGATGGTAAAAGAGTTGAAGAAAAAAATTGTGTTACGTGGAAACAAGCCACTTTTGATGTATGGATCTCTGAGATGGATGAGGAATGGGCTCCAAGTTATATTACCAGGAATATCGTAAATCAAGTACCTGAAACGTCGGCGAACCATGATAAGGAGCCACCGGAAAAACCTGTTGATCCAGCAATACAGAACATACCGGTAAATTCTCCGGCAAGGGATAGGGGGCCAGCACAAGAGACGCATAGGGAATCTGAACCGGTGGAGAACAGGGAGAAATCCCAAGAGTCGCATGGGGAAAAGGAATCTTTGGAGAAAAAAAAGGGGAATATCGAAGATGTAGTAGTAATTATGTCTGAGGCAGAGTTGACCAAGAATTTAAATAATGATGAAGATCCCAATATTGATTGTAATGAATCAAGAGAAAACATGGGGGTGCACATGATAGAATCGGATATGCAATCCAACGAATTTGAGGGGCCTACAGTTGGGCTGGCCCAAGGAAGCAATAAGGGGAAAGAAGGCAAAGCCCATAAGAAGAGAAAAAGAAGCCTACTAGGGGATTTAAAAAGTAATGAATTAAAACCCAATAACCAAGTTAGAAAAAACAGGGGTATCGATCTAAATGTTGAGCTGTCAGACGAATCAAGATTGAACCCTAGGAAAAAAGTCACCAGAGTGAAACTTAAGCTGAGAAAAAATAAGACGAAAGGAAAAAAAGGTTCGAGAGGTTGAAGAAGAGTGGGACGGTAGAGGATGTTCTTTGGAAGATGACTTCGAATCAGATTGGGAGGAAGATGCAAGCTCAGATACGACTCTTGTACCTGATACAAACCCAGTGAGCAATCTAACACTAGAGAATGTCGATGAAGCAGCGGAAGAAGTAAAGAGTACGAAAGAAATCGGGGCAATACTAGGAGTGGATTTTGCCAGAAGTATCAACCAAGTTGAGAAAGCTATTAACGATGAACAGGTGGATGCTGGAGTCAAATGAATTGGGCGTCACTTAACGTCAAAGGGGCAGGTGGTCCAGGAAAGGCATCGCTAGTCAGGAGCCTTATAAAAGAAAATAATATTAGTTTCTTAGCACTTCAAGAAATTCAAATGTGTAACTTGACGGAAGCAAGAATTCGGAAGTTTTGGGATGGATCGTCTATGGAGTATATAAAAGTTGATGCATCGTGCAGATCAGGTGGCATAGTCTCGATTTGAAACCCGGGTTTGTTCAAAAAAATATGGAAATCGTGGACATAAATTTTATCATGGTTAAAGGTGAATTAACTGGGGCAGGAATAGAGATTTCTGTGATTAATGTCTATGCACCGAGTACAAGTATGGAAAGAATACGACTGTGGAATAGTTTATTATCTATTCTTAATGAGTTACAAGGATTGTGTTTACTTATTGGAGACTTCAATGAGGTTCGAGTCCTGGAGGATAGATGGAACTCAAACTTCGATAGTAACAATGCTCTCCATTTTAATAATTTTATTGGCTCAGCGGGTCTACTAGAATATCCTATGTCAAGGAGAAGGTTCACGTTTCTGTCTGGGGATGGGAAGAAAATGAGCAAAATTGATAGGGCCTTGGTTAACAGTGATTTCATGTCAAAGTGGCCAAACGCTTCATTAAGAGCTCTTGAAAGAACAATTTCGGACCACAGCCCACTTATATTAGTTACCGGAAATACAGACTTTGGACCTACCCCATTCAGATTCTTTAACAGTTGGCTGGACATTCCTGGTGTAGAAGAGGTGGTGAAAAAGGGTTTAGGCTGTCATGGTAATGAAAGGTTCAAGGATCAGCTGCTTGGTCGCAAATTAAAGGGGATTAAAGATGAACTAAAAAAATGGAGAAAATAATGCAAAGAGGCCGAAGAAAAAGAATTTACTGAAGCGATCAATCAAGTAAAAAGACTGGATTTTGTGGCTAAAGAACGTGGTTTGGAGGATAATGATATCGATTTATGGAGAGGTTATAAGGGTAAGGTAAGAGATTGGTTCAAGAGGAAAGCCAAAGATTACCAACAAAAGGCAAGAACAAGATAGATAATGGATGGAGATGAGAATTCCAGGTATTTTCATACGATTTTAATTATAACTTGGCGAGAAATAAACTAAATGGGTTGTGGATTGACGGGTCTTGGATGTCACACCCCGACCACGAAAAACAACAAATCGTGGTGGAAACGTCGGGGAGTGTTGTAACAGAATCATTGTTTCATAACACATACATTGAAGTTCTGTTTTATTAAATTAAATGTATTACATTACATTGAAAATCAGAAACAAAACATGAACCAATAGACTTTCATTGTTATTAAGTCACTAAGGCCTCGTCCGTTCCTATGTGAGCATGCATCAATATCATCATCAAATATCACCAACTATGGAACCTGAAACACATGCGAAAATACGTCAGCATAAAAATGCCAGCGAGTACTTAGGTTTTATGTGAGTGTCAGATCCATATCTAGTTTACATGTTGCAATACTTAATTAAAAACGTTGTTTTAAAAAGTATAGTATTGCTACATAACTAACCAACTCAAATCAAGTTGGTTATACTTTATAAAATCTCGTAGCCATGATTCTTAACCCAAAACATTTATTTTATTAAATCAAATTGTAAAACATCTCGTAAAAACTCGTTAATAAAACTCGTATGGTTTATATCATTAGAAAAACCTTGTAATATAACTCTGTTTTGATAGCCTTGCCCAAGTGATCTAGATAATGCAACGATATATAATGTGTTAAAAGCACTTATATATAGGAAGTACTAGCGGCGTATCCACCATGCTTTTAACACATTACACCCGCCCCGTTACCTAATCACTTCCCTAACCCAACGGTTCAAACAGATTCAAACGGTTCACATAAATCAAACAGTTACAAACGGTTCACATAAATCAAACGGTTACAAATGGTTCACATAAATCAAACAGTAACAAACGGTTCACATAATCAATCAGATTCAGATGGTTCACATAAATCAAACAATTTCAACGGTTCAAACAGTTCAAAATGTAAAACAATGTGTCCATATGCTGGAAGAACATATGCAACAAAATGTAATATATAAAAATCAATGTGCTAGCATGCTAAGAGAACATTCATAGCAAAACATAATGAAATCATGTACTATATACGTACTACTGAACATAACAAGTATATGATATAAAAGCATGAAAACACGAAAGTAACAAGTAGGCACATGTGTTTCACCCCAAAACAGTTTGAAAACAGTAAAAGAGGGGACTATGTACTCACTCGAGGATGCTTAGAAGTCTTGACTAACAACCAAGCAAAGCTAGAGGGATCACGGAAATCAAACGGTACCTAATATAGGTAACTATGTTAATAAACCGGACCTAAATCGGAAGATCGGATAGGATGAGGTTTCGTAAACCAAATGAGTATTGGAACTCATGTGAAATGGTTTAACAAAGCCTACATACTAAAATAAAACCCAACCTAAGTGCTTACGACCCATTACGACTCGTTAAGGTAGCTTACGCCACTTTAACGCGTCGTTCACGTAAAACGTGTTCGTACCGTCTAACTAGTCCTATGACAAGTATTATATGCCTTAACATGTCTAATAATGTTGCCTAATCAGTTTAGATGTCAAAATTTAGGTTACATATGCTTAAAATGAATTTATGCGTAAAAAAGGCATTTTGGTCATTTTCCTAAGGCATATAAACTACCTATCATACAACTAACTAAACGAAGTGACCATAAGGTATAACCTCGGAAGGTTATTCCCCATATAACTAGGATCACAAAATATGTTTGGTCGGATCCTAATGAACCACCAAACGGGTCGGGTTCGAAAGTCTAAGCGGTTGTTTAGACCGCTTATCATACGTCCCTATATAAGCACTAAACTAAAAGTGACGAGTTAAACATGTTAAAACATGTTTAACGAAGTTAGAAAACAAGTTTGATATCAAAACAAAAGGTTTTGATACCTAAGAATAGTTTGGTTGCAAAATACGCATGAATACGCATTTGGACCGAAACTATGACTCGTCACTACACCTAATCAACGTGATAATCAGTAGGTATAGTCACAAGGGACTATAACCATCATGATTACGCTCACGTTGCAAAGTTCAAACGAACTTTTTGTTGACGATAACCTGGTCAAAGCAGAAAGTCAAACACAGTTTCACTTTCGTGCTTAAAAACGCATAAAAGCATGAAAGAAACTTACAAAGGGTCCAAGCTAGGAAGAACTTGATCTAAATACTCAGGTATGAAGCATAAAGCTTCAACTTAGAGCATAAAATCAGATCAAGGTGTGAGGAAAATGGAATGAGAGTTTGGGTATTTATAGAGTTCGGAGAACCGTTAGGATCTTTTCTCGCATTTCGTGCCTTGATCTTGACCCTCCATGTGGGCACATAGTATTGCAATACAAGGGGACATGAAATACCATCAAATTTTAGCCCATAGAATGCAAAACTAGGGATTAAAAACCACCAAAACATCAAAATTGGACTAGATACAATGAATCTGGTCATTTGGGCACTTTTGACGCTTTTAGTCCCTGTTGATCAATAAGTTTATTTTTACGCACCAAAACACCTCAAAGCCTATTTCTAAGCTATGTAAAGTATATTTAGGGCATGTTTAACTTATGATCAAGTTCCGGAAATGTTCGTTTCTATACAAATCGGTATAGTTTCGCAGTTTGACACAATTAGTCCCTGCGATCGAACAAACCTGATTTCAACACACCAAACCATCCAAAACTTATTTCTAAGTTATGTGAAAGTTATTTAAAGTATGTTAAACCTATGTCACTATTCCAGAGTGTTTTTCGCGTTAAACTGACTGCGTTTACGCACCAGTTTGCGTATAACCTTCCAGAAAGCGATTTAAAGCTTGAAATCGGACATGAATTGATATGTGCACATGATACACATATTTACACAAATCCCAAGTATGAAACACAATATTTCATTGATTTGGTATTTTTTTGATGGTCGCAGAGGCACATGTGTCACAGTCTCCCTTACTTTAGGAAATTTCCTCCCGAAATTTATTCATAGGAGCCTGTCTGTGACTTTGTGTTAAATAACCATCAAAGATATGCAAGGCATAATCCTGTCATTTCCTTCAATGGACATTCTTCAGAAGTGAAAATGAACAGACGGAGTTATTTTCCTCAACGGGCATTCTTCAGAAATGAAAATGAAGGAATAACCAAAAGGATATTCATTTCCTCAACGGACGTTCTTCAAAAACAAAAATGAAAATGAACGGATAATCATTTTCTTCGACGAGTATTCTTCAGAAATGGAAATTAAGGAATAATCAAAAGGATATTCATTTCCTCAACGTACATTCTTCAGAAACAAAAATGAAAATGAACGGATAATCATTTTCTTCGACGGGTATTCTTCAGGAATGGAAATGAAGGAAAAATGAATATTCATTTCCTCAACGGACATTCTTCAGAAACGAAAATGGACGGACGAAGTCATTTTCAATGGGTGCTTCATCAGAAATGGAAATGAAGGAACAACATATTCATTTCCCACGCGGACTTTCTTCAGAAACGAAAATGAACGGACGGAGTCATTTTCAACGGGTGCTTCATCGGAAATGGAAATGAATAGAATTAATTCAAAATGATATTCATTTCCCTCAACAGACATTCTTCAGAAACGAAAATGAACGGACGGAGTCATTTTCAACGGGTGCTTCGTCAGAAATGGAAATGAATATAATTAACTCTAGACACATGACAAAACTTGATGTGGTTTCTGTGCACTAAATTCCATAATTATGTATGCATCCTTAATTACGTAATTTCTTGCACAGTTTGCACAGTTTGTTTTATAATGTGAAAGGGATAGAATTTGAACAAGCTTGAGACAACTTTGATTGGGTCAACACATAAACACATAAGCACATAATTGTTTTCTTGGTTATTAATTTGTTATTATCTTGCTATTGATTGTTATTAACTTGATGTCGATTTGAACATGGGTATTCACGGTATACCAGGAACCCAGTCGATGGACTTCAACGTCTTCAAGAATCTATCTGAAAAGATAGGATGACCTTCCAAAAATTCAATTTCGTTTACAAGGAACGTAACCTTCGAATTAAGGTACACAACAATTAAGGACTTAGGAAATACCCTTAGGTACCCTATTAAGGATTTATAGTGGTACTTTGGGTATTCGTCTAGAGTTGTAACTTGCGTCTTGTACTTCGTTTCCTTGGAGAAAACTGGTACTTACGATTTTCGTGGAAAACGCAAGAGATCATAAAATGGAAGAATTTTGGGGGTAGTCTGTTCTTCAAGGAATACGGTTCCTAGATTATCGGTATTGTAGGGGATATGTTGTTTATACATGCAACCACATAAATACAATGTAATGTAAATAAAAGATTTATTTATAAACAACATCTGTTTCACAAACCATGACAACAAAAGAAAATAATACTTAAGGCTTGATTAATTTCTAAACAACATTGTCTTCCAATCGGTCAGATGCTCATCCCTGCGCTGGATTCGCATTAGCAAGCTTTGGGAAATTTCTTCGGAAATGGCCCATCTCGCCACAGTTGAAGCAAGAACCTGGTAGAAAACGAGCTTGAGCAGGATTGTTGCCAGCTTGATTTGGGCAGATACAGTTGGGCAAACTCTTGCTGTATGACCAATAAGTCCACAGATTTGACATTTGCGGCACTTCACACTAGCATGATGATGAAGGCTACATTGGTTGCACAAGGGTGCAGTTCCGTTGTATGGCTTCCTAGCAGGGGGTTGAGCTGGTTGGTTGGGGACGACTTGATCATTGTGAGCAACCACGGAGAAAACAAACGACACACAAAAGCTGAATCAAAGTAAATAGGTCTTCATAATGTATCGCGAAGACATGCTTGCCTATAAGTGGACACTCACCCCAAGAGTTCCCAGGTAAGAGTGACTGGTCCGATACTGCGAATTTGTACGAACACTCTAGCCTTAGACAAAAGACTCAGGGTATAGGCACCCACCCTTCCAATTTGCACGTGTTCACATTATTTAGACCCAAACTTTGACGAGATTTTGAAAACTTTGAAGGTTCAAAACCTTATAATAAATCATCCTAGAACAGGTGACTAGTTTTCAAAGCAGATTCGAAATTTATGTTCTCATTGTGGTTGTCACCTAAAGATAGGCGACGGTATTGTTTTATGACTAAACGCAAGTAAACTCGCGTTAGGGTCCAAGGAAGGTTATTGACTAGGTCAAAGCATTACTAATAACCTAATTCCCTATAACCATGAGCTCTGATACCAACTTTTATGTCACACTCCGACCACGAAAAACAACAAATCGTGGCAGAAACGTCGGGGAGTGTTGTAACAGAATCATTGTTTCATAATACATGGGTTGAAGTTCTGTTTTATTAAATTAAATGTATTACATTATAGTGAAAATCAGAAACAAAACATGATCCAATAGACTTTCATTGTTATTAAGTCACTAAGGCCTCGTCCGTTCCTATGTGAGCATGCATCGATATCATCATCAAATATCACCAACTATGGAACCTGAACCACATGCGAAAATACGTCAGCATAAAAATGCCAGCGAGTACATAGGTTTTATGTAAGTGTCAGATCCATGGCTAGTTTACATGTTGCAATACTTAATTAAAAACGTTGTTTTGAAAAGTATAGTATTGCGACATAACTAACCAACTCAAATCAAGTTGGTTATACATTATAAAATCTCATAGCCATGATTCTTAACCCAAAACATTTATTTTATTAAATCAAATTGTAAAACATCTCGTAAAAACTCTAATAAAACTCGTATGGTTTATATCATTAGAAAAACCTTGTAATATAACTTTGTTTTGATAACCTTGCCTAAGTGATCTAGATAACGCAATGATATATAATGTGTTAAAAGCACTTATATATAGGAAGTACCATCGGCGTATCCACTATGCTTTTAACACATTACACCCGCCCCGTTACCTAATCACTTCTCTAACCCAACGGTTCAAACAGATTCTAACGGTTCACATAAATCAAACAGTTACAAACGGTTCACATAAATCAAACGGTTACAAACGGTTCACATAAATCAAACGGTTACAAAAGTTTCACATAATCAATCAGATTCAAACGGTTCACATAAATCAAACAATTTCAATGGTTCAAACAGTTCAAAATGTAAAACAATGTGTCCATATGCTGGAAGAACATATGCAACAAAATGTAATATATAAAAATCAATGTGCTAGCATGCTAAGAGAACATACATAGCAAAACATAATGAAATCATGTACTATATACGTACTAGTGAACATAACAAGTATATGATATAAAAGCATGAAAACACGAAAGTAACAAGTAGGCACGTGTGTTTCACCCCAAAACAGTTTAAAAACAGTAAAAGAGGGGACTATGTACTCACTTGAGGATGCTTAGAAGTCTTGACTAACAACCAAGCAAAGCTAGAGGGACCACGGAAATCAAACGGTACCTAATATAGGTAACTATGTTAATAAACCGGACCTAAATCGAAAGATCGGATATGATGAGGTTTCGTAAACCAAATGAGTATTGGAACTCAAATGACATGGTTTAACAAAGCCTACATACTAAAACGAAACCTAACCTAAGTGCTTACGACCTTTTACGACTCGTTAAGGTAGCTTACGCCACTTTAACGCGTCGTTCGCGTAAAACGCGTTCGGACCGTCTAACTAGTCCTATGTCAAGTATTATATGCCTTAACATGTCTAATAATGTTGCCTAATCAGTTTAGATGTCAAAATTTAGGTTACATATGCTTAAAATGAATTTATGCGTAAAAAGGGCATTTTGGTCATTTTCCTAAGGCATATAAACTACCGATCATACAACTAACTAAATGAAGTGACCATACGGTATAACCTCGGAAGGTTATTCCCTATACAAATATGATCACAAAATATGTTTGGCCGGATCCTAATGAACCACCAAACGGGCCGGGTTCGAAAGTCTAAGCGGTTGTTTAGACCGCTTATCTTACGTCCCTATATATGCACTAAACTAAAAGTGACGAGTTAAACATGTTAAAACATGTTTAACGAAGTTAGAAAACAACTTTGATATCAAAACAAAAGGTTTTGATACGCATTTTGACTGAAACTATGACTTGTCACTATACCTAATCAACGTGGTAATCAGTAGGTATAGTCACAAGGGACTATAACCATCGTGATTACGATCACGTTGCAAAGTTCAAACGAACTTTATGTTGACCATAACCTGGTCAAAGCAGAAAGTCAAACATAGTTTGACTTTCGTGCTTAAATACGCATAAAAGCATGAAAGAAACTTACAAAGGGTTCAAGCTAGGAAGAACTTAATCTAAATACTCAGGTATGAAGCATAAAGCTTCAACTTAGAGCATAAAATCAGAGCAAGGTGTGAGGAGTATGGAATGAGAGCTTGGGTATTTATAGATTTCGGAGAACCGTTAGGATCGTTTCTCGCATTTCGTGCCTTGATCTTGACCCTCCATGTGGGCACATAGTATTGCAATACAAGGGGACATGAAATACCATCAAATTTTAGCCCATAGAATGCAAAACTAGGGGTTAAAAACCATCAAAACATCAAAATTGGACTAGATACAATGAAGCTGGTCATTTGGGCACTTTTGACGCTTTTAGTCCCTGTTGATCAATAAGTTTATTTTTGCGCACCAAAACACCTCAAAGCCTATTTCTAAGCTATGTAAAGTATATTTAGGGCATGTTTAACTTATGATCAAGTTTCGGAAATGTTCGTTTCTATACAAATCGGTATAGTTTCGAAGTTTGACACAATTAGTCCCTGCGATCGAACAAACCTGATTTCAACACACCAAACCATCCAAAACTTATTTCTAAGTTATGTGAAGGTTGTTTAAGGTATGTTAAACCTATATCACTATTCCGGAGTGTTTGTCGCGTTAAACTGACTGCGTTTACGCACCAGTTTGCGTATAACCTTCTAGAAAGCGATTTAAAGCTTGAAATCGGACATGAATTGATATGTTCACATGATACACATATTTACACAAATCCCAAGTATGAAACACAATATTTCATTGATTTGGTATTTGTTTGATGGTCGCAGAGGCACAGGTGTCACATTGGATCACCAATCCATTAGTTATTTTAAAACATATTCAAGATAACATGAGAAAAAAATTCTTGGAACCGGTTGAATCAAGGCCTAGAATGCCACCCAACGGGTTCTCGAAAATTTCAGAAGAAGAGGAAAATCAATTGGTAGGAAAATTCACACGAGAGGAAGTAAAGATAGCAGTATGGGATTGTGGGTCGGATAAAGCACCGGGTCCTGATGGGATCACCTTTGCAGTCGTCAAAAAGTTCTGGTCTGAGCTTGAAGGAAATGTGATGGATATGATGTAGCAGTTCTATATCCACGGCTCAATTCAGAAACGTGTAGTGCTGCCTTTATCTCGTTGCTTCCGAAGGTAAAAGATCCAGTTACATTATCGGACTTTAGACCCATCTCTCTTATTGGTGTCCTTAATAAAATTATATCTAAGGTTCTCGCCAATCGATTGAAAAAGGTTCTTAATAGTATTATCTAACATGAACAATCTGCATTTGTTGCTGATCGGAATATTGTAGATGGTCCCTTGATTTTAAATGAGGTAGTGTCATTGGCAAAAAAACAAAAGAAACAAATATTTATGTTCAAAGCGGATATAGAGAAAGCATACGATACCTTAAGCTGGAAGTTCTTGATCTCGGTTCTCACAAACATGGGTTTTCCCTCCAAATGGAAAACCTGGGTTATGGGTATACTGTTTTCTGGTAAAGCTTCTGTGTTAGTTAATGGAACCCCAACTGGAGAGTTTCAATACAAGAGGGGTTTAAGACAAGGCGACCCGTTATCCCCATTTCTATTCACGATTGCAATGGAAGCTGTCATACCCCGATATTTCCACGTATTACCGGTGGGGAGTATCGTGACGTAGTTGATATCGTCATAGTCAAATAATCACAGTTCAATGCACAACGGAAGTCTAAAGTAAAATATATTACAAACCGAAACGAAAGTAACATAAGTATTACAAACGAAATGTAAAAGGATCCACAGGCGGATCAAAACAAAGGAAAAGTTGTTCTGCAGATTTTTAAGTGACAAAGCTTGCAAGACTCTTTATTTATTCACTCAGGAGTAGCCAGCCTATTTCGCTTATTACCTGCACTTAACCTTTTGAAAAATACGTCAGTTTACACTGGTAAATACAATTAACTGACACTATTTGAAAATGTTTTAAGAAAATTCATTTAAATGCACAAGGCACAAATAATCTTTTATAACTAGGGATAAAAATAAACACCATGAATGCAGGTGTAAAACACCATACGAAGAACATACAAAGGAAAACTACTATAATGAAGGTGTAAAACACCAAACGAAGAACACCTACTGGAATGCAGGTGTAAAACACCATGAATGCATGTTTAAAACACCATATGAAGAAGATCTAATGGAATTGAATGGAATTGTAGGTGTAAAACGCCACACATAATGCTGATAAAGATGATGGAGATCAGTTATTGATTATAAATATATCACGTAAAAAAATAAATTTTATCTCCTAAAATTACACCTAAAGCGGTTACATGAGATTTTACCTTTTAATTAGTCTTTTGAAATTAATTGAATTTTCCATGAAATTACTCAAATACCCTTAATCTCAATATTTAATTAATGCCATGTGTCATCACCATGTTCCTTTCTACACTTCTGAAACATTTGCCACGTTTTACATGATCCTTTATCCCCTTTCTCTCTTTTTCTCTATCCCTTTCACTCTCTCTCTCTCTCTCTCTCTCTATATATATATATATATATATATATAGAGAGAGAGAGAGAATGTTTAAATGAGAACGCTAAATATTGTGATAATTATGAGAACGAATGGAAAAATCACGAGAATTTGGTCAAAAACAATTCAAATTCGATTTTTTTCTATACTTATCATTATTATTCGAATACAATTTTAAAAGTTAAATTTACACTTTTAAATTTACATGTATTCGTAAATATTGAAAATTTACACGTGTAAAAATTTTAATAAGAGTGATTTTGAAAGTACAAATGAATTATTTGATATTGTAAATTCTTTTTTTAATGTTGTATTTTAATCACATTGAGGTTTGTATTAAAAAAATTGGTTTTGATTGGTTTTCTCATTTGTTCTCACGGTTCTCGCAATATTTAGCGTTCTCAAGATAACACTCCCCTAGGGTGGGAGTTGGCTACAAAGTCCATTTTTCCTACAAAGTGTACAAAGTCATAAAACACCACAATTTCAACGATAAAACACACTCAAAACCCACAAATAACAAAGTGAAGATTACTAAAACGCCATATTTGTAGGTTTTGAGTTGTGTGTTGGATGATAAGGCTTTGATTTTCGAATGACTAACATCAGTGTGTTTTATGTTGATTATTGATGTGTGTGAAGTGTTATATATATTAGGTGTATATTTTAAGCCCTTTTTAACACTTATTTTAGCCAAGTTTTAAATTTATAAAACACGATATTTTACTAACACTAAACACACATATGGGCAAGTGCACCCATCGTTGAGTGTAGTATAGCGTTGGTAAGATACCGAGGTCGTCCAAGGATACAAGAGCTTTTAGTACCGGTTTATCCTCAACGTCTAATCAAAATAAAAGTTTAGAAAAATGTTTTAAACTAAGAAAAGATAAAAACTAACTAAAATGCTGAAAATAAAAATAAAATAAAAACAGATAGACAAGATGAATCACTTGGTTCCGACTCGTATCTAGTATAACCTTTGATTATTTCCGCACTTTTGCACATAATTAAGAGATTATCTTAGTTATTGTAGTAGGCTCCTCTTTTGAAGGTGACGTTACCCTCACCCCAGTAGTTTGAGTCAGCAAGGATACAATCCTAAAAGGGTGGATTATTGGAAGATAATGAATTAAGTTATTAATGCAGTATTGTGGTAGGCCCCGCTTTTGGCGGTGACGTTACCCTCGGCTAAGTAGTCTGAGTCAGCAGGGATACAGTCCTAAATAGCCGGGTTATAGTATTAATAGTAGTTAACTTATGAGGGGATCAAAGAGTTTGGACCCCCGCCATCCAATACCGTGAAGTATTGAAGGAGGTCCTACTAAATTTAACCCAGGTCCATTGCAGGACCTCTAAACGCTGAACAATGGCAAGACCTTTACCAAACCGTTCCCTTAACCCCCGACCAGGTAGCCAACATACCTCCATATAGACCATGGAGATATGAATGGTGAAAATCCTTTATTTTATATAGACAGTAAAATAATGCCAAGACACCACGGACAAACGATAAGGAAAGATCACCTTCAACATAAGTAACTAGTTATTAAAGTCATTAATACAAAACCAAATAAAAAGTGCAAAAGATTAGAAATAAAAAGTATTATACTAGACACTTTGTCTTCACCAAGTGATGTAAGAGACTTAGGCAAACATGGCCTTGATTGTCAAGAACTCTTACGATCAATCTTGGATCCCGAGACGACTCACACACTCTATGATGGACAATGGATGATGGTGGTGGATGATGGTGTTGTGATGGTGGTGGGTGGTGGATGAAGTGTGAGAGAGGTGGTGTGCCAAGGGATGAGTTGAAATGAATCCAAGCACTCCTATTTATAGGCTGAACAGAGAGCTGGGCACGGCCCCGTGTCCGCTGGGCACGGCCCCGTGCCTGTCTGACACTCTCTCTCCTCATTAATTGTAATTCGCAATTACAATAAATGCGCCTGCTGTACTTTCGACACGCCCCCGTGTCCGCTGGGCACGGCCCGTGGTGGGCAATAGAAGCTTCTATAGGTTTGTCTTTTCTGCTGCTTCTTGGGCACGGCCCCGTGCTGGCTGAGCACGGGGCGTGTTCAGTCTTCTGACTTCTCTATTTTGCTTTGGAAGGTGCCGTTGAGGGGTCGGGCAGTCCACTAATGTTCCTTTTCTTGTATTTATGTTGGATTTAGCTGTCTTTTTGCTTCTTTTGCGTTTTTGAGCTCATTTAATCCTGAAAATACACAAGGAAGACAAAAACACTCTTTTTCCAATATTAGTACTTAAAAAGGGTTAGTTTTATGCCTTATTTGATGTAATTTATATGTTGCATTTTACACACATCAAATACCCCCACACTTAAACTTTTGCTTGTCCTCAAGCAAAACTCTTTAATATGTGGCTTACACTCCCAAATGGAATGGGTAGAAGAGAAGGTTTTGAGCTTGTCGTAGAGTGTCGGGATATCCAAGATCTTTTTGGGTTTTATTTTTATTTATTTACACTCCTATTCGTAATGATTTATTTAGAACTTTTCATAGGAGAAATTACTTATTTGGGCATAACATGCCTTTTTAAAATTCCATTTTATATACAAGTTCACATACCTTACGGGAGAAATCACTCACACTCGGCCGAAGGTGTATTTTTAGTGAATCACTCGAGAGCGGCATGGAACTTACTCCTACCATAGGCTTGCCAAGCAATCAATCCTCCTCCTTTTTAACTTTTATACCTTTGTAGATATCAAGAGGACTTTGTGGGTTAAGGGTTAGGCTTGGGTTAAAGGTAGGTGGTTGGGTTAGTGGTTAGTAGAAAAAGGGCGAAAAACGTAACAAGTGTCGGTTTTCGTAGGTCTTTCTATTTTTGCAACTTTTTATTTTGATGAAGCTTTTATTCAAACAAAGTTATTTTTGATGAACTTGTTTGTTTATTTTCTTTTTGCTTCATCATCAACACATTTTTTTTTCACGAAAAACCGAACTTGTTACTAAAACAAAGGGTTAAAAATGAAAAAGGTTTTGGTGGGTAAAAGGGTTTTTGGTTTGGGTGATGAAATGAAAAGGTTTAGGCTCAAAGGGGCTAACTAGGGGGATTTTTGGGTAGGTGGTAAAAGAAAAAGAAAAATAATGGTGTAGAAATAAAAAGGGGTTAGTCCTAATGCCTCCATCATTTACTTACTCGGGTTTAAGTTGATAAGGACCGGGAATGTATCGTCATGGCAAGTTCTAGAGTCGTAAGAACCAAGCGGCTATTCACACAAGAAACGAAAAATGAGCATTTAGTTTTAATGATATGTAATTGTGCTCAATAAAGGCTCAAAACTCACTTTTATGGGAATGGGTTTTTATGTGATCAAGTATATATAATCAAATTTTAACTAAGTTTGCCATGCCTTTTCATAATTTTCTTATGTTGGTTCTTTTTATCACTACGCTATTGGTTGTAAATTTATAAAAATATAACCTTTTTGAGAACTTGAATTTCCCGAATTAAACCTAGACAAGTAAGAAAAAATGAAATTTTTGAAAAATTTTGGGGTGATTAGTGGTTCCAATAGAGTTTTGTGTAAGGCTTGTATTTAGGACTTGCAAAATTCAAGGCTTTAGCATCCCCCCCACACTTAAATTACACATTGTCCTCAATGTGTCCCAAAAATAAATTTTTAGGTTGATTAGATGTGTAAAATGGTGTAAAAAGCAAAAATTTTCTGTTACTGGGCGCTGAACACGGCCCCGTGTTGTCCAGGCACGGCCCCGTGTTCAAGTGCCAGTAACAAAATTAAAACAAGAGAAACAGAAGTCTGGACACGGGGGCGTGTTGGGTGAACACGGCCCGTGTCCAGTTACCTGAACTGGGCGTTTTCTGCAGGTGGTTCAGCACGGGGCCGTGTTGGTTGGGCACGACCCGTGTTGAACCTTCTGAAATGGAGAGAATTGTCAGGTTTCCTTGTTCTTGTGCATGGGGTCATTTTTCTCGTTCCCCTTTTCATCCTTTACCACCATGAGTGTGTTTTATTCATTACAAACCATCCAAACCTTAAAACCATCATTTCATTTCATCATAGAGAGAACTTACATAGTCCTAAATTAAGATAAAATTAAAACTTAACTAAATAGGTCAGCAGGTACACGAGGTTATCATAAGGAGTTCTACTATTTTAAGAAAATTTCGAGAATAGTTTCCCGATATAGTAGGACTTTTAGCCGAATGAATTCTTCCCTAAACGTTGTTTAAAGCCATCCTTCGATCTCCCTAGGATGGAAGAATGCGGCTTCATTTTCCTCCGCTGCTGGTGGTTGAGGGGGAACATTCACCGGGACTCCTTGCACCACTCTTCGCGGAGGCTCTTGGTGCATGGCGTACCATTCGGCTGGAATGACAACTTCGGGTACCATGTTCCACGCCCTTTGGGTTATTATAGGTACCAAAGGCGGGGAGGCGAGAAGGTTCAACCTCTGGTGCAAGAGGTTTACTTCATGGAGACAGCCCTCCAGCCCTACTGTAAGATGGTTGATACGGTCGACCAATGCTTCCTCCACTCCCGTCATTTCATCAATAGCCTCCCTTAGAGCGTAAACATAGTTTACAAGAGAGTCTTCTGCTGTTGAAGATCTCCTCCCTTGTCGGTTACTTCTTGAAGATGATCCGTTTGTTCTGCTTGCCATTTTCTGTGTAGGAAACCGAAGAAAGCTAAATTTTTACAAAACAGAGCCCCGGACACGGCCTCGTGCTCGCTGAGCACGACCCCGTGTCCATTTGTCTGCAGGATTTTATGCTAAGGAGTCTTGGAGTTTTAAATTATTCTCATGATTTTTAGCTAGTTTTTAGGCTTAGATAATTTAAAATAAAGTTATACAACTAACTTTAAACAAGAATCCTTAGCAAATAATCTTACAAACTTCATATAGAGGGTTGGAATCAAGGGATTTCCAAGCTTCCATGGAGGAAATTTTGAAAAATTTTTGAAAGAGGAGGAAATGAGTAAAAGTGGAAGGGACAAGAGGTTCCTTTGGAACCTTCTTTTAGCACTTACCTAGGATGGTATGAGTGAAAATCCCAGGAATCTCTGTCAACTGAAGTGGTCAAAAATGAGCCGGGATCAGGCTGCATTTAAAGAAAACGACAGCGCACTGGGCACGGCTCCGTGTCCAGTGGACACGGCCCCGTGTGCAGAGAAAATCCTGACACATTTTGTCCGTATTCTGACCAAATCAGCAGAGAATCTTTTTGGTGAGCACGGGGGCGTGTTGACCTGGACACGACCCTATGTCTGGAGGCTGTTTTATGGAGTTTTGCTACTTCTAAGGGTCTCGTTGAAATCGGGTGGTTCCTTACTGGTTGGAACAACCCCAAAGTGCCTAAGATACCTTAATTGTCCTAGACTAAGGCGAGAACGCAAGAGGTTATCGGTGAGGGTAATTCCTATTTTCATTCTAGGTGGACAAGTCCAACCCTTTCCCGGGCTCTCGTTAAAGAAGGTGTATGCCGAATCGCTCAGGTCTATGTATGCACCGAACGAAGTTGATGGAGAGTCCTTCACGGCACAATCGACACAGGGACGACTATCGTCCAAGTCTTTGCTAGGTACTAAGGCATTTTCGGGAGCAACGAGGTTGTTGGAATGCGGTTCCAGCATTTCGTCATGGTCATCGTCTTGGGGTGGATTAATAAAATCCTTCCTAAGCTCTTTTAACCAATTCAGAATTAGCTTTTCTAGTTGAAATAACTCATCAAGGAGCATTTCCCCTAGAATATCTGGCTGGGCGCATTCGAGGGAGAAATAGTGCTTATTTTTACTTTCGCCCCTCTTAAGGTTGTAAGAAGTCGGTGGGTCCATGTAGTGGGGCCTATAATTTAGAAAGTAGCATTCTACTTCTTCATGTTTGCCACCACATAATTGACACCACGTACCATAAGAGTGCCGAAAGTAAAAACAATTACTATCACTCATGTTTATGTCAGAAATTACCAACCGCTGGGATCTTACGGTTCTGTTTTCAGTAACTGAAACTTGGGCACGGGGGCGTGTTGAGTGGGCACGGCCCCGTGTTCAGCTTACTGTCTGACGTAAAACAGGATTGCCAGTTCCAATGATTGAGCACGGGGGCGTGTTCAGCGGGCACGGCCCGTGCTGAGCTCTGCAGAAGCTGAAAAACTAAGAAAATCCAAAAAAAAATTAAAAAGAAAAATAAAAGATGATTAGGCCGTTGATTCCTAACTTTCTTAAAATCCTTGTGTCCCCGGCAACGGCGCCAAAAACTTGATGCGTGTGAAGTGTTATATATATTAGGTGTATATTTTAAGCCCTTTTTAACACTTATTTTAGCCAAGTTTTAAATTTATAAAACACGATATTTTACTAACACTAAACACACATATGGGCAAGTGCACCCATCGTTGAGTGTAGTATAGCGTTGGTAAGATACCGAGGTCGTCCAAGGACACAAGAGCTTTTAGTACCGGTTTATCCTCAACGTCTAATCAAAATAAAAGTTTAGAAAAATGTTTTAAACTAAGAAAAGATAAAAACTAACTAAAATGCTGAAAATAAAATAAAAACAGATAGACAAGATGAATCACTTGGTTCCGACTCGTATCTAGTATAACCTTTGATTATTTCCGCACTTTTGCACATAATTAAGAGATTATCTTAGTTATTGTAGTAGGCCCCTCTTTTGAAGGTGACGTTACCCTCACCCCAGTAGTTTGAGTCAGCAAGGATACAATCCTAAAAGGGTGGATTATTGGAAGATAATGAATTAAGTTATTAATGCAGTATTGTGGTAGGCCCCGCTTTTGGCGGTGACGTTACCCTCGGCTAAGTAGTCTGAGTCAGCAGGGATACAGTCCTAAATAGCCGGGTTATAGTATTAATAGTAGTTAACTTATGAGGGGATCAAAGAGTTTGGACCCCCGCCATCCAATACCGTGAATTATTGAAGGAGGTCCTACCAAATTTGACCCAGGTCCATTGCAGGACCTCTAAACGCCGAACAATGGCAAGACCTTTACCAAACCGTTCCCTTAACCCCCGACCAGGTAGCCAACATACCTCCATATAGACCGTGGAGATATGAATGGTGAAAATCCTTTATTTTATATAGACAGTAAAATAATGCCAAGACACCACGGACAAATGATAAGGAAAGATCACCTTCAACATAAGTAACTAGTTATTAAAGTCATTAATACAAAACCAAATAAAAAGTGCAAAAGATTAGAAATAAAAAGTATTATACTAGACACTTTGTCTTCACCAAGTGATGTAAGAGACTTAGGCAAACATGGCCTTGATTGTCAAGAACTCTTACGATCAATCTTGGATCCCGAGACGACTCACACACTCTATGATGGACAATGGATGATGGTGGTGGATGATGGTGTTGTGATGGTGGTGGGTGGTGGATGAAGTGTGAGAGAGGTGGTGTGCCAAGGGATGAGTTGAAATGAATCCAAGCACTCCTATTTATAGGCTGAACAGAGAGCTGGGCACGGCCCCGTGTCCGCTGGGCACGGCCCCGTGCCTGTCTGACACTCTCTCTCCTCATTAATTGTAATTCGTAATTACAATAAATGCGCCTGCTGTACTTTCGACACGCCCCCGTGTCCGCTGGGCACGCCCGTGGTGGGCAATAGAAGCTTCTATAGGTTTGTCTTTTCTGCTGCTTCTTGGGCACGGCCCCGTGCTGGCTGAGCACGGGGCGTGTTCAGTCTTCTGACTTCTCTATTTTGCTTTGGAAGGTGCCGTTGAGGGGTCGGGCAGTCCACTAATGTTCCTTTTCTTGTATTTATGTTGGATTTAGCTGTCTTTTTGCTTCTTTTGCGTTTTTGAGCTCATTTAATCCTGAAAATACAAAAGGAAGACAAAAACACTCTTTTTCCAATATTAGTACTTAAAAAGGGTTAGTTTTATGCCTTATTTGATGTAATTTATATGTTGCATTTTACACACATCAATTATCATGTTGTGTTTTATATTCATAGTTCTACGATGGTGTGTATGAAGTTTTTATGGTCTGTTAGGGTTTGCATATTATGTTTTAGGGATCTTCACTCTGTTATTTGTGGGTTTTGAGTGTGTTTTATGGCTGAAATTGTGGTGTCTTGTCACTTTGTAGAAAATATGGACTTTGTAACCGAACCCCACCCTCTCCATTATATATATATATATATAGGGGACCGCTAAAATGAAAACCACCTCCAGTTGTAAGAACCACGAGAACTACACCGTACAGGGCGAGTTGGACCAAATTTTTTTTTCATAAACGTAGATGCGTGTATTATAAATACATTGTAAAAAAATAAAAAAAATGTCGTGTGTGTAGTTTTGAGCACCACAAGTTTGTGTTTACGGGTACCGTAATAAAATTTACGATACCCGTAAACACTAACTTGTGGTCCTCAAAACTACACACACGATATTTTTTTTTTTTGATTTTTTTTTTACAAATGTGTTTATAATACACGCATCTACGTTTATGGAAAAAATTTTGGTCCTACTCGCCCCAGATCAAAAAGTTCTCATGGTTCTTACAACTGGAGCTGGTTTTCATTTTAGCGGTCCCCTATATATATATATATATAGTGATAGGGTAAAATAGGAACCACCTTTAGAAGCGAGAACCGTAGAAACCATTATCCACCTAGATCTCTTATGTATGAGTGGTTGAGATTGAATTGTTTAATTTTGATTTGTCTTGTAGTGATTTTATTGATTAGAAAAAAATAAATCGTAAAAAAAGAGTATTTTAGAAAATTTGACTTGTTTACTATTCATGTCAACTTGTCAAACTGACAATCTAATGCATAAACTACATCACTTTTCATGTCAACATTAATTACGTTTATCTATTTAAAAAAGAATTAATTATAACATATGATTTTTATACAAAAAAAAAATTACACTACATGTATAATAATAAAACATCTTCAATCTCTGATCTTGATCTTCATTTTTATTCGTTATCCTCATCATTTAAACGTAAAACCCAACACCTACGAAAATTAAAGAAAAAAACAGAGCGTTTACATTCCACAAACGTTTAGAGGAGCTCGGGCCGGTGATCAGGGGCGTAAAAAAACATTTTTTATCGTGTGTAATACAAAAAAAACATTTTTACATTCGACAACGTGCGCGAATTTTTTTTACATTCGACAACGTACGAGAAACAGATTTTCAAACTTATGTAAAAACTAAACATTTATGCGTGCCATTTTTACATACGTTTGAAAAATAGATTTATGTGTGACGTTTAGAGGTGATCGGACCGACGATCAGAGGCGTAAAAATTTTTTTTTCATTCGACACTGTGCGCAAAATTCTTTTTTACATTCGACAACTTACGTAAAAACTTTTTTTCAAACGTACGTAAAAACTATTTTACGCCTTCCGTTTTTTTACATACATTTGAAAAATAGATTTACTCGTGACGTTTAGAGTAGCTCGGACCGACAATCAGTGGCGTAAAAAACTTTTTTTTTCATTCAACACCGTGCACAAATTTTTTTTACATTCGACAATTTACGTAAAAACATTTTTCAAACATACGTAAAAACTATTTTACAGCTTTCGTTTTTACATATGTTTGAAAATTAGATTTACGTGTGACGTTTAGAGTAACTTGGGTCGGCGATCAGAGACATTTTTTTTATTTATTTTCTTACATAGTGGTGTTCTCATACGCCGTTCGTGTAAATGTTTACGTATGTTGTCAAAACTTTTTTACCCACGTTGTCAAAACTTTTTTACGCACATTGTTAAAACTTTTTTTACATACAGTTGTATTGCAAAGTCATCAAATGTTAACGAATGAAATATAAATTCTCAATAAACATATAAGACAAATATAGGTTGCATTTTATAGAGAACATTATGTCAGAAATACGGGAAAATAGAGCAAAAATCAATAGATATCATTTTCGATAATTTTGTTTTTGGAGGGTGCGGATAGGGGGCTTAGGTTTTTTTTTTTTTTTTTTTTTTTGGGGGGGGGGGGGGGGGGTTATGTTTAGGGTTTAGTTTTAGTTTTTTTTTTTTTTTGGTGTGAGGGGGTGGGTGGGGGGGTTTAGGTTTTTGGTGGGAGGGTGAATTTAGGTTTTTGGGGGATGGGGGTGGGGGGTTTAGTTTTTTTTTTTTTTGGAGGGGGGGGGGGGGGGTCAGTGGGGGTGGGGTCAGTGGGGGTGGGGGTGGGTAGGTGGTTTAGGCTTTTCCGTATTATTGCACATGTGAAGTACTTTTTTTTGAAATTTTTTTATATATAAAAAGTAGCGAAAATTTATAAAAAATTGTAAAAAAAGTTTTGCTTTTTTAGGTTTTTTTAGTTAGTTTTCAAGTTTTCACAATAAAATGAGTTTTTGCTTATATATATATGGATCGGTTCAAATGAAAATCATCCCCAGTTGCGAGAACCGTGAGATCCACTCTCTATCAATCAGATAATGACACGTAAGCAGTATTATTTTAAAACCGAAAGGGCAATTTAGTAATTTACTCTATATGTCAAATCCCTCTATGTCTCTATCTTTCTTTAGAGTCTTTCACTCTTTCTCTCTCTATCACACATTTAAAATCTGTTTGCTCTCTCTCTCAACTCTTCAAAACCAAAACTCTCTTTCTCATTTCTTTCAAACCGTAATACCCTGAGCAGCCGACACCCCTTTCTCTCCCCATCTCGTTTCCTGTCCGGCGGCCGGAGCTGGACTCCGGTGACTATGTCCGCCGTTCTTTGCTTCGACGTGACACTCACACCACACCACTACCCTCCTTCTGCACCTTAAATCCACCACAAACCCCCATGTTTGCACGTGATTAAACGGCCAACCACCATGGTGGTGGCGGCATACGGCTGCAATGACATTGAAATAGAAATAGAACGAGAGAAATCGAGGAGAGAGAAAAATGCAGAATGAGAGAGAGACAGACGCCGCCCGCCGGCGGCGGGTCCGGTGATGTTTCTTACCCCCCAACCGTTTTCCGATGATGTCGTAGATGATGTTCTCTCTCTCTCTCTCTTCTCTCATCAAATCTGCTATCTCTCTCTCTCATCTCTCATCAGTTCAATTTTCGGTGTTTGATTTTGCGGCGGTGTGGTGGTGAACGGTGGGTGAAGGGCGGGTTGTGGTGGTGGGTTTGACGGCGACGGTGGGTGAATGGCGGTTGTGGTGGTGGGGTTAGGGGCGGGTTGGTTGAATGGGTGTTTTGTGGTGGGTGTTTTGTTGTCCTTCCATCTGAAAGTGAGTTGATTCTGTATTGATGTTTTTTTTATATATGTCAAATCCCTCTCTGTCTCTATCTTTCTTTAAAGTCTTTCACTCTTTCTCTCTCTATCACACATTTAAAATCAATTTGCTCTCTCTCAACTCTTCAAAACCAAAACTCTCTTTCTCATTTCTTTCAAACCGTAATACCCTGAGCAGCCGACACCCCTTTCTGTCCCCCTCTCGTTTCCTGTCCGGCGGCCGGAGCTGGATTCCGGTGACTATGTCCGCCGTTCTTTGCTCCGACGTGACACTCACACCATACCTCTACCTTCCTTCTTCACCTTAAATCCACCACAAACCCCCCATGTTTGCACGCGATTAGACGGCCAGCCACCATGGTGGTGGCGGCATACGGCTGCAATGACATAGAAATAGAAAGAGAATGAGAGAAATCGAGGAGAGAGAAAAATGCAGAATGAGAAAGAGACAAACGCGCCCGCCGACGGCGGATCCGGTGATGTTTCTTACCCCCAGCCGTTTTCCGATTATGTCGTAGATGATGTTCTCTCTTTCTCTCTCTCATCTCTCATCAAATCTGCTATCTCTCTCTCATCTCTCATCAGATCAATTTTCGGTGTTTGATTTTGCGGCGGTGTGGTGTTGAACGGTGGGTGAAGGGCGGGTTGAGGTGGTGGGTTTGACGGCGACGGTGGGTGAATGGCGGTTGTGGTGGTGGGGTTAGGGACGGGTTAGTTGAAGGGGTGTTTTGTGGTAGGTGTTTTGTTATCCTTCCATCTGAAAATGAGTTGATTCTATATTGATGTTTCTTTGATATTGACTCTGTATAATGTTTTTTTATCTTGATTCTGTATAATGAGACTCCGGTTTTGTTTTTTATCTTGATTCTGTGTAATGTTTCTTTTTGCATAAAATGAGTCGCTTATATTAGATCCTGGATTGATTTGTGATTTTGATATTGGGGTTGAGTTGGCAGTGATAGTTCGAAACAATTTTTCCGACAATTGATGACAATGGCGCGGCAAGGATGGTGGAGGGTAGGTTTATGAACCTGCAACCCCACTTTTGTAGCCATGATTATTGAAAATTTTGAGCCAAACCCTGTTTTTTTTCAAGATCCACACATTTGTTTTCATTTTTGTTGTTGGTTTTTATATATATTTTTTTCAGTCGATGATGATAAGTTCAAGTTATCTGAGACACCTACTGAGTCGCGATTTTTGGGTGAGTTCGTTTGTAAAGATTCTCAAATTTCGTAAACCCGAAATCAGGGTCGGGGCGGCGTAAAAAAAATTGTAAAAAAATTTGTAAAAAAGATTTTGAAGAAAAGTTTTTGTAAAAAAAATTTTGTTTCGGCGTAAATTCTCTTTTTTTGTAAAAATGTTTAAACCCGTAAAAAAATTGTTTTTGTAAAAATAATTGTTTTTTTGTAAAACCGTAAAAAATGTTTTGAAACCGTAAAAAAATGTTTTAAAACCGGATCGTAAAAAACGTTTTAAAACATTAAAAAATGTTTTTTAAAACCATAAAAAGGTCTTTTAAAGCTGGGTTGTAAAAAAAGTTTAAACTCGTAAAAAATACGTTTTTTTTTTGCAAAAAATCTGATTTGTATAACCGTAAAAAAATTTGTTTTTGTAAAAAAGTTTAAACTCGTAAAAAAAACTGATTTTAAAAATGTTTTTCAATAAAAAATCTTATTTTAATAAAAAACAATTAATACAATAAGACAATTTTTTTTACTAAACTACCATTTTAACATTAAAATATTAAAACCATAATAAGAAAAAAAAAGATTTTAAAATGTTTTCTATTATCTTTTAATCTCAACATCCATCACCCAATATCAATGATTGATAAGTGATTCTCGCAGTTCTCGCAACTGGATGAGCTTTTCATTTTAACCCATCCATATATATGTGTGTGTATCTATCTATATATATATATATATATATAGGTATGGGTTCATGAGAAAACGCCCTAAAATGTGAGAACAGTGAGAACGCTTCCTGATGCAACACGTGGCGCATGATATAATCAGGGTGAGAGGGGCTTTTTTGTCTTTTCAATATTCTTTTTTCCCAATTTTGTGTGTCACATGCTGCTTCATTTTTGGTGTCTAAGGTATATTTGGCGTTAATAAGATTCATTATTTACTTGGCGTATTACTGTTTTTTATCTGTCTCGTTGAATTAATTGCTTTTGTAACAAATCGATATTTTTTTTGCGTTATGGCATTTCCCGGGTCATTTTTTGGCGTTCGTGGCATTGTTAGTAATTCATTACCATTGATTAATAGTTTATAAGATTACAATAATACGAAATCAAAATAAACTACTAGTCTTCTGTGGATGGAATTACATGAGAGGTGTACCCATCGCTTTGTTCCTCAGTTTCTTCAGATTCATCATCATCATATTTTAGATTGACGTATAACGCCATCATCTCGTCTCTTCTTTGCCGCAGCCTATACTTGAATATCCTTGCAACCCTGGATCTTGCATTGTTCGAAGGTGCTAAATCACAGAGTTGTTCAAGGAGATATAGTCTCTCTGTCTTCAACATTTCCTCCATCTGCATTGAGTATTTCACCCCGTATCGATAAGTCACTTCAACTGTTCCTGCTTCTTCATGCACGATCCAACTGCTAACTGTTGGTAGAGGAGTATTGTCAATATCATCATTATTATCATCATCTTCTTCTGATTGAAATTTTCTCTCCAATCTTCTTATTACTGTTTGAGTTCTTTCACAATCGTTGGCCATTGGAACCCCAAGGTCCAGAATATCTCTCTGAACCCCTTCATCCATACTAAGTATGGCTTTGATTGTTCTGACCTTCACCCTTCTCCTATCAGAGAACTTTAGGATAAATTGTCTCTCCGACCTTTCAAACATCCATGCAATAACCTTCGCCATTTTTTTAAGTTTTTGGCGTTTTAGACAATATGTGGCGTTTTAGAGAATGTTTGGCGTGTTAAGTTGTGTTCTCACGTTCTACTTTTTTTAATGATTTTTTTCCCGCGCACGTATGATGCAATCCTATAAAGTGGCAGCTAGTTATGGCGTTTTGAAAAGATAATTAAATTCAATTCCCCATGTATTGGCTTTTAATATAATAAATGTTAGTAATTATGTTTCCGTCGCTTCATTTTACTGTTTGTAGTTACTGTGTTTTGTTTCAGTTTCATCTGTTTGTGGCCGTAACACGTCCCATCTTTTACGGCTGTAATTATGGCGTTTTGTATTTACAATGGCGTTTAGGTAAAGATGGCACTTTGTTGTATTCTCTTGTACATTGTTTTATTCTTTTTTTAGATTTATTATAATAGTACTCGTCCAAGTAATTTTATTATAGTTTGGTTTTTTGCCATTTCTGAATTCTCCAATTTCTCTTCAACCTCAGTCAAACGGCGGGAAGTTTCAGTATTCTCAGAATGCGCAAGCTCCAGATCCTTCTTCAATTGTTCCTGGTCAGAAACCAAAGCGGTAAGTTCCTCTAATTCTTTATCTCTAACGGCAAGAGTGGCTAAAGCTTGTACCTCCCGTTGCTCACTTCGTTCCCTATGAGAGCGCGCCTCCACCAACATAGCTTCCATATCAGCTTTTTCTTTCTTCAATCTTTCTACCTCCACCTCTTGATTCTTTAGATTTTCAACCTCAGCCTTGAGGTTATTTATGATATTGCGGAGGTTTTCCTTCTCAGCATTATCTTTCTCACAAATTCTCCTCCAATTTTTGCGTTCCTCAGATAAAAGCGCAGCTTCAGCTTCAGCTTTTCTTTTCCAACCAGCAACAGACCATTCCTCAGTCTTGCGCTCAGCTTCAAACTTAGCTTGTTCAGCCTCTAATTTAGCCTTCAACTGAGCCACATGTTTTTCATCTTTAGCAAACTTCCTTTGTGATGCTACAAAAAATGCCCGCTCTTTATGCATGCTATACCACTCACGCACTATGCGGTAAGTAGTAGAAACATGAGAAGCAGTTTCTGCAAGATAAGACTGATAGGTCTGTTCATAAGGCTGATTTTCCTGAAACTTAATCTCGCCAGGCGGAAGTATCCCCTGCAACCAATCTTGGCATACACGCCAATCCGAGAAGGTATCTCCCTTTTTCACATTCCAAACAGGGACATGAGGATCAGAAGCATCTTTCTCCGTATAAGTCCGGTAATAATAATCTCCCAGATTTTCTTCTGGACGAATTGGAGATTGCTTCTCAACACCAGCAGATGAACCTGTCTCCTCAGTTGTGGCCTTCTCAGTATGCTCAGGTATAATTTCAGAAGGTCTAGGGGGAGAAGACTGAATTTTTTCAGCAGTTTCCTTTTCCGGTGTCGGTGGATTATCAGCATCATTTACCACACCCGGTTCAACAATCTGTTCAGTCTCTGTATTAGCACCAACAGGCTCCTCAGCCTCAATAGTTTTCTCAACACCTTCCCCAGCTATCTCTGAAGACTCTAACGGGTCTGCAACGGTAGCGCGCGGCGGAGTAGGGGGAAGTTCTTTATCAATCACAGATGGTACTTCTACAGGAACAGGGGAAACAGGAACTTCTGGACAAACAAAAGTCTGTAAGAATCCTATCCGCTTAAAGAAAACAAAGAAAAACAATACTTACCAGGAACAGATTCTGAAACAAAAGCATCAAGGTTTCCTTTTCTGGTAATTTTCTTCCTCTGCACTTTCTTGGGAGGTTAACCCTCCGCATCACCATCAGCTTGCTTTCTTTTACCAACCTTCCTATGAACCAAATGTTCGGGACTGTAATCCAGATCAATAGGCTCATTCGGGTTAGAAGGAGGAATATCAGCAGAATCTTTCGGTTCAGGCTTCGGTTCCCGCATAATCACTACAGGAGTAAGACCCTCCAAAGAGTCAGAAACCACCACATAATCACACCTGGAGATAGAAGAACGGCGCGTACCTTTCTTCTCTCCAACATTTTTCGCCTTTAAAGGTTGAGTCTTAACAGTCTCACTTCTCTTCGGCACGGAAGTGGACGTAGTCGCGCGTTTTTTCTTCTCAGGTCCTACGCCCAAATTCAACAATTCACCTACGAAAGCGCAAGACAAAAAATTACTCAAAGCAAAAAAGAAAGGAAAAACAGATATAAACTCACCAGCACCAGCTGCCGGTTGAACAGATAGGTCCGCATCCCGCGGAAGAACAAAATTTCTCACGATACGATGATACCAGAGCTCCTCTTCAGGCTTCTTCTTGATAGTACCCATTCTTCCGCCTTCCCTCTTGAAGGCAACAACATATAGAGAAACAACTACATTTGAAGAGAGAGCAGGTCAAAAAAAAAAAAAATTTTTTGGAAAGAAGAAAAGCCCCAAACTTACTATGACCATCCTCCGTGTATACGGGTTTGTCATCACGCTCCATCTTCCAATTTAAACTCATGCTAGCTCCGACAAGAGCTTTCTCCGGCAATGCAATATTGGGCACATCCTTCAAATCCTGATACCAGTTTTCATCAACCGGAGTCTGAAGGGTTTCGATCGGAATATCTTATTTCCCCCTAAGAACCATCCTCACAGGAATTACTCCAGCTTTGATAAAGAAGAATTTTTGCTTCCAATCATGAAAAGATTTTGGGGGTTGATGTAAAATCTTCTTTGTAGAAGCCCTCTGAACGAATGAATAAAATCCTTGGGTACAATGCATCTGATAAAAAACCCTAAATCGGGGAACGGTTGGCTCCACATGCATCGTCCGACATACGAATTCGAAATGTCGAACCCTAACCATACCAATAGGGTGAAGTTGGGAGATGTGCAGATTATAAAATCCAAGGATTTCAAGAAAAAATCTGGTAACAGGCAAGCGAAAGTTACCGTCACAGAAAAAATCCCAAAAGAGGGTAATATACCCGGCCGGAGCATCTGCGGCCGTTTGCCCCTCTTCAGGATACAAAGCACCCCAATTCTCCGGAAATTTGAGATTCTGAATCAAACCCTCAAAAGACGCCCTAGGCCACTTCAATGGTGGAAGTTCGGTCGACATATCTTCAACAAGATCCTCTTGACGTTCTCCGGTTGACATAAGAGGAAGAATAATGGAAAATTTTCTCAGGAACACGGAAGGGGGAAAAGTTTTCAAACAAAGCAATGATTGCACAGAGGAGGATACCCAAACGTTATATACCCATCGCAATAAATAGCATTGGTAACCGTCACAGCAACTGTTCCGGGTGTCACAGTTCCCCAAGCAACAGAAAAAGAAGATGTCAGAATATACACGCGTTTACACGCGCGCGTGTACAACACGGACAGTAAAAAACAACTGACAATGACAGGTTGTCAAAATCAATTTACTGCACTAGCTTCAAGTCAAAGATTTTTCATAAAAAATCTTTACAAACTCAACAAATTCAAATCTTCTTATAGAAGCTTTCTTATCTTTTCATTTCTCTCTCATAAGTCCAGTGCTCCACTTATTTGCATAAGTACAACACTAGACTGGGGGGACTTGAAGGGGTAAGGTCCCAAAAACCTCATAAAAAGGATTTGAGACCATACCACAAACTGGCCTTTCAACCTTTTTAACCCTGCGCGGCCGCGCATTGGTCTTACAAAAGGAAGAAAGCAATCAGTAATTTATAGTCGCGCGCCCAAAGGAAAACATAAATCCTTGCGCCTTCTCCCATTTAACAAAGGATCAAAATCCCTTGTTCAACACCTCCGCCTAAATATCCAGACTTGGATATTATTTTACCCAGACTTGGGATTTATTCGTCTGTGTCCACACAGCAAGGTGTCACACTAGATTACAGTAGTAATCTTCTAGAAAGAAATACAATCGTGCACCACCCAGACGGTTATAACCGTCTGGACACGTGTCATCACCACAAGCAACCCTGGAATCACAACGAAGGCATGCAATTGGAGAGTAATCTCCACTTAATCACTTTCCACGTGACAACCCCCCAGCCATAGATCAAATCACGATCCGTGTGCATTCACATCAGATCGAGATTACTTAACGTAGGATCAAAGAACTTAACGGAAGAAAATAGAACCGCTACGGCGTTAGCATCTTCCGTCATCTTTTCAATAACAGGTTTTCCCTCCCAAAACTCCCAGTTATAAATATGAGAACTGTTCAGGTATAAACTCAGATCACACTCACTTCTCAAATACTTTCTCTTCTCCATTACCAAAACTTATTCTCACACCGGAGTCGGGTCAAGGAGAGAACCCTCTTCTCCCCTTGGCGAGGCTAACGGTGTTCTTTTTTGTAGAATCACCAGAGAAGAAGTTCAGCTGCAACTGAATCAACCGAGAGAGAGCTAACCCTTTTATGCGGATTCAAACCCCCTAGATACTTCGGTTCCGACCATTTATCTAGTGTTTCTTCAGAGACATAGATCGACGACGTGTGGGTGGATGCTATTTTCCCGTCGTCTTCATTATCATCATGGAGGCCACAGTAGCATTTACAATGGGATCGGTCTCTTCTCCCCATCCAAACCTTCTTCAAGAACAAAGAAGACAAAATGACATATCGATGTCATCAGTCTCTTTTTCTTGAAATTTGTCCATCTCATGCAGCAAAATCTTACTCCCCTCACATAACAAACCATTCAGCGAAACTTCATGCAGAACATTACTGAGTATCCAAGAAATGATGTTTGTCATCGTTGATTTCTCTAACTATTTGCGTTTTACAGTGAGTGGTATTTTAGGAAACATTGTGTTTGTGTTTTTTTGGTGTAATCAACGGAAGGTGCTGAGACGTTTCTATTTATAGCATGTTTTTGGCGCGTAGTTTAGGCGAGATATTATTATAACAATAAATGCAATTAACAATTATCCGGTTTTGCTCAGCTTTATCTGTTAAGCTGTAAGGCTTGGCGTTTATATATTAAGGCGTTTTACGTTTATGCCGTTTTGTAGGCTAAGACCTTAAGTAAAACACAGAAAAAACTACGTAGTAATAAAATTGGCGTTTTGTATTTACTTGGCGTTTTATATCTCAATGGCGGGATGGTTTACCCTTTTTACCCTTAATGAAGCGCGTCCATGTAATAAAATTGATGTTATTTACGAAAATGTCACCGCACCGATCTAGTCCATAGATTGTTTTGATCGGACGATCCATAAGCGTTCTCACCGTTCTCACACTTTTCACCGTTTTCCCTAAATCCTGACCCTATATATATGGTAGGGTAGGGTTCATTTGAGAACCACCTTTATTGCGAAAACCGCGAGAACCAACGTGAACACAACAAAATAACCTAAAAAAACCTAAACCCCCCCCCCCCCCCAAAAAAAAAAAAAAAAAAAAAAACTAACCCCTCACCCAAGCTAAACGCTAAAAACTAAACCCCCAAAAAACCTAGAAAATCTAAAAAACGCACAATTTTTTTTATATATTTTTTATGTAAAAATCGCTACTTTTAGTAGCAAAAAAAATCAAATTTTTTAATAAAGAAATAAAGCGATTTTTAAGTAAAAAATATTAAAAAAAATTGTGTGTTTTTTAGCTATTTTTAGGTATTTTTTGTTGTGTTCACATTGATTATCGCGGTTCTCGCAATAAAGAGTGGTTTCTAACGAATCATTCTCCTATATATATATATACACATTCATGCAAGAATGATAACTAGTGTGTAGTTATTCTAGCTATAATAACGGTTAAGCTTTTAGTTCCTGTTATAGAACAAATATAAATTTATTCTTGCTCTACAAATGGGGCATGTCGAATTGGTGGGTCACATACTATTCAACCATTAATGATTGATCGAAATCATAATTGAACACCGTGAAGTCGTGAACCTCGATGGGAAACGATGCCAAAAACACTCTACCTACACACAATCGGCAAAACACCTAAGGGTGTCTGGAGTGGGCTCGGCAAAGGGTTCGGCAAACCCCATTGTCGTGCGGCAAACACCGCCTCCAACCCTTTGCCGAAGTGGTTTGTTTGGTCACGCGGGGAAGGCTCGCCGATTCGGGGAAGATGATTGTAGGAGAGAGAGGGAGTGCATGAGAGAGAGAGAGAGGGTAGTGTGGGGTGGGGTCCATTCAAATCTCAACCAATCACACCTTTTTTTTTAAATAGTTTACCACTTCACCAAGTATGTAAACATTGCCAACACTTTTGAGCATAGTTTACCACTTTGACATGACATACTCTCATTGGTTGATTTTTTAATTTGACACTCTCAAATGTTTAACCACTCCTTACACTCTAAACACACACATAAACTCCTCTCTGAAACACATGAATATACACACTGAGGACTTTAGAATACATCTATCCGATATTCAATTTAATATGCTTTCAAAAAATATTTTTGGTTGGTTTTTCATCATATGCAGAAGGTTCTATCAGACAAGATGCCGGGCTTGGTATAGGGGGTATAAGAGAAATGAACTTGGCTCTAATGATGAAATAGAGATGGAGACTAAAAGAAGAACCGGAGCAACTTTGGGTCAAGGTAATCGAAGCGATACATCGTAACAGGAGAGTTGCAAAAAATGTTCCAGTAAAAAAATCATTAACTGGGGTTTGGAAAACTATAGTCGGTGTGGAAGCAGATTTCTCAAAGGCTGGCATCGATGTAAGCAAGAGTCTTAGAAGCAAAGTCGGTTCCGGTAACAAAACATTATTTTGGTTAGACACATGGGCCATCAGCGGACCGCTGAAGGATGAGTTCCCACTCATGTATGGCTTAGCGAAAAATAAGAAGAATCTGGTGCAGCAAAATTATAAAATGAATCAGGGGAGTGTGCTATGGGATTGGAAATGGTGTAGGCTACCAACCAGTTTTGAAGAGAAGGAAGAATGGGAAGCTTTAAGTGCACTTTTAATTCAACAAACAGTGGGGCGAAACGATGATATGTGGAGATGGAAAGAAAACATGGCAACTGGGTTTTCGGTGAAAGATATCAGAAAAGAGATTGCCGGGATTATTGACGTCAACATGGACCCGTGTGGTTTCGAATGGAGAAAAATCGCGACAGCGAAAGTTAACCTTTTCGTTTGGAGGGCGGCTGAAGGTAGAATCCCAACAAAGGTTGCGCTGGCGAGAAGAGGGTTGCAGGTTGGATCGGTGGCTTGCAAAGTCTGCGGGGCTGCTCCAGAATCAGCAGATCATATCATCATTCAGTGTCCGTTTGCTAAAGAGGTATGGCTTCTATTATGGTCTTGGATGTATATTCCTAGGAGGAATCATAATGAGAGCTTGAAAACAAGACTACTGGAGAAACATGAATGGCCCAAGAAGAAAGAAAAAATCATTTATGCCATCCACCTCTTAGCCACATGGATATTATGGAAGAATAGAAACAACAAAGTTTTCAATGATTCTAGTGCGAAACCGTCAAAGCTTATGGAAGAGATTAAGGAAGAAGCTTTTGACTAGTTAAAACTAAGATCAAAGATACCCGGAATAACTTGGGAAGAGTGGAAAAATTTTCGTTTTTAGGGGTAAAGGGCCTTGATAAGTGTCTTGATTCGGACTAGTGTTTGTTGTAGATCTTGCTTCTTGATTGTATGTCCTGAGAATGATTGTATTGGCTGCATAGCATCTTGCTATGTGCCGGTTTTTTGGCCTTGATGAATAAAATGTTTCGTTGTTGCTGTTCAAAAAAAAAAAATCAGACAAGATGCCTTTCACTACTTGGTCATTTATCTAAACCAGTGGAATTGACTTGTGAGATCCAGTAGGAAACATATATTAATTACAAAAAAAAAAAAAAGCTTATTTACAATGATATTATGTTTAATAGCACAAAAGTTGCATCATGTAACAAAAAGAAATAAGATTATAACATGCCCCTAAGAATATCGACTCGTGTAAAGTTCACAAATCGAACATGTTAAAGAACACAAGTTATTTTAAAAGGAACATCTGTTTACGTGATAAATCGAAGGAAACCATAAAAATGAAAACCGGTATCTAAAGAGTGGCGTGGTGCAAAAAAGGGAGGAGTGGGATGGAGGGGGGGGGCATGAAAGAGTGGCGTTATTTGACACGTGACATAAACTTATTATTATTATTATTATTATTTCTATTACTATTACTATTATTATCATTATTTTATATTTAAAAGTTATATAAAATCTATAAGTTTAATAAAATTAGTCATTAATAATAATTAAACAAATAACATTAATGAAAAAACATCTTCCTATACTAATAAATGAAAATCTTTTTATACACATGTCACTCTCTCGTGCCTCCTCACTTTTAATAATAATATTATATATTAATTTTTATACACAAAATATAATATAATATAATATAATATAATATATAGTATAATATTAATTAGTATAGTTAGAGATAAACGTATAAATTCAAAGTTAATTAAGAGTTAATTACATAGTTAGTCCCTGTGGTTTGCACAAAGTAACATACTTAAGTACTAATAGTTTACAATCACATTCTAGGGTACTAACTTTTCACTTTGTAACATTTGGAGGTACTAATGTTATTTGTAGGTTTAAAATCACATTCTATTAGTACCTAAATACGTTATATATTTTGTGCAAACTACAGGGACTAACTATGTTAATACCCTAGAAGTTAATACCTTCAAATGTTACAAAATGAAAAGTTAATACCCTAGAAGATGATTTTAAACTATTAATACCTAAGTATGTTATTTTGTGTAAACCACAAGGACTAACTATGTAATTAACTCTTTAATTAATAATTATCTATAACTAATATAATATAATATAATATAATATCGTCTATACTAAAATTTCAAATTTAATTAATAATTATCTATAACTAATATATATGTATCAACACAACACAATATAATATAATATACTAATAAATGAAAATAATTTTATACACGTGTCACTACCTGGTGCCTCATCACTTTTAATAATAATATTACGTATTGTTTTTTATACACAAAATATAATTTAATATATAGTATAATATTAATTAGTATAGTTAGAGATAAACATATAAATCAAATTTAATTAATAATTATCTATAACTAATATAAATGTATGTAATAATATAATATAATACTAGGTTAGAACACCGTGTAATACACGAGTTGAATAAATGTAATTTTATATATCAGATAATAAAAAATATATTTTGAAAACCTCGTTTATTACACAAGTTGAATAAATGTAATTTTATATACCAAATAACAAAAAAAAATATATCTTTAAAAATCTCATTTATTACATGGGTTGAATAAATGTAACTTATATATTAAACAATAAAAAGTTATATCTTTAAGAACCCTGTGTATTGTACGGGTTAAGTAAATTTAATTTTATATATTAAATAAAGATAAAAGTTACATTTTTAAGAATCTCATGTAGTGTATGGGTTGAGCACATGTAATTTTATATAGCAATCAATAAAAAGTTATATCTTATTATATACATTAAATAATGAAAAAAGTTACATTTTTAAGAATCTCATATAATGTATGAGTTGAGCACATGTAATTTTATATAACAGTCAATAAAAAGTTATATCTTATTAGTGGAGAGTCCAAATGAGAATAAATTTTTTGTAAGAATAAAAAAGAAGAAATTTCAACCAATAAGAATGCTTCATTTTACTTTATTTAGTTTTTGTATTTAATATTAGTGTAAGGGTATATTGGTAAACTTAGATGGATCATTAATTGTTAGTCTTCCTTTTTAATAACTAACTAAATTAAATTTGTAACTTATTTTCAAGAAAACATATTTTTTCAAAAAAAGAAAAAATATATAATTTAAAGTGTAGCATAAATTATGAGGTCTGTAGGATAAATTACGAGTTGTGTAGGATAAATTTCAATGGTGTATGATAAATTTCAAAACGTGTAGGATAAATTTTGATGTGTGTAAGCAAAAAATTTAAGTGTGGAGGAGGATAGTGTTTATGACTAATTAATTAGTCAAAGATAATAAAAAATGAGTTGAAAGAAAAAATATTTAATGTTTTACATTTATACTCTTTGTTCTTTTTCTTCTTAATTTAATTTTCTTCTCAAATGAACATTCCCTATCTTATTATATCTTTATAAACCATGTGTATTATAAAACATTTGGACTAAATTGACAAAATAGTCCAACCACAGGACTAAAATGACATTTAACTCTTTACATTATATTAATTTATATTTAGTGTATGTCTTTATTAATGTCAAGAAAAATAAATTTGAAATCTAATAAATATTTCAAAAGATTATATTATATCCTATACGAATTGTTTAAATTTAATTTTATAATTATCTTTTAATTAATATTAATTATCTATAATTAAGTAGGAGATAGAGATGAGAAAACTAAAAAATAGATGGCTCCAATGAATAACATGTGTCCCAAAGTTGGTTTCTTTTATTATATAGTATAGAAGATAATAAAGATTATATACAAGTTTATAATTTACACTTTTTTTGTTATTAATGACTTTTAATAATAATATTACATATTAACTTTTATACACAAAAAATAATATAATATTAATTAGTATAGTTAGAGATAAAAATTCAAATTTAATTAATAATTATCTATAACTAATATAAATGTATCAAATAACAATATAATATAGTATAATATTAATTAATTAATATAGTTAGAGATTAGCGCTATTTTTTAAACGTATACTTTATTCATAGTATGATTTTATCTAATATGTAATATTTTCTATAATATGATGATTTTCATATCTCATCTCATAATCCATATATCCAAAAATAGTATTTGTTATATCATTAATATAAATAATAGAATTTAATTACAAGTCATTTACGATAACCTCATAATTTATAATTATTTTCAAAAATACTTACAATTTTATGATCATTATTTTTTATTTTTTTTAGTGTTACTTCTTTTAAGTCATATAATAAGATGGATTGTAGTATCTTAAGAGAGAAGTGAAAAGTTAGAAAATTATTTTGAATAGCTGAAAATATAACTTTTCTTTTACTATTTTATCTAATAAGTCATTTCATTAATAAGAATTATATACAAGTTTATAATTTACATTTATTCGTCATTCAACCCGTGTAATACACGGGTTTGTAAGCTAGTTACATAATATAAAAATAAAAACATTACATAACTTAAAAAAACGAAACTAAAAAGAAACATTGCATAATAAAATTAAACGTTAACCAAAACATACTTAACCAAAGACTCTTATTATTTGTCACGCCGTAACGAGTTTGAAGTCACGTCCATGCATGTGCCTGTAGTCGACGAGGGTGACTTGGATGATGTTGTCTTCAGTGAGCTCACCATCGTCTTTGTCCACAGCGTTGACAAGCATCTCAAATCTCGAACTAGTCATACGAATAATCCAGAAACATGAACAAAGTGCGTCCATGGTTCGGGTGGCTCACCCCTATGCATACAAAATTGTTGGAAAACTCGTTGCCAAAACGGATGCGCGGGAATGAGAGGCGTGTTGTCGGTAATTGTTGTTTTCCAAGATTCATATAATGCAACGTCAACTTCTTCGTTCCATGGATTCAATGTCATTTTGAAGAATTTTGTGATAAATGAGATGAAAGTTGAGAGATTTTGAAGGTAAAAAATGGAAAATGAGTTTTTCTTTATAAGAGAACTAAAATTTTCGAAAAGTAATTTTTTTAAATAGTCGTTTAGGGCAACGGCTAGAGTCCACAACCACACCCAATGAGGTCATGCCACATCGCCGCCTCAAAACTTTCCACACTGGTGGAAAACCCTCTGCCTATAACTCTACGCCGCCCTCCTTGCCGTTGCGGAGTAGTGTGCCCGACGTGCAGAGGACACCACACCACAAACCAACGTTTACTCCATGTAGTATAACATATAATTTATATAATATAAAATACAAAGCACTTTTTACAAGTGGTTGGACAGGAGCTTAATCTAATTTGGTCCATGTGATTTTAGTTATACCCGGTTTCTTTTCTTAAGTTTCTTTATCTTTTGAATTTTATAATTACAAATCTCTTGATCATAAAAAAACATATAGTTTAAAGTATATGATATAAGCTCATTTTCATTTTTTTTTTCAAATTATTTGAAAGCCTAGCGATAGGTTTTTTTTAATCAATTTTTGTATTAACTTTTAGGTACGATGTTTTATAAATTTCTGGGTAAACATTCGAATAATATAACATAATTATTCATAAACATTCAAAGTTATCTTTGCGAAGTACAAGTGATCAAAGCACAAACATACATCTCATCAAAGTGATATTATGATTTAGTTTTTCGTTTATATAAATTGATGACGTATACCCTTTTTTGTCATACTAACAATATAATATAAATGGATGTAAATTTTTTAGCATACCATTGCGATGTGCTCCAACGGATCAAATATAGTTGATACGAGTGCTAGTACCGTGCCACTACCATGACAAACCAAAATGAACTGATTCTCACCAAGCAAGATCAGTATTGATATTTGCTTTTATGATGCCGATTAGTGTAATTACATGTCGATAGCATTTTAGGCATGCCACGGCTTTTTTATTAGACTTCTTTTTCGGTTGCTCTAAGCGTAACAAGTTGAATCGATACCGACCGAATTCTCGCCGCATAACGCGAAAATCTCAATAGTTATGCACAACCATCAACTATAAAAATAATGTAAGATTTTAATCTTAAAAATAATATTTGATATATTTAAAAATTTAAATATATTAATATTAATCTTAAAAATAATTTTGTACTACATAGCATATAAATATAAATAGAATCATCAAAGTATATATTTCAAAAATAAAGCTGCAAGAGTTAGACATAACTAGACAATACTTAAAAGGGAAATACATATAAAACATAAAAGTTTTCGAGCATAAATTTTAGGTAAACGTGAATATAGTTTCGGGTAAACGTGTTGATTATCATCTAATCCTATACTTGTCCCATACCTATGAAATAAATTTTTTCCATATCCATACCGACCAAATACCCGTTGGGTATCGGGTATACCCGTCCCAAATACTTTGAGTTTCCGGTATACCCGTCGGGGCTCGGGTATTTTTGCCATGCCTATAGGTATCGGTACCGAAAATCGCCTAATACGGGTATCGGTACCAAAAATGTTTGGTACGATACGGTACCAATATGATACCGGTATTTGAAGGTAAATTTGACAAAATATTGGTACCGTACAAAACCGTTAACGAACCAAAAGTATTGGTATCCAAAACGCCAAAAGTGGGTACCAAAGAGGTAAAAAAAATAATTAAGTATGGGAAATTCGGTACCGATACCACCCGATACCAAATGTTTTTCCCGACCGCCTACCATCACCATCACCAGCCACCGTCACCACCTTCCACCACCGCCACCACCCACCACCACAACAACTCACCACCACCGGCACCAGTCGTCGTCACCACCTGCCATCGCCATTGACCACCACCGTCACCGCCACTCGCCTCCGCAGCCAACCAAGACCGCCATCGCCACTTACCACCGCTGCCACCCTCCGCCACCAACCAACATCTCCCCATGTCGTCACCGACCAATGTCGCTACCAGCAACCGACCACTACCACCATCACCCACCCTTGCCGCCGCTGCCACCCGATCACCGTCGTCGCTACCCGCCTCTGCCACCCACTGCCGCCACCACCGACTTCTGACACTACCGCCACCACCGACTTCTGACACTACCACCACCCACAACTACCACCCATCGATGTTGCTGTCGCCGCCCGCCACCACCACCGCTAACCACCGCCCACAACCGCCACTCATCACAAATTTTATTCATTTGTCTTGTCCTGCCGTGTCTACCAAACAACTCAAGATAACGATTCATTCTATTCTCATATGGTAAACAAACAAGACTATGAAATGGTAATGATCCATTGAATTCCTTTGTCCATTCTATTACCTTGTTTATTCCATTCATTCGTGTATTTCATTACCCCAAACCAAACAGACCTTATATATATTAAATTGTGAAATCTTAAATTCGAATAGTGTTGATCTTCCAAGTTAAGAAAAGCACTTGTTCTAAAAGATCAACTATACACATGACAATTTTTACTAAATCCTTATGCTTAATTATTCTATAACGTAATACACATGACATTTCTTACTAAATCCTTATGCTTAATTATTCTATAACGTAAAGATCGTCATAAATTTTTCTATCATAAATATTGAATGATTGAGAACTAAGCTTGTCATAAATATCATAATACTAAATATATCAAGACAAAAAGAATGGCAGAAAATTAAAGTTAGGACAAAGCGATGTATAATCATGGGGTTAAAGAGTCCTAGAGAGGTCATATCATATCCAATTATTTATAAAACACAAAAAAAAATTATTTGGATGATGTAATTGGTAGTAGGATACAATTCGAAACGACTCGTGTGGGGTCCAACTTAATAATCATGAATGACGTGGCGTTAGGACCCACCGAGATGTGTAACTTGATTTGTGGTGATTTGTTTACGGTTGATGCCCCGCCTGCGTTGCGGGGCGATTGCCGAATAATTCTCAATCAATTAAAAAACACAACTATAATTTTGCTAGGAAAAAAAACTAAAACGATGATAAGACCGTAATTTTCGGCTCAGGGCAAAACTGTAATTTTTCATAACTAATGAGCGAGTGTTAGGCAGCTCTTTGACACGAAAAAACAAATTAAATGGAGTAAACCAATTAAAACAAAAAACTTTTATAGTTTTGCTAAAAAAATAAAACGATGGGAAAAACGTAATTTTGAACCGAGGGCGAGATGATAATTTTAATTCAGGGATGAAATCGTAAATTAAAAGGACCAATGGGGGAGTGTCAGGCACCTGCCGGCATGACTGCAATTTTACATTGGGGGCAAAATTGTAATTGAACCAGGAAAACAAACAAAAACGATGGAGAAAATGTAAATTTAAGTTGAGGGAAAATCGTAACTTGGCTGTGATAAAAAAAACTAATGACAAAACTCTAAATTTAAACAGGGCAAAATCGTAATTTTTAACCTAGGGCAAAATTGAAATTTTTAGCTGGGAGCAAAATAGTACATTTATTTTTAAGTGGGGGGGGGGGGGGGTAAAAACATAATTTTAAACTGATGGCAAAATCGTAATTTTAAGGAAAAAAACTATTGGTAAAAGTGTAAATTTGAACGGAGCAAAATCTTATTTTTAACCGAGGGCAAAATCGAAATTTTTAGCTGAGAGGAAAAACGCAAATTTATTTTTAAGTGGGAGTAAAAACATAATTTTGAACTGATGGTAAAATCGTAAATTTTAAGGAAAAAAAAACTAATGGCAAAAGTGTAAATTTAAACGGGGCAAAATTGTAATTTTTAACCGAGGGCAAAATCAAAATTTTTAGCTAGGAGTAAAAGCGCAAATTTATTTTTAAGTGGGGGCAAAAACATAATTTTATACTGATGGCAAAATCGTAATTTTAAGAGGGGATAAAATCGTAACCTTGTTGGGCTAATAAGTGAGTGCCAGACAGCTGCCTGACACTATTCTCTCTAACGCCCATTTCAACCAATAGGGAGCAGGGCTATTGCTCTCTCATGTGAATAAAAACAAAAAAACAAAGTGGCCGCCAATTTTGGCCAACCACCAAAGACAACTATTCCCGCCGTCCTTTTGATTTGTATGTGTTGGAAATTATCGTATAGCGGCGGACGTTAACGAAAACTTGGTGGGACTCAGCAAAATACAAATCGGTAAATGCTGAACTTTTAAAAATCATATATTTTACACTAAAAATATAAGGATATTGGCCTTTAATAATTTCTACTAGACGTCATTGACCATTGGCAGTTCCATAGTTTTTTATTCCCTCTGACAGCAGTGACGAAGCTTGAGATTTCCGACCGGGGGTCGAAAATATATATGCCAATTTTTTTTATAAAACCGGGGGTCAAAAATATATATACCCAAAAATTTTCTATACGAAAACTAAATACTCTTCACTAACGAGCGAAAAGTTCGGGGTGTCGACCGCCCCTCACGCCCCCATAAAGCTACGCCCTTGCCTGACAGTCTCATATTTCAACAATTTTTCCTCCACTGGTCCTTAGTTAAAAACCTTAAAGGAGTTAAAGTTTTTTCGAATTACAAACTGACGTTTTAGGGCTTTTAATCAGAACGAGTATACGAGTCGAATGATGTAAAACTAACATTGAAATTGTGCTCCAAACAACAAAATAGTGCTTTAATTGTGCTCCAAACAACAAAAATGGTGCTTTAATTCGGGTGTTTAAACTTCCAATTAACAAATTTCAAGTCGTTTGGAGCACGTTTCGAGGTAAGTTTTATATCAATAGACTCGTATACTCGTTCTGATCAAAAGCCCTAAATCGTTAGTTTGTGATTCGGAACTGAGGATCGGTGGAGGAAAAATAGTCGAAAGGTGTGACTGGCAGAGGGAATAAAAAAAAAGTTGGTCTGCCAATGACCAATGACGTCTAGTAGAGATTATTAGTGGCCAACATCCCAAAAATATATTTTGAAAATTTTTGATAAAATTAACACTACAACCGACTGAAAAATGGGCGAGGCTGAGTCACATCTGGGCCACCATTAACCTTTGCCCCTACCCTCTAGTCATAGATTTCTAGCATGTTGATCGGCCCTACATTTATGCCATAAACTCCAAGAATCCTTGCCCATATGTGTAAACTCAAAAGAATTCTTGCTCATCTGTCATTCGTAACATGCCAGCTCACACTTAATGGAACACAATGCGTTCCATGCATGATTAGTCTGTGAGCGGGACTGCGGGAGTCCCGTGAGTGGCCTCATGCTAGTAACGCAAATAACTTATTTTTTCTCACACAGTCACTTCGAGACGCAATATTTTTTTATTTTTTATTATAATATTTCATTAAAAATTTAATTTTATTCTTTTTAAATTAAATAACCTATACTCGATCATTAGGTATAAATAAAAAAACAAAATACATGTTGTTAACTATTTTTCCATATATATATTCTCATATAAATTTTAACGAAAATCAATTTTTTTCTTCAAAATAAAGTATATTTTTTAGGCTCATAAACAGTTATCAAAGTTTTAGCGTGTGCTTAAAGATGATAACCAATGTATTTTTGAAGATGATACCCAACCAATTTTTATTAATTTGTTGTTAATATATAATTAATAATGCTTGTATAAAAATAACTAATATTTTATATTAAACAGTTAAAAAATCAGCTATCACTTATTAGCATACATGGTCAGTGAGTAAGTGTGTTAATTGTTTGTTAAAATATCACTTACTACTCATGTTAGGCCATATTCACTCACTCAACATGTCTAATGGTGTGTTGAGTATATCTTGAGGGTTAGGTCGAGAAATTATGCTGGATGATGAAGACTGAGTCTTAACCAGACCAAGAAATTGAAAGTATTGTGCATCTTTTTCATTTAATCGGTCGATTAAATTCAAAAGATTCCTTTCAACCAATGAGTCTTAACCAGACTACAAAACCCCTAAAGGACTTAATGAACCCTTTAGTTCAATTTGAAAAAAATTCTGAAGTACCTCCGCAAGCTGGTATCAGAGCCATGTGCTCTTTTTTAAGAAAAGGGGATTAGTTCCTGTTTCCTTAAAAATAAAAATTTAAGAATTTTTCTTAAAAGAAAAAAAAAATTAAAAATGAGTTTTAAAATTTCGTTTGAAGATTCGAAAGAATCAAATGAACAAGAAGTAACTGAAGTTTTAAACTTTAGTGAAAACGAAAAAGGTTTTGTATCAGATTACATGATTAATTCTGATCAACTAACAAAAATTAGTAAGCTTAAATTTGAGCTTGACACTAAACAGGTTTTTAATCAACCAAAAACTTTACAAAGTTTAGTTTCTAGAGCCTTTTCTAGAGAAAATAAAATATTTTATTGTTTTAACACTGAAGAACTTTCAGTTGACATAAAAAATACAGCAGGTGAAGTTAGGGGTGTAAACAAGCCTAGAGACTCGAGAGCTACTCGTGATCAGCTCGGTTAAAAGCTCGAACGAGCCGCGCCTTATCGAGCCCGAGCCTGAGCTCGAGCCTGAAATAGAGTTCGTTTTGTAATCGAGCCCGAGCTCGAGCCTCAAATACAAAGCTCTTTCAGGCTCGCGAGCCTAAACGAGCCCATGCAAAATTTTAGTTTTTTATATATAATATAATAAAAATGATGATAACATTGATGAGTCGAGCTTTGGCTCGTTTAAGCGATGTTGAAGTGAACTCGAACCGAGATTTTAGCTCGTTTAAGTTTGTTCTCAAAATAATTCGAGCCGAGTCGAGCCGAGTTCGAGCTTTGGGTTTTACTCGCGAGCCGAACTCGAGCTCAAAGAAGTAGGCTCGAACCGAGCCGAGCTCGAGCTCGAGCTTCATAAAAACATAACGAGCCGAGCTCGAGCCTAGTCGAGCTCGGGCTCGGCCCGGCTCGTTTACACCCCTAGGTGAAGTTTATTTGTCACTCTTAACAAAGGGTGAAATAGCAAAAAAGCTTTTGCATATTAAACCAGAGTTGAGAAAGTCTCTCAATATGGAACACATAGGAGCGGTTAAAATCCTCCTAAAAGCACAGTTCAGAGATGGAATTAATTTTCCTATAAAAATGACACTCGTTGATAATAGAATTATCAATAGGCAAGATGCTCTTCTTGGAGCAATTCAAGGAAATTTAGCTTATGGTAAATTTTTGTTTACTGTCTATCCTAAATTTGCTTTACATCGAGATTCAAAAGATTTCGATAAAACTTTAAGTTTCATACACCAGTGCGAAAGAACCGATCTTATGGAAGCAGGTAATAAGGTATTTACGATTAATTATTTAATCTCTTATGCTTTAACCAACAGTACTCATTCAATCGAGTATAAAGAAAATGAAAATATAACTCTTGAAGATATATTTTCTGAAATTGGAATTGTTGAAGGCAGCAAATTCGCTGAGCCATCACAATTACAAGAAAATTGGGCAATTGATATTGCACGAAATAAACAGGTTTTAGTATCAAAACCCAGACACAGCTATGCTGGAAACTCTTTACAAATAGGAGATTCAAGTAATACTGAACAACTAATTCGTTCTATGTCAGAACGAATAGATGGATATGGTTGAATTTTAAAAGAAGTTATTGGAGAATAATGTCTTCAAAACCAATTTTAGATTATTTACAATATCTTGATCAACAAATCACCTATGAAGAGGCTGATATACAATTTGAGCTTATGAGAATAAATCAAATTAAAGGAAATATTATGTTAAGTCATAAAATAAAAATTCTTAATATAAAGATTATTAAGGAAAACATTTTTGCTTCCAAGCAAAAAATTATTGAGCTTAGAGCTAAAAAAGCAATTATATCTGTAACATGACTACTCTTTTGAAATTAGAGTAACTTGTTAAAGATTTAATAAAAAAGTTGGATACTCTATGTCTTTCTACCAACGAAAATCTTGAGGCAACTGCCGCAAAAATCATCAAAGATGTTTCAGACAAAATTGATGAAAAAATGGATTCAAAAACTCTTATGCCCGAAAGGCAAAAAGAAAAAAAAATGATGATTTAAAAAGAAAAAATTCTTTTATGGAAAAAGAAATTCAAAGATTAAAAGATAACAAGATTATTTTATCTTTCGGATAAAATGAGTTCCATCACTAAAAAATTGGAACAAATTTTAGATGAACAATTGGATACCCTTCCAGTTGAACAAATAATAGAAATTGTTAGTCTCATTTCTTTAGATGATAAAGAATGTGAACAAAAGTTTTCTGAAAATAAAATCTTAAACGAAAGATATTTTTCTGAAAATAAAGAAGAACAGGTCTTTGTTTTGAAGAATGAAGAACCAAGAACCTTTCCGGTAAAGAAAGAAGAACCCGATACTGAAGAAAGTTCTTCAGATATTGAAATGTCTCCGAGACAAAAAAACTTACCATGCCTCTACTAGGAAAGGTAACAGGTATAGAAAAAAGAATACGAAATTTTCCATGCCGTATCATAAAGGTATACCTGATCATAATAGTAATGACAATGGTAATGCAACTACTATTAATACTATTAAGATTGATTGTATCTTTAACCTCGACAAAAGAAAAGAGGTAATTGATAAATGGAACACTGAAATCAGTCTAATCATTCAGACTAATTCAGATGAATTTTCTAATGCTAAGGCTTTGTTATTATTATTAGAACATAAGTCTGCAGGAATTATACAAAATTTCATCAAAGGAACAACTTGGGATGAAAATTTACATGGTTTTGATCTTTTTGATCAAATCATAAATGCAATATACATGATGTTTTTAGGTCTTGACCTTATAACATAAAGACCATGAAAATAAAAAATTGCTAGAAAAAGCAAGACAAAATCTTGCAAAAGCACAAATTTGTGATATTTGTTTGTTAGACGATTTTACTTGTCTTTATGAAACAAATCTATACAAATTAAGTACAGGTGAATTCCACTCTTGGATTGAGGCTTACTTAATGAAGATTCCCATCGTTGGAGAAAAAACCAAAGAACGATGGAACAAAGAAAAGAATCAGTTCACGATGCATTCTCTTGGATTTGCAACAAGAATTGTCAAAGAAGAAATTGCAATTTACTGTGATTTTTCTGATAAACAAAAACAGCTAAAACGTTTTAACAAAAGCTGTTGCAAAAAACTTACTGAGTTACCACAATTAACTTTTGGTTGTGAACCAGTAAAAGATGAAAATTATTTCAAAAAGAAATATAAAAATAAATATAAAACAAAAACTAAAAAACGTTTTTGGAAAACCAAGAAAAGAAAGTTTTCTCCTGGAAAATACTTTTCAAAAGAAAAACCTAAGGTTTGTCCTCAAGGAAAGAAAAAATGTCGTTGCTGGATATGTTCTGAAGAAGGACACTATGCAAACGAATGTCCCAACAGACAAAAGTTTCCGAAAAAATTAAAAATTATTTAGAAAGCGGAAACTGAAGGATATTTTCCTTATGAAAATATTTTTGATGACTATACACAAGTATATGCATTAGAAATATTATCCGATTCTTCTACGGAAGACTCAGAATGAAGTCCAACCACTCTTTTAGTTGGGGGAATAAAGATAAACAAAACGAATTTCTGAAATTTGTTTGTTCAAAAATTATTTATTTTCTGAAAACAAAGATATTTTTGGAAATAATAAACAGGGTCGTCTTGTCAAATGACAGACACGGTAAGGGGGCCAAAAATGTGTTAACTGATAGCTTGACACGAGATTTTCAGAAATCTTAAGCAAAAATGTCACTGTCATTCTTGCTACTATAAATAGAAGGCATCCTTCATTCAAAAAATTCATCACTTTCATTTACATTTACAAAAAGAAAGGCATTTTTTTGAAAAAAATGAAAGAGTTAAAGGCTTTACGCCTAAAAGAAAAAAATTCTAGAAATAGAATTAAGATCCATCATAGATCAGATCAGTGTCTACACGACTATGATCTTAACTGGAAATTATGTCCAGGATGCTGAAAAGCTAAAAACAGAATCTAGTCCAGTGCAAACAGCGACTGGTAAAGACTCAACAAATCCGTTGATCCCTGATGCTTTGGGAAAAAGCATGCCAGAGGCCTCACAAGCCAGGCAAGACCTTCATTCAAAGAAGGCTAACATCCGATTGACCCCTGGGTCTACATTGTCGGAAGTTGTCCATTTACGAAAAATGGAAAGAGAAGGTTCATCTTCTTCCAGCAGCTCAGATGCAAACGACTCTGAAGCTAAGAAGTCAAATCCGTTGACTCCTGACAACTTGGAAAAAGTTGGAGAAACTAGTCTTCGGCCTAGTTATGCGGACAAGACAAGAATGCCAGCAAAGGATGATTCAAAGTTCTACGTGATATTTGAAGGTCCAAAGGCAGGAATCTATGATGATTGGAATATTGTATCCAATCTAATAAAAGAGACATCTTTCGTCCACAAGAAGTACAGGTCACTTTTTCAAGCTCAACAAGAGGCAGATAAGTACCAAGCTAACTTCGGAGGCAAGAAGATAATCTTCAAAGCACCAATATTAGTGCCCAAAGTCCAGAATCACACTGGTCAAAGAAGACAGGTGTTCTTCACAAAAGAAAAAGAAGAAGCTCCATCCAAAGATCTATCTTCAGAGATTTTAGAAGGAATAAGCTTCCCAGATTTCAGAATCCTATGGTCTAAAGCAAGAGCTCTCTCCATAAAGGATTATGAAGCAGAAAAGATTTATTCAGACGATAAAAAGTCCAGAAGTCTTTTCGTAATCTGTCCTGATGCAGATACAGTCTTCACTTACCAAGCTTTTTGTGCAGGGTTAGTCAAGACCATTTATCCCAGCAAGGATCTTAAGGAGTTAAGGTCATTTCCTAAGGGATTAAGAAAAGCAGTTGGAAAATTCATCCAAAAAATTGCTAAGAATGCTAATATTTACATCCAAGTCACATCCAACATTCCAGACTGGGTAGATGGAAAAGTCCTTCCAGCCTATCATTACATTGAACTAGGCATAGCGGCAAAAAGAGAAGTTCAACCGTCTAAAGTCATAAACGAAGAAGACGACTTCATCAGCATGGGAATCTATGCCTACAAAGTTGAAAAGATTATTTCCATAATCCAAAAGACTCAAAAGCTTAATTCAAAAAGCAAAATCAAGGTCAATTATGCCAACGCAAATTGCCTGATCACCAACACTACAGGGAAGACGCTCTGTCAAGAAGATCAACGCGCAATCCAAGCTCTTGAAGACAAGATCTTAAAAAATCAGATCTTAGCAGGTCCTACCACAAAGAAGATGCTTTGTGAAAGGCTCCAAAAGGTTGACAAAGACCATCAGTGCGCATTATGTAAAAGCACTAAAGTTGATAGGGACACTACACCAAAAGCAGATGCTTTGTCCACTACCAGCAGTGAGGGGTCCTTCACAGTAATTCTATGAAAAACGTAAGCACTTACGTCATTCAAAAGAAGACAAGCGGCTACAGCTGTAAAGACATCTTTAATAATTCAATGAAATTATTGGTAGGTCTTGAAAGAGGAAATCTCCGTCTATATAAGGAGCAATACCTCATTAGGAAAAGAGATCTCGAAACCCCTGGCATCCCATATCCCTTAACCACCAACTTTTCTTTTCAACATTGATCATTCGATCAATTTTTAATTTCTAGTTATATGTTCTAGTATGGAGTAGTAACTCCTTTAAGGGGGTTATGTAAATATCAAGAAGTTCTCCTCCGGGAGAACAGTTATAAAATAAAAAACTCCTTTGTAAACCTCTATCTTTTATCTTCTATCATGAATGTTTTTATTCTGCAAAACCTGGAGTCCTGGAGCCCGTTGAAGTACCGCTGAGGCAGGAGGCCGTTAGGGAAATAAGGGTTGGATTGGTCCCTTGCAGAAGAATTAGAAATTTTTCAAGAAGAAAATACAAGAAGGAAAAGGTATAGATTTTATTTCAAACTGTTAAAAGACTTCAAGATTGATATTTCATATCTCTCCTTAAAATCTTAAAAAAGAATTTTATTCCAACACAAAACTAAGATTTTGATAAAATCAAAAAATGATGTTTATAAACAAACATAAAAAGAAATCGATTAACAACTATCGAAACAAATGATTTTTCAATCTAAAAATTTTAGTCAAAAAATGACTATAAAAGATAACGAATTTTGTAAATTCAGAGGATTGATTCCACAATTAAACACTTTCAAAATTGTTTATATTAGTCTACGTTTGTCGACTAATAATTTAGAATTCATATTCGAATTATCGATTGATTATTTTAATCGAACGAATAATTCATTTGAATTTTATATTCAAAATACTGTGCATCTTTTGAATTTCATATTCAAAATATTGTGCATCTTTAGAATATTATATTAAAAGAACTATGCATCTTTAGAATATTATTTTCAAAGTACTGTGCATCTTTTTCATTTAATCGATCGATTAAATTCAAAAGAATCCTTTCAACCAATGAGTCTTAACCAGACCACAAAACCCCTAAAGGACTTAATGAACCCTTTAGTTGAATTTGTAAAAAAATCTGAAGTACCTCCGCTCTATGTCAGAACGAATAGATGGATATGGTAGAATTTTAAAAGAAGTTATTGGAGAATAATGTCTTCAAAACCAATTTTAGATTATTTACAATATCTTGATCAACAAATCACCTATGAAGAGGCTGATATACAATTTGAGCTTATGAGAATAAATCAAATTAAAGGAAATATTATGTTAAGTCATAAAATAAAAATTCTTAATATAAAGATTATTAAGGAAAACATTTTTGCTTCCAAGCAAAAAATTATTGAGCTTAGAGCTAAAAAAGCAATTATATCTGTAACATGACTACTCTTTTGAAATTAGACTGAGTCTTCAGGGTGGATCCTACGTATGAGAGGTCTAAACATTAACACGACCTTCGTATAAGATTCAACCTCAAATGTTTCAAAGTAGTTAACATGTGTTAACTACACATAGCCTAATTATTGTATGTAATTGACTTCATAAACTGATTCACAAGGATGTTTTCGAAAGAAAAAGTTGGGCTAATTTGCGCTACATCATATGTTTGAACCTAGTCCAACTATAAAGTATGGCAGAGCCAGACCTATAGTACAAGTAACTCAGTCTTGGTCCTACTAAAAAAAATTAATATGCTAACTATTAATATTAATACAAATTATTGTTTTAGATTTATTTGATTTCTTATACAAGCAAACCACTCTTTGTAATAGTTGTGCTAGATTTTTGTTTGGTTCCAAACATGGATAAATGAGTATAGGTTATGACAATCAAAGAAGGAAAAAAAAGGCCTTAAATTTTCATTTCGCCTTAGCTGAATATTTCTCAACCAATTAAAAAAACACTATCATAGTTTTGCTAGAAAAAAAAACTAAAACCATGACAAGACCGTAATTTTGAGCTCAGGGCAAAACCGTAATTTGTCATGACTAATTAGCGAGTGTTAGGCAGCTGCTTAACATGAATAAAAAATTAAATCGAGTCAAACAACTAAAACAAAACATTTCTCTAGTTTTGCTAAAAACTAAAATGATGACAATGTTGTAGTTTTGAACTGAGAGAAAAATTATAATTTTTGACTGGGGTATAATCATAATTTCCCAAAAGCTAAAGTGATGGCAAGACTGTAAGTTTGAAACAAGGGGAAAATCGTAATTTTAATTGGGGCAAATTTGTAATTTTGAATGGGGGTAACTTCGTAATTTTGAATTGGGGTTAAAATCGTAACATACCCAGGCTAATGGGGGAGTGCCGTGCAGCAACTTGACACTATTCCCCCACATATCTTTAAAAAAAACTAAAACGATGACAATACTGTAATTTTTAACTAGGTCCAAAATTGTAATTTGGGGCTTGGATAAATCGTAATTTGCCAAAAGCTAAAACGATGGCAATACTGTAATTTTTAACCAAGGACAAAATTAAAACTTTAAACAGGGAGTAAATTCGTAATTATAAACTGGGGGTTTTAGCGTAATATACCACGACCAATGGGGGAGTGCCAGACATCAACCTAGCACTATTCCCTAACATTGGTTTTGTATGTATATAAAATATATGTATTATATGGTGTTGGATATGTATAGAGTGATAAAAGGGGGAAATATCCACTAAAACGTGGATTTTACCTAAATAGTCTAAGAAAGATTATGACTATGACATATGACACTCCTTATAAATAGGAAGGAAAGATATTTTGGTACCAAAACATTTTGATCCTTATAAGTAGGAGTGTGAAAATGACATGCGACACTCTTTTTGTTTTCTGGAAAACACAACAAAAAAAACCAGTACAAAAAATCTAGCACAAAAAATTCAGTACAAAAAATATAGCATAAAAAAATCTAGTAAAAAAATATAGCACAAAAAAATCTATTACAAAAAATTCAACACAAAAAAATCCAGTACAAAAGATCCAGCACAAAAAAATTCAGAAAAAAAATTAAGACAAAAAAAATTTAGCACAAAAAATTTAGCACACAATGTAGTACAAAAATTCAGCACAAAAAATGCTTTACAACATACAAATACAAGATATTTTTGTGGGTTTTTTTTAGTTGTCATATTTTATATAGCAATATGTAAAATTAAGATAAAAAAAGCTCAATTTTATGGTGAGCTTTTTATGAATAAATAATGTCGTATAAAAAATTATGAATGTTTAAAAATGGGGGGGGGGTGAAATATGCACGTGCTTTGCATGTGGAGAGAGCAAGTCAATAAATAGGATTTTCCCAAGATACCCTTACTTTTTTTCCTACATTTTCATCTTAACCATTGATTAGAAATATGAATGGTTAAGATTCCTTCTTATCCCACTTATGCAAAATAAACTTTTTATTTGATATTAGTCCGTGATAAAAGATTTACCATCAGTCCATACATATTCACTATTCAGCACCATATAACGGCACTAAAGTTTGTGTATTAACATATCCATCATAAAATTATGAGTTAAATGCCTGGTTGGTCCCTGTGGTTTATGAAAATTGCATACTTGGTCCCAATGGTTCACTAATTACAGAGTTGGTCCTAATAGTTGTAATTTTTGTACTCGGGTAGTCCTTATCACTAACCTCCGTTAAATTTCTCAGTTAAGTATGTGTTAAATGACTATAATACCCATAAGGCTAAAAATTAAAAAAAAAACAATTAAAATAAGTGGGCCCACCCTATCCCACCCTTCTTCTTCCTCACTACACCCTTTAAGAGCCACCCACAACCACAAAACACCAAAACACCACAACTCTGCATCAACATCTGCAACCACCGTCTCCCTAAGGGCCCAATCCACCATCACCATCTCTGTCACAACAACCATCTCCTCAAACCACCACCCACCACCTGCATATCAAACGCTTGTAGCCACTGCATAACCGTTCCATGAATCAACAAATTGTCATCTCTATCTCCGTCTCCAACAAACAAATCAGTTAAACGATCCGCAAGTTTGATTCCATTACCGTTCCGTAGTGCCGACGAATCTCCATAAACTGCATCCGTAACATCCTCCTGCACCGATGATGAATCTTCAGTTAATTTTACTGATCATCGACGTCTCGATCATCAACTAATTGTTGTTTCTCGTGATTGTTCATATTGAAATGATTAATATTAACGATCTTGTAACGAATATGAAAGAAATCGGTGATTTAGAAACCCTAGATGTTGAGGGATCTGATTGAGGGGTATAATTGGATAGATTTGTGTATACTAATAATCGGCAGGGAACTGAAACAGGGGAGATAAAGGAGATGGTGATTGGTCGGAGATTAGAGAGACAGAGCTCCGGTGGAGTGGTGGAGGGGAGACGGTGGATGTGGGTGTTCAGTGGTGGTGGAGGTGGGTGTTCGCGGTGCTTCACAGTGGTGTTCGGAGGTGGGGGTTGTGGTGGCCCAAAGATGCTGGCTACAGGTGGTTCAGAGAGAAAGAGAGGGGGGGTGAAGAAGAAGATGGTGGACCCATCTCCTTTTGTTTCTTATTTTTACTTTTATTTTTTTAAAAGTTGAGGACAATTTGGTCATTTGACATCAACTTAATTGAGAAATGTAATAGAGGTTAGTGATAAGGACCACTCGAGTGTAAAAATTACAACTATTAGGATCAACTCTGTAATTAGTGAACTATTGGAACCAATTCTACAGTTTTCGTAAACTATAGGAACCAACTAGACATTTAACTCTAAAATTAACTAAAGTTATGTATGAGGAGGATGTAAGGTTCTGCACAATGTGTTAATAGTTACAGGCTTTGTTATATGATATTTTTACCAACAAATGGGTGTAGATTAACTTTACATAAAATATAAAAAGAAAACAATTATAAAGGAGAGAACATGAAGCCGCAAATTCAATCCATATGAAAAATTCGTATTTGTTGTGAAACAAGCCTAATAGCAAACAATAAGAGATGTAGGGAGAAAGAGATATTTCATTGATAGATTATAATACAAGAGATACAAAGGGAAGTATATATAGGAGAAGAAAACTTGGAGAAGAAGCTAATATATTTTTAGTATTGATAACCATAATATTAATAATATATTTATAACACTCCCCCTTGGTTATCAACTTGATACGCTTGGAGATGCTGTCTCGTTAAAAACCTTGCCAGGAAAACCCAGTGGGACAAAAAGAGTGCAGCGCGTATCGTCTCCCCCTGATACTTCTGGATCATGTTGCCTCATTAAAAACCTTACTAAGGAAACCCAATGGGATAAAACTTAGTGAAGGGAAAAAGAGTGCAACTTATATAATACTCCCCCTCATTTGAACATGTATTCTTCAAGTGACTAGTGCCCTTTCTCTTGAAAGTTGCTCAACGTTTTTGTAGTCAATGATTTGCTGCTTGATCCCTTAATGTGCAATCCTTTATGTTGACAATGTTGTATATCTTCATATGAGCCTTCTAGTGCCTCTTCTTTTAAATAAATATCATAAGATCCACAACTGTGATTTGTTACATTCTCTGCATTTACAAAACTAACCAAACTTGTTTTGATAGGTTAGTAAAATATAAATTCATATCTTACATACCTTAGATGTATCGAAATAGATGTTTTCCCATTTCAATATTTCGTCGCTTAACACATGCTATATCAAATCGATAAATACAATAAAGATATATAAAATCATCAATAGATAGCAAGAAATACTAATGCACAATTGCACTTAAAGATGGTACCTCTAGACCAAAAATTTCAATTTCTTTCATATGAAGCTATAACAGCCATTTTATATATCAAGTAATTGAACAACCTTTAACGTAGTTAAAGGATAAGCTTTGTCCATGGTAAAACGTGTCAACCTCTTATAGATATAGTTTGATTGATTACACATATACTCGAACTACAGGTCGAGCAATAATTACAATGTGTCAAGGTCATTAAAAAATGCTCCCTCTAAAAGCTCGGCAGTTTCTCTCGATGGTGCCTATACATCATCACTGTAAACTGCGATTATAGTGAACTTTTTGGAGAGGACTTTTGATAAAGATGGATGATATTATCAAACTCATATTGCACTTTATAAGAATATCTCATGAGTTGTACAATACTCAATCCAACTATTTTATCCATACTATCTTTTTAAGTTTATAAAGATACATTCGTGAGGTTTTGAAATCATTGTTTCAGGCATTTACAATCATTCACTTACTTCTTTCCACTTTGAAAAACAATGTATGTGCATACACTCTTTAGGAGTTCTGTTACGTAAACCTCCTCATTGATTTCTATATCATATGCAAGAATGTCTTGAACACTTGTTTCATTTGTATAATTCATATTGTACCACGCTTATACACTTTACATTGAGATACCATAATCACCAAGTACAGGTTTTCTATGTATGTTTATTGGTGCACAAGAATCACATCCATAAGATGCTTCCACTTAATCTTAGAAGCACTTAAATGCTTTAGGATACTCATCAGGAGTTCCAGTTATATTCAACGTAAATATGAATCTGTATACAACGATCATATCGTTCTCGAGAACTTATTTTACATAATTTTAATAAATTAAATCCTTGAGGGACTTTCATGTAAACATTTAGTATCCAGTGATTCATAACTTTCATAAGACATATATCAATTCTCTCTTTATATTACCAGACTAATTAAATATTGGAAAGCTAATACATCCACCATAGGAGAATACGTCTCCTCATAATCAGTCATAGGTCGAAAATACTTGTGCCACCTATTTTGCCTTATATCACTTTATTTAATTTTCACATGATTCGTATAAAAGACCCATTTGTATCCAACATATTTTACAACTTCAGTTGTATGGACTGTTGGTCCAGAAACTTTCCATGTTATTAGAGAATTCAACTCTGCCTTATTTGTGTCTTTCCATTTTGGCCAATCATTTATATGTTTTCATTCATAGGCAGATCTTAAATCTTGATCCTCGTCACTTCATTATTTCAAGCGCTATATTATATACAAAAGTATAACGACCTCGATTTTTATTTCGATTCGATACATATCTTAGACATGATACAACTTATCGAGATCTCTTTATTTTCAGGTACCTGAGGTTCTTCTTGAACCATCATGTTTAATGCCTATTTAGGAGACCCTCTTATTATAACCTCGACTTAACCATCTTCATTAGCTGCTCCAATTTTCGAGGAATTTTAATCTTGGAATTGACTAGTCTACCACGCTTCAGGCGTCCCATAGACTCATCACCACTATATGGTTGTCCTTGTAGGACACTAATCTTACTTGGAGCATTAGCAGTTGGTATATGTGACTTAGCTAGTCACAATTATTTAGGTCAGTAAATGTGTCTATGTGTCTGGTAACTAATTCATTAATCTTTGTGAATGAATTATTCTTTGAACTTCTGGTTCACATCATTTAATTTGAGGATCATGATGTGACAACCCTCACAATTACAGGTACCGTACAATTAATTAATGTTAATTATGTGCTTAATGACTGTGCTTGATTACAACTGACAATTTAAACTGCCTTATGATTTTTGTATCATACATATATGTGCATCATATCTCATACTGTCACTCCATTTATTACACACAAACATTAGTGACATACTTGATGCACAAAGCACAGTTAGCACACTGAACGGATGATTCAGAAACATGCTGACAATACCAACACATAGACAGACAATGTTTTGAGGCCAGTATGAGCCAGGGACAGGATATTATACTAGTACGGAGTGTAGGGAAGTAAGGACCATAAAACTGCGTCACTAGGTGATAGTTAAAGTTGCGGGAAGTGCCTAAAACACACTCTAAGTGCAGAATTCTGCATTTATTAATAAAATTCAGCATTGTAACATGCTAGTAGGGTGTAAAAATATGGCTGAATGGTCATGTATGCTTTCCTAAGTGCCGGGAATTAAGTGTGTTACAAAAATATATATAAAAGACACTTTACGGAATAATTAAACACTTTAACGGAACAGTGTCCAACCGGACAACCGGACATAACCCGGGACACCAAAATTTTGTCAAACACATTGTTTAATTATTTCTTGACTAGTCTTGATCCCCGAACACCATAACACCCACTAATTTCTCTAGTAAATATCATATGTAAGTGCATACTTGGAAACTAACTTATGATTACCATTTAGTTGCAAAAACTTACAACCAACCCCCCCCCCCCCCCAACCGAATTCGGTCCCATATGGACCCACCCCAAAATTTACACCATGCCTCATATCTTGCTCTAGATTATACTCTAATTTAATAATGGATTGGTTGCTTGTTGGGGCTGTTAAAACATATGGAAACAATCTTATAAGAATTGTCTTGAAGATCACCACCATACTTCTCATCATCACACTCTCACCTTCACTCCCCACCCTCCTCCTCTCGGCTCACTTGTGCCGCCCCCATCACCACCATAAATCCACCATCTTCCTCCATTTTTGAGTTCCATTCAAGCTTAAAAGGTGATTCAAGGAAGTTGCAACTTGTGGAGCTTTAAAGGACTTTGTTCTTGCTTTTTCATCACCATTTTTCATCATCTTCTTCACTAGAATCATCCCTAGCCTTGTGCTAGTAGTAAGTCCTTGTTACACCCTTGTTCATCTTGTCTTTGTAATTAAAAGTTGTAGTATGATGGTCATGATCAAAACACTAAAGAACAAGAACTAAAAATATGAACATGAAGCTTTACATAAAAGTTTACTTGAAGGTGAAATGTTGTTAAAAGAATGTTGTAGTGAATTAACAAGATTATGATGATTTATGATGATTCCTGATTGTGGGTATTAATCACCATATGGATCTTGTTAAATAATATTTAGAAATATGAAGTAACAAGATTAGAAAGTGGTTACGTGCTACATAAAATGACCACCTTCTAACTAAATATGAACTTGATAAAAATGATTTTTCATGAAATATAATTAAACAAGTGAGTTGATGATCTTGTAAATCCAAGAGTTACAAAAGATTTTTGTAAATAAACCAAGTTACAGAAGCGGTTTTTGGAAAATCATGACTATTACAAACACTTACACCATTTTTAGAAATAAGACAAGTATGAGAATATTTTATTTACAAGAAGAGTTCAAAAGGGTTAATTTTTGTAAAATTACTTACAAGTTGTAAACACTAAATTATTTTAAGAGAATGATTTTTAAAGAAATAAAGACGCTTTGGAAGGTAACTAAGTCCACTAAAAGCTTTAACAAGTTACTACGCATTTTCGAAATATATCAAGTTCATGATTAGTGTGTAACACATATATTTTAGCTCTTGGTAATGTAAAAATTTTGTAAAGACTAATTGTTAATGATGGTTGATTGATTTTGAAAAGAAAATGATATGCTTAATAGCATGGACACCTTCGTTTTTAGGGGAAACTCTGGCGAAATTTTCTAAAAATTCCAACATTTAGAAAAATATTTCTCCAAACAAATGTTACAAGTATATTTTATAACTCGTGTTTCGAATATAAATTTCGCCATAATTTTTGTAACAAAATACAAGTATCGGAGGTTGATTTTCTTAAATAAAAATGGATAAATATATATTTTTATACTAAAACGCTTGTGTGATTATTTGTTATTTTGTGAACTAGTTATATTATTTAGGGCCAAATAATGTAACTTAGCAAAATGCCATCACGTTTTATAATCCCGGAAATACTTTTACGAATATATTTTGGGTAAATATTATTTGGATACAATGAATGAAAATATATTATTTTTGGAAAAATATATATTTTGGGACTACATTATTTTGACAAATGTGTCAAATATATTTTTCTAAGTTGAACTTAAAAATATATACTTTTCGGAATTACAAATGTACATGTATAAATACCCCCATCCTTGGGAAGGAAATACAAATATAAAATACTTGAGAAGTATGGATACGAAATAGTTGCCTAACTATTATTTCTAAAAACAAAATTTAAGTTAAAATAATTATTATTATTTTATCAAGAAGTTACAACTTGGAATAATATCAAAGTAACATAACTCAAACCCGTAAATACAAAAGCAAGGCACGACCCGTTCGTCTAATAAACAATAGTACGTTGTAGGTCGCCAGGTAGCTGATCAAGTTTGAGTTGACGTTACGATACAGGAAACGCACTTCCGTGAGTTCATATCCCCCTTTTCTCTTAATTGTTCTCAGTTTTACAACTTCGGGGGTGAAATACATGTTACTATTATTATGAACAATTTTATACATGGTATGGTTAGCTTAAGGAGGGCATACTACTTAGATCATGTGAGTGGTGGGCGTGACACTTAAAGCCATTAATCCTCGTAGTAGGACCGAGGGACATGAGTGATAGATCTATTTGGGTGTAGCGAGCCCACACCCATGAGGCCAGGGCGGCCCATAGTGGTGACTGTGTCTTACAGCCGGAAGCCCGGTACAACTCCGCTAGGTTTGAGTTTTCCCGGACCATTTCACACATACCAGTGGCTTTGCAACCCATTGGTGATCTCCTTTTCCTTATTGCTACATACCAGGGACTTTCATACATAAAGGTTTATACATACTCACATATACATGAATTCGCTCAACTTTTGTTGATTTTTCAAACTACATGTATTTCAGGGAACTGATCGGATCTGGCAGGTTTCTGCATAGGTGTCAAGCTGCGTACTAATAAAGATGTCATCCAGGGTCGTAGGGTTTGGGAGGTGTAACCCTTTCCTGGACGGGTCACATGTCTCCAAACCCCGTTTTATTTAAAGCCTTTTGTGGTGTCTTATGAACACGTTTAAAACAAGTATGTTATGGTCTGTAACTCTATTTGGTATCAACGTTTTAGAACAATGATGTCGTGGTATTATTAAACTTAATGAATGGATGAACATCTTGTGTTTTACTTTCATATAGCATTGTTATGATTGTTGCTATGGTATTAAGAAGTCACACCAAATAAACCCACGCTTCCGCAAAAGCCAGGGTGTGACAGCTTGGTATCAGAGCCTCGATCATAGCGAACTAGGGTTCTTTCTCGAGTCTAGACTATGATCACTAGGGCTCTCATGAAAACATTTTTACATTGCATATACTAAACGTCCAGATCCGGGACACAAACGTTTTTACAAACAAAAAGGCACAAGTACACATTTCAAAATTTATATTTCAGTCTTAGAGACTGAGGGAGTTCAGCCTTAGAGGCTGGGGAGGTTCAGTCTTAGAGACTGAGGAGGTTCAGTCTTAGAGACTGAGGGGTTCAATCTTAGAGATTGGGAAGGTTTAGTCTTAGAGACTGGGAGGTTGGTCTTAGAGACCAGGAATTTAGTCTTAGAGACTGGGAGGTTGGTCTTAGAGACCAGGAATTTAGTCTTAGAAACTGGGAGGTTGGTCTTAGAGACCAGGAATTTAGTCTTAGAGACTGGGAGGTTGGTCTTAGAGACCAGGGATTTAGTCTTAGAGACTGGGAGGTTGGTCTTAGAGACCAGGGAGTTGGTCTTAGAGACCAGGGAGTTAGTCTAAGAGACTGGGTGGGATAGTCTAGGGAAGACTAGGATGATTACTTGCTTGCATTATTGTGACTTACATGTTTATTTGATTATACGTTGATATATGTGCATATGTGTGGTTGTGTTACAGACACTATGTCTTCTTCTTCCGATACTGGAGTATCAGACACGTTGGACCCCATGGCGATTGTATCAGATGACGAGATACTATCAGAGAGCGAGGTTTATACGTCGAATACCACAGGCACTGATGATGACGACTTCCAGCCGTTTGCCCTGCCAGACGTTGCGCCTTTAGCTGATGCTCCTGTCGATGGGGATCTACCTCTCGTTTTGATCCCTGCTCCTATCCCCCTCGCTGCTTTTCCTTTAGAGGATTTACCTTTCGATGCGTTATCAGATGATGATATCGACCTTTTCATAGAGGGTCCCCCGGAGGGAGACCAGGATGGTGGCCCTATGGAGGACGATATTCCAGTTGACGACCCTGCAGTTCCTATTGCTGAGGCTCCTGTGGAGGAGGCTCCTTCTGATTCATTTGGTCCAGACTCGTTTGAGTCTGTGGCATCCGCTTCTTTTCATGACCAGGGCGTGCAGCACTACTCTCCTAACGTTGACTTCGACGTGGCGATGTCAGCTGTACCTGTTGTTCCCCAGGAGTTTGGCCCGGAGCCTGAGGTCGAGTTTGTACCAGCTGAGCCCGCTCCAGTTGGTCCAGAGCATGCCATTGCTCACGACCCTATCGATGTTCCAGTCGTTCCGCTTTTGCCTGATCCTCTGCCAGGGCCTCCACGTTGATCTTCCAGTCATGGCATCACACGTCATTGATGCACCAGTCATCGTACCACCGGTTTCCGATGTTCCTATTGCTGATGCACCCGTTCTTGCACTATCTATTGTCGACCATGTACCATTTGCCACACATGTCGTGTAACAACCCTCGGTAAAACCAACACCCTTATCATAATTCCGACACCTTATTATATCTTAAAATATTCTAATATGTCTTATAATATACCCCGTATGTGAAAATCAAGCTTGATATATGTTATAGTTTATAAAAATAAAATAAAAACCTGAAATATGAGTTGAGGCGGGCCGCATAAAACCACCCCACACATTTACGCGGGCCGTATGGGAGTGTTGACGGACTCCGCTGAATCCTTTAGTTCACGCGGGCCGCATAAGACCTCGTCTAAGTTGACGCGGGCCGCGCGGACTCATACCACGCGATCACACCAGAAGCCGACACGTGTCGTAATCGTGTCAAGCCTAGTGGCGACTCAGCTAAGCTATAGCGTTGACTGGTGTTGACGCGGGTCGCGTAAGGGTCCCCTGTCTTTGACGCGGGCCGCGACACGACCAGATTTCACAACTATAAATAGCAGGCATCAGTTTTCAGTTTCCGTCGCTCATTCTCAAATCTCATTCACGAATTCTGAAGTTATAGACATAATATTTTGGGTATTATACCCCTAATTAGCGAGATTTTGCTCCGTTGTAAGTATTATAACCCCAGTTTCATAATAGTTACGTTGCCCGATTGATTTAGGGTTCCGTAACAACTGTCGTGGTTCTGCCCGATGTAGTTGTTGGAATGCCGTCTCGGGGAGGGTATTATTAATATTTTCAAAGGGTTATGATACTAACCAATGTACATTTGTATAAATTATAGATTATACCCAGGAAATCCCTACGAAAAGCCTAAGATAGCAATGTGAGTTTATCCTCTCTTTGTTAATGTTTTTGGTAATGTTTTACCCAACCTTAAATGTTTTACTATGAAATTAAGCGGTGATTGAGTCTTTGTAATTCTTCAATTACTGCCGGTATTATGGGGTTTTGTATACAAAATTTACTACGAGTAGTAGTAAGTCTGAATGACAGTGCATTGCCATTGGACGACGAGTTAGCCAATGGGTAATTTGACCATAGCCATAGATCCGGTCGAGTGGCAAATACTGAATGAGTAATTGTGTAGAAATAAACAATGTAATCGCTCTCAATACTGTTTTAATTGATAAAATGTTCTTGATTAAACTGGGATTCACTCACCAGTATTTCCGACTGACAAATGTTTTTAAAACGCGTTACAGGTAACACAATGTGAACAGCCAATTAGTGAAAAGCCAGCTGGAGAGCACTGAAGGCTTGGGAAAAATGTGGCTATAAAAGTTACCTAATAAACGATGTTTTAAATTAAATAAAATAGGGTTTGTCCCTATAAATGTATTGTAATAAGAAACTTGGGTTTTACCCATGTGTTTATTAATATTAATTATGGTGGTTTTACTCTGATAAACATTTCCTAACTACGGTCCTGGTGAAATTTCCGCTGCGAGACTAAACAAACTGAAACCACCAAACTCTGTGATCACTTCCGCCTGTTCCCGGGGAGCAGGGATCGGGGGTTGTGACAGAAGGTGGTATCAGAGCCTAGCCTCTGGTCTGAGCCAAAGAAGTGTTCTGCTGACACTTAAATTTTGAATTGATGTTAGGAAATAAAATAAGGAAATACATGCATAACTATAATTATGTGTTATGTGTTATTTGACTATTTGTTAGTTTTCTGCATGAGTGATCAAGGACCATCAGATCTGAACCGTCAGTTATCTGATTCCCCTAAGAGTGAAAGTACATCATCACAGCCTGCCCTCTCGGGGTATGTTGCTGATCAGGAAGACGGAATATTTGCTTTTAGAGCTAAATCTGAAGAGCCATTTCCTACTAAGAAACGAGGATGGTTCAGTAAATAAGCTTTTGCTCGTAGGAAGAGAATGAGGAAATTGCAACAGCAAAGGGCTTTAGCAGCTATTAAGCGAGAGACAGATGCCCATACTCAAGATATGCTAAATAGAAGCTTAGCTAATTTCCATATCTTAGCTACAACTGCTGCTGACCCAGGTCTGGAACAATTAGTAGCCCCACAACCACAAAACCCAGAACAACCCATGGAAATAGAAAATCCGGAGAACCATGTAGAGATGCACGATTTTAACCCAGAAGAAATCCCAAGGGTACCTGCACCAAACCCACTAGACCCGAATTACGACCCCTGGTGGGACGATAATAGGGACTTTGTGCAACGTTACCCTATCCAGGATTATCCACCCATACAGAACATAGAAGCTTATCCAGGTATGGACCCTTTAGATCCCTATTACCAAGATGAATATATTAGGGAAATATTAGAGGATCCTTACCAATTTCATGAACTGTCACCCCCATATCAGGAAACCGTACCCCAGATTCCAAACCCAGTCCGAGAACCTGCACCCCCAATGAGTGCAGAAAACGTGCAAGAACTTAGGACTTTCGGGGAGGAAATCTTAGAAAACAGTGAGAGGATGCGTCAGGTGGGAGAGCGTCTCGTATGGAAATACGATGAGCGCAATATGGATTTTTGGATAAATCCATATCCATGAATGTTAGAATGGAGGAAGCGGTAGTAATAATAATATAATAAAATAAAATAATATATGTGTGTACGGATGCATATTACTATTTTATTTCTGTTGGTATTGTAATCTTTATTTCTGTACTAGTGTGTAATAGACGCATAAGTATATGAAAAAAGTAAAGTAGCAATGATCTACGTTTTTTGTTAGATTGTGTGTCATGTGATCAATTATATTATTTACTATCTTGTGATATTAATATGGGATAAATGTTTAAAATTCAGATGGCCGACGAAGAAAATCAAGGAAATCTGAATAACGATAACCAGAGTAACATTAACGTGGTTAATGATAACCCGAGTGTCAATAACAATGGAAACCAAGTGGACAATAGTGCTATCCAACACATAGTAGCACAAGGAATTATAGATGCAATGCCATTTATACTTCAAACTGTTAAAGATGCTGATAATAAAAGTAAGCATAGCAGTAAGCGACCAATTGAACCAGAAAACAGCGTGAACAATGGGCCTATACTTCAAATGCCTATTCCCAAAAGAAGAAGACCCGTGCCTAACGGTTGTTCTTATAAAGAATTCTGGTCTTGTAAACCAATGGAATTCTCGGGCAATGAAGGGGCCATTGCAACCTTACGCTGGATAGAAAAAACTGAGGCAGTCTTAAGGATAAGCAAGTGTGCTGAAGAAGATAAAATATTGTTTGCTTCTAATCTGTTTAAGAACGCAGCACTAGAATGGTGGAACACTATCCTCCAGACAAGAGGAAGTGATCAAACCTATAATATGGAATGGGAAGAATTTAAAAACAAGGTAGAAAGGAAGTTCTGCCCACCCAATGAGAAAGAACAGATAGCAGACCGTCTAACGAAATAGGAACATATTTCAATGGACTTCATAACGAAGTTGACAAGGATGCCCAAGGGCCACGATATGATTTGGGTGATAGTAGACCGTCTAACGAAATCTGCGCACTTTCTGCCTATCAAGGAAAAAGACAACACGAGTAAACTTGCTGAGATATACATGAGAGAGATTGTTGCACGACATGGAGTGCCTCTCTCGATCATCTCTGATAGAGATGGAAGATTCGTATCAAGGATTTGGCAATCCTTTCAAGAAGCATTTGGTTCTCAGTTGAATCTGAGTACTGCTTTTCACCCGCAAACAGACGGACAGAGCGAACGAACGATTCAAACGCTAGAAGACATGTTGCGAGCTTGCGTAATGGATTTAGGTGGAAGTTGGGACTCTCACCTACCATTGGTTGATTTTTCATACAATAACAGTTACCATGCAAGCATTCAAGCCGCACCGTTCGAAGCTCTCTATGGACGCAAATGTCGATGTAACACCCGTCTTATTATTACTTGAATTTAATAAAATTTCATACGATTTATATAAAAGGTGTCGAATTTAAAACATAGTTAGCAAAACAAAGTTCCAAGTAATCAAAACTAGTCAACAAACGACTAGTTAAAACATTTGTGACTTGATTAGCAAATGTTTTACATTCAAAAGGAATAGAAACATTGTTTAACAAGGTTATGAAATCGCCTTCCCCTTGTCTGGTTCGACCTCCACCCACACCCCTAAGTGGGTTTTGAGTTTTAATTTTTGTTTTAATAATATTAGTTTCAATTTACACCCCTTAGGCCCCTCAACTATCATTTGTTTCTTGTTTTAGCTTTTTAACTCATTTATAAGTCACTAAAAGACTTTTACCTAACTAGGTTATTTTAATCCTAGCTAGTTCACTTGTGTATTTATCAGCATTCATATTTAAAATAAACGATTCGCATTTTCGGGGTGTTACAAGTCCACCCCCCTTAAAAGGGTTTCGTCCCCGAAACCAGAGTACATACCGAATAATGTAGGGTAGAGACGTCACATCTCCTCTTCGGACTCCCATGTAGTGTCCGAACCCTTTCTATGCTCCCACTTGATCTTAACTTGATCAATCTTTTTATTCCTTAAGGTTTTTACCTTACGATCCAACACCGCAATGGGTTTTACCACATAGTTTAGCCTGTCATCCACCTCGATGTCGTCGTAGTGGATATAAATTGTCTCATCCGCTAGACATTTCCGAAGATGTGACACATGAAATGTGTTATGAATTCCGCTTAGTTCCTCCGGTAGTTCAAGGCGGTAAGCTACCTTTCCTACTCGTTCTACGATCGCAAACGGCCCGATAAACCCCGGGCTCAATTTTCCTCTTTTTCTAAACTGGATAACCCCCTTCCATGGGGATACTTTAAGCATGACTTTGTCACCAACCTAGAATTCGATCGGTCTCCTCCTTTTGTCAGCATACGACTTTTGTCTATCTTGAGCCGCTTTCATGTGTGCCCGAACCACATCAATCTTTTCATTAGTGGCTCGTACTATATCTTGGTGGGCGAGTTCACGTGGGCCCACTTCACCCCAACATACCGGGGTTCGGCATTTCCTACCATAGAGCATTTCGTACGGTGCCATCCCAATACTAGCATGGTAGCTGTTGTTATAAGAAAACTCGACCAATGGTAGATAAACATTCCAACTTCCTCCAAAGTCGATTATACATGCTCGTAGCATGTCCTCCAACGATTGTATTGTTCTTTCACTCTGTCCTTCCGTCTGAGGATGGTATGCAGTGCTGATGAACAATTTGGTTCCCATTTGCTCTTGGAAATCTCGCCAGAAATTTGAAGTGAACCGGGTATCCCTATCGGACACGATGGATACCGGTACTCCATGACGTGCCACTATTTCGTTTGTATATACCTCAGACATCTTTTCCGAAGTATATGTTTCGCGTATAGGAATAAAGTGTGCACTCTTCGTCAATCTATCCACAATCACCCATATGGTGTCGAATCCCCGAACCGTTTTAGGTAGTTTGGTTAATAGGTCCATAGTGATATGTTCCCATTTCCAAACCGGGATCTCCAAAGGTTGCAGTTTCCCATAAGGTTTCTGGTGTTCTGCCTTGACTTGTAAACAAGTCAAGCATTTCTCCACATATTTCACCACATCCCTCTTCATTCCGGGCCACCAATAGTTTTGTTTCAGATCATTATACATCTTGGTCGCACCCGGATGAATAGAATATCTGGATTTATGAGCTTCATCAAGTAGAAGCATCTTCACCCCACAAGTATTTGGAACCCATATTCTTCCGGATCGAGTCTTCAACCCATTCTTTCCATCCGACAAATCTTTTAACTGGCCGATTATTCTTTCCTTCTTCCAGTTCTCCTCTTTCACTGCTTCTACTTGCGCTTCTCGGATACGTTCAAGTATACCCGAGGTCACTACGAGCTGCATCGATCTTACTCGTATTGGGACATAGTCCGCTTTTCTGCTCAGAGCATCCGCCACCACGTTCGCTTTTCCAGGATGGTAGTGTATTTCGCAGTTGAAATCCTTCACCGTTTCTAACCATCGTCTTTGTCGCATGTTTAACTCCTTCTGATCGAAGAAGTATTTTAGGCTCTTGTGATCGGTGAATATGGTGCACTTTACCCCATACAAATAGTGCCTCCATATTTTTAACGCAAACACCACCGCAGCTAATTCGATATAATGCGTTGGATATTTCTTTTCATGTATTTTCAATTGCCTCGAGGCATAAGCTATGACTTTGGCCCGTTGCATCAAAAAGCAACCGAGCCCCGATAATGAGGCATCCGAGTAAACCACTAAGTCTTCGACTCCGTATGGAAATGTTAATACTGGAGCTTGAGTTAGCTTCTCTTTTATCGTCTGAAACGCCCTTTCTTGTTCAACACGCCAAGTGAACTTCTCCTCCTTCCGGGTTAACTTGGTTAGCGGCGACGCAATCTTGGAGAAATCTTGAATAAATCTCCAATAGTATCCCGCAAGCCCTAAGAAGCTTCTAATTTTCAAAGGGTTCTTCGGGGATTCCATTTCGACACGGCCTCGATCTTTGACGGATCTACCAATACTCCATCGGCACTAATGATGTGACCGAGGAATTGCACCTCTCGTAACCAAAAGGCGCACTTAGAGAATTTTGCATACAACCTTTCTCGTCTAAGTGTCTCTAACACCTCTTGTAAGTGGTGCGCATGCTCTGCTTCACTTTTCGAATACACCAAAATATCATCGATAAACATGATGACCGCTTTATCTAGCATTGGCTTCCAAACCCGGTTCATGAGGTCCATGAAAGCCGCGGGTGCATTTGTTAGCCCAAATGACATCACGAGGAACTCGTAATGTCCGTATCGTGTGCAGAAAGCCGTCTTCGGCACATCTTCTTCCTTGACCTTTAGTTGGTGATACCCCGATCGAAGGTCAATCTTTGAAAACCAGTTCGCACCTTGTAATTGGTCGAATAGATCATCTATCCTCGGAAGCGGGTATCGGTTCTTTACCGTGAGTTTGTTTAACTCCCGGTAATCGATACATATGCGTATGCTTCCGTCTTTCTTTTTCACGAACAGTACCGGTGCACCCCAAGGAGACACACTCGACCTTATGAATCCTTTGTCAAGCAGGTCTTGAATCTGGGTGACGTGACCGTGTCGTCCCGATCAGTCAAAAACCCAATTAAACCTAGGTAGCTAGGGTAAGTCGGGTATCGTATCCACGAAGAGCAGGTGGTCAGTATCCCACGACCCGTTCGATTAGTTAGACTATTTACAAACAATGTACAAAGTGATTATGAAGTTTGCTAATTTTATTTTGTTTATTTGTTTTGAAAAGAAATCGGGTGAACCGACAAATGACTATTATTTAAAACAATAATTTATTAACTAAACTACTTAATTGAAAACAGGAATTAATAATACGGATCACACCCGGTTTCGGTAATTGTAAGTCCTAGGGTTCCTACATGTGTTAGATTCAACTCAAATGCATATGATTAGCGGATTTAGTGTACCGTGACTTAGGTGCTAATAACTATCAACGTCCCGAAGAACGGACAAGAATACACTTTGTAATCAACACAAGTAAAACCTAACCACGACAATGCACAACTACACATAACCATTTCGTAAAGTCATAACTTTTAACATCGTTCGACAATTTACGAATACGAAACAAATGTAACACTATTGTCAATGGTTTCAAAAATCAATACAAATTGTCACAAAGTCGAATCAAAGAACAAATGTATAAACCCTAGAAAATACAACTACCTACACCGGGGTGAATCCGTAGAGACTAGCCGTTCATGATTGGGTGGACGCGATCACCGGCTTGAGAGAGTGATGAATACATGATTGGTACGGTTGAGTGGTGTTCGAATTATGATGATGAATGATGGAATGGTGGGTGAATAATCTATGGTAATGGCTCCAAGAACAAGTTTGAAGTCCACAAAAAGTGTAACTCCCCCTTTTCCCAAAATTGACTTTTTCTCTAAAAAATCCCGTTTTTACCAATCAGCTAGTGTGCAGCAGATAATGTGTCAATTTCTGGCCTTTCAAAACCTTATATTTTGATTCGTCTCGTCGAGCTACCCCAAATGCATATATTATAAGCCCCGAAACTCATTTTCTAGCTCAGGATAAGCCAAAATGAAGTTTGGACTATTTCGGGCGCAGAGTTCAGCTCAGTTTTGCCTCTTTTTGCCTTTTCTTCAATTATGTTCTCTCTAGCATCCGCCCAAAGCTTCAGTAAATCTCTAAAATGCACCTTAAACCCGTCAGTGCCTGCAAAACACAAACCATATCAAAGTAGTGTATTCTAGAAAGTAACTTCGTGTAATTAACCGAAATTAAAACCATTAAGCTATGGAATTTTACCAGCCCATCACATCCCCACACTTGTCTTTTGCTTGCCCTCAAGCAAATATGTTTTTCACTTTCACGTGGGTCGCACGAGAAACACACTCCACATTCCCGAGACAAAGGTTAAGGTCTAATGTCATGCTCTGTTCAAACTTTTTTACAATTTTCGACATATTTAACGGTAATGTGATTTCACATACACAAATGGTTACCCAAGATTAACCCGCCCGTGAAACCAACAATTCATGCACATCCCTCACAATGTCCTCTCCACTCGGCTTGTAAATTGGCTAATATTTATAATGTATTAGCACTTCAAAGACTATTCACTCAAAACCGATTAGAACACATACCCGCATAAGCTTGCAACTCAATCATTCTCCACCATTGATCACGAACACTAAGCACAAGTCATAAGGTCTTTGTAAGGGTTGTAACGGGGCTAGGCTAAGAGTAGGAAATTGGATATTTAAAGTGGCTAAGGTGATGAAAATTCGATTTTTATTACAACGCAACTATTCTAAACACGAGTAAACTATAAACATCAACTATGAGGCAATGATTTTCGCCTTTTATTCAACAACTAGAAACACATATTTTTGTTCTTTTCTCAACAATTTTTCTCTTTTTTCTTTCACAACTTTTCTGAATTTTTTGATTTTTTTTTTTTTACAAAATGTAAAGCACAACTATACAAACAAATAGACATACAATCGAATTTTCATCACACGGGTTTAAAAGAAAAGGTTTAAGGTTATGGGCTAAATGGGTTGTCAAATGAAAGGATTAGGCTCAAAGTGGGCGACTAGGGGATTTATTTGGGTAAGGATAGATAAATGGTTTTAAAAGAAAAGGTTTACCTAATGCCTTAATCATTCTCGTGCTTGTATTCGGTCTATGGTCTCAAACGTATCAAAAGATGCAAGTTCTACAATACGTGACTAATGGTCCACTCAAACAAAGAAACATAAATATGTAATTCTATGATGTAAAAGTGGCTCAAAACCTCATGTATAAGGGTATGATATGTGATATGCATAATGTACTAGTTTCTTAGGCGAATTATTCCCAAATAACCACCCGCTAAATACGCGTCATTCTATTAATTTGAACTTGATTATGACAAAAGACCAAATGGGTTGTGACATCCCTCGTTGACTTAGTTACTTGTGCTTTAAGACCGCTTTTGAAACAAGACATTTTTGAAAATTTTTTAAAATTTTCCCCCATCCCCACACTTGAGGTGAACATTGTCCTCAATGTGTAGTATTTAAATGAATGGGTCAAAATCTAAAACTTTTACTACTCCCCCCATCCCCACACTTGAGGTACACATTGTCCTCACTGTGTAAGAACTAGAGTATTAAACGCACAAGGGATGTGACACGGCTAATTCCCCCAAAATTTCACCCCGGAAAAAAATAAAATACAAAATACAATCCACTTATTATTAAACTAATAATCGAAGTAAAAAGGAAACGCATGCACCTGATTTTTTTTTTCGCTTGATGCTCACATCTTCCTCTTCTCTTCATAAAAACGGTTGTCCCGCGAACATGTTGTACCTACAAATTCTAATCCTTGTGTAGAAGCATGCTTCTCACAACCATCAAAATTTGTTAGTTACCTAGTTCTACCCTTTTTATGAACACATTACCAAGCCATGTGTTATTTCACTTCGATTTGTGTGGAAAATAATTTACAACAATAACAAACCTAACTCACTTTCGTAGGAATCACGGTTGCATTTAGCTTATGCAACAAGCCCTTTTAAACCCCCCAATAGCCTGGGAGGACGAGAGGTCTCGTGAGGGTTATATAGGGAACACACCCACAAAGTTCATTTAACTAAGAAAAATAAAATAAAACGAATAATAGTACAAACTCTACAACAATTATACTTGATTTTCCTCTCATGGTGGTCGAAGTGCACATTTGCCTACCGAGTTTCCAACATATGCTCGGTATTTGGCATGCCGAATCCATTCTCTTTTTATTTTACGCGGCATGCGTATTAAGCTACTTTGGGATCGTTTCTTACTAAATTGGCCTATGTCTTGCAACGCCACCCTTCGAATCCTTATACACGAACCCGCATCCCCAACTTTGTTGGTTGGAGTGATAAGTATGGGAGAAGGATGGATATGAACGTGGGCATCTTTCGGATCCGACTCGTCTCGCGGTGTGATGTCTTCCACTCGGTTCAAACATTTATTTTCTTGCTCGGGAAGATCGATAACCTCTTCCACCACCTCACCATCTACTATTGTACCATTAGCCCAAACCTCTTGGTCTCGTTTAAGTTGGGCTAATTCCTCCGCTAATTGACCCACTTGCACCACCAATGCTTCATGGGCTTTATCTCTCACTTCATTCTCTTTCTTCATATCTTTGATATCCTGGTGATATTCTTTCACCATGTTCATGAGAGCATCAAGCTTGGAATGCATCGAATCTTGTGGTTTCTCGTATACCGGTTGAGGGTATTCATTATAATAATCATCATACTCCTCATCCCGGTAACTTGAGAAATATGGTGATTTGGGTTCATAGTAATAGCCTTGATAATGTGGTGGTGGCTTGTAACCGGACTTTATTTTTCCTTTCCAAAACACTGGATCTTTCCAAAACACTGGACAATCTTCATGTATGTGAACTTTTCCACAACAAAAGCATGACTGATCTTGCTCTGGTGGTGGAGGTGGTCTAGTGTATGGATAATGTGAGGATGGACCATTGAAATCTTCATAATCCGCCCTCCTATAATCAAACAATCCGCTGAGGTAGTCTTCCCGTTCCTTGTTGGCTTGAACTTTTTCATAGAAAACAGAGCAATCCTCTAAATAGTGCTCTCCGCTTCCGCAACACTCACACGGATCATCATCTACCCAATTCATATTGAAAGATGGTACCTGCAAAACATGTACCTGCACAAACAAGCTCGACCACCCAAAGTAAAATCACAAAAATACAAGAAAGAAAAACTAAACTAAAATCGAACAAGCAATGAAATACTAAGCGCACTAGCTCCCCGGCAACGGCGCCATTTTGACGTGACCGTGTCGTCCCGATCAGTCAAAAACCCAATTAAACCTAGGTAGCTAGGGTAAGTCGGGCATCGTATCCACGAAGAGCAGGTGGTCAGTATCCCACGACCCGTTCGATTAGTTAGACTATTTACAAACAATGTACAAAGTGATTATGAAGTTTGCTAATTTTATTGTGTTTATTTGTTTTGAAAAGAAATCGGGTGAACAGACAAATGACTATTATTTAAAACAATAATTTATTAACTAAACTACTTAATTGAAAACAGGAATTAATAATACGGATCACACCCGGTTTCGGTAATTGTAAGTCCTAGGGTTCCTACATGTGTTAGATTCAACTCAAATGCATATGATTAACGGATTTAGTGTACCGTGACTTAGGTGCTAATAACTATCAACGTCCCGAAGAACGGACAAGAATACACTTTGTAATCAACACAAGTAAAACCTAACCACGACAATGCACAACTACACATAACCATTTCGTAAAGTCATAACTTTTAACATCGTTCGACAATTTACGAATACGAAACAAATGTAACACTATTGTCAATGGTTTCAAAAATCAATACAAATTGTCACAAAGTCGAATCAAAGAACAAATGCATAAACCCTAGAAAATACAACTACCTACACCGGGGTGAATCCGTAGAGACTAGCCGTTCATGATTGGGTGGACGCGATCACCGGCTTGAGAGAGTGATGAATACATGATTGGTACGGTTGAGTGGTGTTCGAATTATGATGATGAATGATGGAATGGTGGGTGAATAATCTATGGTAATGGCTCCAAGAACAAGTTTGAACTCCACAAAAAGTGTAACTCCCCCTTTTCCCAAAATTGACTTTTTCTCTAAAAAATCCCGTTTTTACCAATCAGCCAGTGTGCAGCAGATAATGCATCAATTTCTGGCCTTTCAAAACCTTATATTTTGATTCGTCTCGTCGAGCTACCCCAAATGCATATATTATAAGCCCCGAAACTCATTTTCTAGCTCAGGATAAGCCAAAATGAAGTTTGGACTATTTCTGGCGCAGAGTTCAGCTCAGTTTTGCCTCTTTTTGCATTTTCTTCAATTATGTTCTCTCTAGCATTCGCCCAAAGCTTCAGTAAATCTCTAAAATGCACCTTAAACCCGTCAGTGCCTGCAAAACACAAACCATATCAAAGTAGTGTATTCTAGAAAGTAACTTCGTGTAATTAACCGAAATTAAAACCATTAAGCTATGGAATTTTACCAGCCCATCACTGGGACATTAACTCTTGTAATTCCGATGGCGCGAGTCGGTACGGTGCTCTAGCTACGTGTTTTGCGCCCGGAATCAATTCGATTCCGAACTCTATTTCCCGTTCGGGCGGTATCCCCGGTAAATCTTCCGGAAACACATCTTCGTAGTTCCGTACTACTGGTACATCTTCAATCTTTAGTGATTCCTTCTCGGGCTCATTCGCGTATATCATAAACGCCTTGCATCCTTGCTTCATAAGCTTGTGATCTTTCAACATCGAGCATATTATGGGGTTACCTCCTTTTTCTCCATAGATAGTGACGTGTTTCCCGCTCGGAGATGTTAGCTTTATCTCCTTACGAAAACACACGACCTTTGCGTGGTGTTGAGATAGCCAATCCATCCCAACGACTACTTGAAATTCCCCCATTGACATCGGGATTAGGTCTATCAAATATTCTTCATCGTCGATGCTTAATTTGCAGCCTCGACAAACATCACAAACTATAAAACTTTTGTTGTCCCCTATTTCAACTTCTAAGGGCACATATAATTTCGTCAATACAAATGAAGGACGTCGAATAAATCCATGCGAAATGAAGGATTTATTCGCACCCGTATCAAACAATACACGTGCTGGAATTGAGTTAATTGTGAATATACCTGAGACCACATCGGGTTCTGTTTTTGCTTCAGCCGCGGTAAGTTGGGAGGATCTAGCCTTCGCCTTAGGAGCTTCTGTTGGAGATTCTTTAACGTCTCTCTTTCCAACTAAGTCCGGGCATTCGGACTTTTTGTGGCCGGGTTGATAACATTTGTAGCAAACTGAGACTTTACCCGGGCATAGCGACGCCGTGTGCCCGGTCTTACTACATATGGGGCATGGTTTGTCTTTGAACCGACATTCTCCCTTGTGTCCTTTTCCGCACACTTTGCAACTTGGCGACCCACCTTTAGCGTCCACCTTCTTTCTCGATTATCCAGTTCGAGCTTTCTTTGTAGGGCTTGGATTCACATCATGTGCCCTTCGCTCACCCCTTTAACTTGTTTCTTCAACTCGATTTCCCGTTCCCGAGCAACGTTTATGATCTCGGTAAGGGTCTCATATTTTGAAGGAGTCATAAACTCCCTATATTCAGCACTCAACATGTTATAGTAGTAGTATATTTTCTGTTCTTCGTTCGTCACCAATTCACTACTAAACTTCATCTTATCCATAAACATCGCCGTAATCTTGTCTATGGTCTCGCCCTTGTGCCTAAGTTGCATGAACTCTTCCTTGATTTTATTAATGACCGCCTTGGGGCTATGATGTTTAAGAAACGGCGTCCTAAACTCTTCCCATGTCATGGTTCTCGCCGCCTCGGCTCCTATTTCATTCTTTTTGTTGTCCCACCAATCTTTGGCTTGACCTTTCAACTGGCCCGTTCCGTAAGCAACAAAGTCGCTTTCATCACAATGGGTCCTTTCAAACACCCCTTCAATGTTGCCCAACCATCTTTGGCAAATTATTGGGTCAACCTCCCCGTTGTAGATTGGCGGTTTACACGCCATAAATTCTTTGTATGAACACCCTTTACGTTCTCCCGATTTCTCCTTCATAAGGTTGACACTATCCTCCAACCTTTTGACTCGCTCTTCGACAAGTGACAACACCGTGCTTTGAATTTTGTCTATAAACCCGGATAGACTACCTTCGATTGCCTTCCCTACTTCTTCGGCAATTATCTCTTTCATTTGTTCGGTGCTTGTCTGCACCGGATCATCATCGATTCTTTCCGACATCTTGAAACTGAAATGTTCACCTTAAACGTTAAACATTTCATTTATAACATTGCTTCATTTGTTTCGGTTTAGCCAAGTTCCTAACTTGCTTTAACCGTTCACATTTGGTGCACTTTTCGGGTTTAAGTGAATTAACACACTCTTCCCATGCACATCAATTCACTTCTCATTTCTTACTTAAGATATAATCTATTAAAATAATAAGTTAGTTCTTACCGGACAATCGATCAAGCTTGAACCGAACACTTTATGGACAACCTTAAGCTCTGATTACCAACTTGTAACACCCGTCTTATTATTACTTGAATTTAATAAAATTTCATACGATTTATATAAAAGGTGTCTAATTTAAAACATAGTTACCAAAACAAAGTTCCAAGTAATCAAAACTAGTCAACAAACGCCTAGTTAAAACATTTGTGACCTGATTAGCAAATGTTTTACATTCAAAAGGAATAGAAACATTGTTTAACAAGGTTATGAAATCGCGGAAGCTTCAAAAGTTGTATTCGGTTCTTCAAAAATTTGCTTGACCGCCATCCGTATTCTTGCAATACCTAGAAACTGAAATGTTTACATAAAAACATCTATTAGAGTTCTTAGAAATATTACATAATCGAAACTACGATCAAAACGGATTCGATTAGCTATAATATGAAAAAATTCACAAAAATTTCCAGGCTCTACCGTAAATTAGTAGTAATCCACCGTAAAGCTTTTGATCTCTACCGTAAGTTACGGTGGATACCGTAACTTACGGTAGTCACTGCAAGTTTATGTTTTGACTGATTTGATTATAACGCCCAAACCAAACTCTCGGATTTCTCATTCTTACAAACCAACATGTTAAATTCTCGTATTCTAATGTGTCATTTATCAACAATAACAAACGACCAATTTACTATATCACGAAGCATTCGCCACGTATTAATCGATTATTCGACCCGTTTGGCTCATCTACGGAATCCTCCATTATGATGACTACCAACAAGTTGTAACCAATCCTGGTCTTATCAATCAATATAGCGAACATTATCGCTTTAAATTAAGACCACCTTTATTCAACAATTCACTATACTTATGCAATTATCAAAGTTTACCCAATGTAACAAATCAAGTTACATACCGTAAAAGTACGCCCTTCAAACGGAAGTCACCACTGGCTTGTCCACTCGATGTTCCGGTGTCCTTTCCTATAGATTTCAATCACATCACGTTTAGGGGTATGTTTGGCAAAAGTAGCTGATGGCTGGTAGCTGAAAGCTGGAAGCTGGTAGCTGATGGCTGGAAGCTGGTAGCTGTAGCTGGTAGCTAGTAGCTGTAGCTTTTTAGATATATTTGGTGTTTGGTAGAGTAGCTGAAGCTTTTAATAAAATGTATAAAATGACCAAAATGGACATAACTAAAAATATAGAAAGTTGGTGCATTAAAAAGTTTCTTATTTTTAGAGGTTAAAATAGTCATTTTTTCTCTAAAAGCTTGTAGCTCCTTCTAAACGCTACTAGTAGTAGCGTTCAACCAAAAGCTTCAAGCTCCTAACCTAAAAGCTTAAAGCTACTTCAACCAAACAAGACTTTTTATTGATTAGGAGCTTTTTCTTAAAAGCTTAAAGCTAGAAGCTCCTAAAAGCTTCTAAAAGCTCCATGCCAAACATACCCTAGAACTCTTTTTAATTCGTATATCGCACAATTTGCCAAAACATCCTCATTATGCATTTTAACTTTAAATTTTAGGTTTAAGTCTTCTTTGAGGCATTTATACAAACACCTTAAGGGCAGAATTTTAAATAATTCATTAACAAGCTCATAACTTGTCATATAACCCGAATTTTCATCAATCAAACTATCTAACACAAATATATGCCTTTATAATTCTGAAATAACTTTACATATGTCAAATTACACTAGAACAACCCCAAATTTCCTAGTGTTTATCAAGTTCTACACAACCCACTAATCACCTACAATGGTGACCATGGATTTCACTAGAATTTAGCATAATTTCAACATGTACTTGTCTAGGGTTTATTCCTGGACATTTTAATTTTCCTAATTCATCTATAAATCACACATGCAGCATCAGATTTCAAGTTCTCTAAATTCATGAGAATTTCAAGTAGAGAGTTTTTGTCAATTTTTACATACCTTGTGATCTCCTTGCAATGGGGATCATTAATCTTAACTTGGATTTCATTTTTTATCAGATTTGAACCCTCAATTTGTGAGATTTATGGAAGCTTGGGTTTTGAAGAACCCTGGTCTCCTTCCCCTTGTCTGGTTCGACCTCCACCCACACCCCTAAGTGGGTTTTGAGTTTTAATTTTTGTTTTAATAATATTAGTTTCAATTTACACCCCTTAGGCCCCTCAACTATCATTTGTTTCATGTTTTAGCTTTTTAACTCATTTATAAGTCACTAAAAGACTTTTACCTAACTAGGTTATTTTAATCCTAGCTAGTTCACTTGTGTATTTATCAGCATTCATATTTAAAATAAACGATTCGCATTTTCGGGGTGTTACAGTCGATCACCGATTTATTGGGCTGATGCGGGTGATAGACAACTAGTTGGTCCGGAATTAGTCCAGGAAACGACGGACAAGATTGCACATATCCGAGAGCGCATCAAAGCGGCTCGTGATCGACAAAAGAGTTACGCGGACCTAAGAAGGAAACCTCTGGAATTTGAGGTGGGAGATATGGTTTTGTTAAAAGTTTCACCCTGGAAGGGTGTGGCATGCTTCGGAAAGCGTGGAAAGTTGAATCCGCGATACATTGGTCCATTCAAAATTCTGAAAAGGGTTGGTTTGGTAGCATACAAGTTGGACCTACCTGCTGAACTTAATGGTGTTCATGATACATTCCATGTATCAAATTTGAAAAAGAGTCCAACTCAAGAAACAGTAGTCATTCCTGCTGACGAGGTTCATATCGACGACACACACCACTTTACTAAAGAACCCGTTGAGGTTACTGATTGGAAAGTTAACAAGACACGCCGGAGTAGTGTCAAACTCGTCAAAGTTCGATGGAATGCACGACACGGGCCAGAATTCACGTGGGAATGTGAGGATCGTATGAAAGAAAAGTACCCACATTTATTCCCCAAGACCCCTGCAGCTAGAAGCAGAACCTAAAATTTCGGGACGAAATTTTCTTAACGGGGGGAGAATGTGACAACCCTCACAATTACAGGTACCGTACAATTAATTAATTTTAATTATGTGCTTAATGACTGTGCTTGATTACAACTGACAATTTAAACTGCCTTATGATTTTTATTTCATACATACATATGCATCATATCTCATACTGTCACTCCATTTATTACACACAAACATTAGTGACATACTTGATGCAAAAAGCACAGTTAGCACACTAAACGAATGATTCAGAAACATGCTGACAATACCAGCACATAGACAGACAATGTTTTGAGGCCAGTATGAGCCATGGACAGGATATTATACTAGTACGGAGTGTAGGGAAGTAAGGACCATAAAACTGCGTCACTAGGTCATAGTTAAAGTGCCGGGAAGTGCCTAAAACACACTTTAAGTGCAGAATTCTGCATTTATTAATAAAATTCAGCATTGTAACATGCTAGTAGGGTGCAAAAATATGGCTGAATGGTCCTGTATGCTTTCCTAAGTGCCGGGAATTAATTGTGTTACAAAAATATATATAAAAGACACTTTACGGAATAATTAAACACTATAACGGAATAGTGTCTAACCGGACAACCGGACATAACCCGAGACACAAAAATTTTGTCAAACACATTGTTTAATTATTTCTTGACTAGTCTTGATCCCCGAACACCATAACACCCACTAATTTCTCTAGTAAATATCATATGTAAGTGCATACTTGGAAACTAACTTATGATTATCATTTAGTTGCAAAAACTTACAACCAACCCCCCCCCCCTAACCGAATTCGGTCCCATATGGACCCACCCCAAAATTTACACCATGCCTCATATCTTGCTCTAGATTATACTCTAATTTAATAATGGATTGGTTGCTTGTTGGGGTTGCTAAAACATATGGAAACAATCTTATAAGAATGGTCTTGAAGATCACCACCATACTTCTCATCATCACACTCTCACCTTCACTCCCCACCCTCCTCCTCTCGGCTCACTTGTGCCGCCCCCATCACCACCATAAATCCACCATCTTCCTCCATTTTTGAGTTTCATTCAAGCTTAAAAGGTGATTCAAGGAAGTTGCAACTTGTGGAGCTTCAAAGGACTTTGTTCTTGCTTTTTCATCACCATTTTTCATCATCTTCTTCACTAGAATCATCCCTAGCCTTGTGCTAGTAGTAAGTCCTTGTTACACCCTTGTTCATCTTGTCTTTGTAATTAAAAGTTGTAGTATGATGGTCATGATCAAAACACTAAAGAACAAGAACTAAAAATATGAACATGAAGCTTTACATAAAAGTTTACTTGAAGGTGAAATGTTGTTAAAAGAATGTTGTAAAAAGAATGTTGTAGTGAACATGTTGTTAAATTTATGATGCTTCCTGATTGTGGGTATTAATCACCATATGGATCTTGTTAAATAATATTTAGAAATATGAATTAACAAGATTAGAAAGTGGTTATGTGCTACATAAAATGACCACCTTTTAACTAAGTATGACCTTGATAAAAATGATTTTTCATGAACTAAAACGCTTAGAAAGTGGTTATGCACATGTTTGATAAAATGATTTTTCTAACTAAATATGACCTTGATAAAAATGTTAGAAAGTGGTCATGATTTTTCTAACTAAATATGACCTTGATAAAAATGACCACCTTCTAACTAAATATAACCTTGATTAGAAAGTGGTTATGCGCATGTTTGATAAAATGACCACCTTATACTAAAACGCTTGTGTGATTATTTGTTATTTTGTGAACTAGTTATATTATTTAGGGCCAAATAATGTAACTTAGCAAAATGCCATCACGTTTTATAATCCCGGAAATACTTTTACGAATATATTTTGGGTAAATATTATTTGGATACAAGGAATGAAAATATATTATTTTTGGAAAAAATATATATTTTGGGACTACATTATTTTGACAAATGTGTCAAATATATTTTTCTAAGTTGAACTTAAAAATATATACTTTTCGGAATTACAAATGTACATGTATAAATACCCCCATCATTGGGAAGGAAATACAAATATAAAATACTTGAGAAGTATGGATACGAAATAGTTGCCTAACTATTATTTCTAAAAACAAAATTTAAGTTAAAATAATTATTATTATTTTATCAAGAAGTTACAACTTGGAATAATATCAAAGTAACATAACTCAAACCCGTAAATACAAAAGCAAGGCACAACCCGTTCGTCTAATAAACAATAGTACGTTGTAGGTCGCCAGGTAGCTGATCAAGTTTGAGTTGACGTTACGATACAGGAGACGCACTTCCGTGAGTTCATGTCCCCCTTTTCTCTTAACTGTTCTCAGTTTTACAACTTCGGGGGGTGAAATACATGTTACTATTATTATGAACAATTTTATACATGGTATGGTTAGCTTAAGGATGACATACTACTTAGATCATGTGAGTGGTGGGCGCGACACATATATATATAATGCATATATGCAACATGTGCATGTCATATAACAGTATTGTCCCTTTCTATTAAAAAAAATGTAAAAAATGGCATATTTTTTATAACCATTAATCAACTTATCATGTGCTCACAAATTCTCCGTACATGTTTTAACAAAATTAAATCTGAGATCTTGTGTTATGACTAATTCATTTTTATCATCTTATTTGACATACTTTATAAATTATGAGTCCCTTCATTTTAGTGGGTTTAACCACTTGGCTACACAAATAAAAAATGTTTAATGTTATAAGTCTTTAAGCGTTCATTTTATAACGTTTTGAGTCCTTGTGTTTTAATGGTTTAACCACTTCAAAATCAAAAGGACAAGTATTAAAAAGTTGGACTCGAAATGTTATAAAATGAGTGATAAAGACTCAGGGCGTTAAACTTTTTGATTTTGGACTCAATTAGTTAAAACCACTAAAACATAAGGATTCAAAAAGTACACTACAAGAAAAGTGATCATTTGGGACTAAATTATGAGGATTGATCAATCAGTCTCAGATACATAGTATATGGAACTAATTTACCAGTTATGAATTGTATTATTGACTGATTTTTTGTGACTGAATTGTCATGGAACCCGAAGCTAATTAAATGTATTTAGGACAAAATAGACAAGATTTAAGTATTGATTTTTAGTCCTGAAAGGCCTAATATCAAGGACTGATTTTCAGTCACCGATGAAATGTATTCGAGACTGAAATGATGTTGTACGACAACATAGATTGAGGACCGATTTTATGCGTATAGGAGATTGAATGTCAGTCTCTATTGGTGTCATACAATCGGGACTGAATTTTAGTTACTAATGAAAGTATATAGGACTAAGCAATTACGACTGACTTGGAACTGACAAAATCAGTCCCTAATAACCATTAGGGATTGATTTAGGAGTTTTAGAGACACTTACTTTTCTTCTTTCACCCTTGTCTTTTAACCACTACGTCATAAAGTGTCTCATAGAAGTGTTATGTAATTATGAGATCCCAATAATTTTTTTTCCACCTTTAGTGTGTAATGATTTCACAAGTTTTAACTATCCACCACCCCGCTAAATAATAATAAATATAATAAACTAAAAATAAAAAAGAAATAAAAATTATGATTAGTGGAAAAAGATTAGAGCCAACGACCAAACCTTCTCATGCCTGTTAGTAGCATAACCAAATGCCTCATAATGCTCCCTTTAACGCCACGTGAGGCGGTGTTTCACGCCCCCATAACTCCCCAAAAGTTTCTACGTAAGCTGGGAGTTATCTCATGACTCTTAGCCTTATAAACATTTTTACAAATTTTTACATTTTCAAATCATCACCGTTGTGCACATATTTTTATTATGACTCTTAGCCTTAGAAACAACTTTACAAATCTTTACATTTTCAAATCATCACCATTGTGCACATATTTTCATTAAGATTCTTTTTTTATTTACAATCAAATTATTTAAAAAAACTATATAACTTATTATAGTTACAAATACTTTGTTAGTAAAATAGTTCATTCATAATAAAATATGGTATTAAAAATAAAAATAGTGAAAAGAAAAATATAATACCTAGCCCTACCATGTACTCACATATTATGCCCTTCCATATACTTAAAAACTCAATCGGACGATTTACTTCATACACTATCTCCAACGTTATGTATGTCCTTAGGCCTTTATGGGCCTGCTATGTTATCTACCACATTATATCCTTAAAAATCCTTATTTCATTTCTAGCCAACAAATATTCTTACCCTTCTCAATTTCCATCACATCATTTACCCACCACACGATATTTAAATAAAACCTTTTGTCTTTTACTTTTGACCCGCCCGCATATTCAAAAACCAACGCCGTTATGGAAGGGATTGGTTGCTACAATAGAAACGTTAGAGGTAGTCTTGCTGCCTTGTAAAGGTGTGTCCATCCCAACAGCGGGCTCCGGAAGGGCGAATGGATGGGGAGTGGAGACACCCATATACATCTCGTATATATAATAATTCTGTAATGGGTTTTTAGTAAATAAAAATAAAAAGTAAAGAAAATACTAAGACTACTTAAAAGGAAATTTGAATTTTCAATAAATAAACATATCTTATTAAAAAAGAAGAAAATATATATTATAATAGAAAAAAAAGAAATACACTTTTTTTTATGAAGTTATTTAATGTATAATAATTATTTGATGCACAACCATTCTCATCTTCAACTTCAACCTTCAAAGTTTCCAGGTATCCAAGTATGGATCACGCATATTTTCTTTCTTTTTCTTCTTTCTATTACAAAGCTTTCAGGTATGACATTATATTTTAATTTATGCTCAATCTTTCTTCATCTCACATTTTTTTCTTCCTTTTCAATCTAACCATGGTTCATTTTTTGTGCTCTTTAATTTATAATTCACTTTCTCCAACTCTCATCTTCTACAACTATCATCTGCTGTAAAGAGCAAAAATGAAAAGAAAATAAAAAATCGATAATCAAATAGATTTTAACGTGTGAATTGTGCGCAACACTAGCATGACTATTACTCTACAGTTTAAAAGTAGTGTAATAACTATTACGCTACTTTAAAACTTTCGAGTAATAACAATCACCTTAGTTCCATTTTGTTCTAGTATAAATATTTTCCTTAGTAGTGTATCAAATTATTTATGAAAATGTCATCGCTGGTTTTTTTCTCTTTGCTTCGTACACACCGTAAGATCTCTTTGTGTGTGTATGCGCATGTTTATACATACATAATGTATGGGGAATGTTCATTTGAAAAGAAACTTAATATGAGAAGGAAAAAAAAAATGGCATAATGGTAACCATTAGATAGTTTATAACTTCTCATATTATTTTTTTCTTTTTCATTAACTAGGCAAAAACATTTTATCCTACATATTTCAAAATATATCCTATAAATATTAAAATTTATTCTACACATATCAAAAATTGTCCTTTATAATAAAGTAGGTTGTCTTAAAATGTATATATTTAAAAAATGTGTTACAAGTTTAATTAATTGGTTAATTTAGTGGAATACAATAAATTAATTAAAGTTATAAAATTACGTATATAACCTTTTAATAATAATAAATACACGTATTAAATTGAGCATATATATTGATTTAAAACTCACTATTTTCATTTTTATAAAAAAATTCTTTTCATTTTAATCATCCACTATGATACATAAGATGTAAAGTTGTAATGAAATTAATTCTTCTATATATTAAAAAAGAAATTCTTCTATATATTCTTCTATATATTAAAAAAGAAATGAAATGAACAGTAAACTCCAGGGGTATTTCAGGGTTTATTCAATATCTACAAAGTCTTTGAGGGGCAATAGTGGTTGCCAACAAATTTACGATTTTATCCCGTTTTAAAATTATGATTTCACCATTAGTTCAAAATTCTTCTATATATTAAAAAAGAAATGAAATGAACAGTAAAATCCAGGGGGTATTTCAGGGTTTATTCAATATCTACAAAGTTCATGAAGGGCAATAGTGGTTGCCAACAAATTTACGATTTTATCCCGTTTTAAAATTATGATTTTATCATCAGTTCAAAATTATGTTTTTACCCCCACATAAAAATAAATTTACGCCTTTGCCATCGTTCTTGTTTGTTTTCCTGGTAAATTATATTTTTGCCCCCAGTGTAAAATTGCCGGCGGCTTCCTGACACTCCCTCATTTGTCCATTTAATTTACAATTTTATCCCTGAATTAAAATTATGATTTCGCTCTCAGTTAGAAATTACGTTTTTTCCATCGTTTTAGTTTTTTTTAGCAAAACTATAAAGGTTTTTTTGTTTTAATTTGTTTACTCGATTAAATTTTTTTTGGTGTCAACTAGCTGCCTAACACTGGCTCATTAGTCCTGAAAAATTACAGTTTTGCCCTGAGCCCAACCGTAAAATTACGGTCTTATCATCATTTTTGTTTTTTTTTCTAGCAAAATTATATTAGTGTTTTTTTAATTAATTGAGAATTATTCGGTTATCGCCCCGCAATGCGGGAGGGGCATCAATTAAATATCATAAAGCAATGAAATGATGATGCTTAACTTACCCTCTTCCTCTCACGCATTTGGCAAGCCCCACTCGGCTCTTGATTTCAAAAATAATATTCATTTTTAGGTTGTTCGGTATAGGGGCGTCCTCGGGCCGTCGTGGGGCGGCACCGCTCCATCCTCCCATTTCCCTTGGAGCGTCAGCGTCCTCTTCGTCTTGCTGCTGCCGCTCAAGCCGTTCCTCCCCTTCTCACACACACATATACATACAACACATATATATACATATATAGGCCCATCCTCCATTTCCTTTGGTCCATCCTTGGAGGGGCATCCTCCTTGGATGTTGACGTGACGTTGACGTGGAGGGGCATCCTCCAAGGACTTAGCTCCTCACACCGAATAGCCTTATCGGGGGTACTTTCAACACACAAATTCTGTTAAAAAAAAGTACACACAGCTACGTATAGTCCACCCTAGCTAAACCATCTTCTGAATATTGAGTATTGACCATGAAGTGAACAAGGAGAAAATGATTGTGATTCTGTTGTGTTTGTTATTATAAGACCATGTGTATGCTATTATAAGACCATGTGTACTACTCAAGTCCTATAACCCTTCATAGATATGGGTTTATACGACACGTGATAAATATGTAAGAAATGGAAGTTATGATAGGGTTATAAAACTTGAGTCTGTAGTGGGGTTCTACCCCTTCAATTATACATATATATATGTATGTATATATATGTGTGTGAGAGAGAGAAACCACCATGGCGCCGCTATGCATATCACGACCATGTTTCATAACCCCCATAACGCCGGGGGCGGTTTTGAGAGGCGCTATGGGACGTTATAGCCCGATATAGCGCTGCATAACTCCCCGCTACGCATGGCCTAAGAAGGATTCCTAACTGTGTTAAAAAAATCGAGTTTACCTTTGAATATGATGTCTATTCCTTCTAAACAAGTGTTTGTGAATCATGTTGTTAATTTTTGTGCATGATTTTTTCTTTTTTATGGTGAAGCACAAAAGGCGATGAATTAGTTAACTTTTCTTAAAGCATGACTACGAATATCTGAATAAGAACTTTACACACATCTCATAACTTTATATGAGTTAAGCTTCCTTATTTGATTTTTGATATAGATATATACACACGTGTGTCTGTGTTATGATAGAAATAAGCTTATGGCATGATATTTGTTTTGAAATAATTTGTTCAAATTATTGTATAGTCAAAATCTTAGATTGTTAGAAATTGATACAAAGTAATAAGAACGAGGAAAATGCAAAATTGTTAGAAATTGATACAAAGTAATAAGAACGAATTCGTGGCAATAATTGGAAACATACAAGATCAAGATTATGACACATGGATAAGGTGGGATTTCGTCCTTGACAGACAACTATGGAAATGTGCAAATGGCTCTTGTCTTGGTGTCAATAGAAGAACCAGAGACATCTTATGGTGTTCCTAAATCCAAACCAATCAATTTTTTTTTTAACAACCAACTGAATCACCAGAGAAATGCATCACCTCCTCCATAACGGTTAGAGTTGAATGCATACATGAGCCACCAAGGCACCAGGTCCGGAGAAAACACGCATTGTTAACTAGTGTTTTTAGAGTTTGCCAAAGTACACTACAAAGCTAGGTATTATTCATTTTTATGGCAAAATGAAACGTATACAAAATTTACGATTGATATTTGATAAATTTTTTAATTATATTCTTTTAATTTTTGCAATTTGAAACCTTCGCAAATTTTTTGACGATTTGCAGCCCACATTTTAAATTTAGTTTCAAAATAGAGTTAATTGCCATTTTCGCCCCTGAGGTTTGGTCACATTTGCCATTTTCGTCCAAAATGACAGTTTGGTACCATTTTGCCCCTCACGTTTGGCCATTTTTGCCATTTTCATCCAAATCTCTAACCTAGTTAAAAATCTCTTACCTAGTTGGACGAAAATGGTAAATGTGCCCAAACCTCAGGGGCGAAAATGGCAATTAACTCTTTTTTTAATTTAATTTTTTATATTTACTCTATAAAATACAATTGTTTAATTTAATTTTTTAAAAAGTTCTCTATAACATAATTGTTTATTATATTTTATAGAGTAAATATAAAAAATTAAAGAGTTAATTACCGTTTCGACCCGTACCGTTTCGAGCCGAACCGTTTCGACGCGAACCGTTTCGACCCGTACCGTATCGACGCGAACCGTTTCGACCCGTAGCGTTTCGAGCCGAACCGTTTCGACGCGAACCGTTTCGACCCGTACCGTTTCGAGCCGAACCGTTTCGACGCGAACCGTTTCGACCCGTACCGTTTCGACGCGAACCGTTTCGACCCGTACCGTTTCGACGCGAACCGGTTCGGCTCGAAACGGTACGGGGCGAAACGTTTCGCCGCCGAACCGGTTCGCGTTGAAACGGTACGGGTCGAAACGGTTCGCGTCGAAACGGTTCAGCTCGAAACGGTACGGGTCGAAACGGTTCGCGTCGAAACGGTACGGGTCGAAACGGTTCGCGTCGAAACGGTTCGGCTCGAAACGGTACGGGTCGAAACGGTAGTTAACTCTTTAATTTTTTATATTTACTCTATAAAATATAATAAACAATTATGTTAGAGAACTTTTTAAAAAATTAAATTAAACAATTGTATTTTATAGAGTAAATATAAAAAATTAAATTAAAAAAAGAGTTAATTGCCATTTTCGCCCCTGAGGTTTGGGCACATTTGTCATTTTCGTCCAACTAGGTTAGAGATTTTTAACTAGGTTAGAGATTTGGATGAAAATGGCAAAAATGGCCAAACGTGAGGGGCAAAATGGTACCAAACTGTCATTTTGGACGAAAATGGCAAATGTGCCCAAACTTCAGGGGCAAAAATGGCAATTAACTCTTCAAAATATTAATTTCTCAAATTCGCAATCCATTTATACGGTCACGTACATACCAATTTTCATTTTATACTTTTCCCGTCCCCCTTTTCAGCGTCAAATCGAAGGTGCCGCTGCTGCAGGCTTTTCCGGCAAACCGCCTGTTGACGATCGAGCATCCATTCCAGGTGGTGACACAGATCTGAAGGTGGAGATCTTGGAAAACTCTGAAAACCTCAGATCCATTATCCTCTAAACAACCAGTACGGAATGAAATCCTCAGATCTAGAAGCCTCAGATCTGAAATCCTCTGCAGGCGGTAAACAGATTTGTGGTCGAAGCTGAAGAACATGGTCGGCAGTGTTGATTGTTGCGAGAAACAAGTTTTTTTCGGCAGTGTTGATGGTCGCCAGTTCGTTTAAAAGGTTCAATTCGTTTGAAATTCAGCCAGTTCGTTTGAAAAGTACTACTAGATCGCACGAAATGGTCATTTAGTGATCCCAGTTCGCATGGTTTGGACATATCAGGTCGTATGAAGTGGTTATAGGCTTTCCAGGTCGTTTGAGATAGTTATTCAAGTCGTGTGAAGTGATTTAGAAGTGTTCCAGGTCGTGTCTTTGTGAACCAGGTCGCTTGGAATTGTACTCAGTTCGTACGTTATGGGCCAGGTTGTGTGAATTTGATCCGGGTCATAGCGGTTCGCAATCTTTTAGGAGTCTAAACCGGTCCTAACAAGTTTGTGCCACGTTTGTGCAGAGATTATATCTTTTTGATTTTGTTATGGGGTGACACGTTTGTGGAGGGGCATTTTTGAGGGGTGGGCAATTTGGGGTTGCTACCCTCCCCCGGCTTATAGAGGGTCTTTTCTTTTGCTCCCTCTCTTTCTTTGTCTTTTACCCCTAACTCCCCTCGAGTTAGCGGTTTATTGTGTTGCTTTTCTGTTTGCGTTTGACTTTGTGCATGGCCCCCGCGCGTAGAGGTAGAAACGTCAAGACTGTTGGGCTGGCGTCAGCATGTGATAGTGGGTTAAGGGCTTGCCCCCTAAAGCATTTCCACGAATGCAAGGATGGTAAACCGGGGTCTAGTGGGTTTTTTCGCCTTCTTGAACACATGCAAAGCACCCACCTTAAGACTGAAAACAGGAAGATCTATGTGAAGGAGGCTATCGCTAAGGATTTAGACCTTTTTCTGGATGTGGGGGAAGTCCTAAGGGCACGAGACAAATGGTTATGTGGGGAGTGCATGGTTTTGCATGCCCTTAGTAGGGGGTGCAAACATGCTGATGAGATGGTGTCTTTTACTCAAATCTCGGGAGACGTGGACGATTTCATTGTTGGGATTAGGAAGCCATGTCAAGTGGTTGCCGTCCCTCTCGTACTTTCCCCGGAAGGGGTGGTAACCGATGTTGCCCTTCTCGAGCGTGTTTTTTCATTCCGTTTTCAAACCGTTAAATGCATCCCCCCAAGTTGTCGAATGGCCTTCGCTCAGGTTTTAACAGGTGCCCTACGTAAAGTGGTGGCGTCTCCAGGCTCGGTTGAAAATTGGGTTCAGTTGCTTTTGTTGCCGTGTTGTACACTGAGGGTTGTCAGACCTTCTTCTAGGCAAGAGCGGAGATCAGGAAATAGAAAATCCCTGCAGTGCAGCAGCATCTTGCAGGCGCTTGCATTGTGGAAAGATGGGTCTGGTTTTACAGATCTGGTCTCTTCTCTCTTGAGCAGTGGGGGGGGGGGGGACTCTGAGGTGCCTAGGAGGGTTTCCGTAAGGGGCGAAGACAATAAAAAGGATCCCAATATCAAGCAATGCCTGCGGAAGGTCAGGGATGGGCATTTTACGGCGGCGGTCAAAGTTTTATGTTCTAGTGGGGTTGCCCCCTTTGGAGAGTCAACCATGAAAGCCCTTATTGATAAACACCCGGTGATGCCACCCCCATCACTGCCTTCCAACCCCATTGTCCAATCCACTATTATTACAGCAGAGGATTGCGTGCTTAAATGTATCCAATCCTTCCCTAGAGGGACATCTTGTGGCAGAGATCGGATGCGAGCCCAACACTTGTTGGACGCTATTGGTTGTGAGGGGTCGGTAAGTTCCTCAGGTCTGCTCACAGCTATTACTGGAGTCGTCAACCTATGGCTTGAGGGGCTTTGCCCTAAGGAGTTGGCAGAGTTCGTGGCCTCAGCCCCCCTCACCCCCTTATTGAAACCTGATAATGGTATTAGGCCTATCGCCGTGGGTGGCATCTGGCGTAGGTTGGTCTCTAAAGTGGCTATGAAAAAGGTTGGGAAGGACATGGCCCATTATTTGGGGGATTTTCAATTCGGGGTTGGTACACCAAATGGGGCGGAGGCGGTGCTTCATAGTGCGAACAAGTTCCTTAACTCCTTTCATGAAGATGGGTCCATGGCCTTGCTTACGGTAGACTTCACCAATGCTTTCAACATGGTTGACCGCTCAGCGTTCCTCCAACAGGTCCACCAGCGTTGCCCATCTATCTATCGGTGGGTCCAGTTCCTGTACGCCCAACCCGCTCGGTTGTATGTTGGCAGCGAGTGTATTGGGACCACCACTGGAGTGCAACATGGAGATCCCTTGGGGGCCCTCCTCTTTGCCCTAGCCTTACATCCCCTTATTCTCCGTGTGCAGGAGCACTGTAACCTGCCCTTTCATGCTTGGTATTTGGATGATGGCACGATCATAGGTAATGCAATGGAAGTTGCTAAAGCCTTGGACATCATCAACACGGAGGGACCATCCATTGGGCTCCATCTCAATATTAAGAAAACGGAAGTGTACTGGCCATCGTGTGACGGTCTCAAGGTGCAGGACGGCCTTTTCCCGAGAGGGATAGGTAGACCTGTGAGGGGGGTTAAGCTCCTTGGGGGGGCGGTTAGCCGAGATTCTGCTTTTATCGTGGAATTAGCAGGGCGGCGGGCATCGACAGCGGTTGACCTTATGAAACTCTTGCCCTGCTTACAGGACCCCCAGTGCGAGCTTCTTCTTTTAAGGTCATGCATAGGGGTAGCCAAGTTACTGTTTGGGCTGCGGACCTGCCAACCTCACTTGATGGCAAATGCGGTATCCTGTTTTGACGATGGTCTCCGAGAGGCTATTGAAGACATTGTTGTTTGCGGGGGGGGGGGGGGGGCTACTTTGGTGACCTTCAGTGGCGTTTGGCATCTTTGCCGATGCGTCTGGGTGGTTTGGGCCTCCTCTCAGCTCGGGATGTTGGAGTTTATGCTTTTGTGGCGTCTAGAGCTCAGTCGTGTGTATTGCAAAACCATATCCTTCGGAACAGTGGGGTTGTTAAGCTTGACGTAGACTACCAACAGGCCCTCGAGTATTTAAGTGTCTCTCTTTCAGACTTTGACATTGGCGGTTTCTCTAATATGGACACCGCCCCCCCCAAAGCCACAAAAAACTTTGGCGAATGCTCTATTTGAGAAAATCGCTCGGAGTCTGGGAGAAACATTTGATCTGTCTCCCCGCCAGAAGGCGGTGATTGAGTGCTTGAAAGGTCCCCATGCGCAAGACTTTTTTACTGTTATCCCGATCGAGGGGCTGGGGCAATGCATGTCGGCTGTTGAGTACAGGGCTATCCTCAAATACCGGCTGATGATTCCTATGTATCCAGAAGACGAAACCTGCCCAATCTGCTGTAAAGCCTGCATGGATAAATATGGGGAGCATGCTGTTCATTGCAAGGAACTCCCTGGTTTCAAATACCGGCATGACTGGGTGAGGGATGTTTTGGGGGACATCTTGAGGAGAGCGGGGATTTCTGCCAAGAAGGAGACCCTTGTGAATTTCCTTACAGACCCCATGGAAGTGAGATCTACATTGAGACCAGCGGACCTGCTCGTCTTTGGCTGGGCGGGAGGGAAACATGCTTGTGTAGATCTCACAGGAGTCTCCCCCTTAGCTGATTTAAGAGAAAGCGGGTTTGTAGCAGGACAAGCTGTAAGGAAAGCAGAATCAAAAAAGGTGGATAAACACGCTAAAGCATGTGCTGATAACCAACATGCATTTGTCCCCTTCGCCTTCGACACCTTTGGATCCCTAGCTCCAGAAGCTATCCGTTTGCTGACTAAGGTCCAACATGTTGTCCACAACAATGGCTCATCAACAGGGGGGCAGGGGTTTGTCTTTAATAGGCTAGGGTTTGCTATTCAGAAAGGGGTAGCGGCGCAGCTTGTTGTTCGCTTACCTGCGATATTGATGTAAAGTTCATTTTGATGTCTTTAATATGATTTTAAAAAAATGCCAAATGATTAAGCAATTTTATACTTTTCTTTCAATTTTCCGCAACCATTTTGCGACAAAAATAAAACTGTCGCAATGGTTTGCAACCCAATATAAAGGGTCACAAATTTTACGATCGGAATGGTGGTGGTCGCCAATCTTGGGAACATAGTGATATCCATCACGAATTTGTGTTTTTTTGGACATAAATAATCTTGTAGTGTCATAAACTACATAGACTTAAATAGCTTATCATAAGCTAATTAATAAAATCCCTCCATCATATGGATAGATGTAAGATTTGCCTACGTTTTATCATTTCCTGACCTTACCACTAGCTTTGTTATTTATGGGATATAGTTGTTGTTGTAAGTTAATTGATAAGATAATCCATGTTAGCACAACTAATTAGGTTGATGTAATGTCCTTTCCTTGAATCCACATTCCATGTTTCAACATGCTTTCAATCTTTCCTTTTTTTTTTTCTTTATTTAGTTCTATTTATTTTACATACTCTTTTTTCTTAAGGAATGGGCACTCCTTTCATCTAGTATAGAACTCAATAATAGGGCTGTAAACGAACCGAACGAACACGAACAAGGCTATGTTCATGTTCGTTTGTTAAGGAAATTTAGATGTTCGTGAACTGTTCGCGAACACATGACGAACAGAAGTTTGTGTTCGTGTTCGTTCGTTAAGGAATTTTGGTTGTTCGCGAACAGTTCGTGAACACTAACCACGAACACAAATGAACTTTAATTTTGAAAATTAAAAAAAGCACAGTTAATCTTAAACATTGTACACAAAGAAAGTAGTTAAATATAACCATTTAAAGATTGAAGGGATGGATGATATTTGGTTGAATTGATTGGAGATAGGCTGAATGAAGAAGTGTGGTATCAAAGAGAGAGAGAGGCCAGAGAGAGGGAAATAATACATATGGGGGGTAGTAAAAAATTAATAAAACATTAAAAACTTTTAGAAAAATAAACATAAAAAACTGAACACGAACGGACATAAACGAACGAACACGAACGAACATAAATGAACATATTACCGAACGTTCACGAACGCAGTCGAACGAACGAGACATTTGTTCGTGTTCGTTCGTTAAGCTTATCGAACGAAATCTTTTGTTCATGTGCGTTCGTTAAGCTTACCGAACGAACATAAACGAACTTCCCGCCGAACGGTTCACGAACTGTTCGCTGAACGTTCGGTTCGTTTACAGCCCTACTCAATAATCATACACTGCCATCTTATTTTTACTCACAACTACTTTAATATCACTAAATCACTTGCAACATTCCTTTCATCTACTTTAGGGTGAAGGGAGTGGTTAAACAGGTGAAAGTGACAAACTTTAAAATGGACCAATCAGAGAGTGCCACGTCAGAGAGGAGAAAAAGTTTAAACTTTGCTGAAAAGTGTTGGCAATGGTTAAACACTTTGGAATTGGTAAACTATTTTTTTTTATTTTTTATTTTTTTAAGACATGCCCGCTGCAAGTTTCTGTCTTCCGGAAGTCTACCGGAAATTTTCGTTTCCAGCCGCCGGAAAATCACGATCACCTCCACCACCACCGGTTCCAGCTCCATCACGATCACCTCCACCACCACCTGTTCCAGCTCCATCACGATCACCTCCACCACCACCGGTTCCAGCCGCCAGAAAATCACATCCGCCGGAAAAAAATGGTGGAAGTGGGTTTGCCGGTGCTTGGTCGGCTTCGCTGATGGTGATGACGGTGTTTGGTCGGCTTCTTCCTCGGAGACATTTGTTTTAAAAGGCTATATAGCCGTTGAGAAGTCCAAGGGTCACAAACATCACATTTGCCGCTTCGGTGAACCTTTGCCGGTTGATATCAAAACCGATCGGTAAACACCCCTTGGCGGCGGTGTTACCGCTGGGCAAACAGGTTTGCCGACCCACTTTGCCGCCCACTCCCTTCACCCTTAGAACCAAAGGCTCCACCTCTTTACTCTATCTACCAATCACACACTCACCACAACTACCCTAAGCAGGTATGCATACTCGTGAAACCAAGCCAAACACCCTACCTGAATGGGTAGCAGCAATTTACCGATGCGGGTACTTAACCGGAAGGGGTACCCGAATGGTGCACCTTCTCCCTTATAGCAAAACATTCTGTAAAATATAAACGTAAAAAAATACAACATTACATAATAATTAAAAATAACACGATCAAACATTACATAATATAAATAAAAATATATACACCCATTTTGGGTAAAATTTATTTTGAATACAACTTGGTTTTCGATTCCAATGTTCTCTAGAATATTGATCTAAACACATGCCAACGACGTTTATGAGACCAAAAATAGTTCTATTTTGAATACAAATCGGATTTCATTAAAATTTATATCGGAATGTTGATAAAATTATTTTTAACTAAAACAACGTACTTAGTTGTTTTTAAGCTAACGAGCATGCGATATTATAGACATGTCAAATTAAGTTTTAAATCAAATATTATAAAAATATAAGAGAATAAATTAACTTTGATAAATGGAGAAATCAATTCAAGAGGCTCGGCAAGCAACCCTCGACCTAGCAGTCCTTTCCCCCCGAAAAGGAGGGGTAGTGTTACAATAGGTACCGCTATATCTCGCACCCAATCCTGCTTGCATGCCGTATGCCCTAGGCGTAAGGCCGTATGTTCAGTTTAATTATCTATCCTCTAATTTGTTTAAATTTTTAGATTGAAAAATAACACATACTAATTTAATCTACTCTTTATCTTAAATATTCCACTAATTTGAATCACTATATTAGCCCCTGGCCCTCACCACTTGTTTAAGACGGGGTCTAGTTTGAATCCCGTCTAATAAAACCTCATTTTAAGACGCGCCTTTTTAAGACGACGTTAGAAACCCTGTCTTAAAGCCCAAATCACCCCGTTTAATGTTCCATTTTGTAGTAGTGTGTATCCTGCAGGAAATGTGTAGGAAAAACACGAAACAAGTTTAGTCACATTCCGTTAGAATTGTGTAGGAAAAAAAATATAATTTTGTAGAAAATGCGTAAGAAAAAAGAATACATTCTGTTGGAATTGTGTAGGAAAAGAAACTAATTTCATAGGAAATGCGTAGGAAAAAAGAATATATTCTTATGGAATTGCGTAGGAAAATATATATTCATAGGAACGGTGTAGGAAAGACGATTAAATTCCGTTGAACTGTGTAGGAAGAAAAAAATTGTAGGAATTGTGTAAGAAAATTAAAAAATATAAAAATTTTATAATAAAAATAAATATAATTGTCTGGTTGACCGGACCTATATGCTGAGCTTTGGGCAAAGCTCGGCGCTTCAGGGTAATACTCAGCGCTTTGGCCAAAGCTCGGCTTTGGATGGTTTTATGATTTTTTAAATTTGATTTTAATTCAAAAACGTACCTATACTTGTCGAATATTGACATGTTTTCTTATTACACGTCATTTTATTAAGTATATGGTCTATACAGCACGTTCCGGATAAGTTCGGTTACGTGTGTTGTCGTATTCCATGATTTCATGTGATTCTGTTTCGATTTCACTTGTAGTCCAACGTGTCGTTTTGTATCTATACGTGTCCTACCGGATCAGTATTTGACGTATTTTGTCATTAAATGTCGTATTATGACGTGTGTTGTCACTATTGTTCCGTACTATCGCGTATTATGGCCGTTCGGGTCATGTCGGTGACATCCGGTATCGTGACGTTTATTATCTGTAAGTGTCGTATTAGTGTGTAGATTGATTATTATGGCGTATTATTGATCGTATTATGACGTATTTTGGCCGTACGGGTCGTGTTTATGATTGTTATTGTTCAAAAGATGCGCTTCTATCATGTGTCATGCCAACCCGAACACCGAATGTCACCGACACGACACGACACGACCCGTACGACCAATCATGGAATACGGCAACACACGTAAGCAAACTTATCCGAAATGTGCCGTATAGACCATATACTTCAAAAAATGACGTGTAATAACAAAATACGTCAAAATTCGACTAGTATAGGTGCATTTTTGAATTAAAATAAAAAAAAAACCACTCAAACGCCGAGCTTTGGCCAAAGCGCTAAGTATTACCCTGAAGCGCCGAGCTTTGGCCAAAGCGCTAAGTATTACCTTGAAGCGCCAAGCTTTGGTCAAAGCTCAGCTTATGGGTCCGGTCCATCAGACAAAGACTTACAGAAATTAACGTGAGAATAGTAACAGTTTTCTAGTTGTGCCCTCACCACTTTTAGACAATATTTTTAAAATGTTTAATCTAGATGTTTTGTTCATTATATATTATTGAACTAGTGGATTCCTCCGCGCGTTGCGGCGGACATTTGGTTGGTATCGGTTTGGACTATTACGTTATCGATATGGTACCGTCACTCGATATAACAACTGAAAAAGAAAACCTGGAAATAATTGAATCATTATATGACCAAATTAAATGATGTTGGCACGTATTTCCATCAATTGAAAACAATAAAAACTAATATCAATAATGATTCTAATAGTACCTACCATACGCATAGATGTGTTCAACTAAAAATAAAAATTAAAAATATATACCTTTTTTCATCTATTTTCCTAGAAGAAAAAATCACCGCCCATTTAGATAGGATAGGGAGTTAAGCATGTGCAAAATAACAATATAATTGTTTTCATAACTAACTATACTGACAATTGAAACTCAGGACGTTTTTGTTATTGTATGCATCTAGCGATCTTTTTATCATGTAGCAAATCATATGTGCCAATGGAGTAAGGTAACACATGAAGATATTATACATAGATAGCAAAAATTAAAATTTGTATACGTTAAAAGAGTTTGTTTTATATTTAATATATGTAGAATAACATTATTATTTTATTATTTGAACCTATTTAATTATGTTTAACTTATTTGGATTTTTTATTTTCCAGTTTCAGAAACCTCTTTGAGTGCCTTCAATTTCAATTTTTGGTTATTTGGATTTTAATATCCCAATCTTAATTTTCTATTCAATAACAGCAGCTCTTTTGTTTTCTCTTATCTTTACATAGCCCAACCATTGTCGGCTCCTCCCTTTCCACTTTCCCTCATCTCTAACTCTATCTCTCATTCTCTCTCTTTCTATTCCTCCCTTTTTTTTTTGTCTCTCTTCCTTTTAATTTGGAGAAGTTGGTCATACTAAACTAATGATGATTACTCTTAGGCAGACAAGCAAGTGGTGCCTTTGTGATGGTAAATGAAGGGTCATGGCATTATCTTAAATAGTATCTAAAATTTGTCCAATTCTAATACTGTTAATAAGAAACAACATGAATGGTTATATTATAAAATAAAATTACGTACCCATGAAGGCCGCCACTCTATTCACCAATAGGAATGTATATAAAGGCATGTGTGATGTGATGTGGAACACCATGTCATCGTTACGGATGATGTGTCGATCTTTAGCTGGTTGATTGGTTATGCATTTTCAAACCTTCTCTCCTATAATAGGAAGAAGTCGCAATGATTGCTAATGTGGGGTGCCATGAAGAGATGATTGTTGAGTAGTAGGGGCCTTTAGGGTTTGTCAATATCTTTTTATACACGTACATACTATGAATATGTAGACACATGTACACAAACGATACGAGAACCTTATGTTGTGTGGATAAAAAGGAACTTAATTCGATTTATAAGTTTGATTTATAAAATTTTATATGTACAGGAAATAAACAAAATTATGATTTGAAGTTACAAATTTATTTCAATTCAAAAATATGATTAATACTATTCAAATATATATATATATATATATATATATATATATATATATATATATATATATATATATATATGGGAGGGTTTAAATGAGAACGCTAAATATCGCGAGAACCGTGAGAACAAATGAAAAAACCACGAGAACTTGGTCAAAAACAATTCAAATTCAAAAAATATTTTTACACTTATCATTATTATTCGAATACAATGTTAGAAATTAAATTTACACGTTTAAATTTACGCAAATTCGTAAATAAAGAAAATTTACACATGTGTAAGTTTGCCATTTACACATGTGTAAATCTGTTATGTTTACACATGTGTAAAAAAAACTAAAAAGAGTGATTTTGAAAGAAAAATGAATTATTTAATGTTGTAAATTCTTTTCTTGATGTTGTATCTTAATTACAATGAGATTTGTATTAAAAAAATTGGTTTTGATTGGTTTTTTCATTCGTTCTCACGGTTCTCGCAATATTTAGCGTTCTCAAGATAACTCTCCCCTATATATATATATATATATATATATATATATATATATATATATATATATATATATATATAGGGGAGAGTTTAAATGAGAACACTCATTTTTTGTGAGAACCACGAGAACAATTCTCAGCCACTCATTTATATTTCCTTATTTTTAATAAAAAGGTTAAATTAGTAATTATACCAATTCCCTTTTCCATTGCCGGTACTCAAAATTATCAAAGCTTCTTTTGATGAAATTAGCGTACGATGATTACGGCAATCTTCAATCACCTTTGAATTACTCAATGATTACTCTGCTAAAAAATCTTCAGTCGATTCAGAATCCATCACCATCTTCAACGATTTCTAAGTTATCTTCAACGATTTCGTGAACTAATTTGCAGGTATCAATTTCTCTATCGTCATTCACTTCTGATCTTTAACGATTGTCGATTTTGGGTCATATGTTCCATGATTTCAATTTGTCGATGTTGTTACACGTGTTCTTCGATTTCAATTCTCAGTTTTGTTGCACATATTCCATGATTTCAGCTGATATGGTGCTCATAATTTGCCCTAATTTATTTTTATTTGGTGAATTGAAGTCATGGTTTATCTTGAATCTTATGTGAGGAATAGCGAGTTGAATTGCATAACTGTTTTCAATCACGAGTAACAATTTGATGATCTGGATGAAGCATTTGTGTAGTTGTTGCTTCTTTTAATGTAATATCAGTGTTCATTTCCTATTTTGTTTTACACCTGTGTAATTACTTACTCATTTCTTTACAAAGACAAACAATTAAGGGTAATGTGGGCTATTTAACATCTTGACACAGGAGATGTGTAATAGTAATTTCTTGTATCCCATCGTGTTCAGATTTACACATGTGTAACTACTAATTGCTTACATTCCATCATGTTCAGATTTACACATGTGTAATTATTGTTCTATGTTCTCTGTTAATAATGATGCTAAGCCTTTTACGATAAAGGTTACTGCAGAAGTTAGTCACGATCTTGGTCTATAAAAGAGAAAGACAAGGATCAAACGGAGTACGCGGAGATACTGAAGTTACAAGGGCTCCCATTTAACATGACGAAAGATGAAATTGTTGAGTTTTTTAAAGATTATAAAGTTGTAGAGGAGAAAGTGCACATTGCTTGCAGGCCGGATGGGAAGGTGTCAGGAGAGGCGTATATGACGTTTGAAAAAACTGAGGTGGAAAAGCAAGTGTTGTGTAAAGATAGGTTCATGATCGGGTCATATTATGTGGAGTTGTTCCCTTCGACTCCAGATGAAGCCAGGCGAGCCGAGTCGCGATCTAGCTAGTAATAAACTAATAATAATCGTCTTTCTTGTTTCGTATGGTGTTTTTTACAGATTTGCCTGTGACTGGTGGATATTTTATTTTTTGGTTCTTTGTTTATCTTTTTCAGAAGTTGATGATATTATTGATGTGTTCATCAGTTACATATTATGGTGTAATACCTTTTTTACACACCGGGAACAGTTTTTATTGTGCTTGTTTAGTTGTTGAAGCTGGGTTTTGTACAAAATATGTGTAGGATTCTTTATATTAATTTGTTATTTTAGACTTTAGTATGTTGATGATTTGGAGTAGTTAATTAAGACATATATAACACACCACACTATTTTATGGGCGTGGAAATTATCTATATACACAACACATTAAAAATTTGAAGACAATGTTAACATCTAGTGGATATTAAGACATTTTACACATATATAAAATACACACTTACATAATGTAATTGGTGATACGAGGCAACTTATAAACGACTTCATATCCATTGAATAAAGATTTTGACAACTGAGTTTGCATGTTATACTACAAATGATATACCAATATGTAATAAATACATTTTTTCTTGGTTATGCCCCTTCTCAACATAACGCTACTACATGAAAACTACATCATTATTGTTTACGTATCACGTATAGCAACCCCCTCTTCATACCATAGTCTGCAGGAGTTACTACACCAGCAATCTGATCTTCATTAGACCCACAATAAAAGAAACCCATCAGCCACTAAATCTTCGGCTATTAGCTGCATGAAAAAAAAACACATGATTACCTGATTTTTATGTGTAAAATGAGCTTATCGTAGAAGATTATGATCGAGGATACCATTAAAACGCGCACGAATTATTAAAATCTCATCTTTAACCTGTGTTTGTTCATTCTATATTTTTTGTTTGTGGGTTTCATCTTCTTTACTTCTTAGATCAAGCGAACATGACCAGTAGTCTCGAGTATTCACTTATCGAGACCCACAAAAACTGTAAAATCACCAGCAGTGACTCTGAATTTGGGTCCTAAACCAAGGTAAGGTGCAGCAAAGTTGCAAAACCACCTTCAACATGGCGCAAAGGCGCATTGAACAAGTCAAAAATCAACCTAAACAAGCCAATAACATGCTAAACTAGCTGAAAACAAATCTAAAACAACTAAAAATGGCCTGGAATGGATGTGGGTCTTTAAAGAGTCTTGCGCCTAGCTGACATGCTTAGCTTTTGCGTCTTGAGCCTTAACTGCCTAGGTCTAAACTCATCAAACCAGGAATCGAAAACAAGATTTATTAAGGGGCTGGAAGCGTAAAATGGGCCATAGGGCTCCCATATACAAATCAAGCTCTAAAGATTCAGGTGTGCTTAGGAGTGCATACTAAAATTGTTTATTTGTTTTATTTTTTTTAAGAAACAAAGCAATCCCAAACACACTCAAAACAGTTTGTTCTTATATCAAATGCAATAAGCAATACCAAACACCCTCGAAATTGATGTTAGGGCAAGCAACAGGCAAGGGATCAATTTGAAAATTCAGGAATAGTTACACGAATCAAGAGTTCATAATATTTTATATAGTATCAGAACTACAAATATGGCATAATTTCCTACATAAAATTATTCTCTTTAGTTGCAGGGTAATGTATAAAATCGAAAAATCGAATGCATTCACCAGAGATTAGGGGAGTGTCATGACTGCCCGTGATGTATTTTGAATCATGGTTGCTTGAATCTGCTAGTGATTGGAGACAACGTCGACGATTTTAAGCTTCAGGCAAGGTTAGGGTATGGTGATAACTCAAGTTTCACTCAATAACTCAAGTGCTTCATCCCACGAGTGTATACTACACAAACCATGAATCAAACAAGTATACGTCACAACATTAGGCGACACATTTCCTTTTCATTTCTGTAAAAAGCTTCAACGCTTCAACAAATCGTTTACGCTTGCAAAGGTTGTCTATAACGCAGCTGTACTGGATAATCCCCTGTGGACAAGTAGACGTTTCCATCTTCTGAAGCAAAACAACAGCTGAACAAATATCTCCCAATTTACAAAGACCATTAATCAACGTCCCGTAAGTTACTACACTAGGTTCAATCCCATCCGATCAAACAACTTGATCGCTTGATGCAACTTATCGTTAACACATAGTCCCCTAATAAGGGTATTAAAAGTAGCACAATTGGGCTGGTATCCGAGTTTGGCTTTCGCTAGCACGGCGAATCCAAAGTCTACTCTTTTCAAATGACATAAACAATTAATAGCAATGTTGAAGACATAAATGGTGTGTTTCAAAATAGGGTTGACTCCTAAAAAGTCAAACTGTTTAATGATTCCTTTTCAAACTATACGCAAAACTATTTTAAACCACATTGTTAAGTAGTATGCATTAGTAGCAGTTTGTGTAAACATCTTAATCACTAATCATTAACTTAGATTACTTACACATGTGTATATTGACTAATCACTCAAATTCATTACTAACCAAGATGATTTACACATGTGTAAACATATTACTTACACATATTTTTAACATATTATTTACACATGTGTAAACATGTGTAAATTGATTGATCACTCTAATTCAATGCTAACCAAGATGATTAAGACATATCTTATTTACACATGTGTAAACTGATTAATCATTTTAATTTAATGATAACCAAGATGATTTACATACTTACACACGTGTAAACATGTGTAAATTGATTGATCACTCTAATTTAATGCTAACCAGGATGATTTACACATGTGTAAACAGATCACTTACACATGTCTAAACATCTTATTTACACATGTGTAAATTGATTGATCACTCTAATTCAATGCTAACCAAGATGATTTACACATGTGTAAACAGATTTCTATGTGTAAACAACTTATTTACACATGTGTAAATTGATTGATCACTCTAATTTAATGCTAACCAAGATGATTTACACATGTGTAAATTGATTGATCACTTTAAGTTAATGCTAACCAAGATGATCTACATACTTACACACGTGTAAACATGTGTAAATTGATTGATCACTCTAATTTAATGCTAACCAAGATGATTTACACATGTGTAAACAACTTATTTACACATGTGTAAACAGATTAATTACACATGTGTAAACATCTTATTTACACATGTGTAAACATGTGTAAATTGATTGATCACTCTAATTCAATGTTAACCAAGATGATTTACACATGTGTAAACATGTGTAAATTGATTTATCACTTTAATTCAATGCTAACCAAGATGATATACACATGTGTAAACAGATTTCTTAGACATGTGTAAATATCTTATATAGACATGTGTAAACTTTATTATATATTTTTTTTATATTACAAACTTCCACATGTGGCAAGCTCGAGTTTATTTGTCTGTTTTTCAGCAACTTTTGTCACCATCTATTTTCCTTTTTTCTTCTGTTAAAACAATAGGAATCAGTTAAAAACATGTATCTTGCTTATCTCCGGCCCCTCGCTTTTTAAGTGTCTTGTGCCTTGGCCCAAGGCTCACATTTTGCGCCTTGTGCATTTGACAACTATGCATTTAATGCGAGAGTATTTGAACTATATTTATATAAAAAACTAGAAATAGTCAATACCTTACAGATTATCACATTATCTGATGTTAGGTTTTGCACATTAACGAAAAACTGAATCTCATATCCAATCCAGGTCATAAACTTATAATTTGACATGCATATACAGACAAATAACGTCAAATCTATAAGAATTCATAGCAATTGAAGTAAAATAACTGATAAATGGCTATATCAGTTCATTGCAGTTAATACAAAAAGTGATAAAATAGCTTAATATTACTAGTTATGCTAAAGCTAATATGAACTGGACAACTAGTAACAACATCGATTTCACGATTTGGATCTATAACATCAATTAGACATGATTTTATAGTCAAATATCGTCAAATCTAACCGAGTATTACGAAACCACAACTATTACAAAACCGTCACAACTCAACAGCGGAAACTACAGGTGTATGATCTGAAAATTCGTAAAAGAATTATTCGAATCAAACCGACTGAAGCTCAAATACAAATTTAATCGAATGGACTACAAAATTCCATATGACATTATATCAATCAGTAACACTATATATGAGTAGTTTCAACAAGTTGTTAAATAATTTATCAAAATACAGAGCTAAACCTCAAGTACTCCATTACCTAAACCTAAAATTGTAATATCTATGTGAGTAATAATGATGTATATCAGTTACATGTAGAACAGTAGAACAACAGAAATACACAACAATTTTGAAACACTTACAGCTCAACAGAGAAAAATACAGGCGTATAATCCGATATTTCGTATTAAAGCTGACCGAATCGAACCGATTGAACAAATTGAAGCACGAGGACAAGTTCAATCGATTAGACGGTGAAATTATGCTATGAATCTGTATCGATTTTTAATATTGTAATGAATACAACAGCATAAACAGTAACGTACATGAAGAACGGTGATGCTGTGATGCTTACGGCTGCGAACGGTGTTAATGGATGCGAACATTCATGCTTCTGTTGTCGATGATTTGCTGAGGGAGATGGATGGTTTTCAATTTCTTGAAGGAGAAGATAGAAATGCTCGTTGTATCGTTTGGGGATTTGCGGAGGGAATTTGATTGTGGGTTTTGTGTTTTATGTTTTGACAATAATACCCTTTATGTTTTAATTTAACCCTTAATTTAGCCCATCTAATCTTAGCCCTTAATTTAGGATGATCTATGGATGAAAATTGTTCCTAATGTTCTCACAAAATTGAGTGTTCTCAAGATAACCCTCCCATATATATATATATATATATATACACACGCACACTCACATATGGCGGGAAAATAATTTTCTATCTAGAAGTCAAAAATAATTGTTTTTTAAAGTGAACTTCATTACAAACAAAATCAGCCCAAAACCAGGCCAGCACACGTAGAAGGACGATCATCGTTTTTTAGTATTACTTTTAGTTTTTCTTTAAAGAAGCAATTTATAAGTTTTTGTTTATTTTCTATTTTACAGTTTACAACAAAAATTTTAAATTACTTTCGTACCTAGATTTGAACCTAAGATCTACCTTCTAAGAGACATTAATTTTACCAAGTTATTGTTTATTTATATAAAAAGATTCATAAAATAATCTAAAATAAATACATGTGGGTAACTAAATTACAGAAAATATTATTTACGTTTATATAAGATTGCATGTTTTATATATAAAATTGCATGTTTTATATTTTATATTTTCACCCTATCATCCTTTATGTTAACTTTTTCAATCGTATTACGTCTCTTACATTAACAGTCATTAAAAACTTTAGTTATTATTTTAAAAATGATAATTATCCCTTACCCCACAAACATATATATAGGGAAAGGATAATAAGAATACTCTTATAAATTTAAGAAACTCAATCTCCACCATCCATCTAAAAGTTGTATGGCTGAGATTGGATGTTAAAAAAAGTTAATTTTTCATAACATCTTACAAACGTACAAAAACAACTGTAACAACTTTTTGTTTTTAAACTTTATAGACTAACACAGTGACATGTAACATGTTTTTACATACACTACACATTGAAACCTAGTAAAACTTAAGTTCGAACATTTTACACTTCGTAAAACCTGCAAAATTTGTTAAAAACAAAAAAATTATGACATGTGATATTACATATATGTAAATGAGTGAAAAATGTGTAACATATTAACTTTCTTTCTCTTGACAAAAGTTGTTACATATCAGAATTATTCTGAAAAAATTATAACACGTGGCAAAATTATGTCCATCCAGCAGGTTTCTTTAGTTTTTGAACTCACATGGGTTGTTCCTTTGTAGTTGCACTATACACAAACAAAATAATATTTAACAAAAAAAAAGTACATGGTGTGGTGTAGGACGTTGGAGAAAGAGTGAAGATTTCATATTCTATACCAAATAATTTGTGTATTCCAAGGATTATTTTCATTTATCCATTCCCACAAGTTATGGGCAATCTATCTCAATATAGAGGTACTTAGCCCCAAACTCATCTATAACCTATTACTTTTATTAATCCATCAATTAAAATAATATATATAGGGTAAGGATAGTGTAAAAATGACCTAAAGTGTGAGAAGTGTATTATAACACTATATATAATAATATATAACACCATATAAACACCGTATAACAATATGTAACACCATATAATACCATATAACACTATGTAACACTATATATCATTATATAACAAATATAACACTATACATCTATCATAGACATGCTATCAGACAACCTATAGTGTTATAATTTGTTATATAGTATTATATATAGTATTATAATACACTTCTCACACTTTCAGCACTTTTTACAAGATCCTCTACCTATATATATATATATAGGATAAGGATCAAATACAAAGGATCCTAATTGTAAGAAGGGTACAAAGGCTCCTAAAAAAACCCACTACAAAAAAAAAAAATTAAACATCCATCACCACCGAAAAACCTAAACCCCCACCCACCCCCTCCCCCCCCCCCCCCCCCAATTTTTTTTTTTTTTTTTTTGCCGAGGTGGTGGGGGTTTAGGTTTTTGTGTGTCGGTGGGTGTTCAGTTTTTTTTAGATTTTTTTTAGGTTTTTGGGGGTGGGGGTTGGTCTTTTTAGGTTTTTTGGGGGTGGGGGGTTAGGTTTTTTTAGCTTTTTGGAGGGTGAGGGTGGGTGGGGGTAGGTTTTTTTGTGAGGTATAGTTTGTTTTTGTGTTTTTTTTTTTTTTTGCCGGGGGGAGTGGGGTAGGGAGGGTTTAGGTTTTTGGGTTGTGGTGGGGGGGGGGGGGAGTGGGGGATGTAGGTTTTTGGGTGGTGGTGGGGTGGGGGTGGGTTTTTAGGTTTTGGGTGGTGATGTAGTGGGTTTAATTTTAGGTTATTGGACACTTGTCACTCTATAAATCCTTCTTACACTTCTTACAATTAGGAGCATTTGTAAAATAACTTGACCATATATATATATATAGTGTGAGGTTCATTGGGGAACACTAAAAAAGTGGGGTACCGGGGAACACTCTTAAAAATTTAACTTAACATCTTAAAAATTAATTTTTTAAACATCTTTTTCGGCGCTTCTCCTTATATATACTTGTAGAAGCATTTTTAATAAAAAATTCAAAAACTAAAAATATTAAAAAAAATAATTAAAAAAAGGCTAAAAATTTTTTTTTTTAGAAAAATTATTTTTTACTTGACTAGTTTCTCCTCCTTTTTATAAAGAAAAGCGCTGAAAAAGTTTTTAAAAAAATTATTTTTAACATGTTAAGTTAATTCTATAAGATATAACTGTTTTGTAAACATTTTTTTATATTTTTAGTTTTTGATTTTTTTTATCAAAAATGTTTCTACTTGTATTTATAAGAAAAAGCGTCGAAAAAAAATTAGAAAAATATTTTTTTAACATGTTAAGTATAATTTTTAAAAGTGTTCCCCCGTTCCCCACTTTTTTAGTGTTCCCCAATGAACCCTCCCCTATATATATATTATTGTTATGGTTGGTTTTTTGAACTCATATCTTGGATTATATTCTGACTTTGTTGTTTTTTATTATGACCAGGATACCGGATCAGGATATTGGTAGTATCCTGATAGCTACAAATTGATCATGTGCAGGTTATGACTGCGAGCTTGTAACGTTCACAAGGCTTGGTCTTCCTGAAGACTCGGACGTGGCAGTTCGAAGAAAGACGTTGGAAGCCAGAAGAAGAGGACTGTAACGGTCAAAAGGAAATATTCGAAGTTCCCCAAGATTATAGGATAGTTAGTTATTTCTGTTTATTATAAATAGGAGCTGTACGGCTCAATAGAGACACAACTCCACTCACTCTCTTACTCTCTTAACAGCTACGATCCCTCGTAATCACATTCACCAACACTCACACTTGAAATTTATTGTAATACTTAGCTGATCCATACAATATCCTGCACTGTATTCTGAATCTTGAAGTAATAAGAAGAACAAGGCAGCCGACGATTGTCAGCTCCTGAGGTTTTATGCCGGAGATCTAAATTGATCAAGGGCTTTCCTCATACGTCTCGTCTCCATATTTACATTTCTGCTCATTGTTTGATTGTTGGTATAGCCCGGTATCCTGAGATATATCCTGAAAACTGTTTTTGCAAACAACTAAATCAACATATTTTCTACAAACACAGCTAGCACACTACCTCACAAAACTAATTTGATCACTTAATTACTTCGGTAATTTTTTACCAAAACAATTATAATCAACGAAAATAATGAGACATATATTATATTATATACTAAATATGGACGTTGGTGCTACTACGCTATGGAAAAAATTGCAAGACTGACATCTGCGAGTTTACAATATTGTCCTCCTCCTACATTTAATGAAAGAGATATAGAAAGAGGCTTGGTATAACTGTCACATCCCCCGACCCCACCCTGGGAGCGGGAGCCGCGAGCCAGTCAGATGGTATCGGTGTTTATTAATTACGCAGTGGAAAAAATTTTCATCAGGATCGTAGTTAGGAAATAATTTCAGAGTTTATAAAACACCAAACTTTTAATATTAAACAAATGAGCTAAAACTCATATTTCATTCAATTGTTTTTATAGGGATAAACTCAAATAAATAAAACATAAATTTCTTCTTTTATTCAGGTATTTATAGCCACATTATTTAAGCCTTCAGTGCTCCATAGCTGGCTTCTATTATCTTTACAGCTAATTTACCTGAAACACGTTTTGAAAATATTTTATCAGTAATAAATACTGGCGAGTTCATTCCATTTTTTTATAAAAATATATTGTTATACTTTACAGCATAAAGGGTTTTTATATTTGTTTCCAAAAACTCAATCAGTATTTGTCACACAGTGGCAGTTCCGATGTGACGGTGGTCATATCACTCATTGACTAACTTTCGTCCAATAGTGAAGTTTATCAATTAACAGATATATCGCATATCTTATTATTATTTAAATATATCTGTCACTAGGCGATTCCCGTGACGTGGTCAAATCACTATTGATCATTCTTTCAACTAGTGACTGGGGTCATAACACTGTTGATCATTCTCTCAACTAGTGCCTTTGGTCGTATCACTGTTGATCGTTCTCTCAACTAGTGACTATGGTCATATTTCTGGTCATATCACTGTTGATCATTCTCTCAACTAGTGATTCTGAATTTAATTGTGTCCCATGACATTACTTTGTCAAATATATTTTCTATGGCACAAAACCAATTAGCCCAGAAAATGAAATATATCATTTTCTGTCAAACTAGTAACTATAACTTTATTAAATACAATATATTAATTAAATAAATATGATATTTTTATTTAATATATTTCGACTAGAAGTTTACAAGTTCAATATATTAAATACCTAAATTACATATATGGTGTAGGGCTGTCCAAACTGCTCGACGATCGAAGATCGCTCGAAAAATGCTCGAAAAATGCTCGTTCGATTCCCGCTCACTTTGTAAATGAGCCGATCGGATCGGTTCGATTCAAATTCAATCCGAGCATGAGCATAGCTCCGCTCGCTCGTCGATCGCTCGGTTTCGCTCGAATTATTTTTATTAATATATATATTTATATTATAGATTTTATAGATAAAAACCCAAAAAAATATAATAGCCCCAAAAAAACTAAAAGCCCAAATAACATTCAACCCAACTTAATCTATACTATATAATAAAAGAAACCATGTTAGGGACAAATGGCGTTCTATAAGGCATTCTTAATTATTTTTCTAAATATTTATTATGGAAATTCAATTATCGATAATATTAAATTTAAAATTTGTAGAAGATATTTTAATGATAAAGACAAAGATAACTAATAATAATATATTAATTATTATAATCATATATTAATTATTAAAATCTAAAAAAAATATTAGCGTTTTAAATATTTATAAAGATAAAGATTTTATTTAATTGGTAGTTTTAATTGTTTTTATATTTTGATGATAAGGACAAGGATAACTGATAATCACATATTAAAATAAAAAAAAATATTTATTTTAATCAACTGTTTCGTTAAAAGGATTTATTCAATACATGTAGAACATATATATTTTTTATACATGTGTTTTAATAAAGGATTCCATTATCCCGTTTTACACTCCAATGAAATAATAATACTAAATCATAATATACAGCTTATCTCCTGTATATTTAATATTTTTTACTAAAATATTCCTTTTCTTTTTTCTGCTGATTAACCAACATCAGGCAATACGTAAGTTTCTATACTAATAATAAATAAATAAAACAAAGTAAAATGTTATAAACCAGACAATACATAACTCTCGAACCTAATAAAAAATAAAGTGAGATGTTACAATAAGTAAATAGTACCTCAAAGTTTATTTTGTTAGAAAACACATCTTGATGACTAAGGGGTTGTTTGTTTACCTCTTAATAAGGATCTTAATGGTTCAGACCTCTTACTGGTTCAACACTTAATCGATCGGATCGGTTCGATTCAAATTCAATCCGAGCATGAGCATCACTTTTGCGATCGGTTTTACAAATTTGATCCGCTCGGATCGGATCGGTTGTAATTCAATCCGAGCATGAGCAGACCCTCGATCGGATCGAATCGGATCGTGAACATCCCTAATATGGTGTAATTAAAGATATACTCGTACTGGGATACCATTAATTAAATGGTACAATCTCTTATATATAAGTTTCTTTTTATCATGACCCATAGGATAAGCTGTAAATAGATTAACTAAATACAAATTAAAGTCTATGTTAATTTATATTAACACCCCATTAAATATCTTTCAAGTATTACAGAAGTTTAAGCGACTTTAGGTGTTAATATCATTACAAAGTCATGTGGAAATTTTATATATATTAAAGTTGTTTTGACTAGAGCATAATGTTATGAAAACTTATGTTTACCAAAAAAAATATAATAAATATAAGTTTTTGTGGGTAAATATAAGTCTATAATAATCATGGTTTTTGCAAAGCATTTTTAAATATAAATGTATCAAAAAAAATGATAAAAAGGATAATGACTCACAAACTGTGAGAAAAGAGAATAGACTCACTTTGTAACTTTAGGGTTCAAGTAGAAAGCATTCTGGTATAATCTTGGGTATAACTCATGAGCTTATTTAATAAAATATATAATGCACTCGCGTTAAATATAATAACCCAATTCAACTTTATCCCTACGTCACGAGACAGAACCCCAACGAACTTAGTCGGGCAGAGCCTTGACATGTGTTACGGGGCTCCAGATCAATCGGACAGGGTATCAGTGATCAGGGGTTAAAACACTTAAAACGGGGCAGAATTTTTGGATTGAAATATTAAACTTCATCTCGTGGATTGGGTATCAGTGCAATCAGTGAACAATACCAGAAATATATGACAGAAAACATACCTTGATCAGATTAGGGTTTGATCGCCATTGATGAACTTGAGAGCTTCTGATATGTAATTATCTTGGTTTGAGTGAAGTGTTATGTATTTTGGGGATTATAAACTTCATCGAATCATTGATGTTCCACATAAGCTCATGTATGGCACGTAGGACATGCCACATCAGATAAAATTGCCACATATGCTCATTTTACTAACCTGGTTAGTGAATATTTAACGAGGGGGTGCCATGACAATCGATGTGTTAAGTTGAGAGTGGTCTGAGACAAAGTGAAAGTTGAGAGTGGCATTGGCCAAATGGCAATAGTTGGGGGTGTTTAAATCCATTAACCCTTAAATAAATAATTGGAGACGATTTATCGTGTCAGCAATATTTAAATGATTCTATGGCCAACTTCGTTGGTATAGGATTCATCAGTATTCTATAAACCTTAAAAGACTTTTCATAAGTTGTCGATGATTCTTCTGTAATATCCGTCTCAAATGAGATTACCCATGGTCATTATTCCTACGGATAATTATATTTTTAAATACTGAATTGGTTACTTTGATGGGTGGATGTGAAAAGGGGCCCCACTACTTTCTCACTCACACCCGTAAAAAGGTTAAACACCCCCCCTGTAACACCCCGTGTTTCGAAAGTCAAAGTCAAAGTCAAGATTGAAGTCAAAGGAAGACAAGATTGCTAATTGTGATCTGTCGCTCCTTGCTCAATTCCTGTATTTACTTCTTTGACTCGTAGGTAGTCTATTTTATGTTCTACGTTAGTTGTATTATGTGGAGTACTTATTAATAATCGAGGTTTATTCGATATTTATCGCATGTTCTATCGCTCTATCGCTATCGCACTCGCAATTCGAATTACGCGTTTTAGATATGGTTTTATGTGTGTGTGTGCCTTATGTGTTACTTGTGCATGTTTAATTATGATATGTGTGGTGATTAATCGAAACGCAATCGAAACTTAATCGCAATCGAATCGCAAACGCTAAACGATTACGAAATAAGGATGATTTTATGTTGATATATTAAAAGTAATTTGAATAGGAAACTCTATCGTGTCGCAACGCTCGCAATCGCAATCGAAACGGCAAAACTCGTCGCACCGAACACTCGAACCAAGTGGCTAATCGACCAAGTGACCAGCCGTTCGATCGAGTTGCCGCTCGATCGACCAGCCCTTTCCACTTTGGGAAACCCTATAAATACCCCACTTGTTACTACTTTTGGTAAGTGACATCTCTCTGTTCGAACCAGCCTCACTCAAGCTTCTTTTCTCCGATTTCTCTCAAATCTTTTAAGTTTTCAACCTAAATCTTGTACTTTCTTAATCCACACGTACTCCTACTCCTTTCTATCTTTTGAATCTTAACTTTTAACCGTGAAATCACTAGATTTGAGGTGTTCTAGGATGATGTCATCATGGTGTTCTTGAGAACTTCATGTTTTGGCCTCAATCCACCAAGAACAACTTAGATCTGAATGATTTCCACACAAATAAACAAGGATCTTTCATGGATCTGAACATAATCAAGGTGAAAAAAGGATTGAAAGATGGTTTCCAACTTTCTTTCAACTCTTTTACACTCAATGCACACAAAACCGATAGAATCGGAGCTTGCTCTAACCTTCTACTCTTGCTTGTTGATGTGTTGGTTCAAGATCTGGATTCTATCCACGAGATTACCGATTTCGGGTTAAACATGGAACACCGTCTCGAACAGTTAACTGGTCGGATTTGGGTGATTCATGTCTGATCAGGAGTACCAAGTATTGACGAGGTTTCTGTTGCTTAACACGTTATCAAAACATCTCGATAAATCGACAAATTATAAAAATGACCAAGGAAGAAGACGACCGGGACACCAGAACGGAGTGCAACACGATCGGACTGCTGTCCGATCCGATTGTCACCCGATCGAGTTGTCACTCGATCGACTTGCACCCTGGCCCCACACTCAACTTCTATTTCCAAACTTTGAGGGATGAACATTGAACGAAGTGCTGCCCGATCGAATTACCACCCGATCGGACTACCACTCGACCATGTAATGATCAGACTTCTATGCTTAAACTATTTCCAACAGGTTCAAAGCACAAGGGTTGCCACCCGATCGGATTGCCATCCGATCGAGTGACCGTCCTGCTGTGAATTTGTTCTCAATTGAGGAGACTCGCCAATCGAATTGCTGTCCGATCGGACTACCGTCCGATCGACCGACTTGAAAGGTAGAGGTACTTCTCTGATTTCAAAATGCTACAACAAAAACTTCAAAAGACAAGCCATCATACACAAACACATCCTCCCCAAAGGAAGTAACAATCCACTCGAAAGGTCACCCGATCGGATGACCATCCGAGCGGACTGTCACCCGAACGACCGGCTATTCTATCGGACTACTCTCCGGTGGAACTGCTGTCCGACCCACTTACAACCTGCATCATTTTACGCGTCACTTATCATTATGATATCGTTCTGATCAGGCTAACCCTACTCTCTAGCGCTCCCTTCAATCCACCAATCGCTGTGAGTATACTTGATCCCTTTTTGCTTTATGCACCTTTGGGTGTTACATACGTTACTTATTCTAAATCACATAGAACACACTACGCAATACTTTAATCGCTAACCAATTACCGCATGTTATACGTGACTTAATGAATGCTTGTTTGTTATGTTTACACATGGAATGTTGTCTACCTGCCTTTGCAACAGTAGTACTATTTGTTTGGACTCAGCACCTGTTCACTCAGGAGTTGTTAAGGATAATTTGTTGTGACAACCCTCAAAATCCCATGTATTCCGTACAAATTATTAATGATAATTAAAGTGTCTGACGACTGTGTGGAATTACTTAACTGCTTTCTGATATCTGTGTTATGCTCACACGTATTTGTTAATATGCTAATAATGTACAGATAGGTCACTAAATAGTCCGTTACATTTTCCTAAGTGTTAGAAAGTAAAAACATTGCAAAAATATATAAGTAGGACGGTTTACGGATTGACTAAGCACTTTAACGGAACAGTGTCAAACCGAACACCCGGACTTAACCCGGAACATAAAAATATTGTCTATAACATTGTTTTTCCTTTTCTGAGCCAGTTAGGGTACCCGAATACCCTAACACCCGTTATAACACATAATACACTAATAATCTATTTAAACACCTAATTAACCTAACTAGTACTTAACTAAACTAGTTGGAATCAAACCAAACCCCACCCTTTATAACCGAATGGTTCCCCATAGGGGACACCATCCATCAATTTTGATTATTCTAATCTTGTTTGTCCTATATCTAGTGGACACTTTATTTGTTGGACAATACACATATTTGGTTATTAAATAAGACCAAGAGTTCACCACTCCACCTCATTCAACACTTAAGAAAATTTGCAACTCTCTCCCTCTTCTCTTTGATACTCGGCTGCCATCATTTCCACCACCATATCACCATCATCAAAGTCTTGTTCAACCATTTTCTACATACACAAAGGTGCAAGGGATCATACAATGAAGCGTGGTGTGTTCGGAAGCTCAAGGACCTCTCTATATTGCTTTTATCCACCTTGTTTTCGTTTTGTTTCTCCCCTAGCCTTGTGCTAGTAGTAAGTGTTCTAAATCACCCTCTTGATCTTGCTTTTAGTGGTTAATAAGGGTTTCGTCGGTTGAAAATCACTAACATATAAGATCACAAACTAAAAGTCTTGTAATGAAGATGTATATGTTGGATAAAGAAAAGATATGTGTGTAAATCTTATAAATCCTGCATAGTTGTGATTATCTGGTGATTTGTTAGTTAATATTGATGATTGATGATTGTTGTGGTCACTAAACTTGTTAACGGAATCAATCGAACACGATTTAGAAGGTTAAACACAAAAGAATCAGAATCTGTCTAACTTTTACAGCCCACTTCTGTTGGCTGTAAACAGGTCTTAACCTCAACGAAAAATCGATATTTTGAATCTAAAATATGTTATTATGAAATACGGTTCTAATGGCACCGGAATCGTAATTTTTGGACTCCGTTTACTATTTTTAAAGTGTTAATTTGTAACAGCTACTTAAGCTGAATTTTGACAGCAATAAATGGGTGTCGTACTTTCAGTCATAACCTGAGTTTTGTGATGAATCGGACCATGAAAATTTTACTGTAGATGATAACTGAAGTATTTGTAATTACCCCACTGGAATTTCGCAAATCGGACTTACGATGAATTTTTAATAAATTGTTTCGTGGACTGTGGTCAGAAATACATAAATCTGAGTTCAGTCCCGAATATGAATTTTTATAAAATATTGGTGATGAACCGGACCCCGATATTTTTACACAATAAAATATGGAACGTTTAAGACATTCTGTAAAAATTTGGGAATTTTTGGAACATGTTAACTATTTTATTAAAATCCCCGAAAACAGCCCAGTTTCGAGTATAAAAGCTGAAACGACATAAGTAGTGATTTGCGTGTCTAAATGTCGAGTATGCTATCTGTGAATGATTTGACATGTTATATATGTTATGTGCATTATCGTATGTTTGATTTTGAGTGGGGAATGGACGGGAAACATAGATGGGCATAAACCGTTACAGTGATGCATGTTATGTGATAGATACGTGTAGGAACTTTGTGTTCTATTTGAAAGCCACTAAATGACTAACTGGTAAATCATACTAGGACGTGATTGACCGACCTTGACTGTTAGCTATATTGAGAATCTAACCGAGCAAACCGAGGTGAGTTCACACACTTTCTAAGGCATGGGATTCCCGGTGGTTTGGGAATGGGTTAAAGAATTTAAAACTAAATCTACATATCCTCCTTGGGTAGGATATGTACGGCCATCCTCCATAGAGTGGATGCCATTATTAATCCTACGAATTCTCCTGGTGCAGAATACGTACGTTCGTCCTCCTGGTGCAGGACAACAACCTTAAAACTAGCTAGACAAAACTCTATCAATAAGTCCCTCTTCATATCGACTTAATCGCCGAGGCCAATGGCGAGCGGGTCATTAGTTAATAGCGCTATTAGGTTTAACAAACCTCACACCGTGCCAGTCGGACGGGCGTGTACTAATGGACTATGGCAGACTGTCAGTGATGATAGACACTGATATAAGGCACAACTTATTTGCGTAGCAGTCGATATCATTCCGTCTAGTAGTTCAAACGGGGAAAATCCCCACTGATCATGGTTATGGATTGGGTAAAGAAAAAGGGAAATGGTTAAACATACTTTCAACTACGGGGTAACCCCCACGGCAAATAAGCCAACGAAAGTCAAACCACGTTTTCAGAAACAACTTAAAACTAAACAACCAAACGTGAACTCACTCAACTTTGTTGTTGACTCGTTGTTACATGCCTTACAGGTCGCTAAATGCTTGGAGCTTGCACGGGGAAGGAGTCGTTGTGGTGTACGGACTGTTATGTTCCGTGCTTAATGTTTAAATCCTTATGAACTTACTAAACTAGCGTTTTGAAACTTTAACTTATGAACTATGGACTTATGCTTTTGAACTCACGTTTATGCTTCCGCTGTTTAAACCAAACAAGGTTAACTAGCTTTGGTCACCAATCGTATTATGTTTGGTTTTATTTACTTAATTGTGTTGTTCAATATGATTGGTGGCTCGATCCTGGTCATGTCACGCCTCCAAGCGGTGATACTCCGCATGGTGGATTTTGGGGGTGTGACAGATTGGTATCAGAGCCATTGGTTATAGAGAACTTGGTTTTAATAAGGGAAAAGTTTTCATTAAAACCAGACTATAACCTGTACAGTGCTCAACGATCCACAACGACGCTTCGCTCCACGTGCAAGACTCGACACCATATGTGGTATGATTATGTTATATTGTCGGTTAGATAGTTCTCACTGTGCATTAGATAACGTGATAATTGCTATTTGAACCTTGTGTGCTTACTCTCTAATGTCGTCCCACACACTTACACACTTTCGCGACACTTTCCTCACTTACGTTGCTTCATTATGAAGATCATGAGCGGACGCGAAGGACGTATCAACCTCACTCAAGCCCAGTTGACGGCTTTGATCAACGAACGAGTCGCTGAGGCACTCGCAGCTAACCCTGCAGGAGGTATAACCTGCCATACCAACTCACCTTAGGACGTTTAGATCCTACCTTCTCAAACCAACCCTCGTGCTTAACCTTATCTTTTATTCTCGCGCAAACAGGCCAACATGCTCAACCTCCTGTGTGCACGTTCAAGACGTTCATGGACTGCCGACCTACCACTTTCAGTGGCACCGAAGGAGCAGTGGGCCTTCTTCACTGGTTTGAAAAGCTTGAGACAGTTTTCGAGATGTGCGAATGCCCCGAAGACCGTAGGGTGAAATATGCTACCGGAACACTTGAAGGAGCTGCGTTAACCTGGTGGAAGGCACAGGTTCAACTACTAGGACTGGCAGTTGCTAATGTCACGCCCTGGAATGGTTTCAAAGAGCTGATCAAAGAGGAGTACTGTAGTCGGGATGACATCCACAAGCTAGAAGTGGAATTTTACAATCTGAAGATGACAGGATCTGAGATTGAGGCGTATACCAAGAGGTCGAATGAACTGGCCATCCTGTGCCCAACTATGGTGGACCCTCCCATCAAACGTATTGAGCTTTACCTCAAGGGCCTTGCACCAGCGATTCAAAGTCACGTAACTTCAGCCAACCTGGGTACCATTCAGCAAATTATCAAGTTGGCTCATCGTCTCACCGACCAGGCGGTGGAGCAAAACAGGCTACCCAAACGTATCAGTGCCACAGCTACTTCTGATGCACCTACCGACAACAAGCGAAAATGGGATGGGAACTCCGGAAGGGGGTCTACTTCAGTTCAGTCTCAACAGCGAAAGAGTGATGACTACCAGAGTCCCGGTCATCAATCTTCTGGTAATCAAGGACAGGGTGGATACCGAGGAAACCACCCCAAGTGCAACCGGTGCAACAAGCATCACAGCGGGCAGTGCAACAAAGGTCGATGTCAGAGATGTCACAGGCTGGGCCATGAAGCCAAAGATTGCAGGAGCCCACGTCCTGCGAATCAGAATCGCCAACAACAACAACAAGCCCCACAGAACCACCAGCAACAGCATCAGCAGGGAAATAAAGGATGCTTTCAGTGTGGCGCTGAAGGCCACTTTAAGAGGAACTGCCCCCAGCTAAACCAAAACCAGAACAATAACCAAGGAAATGGGAACCACAATGGGAACAACAATGGAGGCGGAAATGGGGGAGACAACAATGGCAACGGGGCAAGGGGTCGTGTGTTCGTGATTGGTCAGGGAGAAGCAAGGAACGATCCCAACGTTGTGATGGGTAAGTTTCTTCTTGACGACTTCTTCGTTACTGTTTTATTCGATTCGGATGCCGATACTAGTTATGTGTCCGTGAAAGTTAGCCAAATTCTTAAGCGCACCCCAACACTCCTGAACACCAAACACACGGTAGAACTAGCTAACGGTAAAAGTCTTGAAGCCACACACGTAGTTAAAGGTTGTAACCTCGTCTTAGCTGGTCAGACTTTCCCCATCGATCTTGTTCCTATCACACTTGGTAGTTTCGATGTTGTTATTGGGATGGATTGGTTATCTCATCATCAAGCGGAGATTGTTTGCAAGGAGAAAATCATCCGCATTCCTCGTTCTGATAAAGAACCCCTCGTGATTCATGGCGACAAGAGTGGTGCTGTCGAAGGCATCATCTCTTTCCTTAAGGCCCAGAAGTGTTTGCGAAAGGGCCACACGGCCATTTTAGCACTCGTTACTGACACATCCACGGAAGAGAAGAGAATTGAAGACATCCCTATTGTGCGCGAATTTCCCGAGGTATTTCCTGAGGAATTACCTGGTCTTCCTCCTCATCGCCAAGTTGAGTTTCAAATCGAGCTAGCTCCTGGAGCAGCGCCAGTAGCTCGAGCACCATATCGTCTAGCCCCATCAGAACTCGAAGAACTGTCCACACAACTACAAGAACTCTTGGAAAAGGGTTTTATACGTCCGAGCTCTTCACCCTGGGGAGCTCCAGTCTTGTTCGTGAAAAAGAAAGACGGTACCTTCAGGATGTGTATTGACTATCGCGAACTTAACAAGGTGACTGTGAAGAATCGTTATCCTCTTCCACGTATTGACGACTTGTTTGACCAGTTGCAAGGGTCGAGCTATTACTCCAAGATTGATTTGAGATCGGGATACCATCAGCTGAGAGTCCGAGATGAGGACGTCTCCAAAACAGCATTCAGAACTCGTTACGGCCATTACGAGTTTCTGGTTATGCCATTCGGGCTGACGAATGCACCGGCAGTCTTCATGGATCTCATGAACCGAGTGTGCAAGCCTTACCTGGATAAGTTCGTTATTGTGTTCATCGATGATATCCTGATCTATTCTAAGAGTCAGGAGGAACACGAGCAGCATCTACGACTTATGCTGGAACTTCTTCGAAAAGAACAGTTGTATGCCAAGTTTTCGAAATGTGATTTCTGGCTTCGCGAAGTCCACTTTCTAGGCCACGTGGTAAACAAGGATGGAATTCATGTGGATCCATCTAAGGTTGAATCGATCAAGAACTGGCCCGCACCCCGCACACCAACAGAAATCCGCCAATTCTTGGGTTTGGCCGGATATTACAGAAGGTTTATAAGAGATTTCTCCAAGATTGCGCAACCTCTCACTTCACTGACTCAGAAGGGCATCATCTATCGTTGGGGTGATGCACAGGAGTCCGCGTTTCAACATCTAAAGGATAGACTTTGTAGCGCGCCTATCCTCTCATTGCCTGAAGGCATAGAAGATTTTGTGGTTTACTGCGATGCTTCCATCCAAGGACTTGGTTGCGTATTGATGCAACGTGACAGGGTCATTGCCTACGCATCGCGCCAACTTAAAGTTCACGAAAGAAACTACACTACTCACGATCTGGAGCTGGGAGCAGTTGTATTCGCACTTAAGATATGGAGACATTACCTGTACGGTACAAAGTGCACCATTTACACCGACCACAGGAGTCTCGAGCATATCTTCAAGCAAAAAGAGTTAAACATGCGACAACGCCGATGGGTCGAACTCTTGAATGATTACGAATGCGCTATCAAGTATCATCCGGGCAAAGCCAATGTTGTGGCTGACGCCCTCAGTCGAAATGATACTTTACCTAAGCGTGTGCGAGCATTACAGCTTACCATCCAGTCTAACCTTCCTGCTCAGATTCGAGATGCCCAGGTCGAAGCATTGAAAGCAGAAAACATCAGGGCTGAGTCCCTACGAGGATCGAGGCAGCGGCTAGAACAAAAGGGAGACGGTGCCTACTATGTTAACGGACGCATCTGGGTTCCATTTTATGGCAACTTACGCGAGCTTGTGATGGATGAAGCACATAAGTCTCGTTATTCTGTACACCCTGGTTCAGACAAGATGTACCACGACCTCAAGACTACGTATTGGTGGCCTGGCATGAAAGCCCACATAGCAACCTACGTCAGTAAGTGCTTGACTTGTGCGAGAGTCAAGTCTGAATATCAGAAACCATCAGGCCTACTTCAACAACCGGAGATCCCGAAATGGAAATGGGAGCAAATTTCCATGGATTTCGTTACTGGCCTGCCTAGATCTCAACGCGGAAACGATACCATTTGGGTGATCGTAGATCGACTGACCAAGTCTGCACATTTTCTGGCCATCAAAGAAACGGATAAGTTTTCTACTCTTGCAGACATTTATCTAAAGGAAGTAGTATCAAGGCACGGAGTGCCAACCTCTATTATATCTGATCGTGACGCACGTTTTACTTCTGAACTGTGGCAAGCAATGCACAAGTCCTTTGGCTCACGTTTAGATATGAGCACCGCTTATCACCCGCAGACGGATGGGCAATCTGAACGCACCATCCAAACCCGTGAAGACATGCTTAGGGCATGTGTAATCGATTTTGGTAACGGCTGGGAAAAGCACCTCCCGCTAGTGGAGTTCTCATATAACAACAGCTACCACACCAGCATCCAAGCCGCTCCGTTTGAGGCATTGTACGGACGCAAATGCCGATCGCCTCTATGTTGGGCAGAAGTTGGTGACAGCCAAATCACTGGCCCAGAACATGTGGTAGATACCACCGAGAAAATTGCTCAGATACGACAGCGAATGGCGGCAGCTCGTGACCGTCAGAAAAGTTATGCTGATAAGGGAAGAACACCACTCGAGCTCCAGGTTGGGGATCGAGCGCTACTCAAACTCTCACCTTGGAAAGGTGTAGTCCGCTTTGGCAAACGAGGCAAACTCAATCCGCGTTATATCGGACCGTTCAAGGTCATTGAGAAAATTGGCCAAGTCGCCTACAGGTTGGATCTACCTGAAGAACTCAGCGGAGTTCACAACGTATTCCACGTATCAAATCTGAAGAAGTGTCTGTCAGATGAGACCTTCATAGTTCCTCTCAAGGAACTCACAATCGACGACCAGCTGCGGTTCGTCGAGTAACCAGTAGAGATTACTGATCGAGATGTTAAGATTCTTAAGCACACAAGAATACCTCTCGTTCGAGTTCGTTGGAATGCTCGTCGTGGCCCAGAGTATACCTGGGAACGAGAAGACCAAATGAAACTCAAGTATCCCCAACTGTTTAAGAAAAACGCAACCACTACTGAGGCTGAAGCTACCGCAGAATTTCGGGACGAAATTCCAAATCAACGGGGGGATGATGTGACACCCCAGGAAAATCTGGAAAACAACGCAACTTAACTAGCTTCCTCAGTAACCATGCGCTAAATTTCGGGACGAAATTCTCTTAACAGGGGGAGAATGTGATAACCCTCAAAATCCCATGTATTCCGTACAAATTATTAATGATAATTAAAGTGTCTGACGACTGTGTGGAATTACTTAACTGCTTTCTGATATCTGTGTTATGCTCACACGTATTTGTTAATATGCTAATAATGTACAGATAGGTCACTAAATAGTCCGTTACATTTTCCTAAGTGTTAGAAAGTAAAAACATTGCAAAAATATATAAGTAGGACGGTTTACGGATTGACTAAGCACTTTAACGGAACAGTGTCAAACCGAACACCCGGACTTAACCCGGAACATAAAAATATTGTCTATAACATTGTTTTTCCTTTTCTGAGCCAGTTAGGGTACCCGAATACCCTAACACCCGTTATAACACATAATACACTAATAATCTATTTAAACACCTAATTAACCTAACTAGTACTTAACTAAACTAGTTGGAATCAAACCAAACCCCACCCTTTATAACCGAATGGTTCCCCATAGGGGACACCATCCATCAATTTTGATTATTCTAATCTTGTTTGTCCTATATCTAGTGGACACTTTATTTGTTGGACAATACACATATTTGGTTATTAAATAAGACCAAGAGTTCACCACTCCACCTCATTCAACACTTAAGAAAATTTGCAACTCTCTCCCTCTTCTCTTTGATACTCGGCTGCCATCATTTCCACCACCATATCACCATCATCAAAGTCTTGTTCAACCATTTTCTACATACACAAAGGTGCAAGGGATCATACAATGAAGCGCGGTGTGTTCAGAAGCTCAAGGACCTCTCTATATTGCTTTTATCCACCTTGTTTTCGTTTTGTTTCTCCCCTAGCCTTGTGCTAGTAGTAAGTGTTCTAAATCACCCTCTTGATCTTGCTTTTAGTGGTTAATAAGGGTTTCGTCGGTTGAAAATCACTAACATATAAGATCACAAACTAAAAGTCTTGTAATGAAGATGTATATGTTGGATAAAGAAAAGATATGTGTGTAAATCTTATAAATCATGCATAGTTGTGATTATCTGGTGATTTGTTAGTTAATATTGATGATTGATGATTGTTGTGGTCACTAAACTTGTTAACGGAATCAATCGAACACGATTTAGAAGGTTAAACACAAAAGAATCAGAATCTGTCTAACTTTTACAGCCCACTTCTGTTGGCTGTAAACAGGTCTTAACCTCAACGAAAAATCGATATTTTGAATCTAAAATATGTTATTATGAAATACGGTTCTAATGGCACCGGAATCGTAATTTTTGGACTCCGTTTACTATTTTTAAAGTGTTAATTTGTAACAGCTACTTAAGCTGAATTTTGACAGCAATAAATGGGTGTCGTACTTTCAGTCATAACCTGAGTTTTGTGATGAATCGGACCATGAAAATTTTACTGTAGATGATAACTGAAGTATTTGTAATTACCCCACTGGAATTTCGTAAATCGAACTTACGATGAATTTTTAATAAATTGTTTCGTGGACTGTGGTCAGAAATACATAAATCTGAGTTCAGTCCCGAATATGAATTTTTATAAAATATTGGTGATGAACCGAACCCCGATATTTTTACACAATAAAATATGGAACGTTTAAGACATTCTGTAAAAAATTGGGAATTTTTGGAACATGTTAACTATTTTATTAAAATCCCCGAAAACAGCCCAGTTTCGAGTATAAAAGCTGAAACGACATAAGTAGTGATTTGCGTGTCTAAATGTCGAGTATGCTATCTGTGAATGATTTGACATGTTATATATGTTATGTGCATTATCGTATGTTTGATTTTGAGTGGGGAATGGACGGGAAACATAGATGGGCATAAACCGTTACAGTGATGCATGTTATGTGATAGATACGTGTAGGAACTTTGTGTTCTATTTGAAAGCCACTAAATGACTAACTGGTAAATCATACTAGGACGTGATTGACCGACCTTGACTGTTAGCTATATTGAGAATCTAACCGAGCAAACCGAGGTGAGTTCACACACTTTCTAAGGCATGGGATTCCCGGTGGTTTGGGAATGGGTTAAAGAATTTAAAACTAAATCTACATATCCTCCTTGGGTAGGATATGTACGGCCATCCTCCATAGAGTGGATGCCATTATTAATCCTACGAATTCTCCTGGTGCAGAATACGTACGTTCGTCCTCCTGGTGCAGGACAACAACCTTAAAACTAGCTAGACAAAACTCTATCAATAAGTCCCTCTTCATATCGACTTAATCGCCGAGGCCAATGGCGAGCGGGTCATTAGTTAATAGCGCTATTAGGTTTAACAAACCTCACACCGTGCCAGTCGGACGGGCGTGTACTAATGGACTATGGCAGACTGTCAGTGATGATAGACACTGATATAGGGCACAACTTATTTGCGTAGCAGTCGATATCATTCCGTCTAGTAGTTCAAACGGGGAAAATCCCCACTGATCATGGTTATGGATTGGGTAAAGAAAAAGGGAAATGGTTAAACATACTTTCAACTACGGGGTAACCCCCACGGCAAATAAGCCAACGAAAGTCAAACCACGTTTTCAGAAACAACTTAAAACTAAACAACCAAACGTGAACTCACTCAACTTTGTTGTTGACTCGTTGTTACATGCCTTACAGGTCGCTAAATGCTTGGAGCTTGCACGGGGAAGGAGTCGTTGTGGTGTACGGACTGTTATGTTCCGTGCTTAATGTTTAAATCCTTATGAACTTACTAAACTAGCGTTTTGAAACTTTAACTTATGAACTATGGACTTATGCTTTTGAACTCACGTTTATGCTTCCGCTGTTTAAACCAAACAAGGTTAACTAGCTTTGGTCACCAATCGTATTATGTTTGGTTTTATTTACTTAATTGTGTTGTTCAATATGATTGGTGGCTCGATCCTGGTCATGTCACGCCTCCAAGCGGTGATACTCCGCATGGTGGATTTTGGGGGTGTGACATTTGTTACATGGCTCATAGTGGTGAGTGTGTATTACGAACTGCCTTGGGTAGTCAATTCGCAGTCATTGGTATCGATAGGTTCATGTCGATAACTAACATGCCTCATTTTACACTGTGTACGTGCTGGTTATACGTAATGATTTTGAACTCTATTATATCTATTAAACTTGTATGCTCACCTTTACACTATGTGTATTGACTTTTACTTTAACATATGTGACAGGTGCTTAGGATGCTTATTTGCTTAGCTTGCTGTGAAATCGAGGCTAGGAAAGACCTAGAACAATAAACAATTGTCTGTAATAAAAATCCGAGTTGTCGGAACAGAACAATTTGACTAGATCTTGCCTGTAATAATCATGTTATCTTTTATGACATGGTATGGGACATGTTGCTTTAAATAATTGGTAATTACAGTTGTTATGGAAACTTCTGGACAATCTATTTCGCTCAGTGCCACGCCCCGATGTTTCCGCCATCGGTTGGGGTGTGACATATTGGTATCAGAACCATAACTATAGGGAATTAGGCAAGACTCGACCTAGTCCAGGTCGATGTCTTAGAAATGACCTAGTCTATAGTTAGGAACCAATAGACCGACTTGTGCATATCCTGTAGGGAATATGTACGAGCTTACTGCTATTTCTCGCTATTCTTGCCTACGCTACACTATCACTGCACATTAGTTTTCGAAAATAAACGAGCGATTAGGCCGAGATTAGGTGTGAAAACCGCAAACTCTCGACTAAATTGCTTGTTTGCCCCGCATTTTCATCTATAAACACAAGAATTTGCGTTGAATCAGGAGTGTCACACCCCGATTTCCACGTGTCACCGGTGGGCCCGGTGGGGGAGTATCGTGACGTGGTTGGCAACGTAATAGTCAAACAACACAATATAATAATGCACAGCGGAAGCAATTTAAAATAAGATACAACCGAATTTATTTATTGTAATCAAAGTCACAATATCCGGTGTTTATCCACAGAACAGATCGAAACAAAATAACATTTATGGTTCAACAGACTTCTGGCATCCTAAGCTTGCGAGACTTTTATTGATGCTTAGGAGACAATCCAGCCAAATTTCGTTTAGTACCTGCATTCAGTCTTTTTGGGAAAATACGTCAGTTTACACTGGTAAATACATTCAACTGACTCATTTTGGAAAAATGATTGAAAATTGGTTTGGATGCACGTGGCATAAATCATTTTATTTAACTTGGGAGAATTATTTAATATTTTAATCTTGTGAACGAATTACATGTTACTTATGCGTTCAGTAGCCCGAATCAAATCCGGGTTAAAGATCAATAGACACACCACTTTAAGTGAGTTATACACGGGAGTACGCCTACACCCCGTGCTCAGGTCGTGGCCATCTCGTAAGATGATGCCAGGGATATCCGGGACATGGTCATTAAGCCCCCAAAGGCTGTAAAGTAAACAAAACTGTTTAAATGAGCCGGTCAAATTATTCAACTACCCACTAAGCGTGGAGATTTGATGCCCGATCAAGCGGTACGCTATGTACCGTAACCCAAGCCCGTATAGGGAAAATAAGTTAAAAGTATTTACCTGATGCAAGTATAAGTCACAATTAGCAGAATGCACGTAGCTTTTACTGTTTCTCCTAATCTGGAACGAAGGTTTAATATAACCTATTAGAATTCTAACGGGTCTTTTATTAAGCTTAAGCTTAGACCGGCTAGTTTCAAGATACGGCTCGTACGCACGATTAAGCGAAGACCGGATAGAATGTGATTCAGACCCGACAAGTTTGGAGACTTGTTTAATATGGGTTTATTATTCACATTCTGGATTTTGAGATAAAACTGTTAAGGTTTGACCTGTTTCGGCTAATTTATGTAAACTTGTTACATAAACCGAACCGTACGCGTAATAAGCGTGACGGGTAGTCATGAGAGCTATATACAGGTTTCCTAACTTAATTATGTCTCAAATATGTTGTGACATCAGTAAGGAGTCTTTCGTTATGCCCGAAATGTGTATAAACACAAACTAGGCCCCGTAGGGGTAGTTTGGTCATTTAAAAGTTTATAAAAGGGTTTAAGTGATAATCTGAGTTACAGGTCTGATGAAATCAGCAAATATACTTAATTTTCTAAGTTACATCAGTAGGTTAAAGCATGTATGTGAAACTTATCATTTTTAACCAAACTAGGCCCCGTAGGGGTATTTTGGTAATTTCACATAAGCCGAAAAGCTCAAAACTGAAGTCTGAGTTTATAAACCTTTGCTTACTGTTAAAATATTATAATTTGTCTCTTACATCATTAGGTATCAACCCGGGTATGTCAAATATGATTTTAAAACATACTATGCGTTAAAAACGCTAATTAAGGCGATTAAAGGCCATTACCGGGTTTGATACTTAAATCTGATATTTTTATATTTCCAGAAGGCTTAAAATACTTTATTTATCATAACTAATCAGTAGCAAAAGGTTTAGAGTCGTTTAGATGTGTAAAACTCATTTTATGGCCCGTAAGGGCAAAACCAACAATTACCGAATTAAGCCTACGACTATGAGTTATGCTCAGCCTAAAATTAATTAAAAATCTTTAAAAATCCCAAAATAATATATTACATCAGTGGGTAAAAGATTTGATATCAAAAAGTATGTTTAACTAGGCTATACGTTAATTACGCCATTTTATTAACATAAAGCATTAGTTTTGCGATAATGAGCATAACTCTTAATCTACAAGTCAAACTGATGTCAAACTTTGCATACAAGTCTATGTATCAGTAACAAAGGTTTCTACACTTTTACATGTTCATAATTCACGTTTTAAGGTAATAAGGGCATAACGGTCAACATATGAGCAATTAACGGAAACATGCATATTAATTGGATAACTAATGAACTGAGGTGTATAATCACAGAGGGTTGTTCTAACATGTAACCTAGTCCAATTAAAGCTCTGAGGCATTTCTAAAATATGCCTAAACGGGTCAGAACTGAAAGTCAAAGTGAAAGTCAAACTATGCGACTTTCGGTTCCGAACCGGGTCTAAACAGGAAATAGTCGGGTTGAACATGTTTGGACATGTTCTTACACTAATTACTAAGTTACAACAATGATCAAACAGGTTATACATGTTCTAGATAGCTAATTATGCATAAATGACATTTTAAGCATTATGTTGACTTTTTAATTAAAAGTTTGACCCGACATTAGACCTGCTTAGAGTGGTGATCAGGGGAAACCCTTTTAAGGTTTTATTACCCACATAAATACCAACTCATAACTATTTTTAATTCGAGATATGACTGAGCCATTATTGACTAATCTCGAAGTCAAACCGTAATTATGACGGTTTGACTTTTAGCTAATTAAACAAGCTAAACTCAACTAAACAGGAACTAGCAGACTTACAAGAGTCCTATGCACGAGATTGATCACTTGAGGCTGCTTGATAGCTCCAGAAATGATCCACAAATGCAGGAGAAGGTGTGAGGAAAAGTTGTGAACTTGAATGGGTTTATATAGTGGTTTCACACACCACATTTGATTGACAAATAAGTCTATGAGTGCCCACAATTGATCAACAGGTGTCCTAGGAGCTTAGGGGTTGTTTTAGGGGCCAGGAGAAGTGGAAAAACGGGTAAAGGTCGCGCATAATAGGCCATAGGGAACAGCAGCCATTTTTCACGGTTCTTGGCACCCCTCGCGTGGCGCGAGGGGCCCCTCGCGTGGCGCGAGCGACAGGCAGATCAGCAACATGTTTTTTGTTTGCGATTCAGTCCTTGGCTCTTCAAAACCCGAATAGGTACTGATTTCTTGCACTTTAAACCCCCACAATCGATCTACTAAGGCCTTAAAACATATACCCACTTTGCCAAGTCCCCGGGTAACTTTATTTTCACCCGCAAAGTCCTAACTTTCGACGTTTACGCTTTAACGCTTCGCACACGAATTTGATCATAACTTTCTCATACGTTAACGAAACTTTATGAAATTTTTATGGTGCATTCTCGTGAGCATGATTAATATTTACAAAGCTTCGGGTTTGTCAAAAGGTCACTCAGATGTATAATTTAAACATGTTGACGCATTTGGTCCCTGTAGTTTGAAATCACTCACTTTTAGCTTCGTATGATCCATGATTTATTCGTTTGGAGGTATGAGCATCGTGTAGGGTTAATGTACATCATATCATATTTATTCACAGTTGGCACTTAGAATACGTATATTTACATACTTTCCATGTTTGTCAACTTTAGTCCTTCCATAATATTTCTTTCACACGTTTAACTTTATGACACGTGTCAACATATTATAGGACGTGAATTTCCGAGGTGTTACATCCTCACCCCCTTAAAATAAATCTCGACCCGAGATTTACTGAAATAAGTAAGGGTACTTTTCTTTCATCGTGGATTCAACCTCCCACGTGTATTCGGGACCTCTACGGGCATCCCATTTGACCTTTACAAAAGGTATATGCTTCCTTCGAAGCTTCCTTACCTGTCGATCTTCAATCGACAAAGGTTTTTCAACAAATTTTAAGCTCGCGTCTATATGCACATCTGTATGTGGCATGACATGTGATTCGTCAGCGGAACACTTCTTTAGATTGCAGATGTGGAACACATTGTGAATTCCACTAAGCTCTTCTGGTAAGTTCAACTTATAGGCAACTGACCTGACACGTTCGATAACCTCGAAAGTTCCTATGTATCTCGGGCTTAGTTTGCCTTTCTTACCAAATCGCATCACTCCTTTCCAGGTTGATACTTTAAGTAGGACTTTGTCACCTACTTCGAAGTGAAAATCCTTGCGATTTGGATCAGCATAACTCTTCTGCCTATTCCGGGCAGCTTGGAGGTTGTTACGAATCTGGACAATCTTGTCCGTCGTTTCGAACACGATCTCTGGTCCTGATAACTGGACTTCTCCAACTTCCGCCCAACAAACTGGCGATCTACACTTTCTACCGTATAATGCCTCAAAAGGCGCATCCTTTATGCTGGTATGGTAGCTATTGTTGTAGGAGAATTCGATCAATGGTAGGTTCTTATCCCAGCTACCTCCCAAATCGATCGCACATGCGCGTAGCATGTCTTCCAACGTTTGAATAGTACGCTCACTCTGACAGTCAGTCTGAGGATGGTAAGTCGTACTAAAGTTCAAACGTGTGCCCAAAGATTGTTGGAAACTCTTCCAAAAGATTGACGTGTACCTAGTATCCCGATCAGAGATAATAGCTACAGGTATGCCGTGTAGGGATACAATCTTATCAACGTATAACTGGGCTAGCATATCGGAGCTATAAGTCTCCTTGATGGGTAAGAAATGAGCTGACTTAGTCAGTCGGTCAACTATAACCCATATCGTATCATTTCCTTTCCTCGTCTTGGGTAACTTGGTAATAAAATCCATAGTTACCATTTCCCACTTCCACGTAGGAAGTTCAGGCTGTTGTAGCAAACCTGATGGTTTCTGATGCTCGGCTTTGACTTGCGCACATGTCAAGCATTTTGTTACATGGGCAGCTACAGAATTTTTCAAGCCTATCCACCAATAATTTGCCTTCAAATCCTGGTACATCTTATCAGCTCCAGGATGAACGGAGTATTTGGAACTGTGGGCTTCTTGGAGGATTACATCACGAAGTCCTCCAAAAATTGGAACCCATATTCGTCCATTTAATCGCAGAATTCCGTCCTTGCTAAGAGTTAACTGCTCCTCAGTTACTCCTAACTTTTCATTAGGATAGTTAGCTTCCAACACAGCTTCCTTCTGTGCAGCTAACACCCTTTCTATCAAACTGTTCTTTATTTCCATGCGCTTGGCATTGATTCGAATGGGTTTAACCCTTTCCTTTCTGCTCAAGGCGTCAGCGACTACATTCGCTTTGCTGGGATGATACTTGATTTCACAATCATAGTCATTCAAGGTTTCCATCCAACGGTGTTGCCTCATGTTTAATTCCTTCTGATTAAACAGATGTTGGAGGCTCTTGTGATCAGAATAAATCACACATTTGATACCATAAAGATAGTGCCTCCAAAGCTTTAGTGTGAATACAACGGCACCCAACTCCAAGTCATGGGTGGTGTAATTCTTTTCATGCACTTTCAGTTGTCTTGATGCGTAGGCAATCACCTTGCCTTTCTGCATAAGCACACACCCCATGCCAGTGTGCGAAGCATCACATTAAACCACAAAGTCTTCAATTCCATCTGGCAGTGTCAGTACCGGGGCGTTGCTCAACTTTTGCTTCAGAATATCAAAGGATTCTTGCTGCTTAGGGCCCCAAATAAACTTAACCTTCTTCTTAGTTAAGGAGGTTAGGGGTGCAGCAATCCTTGAAAAGTTTTCAATGAAACGCCTGTAATATCCTGCCAATCCCAGGAAACTACGAATATCCGTAGGCGTCTTTGGCTCTTGCCAATTCATAACAACTTCAACTTTAGCGGGATCCACCTGGATACCACGCTCACTAACCACGTGTCCAAGAAATTGGACTTCTCGTAGCCAAAATTCACACTTAGAGAATTTGGCATATAGCTTCTCCTGACGTAGAAGTTTGAGAATACAACGAAGGTGTTTCTCGTGGTCAGCTTGATTCTTAGAATAAATAAGGATGTCATCGATGAAGACGATAAAAAATTTATCTAAGTAAGGCTTGCAGACGCGATTCATGAGATCCATGAACGCGGCTGGTGCATTAGTGAGCCCAAAATGCATCACTAGGAACTCGTAGTGACCATAACGAGTCCTAAATGCAGTCTTGTGAACGTCTTCATCCTTAACCTTCAACTGATGGTAGCCTGACCTCAGATCAATCTTTGAGAAGTAACTTGGCCCTTGAAGCTGATCGAACAAATCGTCGATCCTGGGCAATGGATATCTATTCTTGATCGTGACTTTATTAAGCTCGCGATAGTCGATGCACAGACGCATCGACCCATCCTTCTTCTTGACAAACAGGATTGGCGCTCCCCAAGGAGATGAACTAGGTCGAATGAAACCCTTAGCCAGCAATTCATCTAGCTGCGTCCGCAACTCCTTCATTTCTGTGGGTGCCAATCTGTATGGTGCCCTAGCAACTGGTGCCGTTCCGGGGATGATATCTATCCTGAATTCAACTTGTCTATCTGGTGGCAAACCAGGTAGATCTTCAGGAAACACTTCTGGGTATTCAGAAATGACAGGGATGTCTTCTAACTTCGGATTGGGCTCATCAATAATCACCTGTGCCATGTAGATGACACACCCCTTCTTCAAACACTTGGAAGCCTTGAGCATAGTCACGTGCTCAGGTAGTCCATACTGGGTATCTCCCCGAATGGTAAGTGACTCACTAGACGAAGTCTTTATCACTACTTGCTTCATGTTACAGACGATTTGGGCCTGGTTATGAGATAACCAGTCCATACCCAGAACTATGTCAAAACCGGCTAACTTAAACGGAAGTAGAGACAGAGGGAAAGAATGGTTCTTAATGGATATAACACATCCATCTAACACAGTAGAGACGGTTTCTATGGTACCATCTGCTAACTCTACCTCATAGTTTGCGTTTAAGGTTTTGACAGGTAAATTCAACAATTTACAAAACTTATGATCTACGAAAGACTTATCTGCGCCTGAATCAAAAAGTACTCTTGCAAAGACATCATTTACAAGGAAAGTACCTGTTATGACATTATCGTCCTGCACCGCTTCTTTCGCGTCCATTCTGAAGACTCTGGCATTAGTCTTCTTAGCCTCCTCAGGCTTCTTGTTGTATTTTGGGCAGTTGGTCTTGATGTGCCCCTTCTCATTGCAACGGTAGCACGTTGCGTCTTTTATCTTTTTGCAATCTTGGGTTTTATGGTCCGTGGACTTGCAAATTCCACAAGCAAATGATTTTGACTGAGTCTGAGAGCTTGACTCCAGTCTGCACTTTCCATAGTGCTGCTTCTTGCAAATTTTACACCTGGGCTTCTCATCAGACTTATGCCCATCCTTCCTCGACTCAGATCCCTTTTTGTTATCACCGTTCCCACGGTGTTTCTTATTCGACCTTCGCGAACCATCATCTTCACTCTTCCTCTTCTCGGCCGCCTTATTCCTCTGCGATCTCTACCGGACCGCATCCAGAGTGAGGGATAAGGAAAGGTCAGTTACAGACTTGAAGGTAACTGGCCGAGAAGCTTTTACACTGGACTTGATCTCGGGTTCTAAACCACCAAAAAAGCGAGCGATTCTTTTTTGCTCCGGGGTTACCAGGTAGGGAACCAACCGGGACAGTGTATTGAAGCTTGTCAGATAAGCTTGACAGTCGAGGTTCCTCATCACCAAGGATAGAAAGTCAGATTCTATCTTCTCCACCTCATGCTGAGGGCAGAAGTTTTCCTTGATCAGGGCAATGAATTGATCCCACGACATGCTATACAACGGGATCTTTCCGGAGGCCTCCATTAGAGATCTCCACCATGCCAATGCTTCACCCTTGAAGGATTGTGACACAAACTTAACTATATCCCTTTCAGCGCACCCGCTGATATCCACCACCGTGTCCATTTCGTCCAGCCAAGTCATACAGTCGACGGCCCCTTTTTCCCCAGTAAAATCCCTGGGTTTACAAGACACGAAGTACTTATAAGTGAAACCTTGTTACGGGGTCCCTGATGCAGTACTATATGCTGAGATGGGACACTTTGATTGTTGGTGGACTGACGGTCATCACCGTCTTTCTTGGGTCCATTCTTTTTGGGAGGAGGCTTGTTATAAGCCTCAGAATGTGTCCTGGGCTTTGAATGTGATGCAGAGTGGGTCCTACTTCGAGTACCACTGTATTCCTCATACTGTCTATCCAAAGCCTGTGTGATAGCGCCGTCGATGATTGCTTTTACTTCAGCACCCGTTAACGTAATCTGGGCGTTCTCATTTGGCTCCACAGGATGGCTATTTATTTCATTTGAGTCAGCCATTTGAATTGAACTGTTGCAGAAAACAAGGACAATATTTTATTTGGGAGTTTATTATGGAATTACTTCTTAGGGTAATTCGTTAACCATGGTAAACAGAGACCATATTTGGTTAACTTATTAATCGCGTTAATTTAGGATTTTAATTAAAATTTATCCTAAACACAAACAATAACAATATATATTAGTACATAAGGTTTGGTCACATGGACAATTTAAATTATAAGCTATGATTTCAGAGAATCAAGACTTTTAAGGTTTGAACCTAGTTCATTACCCTTATCAGACAGGAGGTCATAGCTACCTCTGTCTTTTGGCTCATATAAAAGTGAGCGGGGCCCGTAGGCATCATATTACCACGTATGGTAAAAATATGATCATCTTAATTGATGATCTTAACCCATGATTCAGGGATCACATAATTGGGTTTGGAATCTTCTAAAGAATCCTTATACATATAAAATGACATGTGATTGTAACGAATCACTTCTGCTAGGAGTGATAACATGTTTTAAGATGTTAACAGGGATTTGAATCTTTTTAAACAGGTCTTACCATTTTGGCCCGGTCTTATAATTGACACGAAGCTAGGTTTCACACTTTAAGATCCTTAATTAATTAATTACTTAGGCAGATTAATTTAAAAAAAATGATTTTAATTTATTTATTTCATTTGTAATTATTTATGCACAAAAAGGCAATCATGAAATTCATAGAAATAACATTCCATTAATTTATTCAAAGCATTACACACTTGCCCTAAACGGGTCTTTCAAATTACCAACTTACCCACGTAGGGGTTAAATAACACACATGCCCACGCAGGGGCTAAATATCATACATGTCCACGTAGGGACTCACACTAACAATACACCCACGTAGGGGTTCAAACAATAAGCATGCCCACGTAGGGGCTCAAAGCAACATACCAAATACACCCACGAAGAGGTTCAAACAATAAATACAGGAGAAAATCACTGTGGAAGGATTCAACGATCCCTCTTGTTCTTTCCCTTGATCAAACTAACCAACCCTTGGAAGAACGTCTGTCTTTCCCTACGATCCTCGTGAGCTTCCCGTTCAACTTGCTGCAACCTATGAAGAATTTCCTCCCTTTCTGGGGGAGAAAACCGTGGTGGCTGCGATTGAGCCCGGATGATGGGTCTAGAAGGTATCGAGTATCCCTGAGTCGGGTAACTCACCCCCCATGGGTCCCCATAGGGTCCTTGGGTGTTGTAGTTCGCTGCTACCATGTATGGATCAGCCTCCGCGTACCCATAGTCGTGATGCGTTGGGGGTTTAAACGGGTTGTAAGCCATGCCACCCGTATATGCCGGAATTGGGTTTTCAAACCCCATCGGCGGTGGTTGTAGTACAGCAGGGTTGGAGGGTCCACCCATTTGTGGGTCCTCCTAGTATGGCGGGTAGTGACTAGCACTTGACTGTTGTGGGGAACTGAAATTGAAGCCCCCCGGTCGTACCGACATGCGTGCACCGGTTCTCCTACGCCTTGGCGGTTGAGGAGGTGCTGGTTGAACTGGTGGCGGTGGAGGTGGTGGCGTAACTGCCACAAACCGGTGATCCTCGGATGAATCTTGATGATGCGGCTGTGGTTGTGGCTCTTGCTGCTGCTGATGCTGCCCATGAGACGACGAGTGGTGCGATGGTGTATAATACCACTGGTGTTGATCGAACAGGGCTTGGAAACTGTCTGGACCACCGTAGGGTGATCCGTGGAAGGACGATCCGTCGGAGATTTCGATCGGATGGTTTGGAGTACCACTCGCCGGCATGACGGGGTCCGTATCCTCGTCCATATCGTCGGCGTGATCTCCCGAAAAGTGGTCCTCTGGAACCAGTGGGTTAAAACCCACGGGCTCTGGTATGAACCCAACCGGCTTAAACTGTCCCCGAAAAGCAGGTGTAGGGTCTCCATATGAATGATGAGATAGGGATCTCTGAAGTGGTATGTAGGACGGTTGAGGGTTATTGGGTTCATAAGGATTGAGAGCAGGAGGTGTTGAAGTATGCGAAACCGACCGTCTGGCCGGCTCATACTGGTTTCTTCGGTTTTCCCGAGGGTCGTCACTCTCGGTGTTGGATGGAGCTCGCCTTCGTGAAGGTCCAGCTTCATGATCGTTGGGGGCGGTGACTGGCCCCTTTCCACGTCCTCGTGTTCGGAAGAATCTAGGAGGCATCCTCGTTATTCCTGTTAATATAGCATGAGATAACAATAACAAAAATATAAAATTTAAAGGACAAAACAAAACCCGAATAAGGTGGAATTTGTCCTAGATTAATAGTTTAGACTCGAAGGTTTAGATATGTGCAATTGTGTAACTGAGATTAAACACAGAAGGCTAGTGTTTAATTCACTCAGAGTTGGCTCTGATACCAACCTGTCACACCCCGATTTCCACGTGTCACCGGTGGGCCCGGTGGGGGAGTATCGTGACGTGGTTGGCAACATAATAGTCAAACAACACAATATAATAATGCACAGCGGAAGCAATTTAAAATAAGATACAACCAAATTTATTTATTGTAATCAAAGTCACAATATCCGGTGTTTATCCACAGAACAGATCGAAACAAAATAACATTTATGGTTCAACAGACTTCTGGCATCCTAAGCTTGCGAGACTTTTATTGATGCTTAGGAGACAATCCAGCCAAATTTCGTTTAGTACCTGCATTCAGTCTTTTTGGGAAAATACGTCAGTTTACACTGGTAAATACATTCAACTGACTCATTTTGGAAAAATGATTGAAAATTGGTTTGGATGCACGTGGCATAAATCATTTTATTTAACTTGGGAGAATTATTTAATATTATAATCTTGTGAACGAATTACATGTTACTTATGCGTTCAGTAGCCCGAATCAAATCCGGGTTAAAGATCAATAGACACACCACTTTAAGTGAGTTATACACGGGAGTACGCCTACACCCCGTGCTCAGGTCGTGGCCATCTCGTAAAATGATGCCAGGGATATCCGGGACATGGTCATTAACCCCCCAAAGGCTGTAAAGTAAACAAAACTGTTTAAACGAGCCGGTCAAATTATTCAACTACCCACTAAGCGTGGAGATTTGATGCCCGATCAAGCGGTACGCTATGTACCGTAACCCAAGCCCGTATAGGGAAAATAAGTTAAAAGTATTTACCTGATGCAAGTATAAGTCACAATCAGCAGAATGCACGTAGCTTTTACTGTTTCTCCTAATCTGGAACGAAGGTTTAATATAACCTATTAGAATTCTAACGGGTCTTTTATTAAGCTTAAGCTTAGACCGGCTAGTTTCAAGATACGGCTCGTACGCACGATTAAGCGAAGATCGGATAGAATGTGATTCAGACCCGACAAGTTTGGAGACTTGTTTAATATGGGTTTATTATTCACATTCTGGATTTTGAGATAAAACCGTTAAGGTTTGACCCGTTTCGGCTAATTTATGTAAACTTGTTACATAAACCGAACCGTACGCGTAATAAGCGTGACGGGTAGTCATGAGAGCTATATACAGGTCTCCTAAGTTAATTATGTCTCAAATATGTTGTGACATCAGTAAGGTGTCTTTCGTTATGCCCGAAATGTGTATAAACACAAACTAGGCCCCGTAGGGGTAGTTTGGTCATTTAAAAGTTTATAAAAGGGTTTAAGTGATAATCTGAGTTACAGGTCTGATGAAATCAGCAAATATACTCAATTTGCTAAGTTACATCAGTAGGTTAAAGCATGTATGTGAAACTTATCATTTTTAACCAAACTAGGCCCCGTAGGGGTATTTTGGTAATTTCACATAAGCCGAAAAGCTCAAAACTGAAGTATGAGTTTATCAACCTTTGCTTACTGTTAAAATATTATAATTTGTCTCTTACATCAGTAGGTATCATCCCGGGTATGTCAAATATGATTTTAAAACATACTATGCGTTAAAAACGCTAATTAAGGCGATTAAAGGCCATTACCGGGTTTGATACTTAAATCTGATATTTTTATATTTCCAGAAGGTTTAAAATACTTTATTTATCATAACTAATCAGTAGCAATAGGTTTAGAGTCGTTTAGATGTGTAAAACTCATTTTACGGCCCGTAAGGGCAAAACCGACAATTACCGAATTAAGCCTACGACTATGAGTTATGCTCAGCCTAAAATTAATTAAAAATATTTAAAAATCCCAAAATAATATATTACATCAGTGGGTAAAATATTTGATATCAAAAAGTATGTTTAACTAGGCTATACGTTAATTACGCAATTTTATTAACATAAAGCATTAGTTTTGCGATAATGAGCATAACTCTTAATCTACAAGTCAAACTGATGTCAAACTTTGCATACAAGTCTATGTATCAGTAACAATGGTTTCTACACTTTTACATTTTCATAATTCACGTTTTAAGGTAATAAGGGCATAACGGTCAACATATGAGCAATTAACGGAAACATGCATATTAATTGGATAACTAATGAACTGAGGTGTATAATCACAGAGGGTTGTTCTAACATGTAACCTAGTCCAATTAAAGCTCTGAGGAATTTCTAAAATATGCCTAAACGGGTCAGAACTGAAAGTCAAAGTGAAACTCAAACTATGCGACTTTCGGTTCCGAACCGGGTCTAAACAGGAAATAGTCGGGTTGAACATGTTTGGACATGTTCTTACACTAATTACTAAGTTACAACAATGATCAAACAGGTTATACATGTTCTAGATAGCTAATTATGCATAAATGACATTTTAAGCATTATGTTGACTTTTTAATTAAAAGTTTGACCCGACATTAGACCTGCTTAGAGTGGTGATCAGGGGAAACCCTTTTAAGGTTTTATTACCCACATAAATACCAACTCATAACTATTTTTAATTCGAGATATGACTGAGCCATTATTGACTAATCTCGAAGTCAAACCGTAATTACGACGGTTTGACTTTTAGCTAATTAAACAAGCTAAACTCAACTAAACAGGAACTAGCAGACTTACAAGAGTCCTATGCACGAGATTGATCACTTGAGGCTGCTTGATAGCTCCAGAAATGATCCAAAAATGCAGGAGAAGGTGTGAGGAAAAGTTGTGAACTTGAATGGGTTTATATAGTGGTTTCACACACCACATTTGATTGACAAATAAGTCTATGAGTGCCCACAATTGATCAACAGGTGTCCTAGGAGCTTAGGGGTTGTTTTAGGGGCCAGGAGAAGTGGAAAAACGGGTAAAGGTCGCGCATAATAGGCCATAGGGAACAGCAGCCATTTTTCACGGTTCTGGGCACCCCTCGCGTGGCGCGAGGGGCCCCTCGCGTGGCGCGAGCGACAGGCAGATCAGCAACATGTTTTTTGTTTGCGATTCAGTCCTTGGCTCTTCAAAACCCGAATAGGTACTGATTTCTTGCACTTTAAACCCCCACAATCGATCTACTAAGGCCTTAAAACATATACCCACTTTGCCAAGTCCCCGGGTAACTTTATTTTCACCCGCAAAGTCCTAACTTTCGACGTTTACGCTTTAACGCTTCGCACACGAATTTGATCATAACTTTCTCATACGTTAACGAAACTTTATGAAATTTTTATGGTGCATTCTCGTGAGCATGATTAATATTTACAAAGCTTCGGGTTTGTCAAAAGGTCACTCAGATGTATAATTTAAACATGTTGACGCATTTGGTCCCTGTAGTTTGAAATCACTCACTTTTAGCTTCGTATGATCCATGATTTATTCGTTTGGAGGTATGAGCATCGTGTAGGGTTAATGTACATCATATCATATTTATTCACAGTTGGCACTTAGAATACGTATATTTACATACTTTCCATGTTTGTCAACTTTAGTCCTTCCATAATATTTCTTTCACACGTTTAACTTTATGACACGTGTCAACATATTATAGGACGTGAATTTCCGAGGTGTTACATCCTCACCCCCTTAAAATAAATCTCGACCCGAGATTTACTGAAATAAGTAAGGGTACTTTTCTTTCATCGTGGATTCAACCTCCCACGTGTATTCGGGACCTCTACGGGCATCCCATTTGACCTTTACAAAAGGTATATGCTTCCTTCGAAGCTTCCTTACCTGTCGATCTTCAATCGACAAAGGTTTTTCAACAAATTTTAAGCTCGCGTCTATATGCACATCTGTATGTGGCATGACATGTGATTCGTCAGCGGAACACTTCTTTAGATTGCAGATGTGGAACACATTGTGAATTCCACTAAGCTCTTCTGGTAAGTTCAACTTATAGGCAACTGACCTGACACGTTCGATAACCTCGAAAGTTCCTATGTATCTCGGGCTTAGTTTGCCTTTCTTACCAAATCGAAGAGACTTACTTTCTTGCCGCTGAAATCAATGACAAGCGAGTAAAAGTTGGTTTTTGGGATAAAGCTTCGAAGAACCTGCATCAAGCTACCCTGCACCAACCACGGAAACCACCGCCGCTCAATCATCAAAGTCCTCACACCGCAAAAAGAAGAACAACAATAGCTCTAGCAACAAGAACTGTGCTGTCACTACCACTGCTGCTCCACTTCAAGCCGTGCCGGCCCAGCAGCAATCTCAGCATCGACCAGCTCCAGTTATCTATGCACCGCCTGCAAAGCGTGCATACACTGGTCCCCACCCTGTCTGCCCAACATGTACTTATCATCACCCAGTGGGTATCGCCTGCCGTTTATGCGTACACTGCAATATGTACGGCCGCTTCAGTGCTAACTGCCATACTGGTCCACGCCAAGCCACAGCTCAAGCCACTGCCCATCAAGCTCTACTTCCTGCTCCTCAAGGCCAACAAGCGGCTCAGGCACCCGCGATCAACGCTAGAGTCTGCGTCGCGTGTGGTGATCCCAACCATTTCGCGAACATGTGCCCGAACAGGGTTGTGAAACAAGAGCCCCAGCAGCAGCAGCAAGAGCCTCAACAACAACAAGCCGCCCACGCCAGAACCTTCAACATCAATTCACGCCAAGCCCAGGCTGACAACAACGTGGTTAATGGTACGTTCCTTGTGAATGGTATTTATGCTTCGTGTTTCTTTGATATGGGAGCCGATAACTGCTTTGTGTCATTTGAATTCGAGAAGCTCCTTAGTCGTAAGCGCTCTCAATTCCCCTCGACGTTCGATGTCGAAGTCGCCACCGGAAGAACTGTCATCGTAAATTCTGTTCTTTGTGATTGTACTCTTGAGCTCAACAATCACATCTTCCCAATCGACCTAATCCCGATGCAACTTGGAAGTTTTGACATCATAGTAGGCATGGACTTTCTTCGCAAAAACCATGCCGAAGTTGTGTGCTTCGATAAGATGATCCGATTCTCGCTCACGAATGGTGATGTATTGTGTGTTTATGGCGAAACTACTTCGAAGGGCCTCAAGCTCATGTCATGTGTCCAAGCTAGCAAGTATCTCCGCAAGGAATACAGAGCTTTCTTGGCAAACATTGTAGTAGCGGAGAAGGAAAAGAAAGGTAATCCTGGTGTGAACGATGTTCCTGTTGTGCTCGAATTTCCGAATGTATTTCCTGATGATCTTCCCGGACTACCGCCAAGTCGTGATATCTACTTTCGTATCGACCTCATTCCTGGATCAAACCCTGTTGCCAAAGCTCCTTACCGACTCGCTCCATCCGAAATGCGCGAACTCTCGACTCAACTTCAGGAACTACTTGATAAAGGCTTCATTCGCCCGAGCACCTCTCCATGGGGCGCACCAGTCCTTTTAGTAAAAAAGAAGGATGGGTCGTTTCAGATGTGCATCGACTATCGGGAGTTGAATAAGTTGACAATCAAGAATCGCTATCCCCTGCCCCGCATCGACGATTTGTTTAATCAGCTATAAGGTGCCACGTGTTTCTCCAAGATCGATCTACGCTCAGGCTATCATCAGTTATGCATTCAAGAGGAAGATATACACAAAACCGCTTTTCGCACTCGATACGGCCACTATGAGTTCGTTGTTATGCCTTTTGGTTTAACCAACGCACCCGCGGTTTTCAAGGATCTGATGAATTGCGTGTGTAAACCTAATCTCGACCGCTTCGTCATCGTGTTCATCGATGATGTCTTGATCTATTCCAAGTCGAAAGCCGAACACGCGCAACATCTACGTTTGGTTCTCGAGCTACTCCAAGGAAATCGACTCTATGCCAAGTTCTCCAAGTGCGAATTTTGGCTGGAGGAGGTTCAATTCCTCGGTCATATTTTCAATAGTCAACGTATTCACGTCGATCCGGCGAAGATTGAAGCAGTTAAGAGTTGGATTACACCTAAGAACCCGTCTGAAGTCCGTTCTTTTCTCGGACTAGCTGGCCATTATCGCCGATTCATCGAAGGATTCTCAAAGATCGTTGTGCCGCTTACCGCTCTCACACATAAAGACAAGTCTTTTGTTTGGGGAACTGAACAAGAGTCTGCTTTCCAAACCCTCAAGCACATGGTCTGCAATGCTCCTGTTCTCACTTTGCCCGACGGAAACGACGACTTCATTGTCTACTGTGATGCCTCAAACCTTGGTCTTGGTTGTGTCCTCATGCAACGGGACAAGGTCATTGCTTACGCATCTCGTCAGCTCAAAATCCACGAGAAGAACTATACAACCCTTGATCTCGAGCTAGGCGCAGTTGTTTTTGCGTTAAAGATTTGGCGACACTACCTGTATCGTACCAAGTGTATGATCTTCACCGATCATAGGAGCCTACAACATATCTTTGACCAGAAGGAACTTAATATGCGTCAACGATGATGGGTAGAACTTCTCAACGATTACAACTGTGAGATTCGTTATCATCCTGGCAAAGCAAATGTCGTAGCCGATGCACTCAGCAGACGGAGTTATCTGCTCAGCATTCGTAATACCCAAGCCCAATACGATCTCGAAACCCTCATCCGCGAAGCCCAGCATGCTTGTTTTAATGAGCGCACCTTGAAGAAGGAAATAATCTACCACGATGGAGCCCAGCTTGTGAATAAATCGAATGGGATATTCCACTTTCTAGACCGAATATGGATCCCTAAGCGGACCAATTTACGACAGATATTGATGGACGAAGCCCACAAATCTCGGTATTCTATTCATCCCGGTGCTGATAAAATTTACCAGGACCTTCGCTACAAGTACTGGTGGCCGAGCATGAAAAGGGATATCGCTTCCTACGTTGGGAAATGCCTGACTTGCTCAAAAGTCAAGGCTGAACACCAAAGACCCTCTGGCTTACTTGAACAACCCCCGATCCCTATATGGAAGTGGGAGAGTATAGCTATGGACTTCATAACGAAACTCCCGCGCACGCCATCAGGTCACAACAGCATCTGGGTTGTTGTTGACCGTTTGACCTCATCAGCTCATTTCCTGCCAATACGGGAAGACTACAAGGTAGAACGATTAGCCCGAATCTACACCAATGAGATCATTTATCGACATGGGACGCCTCGCGACATCATCTCTGACCGTGATGCTCGATTTACCTCGCGACTGTGGGAAATGTTTCAAGCGGCTCTTTGTACTACGTTTAATCTAAGTACCGCATTCCACCCTTAAACCGACTGTCAGACTGAGAGAACGATCCGTACTCTTGAAGACATGCTTCGTTCGTGTGTCATAGATTTCGGTGGTAATTGGGACGCTTACCTACCGTTAGTCGAATTCTCGTATAACAACAGTTATCATTCCAGCATTCAAATGGCACCGTTTGAGGCTTTAAACGGAAGAAAATGTCGATCACCTATTGTATGGCACGAGATCGGGCACTCGCAATTAACCGCTCATGAGCTATTGCAAGAAACGACTGACAAAGTTCTCCAAATTCGAGATAATATGTTGAAAGCTCGGAGTCGCCAGAAAAGTTACGCCGATAGACGACGCAAGCCCCTTGTATTTGACGTTGGCGACTACGTACTCCTAAAGGTATCCCCTTGGAAGGGTGTGGTCAGATTCGGCAAGAAAGGGAAGCTAGCGCCTCGATATGTTGGACCTTTTAAGATTCTGGAAAGGATCGGAAAAGTCGCCTACAGACTCGAACTACCGGAGGAGCTTAATAACGTCCACCCAACTTTCCATGTTTCGAACCTCCAAAAGTGCCTAGCTGAACATGATTTAATTGTACCTCTTGATGATCTCCAAATAAACGAAACACTACACTTCGTGGAGAAGCCTGTCGAAATCATGGACCGCTAAACCAAGCAGCTTAGACGCTCGCGCATTCCTATTGTGAAAGTCCGATGGGAAGGCAAACGAGGCGCAGAGTTCACTTGGAAACTCGAAAGCGACATGAAGGCGAAGTACCCGCAGTTGTTTGTTATGGCTTCGGCCTAATTTCGAGACGAAATTCCCTCTACAGGGGGAGGCTGTAACACCCCGTGTTTCGAAAGTCAAAGTCAAGATTGAAGTCAAAGGAAGACAAGATTGCTAATTGCGATCTGTCGCTCCTTACTCAATTCCTGTTTTGACTTCTTTGACTCGTAGGTAGTCTATTTTTTGTTTTACGTTAGTTGTATTATGTGGAGTACTTATTAATAATCGAGGTTTATTCGATATTTATCGCATGTTCTATTGCTCTATCGCTAACGCAATCGCACTCGCAATTCGAATTACGCGTTTTGGATATGGTTTTATGTGTGTGTGTGCCTTATGTGTTACTTGTGCATGTTTAATTATGTTATGTGTGGTGATTAATCGAAACGCAATCGAACTCAATCGCAATCGAATCGCAAACGCTAAACGAATACGAAATAAGGATGATTGTATGTTGATATAGGAAACTCTATCGCGTCGCAACGCTCGCAATCGCAATCAAAACGGCAAAACTCGTCGCACCGAACACTCGAACCAAGTGGCTAATCGACCAAGTAACTAGCCGATCGATCGGCCAGCCATTCGATTCGGCTGCCACTCGATCGACCAGCCCTTTCCACTTTGGGAAACCCTATAAATACCCCACTTGTTACTACTTTTGGTAAGTGACATCTCTCTGTTCGAACCAGCCGCACTCAAGCTTCTTTTCTCCAATTTCTCTCAAATCTTGAAAGTTTTCAACCTAAATCTTGTACTTTCTTAATCCACACGCACTCCTACACCTTTCTATCTTTTGAAGCTTAACTTTTAACCGTGAAATCACTAGATTTAAGGTGTTCTAGGATGATGTCATCATGGTGTTCTTGAGAACTTCATGTTTTGGCCTCAATCCACCAAGAACAACTTAGATCTGAACGATTTCCACACAAATTGTAACACCTCGAAAATTCACGCCCTATAATGTGTAGACACGTGTCATATGTTAAAACGTGTGAAAGAATATTATAGAAGGACTAAAGTTGACAAACATGGAAAGTATGTGAATATACGTATTCGAAGTGTCAACAGTGAATAAATATAATGTACATTAACCCTACATGATGTTTATAACGTCAAACGAATAAATCATGGATCATACGAAGCTAAAAGTGAGAGATTACAAACTACAGGGGCTAAATGTGTCAACATGTTTAAGTTATACCTCTGAGTGACCTTCTGACAAACCCGAAGCTTTGTAACGGTTAATTATGCTCACTAGAATATACGATTTAAATTTCGTAAAGTTTTGTTATCGTATGAGAAAGTTATGATCAAATTCGCATGCGAAGGGTTAAAACGTAAACGTTGAAAGTTAGGACTTTTCGGGTAACAATAAAGTTACCCGGGGACTTAACAAAGTGGGTATATGTTTTAAAGCCTTTATAGATCAATATTGAGGGTTCATAATGCAAGAAACAAGTGCCTAATCGAATTTTGAAGAGCCAAGGATCAAATCGCAAAAATCAAAAGTTCTGATCAGACTAGGCCTAGCGCAAATCGAGGGGGGGTGGCGTCACGCGAGGAGTGCCCAGCTCCGAATTCTTTGGGTTTTTCCTGTTGAAGTGCAATCTGATCGATTTTATCCGATTTTCCACATTTCTCTTGACCCCTAGACACCCCCTAAGCACTAGTAACAAGTGTTGATCAGTTGTGGGCACTAGTAGAACCATGTGTCAACAAATTGTGGTGAAAATTTCACTATATAAAGCCCATGATATGCAACATTGGTCTTCACACCTTCATTCAAGCAATCTGATCATTTCTGGAGCTCAAGTCTGCTCTCAAGTGTTCACATTTCGTGCATAGGACCTTTGTAAGTTGGCTTAACCTTTCTTAATTAAGTTTTAGCTTAGTATTAGCTTAAAAGTCAAACCGTCGTAATTAACGGTTGACTTTAAGATTAATCACTAATGGTCCAGTGATTAGTCGAATCAAAAGAACCTTTAAGTAGGAAATTATGTGGGTAATAAAACCTCAAAAGGGTTCCTCCTGATTCCCACTCTAACTAGGTCAAATGTCGGGTAAAACTTACTAATAAAAAGTCAACAAAATGTTTAAAATGCGATTTATGCATGATTAGCAATGTAGCACACTTATAACCTGTTTGATCATTAATATAACTTGGTGATTAGTGTAAGGACATGTCTAAACTTGTTCAACCCGACAAATTCCAGTTTAGACCCGGTTCGGAACCGAAAGTCGCATAGTTTGACTTATACTTTGACTTTCAGTTCTGACCCGTTATGGTATGTTTTAAAAATACCTTAGAGCTTTATTTGGACCAGGTTACATGCTAGTATAACCCTCTGTGATTATACACCACGGATCATTAGTTATCCAATTAATATGCATGATTCCGTTAATTGCTCATATGTTGACCATTATGCCCTTTTCACCTTAAAACGTGATTTTTGAAAATGTAAAAGTGTAGAAACCTTAGTTACTGATATATAAACTTGTATGCAAAATTTGACATCAGTTTGAGGTGTAGATTAAGAGTTATGCTCGTTAGCGTAAAATTAAAGATTTATGTTAATTAAACGGCGTATTTAGCGTATAGCCTACTTAAACATACTTTTTAATATCAAACCCTTTACCCACTGATGTAATATATTATTTTGGGATTTTTAAATATTTTTAATTAATTTTAGGCTGAGCATAACTTATAGTCGTAGGCTTAATCCGGTAATTGTCGGTTTTGCCCTAACGGGCCATAAAATGAGTTTTACATATCTAAACGACTCCAAACCTTTTGCTACTGATCACATATGATAAATAAATTATTTTAAGCCTTCTGGAAATATAAAAATATCAGATTTAAGTATCAAACCCGAAAATGGCTTTTAATCGCCTTATTAAGCGTTTTAGCGCATAGTATGTACTAGGAGTATTTTAAACATACAAGGGTGATACCTACTGATATTTGAGGCAAATTATAATGTTTTAGCAGTAAGCAAAGGTTGATAAACTGAGACTTCAGTTTTGAGCTTTTCGGCTTATGTGAAATTACCAAAATACCCCTACGGGGCATAGTTTGGTTATAATTACTAAATTTCACATATATACCTTAACCTACTGTTATAACTCATTAATTTGAGTATGTTTGCTGATTACATCAGACCTGTAACTCAGTTGAACACTTAAACTCTTTTATAACCTTGTAAATGACCAAACTACCCCTACGGGGCATAGTTTGTGTTTAAACTCGTTTCGGGCATAATAAATGATATCTTACTGATGTCACAATATATATGAAGCATGTTAACTTAGGAAACCTGTAAATAGCTCTCATGAATACTCGTTACGCTTATTACGTGTTCGGTTCGGTTTATGTAACTAGTTTACATAAACTAGCCTAAACGGGTCAAACCTTAACGGTTTTATCTCAAAATCCAGAATGTGAATAATAAACCCCTATTAAGCAAGTCTTCAAACTTGTCGGGTCCAAATCACATTCTATCTGGTCTCCGCTTAATTGTGCGTATGAACCGTATCCTTGAAACTAACCGGTCAAAGCTTAAGCTTAATTAAAGACCCGTTAGGATTCTAATAGGTTATTATAAACCTCCGTTCCAGATTAGGAGAACCAGTAAAAGCTACGTGCGTTTGCTTATTGTGATTTATACATTGCTCAGGTAAACACTTTTAACTTATTTTCCCTATACGGGCTTGGGTTACGGTATATAGCATACCGCTTGATCGGGCATCAAATCCTCCACCGGTGTGTGGGTAATTGAATAATTTGATCGGCTCGTTTAAACAGTCTTGTTACTTAAAGCCTTTGGGGGGTTAATGACCATGTCCCGGATATCCTTGGAATCATTTTACAAAATGGCCACGACTTAAGCGCGGGGTGTAGGCGTACACCCGTCAGTGCATAAAAGAATATTGTGGTGTGTCTATTGATCTTTAACCCGGACAAGATCCGGGCTACTGAACGCACAAGGAACATGTAATTCGTTCACAAGATTATATATTTAAATAATTCTCCCATGTTAAATAAAATGTTTATGCCACGTGCATCCAAACCAATTTTCAATCATTTTCCAAAATGAGTCAGTTGATTGTATTTACCAGTGTAAACTGACGTATTTTCCCAAAAAGATTAAATGCAGGTACTATGCGTAATTGGCTGGGATTTCTCCTTAGCATCATTAGAAGTCTCGCAAGCTTAAGATGCCTGAAGTCTGTTGAACTATTGTTTCATATTTTAATTTCGATCCTTCTGTGGATAAACTTCCGAATATTGTGACATATGATATTACAATATTAAATTCGGTTGTATGATATCTTTTAAATTGCTTCCGCTGTGCATATTAAATATTGTGTTGTTTGACTATTATGTTGCCAACCACGTCACGATACTCCCCACCGGGCCCACCGGTGACACGTGGAAATCGGGGTGTGACAGGTTGGTATCAGAGCCAACACTGAGTGAATTAAACACTAGCCTTTTGTGTTTAATCTCAGTTACACAATTACACAATTCTAAACTTTCGAGTCTAGACATATAACATAGGACAAATTACACTTTGTTTGTATTGTCCTTTATTTTGCATATATTTTTGTTTTGTTATCTCATTCCATATTGACAGGATTAACAAAATGCCGCCAAGATTCTTCAGAAGGAGAGGACGAGGAAAGGGGCCAATCACCGCCCCTAATGACAACGAGGCAGGACCATCACATGTGCGAGCTCCGTCTACTACCGAAAGTGATGACCCTCTGCAGAACAGGAGGAACTTGTTTGAACCAGCCAGACGATCGGTCTCACACAGCTCAACGCCCCCAGCGCATAACTCCTATGGGCCATACTTTGAAAATGAGCCCAACAACCCTCAACCTTCATATATACCGTTGCAGCGATCTCTATCGCACAACTCTTTTGGTGACCCTACACCAGTGTTTCGGGGCCGGTTTAACCCGGCTAATTATATACAAGAACCAGTGGGTTTCAACCCATTGGGCCCGGAGGACCACTTCTCTGGAGACAACGCGGAGGATATGGACGAGGACATGGATCCCGTCGAACCCGCCAGTGGTACACCCAACCACCTGATCGAGATTTCGGACGGATCTTCGTTCCACGGATCACCCTATGTTAGTCCGGATAACTTTCAGGTGATGTTCACCAGGCATGAATGGTACTATACACCTCCTCACCATTCATCGCCTCAGCAGCAGCAGCAGCAATAACAGGATCCCTCTGTGGATTCCAGATTCGTGGCAGTCACGCCACCGCCTCCACCGCCGCCAGTGTAGCCGGCACCTCCGCAACCGCCAAGGCGAAGGAGAACCGGTGTGCGCATGTCGTCACGAGCAGGGGATTTCCATTTCAGTTCCCCACGTCAATCCAGTGGCAGCCACTATCCGCCACATCAGGAGGACCCACAAATGGGTGGACCTTCACAACCAGTTGTTCAACAGCCACGGGCTATGGGTTTTGATAACCCAATTCCAGCATATACGGGTTCCATGGCATACAACCCATTTGAACCACCGACTCACCACAACTATGGTTATGCGGAGGCCGATCCTTACATGGTAGCGGCTAATTATAACACTCTTCATCCGGAGGGACCATACGGAGCTCCATGGGGAGTAGGTTACCCGACTTAGGGATACCAGATACCTCCTCGACCTATTATCTGGACACAATCGCAGCCGCCACGGTTTTCTCCCCCAGAAAGGGAGGAAATCCTACAAAGGTTGGATGAAGTAGAGCGAGGTTTCCACCGTGACCGTAGGGAGAGACAGAGCTTCTTCCAAGGATTGGCAAGCTTGATCAAAGGGAAGAACAAGAAGGATCATTGAATCCTTCCAACTGTTGTTGAGCCCCTGTGTGGGCATATCTTCTTGTATAAACCCCTACGTGGGTAAGTATGTTGTTTATTTTGACCTCTGCATGGGTCTATCTTTCTGTAAACCCCTACGAGGGTATTTTATTTATGTAAGTCCCTGTGTGGACTATTATGTTTATTATTAAGCCCCTGCGTGGGTATGTGTGTTATTAAGCCCCTGCGAGGGTAAGTACTTGTTTTAACCCCTGCGTGGGTAAATTTGTTATTTGAAAAGACCCGTTTAGGGCAGCGTGTAATATCTATAAATTAATGGAATGTTTGTTTTATAAATTTCATGTTTGCCATTATGTGCATAAATAAATTAAATATGAAATAAATAAATTAAAAATTTATTCCTTTTAAATAAATATCTGCCTATGTAAATTTTTAAATAAGAATCTTAAAGTGTGAAACCTAGCCTATGGGTCATTATAAGGCCAGGCCAAGATGGTAAGACCTGTTTAAAAGATTCGTATCCCTGTTAACATCTGAAAACATGTTAACACTCCTGGCAGATGTGATTCATTTGAAATCACACACGTTATTAATATATAAGGATCTTTCAAAGATTCCAAACCCAATTAAATGATCTCTGAATCATGGGGTAAATCATCAATTAAGATGATTATACCTTTACCATACGTGGTAATATAGTGCCTACGGGCCTTGCTGATTTCTATATGAGCCAAAAGACAGTGGTAGCTATGACTCCCTGTCAGATAAAGGTAATGAACTAGGTTCAAACCTCAAATGCTTTGATTCTCTGAAATCCTAGCATATAATTTATAAATATCCTTGTGACTAGGCCTATGGTGCCAGTATACCTTCATGTTTTGATTCTCTGAAATCATAACTTATAAACTAAATTGTCCATCTGACTAGGCCTTTTGTGCCACAAATAAAACTGTTATTGTTTTATAGTTAGGATAAATTATTAAAGAAATCCTAAATAAATTTGATTAATAAATTAACCAAATATGGTCTCTGTTTACCATGGTTAATGAATTTCCCTAAGGGGCAATTCCATAATAAACTCCCAAATAAACTATTGTCCTTGTTTTCTGCAACAGTTCAATTAGTATGGCTAACTCGGACGAGGGTAATAGTCATCCAGTGGAGAATAACGAGAACGCCCGAATAAATTTAACGGGTGCTGAATTGAAAGCCATATTAGACGGCGCAGTTACACAGGCTTTGGAAAGGCAGTACGAAGAGTATAGTGGGACTCGTAGTAGGACCCTATCTACACAGCCTTCAAAGCCACCGTCCAAGAAGGACGACTCGAAGAAAGATGATGATCGACGCTCCTCGAACCACAGTGCTCCAACTCAGCAGGTTATACTAAACCAGGGACCCCGTGACAAGGGTTGCTCTTATAAATATTTCGTTTCCTGCAAACCCCGGGATTTCACTGGGGAGAAGGGAGCCATTGACTGTATGACGTGGCTGGATGAGATGGATACGGTTGTAGACATCAGCGGATGCGCTGAGAGAGACGTGGTCAAGTTTGTGTCGCAGTCTTTTAAGGGTGAAGCTTTAGCATGGTGGAGATCTCTGATTCAAGCCACCGGGAAAATCCCACTGTACAACATGTCTTGGGATCAATTTGTTGCCCTTATCAGGGAAAATTACTGCCCTCAACATGAGGTAGAGAAGATAGAGTCTGATTTTCTATCATTCGTGATGACAAACCTCGACTGTCAAGCTTACCTAACAAGCTTCAACACGATGTCCCGGTTGGTTCCATATCTGGTAACCCAGGAACCAAAGCGAATAGCTCGTTTTATCGGTGGTTTAGCCCCGGAAATCAAGGCAAGCGTTAAGGCTTCTCGGCCAGCTACTTTTAGATCCGTAGCTGACATTTCCTTATCCCTCACTCTGGATGCGGTCAGGCAGAGATCGCTGAGGAATAAGGAGTCTGAGAAGAGAAAACGTGAAGATGATGGTTCACGAAGGTCGAATAAGAAGCACCGTGGGAACGGTGACAACAAGAAAGGATCTGAGTCGAGGAGAGATGGGCATCAGTCTGGTGAGAAGCCCAAATGCAAAATTTGCAAGAAGCAGCACTTTGGAAAGTGCAGACTTGAGTCGAACTCACAGACTCAGTCAAAAACCTATGCTTGTGGTATTTGCAAGTCCACGGATCACAAAACCTTGGATTGCAAGAAGATGAAAGACGCAACGTGCTACCGTTGCAATGAAAAGGGGCACATTAAGACCAACTGCCCTAAATACAACAAGAAGCCTGAAGAGGCCAAGAAGACCAATGCGAGAGTCTTTAGAATGGACGCGAAAGAGGCTGTGCAAGAAGATAATGTCATAACAGGTACTTTCCTTGTAAATGATGTCTTTGCAAGAGTACTTTTTGATTCAGGCGCAGATAAGTCTTTCGTAGATAACAAGTTTTGTAAATTGTTGAATTTACCTGTCAAAACCTTAAGCGTAAACTATGAGGTAGAGTTAGCAGATGGTACCATAGAAACCGTCTCAACTGTGTTAGATGGATGTGTTATATCCATTAAGAACCATTCTTTTCCTCTGTCTCTACTTCACTTTAAGTTGGCCGGTTTTGACATAGTTCTGGGTATGGACTGGTTATATCATAACCAGGCCCAAATTGTCTGTAACATGAAGCAAGTGGTAATAAAGACTCCGTCTGGCGAACCACTTACCATTCGGGGAGCTACCCAGTATGGGCTGCCTGAGCAAGTGACTATGCTCATGGCTTCAAAATGTTTAAAGAGGGGTTGTGTCATCTACATGGCACAAGTGATTATTGATGAGCCCAAACCAAAGATAGAAGACATCCCTGTCATTTCTGAATATCCCGAAGTTTTTCCTGAAGAACTACCTGGGTTGCCACCAGATAGACAAGTGGAATTCAGAATTGATATCATCCCCGGAGCAGCACCAGTTGCTAGAGCACCTTATAGGTTCGCGCCCACAGAGATGAAAGAATTGAGGACACAGCTAGATGAATTACTAGCCAAGGGTTTCATTAAACCTAGCTCGTCTCCTTGGGGAGCGCCAGTCCTATTTGTCAAGAAGAAGGATGGATCGATGCGTCTGTGCATCGACTATCGTGAGCTTAATAAGGTCACGATAAAGAATAGATATCCTTTGCCCAGGATCGACGATTTGTTCGATCAGTTACAAGGGGCAAGTTATTTCTCGAAGATTGATTTGAGGTCAGGCTACCATCAACTGAAGGTTAGAGATGAAGACGTGCATAAAACTGCATTTAGGACACGTTATGGTCATTACGAGTTCCTAGTGATGCCTTTTGGGCTCACTAATGCACCGGCTGCGTTCATGGACCTCATGAATTGCGTTTGCAAGCCGTACTTAGACAAATTCGTCATCGTTTTCATCGACGACATTCTTATTTACTCTAAGAGCCAAGCTGATCATGAGAAACATCTCCGATGTATTCTCAAACTTTTACATCAAGAGAAACTCTATGCCAAATTCTCTAAGTGCGAATTTTGGCTACGAGAAGTCCAATTTCTTGGACATGTGGTCAGTGAGCGTGGTATCCAGGTGGATCCCGCTAAGGTTGAAGCTGTTATGAATTGGCAAGAGCCAAAGACGCCTACGGAGATTCGTAGCTTCCTGGGATTGGCAGGATATTACAGGCGTTTCATTGAAAATTTTTCAAGGATTGCTGCACCCTTAACTTCCTTGACCAAGAAGAAAGTAAAGTTCGTTTGGGGCCCTAAGCAGCAAGAGTCCTTTGATATTTTGAAACAGAAGTTGAGCAACGCTCCTGTGCTGACATTACCTGAAGGCACTGAAGAATTCGTAGTTTACTGCGATGCTTCACACACCGGCATGGGGTGTGTGCTTATGCAGAAATGCAAAGTTATTGCCTATGTATCATGACAATTAAAGGTGCACGAAAAGAATTACACCACCCACGACTTGGAATTGGGTGCCGTTGTGTTCGCACTAAAACTGTGGAGGCATTATCTTTATGGAATCAAGTTTGTGATCTATTCTGATCACAAGAGCCTCCAGCATCTGTTTAATCAGAAGGAATTAAACATGAGGCAACGCCGTTGGATGGAGACCTTGAATGATTATGATTGTGAAATCAAGTATCATCCCGACAAAGAGAATGTAGTCGCTGACGCCTTGAGCAGAAAGGAAAGGGTTAGACCCATCCGAATCAATGCCAAGCGCATGGAAATAAAGAACAGTTTGATAGAAAGTGTGTTAGCTGCACAGAAGGAAGCTGTGTTGGAAGCTAACTATCCTAATGAAAAGTTAGGAGTAACTAAGGAGCAGTTAACTCTTAGCAAGGACGGAATACTAAGATTGAATGGACGAATATGAGTTCCAATTTATGGAGGACTTCGAGATGTCATCCTCCAGGAAGCCCATAGTTCCAAATACTCCGTTCATCCTGGAGCTGATAAGATGTACCAGGATCTAAGGGCAAATTATTGGTGGATAGGCTTGAAAAAGTCTGTAGCCGCCCATGTAGCAAAATGCTTGACATGTGCGCAAGTCAAAGCCGAGCATCAGAAACCGTCAGGTTTGCTACAACAGCCTGAACTTCCTACGTGGAAGTGGGAAATGGTAACTATGGATTTTATTACCAAGTTACCTAAGACAAGGAAAGGAAATGATACAATATGGGTTATAGTTGACAGACTGACTAAGTCAGCACATTTCTTACCCATCAAGGAGACTTATAGCTCTGACATGTTAGCCCAGTTATATGTTGATAAGATTGTAGCCTTACATGGCATAACTGTGTCTATTATCTCTGACCGAGATCCTAGATACACGTCACATTTTTGGAAGAGTTTCCAACAATCTTTGGGCACACGTTTGAATTTTAGTACGGCTTATCATCCTCAGACTGACGGTCAGAGTGAGCGTACTATTCAAACGTTGGAAGACATGCTACGTGCATGTGCGATCGATTTGGGTGGTAGTTGGGATAAGAACTTACCATTAATCGAATTCTCCTACAACAATAGCTACCACACCAGCATAAAGGCTGCGCCTTTTGAGGCATTATATGGTAGAAAGTGTAGATCGCCCGTGTGTTGGGCGGAAGTTGGAGATGTCCAGTTATCAGGACCAGAGATAGTCTTCGAAACGACGGACAAGATTGTCCAGATTCATGACCGTCTCAAAGCTGCCCGAGATAGGCAGAAGAGCTACGCAGATCCGAAGCGTAAAGCTTTTCACTTCGAAGTAGGTGATAAAGTGTTGCTTAAGGTATCACCCTGGAAGGGGGTGATGCGATTTGGTAAGAAAGGCAAGCTAAGCCCGAGATACATAGGACCTTTCGAGGTTATCGAACGTGTCGGGTCAGTTGCCTATAAGTTAAACTTACCGGAAGAGCTCAGTGGAATTCACAATGTGTTCCACATCTGCAATCTGAAAAAGTGCTTCGCTGATGAATCACTGGTAATACCGCATACAGATGTGCATATAGATGAGAGCTTAAAATTTGTGGAAAAACCTTTGTCGATTGAAGATCGACAGGTTAAGAAGCTCCGAAGGAAGCATGTACCTATAGTAAAGGTCAAATGGGATGCCCGAAGAGGTCCCAAATTCACGTGGGAGGTTGAATCCACGATGAAAGAAAAGTACCCTTACTTGTTTAAGTAAATCTCAGGTCGAGATTTATTTTAAGGGGGTGAGGATGTAACACCTCGAAAATTCCCGTCCTATAATGTGTAGACACGTGTCATATGTTTAAACGTGTGAAAGAATATTATAGAAGGACTAAAGTTGACAAACATGGAAAGTATGTGAATATACGTATTCGAAGTGTCAACAGTGAATAAATATAATGTACATTAACCCTACATGATGTTTATAACGTCAAACGAATAAATCATGGATCATATGAAGCTAAAAGTGAGAGATTACAAACTACAGGGGCTAAATGTGTCAACATGTTTAAGTTATACCTCTGAGTGACCTTCTGACAAACCCGAAGCTTTGTAACGGTTAATTATGCTCACTAGAATACACGATTTAAATTTCGTAAAGTTTTGTTATCGTATGAGAAAGTTATGATCAAATTCGCATGCGAAGGGTTAAAACGTAAACGTTGAAAGTTAGGACTTTTCGGGTAACAATAAAGTTACCCGGGGACTTAACAAAGTGGGTATATGTTTTAAAGCCTTTATAGATCAATATTGAGGGTTCATAATGCAAGAAACAAGTGCCTAATCGAATTTTGAAGAGCCAAGGATCAAATCGCAAAAATCAAAAGTTCTGATCAGACTAGGCCTAGCGCAAATCGAGGGGGGGTGGCGTCACGCGAGGAGTGCCCAGCTCTGAATTCTTTGGGTTTTGCCCGTTGAAGTGCAATCTGATCGATTTTATCCGATTTTCCACATTTCTCTTGACCCCTAGACACCCCCTAAGCACTAGTAACAAGTGTTGATCAGTTGTGGGCACTAGTAGAACCATGTGTCAACAAATTGTGGTGAAAATTTCACTATATAAAGCCCATGATATGCAACATTGGTCTTCACACCTTCATTCAAGCAATCTGATCATTTCTGGAGCTCAAGTCTGCTCTCAAGTGTTCACATTTCGTGCATAGGACCTTTGTAAGTTGGCTTAACCTTTCTTAATTAAGTTTTAGCTTAGTATTAGCTTAAAAGTCAAACCGTCGTAATTAACGGTTGACTTTAAGATTAATCACTAATGGTCCAGTGATTAGTCGAATCAAAAGTACCTTTAAGTAGGAAATTATGTGGGTAATAAAACCTCAAAAGGGTTCCTCCTGATTCCCACTCTAACTAGGTCAAATGTCGGGTAAAACTTACTAATAAAAAGTCAACAAAATGTTTAAAATGCGATTTATGCATGATTAGCAATGTAGCACACTTATAACCTGTTTGATCATTAATATAACTTGGTGATTAGTGTAAGGACATGTCTAAACTTGTTCAACCCGACAAATTCCAGTTTAGACCCGGTTCGGAACCGAAAGTCGCATAGTTTGACTTATACTTTGACTTTCAGTTCTGACCCGTTATGGTATGTTTTAAAAATACCTTAGAGCTTTATTTGGACCAGGTTACATGCTAGTATAACCCTCTGTGATTATACACCACGGATCATTAGTTATCCGATTAATATGCATGATTCTGTTAATTGCTCATATGTTGACCATTATGCCCTTTTCACCTTAAAACGTGATTTTTGAAAATGTAAAAGTGTAGAAACCTTAGTTACTGATATATAAACTTGTATGCAAAATTTGACATCAGTTTGAGGTGTAGATTAAGAGTTATGCTCGTTAGCGTAAAATTAAAGATTTATGTTAATTAAACGGCGTATTTAGCGTATAGCCTACTTAAACATACTTTTTGATATCAAACCCTTTACCCACTGATGTAATATATTATTTTGGGATTTTTAAAGATTTTTAATTAATTTTAGGCTGAGCATAACTTATAGTCGTAGGCTTAATCCGGTAATTGTCGGTTTTGCCCTAACGGGCCATAAAATGAGTTTTACATATCTAAACGACTCCAAACCTTTTGCTACTGATCACATATGATAAATAAATTATTTTAAGCCTTCTGGAAATATAAAAATATCAGATTTAAGTATCAAACCCGAAAATGGCTTTTAATCGCCTTATTAAGCGTTTTAGCGCATAGTATGTACTAGGAGTATTTTAAACATACAAGGGTGATACCTACTGATATTTGAGGCAAATTATAATGTTTTAACAGTAAGCAAAGGTTGATAAACTCAGACTTCAGTTTTGAGCTTTTCGGCTTATGTGAAATTACCAAAATACCCCTACGGGGCATAGTTTGGTTATAATTACTAAATTTCACATATATACCTTACCCTACTGTTATAACACATTAATTTGAGTATGTTTGCTGATTACATCAGACCTGTAACTCAGTTGAACACTTAAACTCTTTTATAACCTTGTAAATGACCAAACTACCCCTACGGGGTATAGTTTGTGTTTAAACTCGTTTCGGGAATAATAAATGATATCTTACTGATGTCACAACATATATGAAGCATATTAACTTAGGAAACCTGTAAATAGCTCTCATGAATACTCGTTACGCTTATTACGCGTTCGGTTCGGTTTATGTAACTAGTTTTACCCGAAAAACCTTAACGGTTTTATCTCAAAATCCAGAATGTGAATAATAAACCCCTATTAAGCAAGTCTTCAAACTTGTCGGGTCCAAATCACATTCTATCCGGTATCCGCTTAATTGTGCGTACGAACCGTATCCTTGAAACTAACCGGTCAAAGCTTAAGCTTAATTAAAGACCCGTTAGGATTCTAATAGGTTATTATAAACCTCCGTTCCAGATTAGGAGAACCACTAAAAGCTACGTGCGTTTGCTTATTGTGATTTATACATTGCTCAGGTAATACTTTTAACTTATTTTCTCTATACGGGCTTGGGTTACGGTATATAGCATACCGCTTGATCGGGCATCAAATCCTCCACCGGTGTGTGGGTAATTGAATAATTTGATCGGCTCGTTTAAACAGTCTTGTTACTTAAATCCTTTGGGGGGTTAATGACCTTGTCCCGGATATCCTTGGCGTCATTTTACGAAATGGCCACGACTTAAGCGCGGGGTGTAGGCGTACACCCGTCAGTGCATAAAAGAATATTGTGGTGTGTCTATTGATCTTTAACCCGGATAAGATCCGGGCTACTGAACGCACAAGGAACATGTAATTCGTTCACAAGATTATATATTTAAATAATTCTTCCAAGTTAAATAAAATGTTTATGCCACGTGCATCCAAACCAATTTTCAATCATTTTCCAAAATGAGTCAGTTGATTGTATTTACCAGTGTAAACTGACGTATTTTCCCAAAAAGATTAAATGCAGGTACTATGCGTAATTGGCTGGGATTTCTCCTTAGCATTATTAGAAGTCTCGCAAGCTTAAGATGCCTGAAGTCTGTTGAACGATTGTTTCATATTTTAATTTCGATCCTTCTGTGGATAAACTTCCGAATATTGTGACATATGATATTACAATATTAAATTCGGTTGTATGATATCTTTTAAATTGCTTCCGCTGTGCATATTAAATATTGTGTTGTTTGACTATTATGTTGCCAACCACGTCACGATACTCCCCATCGGGCCCACCGGCGACACGTGGAAATCGGGGTGTGACAAAAATAAACAAGGATCTTTCATGGATCTGAACATAATCAAGGTGAAAAAAGGATTGAAAGATGGTTTCCAACTTTCTTTCAACTCTTTTACACTCAATGCACACAAAATCGATAGAATCGGAGCTTGTTCTAACCTTCTACTCTTGCTTGTATATGTGTTGGTTCAAGATCTGGATTCTATCCACGAGATTACCGATTTCGGGTTAAACATGGAACACCGTCTCGAACAGTTAGCTGGTCGGATTTGGGTGATTCCTGTCCGATCAGGAGTACCAAGTATTGACGAGGTTTTTGTTGCTTAACACGTTATCAAAACATCTCGATAAATCGACAAACTATCAAAATGACCAAGGAAGAAGACGACCGGGACACCGGAATGGAGTGCCGCCCGATCGGACTGTTGTCCGATCGGATTGTCACCCGATCGGGTTGTCACCCGATCGACTTGCACCCTGGCCCCACACTCAACTTCTATTTCCAAACTTTGAGGGATGAACATTGAACGAAGTGCTGCCCGATCGGATTACCACCCGATCGGACTACCACTCGACCATGTAATGATCAAACTTCCATGCTTAAACAATTTCCAATATGTTCAAAGCACAAGGGTTGCCACCCGATCGGATTGCCATCCGATCGAGTGACCGTCCTGCTGTGAATTTGTTCTCAATTGAGGAGACTCGCCAATCGCATTGCTGTCCGATCAGACCTGAAAGGTAGAGGTACTTCTCTGTTTTCAAAATGCTACAACAAAAACTTCAAAAGACAAGCCATCATACACAAACACATCCTCCCCAAAGGAAGTAACAATCCACTTGAAAGGTCACCCTATCGGATGACCATCCGAGCGGACTATCACCCGAACGACCGGCTATTCGATCGGACTACTTTCCGATCAAGCTGTTGTCCAACCCACTTACAACCTGCATCGTTTTACGCATCACTTATCATTATGATATCATTCTGATCAGGCTAACCCTACTCTCTAGCGCTCCCTTCAATCCACCAATTGCTGTGAGTATACTCGATCTCTTTTTGCTTTACGCACCTTTGGGTGTTACATACGTTACTTATTCTAAATCACATCGAACACACTACGCAATACTTTAATCGCTAACCAATTACTGCATGTTATACGTGACTTAATGAATGCTTGTTTGTTATGTTTACACATGGAATGCTGTCTACCTGCCTTAGCAAAGGTAGTACTATTTGTTTGGACTCAGCACCTGTTCACTCAGGGGTTGTTAAGGACAATTTGTTACATGGCTCACAGTGGTGAGTGTGTATTACGAACTGCCTTGGGCAGTCAACTCGCAGTCGTTGGTATCGATAGGTTCATGTCGATAACTAACATGCCTCATTTTACACTGTGTACGTGCTAGTTATGCGTAATGATTTCAAACTCTATTATATCTTTTAAACTTGTATTCTCACCTTTACACTATGTGTATTGACTTTTACTTTAACGTATGTGACAGGTGCCTAGGATGCTTATTTGCTTAGCTTGCTGTGAAATCGAGGCTAGGAAAGACCTAGAACAATAAACAATTATCTGTAATAAAAATTTGAGTTGTCGGAACAGAACAATTTGACTAGATCTTGCCTGTAATAATTATGTTATCTTTTATGACATGGTATGGGACATGTTGCTTTAAATAATTGGTAATTATAGTTGTTATGGAAACTTCTGGACAATCTGCTTCGCTCAGTTGCACGCCCCGATGTTTCCGCCATCGGTTGGGGTGTGACACCCCCACACACACCCCACCTTGGTGCCCCCTTTACCTAGAGCATGGAGGTGTTTTGGGGCTTTAACTAGTTGAGTTGGATAAGAGCACTACTCCACACCGTGTACCCTTAGTAAAAGTTATAAGTGTGTTGAAATTTTTATGAATACATTAAATATTCTTAATATATAACTATCATGTGTAATTTAGTTCTTTGATCAACATTTTAACAAATTATAGAATTTGTTTTAACCGGATCCAAATCCATGTTTAATTTGTGTTCACTCCAATGAAAACTCATATTTAAATTTCAAAAACACTAGTAAAACTCATATTTAAATTGTGTATTTCAGGCACTAGCGTCTACATCGAATCAGACACTGGTGTGTTTTAAGTGTGAGATGTGTGTTTAATTGTGGTAACAGATATAACACAATGTGAAAAAACCAAAAACTAATTAGTCACAACATCAAGAAATAATGAATGTGTTTTATTTTTCGAAATGTGAGGGGTGTGTTTAATTGTGAAAATTGATATAACACAGTGCGAATAAACCATAAACTGATAAAACACAACGTCAAGAAATAAAGTTATTTAACGTTTCGAACTTCGGATGAAGGATGTTATGTTTTACTGTGAAAACTGATATAATATAACGTGAAGAACCATATAAAACACAATGTCAAGAAACAATTCATGTGTTTTACGTTTCGAACTTCAGATGAATTAATCGTGGATAGACGGATGTAACTGCCGATTTTGAATAGTTAATAGATATATAGTTTGCATAAAAATAGCCTTTTATTATTTAATAAATATATCTTCCAAAAATAAAATTATTTATTTAATTACCTTTATGCCATTTAATACAAAAACCCTAGATGTCACATGTTACTCTTAGAACACTTCCTACACTTTGTAGAAACAGTAGACTTTGTAGCGAACTCTCACCATATAAAATAATACTAATAATAATAGTTAAATAGCGTAGAGTTTATTACAACTAAAAGTAAACCATAAGGGTTATATGGTACTTATACTAATATTCTAATAGAAGATTTTTAATTTTGAAAATAGTCCAAAAAAAGAAAACATAAAAGTTAGATGCAATGGAGTTTTGTACACATGGCTCTAATACTTGTATGTATAGATAAAAAATAAATAAAAAATAAAATAGTGGATACCCATTGGCCTACAAATTTCACCAACCAAAACACTCAAAAATAAATACTATAATCTCATCACATACAACTTTTGATAAATAATAAAGAGAAAATTATACTATTGTGGCAATTATAAAATTGGCCTACAAAAAGCTATGGGTCGAGTCAAATGACTATTAAGGTTGTTTACATGAGTTTTAACTTGCCACATGGGCTCTTTGGAAAAATGAGAAGTACCTAGGTTTCAATTCTATCTAATACTTCGAGTTAATTGCCATTTTAGTCCCTGAGGTTTGTCCAAATTTAGCATTTTAGTCCAAATAGTTTTTTTTCCGCCTCTGGGTCCCTGACTTTTCTCTTTTGTTACCATTTTGATCACATACCCTAACTCCATCCAAAAACCTCATTTTTAACTAGGGGTATTTTGAGGATTTTTATTTTAAATCTTTTCAATTGCCATTTTGATCCAATTCTAAAAAATCCAAAAAATTCTAAAAAATCAAAAAAATTCTAAAAAATCATAAAAATAAAAAAAAATTCTAAAAAATAAAAAAATATAAAATTTCTAAAAAATCAAAAAATCTCTAAAAAATCAAAAAACTTCTAAAATATCCAAAAAATTCTAAAAAATCAAAAGAATTCTAAAAATAAAAAAAAATTTAAAAATCATAAAAATTCTAAATATCAGAAAAAATCTAAAAAAAATCAAAAAATTCTAAAAAATCTAAAAAAAAATTCTAAAATATAAAAAAAATCTAAAAAAAATAAAAAAATTCTAAAAAATCAAACAAATATATTTTAAATTTCAAATTCAAAAAATGACGATATATTCCTCGTCCAGACGAATATATTTTCAAGTTTTATCTATTTTGTTAAGTGAATGTCTGTTTTAGTAATTTTTCTATCAATATTTCTATTATATAATGGCTATTTTTTCTTCGTATTTTGATTAAGTGAGGACGTGTCGTCTTTATGATAAAGTGAATTATCACTAAAGTAAATTATGTAACATAATGTAATTATTAGACTCACTCACTTTGGAGAAGTGGTAAGATGGTGAAACATGGTAGTTATAAAGTTTTATTTTCAGTCAGCATCTTGCTGGACTTTGATTTGTATTGTCTTTGGTTTTAGTGGTTCTATCTCATCATGAAAATATATAAAACTTGAAAATATATTCGTCTGGACGAGGAATATATCGTCATTTTTTGATTTTTTTTTTCAATAGTAAAATTTCATTCCAATCATCAGGGCAAATTACATAAGGATAGCAGGTAGACGAGCAACAAACTGCGCCGCCATCCCTTTTTTGAATAGAAAACCCTAATCTACTAAAAACAAAGCCCCGCCCCTGAGGGGTCGAAAAGTTGCTATGGACCACACGCTGAACTCTAGACAAGAACCGAACTGCCTCCGGCGCCAAGGAGCCGAACGTGTCAAACGCCAGGGGGACAAAGGCATGTTGATTATCCTCACAAGCTTTCACGTGCTTTTCCACCTTCTTTGACTCTGCTTTCAGTACCGCTTGCCCCGTCACAAACCCATTTTCCCGGAACCCGGCTAGTGGGGATACACCTGTGAGATCGACACAAGCATGTTTCCCGCCCTCCCAACCAAAAACTAGCACGTCAGCTGGGCGTAGGGTGGATCTCCCCTCCGACGGGTCTGTAAGAAAATTAATCGGTGCCTCTTTCTTCGCCGAGATCCCTGCTCGTCTGAGAATATCCATTAACGTGTCTCGCACAAAGTCATGGCGATACTTAAACCCCGGCAACTCTCTACAGTGTAACGCATGCTCCCCGTATTTATCCAGGCATGCTTTACGGCAGACTGGGCAAGTTTCATCATTCGGGAACATGGGGATCATCAAACGGTACTTAAGGATTGACCGGTACTCCACCGCTGACATACGTTGACCCAAACCTTCAATAGGAATAACAGTTAAGAAATCCTGAGCGTGAGGCCTCTGTAGGCATTCAATGACGGCTTTCTGGCGGGGTGACAAATGGAAGAAATCTTTGTTTGAGTGTTTAGATTTTTTAGAATTTTTTTGATTTTTTTTTGATTTTTTTGATTTTTTTAGATTTTTTAGATTTTTTATGATTTTTTTGATTTTTTAGAATTTTTTTGATTTTTAGATTTTTTTCGAATTATATGATTTTTTTATTTTTAGAATTTTATTGAATTTTTAGAATTTTTCAAAATTTTTTGGATTTTTTAGAATTTTTTTGATTTCTTAGAATTTTTGATTTTTTTTTATTTTTTAGAATTGGATGAAAATGGCAATTGAAAAGATTTAAAATGAAAATCCCCAAAATACCCCTGGTTAAAAATGAGGTTTTTGGATGGAGTTAGGGTATATGATCAAAATAGCAAAAAAGGGAAAAGTCAGGGACCCAGAGACGAAAAAAAAACTATTTGTACTAAAATGACAAATTTGAACAAACCTCAGATACTAAAATGGCAATTAACTCAAAAATAAATAAAAAATAAAATAGTGGATACCCATTGGCCTACAAATTTCACCAAAAAACCAAAACACTCCAAAATAAATACTAAAATCTCATCACATACAACTTTTGATAAATAATAAAGAGAAAATTATACTATTGTGGCGATTATAAAATTGGCCTCCAAAAAGTTATGGGTCGAGTCAAATAACTATTAAGGTTGTTTACATGAGTTTGAACTTGCCACCTGGGCACTTTTATCATTACAATTTGGAAAAATGAGAAGTATCTAGGTTTCAATTCTATCTTCATTTTCCGATCTCTATAAATAACATGAATTTTATTCTAATACTATGTATGAAACATATAGAATTCGTGGGTGTGGTTTAGTTTAAGCGGGTTTTAATTCATCTACCCACAAACACGTTTAGTTAAGTAGGTTACATCAGAGTCAACTTAGTGGGTTCACGGGTTGATCAGGTTTTATATTTTAAACATTATTTATTTTATTTTTGTCTTTTTGGTGCGAATTTATAGATTAAAAGTATTAAAATGTTACAAAGAAAAGTTTTTTTTTAATAATTAACTATTTTTATATATATTGTTAGAGCAAATTACAAATCATGGGTTGGTAGACGGGCAACAAGCTGCGCCGCCACCCCCTTTTGAATTGCAAATCCTACTCGGCTAAACACATAACTATGGCCTACAGACACTGTCGCATGCGCAAGTGCTGCCTTTTGAACCCGCTTCAAGAAACCGGTCGCCACAGGGGCCAGACAACCAAAGGTATCGAACGCGTATGTTGCTATGCATCCTTCACTTATGTCCCAACCAGAACCTTAACCCACAACTAATTGGTTGATGAGACAAAAGGGAAGCTAAACCTCAAATTTTGCTTACTCTTATTTGTTGAATAATAAGAAAAAGTCAATATTTAAGAAACCCCTATTTTCATTAAGAAAATTGAGCAACATTTTTTTTAATCAAATGATTTAACAAATCAAAATACGAAAATAAAAGATACAATTAGAACTAGCTTCCAAATGTAATTGCTTATCACCCTTGTGCACCTTGAATTTTGAACATATGGAAAAGTATGGTGGAGATAAACATCTTTTTCACGTTATTAATTACCTAAGCTAATGTAATACACTAATGCGTTATGTGTTTCATAAAAAATGTTTTAGAGTTTATGCAAGTAAAAATGGATGCACCATCAAAAATTCATGTATCTAACTATAAGGGATAAATAATTTTTATGTATCTAACTATACGTGATAAATAATTTTTAGAGTTAATTACTGTTTTCGTCCCTATGGTTTGTCAAAAATCACTATTTCAGTCCATTAGTTAAAAAATTAAGATTTCAGTCCCCGTGGTTTCACTTTCATAACCATTTCAGTCCACCTCCGTTAACCCCATCCATTTATTCTGTTAAGTACACGTGAATTGACCATAATGCCCTTATTAATAAAAAACAAAAAGATGTCTAAATGAGTTAATTACTGTTTTCGTCCCTGTGGTTTTTCAAAAATCACTATTTCAGTCCCTGTGGTTTCACTTTCGTAAACATTTCAGTCTAGTCTCCTAACGCCGTCTATTTTACCGTTAAGTTTTTAATGAAATACCTAAATTACCCTTGTGTTAATTAAATTGGATTGTAGGGTTCGACCTATCATGGCTTCAGTAGAAGTAGAAGTCTGACACTATTTTTACATATATGGTTCCAAAATTTTAATTTTGGATTTTAGAATGAGAAAATGTTCAGTTAAGCATTATTTTTTAAAGTTATTATGTTAATTGATGCTAGGAATATATTAAAGGGGTGGGGTAATGGGTCGTCGGAAATTAAGAGGGTGGGGTTGTGATGCCGGAGAAGACGAGCGGAAACTTTTGCCGGAAATGAGAGCAGGGATGGAGTGGGGTGGGGTGGGGTGGGGTAGCGTGGGGTTGTGTTTTAACAAGCGGGTCCTAGAATACGATCTTTTAAATTTCCATGGTTTTTTTTATTTAATTAACACAAGGGTAATTTAGGTATTTCATTAAAAACTTAATGGTAAAATACACGGTGTTAGGAGACTGGACTGAAATGGTTACGAAAGTGAAACCATTGGGACTGAAATAGTGATTTTTGACAAACCACAGGGACGGAAACAGTAATTAACTCATTTAGATATCTTTTTGTTTTTTATTAATAATGGCATTATGGTCAATTCACGTGTATTTAACACAATAAATGGATGGGGTTAACGAAGGTGGACTGAAATTGTTACGAAAGTGAAACTACTGGGACTGAAATCGTAATTTGTAAGCTAATGGACTGAAATAGTGATTTTTGACAAAACACAAGGACGAAAACAGTAATTAACTCTAATTTTTAATATATAATTAACACTCGGAGATATAGCTACTTTCCGGATAAATTATTTCAGATTTTTGGCTGCAATAGATAATAATCATTTTCAACTCTTTACGCTAAAAAGGTAGCTTTTGAGGATGGGTTTGGATGTTGTTTTCAAAATGGAATCTTTATCTTTCTTCTCATTCAAGCTCAAAAACATAATGAATAGAAAATGGCAAAACCCATGCCTTTAGGGTATGTGTAGTGGGGCGGTATGCCCACTTATAGCGCCGGTATGGCGCCTGCAACACCAAAACGGAAGGCGCCATTTTTGCAATTTTTCGAGCGGCGCGATGTTGATAACGGCGCTATCAAATTGAATTTTGTTATTTTTGACCGTTGGTAAACGGTCAATTCCTTAAAAAAAAAATTCAATTTTTTTTCAAACTTTCTTTAATAAATACCTCCTTTCCTATTTTTTTTTTACCATACACACTCAACCCAACCCTTTATCTCTTCCACTTTTTTTTAGAAATCCTATATTTTAAACAATGCATCCATTCAATCGTGGCTTCATTCCTCCCCGATCAAGTGCGGACCCAAACCAAAGTGGTAATCCTACTCGCCCCGTGTCGCCGGTTCCCACTCGACCCAACCCTTTCGGCTCCGGTTTTCTCGACTACAATCAACAAAATCCCGGGTTCATGAATCTTTTGAACCAACCGTTATCATGGGACCCGAATCTCTACGGGTGGAACCCGAATCAAAACACCGACGGAATGGGGTCGTCTCAAGCGTTCGGGTCGGCTCAAGCGTTCGGGTCGGCTCAAGCTTTCGGCTCCCCACAACACGAACCCGATGTTGTTCCGGAAACACAACCCGAAGGAGCGGAGACGCAAAAAGGAAAAGGAAAAGCAAAAGCAAAACGGCCACATAAAAAGAAAGCGGAAACCACCACCCGAGCGAAAAAAAATGTGATATCGTGGGAGTCCGATGAGGAGTATGCGTTAACCCGCGCTTGGATCGATGTGTCGGAGGACCCGGTTATAGGTATATTTTTTAATTTTTTTTCTGTTTTTCCGTTTTTTTTTCTGTTTTTTTTTTTGTTTTTTGCAGTTTTTTTAAACATTTTCTGTTTTTATTTTTCTGTTTTTTGCAGTTTTTTTTAATTATTTTCTGTTTTTTTTTTCTGTTTTTTGCAGTTTTTTAAATTATTTTCTGTTTTTTTTCTGTTTTTTTTGCAGTTTTTTTAGACTAATAAATTATATCTTTTTTTTGTAGCAAACAATCAAGATAAATCAGTTTTTTGGCGCCGAATACGAGCGCTTTTTTTCGAGCTAATTGGTAAAGATGAGGAATACCGCCCACCGGACTCTATATCGGGCAAGTGGACCGATATAAACAAAAAATGTACGAACTTTCAAACCGTGTACCAACGCAATTTTGCCGGATGGAAAAGTGGAAGCAAGGACGAGGACATCACGCAAGCGGCGTTGGTCGAGTATACGAATGGTAATGGCCATTTCCCGTACATGAGGTGTTGGCAAATCCTTCGCCATAGCCCCAAATGGGCCACCATATCTACTCCGAGTGGTCGTTCGGGAAATAAACGGCCGTCAAAGAGGTCCAAAACAAACGAGTCGGGTGAACCCGAAACGCCAACCTCCGACGCTCGAAACACCGACTTGAACGAGGATATTCCGGATGACGAGCCGGTGGAGGAGCTACCAAGACCGCCCGGAAGAAGTAGGCGGGCGAAAAAGCCCGAGTCGTCATCGATATCTATGGGAACGGATATGAGTGACGCATTTTCGGAGATAAACAAGCGACTTCAAGACATACACGAACTCGGTAGTAAACGTATGGAGGAGAACCGCGAAGTTACGGAGATTATGCGGGATAGACAATGGGCTCACGACTTTGAGTTCTACTCGAAACCGCACGACCACCTTACCGGAAAAGCTTTGAAGATGGCGTTGGCCCAAAAGGAAAGGATCGAAAAAAAATATAATCTTTGAAGTGTTGTTTTTTTAATTTTTTAGTCAAACTTTTTTTTTTAATTGGAACCGTTTTTTTTTTTTTTTTTAGGTGTAATGTTTTTATTTTTATTTTTATTTTAGTGTAATGTTTTGTTAATTTAATGAAATGAATTTTAATTTTATAAAGTTAGAAAATAATCATTAAAAAATAGAAATTAATAATTGGGTAATAATTAGGTGGGGGCTTTATGACTACGGGCTTAAAATGCATAACGCCCCATAACGTCCACCCGCACACGTGGCGCGCCACGTGTCGCATAACGCCCACAAAGGGGCGTTATGACTACACATGGCCTTATAGTCTAGTGGTATCTTGGGGTGGGATAAGACTTTGGACTAATAGCTCCTGGGTTCGATTCCCACAAGGAGGGGGTCCATATTTATTGGGTTTCCTCCTGAATTGGTGTATAGGCATTATGCCTAGTGAAGATGTATATGATCGGGTGGTTCCACTGGTGGCACGATGATACTCCAGTGGTCCGTCAGTGATCCAAATTTGTCGTTTAAAAAAAAAAAATAGAAAATGGCAAAGTAATTTGCTAGTGGGGTATATCTTGATAAGTTGGCAGACGATAAAATGAGATTGTGACTAAAATAAAATACCCTTTCATTATGAATTAAGCTATTAATTAATTATTAATGTAAGTAAGTTTCACACGTGAATTGCCGTTGGAAATGTATACTTCAAATACTGTTGGTGAAAAAAAATATTTATCATTTTGGTGTTTTTTCAAAACTATTTACCAAAATAGTGTTTTTATTCATTTGTATTTACCTTTTCTTTTAATCAACAAAAAAAAACTTATTAATTTTTTTTTTCTATTAAATCAATCCACTGTTAGCATTTTTATTTGTTTATAAAATAATAAAAAAGAATAATATTGTTTCTTTCTTTTTCCTTGTTGACTCTTTTTATTTACATATTAATACCTCCTTTTAAAAACTTAAACCTACAATTCTTTTTTTTTTCCAAAGTATTCATTCAGTGAATGTAATATTATAATTACATTAGGAAGTCAAGAAAACAGTGAAAACATGTGGTAAAATTATTAAGTCTCATTACCATAGTAAAACCATTAAGTAATCATCTCTCTTTCTTTATCATATCACTAAGTTAATATTAAAAAACAAATTCGTTGTTCATAAATTCGTACCATTTTGTTTTTTAAATTGATTTTTCTTGCTATCTCAACCCAAGAATGTTAGTATAAGTTTCACTATAGTTATAATGTTTGATTAGTTTTTATTGTATTTTTTTATTTCATTGTTTAAATTTACCGTGAATGATTTTATTAGTTTGTGTTTCACATGGGTTGGTTGAAAAAAATTTACAACAAGATGGAAAAGGGTATGATATTGATTTAATATAAAAAAACTAATAAGTTCTTTATGTTGATTAAAAGAAAAGGTAAATACAAAATAAATAAAACATGAATAATTTGATTGAAAAAAAACATATCGGATTGATTGAAAAAAAGGTATAATAAAAAATAAATACGCACAACAAATTAATTGAATAAAAAAAGAATAAGTCTATTATGTTGGTTAAAAGAAAAAGGCAAATACAAAATGAAAACCCCAATTTGGTAAATAGTTTTGAAGGAACACAAAAATGGTAAATACTTTTACCACCAATACCAGTTTGGGAAAAAACTCCTCCAAATTAAGAAAAAAAAAATTGCAACACTATCAGGCTTAATTGCACATATTTTGTATTTCGTGTTACCAAAAGATACAAATCAAAAAATAAAGTTAGAATATGCACAAAAAGATATTGACATGTTTTTTATCGATCGGAAACCATAAAAATGAATACTCATATCTGTTCGATTATCTGGGCGATGACGTAGCCAAAATGTATGCTACAATTTAATAAAAATAGTACAATGGTATCAGATTTAATTACATATATGGCTTCCCAGGTAACTAAAAGATAAAACTCACAAAATAAAGTTGTGATATTTCCAAAAGGATAGTGACACGTGTTTCACATCGATCGAAAACAATAAAAACAAATACCGATACTAGTATCATTGTTGTTCGATTAGTATCGGTTCGATTTTTTACGATACTGGTACTCGATATAGTTCTGACAAAAATAAGTTATTTAACTAGTAAGTTAGTGACACATTTTCAAGAAAACAATTGAAAAACATAGTTTTTTGCAACAAATTTGTGATAAAATATAAAAAACATAAAAAAACAAACCCATATTTTTCTGCCAAAAAAACTGCTGTAAAAATCAACAAAAAAAATATAAGACTTGTTTTAAATCGAGTATTCATATATGTCTAAATTAACAATACTTCAAAAATTATACATAGCGCGAGTTCTAACAAGTTTAAACCACAAAACTAACAAACTTTTAACATACATATATATACATATATAGGCTAAAAAGCTACCAACAAATAATAACTAATTACTAGGAGGACGCCGTTCTAATTGGTTCATGTGAATGTACAAGCACGGGCACAAACTCAGCTGAAGATGGAGATGCTAAGCATTTCTTTGAGACTGGAGCCTCTGCTTCTTTTTTGTATTATGTGGCAATCATTTTTTTATGTTTACCATCAACCACCTACTTAATTTGGAATAGACAATTAAGCTGAACTTTTAAATTTGATAGTTTAGGATTAACTAGAGACAAATCCGACCAAATCCTTACGAACTTGGAAGCACGAGAAGCTTCTTCCATATATTTTTCCATGGCTTGTAGAAATGGAGACAAAGGCTTCAATATTTGTGAATAAAAAGAAGAATTAAAAAAAGGTTTTGATAGCATACTGTTATAAAGAAATTGAAAAGTATTGAAAAGTTTATGTTGAGTGGAAATCTATGTCTTTCATCAGATAATGACAAGAAACATGCCTGCTCAATCTTAAAAACGTTTCCTGTGACAACCGTCAAATTTGCATACATCCGTACAATTATTAAATGATGATTAGTGTTTAATGACTGTGCTAAATTACAATTTATTTACTTGAATCGTTTCTGATTATTACCATATACATACATGTGCATCATATATTGCTTAAAGTCATGTCATTATTGCATGAGAACTTTATTGACTCAAAAGATGCGCGAAACACAGTAAGCACAGTTATCCGGCAAATCAGAAAAATGCTGACGGAGTTCAGTAGATAGACAGACATTGTATTGAGATACAGAATGAGCTAGAAACAAAGTATTACACTAGAATAGTGTGTAGGAAAGTAAGTATCGCAAAACTGCATTCCTAGTGATAGTTTAAGTGCCGGAAAGTGTCTAAAACTCACATAAACTACATAATTCTGCAGAAAATAAGCATAATTCAGCTATAATCAGCTATTTAACACAATAATCATGCAAAATTTATGTTTTAATGTCCAAAATAACTTACAAAGTGTCGGGAATTGAAACTGTCACAAAGGGTGCTTTATACTTGGTGAAACTACACAATTCGGCACTTTAACGAACCGTAACGAACTGAACAACCGGACAGTAACCGGGACATTAAAATTTGTCTAGAAGTAATGTTTTTATGATATTAAGCTAGTATTGGTGGTAGAACACCTTAAAAATCATAAAAACACCTAAACACACTTAAACCCTCTAGTTTGCATTTTAAACCCCTAACTTCCAAAAATTTACATTTTACCCCCCCCCCCCCCCTCACCAAATCCGGCCCCAACAAGGGACCCACATGAAGATTTTATTTAAATTTTCTAATAGATCTTGTTCCTACTTTTTAAAACATATTATACAAGGTAGAAATGTTATGAATGGGTTATAAGTATAACCCTTGAGTTCTAACTTCATTTCTACACCTACTAAAACACACACAAGTTCTTTCTTCTCCCTTGCTTACCTTCGGCTGACCCCAAGCACACCCACATCCATCTTCATTCATCCTTTCTCATACAAATCAAGCATATACAAAGGTGTAAGAGGCCATACAAAGAAGCTAGGAGCTTTCGGAAGTTGAAGGACCTTCTCTATTTGCTTTTATCCACTTGTTTTCTTCACTTGATCATCCCTAGCCTTGTGCTAGTGGTAAGAACCTTGATCTTGCTATTTTACTTCTATTTTAAGTGGTTAAAAGAAGGTTCATAACCATAATCTTGAAGAACACTAAGAAACTTGAAGATGAAACATGAACATAAGCATAAAACTATAAGAAATCTTAAAGAAATCATGTTGTTTAGTGTTGTTATGATACTTGATGATTGATGGTTTGTGTAAATGATGTAGATCATTATATGATCTTGCTAGATCATGATTAAAAACATAATCTAGCAAGATGAGATGAAGGAAATGTTAAAGATTTATAAATCATCCTCATGCAAGACATGAACTTGAAAGAATATATTGTTTTCTTGAAAAATAATGATTAATGTGAGTAGTAATACTTGTAGATCTAAAGATTTATGGAGGATTTCTAAAGAAACCAAGCTAAAAATATAAGTTTTACTAAATCTTGGTTCTTAGACAAACAAACCTTATTTTTAGTGGTTAAACAAGTGTAGAAACACTTGTGTAACAAGAAGAATTCATAAAGAAACATTTTTAGAAATTGTGATCACAAGTTGTGAAGATCTATCTTCTTTAAAAATGAAGTTTTTAAAAGGCCAATCACACTTTAAAGGGTAACAAGACTTACTAAAAACACTAGTAAGTTACTACATATTTTTATAAAGATTCAAGTTCATGAAGTATTAAATTATAATTGTTTTTGGCAAAATTGGTAAGTAAAAGTTGTATAATATTGAGGTGATGATTTTTACAAAATAAAATGATATGCTTGAAAGCATGGAAACCTCCATTTTTAGGGGAAACTATGGCAAAATTTTCTAAAAATCTAAACACTTAGAAAAATATTTATTAACATACACTTACAAGTGTATTTTAAACCATGAATTTTTACATAAACTTTGCCATATTTTTTTGTTAAAAAAATACAAATATTGGAGGTTGGTTTTCATAAATAAAAGTGACTAAATATGTATTTAGAAAATATATACTTAGAAGACACCATGTGTGTAATTATTTGTATATTTTGTGTGTTAGTTATATTATTTTAGCACATGAAATAATATAAATCATTAAAATATCATGAATTACCATCCAAAATATTACCAAAATTCCAAGGAATAGAAAACGCCTAAAAGTGTAAAACATAATGAGAACGATTTTGGTGTAACATGTGGCCTTAGTGCTGCTAACTTACCCTAAGGGTAATATTGTCAAAAAGCTCACTCACATGCCAAAGACCATACACATGTAAGTCATGTGCATATTCCACCATTCTTTAAGTCCCACAATCTTTTTATACGTGACTATTTAAAAAAAATGTACACCATAAAATCATGTGTGTTATTATCTTTCCAACGAATATACTATTGCTATGTTTTTAAATAAAAAATGACATGAACTGGGTGTTTGTGAAAGTGGGTGTTTTTATGGAGTTTTCGAAAAACGACATAAAAAATCCAAATGAAGATGTTATAAAAACATCCAGTTCAAAAAAAGGCCTTAAAATACGTATTTGAAAATGTCATAAATCACCTAATTTAGAAAAACACAATGAAATACCCAGTTGAAAACGCTATAAAAACACCCAAGTCGGAAAAACGCTATAAAAACCTAGCTGAAAACGCTATACAAACACACAGTTAGAAAAATACCATGAAAACCCAAGTTGCAAACGCCATAAAAACCAAGAGCCTACAGATTATATGAGTAGTACTAGTTATGGAATCCCCCACACATAGTTGGGAAACCATAACTGAGACATGCGAGTAGTAGTGAAATATAATCTGATTTTGTTTCTCTTATGTTTGTGACATGACATAAGATAGGGGATAACTAGAATATTAGAGACTCAGTTCGGATGTGGAACTAGGTTTTGGGTCCAGTGTTGGTTGTGGACTTCACACAATACTTTTCCATTTCCTTTTCAGTTTGACACCGCTTTAAATGAATTCATCATTATCTCATCTATGAAATCAGTTCATTTTTATCAAAATAGTCACGGATCGACGACACAAATATTATTATTCGATGAAGAAAAGCTTGGTTAAATACAAATCATGAAGCTGCATATGAACATTTGGTGGCTGGACTATTTTGGCGATAATTTGGAATGAACAGACAATTGTTCCAAAGATTAATTGACAATTCGGAGAGAGCATTGTCACTTTTCATATTAGCGTAGGATGCGAGAGGTAGAATGGATTTTACTCCTTTATAGAAGTGCACATAAACAATTCGTCAAATGGCATATGACATAGCTGGAAATTTTTGGGATGAGTACTTGAAGATGTTTGGATAAACGACACTTGAAAGTATTTATAAACTTAAAAAATGTGTCAAAAAGCTATGCAACAAGATGTACTTGCATAAGCCAATGTGAAGTGACATCTAACAATTTTATGTGGCACATTAGGGAAACATGGATTCCCTAGAATGCTTGGTAGCATCGATTATATGCATTGGCTGTGGACAATTTGTTCAAATACATACCGATGTCAGTAGTGCAGGGCGATCACTCAAATTCAATAATAATTCTAGAAGTTGTGGCATCACAGTTCTTTAGATTTAACATGCTTTCTTTGGTGTTGCCGATTATATAATGACTTTAATTTTCATGGATCAGTCGGCGATTCTCAATGACATCATAAATGAAGTGGCACCTGATTCATCGGTTATTATTTCATGAGTGGAATATAAGCACGTGTATTATCATGCTGACAAAATATACTCCGAATACATAATATATGTTAAATCTTTCACATGTTCAGAATACAGAAAAAAAAAGAAAAAAAAAATGTATAGTAGTTCAAGAATCCACAAGAAATGATGTGGAATGAACATTTGGTGTCCTCAAATAACATTTGAACATAATGCAAAATCCCACAAGCATGTACACAAAAATAAGGAATATAATGTATGTGTGCATCATATTGCATACCATATGATTTTCGATGATGATGATCACTTGATTTATCATTGCAAAGAAGACAACATTGACAGAGGTTTTGAAGAAACTAATGATGCACAAAGAGTGTCTAATACATGGGCATTATACAAATGAGACACACAACAACTTACACTCGTATTTGGTAGAACATAGCTGGAAAGTTTATAGGAGGCATTTTGTTTATGAAAAGTATAGGGGATATTGGATTTAAATAACCCCAACTTTCACTAATTGACCGATAGCACTCCCAACTTTCAGTTTATACCACACAACTCCTAACTTTCAACTTATTTTCCTACAACACTCCCAAACTAACCCAATTAGTTTTTATGCTGATTTGGGTGATGTGGCTTATGTGTAAAAAAAACATGTGGCTTATGTGTAAAAAACCTTAACTTTTAAAAAAGGAATAATGGATTTTAATAATCCTAACTATTAGCAATTGGCCGGCAACGGTCCCAACTTAAAAAATGACCGGTGGCGGTCCCACCTTTTCGTATATTGTTAACCAATGGACCTTCACTAAACCGAAAAGGATTACAGGACGAAAAGAAATTAAGATTCTGTTAGTAAAGGTCCATTAGTTTACAATATTTGAAGAAGTGGGACCACCACTGGTTATTTTTGAAGTTGGGACCATTGCTGGCCAACAACTAATAGTTTGGATTATTAAAATCCATTATTCCTTTTAAAAAATCCAACTCTTCTTTAAAAATATGTATAAATCTAGCATAAAATTTTAATTTTGCCTCTGCATCCATGCTACTGAAGAACAAACCCTAAACACTAATTTATGTTCAACCGAATGAAATTGTTTTAAGATATAAGCTCATAGGTTTAATATTTAATGTATTATTCCACAGTTCTGATGAATTTGTTTAAAAATATCAACCTGGGAGTCAACACTTTCTTTCTTTTTCGATTCCATGCTTTCAGATTTGGTTATCTTTGAAACATTGTTAACTGAATCATTCTTCACAAGTTTTAAGAACCTACCTGGAGGAAGCTTTGGAGAAATTAGGGCTTCAAACATTATGTGAGGTTTGAATAGATTTTAAAGAAGGGTTGAATTTTATTTTAAAAGTTAAAGTTTTTTTTACACATAAGCCACATATTTTTTACACATATGCTGCCACGTCACTAAAACATCCACATCAACATAAAAAATTAACTGGGTTAGTGTTAGGTTAATTAGTTTGGGAGTGTTGTAGGACAATAAGTTGAAAGTTGGGAGTGGTATGGTACAAATCGAAAGTTTAGAATGCTATCAGTCAATTGGTGAAAGTTGAGGTTATTTAAATGCACTATCCCAAAGTATAGCATACGCATACACATACACATATATGCATATACATATAATTTGCAGTTGTACCACATTTAAAAACGATTGATACAAATTCATTAAGCGGTTTTTCATTTCACAACACATTTATGGGTTTTGATTTAAACACTCCTTTAGAGGATGGATTCTATACAAAGGCTTATTTCTTAGATGGTGGGGCTGGTGGTTACGTAACCCCATTATACATACTCTTAAAAGACAAAGTCGGTGGAAACCCCGCCGGCTTTGGCTCCCCCTCCCCCACATTTCCACGATGTTGCAATTTTAGCCCCTTGACTTTGGTACCTTCAGTGTTTCATAAATTGGCAAATTTAGTCCCTAAACTACTACTACCGGCTTTGCCTCCCCATCCCTCATACTTTTACAATGTTACAATTTTAGTCCATTGACTTTGGTACCTTCAATGTTTCATAAAATGGCAAATTTAGTCCCTAAACTACTACTATCGACTTTGCCTCCCTCCCCCATACTTTCACGATGTTGCAATTTTAGCCCTTGACTTTGGTACCTTCAATGTTTCATAAAATGACAAATTTAGTCCCTAAACTACAACATTTTACAAATAGTTTGCTTTTGACAACCTAACTTTGTGGTAGTTTCCTTTTCAACCCCAACTTTGTTATAGTTTCCTTCTTACCCCAAAACTTTATCAAATTTTATCTTTACCCTTTCTTAGCCCTTAAGTTTAGAAAATGCAATTTTTAACCACTTAACTTTTTGTGAACTTTGTAAATACCACTTTGACCCCCTCGAGAGTTGTTAGCTTGACGATATAAATTCGAGTTAGTCGGGTCGCGTATAATACGTTATGACTATACGATATAAATTCGATTTATGTTACATTTTGATCCAATCGCAATGCAACTATAGGATACATTGAGTTCACTCGAATACGTCAGAACATGCGTTTTTATATGGTTAACACATCACATAACGTTTGGACTAATCCGTTCAATACTTGCGAAGTACCTGCGACGCAACACGCGTGGTGTGAGATTATATATATTATTAATATAATATTTAATCTTGTAGCCTTTATAATCATTAATATAATATAGATCAAAATATATTAATAACCTATTAATAATTAGTTGGTAATTGTTGATAGACCATATTACCCTTAGTAACTAATTAGGTTTCCTCTTGGGTGTATATATAAGGAGATTATTAGAGAGTTTAAGGTTAGACAATTACACAATTAACACAACCCTAATAACATCACTTTCGGCTCTCTCTCCATAACCGAAACCATCCCTTGTTTCGGTTCATCACCATCATAACATTACACCCTAAGGAGGAACCAAATCATCCTGACAAGTATGTCAAACTCAATGGCTACATCTCTAACTGGATTCTCTGCTAGCATGTCTGCTGCAACAGGTATGTTAGTCATGTTTTCCATTATGTTTAAACAAAACTGAACAACATGTGGTATTAGAGCATATGTTGATAAAGCGGTTCTGTTTTCGTATCCGTTAATTCTGGGATTGAAATCTGGAAAACAGAATTTTTGAAAGTATTATAAACAGCCGGTTTCGAGTCCTTTAACTATGTCCCGAATCACTGTTTTCGGAAAAGAATTTTAATAATTGACTCCAAATCATAATGGGTAAAACTTACTGTTCTGAAATCCATTACAAAACCATTAAAATTCAGGTTTCGGGTTTCCAGAATTATGTTTTAATTTTCTAGGGTTCATCTTTTGTTCTAAGAAAACTCGAAAATTGCTTAAGTTTTGGAATATAATTTGGATTAGTGGGTGTTTTTACTGTTTTGATCTGAATTTTATCTATTAAAATTCTCGAAAAACTGTTAATAGATAATCAGTTATAATTTTCGAAATCTTTTGATAAGTTTAGATCAGCAATAAAACAGGAAACATTATCCCACAATCCCTAAAATTTTGAATTTTCAGTTATTATCACAATAACAACTGTTAACAGTGGACTTGAGACCATCAGATCTCGACTCGAGACCACTAGGTCTCGACTCGAAATCAAAAGGGTCCTCAAATCTTTACAACTCGAGACCATAAGGTTGCGACTCGAGACCATAAGGATACAACTAGAGACCATAAGGTTGCGACTCGAGATCTCATTATGGAGTCGAGATCTCATAAAACACAGTAGTCGAGACCATGATTACGACTCGAGACACTGAGGTTGTGACTTGAGACCTCATAACTGACTCGAGATCTCATAATTTAGTCGAGACCTGACTCGAGACCTCACTCGAAACCTCATTATTTTAGGCTGTTTAATGTGAACTAAAATTTAGCTCAGGGCTCATCCCCGAACCCCGTGCTAACAGGTGGTTTGCTATTAAACACTTGGTTTTGTAAACACTTAATTACATAATCAAAATCAGATAACTTTTTACAAAACCAAAAATAGCTTAACTTGAATGAGCTTCTGATGAATCATTTCTGGCCAAAGCTGATTTAATACATATATTTATTGTTCAAGTATTATAAAAGCTATATTGAGTATTCATTGCAAACGTGAAATGTCTTAATTTCTGGACAAAGCTGATTTTAATTCATTTTTGTCTAGCATACTTGACAAGTGCATAACTAAAGCGATTGTCTCATTTCTGGCCAAAGCTGATTTGTCACGATTACTTTGTAGACATACTTTAATGATTACACTTCTGGCCAAAGCTGATTTGTCTTCGTTTAAGTAGAATTTTAACTAAGTCTATTATTTTGATGTTAGTAATAGACAATATTAAAGCTTCATAATTAAAATGGTTATTATTTATGCCTGCCTTAGTATAACATGCCCTTAGATCACATTAGGACTTCTTTCTTAGTATCATAATTTGCTCATCTTATTTCCACTATCGGCACCCAATTGCGGGATTCCACCTTTGACTGGTGATAACTTTGCTGAATGGAAGGATGCCCTCATGCTTACACTTAGATTGCTAGACTTCGATTATGCCCCTAAGAGAGAATAAGCCAGCGGACCTTACCACTCAATGTACTGCTGTTGAGCAGATAGTTCATGAAAAATGGACTAGGTGTAACCGCATGTCTCTCATGTTCATGAAGCAGTCCATACACAATGCGATCAGAGGAGCCATTCCTGATTCTGGTGACGCTAAAACCTACCTGGCTTCTTTGGAGGCACAATTCAAAGGGACATCAAAAGCACACGCTAGCACTCTTATTCTCAAGCTGGTGACAACTAAGTATGATGGGAGGAGCGGCATTCGCGAGCACATCATGATGATGCATGACATGGCCAATAAGCTGAAAGGGCTAGAGATGGAAATCAGTGATGGCTTTCTTGTTCACTTCATCATCACTTTGCTTCCTTCGTCCTATGAAGCATTCAAGATCAATTACAACACTCAGAAGGATAAATGGACGATGAGTGAGCTGGTCGCTATGTGCATTCAGGAGGAAGAGCGTATGAAGATGGATCGCACTACTGATGTTGCTAACTTCACCACCTCCAATTCTAAGAAGAGGAAGAACAATTATCATAGAAAGGATGCTTCTAAGGTCCAAAAGCCAAATCCTAATACAAGTACACCTTCCAACTCTAAGAGCTCCTTAGGCAAACCCTATTGCAAGTTCTGTAAGAAAACATGACATAAGCAAAAGGAATGCCCTGACTTCAAGGAGTGGCTGGCTAAGAAAGGTAACGATTTTTTCATGATACTTGAGTCCTTTAATTTAAATGTTCCTGCTAATTCTTGGTGGTTTGATTCTGGTTCTATGGTTCATGTAACCAACTCTACTCAGGGATTCCTTACAATTCGGAAGCTGGGAAGAAACCAAAGAACACTTAAAGTTGGGGATGATCGGGAATTAGAAGTGAAGGCCATAGGAACATTACAATTTTTGAAAACTGGTTTATGTATTAAACTTTATGATACCTTATATGTTCCTGAGGTAACTCGGAACCTTGTATCAGGACCAAAGTTAGACATGGACGGTTTTGTTGTTTCCCATGGTCATCACAAACTCTCTATTCTCTATGATTCCGTTGTTTATGGTACTGGTATTCTGGATGGTGGTCTCTATAGATTGGAACTAGATGATAATTTTTCCAAATCTTTGTTGTCATATAATATTAATGAATCACTCACAAAGATGAAACATAATCGAGACTTAGAGACTTCATCTATGTTGTGGCATCAACATTTAGGCCACATCTCAAGAGAACGATTAAATCGTCTCGTAAAGGATGAAGTCTTACCTGCTCTCGATTTCACTGATTTTGGAACATGTGTCAAATGTCTTAAAGGCAAAATGACATTAGCAAATAAGAAAGGCGGCACTAGGAGCTCTAATCTACTATAACTCATTCATACTGACATTAGTGGTCCTTACCAAATCGCTGGCATAACAGGACATACTTCATTTATCACTTTCATTGATGATTATTCTCGTTACATGTACTTGTATCTCATTAAGGAAAAATCTGAATCTCTAACAACTTTTAAAGATTATAAAGCTGAAGTCAAAAAGCAATTAGATCGTCAGATTAAAGTTGTGAGATCAGATAGAGGCGGCGAATATTATGGAAGACATACTGATGTGGGTCAAGCTCCTGGTCCCTTTTATGAGTTTTATAAGGGCCATGGAATTGTGAACCAATACACTATGCCTGGTACAGCTCAGTAGAATGGTGTCGCTGAACGAAGAAATCGTACCCTTATGAACATGGTGCGCAGTATGTTAGCCAACACTAATTTACCCCTATTCCTCTGGACTGAAGCGTTAAAAGCAGCTGTTCATATACTCAATAGAGTTCCTTCTAAGTCTGTCCCTAAAACTCCTTATGAACTTTGGACAGGAAGGAAACCGAGTCTTAAATATATGAAAGTATGGGGCTGCATTGCTGAAGCATAACTCTATAATCCTTTCCCAAGGAAACTTGACCCTAAAAAAGTTACCTGTTTCTTTATCGGGTATCCTGATCATTCGAAGGTTTATCGTTTCTACTGTCCTTCCCATGTCACCCGTATTGTTGAAACCAAGCGTGCTGCGTTCCTAGAGGATTTCAAGGTCAGTGGGAGCAGTACAAACCCTTATGAAGAATTGCAAGAAGTACAAGACGCGAGGGGGGGGGGAGACTCGTCGCTTACCATTACTCTGTTTACTCCTCTTGTACCCAATGCAACAACTGCACCTGAAACTACTGCACAAATTCCATCTCCACAATCAGAACCCATTATACCTCATAACGAAGGCACATCAAACGCTCAAAACCAAGACAACGCTGAACCCGATAATCAACTCAGGAGGTCATCTAGGCAAAGAAGGCCTACTAATTGGGATGATTATGTTACCTACCTGACTGAAATGGATGCTGGAAAGCTCAATGATCCTACCTCTTATAATGAAGCCATTAGCAGTGATCAGTCTTCTGAATGGAACAAAGCAATGATTGATGAGCTTGAATCCATGAAGAAAAATGACGTTTGGGATTTGGTCGAATTACCCAACGGTGTTAAACCTGTAGGATGTAAATGGGTGTTCAAAACAAAACTGGATCCGAATGGGAACGTTGAACGCTATAAAGCGAGATTGGTTGCAAAGGGCTACACTCAGAAATAGGGAATTGATTATCAAGAGACGTTTTCACCTGTCTCTCATAAAGATTCATTAAGGATCGTTATGGCCCTAGTAGCTCATTTTGATTTGGAGCTACATCAGATGGACGTCAAAACTGCTTTCCTTAACGGAGACTTAGACGAAGATGTTTACATGAAACAACCTGAAGGCTTTAAACCTGAAGGTCAGGAGCATCTAGTCTGTAAGTTGAAGAAATCCATTTATGGGTTAAAACACGTCAATGGTACCTCAAGTTTGATGAAGTCATGAAAAGACAAGGTTTTATGAAGAATCAAGTGGATCAATGCACCTACCTCAAGATGAGTGGGAGTAACTTTACTGTACTTGTCCTTTACGTAGATGATATTCTATTGGCAAGTAATAGTTTAGACATGTTGCATGAGTCGAAGCGGTTACTCTCGCATAACTTCGACATGAAGGATCTCGGAGATACTTCTTACGTTATTGGCATCGAAATTCACCGAGATAGACAAAAAGGGATCTTAGGATTGTCTCAAAAGACTTACATAGATCTTGTCCTTACACGTTACAACATGCAACAGTGCAAACCCTTAGTCGCTCCAGTAGTTAAGGGAAATGTTTTGTTCATTCCAGTGTCCGACAACAAAGGTTGAAAAAGAGCAAATGAGCCAGATACCTTACGCGTCAGTAGTCGGGAGCCTGATGTATGCTCAAGTCTGTATTCGCCCAGATATCACTGGAATGCTAGGCCGTTATCAGACTAATCCTGGCCTAGATCACTGGAAAGCAGCTAAGAAGGTCCTTAGATATCTGCAAGGGACAAAAGACTATAAACTGACATATAGAAGAAGTGATCACTTAGAAGTGGTAGGTTATTCTGATTCTGACTTTGCCAAATGCAAAGATGACAAGAAATCCACTTCAGGCTACATCTTTATGTTAGCAGGCGGACCTATCTCATGGAAGAGTCATAAACAACCGTTATGAAACACTATTCCCTGCCACTGTTCACGCTCATGTGTTTTGTAGATATAGGAAATATTTGATTTATGCGCCGCCCACGTTGCGGGGCGCTAAACTAGATATTTCTTAGTTTAATAACATGTATGCATTTATTTCAGTTAGTTATACATGCTACTTATAACACAATATAAAAAAAGATGCATCGAGTTAACCAAATAAAGAAAAACACTATCATAGTTATGATAAAAAATAACTAAAACGATGGCAAGCGTGTAATTTAGAGTTGGGGGCAAAACAATAATTTGTCAAGATCAATTAGCCAGTGCTAGGCAGCTGTTTGGCACGAATAAAAACTAAATTGAGTAAATCAAGTAAAATAAAACACAACCATAGTTTTGCCAAAAAAACTATGACAACATTGCAATTTTTAGCTTGGGTAAAATCGTAATTTTAAAATGGAGGTAAAATAATATTTTTAACTGAGAGTAAAACCATTTTTGTATTTTGAATTGGGGGCAAAATCGTAATATTTTTACTGAGGGCAAAATCGTAATTTTAAGCTGTGAGCAAAACAAAAATTTTATTTTGAATTGGTGGCGAAATTGTAATTTTAAATTGGGAACCAAATTGTAATTTGGCATGATTGTAGCGGTGGGCAAAACTATAATTTTTTTTACCAAGGTAAAATCGTAAATTTAAGCTGGGGGCAAAGCATAAATTTAATTTCTAACTGGGGGCAAGATCGTAATTTTAAACAGGGGATAAAATCGTAAATTGGCATGACCTATAAATCACTATTTTATGCAGGGCAAAATCGTAATATTTTTACTGAGGGCAAAATCGTAATTTTTAACTGGGGGCAAAACAAAAATTTTATTTTGAACTGGTGGCGAAATTGTAATTTTAAACTGGGAACCAAATTGTAATTTGGTAGGATTGTAGCGGTGGGCAAAACTATAATTTTTTTAACCAAGGCAAAATCGTAAATTTAAGCTGGGGGCAAAGCATAAATTTAATTTCTAACTGGGGGCAAGATCGTAATTTTCAACAGGGGTTTGATAGGACCTATAAATAACAATTTTATGCAAAAAAAAAAAAAATGGAAAAGTTGGCCGCCACTTTTGGCCAACCAATTGAGAACTATTCCCGCCGACTTTGGAAACTTATGTTTGTATGTAGTGTAAATATATTTATGGTGTAACTACGGATTTGATCCTACATGCAATTTTCGTGTCCAACCATCTATACAGGGGCGGATGTAGCATATAGTAAGGGGTGGCGTCTACTACGGCTTGGCGTTCCGACGGTAGTGTAAAATTAGTGTAAATTTTGAAAAAAAATTGACGTTTTTTCGGTTTCATTACCGCTTATTTATAAAACGTTACGGCTTGGCGCGAATCCTAGATCCGCCACTGCATCTATACAAAATAATTAAAAATACTTCAAACAACTATTAGATCTATTGAAGATTGCAACATATCTTATATTTATATATATTAACGTAATTTACTTTATATTAATTTTACTTGAGGTCAGTTTCATGTTGACATTTCTTTTAATCCATATTTAAATGCCAAACATAAAGATTCATCCCCTTTGGATTTTCTATGAGAATAAACAAATATTTCGTGCCCGAATAGTTTATAAACATAGACACCGCCACAAGATACGCGTTAAGGAACTTGACTCAACCATAAACAAAAACTATGCTTTTAGTAAATTGTCTATGTGATTTGATCGTGTTAAGGAACTTGACTCAACCATAAACAAAAACTGTGTTTTTAGTAAATTGTCTATGTGATTTGATCGTGTTATGGAACTTGACTCAACCAATAAAAAAAAAACTATGTTTTTAGTAAATTGTCTATGTGATTTAATTCAAATTGCAGTCTTCTTGCAAAACAGTCATTACATTACACTTTACACTTCCTATAATAATGACATTTTAATCTATTCCACTAACGCATTTTGTTAGAGCTCTAGATGCAAATGAAAGCATCTATTGTTTAGTTTTGAGTCAATTTTTTTATAGGGCACAAACCCTATTTTTTTACCGAAGCTTCATTTTCATGTTACGTCAGAGGCAATGTTAAGTATACATACAATTGATTCTGATAATTTTTTTTTGTTCATGGTTATCCAAAAGAATAAGTGATATATTATCATATTTAGGATTTCACAACAAGATGTAGATACAATTGATTCTGATGATTTGTTTGTTCATGGTTATCCAAAAGAATAAGTGATATATTATCATATTTAGGATTTCACAACAAGAACTATATTTTGGTTTACAAGCTTTAAGTAATGCTGATAATGTGCTTAATTTAATGTAATATGTGTCTAAATATAAGGCTATTAAAATCTACACTAAGGGTCTGTTTGGTATGCGGTAATGGAATGGATGAGGTAATGGAATGGATGAGGTAATGGAATGAACGAGGTAATGGAATGGACGAGGGAATGCAATGGATCATTACCATTCCATGTCTTGTTTGGTTACCATGTGAATGGAATGAATTATTATTGTGTATTGTTCGGTAGGCAAGAAAAACGGAGTAATAAAATTAGGTTCAATCTAGATGTGACTGGGAGACAAACTTAGGGTTCGATCAAAATGTAACTTCTTCAAATTTGGGTTCAATCTAGATGTGACTGGGGGGCATGTGACAACTCTTAACACCAAAACATTCATTATAAATGAGATTTAAACAACGGGATTGAAACTGCATGTAATCAACTTCCAAGAGGTGGTGCGACCAACAGTAAAATGGGATGAGCGGGTGAAGGCGGCATGACAAAGGGATGAGCGGGTTGGAGACGGTCCGACCGGCCGTGATAAAGGGATGAGCTGGTGGAGGGGTGTGACCAACGTTACAAATAGGTTGAAAGGGTGGACGTCCGAGTGACTTAGATTATTATTATTATTATTATTATTATTATTATTATTATTATTATTATTATTATTATTATTATTATTATTATTATATTGTTGATTAAAAAGTCATGAATAGTAACTATATTTTTATAATAATATATATCTTTTCAATATTTTATCATTTAATATTATAATAGTTTATTATTATATTTACTTTTCAACAATAAATATATATATATATATATATATATATGGGATCGCTAAAATGAGAACCACCACGAGTTATGAGAACCACGAGAACCGCGTCCCGCGGGTGGCCGTCGGCGACGAAATTTTTTTTACACCTAGATCCGTATATTTTAGTGGGGGGTTTAAATTTTCGGTTCAAACGGCGCGCCCGAGGGGGTAGTTTTTTACGCCCAAAGTTTGGGTTTTTTTAATTTTTCTTTTTTTTTACCAAACTTTGGGCGTAAAAAACTACCCCCTCGGGCGCGCCGTTTGAACCGAAAATTTAAACCCCCCACTAAAATATACGGATCTAGGTGTAAAAAAAATTTCGTCGCCGACGGCCACCCGCGGGGCGCGGTTCTTGTGGTTCTCATAACTCGTGGTGGTTCTCATTCTAGCGGCTCCCTATATATATATAGGCTAAAGATAAATAGAAAACCACTTTTAGCTAGAAAACCCGGGAAACTCTAAGCTCCCGACATTTTTTTTGGAAAAAATAACACATGTAATATACATGTTTTTAAGACTTTTGGGCCCAAAAAAACAAAAAAAGCGCCGAAGGGATTTTTTTTAAAAAAATAAACAAATTTCAGCAACTTTGCTGTGTAACACGTGTTACACAAAAAATGCTGAAATTTGTTTATTTTTTTAAAAAAAATCCCTTCGGCGTTTTTTTGTTTTTTTTTTGGCCCAAAAGTCTTAAAAACATGTATATTACATGTGTTATTTTTTTCAAAAAAAAATGTCGGGAGCTTAGAGTTTCCCGGGTTTTCTAGCTAAAAGTGGTTTTCTATATATCCTTACCCTATATATATATATATATATATATATATAATAGCTTTTCATTATTTTGTTATTAAATATTATAATACTTTATTATTATATTTACTTTTAAGTTTTAATATATTTTTATTTTTTTAAACCATTTCCTTTTTCGTTTATGATTTTTTTATTAATTATTTTTAACTTTTTTTCGTAAATCATATTTCATTTATCAATTAGTTTGATATTTCTTTAATAACTTATGTTTATTAATTTTTTCTAAGGATCATGAATAGTGATTTTATTTTATAATAATATATAGCTTTTAAGTTTTTAATTATCTAATATTTTAATAGTTTATTGTTATATTTACTTTTAAATTTAATGTATTTTTATTAAAAAAAATTACACCGTTGGTCTTTGTGATTTCTACTAAATTTCAATGTCAGTTACTAATAGTTTTTTTGTTGCAAAATCAGGTATTAATGTTTTAATTTGTTACAATGTTGAGTACTAAGGCCAAATCTTGGACAATGTTGAGTACTAAGAGCAAACCTTGTTAACTTTTTTTGTTAAGTCTTACTAAAATTACTAAATGCCCTTTAATATCTAGAGTCTATTTTTTAATTAATTACATTTGACTAAAATAATTTAATGTTTTATTTATATTTATATTTTTATATTTTTATGTTTTATTTATAATTTTTATATAAAATTAAATGGATTTGAAGTTTATTATTTATAAACTTTGAGTTTATATTTAATAATATGCTAGTAAAATACACTTTTTAATTTAATCTAAATAATATTATATATAAACTCAAAGTATATAAATAATAAACTTCAAATCCATATAATTTTATAAAAAAAAAATATATATATATCTATTATCTATAATAAATAAAAACATTTTGGGCCACGTGTCAGCTTCATATTGCATCTCAGAATGCTTTGGGCGGGAAAATGTGAGCGTGATCCTTTTTTTCTATATGGGTCCTAAAATGGGTTAGACCCAATGTTATATTCGGATCTTGTAAAAACACGACATCCTAATTTCTGAAACCCTAAACTATCATACGCTTCTTCTTCTTCTACTTCTACCTGCATCTTATTCTCTCAAAATCGCTTATGCTTGAATGGCCAGACAAAGGATTCGAAAATCAAAGCTTATTCACTTCCAGGTATGTCGATTCTATAGTCGATATTGATTTTATACTTTTTATTGGTTTCATTACCTCAACTTTTTCTAAAATTTTGACCATTTCATCGACTATGAGGAAGATGGTGATGGTGGTGGCCTGAAGAGGAACTATGACAACGACATGGGTTGATTTAGGGTTTCTCCAGTCGTGATGATGGTTGTGGTTTAACGCAACAAGAAAGGGCGGCGGCTAGGGTTTCACTGGTACATCTGTAAATGTCTTTATCCTAATTTTCATTGAATTTGTTTTCCTTCTATTACATTAATATCACGTAAATATTATTATCCCAGTTTCCCTTCGATTGCATTTGTTTTTCATTAACGATTTCTATCGATTACATCTATCTTTCTAAGAATATGATGTTTTCGATTTCATCTGTTAGTATATAGGTTGCTGAATTTGGAAATTACCGGATGTTGTTGTCACTTGGTAGAACTTTAATGATACAAAAGCCAACATTCTAACCATAATGTATTGAAATTTTCTTTTAATTGTGGGATTTGAGTTTTAGTTTCTTTACTAGGTCCTATGTCAAAAGTAATATTACGAGATTAGTATGCAAAGTACAAGTATTGGGATGTATTGAGTTTGTGGGGTAGGACTTGATTAATCTGTATTTTGAAACAAATGATAGGTTGGACAATAAATCTCAAACAGCTGCTGGAATTGCTTATGTGTGTTGAAGAGGGTTGATCGTTGGAAAGTTTCTGAAATCAGATTTGGCAAAAGTCATCACCTTCTTAAGGATATATGGTTCCACATTCATGTATGTTTATCATACTTGATAAACTACTTCCCAAATTCATACTGTTCAAGAAATGTGAAGGTCGCCCGGTTGGGTAACGGGTCAAAACATGTTGTGGTCAATGTGAGTATTTCTTTCTTTTTTTTTTGTGCTTATTTCAACAATTTGAATGTGCGGTTTCCATTACAAAACTTCTTTGATATAAGTTTAATGTAAATGGTGGTTTATTGATATTTGTAGGCTGGTGGATAAAATCAACTGGACAGTATCCTACCTCAAAAAGTGTTTGATGGGGTCCTTGATGTATACGATGTGAAAGATTTAAGAACAACTGACCAAGTGTATATTTTCATATTTCATGTGTTTTAAGAAGTAGCTACTATTTACTTTGAAAAGCCAAATGCTGAATACCTGGAAAATTGAAATAAATTAAACTTTTCTAAATAACTACATATACTTTTAAGGCATGTATGCATGGATATTTCACATGATCAAGGCACGTATGGATTTGTTGTCAAGTTTTTTCTTCTTATTCTTATGATATGCTTAATTTATATTAATTACATTATCTAAAATATTTAATACCTTTATATATTAGCTGCAACAGTTGCATAATGGACAGTTGGTGGAACTTCATTGACATTTTTAATGGAGGTCGAAAGGAGACATGGTAAAAACTATTTTACTTTGCTCTTTAGAAGGTGTTTAGGACTGCTTATTCGTTCTTTGGATTTTGTAATGAGTCAAATTGTTTATCTTGAAAATTTGGTTATAAGTAGAACTTAGTTAATGGTTTTGGTGATAATCTATTTTGCTCACAAGTTGGTTTATTCAAGTTATAGATTACATATAACAATGCTTGTAAAAGTCCCGCCTAGGCTCTAAGTACTCACTACAAGGTAGGCTGTCGAGGCCCGAGTACTGTTCGCCTAGCCAAATGGGTCACGATTGGGTAAGGCGTGAATACAAAAATGTCACTTTGTATTTATTTTAATTAAGCATTTATGATTTATGTAAGTCAAATGATGTGTTGTCACTTTTAATACTAGAAGTGACTGCAAAATTTTGAATGCCAGATGAAAAAATGTAGTATCCTTTTATTGATTTTCCATAAGTATTTAGGGTATCAAGGTAAATTTTTTCATTAATTATTTTGTTTTTATATTGGTTCATTAGTTTTAAACACTTTTATATATTATTTTGCAATTCAAATTTGTTATTTTTGTTATTAGATAATGCATAATTTGTACAGTTTATTTGATACAAGATGTTGGAAGATTTTCGTCAACCACGTTTAGGAAATGGATTGCGCTGTCCATTTTCCATGCTTTGTAACTTATTATAAAAACGAAAGTAAAAATATTTTTTAAAAGTGAACTTTTGAAGGCGTTTGTTTATATAAGATCAGTTTTGATTGATTTTTCTTATTTATTTGCTTAATTTTGCAGGCATTTTTAGTGATGGTAAGGCACAAGAAGTGTGTTGGGTACACATATGAATCACATTTTGGTGTGAGTGAGTTTTGGGGAAGTCCCATGCCCAACAAGGGGGTGCATGAGTGAGTCTTGCTGTATACTTTCTGTTGGTAAATGAAGCATAATTTATTGAAGAAAGGTGCAACCCATACTAGGAGAATGTAGTACCATGAAACAAAGGTATTTAATTCTTTCTACAACAAATTTCAGTATTGATTGATAAATGCATTTTAGAAACGTTTTTTTATTGTAGCTTAAATGGACACTTGAGGCTGAGCAGATGTCAAAACCCTGTTAGATATTTTTTAAGCAATTGAATACTTTTGACAACTCAAAGTCAGATTGTTTTCGTGTTCTTTTACACATTACCGCCCACATTACAACAATTGTATTATATTTTTCATAACGATTTTTTATATATTTTTTAAAAGTATTCAGTCGTTATGCTTAGTTGTGTTGTTTAGCCAAATGAATGGAGTTTTTTGCAGCTTAAATTTTAACTGTAGTCATACCCACATAAGATATTGATCGGGAGGCAAGCGCAAATTGCGACGATTCAGCAAACGGGTGGACTTGATGGTTTGCCGAAGAGAGTAAACATGAAACTTTTGGTGTTGGTCATAGCTCGGCTAGCATTTCTACGAGTTTAGGTAAGTTCTCTAACTTAGCTTCATATCATAGAATTTGAAATGTATATTTATATACGTATTCGATTTAGTGCTTAGGATAACCAGGTTGGTTGGTTTAACCGATGAACCTGCATACAACCTCTATATATATTATACGTTTTAAAAATATCAACCTAACCTAACAAACTATGGGTAGGTGAGGCATACGATGTAGGAAATGTGTAAAAGAAATGAATCCCTGTTTTAATTCTGTCCTTTGGTACCTTATGTGAAAAAAAGTGTTTGTTATTTTGCATAGGATATGCGTAATAATAGCTGAAGATGGTAGATAGAAGAGAAAGGTGGCACTTGCATGGAATAGCTTTTTGGTACTGATTCGATCACTTTCTCTAAAGACTTTCTTAGCGAATTTGTTTTTTTGTTGGAAGAAGTCATGTAATAGAAGTATAGGGGGGACATTTTGTTTTGACTGTGAGTTCATATATTACAAGATTCTAATAGAAGAATTCAAACAATATTTCATTTGTTGTAACTTACCTACTAACCTACTAAATATTTTGGTCATTTTGTTTCCTTATTTTTGTTTTAGGAAAGCTGTCCGGTTGATGTCACATGTTGATATGTTAATTGTATGATTGTGAGCTTATGTTTTTGTGAATTAAAGAGGCCAACACAAGTTTGAGCTTTGCCAATGTATCACAATCATGTTGGTCGGAAGAACATGATCGTTATGACTTATGATGGGAAATCACTTTGTTGTTATTACATGGGTTGTGAACGTATAATTCTGTATTAATCATAAGTAGTTTTTAATACAAGTAATTTTCTCGAGCCCGGGAAGCAATCCCGGGTGATAACCTAGTAAAAGATATAAATATAAATAAAACTTTAAATTATTTTAGTCAAATATAATTAATTAAAAATAGACTCTCTAGTTATTAAAGAGCATTTTTAGTAAGACTTAACAAAAAAAAGTTAACAATGTTTGACCTTAGTACTCAACATTGTCACAGATTAGAAAGTTAATACCTGATTTGCAACAAAAAACTATTAGTACCCTACATTGAAATTTAACAAAAACCATAAGGACCAACCGTATAATTTTTTCTTTTTATTATATTACTTTTTAAACCATATTTCTTTTATCATTTAGTTTTGTTTTAATAACTCTTAGAAACAAAGTTGTATTTAAAATAGAGTTGCTTTACATTAGCATTTGCTCCGTTTCACCGCAGCATTTGCTCCGTTTCACCGCAACGCGCAACTTTAAGAAATCTAGTTATATATAGTAGATGAAGAAACATAAATAGTAAATTTAATTTTATAAATTACTTTTGTAATGATATATTGTTTGTTAGTATTTTATTATTTAATATTATAATAGTTTATTACTATACTTATTTTTTAGTTTTAATATTTTTTCCGTTTTTAAAACCATATTTCCTTTATCATTTATTTTTTGTTTTTAATAATTATTTTTTTAAATCATATTTCCTTTATCAATTAACTTGAAATATTGAAATTATTACTATTATTATTATTTAATTTTAATTTTAATTGTAATTTAATTATTATTATTATTATACATATTAATAACAATTGGTCATGAACAGTAGTTCAATATTTTTATAATATTATAGTTTTTTAAGTTTCTATTATTTTATTATTTTATTTCTTTAATTTATTATTTTATTGTTTCCTTATTTTATTATTTTAAGTTTTCTCATATAACATTTAACATAATATCTTAGCAACATTGATGCCCTGCCGATCTTGACTGTATAACATCGGTCGGTATCCTTATTATCAGAACCGTTACTGATATTCGTATTTATGGTTTTAACCGATGTAAAATACATATTGATATTATTTTGGTCATATCGTGACTTTATTTTTTGGGTTTTATCGTTCGCTTGATATACCGAGTGGCGATACCGTATCGATGTCGTAATCAGTGGCGGATCTAGGATTCCGACCAAGGGGTAACGTTTTATAAATAAGCCGTAACGAATTCGAAAAAACGCCAAATTACACTAATTTTTCCAATTTTTTTCCGACAAGGGGTCGCGGACGCCACCCCTTAATAAGCTATAGGTCCGCCCCTGGTCGTAATGAATCAAACCCATACCGAATGATACCCGCCGCAACGTACGGGGAAATTTAACTAGTTATCTATATTAATAGAAACTACTCATGAACAATAGTTTTCTTTTAAAATATTAAAATAAGTTTTTTAAATTAATTGATTCCATTTCTTTAACATTAAATTTACCCATGATTAAAAAAAACATTGTAACTTTCCTTTGATTAACATATTACTTTCTTTTGCAAATAAATCTCATCTTTTATGTACAGTTCTAATAAAGTTAAAACCTATTTACATATTTGTAAAATTTAAAGTTATGGGTATGTAATATGTGATGCATACATTTTATAAAACTAATAGCTTAACATACAAATATATGATATTTAAAAAAATACAGTTTTATTATTAACAAAAATAAAATGAAAAAAAAATAATCATTTTACTCTTTTTGTTATTTATGAGATTATTAAAAAACGGTAGGATGTGTATTGGTCGGTTTTGGCCTAAAACCATAACATAACCACGATGGTTCGGTTAATTCAGTTTTTTGCACACCCTTAAAAAACGGTAATGACATGATTCAAAACGTGTGTATATCTATATTTTAGGATGTTTAGCCTACGGTAATGTCACAAACTGATCTGACTTTGACTAAACATCGGTATGGGAATTGGTACCATCGGAATAGTTACCAATTTTTTTATGGCCTTCGATCGATGTACAACGGTTGATACAAAGAGTGTCGATGTCCAAGTACCGCAATAAACTGAACCGATACCGACTGAAATCCCGCCGCATCGCGCGAGGGAATTCTGCTAGTTATTATTGAAAGGTAAGCTTGATGAATAGTAAATTAATTAACAATTTAATATTATATTTAATTTTAAGATTTTTTATTTAATGTGACTACTTTTTAAATTGCATTTGTTACCTTTTTAAATAAACTAAGCTAGTGTGATATCCCCCACGCTATGCGGCGGGAATTTGGTCGGTATCGGTTCGGCTCGTTATGATACCAACACTCGCTAGAGCAACCTAAATGAACAAAAAACCATAAAAACAAAGTCGTGTTTTACATTAATTGAATACAATAAAGTGAACACCGCACTAAATTCGATAATAGGTATACGGTACTGATGTTTGGTCGTCAGGGTACCAGCATGGTACCAGAAAAAACACTCTACGCTAACTTCATTGTTCATTAATAAGATTAACAAATATACGTTATCGAAGAAAAATCAAATTAAATAAATTAAATTAAAGAGTAAACTGCCATTTTGGTCCCCTATGGTTTGGCCAGTTTTGCCACTTTAGTCCAAATCTCAAACTTATTACATCTGGGGCCCTGTGGTTTGCATTTTGTTGCCATTTTAGTCCAAAACTCAAATCAGGTCAGATTTCAAAAAAAAAACCCTGGTTTTTGTCCTTTTCCTCAGGGGCATTTTGGTCTTTTTCTAACTAAATATTAATTAAATCTTTATCTATTTATAAGTTATTATAAGAAATAAACAACAACAACAAAAACATGTCGATCTAGATCTAGGATGAACAATAACTCGATCCAGATCCCTGACTCTCTCACTTCTCTCTCTCAATAACTCGATCCAGATCCAGGATGAACAACAACAACAAAACATCCGTCGCCGCTGAGGAACAACCGTCGCCGCCTGAGGAACAACCGTCGCCGCCTTTGTCTTCGCCGGAACTGAATGAGAGAGAGGTACGAATAAGAGTAGATCTGGTGCGAGGTTTAGGTTTGATCCGAGAGATGCAGATGAGATATTTGCGGAGTTTTTTTTACAGATCGGAATGTAGGGTTTCAGGTGTTGTCTGATCTTCGTCCCAACAGTGGTTCCGATGGTGGTTCTTCTTTAGCCGCCTTTAAGGTTGTTAATTTGTGTTAAGTGTTAACCCTAATTAGGGTTTGGATTAGGGTTTTCTGGTGAAATTGGGTGAAATGAGGAAGACAAGGGTGGTGGTGGTGCAGTGGTGGTCCAGTGGGGGTGGTGGTGGTGTTAATGGAGGGGGGAGGAGGTGGCGGTGGTGAGAAGGGGGGATTATGAGAGGGTTAACTGCATATTTTGTTCTCTCTGTTCGTTATCTTCTCTTTAGGCGATTTAGGGTTTCTTTCGAGTAGTGAACATCTTTGTTTCACTAAGTGCTTGTTAGATCGTTTATGTGCAGATTATCACATTGATAATCAGCAGGTGAGAGGAGAGTTTAGAGTTTTGTTGTGCAGTTCTTATTCGATTGTTTGTTCATAGTTCAGGGTTAATAAAACACTTTATTCAGTCTTGATACCTGTTGTTTGACATGTGCAATCAAGCTTTAAGTTGGGGATAAAGACAAAATGAGTTATATATAGATAATTGAGTTATAATAATTTCAAAATGACTAAAATACCCCTGAGGATAAAGACAAAATATCAGGTTTTAAGTTTGGGAATCTGGTCAAATTTCACTTTTGGACTAAAATGGCAACAAAATGCAAACCACAGGGCCCCAGATGTAATAAGTTTAAGATTTGGACTAAAGTGGCAAAACTGGCCAAACCACAGGGACCAAAATGGCAGTTTACTCTAAATTAAATGATAGTTAAATTGGTTAAAAGCGTATACATAAATATATTATATATAGTTTAATCAAATATATTAAATTTTTAGATCAATATTATGTTAAATTATTATATTAATATTAAACTTATAGGATTCTCCCATGCTACGAGACGGGAATTTGGTTGGTGTATATGTCGTTTGTTACGAAGCATGCACTCAAATGATATTGACACGTAGTTGACACTGATCGAAAACAATGAAAAGAATACCAGTACAAATGTTGTTCGGTCGAAACTGGCTCAATTTCGTCAAAGTACTGACACTCATATAACTTATTGTACCAAATATATACTCTATTTTGAATGCAACTTTGTTGTCAACAAAATTTATGTTAGCACATCTAAAAAGTAAGCATGTACGTATATTGAGCTTTTAAATAAAAGTTAACGAACGCAAGTTATTCGGTTTTAAAATTATATTGTAATCATAATAAACCTTTTTAATATATTTCATATTTGCATGAATTTGGTTGGTGCATATATCATTTGTTACGATACCTGCGCTCAAACAACATTGACCCGTAATTTACACCTATCGAAAAAAAACGAAAAGAACACCGGTACAAATATTGTTCGGTCGAAACCGGCTCGATTTCCTCAAAGTACCGACACTGGTATAACTTACTGTACCAAAGATATGCTCTACTTTGTTGTCAACAAAAATTATGTCTGCGCGTCTAAATAATTAACCATGTACGTATATTGAGCTTTAAAAAAAATTAACGAATGCGAGTTCTTTAGATTTTATATTATATGGTAATCATAATAAATCTTTTTAATATATTTCATATTCTTCTTTATTATCATTTAAATATACTGCTTAGCCCATCAATTAGATAGGCAAAAGAAAATTACTCACATAAATTATTAAACATATCAATATTTTTTTGCCACTCAATTCAATTAAGTTATCAAAACAATAAAAAACAAGCAAAAAGATTTTGACACCAATTAAAATATTAGAAACAACAAATTAAAAACAAAACCATCAAACATTAAAATATATTCAACACCAATTCATCAATAACATTTATCAATTACTATTCATGTCAAGTTTGAATTAATATGTATAATAATATGTATAATGTATAATATGCAACTCAATTTATTTTTTTCTATCGACATCCAGGCATAAACTTTGCGGAAACATAGTTATAGTTAAAATATATTATTATTATTATTATTATTATTATTATTTTATTATTATTGAAAGGTTGATGAATAGTAAATTAATTAACAATTTAATATTATATTTAATTTAAAGATTTTTTATTTAATGTGACTACTTTTTAAATTGCGTTTGTTACCTTTTTAAATAAACTAAATATGCAACTCAATTTATTTTTTTCTATCGACATCCAGGCATAAACTTTGCGGAAACATAGTAATACTTAAAATATAGTAATTTTTGGTATCTCAAGTTATACAAGTGTCGTTATTGTACCAGTACCTTAATGAACTGAACTGATTTCGACTGAATAACATCGGTATTAGTATTATCTGAACCAGGATTGATTTTTATGGATTTCTATCGATGCAATATACACGTCGATATCGTTTTAGGCATCTCATGGCTTGTTTTCTGTTTTCTCTATTGGCTGTTGTAACGAGTATCGACACTATAACGAGCCAAACCGATGCCAACCCAACTCCCAGACATAGTGCGGGGAATCCCACTAGTTGTTGTTGTTGTTATTATACATACATACACATATACATATACATACACATACACATACACACATACACATACATACACACACACACACATACATACATACATACATACATACATACATACATACATACATACATACATACATACATACATACATACATACATACATACATACATACATACATACATACATACATACATACATACATACATACATACATACACACACATACGTATACATACACATTGGTTAACGGGTACAAAAACGATAACTTGTTATATTGGTAAATTATAACTACGTCATCGAAGATGGGTTTTCTTAGTATAACAGGGAAGCGGAATACACTCGCTTCTTCACCAATTAATTTCATCTTCGTATGTGAAATTCTTTGCCCCCATGGGTATCAAAGACGAAGATTCCAACAAGACTTTGATCTTTGTTTCCCAGTTAACTTACCGTGTATAAATGACAAAACTACATACACGAAAGCGGTATTTTAATTCAGAGACCACCTATTACCAAACCGACACCGACGATCTAAAAGATGGTGTAAAGGGAGGCTTTAACAAGGGACGTAAAGTTTAATTAATCAACAATACTAACATCTTTTTTTGTTTGGGATTTTGAAGCAACACATGAAACCACATATTGAGAAAATATTCGACGGACGCTGGTCGTAATTTCTATAGGAGATTATAACGAGAAAACAAGTCAACTATTTACCTGAGATAAGATCGTGTTTTTTTTTTTTTGGAATTGTCCATTTCAGCGTCAGAAAAGCCGTCGAGAACCTGTTATCGGACAAATGATTGGGAATCAAACCTGAAAAAGCCTAGTGTGGACTATTATTGGGATTTAGTCATCATCAGATCACTGACAAGTGTTCTTTCTATCGTATATTTCCGACGAATAACTGATAGTTAACTTTTCATTTTTTAACAAACCTGGGTATTAACGTTAATTGTTTGTTAAACTATTAGTATCTAAATACGTTATTTTGTGCAAGCTACATGGACTAACTATGTTAATACCCTAGAAGTTAATTCCTCCAAATGTTACAAAATGAAAAGTTATGATATGTACCAATCGGTTGATAAATAATTCGTTGAGTGGATCAAGCTCAAAAGAAATTAGGAAGAAACAAGACTTGAGATAATTCTCTAATTTTTCATTCATAACATAATAAATCAATATTGGCTGTTATATAACCTACAAAATGAGATCCAAACTAACTGCAACAAATTAGGAAACACTAACCCACTAGACCCACTATTATCCACTAACTACTTAAAGAAAACACTAAACATGAAAATAATATGCAACAAACAACGTGGGCAGTAAACAAATTAGACTTCATTTAATGCATAGGTTATGTGGGTGTTTGGCACGTAACAATCTACCCCTCTTGAACTCGCCTTGTCCTCAAGGCGAAAATCCAATTCGGCCACGGTGGATGCCACTCGATTCTTCCGTCCGCATTCGGAAAAGTATTAATTAACCGCCATGGCAGTTGCCACTCGATTTTTCCGGTTGCATTTGGTGCGGTATCGATAGGTCGCCACGATGGGCGCCATCCGCCATGCGCAAAACCCATGATTGGCTCATCTTCATTTGCTGCCATCTCACATCCTATGTTAACCCAACTAATTAAAGATCCTTCAGTTGTGGAAGTTGCAATTTGAATTTTCTTCTCGTGTAATTTTGATGCTTCTAGAGGTATTAAATGAAAAGGGTAATGCACCACAATTTTACACCCAACAACATGGACAAGTTTGGTGACTGGTTTTGGGGATGGGCGCGGTGCAAACAGGCCAAGTGACAACGATGGTTTTAGTGTAGGTTGTATAGGAGGGGCAGGAACTTGTGTCACAGGTTGGAAGGGTGCAAAAGGTCGAGTTTCCACTGCGGGTTTTGGGGTTGCAGGTTGTTCAAAGGCTGGCACGGTTGTAGATTGGCTGAAGTTGGTGGAATTTGGAGTGATGGTTGTTGGCGGTGTGGTGGCGGAAGGTAACGGTAGCGCTAGAGCGAAAACTGATGTTGGAGGTATATTGGTTTGGGGAGCTTCCCACGCGGTTCGAATTGATCGGAACTCGTTGAGAAGGGTTTGCAACTGAGACTCGAGCTTCGCAAGGGATTCGTTCATCCATTGGTAGAACTCGGTTTCGGATAGAGTGTGACCAACCATGGTCGGGGGGATCACGACGGCTCTGATACCAATTGATATGTACCAATCGGTTGATAAATAATCCGTTGAGTGGATCAAGCTCAAAAGAAATTTAGAAGAAACAAGACTTGAAATAATTCTCTAATTTTTCATTCATAACATAATAAATCAATATAGGCTATTATATAACCTACAAAATGAGATCCAAACTAACTCCAACAAATTAGGAAACACTAACCCACTAGACCCACTATTATCCACTAACTACTTAAAGAAAACACTAAGGCTAGAGGGTGTGGGATGGAGCCCTTGGGGGTTATAGATGACACCTCAGCGCCACGTAGGCGCCACGTCAGCCAAGTGGGCTTTATAACGCCCCCTTTAATATGGTGGGTGTGGGGTATAGCGCCCCGGGCGCTATAGAGAAAAAAAAATAAAAAAAAAAATTTTTTTTGATTGGTGCAAAAAGAGGGCCCCACCTGATAAAGCCCCTTCCCTCTCGTTATCACCATGGAGCCCCATCTATAGCGCCCCTTCTTAATTCGGGCGGTGTGGGTGTATAGCGCCCGGGGCGCTATAGACGGTGACGTGGCGGGTATGGCGCCCCCCACACCCTCCAGCCTAAACATGAAAATAATATGCAACAAACAACCTGGGCAGTAAACAAATTAGACTTCATTTAATGCATAGGTTATGTGGGTGTTTGGCACGTAACAAGTTAATACCCTAACAGATGATTTTAAACTATTAGTAGCTAAGTATGCTATTTCGTGCAAACCAGGGACTAACTATGTAATTAACTCTATATAAAAATGATCAAATTTTAGTTTATTTGAATACTTTCTAATACTTTATGCACCGTTTATTAATATGCTTATTATATTAGCAGAACCCTATAGATCAATACAAATACTATTCTAGTTTTAACCTAGTGCTTAAAATGACCTCTATGTTCTATCAAACACATTTGTTAACTCATAAATTTCAAGCTTTGGATAATAAATGAGTCAATCGAGCTCGATCTCAAGAATAACGCCCGAGCTCATATATTAGTTCATTATAATAATGATAGAATAATAAACCAAACATCGTGCTTGGGCTTAGGCTCGGGCTCAAGCACCATTATGAAAATATATTTGAGTTGTGCACATTGTTCCTAACCAAGTAAAGTGCAGATTCCCTTCTACACGGCTTGCTTCATTACAAACCCTAGGGTTATGATCAGAATGACAAGGACAAGACAACTCAAAGTCATTTTAGCGTGCTTTCAAATAAAATGATAATAGTCATATTGCCCGCTAAATTTAGGCTTCCACTATTCTCACACTACTAAATCTTATTTTCACATCATTTTTCACTCTATCTTTCTCTCTCTCTATATATCTACGTATGTATAAAAAATATAAAGAGAAGGGGTGTGTGAATATTATTAACTCGCTAAATCATTTGTAATCAAGAAACAATCAAAGATATACGTTATTTATTTAAAATTATTTTCGTTTGGAGATCCATTTAAGCCGTACAGCACTAAATTCTGATATTTAAATCTGAAAACAAGTGCTTGTGAACTTATATAATTGTCCGTGATGAAATTCGATTAATATTATCAAAAGACACGTCATACATCTTATTGTTTAAAGGACAAATAATAAACTTTTGGACAGCTAATCATTTATTTCAGTTATTCTATGCTATGCCGGATCTATTCACACACACATTTGGTCTATTCACACACCCAAACGCCCTGCTATGGCCAAAGCGGGATGCTTTGGATTAAAGTCAACAGACAAAAGCTGAGCACGTCACTTCCTGTCCGGCGACCTCGTACCGAAGCGGCCCGCTTTGGCCAAAGCGGGGCGTTTTGGTCTGGCAATTTATTTTTGGAGGGAAAAAGTAGGGTTTTGGTGAAAAAAATGGTTGTTGGTTTGTTGTTTGATTGTATTTGGTTGTGTTTTTTTGTTGAAAGATTGTAGATTTTTATTTTTATTTTTATTTTATAAGACATATTTAATTTAAAGTTGATTTAAAGTTATTTTATTTTTACGAGTTAATTACTGTTTTCGTCCTTGTGGTTTGTCAAAAATCACTATTTCAGTCCCTATGGTATCACTTTCGTAACCATTTCAGTCCCTGTACTAACAGAATAAATGGATTGAAATGGTTACGAAAGTGAAACCAAAAGGACTGAAATGGTTACGAAAGTGAAACCACAAGGATTGAAATCGCAATTTTTAAACTAATGGACTGAAATAGTGATTTTTGACAAACCACATGGACCAAAACAGTAATTAACTCTATTTTTACAAAAACATATATATATTAGTGTTATTAATTTATCAAGTAATAAGTTACTTTTTTATATTTTTTTTGTCAATTTATATGATATCTTTGACTAATTTATATTGTTATGTTCTTTTAGTTTTCATGATGAAACCGGAGCTGTTATCTCGGTTCTTTAGTACTTTCATGATAAATACAATGTTCATATTCGTTATCCAGTGCAGAAAAATGTGGTTTCTGTATCGATTATTCAGATCTCTATTCGGTCATCTTTCAAAACTGCAATACTCGAATGTACAGAAAATCCCGAAGAAGTTTAACAGAGATCACCGGAAGCAAATCCTGTTGAACAACAATGTCCTGTTAATTGTTTCAGATGACATGCTTGGTAACAAAGAGTAACACTTTCTTCTTTTGTTTTTCGATCTTTGTTAGTTGTTAATATTTTATTTTTTCTACTTTTAGAAAGGTTTGAGTGAGAAAGTTGTAGTCAAATTACAGTTAGTCTTAAAGGGTACAAAAATGTGATGATACCAAAAGAAGCAGCTCTTTGGACACTGTTGGGTTATCATCTTTCAACCTCATGTTGATAAGTGTGTGTTTATTTTGATTTAATGCTTCAGTTTACTTGAATCTTTGTGTGTGTTTTTTATTGCAATTCAGTCAAGACCGATACGGGTAAGATTGTGCCACTTGATGTTAAAGGCTCAGACACTGTTGGCAGCGTCAAGCTCAAAATACAGGCCAAGGAACATATCCCCTTTGACCAACAGGAGCTGATCTTCAACGAGAGAAATCAAGTGTCTGTCTATTCAATTGAGAGAAATCACTGCATTACATCCCTGTTGAAAAACATAATCGATAATTTTTTTTAGGGAAAATGGGGTTGAAAGATGATAACTCAACAGTGGTGGATCTCATTCTACAACTTCGATAAATTCAGGGCTATCCTCAAATAATGTTTCCTATATGTTTGAAGACCAACAAATGTCCAAAGTGCTGCTTCTTCGTTCGCCTGACTAGGCGATAAAGAACCCCTAAAACGGGACATAATCCCAAATTGTCTAGAGAAGCGTTTTTATCATGTGTCATATGAAACAAGTGTCTGACTTAGACAACGGTATCTCAATGAAAGGAATTCTAAAAAGGAAAAGAGACACAACTCGTGTAGTTGCAAAAAGCAGAATCACATTCATTTTCCTTCAATTTCCAGAACATTCTCCACAAACTATAACAAATTCCTTTTCCTTCAATTCTATTGATGTGTCATCTTTGGAGTTAGTAGGATTTCCAAATACAGCAGTAGGATCCGTACTTAAAGGTATCTCTCTAAAAGAAATCCATCAAGCTCAAAAGGAAAACTTGTGTTTCCCATAGTCACAAACAATTGCGGTTTTTATTTCCCATAGCCACCGTTTCCATAATAAAAAAACGGTTGCGGTTTGCTCATTCAATCTTCATTGCTTCATTAAAATTAACAAGGCGGTCTCGGTTGCATATTTTAGGGAGACCTTTAAGTACGGATCCTACAGCTGCATTTGGAACAAGATCACCATTTCAGGGTTTTAGACAACCTGGGACTATGTTCCATTTTAGGGTTTCTTCATCACCTATAACAATGTCGATAAACATTGATCGGAACCCGCCGCTTAAATCTCAGTTATGTCTCATTGCATTATAACAATACTGACAGGGGTGCTGGTCTTTTCTCCCACTGTGCAAACTTGAAAAATCTCACCAACAGTGATCAAGTTAAAGGAAGGCTGGTGAAGGTTAGCTGACACTCGCCATTCTCTTGCACCTTCTGCAGACATGCATCTCTAAGAAGTCAGCGAGAGTTAAAAGACACTCGTGAAGGTTAGCTGACGCTCCATGGGCTATGAGGCAGTCGTGATCCAAATCAGTCGTTGTTAAGCAAACAAACATGGTAAAAGATGATGCCTTGTGCCCTTTGATGTATTACTTTTTGTTACATGATGTCTACATGTGTTTTGAAATAAGCTTTGTTCTTGGTTTAATGAAGCTACACCTTCATCTTATAGGCCTATACAATGCGAAAGAAAAGATGCCTTGTGCCCTTTATATCTTTTCATGGTGTTTTTTTAAAGGCTAACACACGTAAAATCTAGTTATATTCCTACATTTATATCTTTTGTCCTGACAAACTAGCTCGGGCTAGACCCCTCAAGTTGTCATTCATATCTTTTTGTTCACTGACAAACTATGTGACATGTGTCTGGTCCAGTGGTCCCGGTACATTCAAGATAATGTTCTCTGGCAAGTACTGTTTAATATCTGATTGAGAAGCACTAAAATAATAACGGTTCTCCAATTCCAGATCAGTAATGTAAGGAGAGACGTTGAGATAACGGACATCCATCAAGCTCAAAAGGAAAACTTGTGTTTTCCATTGTCACAAACGATTGTTGTTTTTATTTCCCATAGCCACCGTTTCCGTAGTAAAAAAACGGTTGCGGTTTGCTCATTCAATCTTCATTGCTTCATTAAAATTAACAAGGCGGTCTCGGTTGCATATTTTAGGGAGACCTTTAAGTACGGATCCTACAGCTGCATTTGGAACAAGAAGTCCAAAAATCCATTCATTATCTGTTGTTGTCTCAACAATATGATTGCACGCATCGAATTTGATAACTGTGACAGCTTATTAAAAGTAGAAATCACCTCCAATCCTTTCCTGGTCAAATCACACAATATACAGTTTAAACTTATCATGTGTTGCAGTTTGTATTTCCTATAGCCACCTCACGAAATGAGGTTTCATTATCATGAGAAACGAAGAAATTTGATCTTGGAAGGTATCGAAGATTTGGATACAAATTCAAGTCACGAAGATGACTCTGCAGTAGTTGATCATGACGACTATAATAAAACGAAAGGGATTTCGAGCAGTTGGTCGATGACAAAATGATATTGAAATTTGTGAGCCTTCAAATTAACGACGAAGTTTTCTCTGTCGCTAATTTCTCCATTCACCATGAAATCGAACAGTTTCTTCATAGATTTCGTCCGGTTTCAAAGCCTGTTGAGGATTGCGAGTGTTCTAGACTCGTTCAAGGCATGCTTGTTTGTGCGATTTATAGAAATAAGGATAAAGCTCTATATTTTGATTATTCATGCTTGCGCGTATATCCGATGAAAACAGTTGCCTGAATTGCTTTGGTGATTGCTTTGGAAAAATTGTAACAAATAGTGAGTTATTTGCACGAAATGAAAAGAACAAAAATAAGGTGCATACATACCCTGTCTTATTGGATACTGATTGGAGTTCAGAAGGTTTTTTAAGGGATGAAGATGCCCTTTGTTTGGACGCCACATTGTTTGGAAACGTCGCACGCTTCATTAACCATAGGTATTTATATGTACGTTACACGTTTAAATAACTACAAATGTTTACTGCTTTTTTTGTATGCATCGACTGAAAATTCATTTGGCTGGTTTGATAGATGTGTGGATGCTAACATGGTAGAGATCCCTGTTGAAGTGGAGTCACCAGATCACCATTTTAGGGTTTTAGACAACCTCGGACTATATTCCATTTTAGGGTTTCTTCATCACCTATAACAATGTCGATAAACGTAGATCGGAACACGCCGCTTAAATCTCAGTTATGTCTCATTGCATTATGACAATACTGATAGGGGTGCTGGTCTTTTCTCCCACCGTGCAAACTTGAAAAATCTCACCATAACACATTGTAGACTGGTGGGCTTGAATGGTTTTAATATATTTAATCTTGCACGATCTAGTCTAATACTTGAAAATGAATATGATCGTGTCAAGATCTTTATCTATCATGTCATCGACCAACTGCTCGAAATCCCTTCTGTTTCTCGGGTTCGCATTTATCATGTGTCATGCGATTGTCTAAAGAAGCGCTTTTATCATGTGTCATCTGATTGTCATTCTAAATAACTAGCAGAAGACGTGTCGGGTTCTTCTGCTAGTTATTCGGAATGTTTCGAATCATCATAGAAGACGTGTCGGTTTCTTCTGCTAGTCACAAACGGTTGCGTTTGTATTTCCCATAGCCACCGTTTCCGTAGTAAAAAACTGTTGCGGTTTGTAATAAAACGAAAGGGATTTCTCCATCGCTAATTTCCCCATTCACTGTGAAATCGAACAGTTTCTTCATAGATTCTGTCCGGTTTCAAAGCCGGTTGAGGATTACGAGTGTTCTAGACTCGTTGAAGGCATGCTTGTCTGTGCGATTTAAAGAAATAAGGATGAAGCTCTGTATTTTGATGCCGCAGGGAGACATGAAAGAAGACCACCTCACAAAACGAGGTTTCATAATCATGGCCGAATAGAGATCTGAATATCCCCTCAGTAGTTGTTACCACATGACACATGATAAAAGCGCTTCTTTAGACAATCTGGGACTATGTTTCGCAAATTGGGAACCACATATTCGTGTGTAAAAGCTCGGAAAGAGGACCGAATAGAGATCTGAATATCCCCTTGGTAGTTGTAACAACATGACACATGATAAAAGAGCTTCTTTAGACACTTTGGGACTATGTTCCATTTTAGGGTTTCTTCATCACCTATAACAATGTCGATAAACGTTGATTGGAACACGCCGCTTAAATCTCAATTATGTCTCATTGCATTATGACAATATTGACAGGGGTGCTGGTCTTTTCTCCCACTGTGCAAACTTGAAAAATCTCACCATAATATATTGTCTAGAGAAGCGATTTTATCATGTGTCATATAACGCAAACAAGTTCTCCATAGTTTGTGCAAATCAAATCCTGAAATACACTTCATCAATAATCGAGAGAAACTTCTTTGAGGTAACTGCCGATATCTCATCCTTCTTATCTATTTCACAATCAAATCAACTCATAAACAACCAAAACACTACCATAGGTGAACCCTTCAGAAGAAATCGTAGGCTGATACATAAATGTGCATATAATGCATAGAAAACAGCTCAGCAATTTGCATCCACTAACTATACTGTTATTACATCCGAGACGTTTCAAGTGAGTCATATGAAGCAAGTGTCTGCCTATTCAATTGAGAGGAAACATTGCATTATATCCCCGTTGAAAACAAGCTTGAAAAGGTTTAGCACCAACAAGGATCATGTTAAAGGAAGGCTGATGAAGGTTAGCTGGCACTCACCATTCTCTTGCACCTTCTGCAAACATGCATCTCTAAGCAGTCACCAAGAGTGAAAAGACGCTCGTGAGGGTTAGCTGACGCTCCATGAGCTATGAGGCAGTCGCGATCCAAATTGATCATTGTTAAGCAAACAAATATGGTAAATGATGATGCCTTGTGCCCTTTGATGTATTACTTTTTTGTTAGATGATGTCTACATGTGTTTTGAAATAGACTTTGTTCTTGGTTTAATGAAGCTACACCTTCATCTTATAGGCCTATACAAACTCTTGCGGTTTGTATTTCCCATAGCCACCGTTTTCGTAGTCAAAATTTATCTATTCTTTTTTCAATGGGGATGTAATGCAATGATTCCTCTCAATTGAATAGACGGACACTTGCTTCATAGGACTCACTTGAATCATCTCAGAAATAATAACAGTACGTTTGGCATCCATGCCTGGTTGAATTGCAGAAAGAAAAGGACAACGAAGATAAACATTGTATTTATCACGAAAGTACTAAACAACGTGTCGTAAAAGTTGCGTCTTTTAAGAAGTCCAACAATCCGTTCGTTATCTGTTGTTGTCTAAACAATATGAATGCAAGCAACGAATTGGACAACTGTGACAACTTACTAAAAGTTCCTCAGGCTCACGAAAACCGCATTTGTTTTTCAATCAATTCAACTATGTTGGTTCGGTTTAGTTTTTTTTACTGTTTCAGTTATGTTTCAATAAATAATATCTGATCGAGAAGTACTAAAATAACAACGGTTCTCCAATTCAATCTTCATTGCTACATTAAAATTAACAAGGCGGTCTCGGTTGCATATTTTAGAGAGACCTTTAAGTACGGATCCTACAGCTGCATTTGGAATAAGAAGTCCAACAATCCGTTCATTATATGTTGTTGTACTCTCAACAATATGACTGCACGCAACGAATTTGACAACTGTGACAGGTTATTAAAAGTAGAAAATCACCTCCAATCATTTCCTGGTCAAATCACACAATATAAAGTTTAAACTTATCATGTGTTGCAATTTGTATTTCCTATAGCCAACTCACGAAACGAGGTTTCATTATCATGGGAAACGAAGAAATTTGATATTGGAAGGTATCGAAGATTTGGATACAACTTCAAGTCAAGAAGATGACTTTGCAGTAGTTGATCATGACGATTGTAATAAAACGAAAGGGATTTCGAGCAGTTGGTCGATGACAAAATGAATTAAATGAATCAATCGAGTATGATACAACTACCACAATGTCAGATTTTAATAATGTTTCATCGACATTTAAGTTCTAATTAAATTATATTTGAAACAATTCAAACGTCTTATGATACAACTACCACAATGTCATATTTTAATAATGTCCGTCGCTAATTTCTCCATTCACCGTGAAATCGAACAGTTTCTTCATAGATTATGTCCGGTTTCAAAGCCGGTTCAGGATTGCAAGTGTTCTAAACTCGTTGAAGGCATGCTTGTTTGTGTGATTTACAGAACTAAGGATGAAGCTCTGTATTTTAATGCCGCGGGGAAACATGAAAGAAGACCACCTCACGAAACGAGGTTTAATAATCATGGCCAAATAGAGATCTGAATATCCCCTCGGTAGTTGTTACCACATGACACATGATAAAAGCGCTTCTTTAGACAATCTGGGACTATGTTCCGCAAATTGGGAACCACATATTCATGTGTAAAAGCTCGGAAAGATGACCGAATTGAGATCTGAATATCCCCTTGGTAGTTGTTATAACATGACACATGATAAAAGCGCTTATTTAGACACTCTGGGACTATCTTCCGTTTTAGGGTTTCTTCATCACCTATAACAATGTCGATAAATGTTGATTGGAACACGCCGCTTAAATCTCAGTTATGTCTCATTGCATTATGACAATACTGACAGGGGTGCTGGTCTTTTCTCCCACTGTGCAAACTTGAAAAATCTCACAATAACACATTGTCTAGAGAAGCGGTTTTATCATGAGTCTTATAACACAAACAAGTTCTCCACAGTTTGTGCAAATCAAATCCTGAAATACACTTCATCAATAATCGAGAGAAACTTCTTCGAGCTAACTGCCGATATCTCATCCTTCTTATCTATTTCTTAATTAAATCAACTCATAAACAACCAAAACACTACAATAGGTGAACCCTCCAGAAGAAATCGCAGGCTGATACATAAATGTGCATATAATGCATAGAAAAGAGCTCAACAATTTGCATCCACTAACCATACTGTTATTACATTATATCCCCGTTGAAAATAAGCTTGAAAAGGTTTAGCACTAGCAGGGATCATGTTAAAGGAAGGCTGGTGAAGGTTAGCTGACACTCGCCATTCTCTTGCACCTTCTGCAGACATGCATCTCTGAGCAGTCACCGAGAGTGAAAAGACGCTTGTGAAGGTTAGCTGACGCTCCATGAGCTATGAGGCAGTCGCGATCCGAATTGATCGTTGTTAAGCAAACAAATATGGTAAAAGATGATGCCTTGTGCCCTTTGATGTATTACTTTTTTGTTACATGATGTCTACATTTGTTTTGAAATAGGCTTTGTTCTTGGTTTAATGAAGCTACACCTTCATCTTATAGGCCTATACAAACGGTTGCAGTTTGTATTTCCTATAGCCATCGTTTCCGTAGTCAAAATTTATCGATTCTTTTTTTCAATAGGGGTGTAATGCAATGATTCCTCTCAATTGAATAGACAGACACTTGCTTCATAGGACTCACTTGAATCATCTCGGATGTAATAACAGTACGTTTGGCACGTGCCTGGTTGAATTGTAGAAAGCAAAGGATAACGAAGATGAACATTATATTTATCACGAAAGTACTAAACAACGTGTCGTAAAAGTTGCGTCTTTTAAGAAGTCCAACAATCCGTTCGTTATCTGTTGTTGTCTCAACAATATGAATGCAAGCAACGAATTTGACAACTGTGACAGCTTACTAAAAGTTCCTCAGGCTTATGAAAACCGCACTGGTTTTTCAATCAATTCAACTATGTTGGTTCGGTTTAGCTTTTTCCGACTGTTTCATTTATGTTTCAATAAATCATATCTGATCGAGTAGCACTAAAATAACAACGGTTCTCCAATTCAATCTTCATTGCTACATTAAAATTAGCAAGGCGGTCTCGGTTGCATATTTTAGAGAGACCTTTAAGTACGGATCCTACAGCTGCATTTGGAACAAGAAGTCCAACAATCCGTTCATTATATTTTGTTGTCTTAACAATATGACTGCACGCAACGAATTTGACAACTCTGACAGATTATTAAAAGTAGAAATCACCTCCAATCCTTTCCTGGTCAAATCACACAATATAAAGTTTATACTTATCATGTGTTGCAGTTTGTATTTCCCATAGCCAACTCACGAAACGAGGTTTCATTGTCATGGGAAACAAAGAAATTTGATATTGGAAGGTATCGAAGATTTGGATACAACTTCAAGTCACGAAGATGACTTTGCAGTAGTTGATCATGACGACTGTAATAGAACGAAAGGGATTTCGAGCAGTTGGTCGATGACAAAATGAATTAAATGAATTAATCGAGTATGATACAACTACAACAATTTCAGATTTTAATAATGTTCATCGACAATTAAGTTCTAATTAAATTATATTTGAAACAATTCAAACGTCTTAGGATGCAACTACCAGAATGTCAGATTTTAACAATGTCCGTCACTAATTTCTCCATTCACCGTGAAATCAAACAGTTTCTTCATAGATTCCGTCCGGTTTCAAAGCCGGTTAAGAATTGCGAGTGTTCTAGACTCGTTGAAGGCATGCTTGTTTGTGCGATTTACAGAAATAAGAATAAAGCGCTGTATTTTGATGCCGCGGGGAAACATGAAAGAAGACCACCTCACAAAACGAGGTTCCATAATCATGGCCGAATAAAGATCTGAATATCTCCTCGGTTGTTGTTACCACATGACACATGATAAAAGCGCTTCTTTAGACAATCTGGGACTATTTTCCGCAAATTAGGAACCACATATTCATGTGTAAAAGCTCGGAAAGATGACCGAATAGAGATCTGAATCCCCATGGTAGTTGTTACAACATGACACATGATAAAAGCGCTTCTTTAGACCCTCTGGGACTTTGTTCCGTTTTAGGGTTTCTTCATCACCTATAAGAATGTCGATAAACGTTGATTGGAACACGCCGCTTAAATCTCAGTTATGTCTCATTGCATTATGACAATACTAACAGGGGTGCTGGTCTTTTCTCCCACTGTGCAAACTTGAAAAATCTCACCATGACACATTGTCTAAAGAAGCGGTTTTATCATGTGTCATAGAACGCAAACAAGTTCTCCATAGTTTGTGTAAATCAAATCCTGAAATACACTTCATCAATAATCGAGAGAAACTTCTTCGAGCTAACTGCCGATATCTCCTCCTTCTTATCTATTTCACAATCAAATCAACTCATAAACAACCAAAACACTACCATAGGTGAACCCTCCAGAAGAAATCGTAGGCTGATACATAAATGTGCATATAATGCATAGAAAAGAGCTCAACAATTTGCATCCACTAACCATACTGTTTTTACATCCGAGACGATTCAAGTGAGTCATATGAAGCAAGTGTCTGCCTATTCAATTGAGAGGAATCATTGCATTATATCCCCGTTGAAAACAAGCTTGAAAAGGTTTAGCACCAGCAGGGATCATGTTAAAGGAAGGCTGGTGAAGGTTAGCTGACACTCGCCATTCTCTTGCACCTTCTGCTGACATGCATCTCTGAGCAGTCACCGAGAGTGAAAAGACGCTCGTGAAGGTTAGCTGATGCTCCATGGGCTACTAGACTCATTCAAGGCATGCTTGTTTGTGCGATTTACAGAAATAAGGATGAAGCTTTGTATTTTGATACCGCGGGGAAACTTGAAAGAAGACCACCTCACGAAACGAGGTTTCATAATCATGGGAAACGAAGAAATTTGATCTTGGAAGGTATCCAATATTTGGATACAACTTCAGGTCACGAAGATCACTTTGCAGTAGTTGATCATGACGACCGGTTGAGTCGTAGGGAAAACATTTCCTCAGAGGAGGGTGGGTAGTATGAGTCTGAGTATATTGTGGTTCGTGAAAGGGTAGGGATAATGTTTTATGGGTGGTGAGTTGTGGTTGATTTATAGGAGGAGGTTATGAAACGAATATATGTTTATGCGAATTTAAAGGACTTGCAAGGAATGCTACCTTCTATGCGGGCTTTCCATCCATAAAGGACTTGCAAGCATGATAAAAGCGCTTCTTTAGACAATCTGGGACTATGTTCCGCATTGTAGACTGGTGGGCTTGAATGGTTTTAATATATTTCATCTTGGACTATCTAGTCTAATACTTGAAAATGGATATAATCGTGTCAAGATCTTTATCTATCATGTCATCGACCAACTGCTCGGGTTCGCATTCGACAGAAGACACCAACTTCCGGTTTCTCGGGTTCGCATTCGACAGAAGACACCAACTTCCAAAAATGTGGGTCGAAACGCCCCGCTTTGGCCAAAGCGGGGCGTTTAGGGTTCAAACATTCCACCTGTATAATATCACATCAAGTCTCATCAGCCATTGTCGGAAGAAAAAACCCTAAACACCCCGCTTTGGCCAAAGCGGGGTGGTTCAACTGATATCGTACACCATCACATCACCGTTTGTCTGGAAAACAGGCCAAAACGCCCCGCTTTGGCCAAAGCGGGGCGCTTCGAAAGGGTGTGGAAATATGGTTTGGGTGTGTGAATAGCATGACCCAAAAAAAACCATTAAATGATAAATTGGCTGGGTAATCAAGTTGAGTTGAGCTTGAGTTCCATTAAACTTGAGGTTAGCTAGTTTAACTCAACAAACATTGAACTTGGCTCGTTACAAAGCCCGAACTCGTCTCGTAAAACAATTTTCAAGCCCATCGGGTATGGGTGCCCCCAAAATGGAGTATTACGTAATTTAATAGGCGTATAATAGGAGTCGTTCACAGGGTAAGGTTATTGTAAAAAAAGGTTAAAAGTGTGAGAAGTGTGAGAAATATTGTGGAGATTATATGTGTCCTCAATCTAAATTAATTCAAAAGGGTAAACAAGTAATTTTATCATTAATTCAATTAATTTAAAATCTTCCATAACCGCCACCTTATTTATAGGAACAAGACTTTTTTAAAAGATTTCAATAAAAACACTACGAATAACACTACAACCACCCTTCAGCACCATTCAATAATTACATGACACTATTCAATAAGTATATAACATCATTTTAAAGATATCTTTAAAAACACTACAAATAACACTACAAATCACCACTCAGCACATATATAACACTATTCAATAGTTATATAAAACAATTCAATAAGTATATAACACCATTCAATAATTATATAACACCATTCAATAAATATATAACAATGTTAAAGACACTTCAAAACACCATTCAACAGTTCATAACACTATAATAAGTACATAACACTACAAAACAAGATATAACACTACAAATCACTATAAACACTATGAATAATATATAACACCATATTACCCTATTATAACTCTGTATAACAATACAACCTCGTCGTTCCACTGCCGGCACCACCACTGCCGCCCGCCGTTGTGGGGAGGTGGCCAATGCCGCCTCTCTATAGTCTCTGATTCGAAGATGTCGATGATTCGGAGCGGTGGAGATGTCAATGATTTGGAGCCACGAAAGAGAACGGCGGAGACGTCGCTGCATCGATGATGATGAAGCAATGATGAAGTTGTTGTATCGTTGATGATGATGATTTGAGATGTAAACTGATGATGATGATGATGATGATTTGGGAGGGATTGATGATGATGATTCAAGATCTTTGATCTGGAGAAGAAGGAGGATTCGAATTCACAGATCTGGAAGAAGAAAGGGGATTCGAAATTGTAGGGATTTGATTTAAAGTTTCATATTTTCAAGTGGATGTAAAAGACTCTATTACCCCTACAATTTTCAAATCAGTCCAAAATAATAAAACACATTTTACAATTTTGTCCCTATTGATCTCAACCATTAGATCAAAGATCTAATGGTGTAGATTCTTTCTTACCTTTCTCACAAAAAACCTCTTTTTTACAGGAACCTCTGTCGTCATTCACAAACACATATACAGAAGCGCAAATACATATATAGGGGAAGGTTCGAATGAAAACCACTAGTTATTGTGAAAACTCGAAAACTAATTAAAAAAAGCCAAAAAAACATACAATTTTTTTTTTTGCAAACCAATTTTCGCAGGTTTTATTATATAAAAAAATTTCAAAAAAAAAAATTTTTGTGTAGTGCACATGTGTAATACTACACATGTGTATGTGCTACACATGTGTATGTGCTACACATGTGTATGTGCTACACATGTGTATGTGTACTACACATGTGTAGTATTACACATGTCCACTACACAAAAAAATTTTTTTTTTTTTTTTTTGAAAAAAAGTTTTTTTTTTTGAAAAAAAGTTTTTTTTTATACATAAAAAGCAGTGATTTTTATAAAAAAAAATTGAAAAAAAAATTTTGTATGTTTTTTTGGCTTTTTTTTTTAATTAGTTTTCGAGTTTTCACAATAAAAGTGGTTTTCATTTGAACCATCCCCTACATATATATATATATATATATGTGTGTGTGTGTGTGTGTATTTATGTAGAGGAAGGTTAACGTACAATAGTTCTTAACGTACGATGCGTACGATGTTAAATCACGCATGATAAGAAATTCAAACTCTAATCACGCATGAACAAAACCACATAATCGTTTTTTTAATAAATTTCAAAACGTGTTCTAAATGAAAATTACATTAAAATAGAAGGTAGACGGACAACAGGTTGTGCTGCTACCCTCCTTTTGAATTGCAAAACTAAGTCATTTAATTAAAAACTATATCCATAGATCTCGTGGCCATAATATTACTATGCATGACTCTTTAATTAAACTCGAATAAGTAGGTCCAGAGTCTCTGGCATAAGGAAACCAAAAGTATTAAAAGCAAATGCGATAAACACGTGTTGGTTATCAAGGCTCGCTTTCTCGCATGAACAAATTATATAATCAGGTATGAAGAAATCATATAATCACGCATGAACAAATAAGAAAATCACTCATGTGGTAAACCCTAATCACGCATGTTATATTTTTTTCATACGTGATAAAGGTTTGAATTTTATAACATGCATGATTTAATATCGTAGTACGCATTGCACGTTAAGAATTATTGTATTTAAAAAAAAATTCTATGTATGTATGTATGTACGTACATAATGTTTAGAAAATGTAGAGTGTGTAGGTATGATGGTTGTGTATCTCAAGGGAGGAATATGATTGTTTCAGTTATAGTTAAGAGTAAAATGCACGGATAGTCCCTGTGGTTTGGTGAAATTTCACCTTTAGTCCCCAACTTTTGGAAATTACACTGGTAGTCCCTGTGGTTTGACATTTTGTTACTCGGATAGTCTCTGGAGTGGATGTCCGTTAGTTTTCTCCGTTAAGTCCATATGAAATTACAAAACTACCCTTCCTTTTGTTAAAATATAAGAAATAATTCACACCCACAAATATGTATATAAACACACACACTCACTCACTCACTCTAAAAGTCATACACTGACTTTCTCTCTACTCGTTATTTCTCAGGCAAACCCCCACCACCACTTGCCACCACCAGCACCACCACCTGCCACCAACACCAGCCACAACCCCCACACAGCCACCTTCAAATCCGGCAATCACCATCTCTACCGTTGGCACATGCCTGTACAACGTGTCGTACGGCGATGGATCCTACACCATCGGAGATTTCGTGACGGAGATGCTAATGCTTCAAGGATCTACAACCGTTGTGAATATTGCCATCGGATGTGGACACAATAATGAAGGATTATTCGTCAGAGCTGCTGGATTAATCGGATTAGGCAGCAGACGGATATCATTTCCGTCACAAATCAACGCCAAGTCATACTCTTACTGCCTTGTGGTGGATCGCGATTCCAACGAAGGGGACGAAGGAGTTACCGGCGGCAACAGGTGTGGCGTTGTTTTATACTTGTTATGATTTGTCGATTTGGCCTGATTTTGCAGGTTTCAGTTTCATTTTGGCCCGATTCTGCTCCAATCCAAGTTTGATTTGGCCTGATTTTGTTTACACATTAGCTGGGTTTTAGTTTTGTTGTGAAAAGATTAAATCTTTTGTGGGTGGCTTGATGATATCCATGGCTCTACTACAGATTTGGGTTTTTTTAGGAGCTAGTAGTTGATTTTAGGGTCGTGTTGGTAGAGAAAAGGTGATGATGGAGGGTGGTGGTTTTCCGTGGTGGTGGCAATTGGTGATTTTAGGAGGTGGTGGCAAGTGACGGTTTCAATAGGTGGTGGGTGGTGATGGTTTTAGGAGGAAGAAGAAGAAGTGTAAGGTGGGGCCCACCATTTTTTTATTTCTTTTATTGCTTTAATTATCTTTTTCTATTAATAAGGGAAATTTTGTAATTTCACATGGACTTAACGGAGAAAACTAACGGACATTCACTCCAGGGACTATCCGAGTAACAAATCGTCAAACCACAGGGACTACTAGTGTAATTTCCAAAAGTTGGGGACTAAAGGTGAAATTTCACCAAACCACAGAGACTATCCGTGCATTTTACTCTATAGTTAATTTGTTTAAATTCCACTGTTTATATGACCCTAACCTTGTAAATGCAAAACATGATTGAAGAAGGAAAATGAAAAAAAGAATCTTGGATGATGCAGTACATCATCTAACAAAAGATAAGAATATGCCTTTTCGGACCCGCCACCTCACAGGACTGAGCATATACAGTCTTCAGACAGTCATATAGCACACCAACTTGTAACATAATTGATATTAGAAAATGATAGATATATTACTTCGTCGTTTGAATTTATAAAGGTTTTTTATAAACTCACGTTAATTATCATTACACAAAACCTAATCCAACAGGTTCAGTCAGACGTGTTTTTTCACATACCCGTAAGCTATTGTTTTGTGCATTTGAAACAGATATACGAGAATTCGTCAATAATTTTTATTAACTGAAGAGATAAATATCCCATATGGGTACATCAGTACAACATTGGACCACTAACCGTAAGCTCTAGACCATGACATCCGAACCACTACGCATAAGCCCCGTATCACCAAGTCTAGATCAATGATCACCACATATGGAGTTTGGACCACTAGGCGAGTCCTGACAAAGAAACTCTGGACTAAGCAGATTAAGGGGTTTCTTGATGAAAATGCAATTTATACGATGTAATTTCACCTACGACACATTTAATACGAGATCTCACCAACAGATCGAGGGGATCTAGGGGAAGGGTGATTGGACCTTCATACGAACATATATACTCTGATTTAATACACTCATTAAACACACTCTCAACCAAAAGTTATTTATTCTCACATCAGAAGAGTCAGGGCATAAAGGAAAATCTCATTCTCCATATGGTGCGGCTAATGACCATTACAACATAGAATTTAGATTGAAGACCTCGGCTTGTTGTTACGCTAACTCATTAGCATTACAATTCTCATCGAAGAAGCATCTGGCGGCTGGCGCGACACATGTTTTGTGAGAGTGCATGCCTCTGTTAAATAAGATATCCTTTTAGACACCCATTGTTGTTTGGGTTAAATGCAAGATTGTAATCACACATTGTATTCATACTTCAAACTTTGGCAACATGGAAACATCGTTTTACATTGTACCCACTCTTATAATTAACGCACAGCTTGGACACACAATTATAATCAACACTACATCTTTATATGAATGACACTATTAGAACTACTTTAGACGCAGAGCTAAAATCAACAATACATCTTTATATGAATGACACTATACTCGAATTAAAAAATATAAAATTCTTTAGTTTATGGTATAGCTTTTTTTAAATAATCATCGTCATCATACTCACTAAAACCCACCAATAGCAAGGCTAAGAAGGTAAGGTCTGAGGATGGTAAAATTTAGATAATCTTACATCTACCCCGTAGGAATAGAGAAGTTGCTTCCAGTGAGACCTCCGGCTCGATAATAGTCTCCGTTCTTTTTCGTTCTTTTCACGAAATTAGTAAAATAATGTTAAAATTAGTGCACTTTCACTTTTGCCCCCCAGGTACACATATACATTATATGTAACGCACGCGAGATGTTCTTTTTCTTTTTTTAATAATGAAATTTATAATGGTTATCAAGCAAACATAACTGGTGATACAAGATTTGAATTAAAACAAAATCTTCAAAGTCAAATCTTCATGACTATTTTTTTTAAATACAAATAAGTTTTGTATACTTTTTATTCTTTTTTAAATTATATAATAAATACGAAATTTTATTCTCTTTCAACTAAGTTTTGTATACTTTTTATTATTTTTTAAGTTATATAAGTAATACGAAATTTTATTCTCTTTTAATTTGAGTATAATATTACTCAGTATTTAAAGAAACTTACTAGTTTTAACGCCACCACATGATGCATAATTAACCGTCTCCGTTTTTTTCGTTCTTTTCACGAAATTAGTAAAATAATGTTAAAATTAGTGCACTTTCACTTTTGCCCCCAAGGTCCCACACACACATATACATTATATGTGCATAGCGCACGCGAGATGTTCTTTTTTTTTAATAATGAAATTTATAAAAGTTATCAAGCAAACATAACTGGTGATACTAGATTTGAACTAAAACAAAATCTTCAAAGTCAAATTCATTCTTTGTCCTTTTCATTCTTCAAGTTGAATCTAGCTTCATGACTATTTTTTTAAATACAAATAAGTTTTGTATACTTTTTATTCTTTTTTAAATTACCATACTATAAATTACTATCATGTTGGTGCTTTAGTGATTTATACTCCAAGCTTAGGGAGTTTACCAAAAAAAAATTGTGAGATTTCACTTTCAATCCTAATGTATTCATTTTTTACATTTTAACATCTTTTGTTTTATTTTGTTACTTTTAACATAAATTTTTCCATCTTTTGCAATTTAATCCCAACACATTTTTATTTTCACCTTTGATCCCCGTATTTTTCATCTTTTGCAAATTCTTCGTTATATGTTTCGTTTTATTTTTGCGAGTGAACACACCGCAATATGCGTGTGGATTTCAACATTTTTTCGTCTATTTTTTTCATGTTTAATAGGGCTGTCACAACGCGTCTATTTTTCCCTGTTTGACAGGTTCGTTGCAACGCGTGTGGTCTTAGATCGACTTAGTTATTCTTTTCTATTTTTACGTTTCAGCCTAATTTTTTCGCATTATCATGCCACAACGGGCATGCGTGATTCAACGATTTTATAGATGCTTTTCGTTTGGTGTTATTTTTTCCTTTTTGTTTATTTCTTACGAGCTTTTTTGGTGTTGTTGATCGCTGGTAGTTGTGTAGCATTAGTGCTACTTGGCACGGTTTATGCCCCCGCCGCAACGCGGGGGGACTTAATTCTAGTTATATAATAAATACGAAATTTTATTCTCTTTCAACTAAGTTTTGTATACTTTTTATTATTTTTTAAGTTATATAAGTAATACGAAATTTTATTCTCTTTTAATTTGAGTATAATATTACTCAGTATTTAAAGAAACTTACTTAAAAAATATAGGAAAATTGGTTTTTAATAAACCAACCTTTGTCCCGTTGGTAAATAATAATCTTACCTACGTAATTGGTATACAATAATCCTACATATCAACATGTTGGTACTCAATGAACTTCCGTTAATTTTTTTTAACTGAAGTTAGTTTTTAAGTTTTATTTATTACACAAACAGTCCATGTAGTTGTAATTTACTAGTTTTAACTATTTTAAAACTAGTAAATTACAGTCCCTTGAGTTTTTTTTTTTTTTTTTTTTATAAAATAGGTAAAACTAGTAAATTACAACTACAGGGACTTTTTGTGTAATAAATAAAACTTAAAAATTAAATTCAGTTAAAAAAAATTTAACGGAAGTTCATTGAGTACCAACATGTTGATAGGTACGATTATTGTATACCAATTACGTAGGTAAGATTATTATTTACCAACATGACAAAGGTTGGTTTATTAAAAACCAATTTTCCAAAAATATATATTGTCACACAACTGAAACATTGTAATTATAGTATTATACGCACGCATACACCATTCCCTACATATACAAAAACCAAATGGGGGAATAGTGTCAGGCAGCTGCCTGGCACTCCCCCATTGGACCAACAAGATTTTTGTTTTATATTCATTTTAAAATTACGTTTTTTCCTCTAGCTCCAAATAAAATTACGTTTTTGCCCCCGGCTCAAAATAAAATTACGCTTTTTGTCCCCATCTCAAAAATACGATCTTGCCCTCAATTCAAAATTACGGCTTTGCCTGGCAGTCTCCCATTGGACCAACCAGTTTATTATTTTATACCCATTCTAAAATCACGTTTTTGTCCCTCTCTAAAATTACGGTTTTGCACCCAGCTCAAAGTAAAATTACGCTTTTGTCCCCAGATCAAAATTACGATTTTTCCCTCCATTCAAAATAAAATTGTGGTTTTGCCCTCAGCTCAGAATTACCTTTTCGCCCCCAATTCAAAATAAAATTTTGTTTTTTCCCCCACTTAAAAATTACGATTTTGCCCTCTGGTAAAAAATGTGATTTTTCCCCGTTTAAAAATTGTGATTTCGCCCTCAATTCAAAATTACGTTTTTCCCCAGTTCAAAATAAAATTATGTTTTTGCCCCCAGCTCAACATTACGATTTTTCCCTCGATTCAAAATAAAATTGTGTTTTTGCCTCAAGCTTAAAATTATGATTGTGCCCTTAGTTCAAATTTATATTACGTTGTTACCCCAAGTTAAAAATTACAAATTTGTCCCTATGAAATTTTACAATTTTCCCCAGGTTCAAATTTACAGTACTGCCATTACTTTAGCTTTTGTCAAATTACGATTTTACCGCAGTCAAAAAATACAACTTTCCCTCAGTTAAAAATTACAATACTGCCATTGTTTTGGTTTTTTTTTATCAAAACTATAAAAGTGTTTTGTTTTAATTGGTTGACTCGATTTAATTGTTTTTCATGTCAATGAGCTGACTAACAATCGCTCATTATTCGGTCATCGCCCCGCAACGCGGGCGGGGCACCAACTAGTTTGCCTACATAAATGTGTCACATCTGCCGGTTTCTATAAAGTTTATATAAAAATGATTTTGTGTATAGAAGCTACCTCTATATATAAAATATGATAGTGTATAGAAGCAACCTCTATAAAATATGATAGTGTATAGAAGCAACCTCAACTTTGGCACTTTTGTTCATGGATAGTCTTTGACGTAGATGAAAGTTAGTTTTTCGTGTTAAGTGAGTGCGAAATGACTAAAATGCCCTACAAAACAAAATAATAAAAACAATAAAACATTTTGAGTAAAAACTGCAATTTTACCCTCTGGGGTTTAAGCCAATTGGCACTCTGACCCCCCTCCATGGAAATAATTGCAATTTACCCCCCCCCCCAACGTTGATGTTATGTCGCAATTTACCCCCTGCGGTCTAATTCTGTTTAAAGTCAACATAAGGTATTAACGGTCAAAGGGTATAATCATGTTTTCCACACTAGTTTTATATCTTACTCAACATAACACCCTAATATATCACACTCATTGCAATCTTACCCCCACCTATTAAGCTCTCATTCGTTTCTTCTCCGGCGACATAACGATGAACAGTACGGAGATGGTGAAGGTTTTACAGTCGTCGGTGGTTGTCGGAGAAGGTATATGGTGGTGATGAAGGTGATTCAGGTTGTAGGTGTGAGGAAGACGATAGGAGATGAAGAAGATTATAGATATATTTTAGGTGATTACGATTGATGGTGATGTTGCTGTGGTGTTCAGTGGTTCGAGAACGGAGATGATGACAATGATCAAACTCGAAACCGAAAACTTAACTCGGAACCTCAACTCGAAATCAGAAGATGATGAAGTGAAACGGAGGTGGTTATGATACCAACGATGCAGTTGATAATGATGATCAGACGATGGTGGTTGCCGGCAATAACCTGTCTACTGTCCACTCTTGGAGATCTTTCTCTTAAGCTCTCACTCTTCAGGTTAGCAATAACCTCTATTAGCTGTTAGGGAAATTTATAGTGTTTGTGATTACGAAAATGATTATTACAGAATAAAGTTCCATGCTTGACTGTTGGTTTGATATGTGTGGGTGTTAAATCTACTAACTGTTTAGACAATTAAGATCATGAGGTTCGAAATCTGTTACCGTGTATGTGACGTAGATGATTCTTTGTGAAGGATATTGTTAGGATGATTTGATAGAATGAAATGTTATAAAAATTTGAATGATGAACAATTTCCGGTTAGTGTTTTGTGAAATAATGATGGTGGTTAATCGATTTGGAAGATAACAGTGAAACGGTGATTTGACGATTTAATTCATTGAATATTGTTAGCAATGAAGATGATGTAGATCCTAAACATAAAGGCATGAATATGTATAGCTATATGGTTTACATGTGATGACTGTGTTTAGAAAAGCTTGATGTTGGCTTTCATGGAGTGTACAAAAATATATACATGAGGTACAACCTACTGGAGGTTGCATGATTTGAAAATTTGTGTGATAAATGTTTTGTCTTTTTTCTGTTGATTTAAGAAAGTGGAAGGAATGTTTGTTGGTGACCCCACAACATATGATTCGCACACTGAACGAATGGCAATAACCTCGCACAGGAGACGATGGTGGTTGCGGGAATGGTGAAGATGATGATTTCTAGTGAAGATGATCGGAGTGGTTGAGTAAATTCCATTGGGGGTAATATTGCAGAGTAAAACAAACCATAGGGGGTAACAAGAAAGGGTAATATAGTCATTTCACATTCCATTTAACAGATCTGTTAACTTATTTGACGGCAGGGGGTAAAATTGCGACACAACATCAACGTTGGGGGGGGGGGTAAATTGCAATTATTTCCATGGAGGGGGTCAGAGTGCCAAATGGCTTAAACCCAGGGGATAAAATTGTAGTTTACTCAAACATTTATACATTCAATGAGCCCCACCCAACCCCACACCCAATCAACCCCTCCAATCATTCTTTGTGGGACCCACCATCACCATATTCAACCTACTTCACTCTCCTTTGGAGACCCTCACCCTCCCGCCACCATACTCCACCAGGACCACGATCGCCACCACAACATCACCCTCTCACCACCATGACACCACCCTCTTCTCCATCTCCGCCACAACAACGCCCCCTCACCACCGCCGCCACCATCACCACTGCCACAACCACCCTCCGCCATCATCATCACTGCCACAACCACCCCCCGCCACAACCACCACCGTTGCCATCATCACCGTTGCCAGAACGGATGTAACATTAATAATTTCTAAGGTTTCTACCAGTTCTTCACACTCAAAATACCTCTACAATCTACACATAACTTGTTTCTTATTGAGTTTTATTGATATTGTAGGATTTAAACAAAACAGATTTGAAAGTTTGAAGAATTAAACGAACCTTGATGCTGCCAAAAGGATGACCAACAATCAGCCCTAACCCATCTTCTACACATTGCTTGTAATACCTCTTCGATTCTAGATCAAATTATGTAGAATTCAAGATTTTGATCGCAATTCCGGTAGATTCACCCATAAGTTTGACCACATATTTCTTCACTTCCGAAACTCGTCCCTCTATTTTGTAAGTTCTTGATCTAAGTAAAACACACTTTTCTAGCTGTGGTGATGATGGCGGCGGTGGTGGTTGTGGCGAAGGGTGGTTGTGGCAGTGGTGATGATGGCGGAGGGTGGTTGTGGCGGTGGTGATGATAGCGGTGGTGATGAGAAGGTGGCGCAGACAAAGAACCATGAGGCCGGCCATCTGATTTGCACTTTGAATCTTGGTGCAGTCGAATTTGTGTTTGGACTTATGGAGTTTTATGGTTGTGGTGGTTTAATTGTGGTGGTGGTGGTTTAATTGGTGTTGCAGACAAAAAACGAGAAAAAGTAAGAGAGAAAGGGAAGAGAGGGGGTGGGTGTCTGGGATAGGATAAGGTGGGGCCCACTATTTTTTTAATATTATAAATATAGTAAGGGCATCTTCGTCATTTCACACCCACTTAACTGAGAAAACTAACCTCAATCCACGCCAGAGATCATCCGAGAACGAATTTGTAAAACTTGGGGACTATAGTTGTAATTTTGAAAATGTAGGGACTATAGGTGAAATCTGGCCAAACCACAGGGACTTTCCGAGCACTTTTCTCTTTTGTATTTATCAATTTCAACATGATTAGGTGGAATCTGACAAAACCACATGGACTAACTGAGCACTTTTCTCTTTAGTTTTTATCAATTTCAACATGATTTGCAAAAAAAGGATGTACGTTTTAGAAATAAGAAGGCGCGTATCAATATATTTGGCTTCTAAAAGCATTATCAACTCGAATTTAGTAAATTTAGAAATATGAATAGTAAAACAAAAATAACATGTCAAAGAAACTAACACCTAGTTTATAGTTTGAAAATCTCAGGATAATATCTTCGAATTGGATATGAATTACTTTCAGAATAAAACATGAAATCATGAATTACATTCAGATCAAATAAAGTATTTTATGATACTTTCAAAATCCCAGGATAATATCATCGAATCGGGTATGAATGTATGATTTACTTTCAGGATAAACAATTTTATAATACTTTCAAAATCTTTAATCAAAAATTCAAAGAGAACACAAAAATGAGTAGGCTTTTACGTTGAAAACGTATACCAAAAACATACCGGAGACATTCATTATATTGGTGTACCGCCACAACGTTCAAGTTGAAACGTTACAACTCTTCACGAAAGAGTATGTTATTTGATTATTATAATTACGAGCAGTTGTTCAATTGCATCAATCAATTGGAGAAATACTCAATATGAGTATCATCAGCAATAACTTTGTAACTATTGGAGTATTGGTCTCCAATAATTAGTCAGCAATAACTTGACCTTGATATACACTTGATGCTAATAGCCTAAGTTATCGTTGATGAGCATGTTAACGCTTATGACCAAGTTTCTGCTAATTATATTGGCTACTACTTAGTGTTAACTTACTGTTGACGATCATTATACCTTTGATACTACTCATGATTAGTTTCACCAAGGGGCTTAGCCTCTTGGACCCGTTAGGGGAGGTGCCCCTTATAGTATTACTTGAGAATCCTAGGTATCAGAAATCTATATAGTTTTGAACAAGTGTGTACTTACACCTCTCAAATCGTATTGATGTATATTCAAATTTCTGTTTAACTTAATAAGTCTAATATAAAATGGCTTGACAACTCTAAAATCACCAACATAAAGTTTAGATAGTAATTTAAAGAACAAACTTTGTTTTTATAATAATAAAAAAAACCTCGTATCATATATACCGAAAAGAGTGTAATACGTATCACTAGGAGGTTTTTCTATCCCGATAAAACGTGAGACCTTTATTTTATCTTATTAAAAAGGCAAATTGGATTTAAATAATTCCAACTCACTGTTATTGGCCAATAATAATCCCAACTCATTTAATCACCCATAATAATCCGAACTATTCACTTTTGTTTATAAAATACTCCCAGTTAAAAAAACACTAACTAGGTTAAAAAATTGCTGATGCGGCATGCCACGTCACCTGCCACATCAGTTGCCACGTCATCAAAAATGCCACGTAGACTGCCACATCAGCTGCCATGTCATCAAAAAATGCCACATCAACTGCCACGTCAGCAAAATTGCTGATGTGGCATGCCACTTCACCAGCCACGTCAGCAATTTTTTAACCTAGTTAGTGTTTTTTTAACTGTGAGTATTTTACAAACAAAAGTGAATAGTTCGGATTATTATTGGTGATTAAATGAGTTGGGATTATTATTGGCGAATAACAGTGAGTTGGGATTATTTAAATCCAATTTGCCTATTAAAAAATGTCATACATGTTTATATAATATATAATGGTATATAAAGATGCATGAACATGCAAATGAACAGGTTTTTTTTAATACCAAATATAGTGTCACAAGTTAGGTCTGTATTATAATTAGATTTTCATATCATTTGGATGATAATTATTGTTTTATTTTTTGTATCCTATTTTGTCCGTTTTGAGTGATGATGATTGGAATTTGTCGCCACGCTTTATTTAATAATTCTAGTAAAATTCTTTTCTAATTAGATTCTAACGAATCTGTATTATTATCTTAATAATATATAACATAGAAGATAGACTTTTGGCTCGAAATCGATTTCAGGTTGAATACTTGAATCAAACCAAACTTAAATAATCTCGAACTAGATGAAAGTCTAGATCTCATTCAATAAACGGTCGGACCTGATCCCTAACTTCGGGCGAGTGGTAATGGGCTTAAGCCATAGGTGAGGGTTTTCCCTGATTCGGGAGCGATTGTATCTCGATGTAGTGAATGTCGCCAGTAACGCATTTAAAAGATTCATTGGCCGTTTAAAAATATATAATAAATATATATAGTATATTTCGAATAAAATAAACGTGCCAAGTAATAAGCATGGGAAGTGATGTGAAGTATTTTACAAGTAGCTAAAACGATAGAAGGTAATTAACCTCCTTGTTTACTTTTGTTATTTAAATCTAGCTAACATAATTTTTTGAACTTAAATTTATATATATTGTAGAGTTAATTACTATAATAAATATATATAGTATATTTCGAATAAAATAAACGTGCCAAGTAATAAGCATGGGAAGTGATGTGAATTATTTTACAAGTAGCTAAAACGATAGAAGGTAATTAACCTCCTTGTTTACTTTTGTTATTTAAATCTAGCTAACATAATTTTTTGAACTTAAATTTATATATATTGTAGAGTTAATTACTGTTTTTGTTCCTATTGTTTGTCAAAAATCACTATTTCAGTCCATTAGTTTAAAAATTACGATTTCAGTCCTTATGGTTTCACTTTCGTAACCATTTCAGTCCACATCGTAAACATTTCAGTCCCTGTACTTAACATAATAAATGGACTGAAATAGTTACGAAAGTGAAACCACAAGGACTAAAATGGTTACGAAAGTAAAACCAAAGAGACTGAAATCGCAATTTTTAAACTAATGAACTGAAATAGTGATTTTTGACAAACCACAGGGACGAAAACAGTAATTAACTCTATATTGTAAGATACCATAAAATCGAGGATTTATGTAATATCATTTTAAGTATAGCATTTTATATTATTTTTGAAACTACATTATTTAAATGTTCATACAATGTTGTAACCTACTTCTAAACTATAGATACAACCGTGCATGTAAGTTATTCAATTACAATAGTATATTTAACTAGTTACAACAATGATATAGCATATATCGGTGTGTTTATGTTGTCCATGTTTGAAGCATGAACAAGGTGCGTGATTATAATGGTGCGTCCAAACCATTAATAGAACATGCATCTAAAATCACTTATAACTTATAATTTAACTGATGCACCCTCACCCTAATATATATATGTGTCACATGGTGCATGCATGGATAGCGGTCGCGCGAAAGAAACCTCACATTCAATGGAGCCTGTCGGCCCGATCACTTTATCTCATTGTATTTTTATAAGTCTAAAAAGAGACAATGCAAGCATTGGTATAAATTGCTACAATACAAATTTTCAGAAGTATATGTGGTATGTTGATAATGTAGCAAAAGAAGGTCACATGAATCCCTTGTATAAAGTTATGATATGATATACTTGTTAGTATGTCCATTGTCCAAGAGCAACAGTATGACTAGAAGCAATGGCTTTTGTACAACAAACAAATATTCGTTATTGATACAAGTACATACAAATAGGTTGGCTAATCTGGAAATGTAACCATCACAAAAGAAAATAACAAAACTGTAAGACAAATGTACCAAAACTGAGGTTACATTGCAGTACATGATGGGATAAACAGGCTGGCTAATCTTCAAGCGGCGACACGGTACAAAGTGACCGCTCTTTAGAATTTCATTTTTACCTGGTGGCAGGTCAAGAAATTTTCGTCGGTCTGGTTACATCAAAGCATGGGAACGTACATATAAATTTTTGAGGTCCTACGAATAAAATTGCAAAATTTAGAATTTTATATAGCCATTAGCGTGTCAGGAAATTTCCTTAGTGGTGGCTCGAAAAAGAATCGGGTTGAAATATGTCACTTAAAAGTAATTACATTAAATCTTAGCAAAAGTAAAATTTTCGTCTGTGGTGGATTGATTAAAACAAGTACATCAAATCACGGGAACACATAAATTCTTGAGGGCCTACGGATACCATAATATGGAATTCTATATAATAGCGGCTCAGGAAATTTCGTCAGTGGTGGCTAGAAAACGAATCGGGTTGAAATGTGTCGTTTAAAACTAATTACATTAAATCTTTTCAAAAGCAAAATTTTAAGGTCCTACGAGTTAAATTTATAGAATTTAGAATATCATTTAGCCGATGGTGGGTCAAGAATTTTTCGTTTGTGTGGCTTGAAAACGGGTCAAGTTGAATTGGGTCGTCAGTGAAATACAGTAACACTAAATCGTAGCATACCTATGAATAAAGATACATAATTCAGAATTTGATTTTTAGCCACTAGCAGGTCAAGAAATATTCGAGCTTAAAACTAGCCAGTTAATGGGCCAAAGTCAAGCTTAAAACTAGCCAGTTAATGGGCCAAAGTCAAGAAATATTTGAGTATTATTCCATATATAAATAAGCAAACATTTTGTGCATAACAACTTGTAACTTATGCTTTGAGAGTTTTTCAAAAAAAAAACTTTATTTTTTACTTTTAACCCAAAGGTTTTTACCTTTTGCAATTTTAACCCTACATAATTTGTTTTTTTTAACTTTAACCCAAAACTCTTCATTATTTGCAATTTAATTCTACAACTTTTGTCACTTACACTTTTCATCTTTGGCAAATTTTCGGTTTATGTATAGTTCTAAATTTTTCGAGTTAATACGACGCAACGTACGAATGTGGTTCAACTTTTTTATGTTTTGTTTCAAATTTTGCAAGTTAACACGGCACAACGTGCATCTGTGGTTCAACTTTTTTACCTATATTTTTTCATGTTTAACAGGTTCGTTGCAACACGCAGATCCTAGGTCGAGTCAGTGTTGGTGGTCGATAACGGTTGTGTGACATTAGTACTATTTAACACCGTTTTACGTCCCGCCACAACACGGGGTGTGCTTTGAGGGTTTTCCAAAGAAAAAATGGTTATGCATATAGTTGTCGTAACCTAGGCTTTGCGGGTTTTCCAAAAAAAAATGATTTTCTTTTACTTTTCACCCTAAAGTATTTCATAAATTACTTTTAACCCAAAACTATTTGTTTTTTTACTTTTAACCCAAAACTTTTTATCTTTTGCAATCTATTCTCACAACTTTTTTTACTTTCAACTTTGGTCCTTTATAGTCATGGTTGTAAAAATCCCGACTAGTCTCCGATTAATCGCCGATTAATCACTAATCGGAGGTTCACCGATTAGTGGCCGATTAATAGCTAGGCAATCAATGGCGGTCCTATTTTGGCCAAATTTTGGCTAGATGTCGGCCAAATTTTGACCATACCATATAAATTCCTTCCAATTACTTTAAAAAATAGGCTAATGAGGGGTTAAAACATGTCTACTTAAAAAAACTACATATAAAAATGTATGTGTGTATATGTAACTAAAAATTACATATTAAAATCTCAATCCGATTAATTCCGATTAATCCCTATTAATCCCGATTAATCGCTAGTCGGTACCTTACCGCCCGACTAGCGCCTAGCGATTCTTTCAACACTGTTTATAGTTTTCATTTTCCGCAAATTTTTCGCTTTATGCTTGGTTCTAAATTTTGTGACTTAACACATCACAACGTGCGTCTTTGATTTAACGTTTTTACGTTTCGTTCTAAATTTTCCGACTTAACACGACGCAACGTGCGTGTGTGGGTGAACGTTTTTACATCGTCTATTTTTTCCCGTTTGACAGGTTTAACATAACGTGGCGGGTCCTAGATCGACTGTGTCTTTGGTTTAACCTTTTTTACGTTTCGTTCTAAATTTTGCGAGTTAACACGACGCAACGTGCGTCTGTGGGTGAACATTTTTACATCGTCTATTTTTTCCCCGTTTGACAGGTTTAACATAACGTGCGGGTCGTAGATCAACTTAGTTATAACTAAAGAATTCCCGCCGCATTGCGGCGGGTCTCAATCCTAGTTAATATTATTTAGGAAATTAATATTATTTAGGAAAATTGTTAGATTTTATTTTTCATAGGCCGAAGTTGAGTATTGGCCTTAGGCCCCAACAAGCATTTGGGATAACCTGAAACGGGTGCAACAGAAACTTGAGCACACAAAGTCACAAAACCCACAAAAATTGGCCCTATCATTTTGTTTTGTGCAAACCATCATAGATTCATACCAAAGGCCCAACCCAAAACTATATCTAAACCCAATTTAATGAAGATCCTTGGTTACAACTTACAAGAAAGGATTTGCTTCAAGGTTGGTGAAAGTAAAATGGGGTTTCTAGAAGTGAAACACGGTTTGGTCAATGTGGGTTTGGTTCGGTGGTACAAGTTGGTTTGGTTAACCGTGGTTTGGCTTGGTTTCTCAGTGATGAGAGCACCGCGGAACCAAACTACGAAAGTAGCTTTTCAACGAAAGCTTAAAGGAACATCGGTTTTCTTTTGTTCATTTACATCGGTTAATTTAGTTTACGTTTAGCTCATCCGCTGAATACAGAGCACTTCTTTCCATATGGTTAATTTAGTTTAAGTTTAGCTCACCCGCTGAGTACATGGTATCGGTGTCAAACGACACCCTTCTCTTTTGTGTATCATATAGAACATATAATAGCTAGATTCCTAACAACCTCATTCTTTTGTTACGATTAACTCACCTGCTAAAGGAATAGTATCCGCGAGAGTATCTTTATTGTATCTTAAGCTATAGCGAGTGCCGATACCGGGAACAAAGTTGGCACCGGTAGCGTACCATCGGGTCGATGTAAAACACGCATGAATATCCTCACGACTTTATTTCTTAGGTATTTTGTTTTCCACTAGTTTAATTAACTTTACTTTTTTTACTAAGGTGCTGTTTGTTTTTTGCTAAAAGGTCTTCCTGATGTCTTTTGTCTGCACCGCGCAGACACACGCAGACTTTTTATTTTGCAGACCGTTTGTTTTCTTGAAGTGTTTTTTTTTTTTTAAAGTTTTCAAGACCTCTGCCTCAAACAGATGTGGCCTAATGTCTTCAAAGGTCTTCAAGACCTCTTCTACCCTCTTCCTGCTACCCACCTCTTCTTCCACACCTCCACCCCCACATCCCCGTCACCACCTCCACCACCACCGCCACCTGATACATCACCACCCCCATCATCGGAGAGAGAGAGAGACCGTAGAGAGAGAGGGAAAGACCGTAGAGAAAGAGAGAAGAGAGAGAGATCGGTGAGAGAGAGATACCGTAGAGACTAGAGAGAGAGAGAGAGGGAGCGGCAGGAGACCATCATCATCATCGGAGACCATCATCTGATCATCATCGAACAAAAACCCTAATCGAACAAAACCCCCAAATCGATCTCTGCTACACACCCCTCTCGATCTCTGCTACCGTAGAGAGAGACAGAGAGAGAAAGAAGAGAGTGAGATCGGTGTAATGGTGACGGTGGTGGTGGTGGTGTAGTGGTGACGGTGGTGGCGGTGGGTTTGCGGTGGTGCTTGGTGGTGGTGATGAAGGCAGAGAGAGAGAGATCGAGGGAGGAGAGTGTGACGGGGGTGGGTGGTTGCGACGGGGGAGGTTTGTGGTGTAGTGGTGACGGTGGTGGCGGTGGGTTAGCGGTGGTGCTTGGTGGTGGTGATGAAGGCAGAAAGGAGAGAGATCGAGGGAGGTTTGTGTGTGTAAAGTATGTTTGTGTGTGTCTTCTAAGTGAGAAGATGTTTTTATAAAATAAAAAAAACAAACACTCTTTTCCTTGCAGACTGCAGACCTTTGGTCCACCTCTTCTCCTGCAGATGCCTGCAGATGTGGTCCGCAGATTGCAGACCTTTTCCCGCAGAAAAAACAAACAGCACATAAGTATATAACACAACTTATAGTTTTATAATGAGTAAAATGCACGGATAGTCCCTGTGGTTTGATGAAATTTCACATTTAGTCCCTAACTTTTCAAAATTACACTCTTAGTCCCTGTGGTTTGACAAGTTGTTACTCGGATAGTCCCTAAAGCGTATGAAGGTTACTTGGATAGTCCTTGTGGTTTGACAAGTTGTTACTCGGATAGTCATTGTCATTTCACACCCACTTAACCAGAAAAACTAACCTCCATCCGCTTTGGGGACTATCCGAGTAACAACTTGTCAAACCACAGGGACTAAGAGTGTAATTTTGAAAAGTTGGGGACTAAAGGTGAAATTTCACCAAACCAAAGGGACTATCCGTGCATTTTACTCTTTTATAATTCAATACCATAAAAAGTATATTATAGTAAGTTCAATATCAATTTACTTACACACTATACTATACTATACTATACTATACTATGCAAAACAATTGTTTAAAAACCAACTTTGTAATAGTGTAGTTTTAGATTATCTTAATTGAACCACTAAATTTTTCTACAATAAAATTTGGCCATAACAATTTTTCTCATAAACATTTGTACTTTAAAATTTTGTGTTTACCCCTACACATATATAAGTTGTTTGCTAATTTATTTTAGAGTAAAGTCCTATTTGAATCCTTGTGGTTTGTGTAGTTTAACCATTTGAATCCAAAAACCAAAACTGTCTTGATTTGAGTCCCTGTGTTTTCTAATTTTAACCATTTGAATCCAAAAGTAAACAATATCCAAATCAGAAACATTTGGTTTTTGGATTCAAGTGGTTAAAATTAGAGACCACAGGGACTCAAATGGTTAAAATTAGAGACCACAGGGACTCAAATCAAGACAATTTTGGTTTTTGGATTCAAATGGTTAAACTGTACAAACCACAGGAACTCAAATAGAACTTTACTCTTTATTTTACTATCACTTATGCTTTGAAATTTTATGTTTACCATTTATACTTTATCTAAGTTGTTTTTTCCTTTTCTTACTAGTTTACTTATTGATGTCCTATAAAATTTAAAAACTAACTTTTGTACCACTAAATTTTCAATATTAAAATTTGGCCAAAAGGTTTTTCTCATAAACCTCTATACTATAAAATTTTATGTTTACTCCCTACACTTATATAATTTGTTTTTGTTTATTTTAGCTAATTTATTTCGCAATCGTTTATGCTTTGAAATTTTATGTTTACCCCTTATACTAGGGATGAGCAAGTGGTATCAAATATCGATCCCATCCCGATCCCGATAATACCATACCGAAACGGTTTCGGTATCCACTTTTAGTTTTTTCGGTATCAGTACGGTATGGTATCGGTATAATACCGAATTTTACCCTCTAAATACCGACACCGTACCGAACCGACGTATTTCGGTATCGGTACCTAGTTTTCACAAAATTCGGGATCGGGATTTGTCGGTATCGGGACGGTATGGTATCGGGATCGGGATTTGCCCATCCCTACCTTATACTTTATCTAAGTTATGTTTTCCATATTATACTAATTTTTTTATTGTTGTCCTTATACCCGAATAAAATTATTAAACAACCCTTAAACGAAGTTACTTTTTAACCAACCATAAGCTTTTCCCTTTTTAAAAAGTAACCACAATTTTTTTATATTATATTCTTTTTAATCAATCTTTCCACCTTCCTTAATTTTATATACTTTTCAGCCCGCTAGGAAACACAGGTAATTACTTACTACTAATTTACTTTGTTAACTCTAAACTTTAGTTAACTAATTATATGGTCCGTGAACAATCGTGGTCGCCATGCATTTTGCGTATTTTGGATCCTCGTTGCAACGCATGGGTGGGAAACCAGCTAGTACAGTTATTTAAAACAAACTTTTGTAATAGTATAGTTTTAGGTTTTTTTTCTAACTGAACCACTAAACTTTTCGTTATTCCAATTTGGCCAGAAAAGTTTTTTCTCATAAATCTCTATACTTTGAAATTTTACGTTTACCCCCATACACTTATTTAAGTTATTTCCTTATTTTAGCTAATTTATTTTGCTATCTCTTATACTTTGAGTTCGTTTACCTCTTACACTTTATTTAAGTTAATTTTTTCCTTTTTTAACAAATTTACTTAGTATCCCTAAACTTTAATAAAGTTACTAGCAACCCTTGAACTTTAATGAAGTTTTTTTTTTTCATTTTAAACTAACCCTAAGTTTTTTCACTTTTTAAAAATATAACAACAGATTTTTTATATTATATTCTTTTTTACCAATCCTTACACCTTGCTTTTAAGAGTGAATTGCAAATTTTGTCTTTTATTTTTATACATTTTTTAAGTGGTGCCCTTTGTGTTTAAAATTGATGAGTTTTGTACTTAGTGTCTCAAAATCCTGCGCATTATGTCCTTTAGCCCTAACTCAGTTAGAATTTAACTAGGTTAGTGCCAAAGGACATTTCATGCAAGATTTTGAATTAATAAGTACAAAACTCGTTAATTTTAAAGACAAAAAACACCACCTGAGATTTGATATATAGATTTTGAATCAATAAGTACAAAACTCGCACGGGTGAGAAACCAACTAGCATAGTTATTTAAAAACCAACTTTTGTAATAGTATATTTATAGGTTTTCTTAATTAAACCACTAAAATTTTCTATATTACAATTTGGCCACAAAAGTTATTCTCATAAACCTCTATGCTTTGAAATTTTACGTTTACTCTCTACACTTTTTATAATTTATTTTTCCTTATTTTAGCTAATTTATTTTACAACTTCAAGTTTTGCACTTTTTATAAGTAACAATAAAATTTTATATTTTATTCTTTTTTACTAATTTCTTTGCGCCTCGCTTATTTTTATCTACGTTTTCAACATATCGCTGAGTACGTGTAATTACCCACCACTAAATTACCTTACTACCTCTAAATTATAATTAACTTAACATACCGTCCGTGAGCTATCCTTGTTGTCACACGTTTTGCACATATTGGATCCCTACCGCAACGCACAAGTGGAAAACCAGCTAGCTTTATTAATTTATAACAAAATGCTATAATTAAATCTCGAGGTGATGCAATTTTAAAACCTTTATAATTAATTTATAACAAAATGCTATAATTAAATCCAGCTCGCCCACCTCCGTCGCGTCGTGAACGTCTTCTTCTTGCCGATGGGGACGGTCCATGTGAGGACAAAAATACCTCACAAACATATATATACATACAATATATAATATATATTTAGGATCATCCCTCATTTCCATACCTTCATCATCTTTGCCCCATCCTCATGCCCATCCTACGTGGCGCTTACGTAGCGAACCATCCTCCAAGAGAGGACCATCACCATACCTTATAGCCTAAAGATGGGTTTGAAAGTTTATCTTTCCTTTATAATCGAACCACGATATTGAAAGTTTGAAATAAATAAATTCCAGATACTATGAATTCATTTTAATAAAATCAGGTTGTTAGGTTATCGTATTTTTTATGTTTACTATAATTATGCCAAAGTGAGTCATGTACGTAAGTAGCGTTTGGTATAATACAAAAGTCGAAAATATTATACATATTTTCGGTTCACGTAGGAGCTTAATTTACAATGTAGATAAACTTTAATTAAACATACTAAATTTGTTTGACAGACCTTTTTGTATGTTGATACTAAAAATATTAAATTCCAAATCAAAGGACATGAACCTTTTTAAGCTTTTGAATAGTTTTTGTTTATTTATACATGTATTAAAAATTGTTAGTAGTTGACCATTTCAAGTCAGGCAAGGAAAAAAAAATAAAATAGAAGCCGTCTATCATTTGTTAAACAACAGCTAGTTTTGTCTAAAACAAAAAAAAAAATTATATTATATTCCCCTAAAACAAATAAAATATTATCTTTAATCTCCTAAAGTTATTACAAGATATGTTTCAGTATATTAATTTTTAATCTCCTAAATTAAGTAATTAAAATATAGGTTTTAGAATAATCACAGTTTGATATTTTTAAATGGTTGCAACAGGTTGGACTGTTTGAGGAGAGTTTTCAAGACAATTGGGCCATTGGGGTTAGCACTTCTTCGAGAAACATACATTAAGCATATTAAACCAAGGATTTTCAATTAATATAACTACAAATAACCTAATTAACACCACACATATTATGTGAATATGAAATGATAGTAATTGTTTTTATTTAGAAAAATAATAATTGTTATAATTATCTTAAACCCAGATCGAGCATGATAGGGGGTGAGATTACATTACTCAAATCAAACAAAAACATACAGATTTTTTAGGTTTCCCTTAAGGGTGCAGACGAGACTAACCGAGCCGAGTTCAAGCCTTGCACTACTCGAGCTCGGCTCATTAGGCTTTGCTGAAGCTTGAGCTCGAATTGATTGGAGCCTATGTTATTGTGTAAAGGCCTCAAACCCGAGAAACTTTACAGTTGGGTTTAAGTATATAAAACATAGTTCTTAAACTCATGAAAAGGTCATACATGTGCAGTGGAAGATCATTAATGTCAAATACATCAAGCCATCAAAGTTAACAAAGCAATACAAGTCTAAATAAATAAACTATGTTTTATAGGATGCCAAACTTCAAGGTGCCTTTGCTGTATGTCGTGAGACCTCCTATTAAACATTAATACATGTTTAACCTGACATGCATGTTAAATCTTGTCAGCTTTACTGAGTGAGTTTCTATTTTATATAAAATAATATATTTAGGATCATTTAAAGACATTTCATGATATTAAGTTTTAGTTGTAATACATTTTATACTTTGAACAATCTTATCACCAAACATTTATATTTGATACAGAATACGTTTAACCTTAACTTTCGTAAAGCTAAGTATGGAAGTTTCCAAAAATTATCATAACATTGCCCTTATGGCTCGTTGTCCATAAACCGATAATGCATATATATCATAGTCCCTGTGGCTTGCCATCCATAAACGACCATGCGTATCATAGCCCCGGTGATTTGTTGTCCATAAACCGACCATACACAACACGAGTGATCATCACCGCTCTCATCTCATAAGTTGTACAACCCTCCGGTGACAGGCCACCAAGACACTACCTAGAATTTGTCCTTATGACAATTACGTGTCTAAAGTCATAACACTACCATAAGGCTTGTAATAGATCTAACTACTTGAACTAGGCGCTATTCCAAGACTCTATTCATCAAATCCATTCAACTACTTAGACCATACAAACTTAAACCATTTATTGTTTCCTTTATTTTCCATTTTACCGTCCCTTTAAACATAACATTCCTTTTGGAAAGTAAACTTGTTAACATAACGACTTAAAGCCGAAACATTCCACACTTTTTGTTTGCGTCAAATTATTTGATCCTTTAAAACTTTATTGAGTAGGATTCGATAACATTGAAAACCTTGCATAATCATTTATACCATAACTCTAAACATTCTTAGACACTATTCCATAAAGTCAGTTACTAAATCATTTACTAGTGCCTATACTCATAACATTTTCAAAAAATTTCATGTAAGCATGCACATCAACACAAAACGCTAAAAACAATTAAAAAATGGGCATCTAGAACTCACAAAGGAGTTGGCTTCTATATGATTACAACGTCCAATCTGATGCTTTGAACACTTAGTCAGTTGTCATATATTCATATAAACCATGTCAACTTTTCACACAATATAACCATGCAAAAAGGTATCCTTTTCGCTTCCATATGACCCATCGAAATGTGGGACTTTTTGCTAAGATCTAATGCTCCCACGCAAAAAAATAACTTTTCGCTTGGGCAACATTTCTTTCAATACTGTGAACATTTCGCTATTTTAACATTTCGCATAAACTACCTTTCGTTCAACATACATTTCCTTGTTCATGTTGTTTGTTGTCTAAAACATTTCATGCAATAAGATATGCTTTCATTGATTACCCTTTTCGCGAGAACATAAATACATATATTTATTTTCAAGGAAACAAAATGCAAGCAAGTGTAGTTTGAAAAATGGTATAAACGGTCGGCAAAGTTTCCTCTCGTCGTTTGTTTTGCATGACTATTAATAAAAGTCAAGGACAATCATTGTGTAAGGTTGGATTGTTTCTAAAACAACTAGTATTTACACATGGCCATCTATACGTGGCATTATCAAGAGTAAAAAGTAGACATGGACTCAAGCTATTGATACTTGATGAGGATGGTTAAATTACAAACAAAACTACAAATGTCGTGTATAAAGAAGTTTTTAGAGATTTGTAGATTGTAACGTGTACTTTCATATTATATTGTCTGTAGTTTGGTTAAATATCTGGTTTTTTTGGATATTAAAATAATATGTCGTTTTCTTTATAATGAAAATATTATTATATCATGATTTGGTTTTGTAGGTCCGGCTAGGGGAGGATCTAGTCGCCTAATCCTTGTATACGAACCACTCCGGTTGTGCGGAATCCAACCGGAATAGCAAACCGAGATAGAACACGCAAATAATCAACACACAAGACTCAACGATTAACACCACTTGTATTAAACGTATAAAAGGTCCGGTTACAGCTCAATGTTTACAAATCAGTCCTGTAAACTCTCTAAGTGTGTGTGTGTTCTCTGCTAACTGTCCTCTGTGTCTAACTCGTCTGTCTGTCGAAGTGAACACAACACACGGGTATTTATACCCAACACAGCAGGTCCGTTCGAAGGATCATGTAGTCCGGTCGAAAGATCATCTTTCGACCAGGAACAGCTCGAATGATCAACATGTACCACGAAAGATGGGATCTTTCGTGGTCCATCTATCGAAGGTCATCTTTCGAGCAGGTCATCGAAGGATATAGGCAAACCTTCGATGAAACATCCTTCGACCCACCAAATTACAACCATAATGTTGACTGTTTGGCCAAGTCAAACCGGAGGATGGTTGACTTGGTCAAACTTACAGACTAACAAAGACATCGTTCAGTAACAAGACAAAATACAGACAAAGTACAGACACAAGTGCACCAACAAACTCCCCCTTGGCTGTAGCTTTGTCTCGATCTTCGAGATAGTTTTGTCTTGATCTTCATTCTTGTAAGTCTCTCGTGTCTTCAAGTCTTTGTCGTCTCTTCACGTCTTCAATGTCGGAGGATCTTTAAAGTCTTCACGTCTTGAAAGCAGAAAGTGTACCAACAAACTCTCCGTTGTATGTAGGAAGTGTGTTGACAAACTCCCCCTTAACATAAGCTCCCCCTTGAGTTATGCTCGTGAAAGTCTTTATCTTTATGAAGTGAGATCCTTGTGGTGTTGATGATGGTCAGCGGCAACTCGATCATCTTCATCATTTGAGTGCCTTCACGTCGTGTCTTCATTCCGAAGCTTGTCATCGACCATGTTCTCCTAGCCTTTAGAATCTGCACATGCAAGAAATCTAAACGCGTAATGAGAACAACCGCTTGGAATATCATAAGCAAAAACAAACGACACACATGTGACCATTGTTTAAACAAACACCGTCCGACAGTTTGAAAGTTTAAAAAATTTGTCAATTTCAATTTTAACTTTCAACACTTTGCAAATTTTGACCGTTTATGAAGATTTAGTCATTTTCGGTTTTCATTCAGGTTTCAGGTAACGAAGACTCGAGCTCCAACATCGTACGATCGAAAATAAAATAGAAATAAAATCTTTTTGGCTTTTATAAAGTTTATATTAAAACACACTTAAAATCTTTTTGGTATTTTTGAATATTTCAAATGTAAAGACTGAAAGCAGTAAATAAATATATACAAACATTCTTTTTGCGAGTTTCGAGGGTAAGAGAATCATATCAGTGTACGGTCATGCCAAAACACTCTCTTTGTTCAATTAGTTAACATTAAGATAAGCATCCTATAACAATTATCGGTATTGTTGTCCACATAAGCTCAACTTATCAGATGTAATCATGGCGAGGGGATACGTTAAGGTATGATTTATACTTACCGACCGGTGTTCATCCACATCACGACACATTCCCGTATCAAGGTATGCACGAGGGTTCATCTTACCGGTGAGTATACCGATTATCATCTGTTTGACCGTATATGATGTGAGATTCTCACTTATTTTGAATTTGAAAACAAGCCCTATGTGATATAATCACTTATTGATGAGGAACTTGATTTTCGATGCATGAGGGCACAGGAGCAAGTCCGTGAACAGGTCAGTACTTTCGTACAGCAGAGAGACGAACTTGACACCCGGAAAGAATTTGTGATATTTTATCACTTATTTTGTGGGACATGTGATTGTTGATCACTTATTGAGGTCGTATGCAATATGTACACGTATGTATGGTATCATGGAAGATCTAGACTTGCGTCCCCGTTATTTTTCGGTAAAAGATACAACCATGATACCCAGATGATAAGCAGCATAAAGACCGAATATCTCAGAACCTCGGCAATCTCTCAAACGAAATTTCGGTACTAAGACCATATGCCAATGAATGGTTCCCACCCAGTCTTCAGTCGATTTAAGTTTTATATCACCCTGCACACTTTAAAATGATTGTGAGCCTACCGATACATCTTATATAGAGCTGCTTATCGCTTTTCAATTAAGGTTTAAAGAGGTTTGGACAGACCACTGATGTACTATCATTTTCTCTTTTGCTCGCCAGGAAACTCATTTTTGCTTTTCTATTGTTTTTGTGTTTTTGAAATTTTTCAATGTTTTTGGATTTTCAAATTTTGGATTTACTCCCCCTAAAATCAATAAACTAAGACAAATTTAAAACACAAAGATATTTACAAAAATGATTTTCCGATGTTGGTTTTACTCTTGCTTGACCTTAATGCCGTTTACCAATAAAAGATAGTCAAATCTTGATTTGTCAAAAGCTTTGGTAAAAAGGTCGGCACGTTGGTCATCGGTGTGGACGTAAGCAACATCGATTAGCCTTTTCTCAAAGCAATCACGTATGAAGTGATATTTGATTTCGATGTGCTTAGTCTTTGAATGCTGCACAGGATTTTTAGTGATCTGTAAGGCAGCAGAATTATCAACGTAAATAGGAGTAGTTAGGAATTCAAAACCGTAATCACGCATTTGTTGTTGGATCCATAGGACTTGGGAGCAACAACTTGAGGCAGCAATGTATTCAGCTTCGCATGTTGATGTAGCGACGCATGTCTGCTTCTTGCACTGCCATGTGACTAGGCGATTTCCCAAAAACTGACATCCAGCCGTTGTGGATTTGCCGTCGATTTTGCATCCGCCAAAATCAGAATCACTGAATGCGATCAAGTCAAAGTTATTATCCCTAGGGTACCACAGACCGGTGTCAGGGTAACCCTTCAAATAACGAAAAATCCTTTTTACAGCTGCAAGATGTGAGGCCTTCGGGTTGACTTGATATCTGGCAAGCAGGCACGTTGGGTACATTATATCTGGTCTTGATGCTGTGAGGTACATAAGAGATCCGATCATCGCGCGGTAGTATGAGGGGCTAACATCTTGACCCTTCAAGTCTGGAGTAATTCCGTGATTTTGTGGCAATGGGGTACCGATGGGCGTTGCATCAGACATCTGGAACCGGCTCAAGATGTCACTGTAACGCCCGGCTATTTTGTACCTTCCAATTATAGAAAGCTTTGTTCGAAATTCTATTCATGGAAACTTTGTATTCTTGTAATCGTTCTTTCTTTGTAACTGTTGTAAAACCCGAGACTTGGATCATGAATGAAACTCGTATTTTGTTAATCACATGTTACACATACTTTATACATGCTCAAACATTCAACTTGTGGAACAATTGATGCTTATTCGTGATTCTCGGAAACTATGTACTAAACTTGTAAATACATGAAACGTATGCATGAGACGTGTTTCGATCATAAACGACACTTGAATACAACCTTCATACGTATAATTATAGTTGGTTATACTCCTCATACTTAAATGTACCTTAAAATATGCTCTTATGGCAAAACTAGTCCTTAAAACACCTTAAAAGCCCAAATTAACAAACTGCAGGGACTAAAATGAAAATATGGGAAAGATGTTAGCTTACGGACCGTAACACTCCCAGTGTTGAGGTCCGTATGCATGTCTGGCGGGCAGAAAACACAGCAGCTCATTTTCTACGCGAATTTGAGCGGGATTTCCCTTGTTTTGACCAAGTTAACACCAATTATTACCCTTAACAACCCTAATACACTTCCCTATATATACCACATGTTCCCCAAGCTCTTGACCACTTTCATCACTCTCTAAATCTCACAATTACACTCTCTAAACTCTTGCAAACTCCATTTTCGGGCAGAATCATAACCTTGCACTAAAAAGGGTATAACTTGCTCATTTCTCAACCAAATCACTTGATTCTTCTTCCTACTTGTTCATATAACCATGGGGTTTGATTCCTTGACTTCTCCTTGGAGAATTCAGACCTGGAATTGCCCTGAAATGGTCCAAGAACTTTCTGTTTTGTTGCAACTTTCTTAAACTACAAAACAAGCTTGTGTTCTCATGCTTCTAGTCCATAACATGACTAATGAAGTTAAACCAAGATTGTTTTACACTTATTAGGAGTGTCTAAACACTCTAAACTTTCTGTTTTAATCAAGCTAATAGCTTGCAAGTGATGCCAAGTCTTGAACTTGAAGATAGTGTGACTACTTGGCTAGCATAGGCTAACCAACATAACAAGTCCACACATCACTTGATGTTTTGCTTAGATTAGTTATATTACTTCTTGTACATATCCATGAGGTGCCTAAATGGAAGGTTCGCCTTCCTACCTCCTACATGACATATTGTTAATAGACAACTCGAGGTTCCTAAATGGAAGGTTCGCCTTCCTACCTCCTATGTGACATATATGTTAATAAATAACTCGAGGTACCTAAATGGAAGCTTGTTCTTCCTACCTCATGTATGAATTCTATGACACTTTGAGGTGCCTAAATGAAGATCTAAATCTTCTACCTCCTACATGAAATATTTGACTAAATAATATGTACTACATAACCTAGAAACTATATTTATTCATTCGAACCTTTAATATTGAACTTGTGTTTATATGTTAAAGTAGTAGAATATCATCTAAGACCTAAAACACCAAGTATGATTCTAATGGGCATATTACCCATGAAAACATTCTAACCATATTGGTTACATAGTGTCATACAAGGGTTACCAAGTTAAAGATGATTATTTTCGTATCATATTTTATTCTACTTTATGTATTGTTAAAACTCCAAATTCATAATCTTCCGTTAACGCCAAACTCACACACCTATGTTTTCCTCGTGTAGAAGGACTAGGTGCTCCAACTTAATACATCCACCAACTCACTCGCGGGATTCAAGTCGTAAAGCTTGTGAACTGTGAGTATACTCGAATCCCTTTTTGCTTTAAACACTTTGGGTGCAACATGTATTCTATATCAAAACACTTGGCACTTGAAACTTATTTGAAACATACTCTATCCATTTAAGCATGAAACATGAAACTTGTGATTCTTGAGACTATTTGTGCTATGTGAACGTTTAATCCCTGTGTAGTTCCGCCTAACAATTAGTAGTACTATGCATAGGCTATAGGAGTAATGCACCACCCCCATTAGTGATCGAGGGGTATTGTTAGGTATCATTTTGCCTCCCGTTAAACTTTGGGATTGGTACTCGACATTCAGGGGGCTATCACTTGGACTGCGTAAACTAGCATGGCTGAAACTATCTTTATAATGTTTATATTGGATATGAGTTTTTATTGTATTATGCTATGTAAACAAACTTGTATACTCGCTCATTGCTTTTGCATTGAAACTCTATTTTAATACATGTTGCAGGTTGATTATTGAAGTATGGATGAATGATGAAACAAGTTTAGGGTGGACTAGATACACACCTTTAATCTATTTATCTTTTAATATTATGTTATTTGTTGAACAATGTTGTATTTTGTTTTGAATATTGTATGACAATTTAGCACTTGCAATGAAATTTGAATTAAATTAAATATTGTCACATAGTGTTATGAAGTCTCTAGCAATCTATACACACTTCGTCTCATCCCGATGTTTCCGCCATCGGTTGGGGTGTGACAGATTGGTATCAGAGCCATAACTATAGGGAATTAGGAAAATTGCCATGCTTTTGCCCTAATCTATAGTTCTAGGAATTTTGCCTCATATGTGTTGTTTAAAACTTTTGTACTCTACCATGCATGCTTCCTAGCTACACTTCTTGTTGATTTAATTTATATGCCTTTCCTAAGGTTAACATGAATACACTTGTGTTTATTTATATACTCTTGTAACACAAACGAGACAACTTTACCAAAATAGGCGTGAAACCCACAATTTGGTAAACGACTCTCATTCTACCTCAAACTATTTTTTTTTGCACGAAATTTCACCATTAAGCTAGGAGTGACATCCACAACTTAATGGTAATTTCCTTTTCAACTCTAGTGGACCCTTGTCATAGTGTCGAAATTTTATTTTGACCCGACAAGTACCAACCACATTTAAGGTACGAAATCGTCAAGTTAGGGGTGAAACCCGCATCTCGTCGGTTAAGTCCCACTCCTCGATTTTCAATCTCGCCAAAGTCCCGATTGTTTCAATCGATTAGAGATGTGTAGTAACCGGAAGGGTAAGATACCGTTAATCGCTTCTCGACGAGAGTATCTTACCTATAGGCCAAAGCACGCTTTCTCTAATTCGAAAGGACTTTCGACCCACTTTGGAATAGTCGACGTTTCTCTACCCGAAACAATCCTATATTTTATTGAGCCTCTCTTTTATGTATCTCAATTATTATGTGATTTTATACTGGAACGTTCGTTTATTTCAAAATTTCGTTTTAATCATTTCGCACGTTATCGCAATCACAAACAATAATAATCCCTCGCGAACAAACTAAATTTACAATGCTTTCATTTATTCTTGCTATGCTATGTGGAACTCATGATTATGCTATATGTGACGTCCAAACTCTTTATGTTATGTGAATCAATTTGAACCTTTTATGCTATGTGACACTTTATGCTATGTGAATCAATTTATGCAAACAATGTTCTTAAACAAACATTATGATCAAGTCTCACCTTTTCATTCTTTTGAATCTTAGATGTCTCTCCGTCTTTCCAAAGCGTCTAAGAAGTCAAAGTCCCGTACTACGAAGAAGATGATGGCTTTCATGGCCGATCAATTTGCCCGTGTTGTTCCAAGGGTCATCACTGAGATTCGAGCTTCTGAAACTCCAAACTCTTCCATCGACTCTAAGCTCGAACTACGCAAGCCCGCTTCGTTCAACTTCAAGCACTTTTCCTCGTGCAATCCCAAGCCATTCACTGGCAATGATGGGGTGACCGCCCTGCTCGAATGGTTTGATAGCATAGAGGTCACGTTCATCAACAGCGACTGCCCTGACGAGCTCAGAACGCGTAGTGCGACTGGGGTATTCCAAGCCCGAGCTCTCGAGTGGTGGTCGAACGAAAGAAACATCCGCTCAAACGAACTGGCCTATGCGTTGACCTGGGAAGAAGTGAAGGCCCTAATGATGGACGAGTTTTGCCCTCCGCATGAGCAACAAAAACTAGAGGAAGAATTTTGGGCACTTAAGCAAGTGGGAGATGACAACCTAGCCTATACCACCCGTTTCAAGCAACTTAGCGTCATTGTACCTCACCTTGTCATGACCACTACACGCAAGATAACTAAATACATCAATGGGTTACCCTCTACTATGCGCGATACGATCGAGGCTGCCAAACTCGACAATATGGAAACTGTTTACCGTTTGGCCGCTTCTCTGAACAACAATCGCATTCGCGATAAGCAAGCCACAAACCCGGTCTCTTCCAAGTCGGCGAACCAAATTACCCAGCAGTCGAATAGCAATAGGGAGAGGAAGCAAAAGCAATCCGACCCCGTTTGCAACGCAATTGTACCACCAGTTAACCCCATTGCTCCCGATAACGCTCCAAAGCCGTATGCTGGGATTCACCCCAAATGTGCCACTTGTAATCGCCATCACCCCGTCAATGCCAGGTGTCGCCTTTGTACCTCCTGCAACCACCTTGGTCACACAGCCCCCTACTGTCGCTATACGCCTGCACCTGTCCAAAACCCACAACAACAAGCACCACAAGCTCTGCAAGCACAACAAGCTCCTTGAGAACGAACCTTCAATATTAACGCTCCGCATCTTCGTACTTTCTTATTTTAGCATGTTAAGTTGTACTTCCCGTTTTTAGACGCTTGTACTCTCATTGCAGTCTATTTCGTTTCAATTTGTAATCCGAGACTATTGATCATAATGAAAACGAAGTTACTTTAATCATATACGTATACTCATACTACTCATACGTTTGATGTCTATGCTCATGCTTATGTGAATAATCATATTTATGCTTATACCTTCATTCATACTTGTAACCATACGCGCCTCGTTTCGCCTTAAACAACTCACAATGCATTATATCCGATTATCCACGACGAGACTTCATTCTAGATACACTGCGTTCATCTATCCAACACTTATACTTACAACCTTAAGGGTCACTCGTTCAAGTCTATCTCTTGAATAAATTTCGGGACGAAATTTCCTAAAGGAGGGGAGACTGTAACGCCCGGCTATTTTGTACCTTCCAATTATAGAAAGCTTTGTTCGAAATTCTATTCATGGAAACTTTGTATTCTTGTAATCGTTCTTTCTTTGTAACTGTTGTAAAACCCGAGACTTGGATCATGAATGAAACTCGTATTTTGTTAATCACATGTTACACATACTTTATACATGCTCAAACATTCAACTTGTGGAACAATTGATGCTTATTCGTGATTCTCGGAAACTATGTACTAAACTTGTAAATACATGAAACGTATGCATGAGACGTGTTTCGATCATAAACGACACTTGAATACAACCTTCATACGTATAATTATAGTTGGTTATACTCCTCATACTTAAATGTACCTTAAAATATGCTCTTATGGCAAAACTAGTCCTTAAAACACCTTAAAAGCCCAAATTAACAAACTGCAGGGACTAAAATGAAAATATGGGAAAGATGTTAGCTTACGGACCGTAACACTCCCAGTGTTGAGGTCCGTATGCATGTCTGGCGGGCAGAAAACACAGCAGCTCATTTTCTACGCGAATTTGAGCGGGATTTCCCTTGTTTTGACCAAGTTAACACCAATTATTACCCTTAACAACCCTAATACACTTCCCTATATATACCACATGTTCCCCAAGCTCTTGACCACTTTCATCACTCTCTAAATCTCACAATTACACTCTCTAAACTCTTGCAAACTCCATTTTCGGGCAGAATCATAACCTTGCACTAAAAAGGGTATAACTTGCTCATTTCTCAACCAAATCACTTGATTCTTCTTCCTACTTGTTCATATAACCATGGGGTTTGATTCCTTGACTTCTCCTTGGAGAATTCAGACCTGGAATTGCCCTGAAATGGTCCAAGAACTTTCTGTTTTGTTGCAACTTTCTTAAACTACAAAACAAGCTTGTGTTCTCATGCTTCTAGTCCATAACATGACTAATGAAGTTAAACCAAGATTGTTTTACACTTATTAGGAGTGTCTAAACACTCTAAACTTTCTGTTTTAATCAAGCTAATAGCTTGCAAGTGATGCCAAGTCTTGAACTTGAAGATAGTGTGACTACTTGGCTAGCATAGGCTAACCAACATAACAAGTCCACACATCACTTGATGTTTTGCTTAGATTAGTTATATTACTTCTTGTACATATCCATGAGGTGCCTAAATGGAAGGTTCGCCTTCCTACCTCCTACATGACATATTGTTAATAGACAACTCGAGGTTCCTAAATGGAAGGTTCGCCTTCCTACCTCCTATGTGACATATATGTTAATAAATAACTCGAGGTACCTAAATGGAAGCTTGTTCTTCCTACCTCATGTATGAATTCTATGACACTTTGAGGTGCCTAAATGAAGATCTAAATCTTCTACCTCCTACATGAAATATTTGACTAAATAATATGTACTACATAACCTAGAAACTATATTTATTCATTCGAACCTTTAATATTGAACTTGTGTTTATATGTTAAAGTAGTAGAATATCATCTAAGACCTAAAACACCAAGTATGATTCTAATGGGCATATTACCCATGAAAACATTCTAACCATATTGGTTACATAGTGTCATACAAGGGTTACCAAGTTAAAGATGATTATTTTCGTATCATATTTTATTCTACTTTATGTATTGTTAAAACTCCAAATTCATAATCTTCCGTTAACGCCAAACTCACACACCTATGTTTTCCTCGTGTAGAAGGACTAGGTGCTCCAACTTAATACATCCACCAACTCACTCGCGGGATTCAAGTCGTAAAGCTTGTGAACTGTGAGTATACTCGAATCCCTTTTTTGCTTTAAACACTTTGGGTGCAACATGTATTCTATATCAAAACACTTGGCACTTGAAACTTATTTGAAACATACTCTATCCATTTAAGCATGAAACATGAAACTTGTGATTCTTGAGACTATTTGTGCTATGTGAACGTTTAATCCCTGTGTAGTTCCGCCTAACAATTAGTAGTACTATGCATAGGCTATAGGAGTAATGCACCACCCCCATTAGTGATCGAGGGGTATTGTTAGGTATCATTTTGCCTCCCGTTAAACTTTGGGATTGGTACTCGACATTCAGGGGGCTATCACTTGGACTGCGTAAACTAGCATGGCTGAAACTATCTTTATAATGTTTATATTGGATATGAGTTTTTATTCTATTATGCTATGTAAACAAACTTGTATACTCGCTCATTGCTTTTGCATTGAAACTCTATTTTAATACATGTTGCAGGTTGATTATTGAAGTATGGATGAATGATGAAACAAGTTTAGGGTGGACTAGATACACACCTTTAATCTATTTATCTTTTAATATTATGTTATTTGTTGAACAATGTTGTATTTTGTTTTGAATATTGTATGACAATTTAGCACTTGCAATGAAATTTGAATTAAATTAAATATTGTCACATAGTGTTATGAAGTCTCTAGCAATCTATACACACTTCGTCTCATCCCGATGTTTCCGCCATCGGTTGGGGTGTGACAGTCACCAACATATTTAGTCTGATGGATGAATATCCCAGACTCTGTTTGTTGTATTTGTAGGCCCAAAAAGAAAGTCATTTCCCCCGTAGCACTCATCTCGAATTTATCCTGCATTACACGCTCGAAATCCCTACACAAAACATCATTAGTAGAACCAAATATAATATCATCAACGTATACCTGTACCAGTAGAAGATCTCCATCTCGTTCTTTGATGAAAAGAGTGCAGTCGATAAGACCTCTGCGAAAACCGTTCTCCAGCAGATAATTAGATAAGGTTGCGTACCAAGCTCGCGGTGCTTGATGTAGACCATATAGAGCTTTGTTGAGCAACCAAACCCGATCGGGATGGATAGGATCTTCAAAACCAGGAGGCTGTTCGACGTACACCTCTTCTTCCACCACACCATGTAAGAAAGCACTCTTCACGTCCATCTGGTATACCTTGAAACCTTTGAATGAGGCGTAAGCCAGAAAGATCCGAATGGCTTCTAGACGTGCAACAGGTGCATACACTTCGTTGTAGTCGATCCCTTCAATCTGACGAAAACCTTGAACGACTAGCCTTGCTTTGTTCCGGATAACGATCCCACGGTCATCCTTTTTGCATTTAAACACCCAACGGGTACCAATCTTCTTGTAGCCAGCAGGTTTCTCTACGAGTTTCCAGACACCAAGCTTCTGGAATTGTTGCAGTTCTTCCTGCATCGCTTCAACCCATGAGCTATCTTTCAAAGCATCTTTCCAAGTTCTTGGTTCTTCCTGTGAGACATAACACGCGAAAGACCAATCATTCTGTTGACCAGATTCTCGGATAGTTGCATACAAGCCTGCATTGTTGTTGTTTCGCAACATGTTTCTTGTTTGCACGCCACTTTGTACATTCCCGATGATGTTTTGTTGAGGATGGGTATTATGAATCCTTGTTTCTGGATTATCTTGAACTGGAATATTTGTACCCAGATTGTTGAGATTGAGATCAACAATCAATTCAAGGCCCGGAATTGACGAAGAGGATGATGCAGAAGTTTCAGCTGTTCGAGGGACATCCACTGGAGGAGTACCCTCTGAAGTACCATGAACTGCTGTTGGAGCTTCTTGATCTGCATCTAGAAATTCGTCATCCTCTGAAGATTCGTTCAATTCGGAAGCATCTTGAAAATCCTCATTGTCGAGAGCATTATTGTTCACCGAAGATGGTTCTTGATTGACTATAATGGGACGAACCAACGGTGAATCTGTTGCATTGTCGCTCTCGAAAAACATCCTTGCCGCAGCACTTTCTTCAACGGCTTCAACATTGATCGAATTGAAAAAGTCATCGTACTCAAACATCCAAGGCTGACCAGGATTTCTGACTGGTAAAGTGTGCCTCTGTACTCTGACTTCAGACCATTCCTCGACCCTTTTAGTCTCTAAATTCCAGACTCTTAAGTTCGGGGTGGAATACCCAAGAAAGTATCCCTCAATTGCTCTTGCCCCAAACTTTCCATTAGGATCGATAATTGTGCAAGGAGCTCCAAACGGTTCAAGATAGGACAAGTCTGGTTTCCGTTTGTTGATAAGCTCAAAGCAGGTCTTGTTGTGCCTTTTGACTGTAAGGACTCGGTTCAACGTGTAGCATGCAGATGACACAGCTTCAGTCCAGAATGGAATGGGTAGCTGCGACTCTACCAACATAGTCCTAGCAGTCTCGATCAATGTGCGGTTTTTACGTTCAGCGACGCCATTCTGTTGAGGAGTATAAGCTGCACTAAATTCGTGAAGAATACCTTTTGAAGTGCAAAACTCCGCCATGGCATGATTTTTGAATTCAGTACCATTGTCGCTACGTATCCGCCTAACCTTCAAGTTGTAAAGATTCTCAATCTGAATGATCAAGTTTTTGATAATACCGAAGGTTTCACTCTTGTGTGCCATGAACGCCACCCAAGAAAATCTTGAATAATCATCAGTAATCACGAGGCAGTATTGATCATTCCTAATGCTTTTGTGCTTGACAGGACCGAACAAATCCATGTGCAAACGTTCAAGAGGAACAGCCACCGTGTTGACTTTCTTTGTCGGGTGTCGCTTCTTCGTTTGTTTTCCTTTCTGGCACGAAACACAGACGTCTTGAAGATGGAAATTTTTGAGAGGAACACCATTCACCAATTCATTTGATACCAAATGATTCATTTTGCGTAAGTGAATGTGGCCCATTCGTCTGTGCCAAGAGATTGTGTCTTTTTCTGTGGCTTTGGAAACGAAACATGTTGCTTGTGCAGACGTTGTGATAGCTTGGCTCATATCAAGGACATACAGATCATTTATCCTTGGAGCCGACAAGAGAATCCATTCTTTTGGAATTTTGAAGCCGGGTTTCAGCACATAACATCCATTAGCATCAAAGTGTACTGAGAACTGCTTGTCACAAATTTGAGAAACACTAAGAAGATTGTGATCAAGTTGTTGCACAAAGTTGATCTTGTCAAAGCTAACAACCCCGTTGGAAATCATTCCTTCACCCGTTATATATCCGCCCTTATCTCCAGCAAAAGCAACATAACCTCCTCTAATAGATTTGACGTCGTAGAGAAGCTTCATGTCGCCTGTCATGTGCCTGGATGCCCCACTATCAACAATCCAATGACTACTGATAGTTCCTCCTGGAACACCCTGCACATAAACTCAATCGATTAGTTGGAGATGGGGACCCAAGCCATTGTGGTCTTGGGTCTTCCATTTTTATCAACAACAATAACTTCCACTTTTTGATGATTCGCAAATTGTGATGGTCCCCCTGATTCAGTAACCCTTTTTGGTTTCCAGGTCTGTTGAGTGTTACCAGTTTGATTGTTTGAAGTTTTTGAAAACTTTGAATTTTCTGGTTTAACTGAAACAGATGGTTTGTGAACCACGTCGGTTTTAATTTCTTTTTCAAGTTTCTTGACCTGTTGGCGTTTCTGTTTCTTTTCCCTTTCTCTTATGAGTCGGGGATCTTGTTTTACAGAAACAGATCGCTTGCGGTCAGTTGGGCCACGGGGATCATCAACTATGCCTTTTTGTTTATGAAGATACGGGCAATTTCGAACAATATGCCCGATTGTTCCACATTCAAAACATGATCTTCGTTCAACAAACCCCGAAGTATCATGTGGTCGTCTTGCCGATGATGAACTTTGCGATCCCGAGGTACTAGGTTTTGAACAACTTGGTTCATTCCTTTTCATCACAGTTGCTTTTTGGACAAAATCTAAATTAGATTGATTTGCAAACTTTTCAATTTTGTCCGTTCCCTTCGACTTCACAAAGTTCACATTCTTCTTCTTCTTCTGATTCGGCTTCTTTTGACTCTGAGTCGGTGTCTTACCTTTGGATTTGGTATGATTTTGCTGTGCTTGCATTGTTGGTAATTTCTTGTTCCCAAATTGTTTTCTAACCTCAGCCTTTGGGATAGGAGGACACTGTGTAACTGTAACATGTGGTCCTGTCTTTCCCAAGAACTTACTTGTAGAATTTTCAAAGACTTTACTGATTAAAGATTGATTAACATTTTTAATAGGAAAATCTTTGTCTGGATAGATTTTATCATCACCAACAAGAGTGTACAGTAAATCCACACTCTCCGACTCTTTCTCAGACGAGGACTCAGTCGCAATTGTCTTAGCGGGTTTTGCAGGAGGATCACACAGGATGTGATTCTCAAGAGGTATGTCCTCATCCTTTATCACCGCATCAGACTTTGCTGAATCGGTATCATCAGACTCATCATCAGAAGAATCAGTATCCTCAATCACAACTGGAGGATCCTGATTCGGTTCAGCAGTTACAAAGGTATCTGCTGACACATCTGAATCTGACGATACTTCTTTCGTGTATCCAAGTCCTGCAGCAAACTCAGTAATATCTAGAGGAACAGATGGTTCAAAGTGAGTCCTGTATTCCTCATCAGGCATGGCATCATAATTGTGTCTGACAGGTGGTGGACATTGCTTATAACCTATGCATGTGACATCCTTTTTCTCTTTCTGCACATCAATGATGTGATCCAACACATAGCTAGAACTCAAATAACTGTCTAACTTAAGTCGGATCGCCTCACTTTCGGTTTTAACACAAGCCATTTCCTTTTGCATCACCTCAAGACGAGATATATACAAATTAATGTCAGTTTGTTTTCTGGAAACCATTTTAGTCAGCTCTGTTTTATCTTTCTTCAATGTTTCAATCATTGATTTATAATTCTTTTCATGGTTTTCATAAAACATATTGGCTTCAGTGCACTTTGAAATATCAACTGTCAATTTCTGATTATGAATAAATGTCACATCATATTTCTCTTGCAAAGCCTCGTGTTCGCTTTGCAATTCACACCACCTATCATTCACAGAAACATGTTTGTTTTGCAATTCAAACAAACTAGCTTGTAAAGCATCGTGTTTGCCTTGCAACTCAGACATGTTTGCTACCAACTCAGCACATCTAACATGCAAACTATCACAGTTATTACAGCTAACAGAAGTGGGTTCATCGACACATACCTGACTTGATGAACTGTCGACATTCGCCATAAAGGCTGAATGGAGAGAAGACAAAGAATAAGCAGCTTGATCCACCAGAATAGATCTTCTTTGAATTCCTGCTGCAGCTTCCTCCAAAAGCTCATCAAAATCAGCAGCATCGACTGACGCACTTGTTGTGTCATCCACTTGATCATTCCCTGAAGTTGAGGATTCTTCATCCGAGCTTCCACTATAACCGGAAGAGTCTTCATCCTCAGAAGATACATCACCATTGGTGGAAGATTCTCCACCACTGGCGTGTTTAAGATCATTAACCACTTCAGCAAAACAAGCGGTTCCATCTGGTGCATCGTTTCCCAACTGGATTGACCAATCACAACCTTCGTCTACCTGAACCACTAGTGCCTGATTGGCATTTGATGGTCCTGCCTGAGTCTGATTGTTGACAGGCACCAATGTGCGAACATTGCTCCTGTTCTGGTTCTGCTGGTTGCCTTGACCTCTGAAGGGATTCTGGTTCCCATGTTGAGATGGCCTTGTACATTCACGCTTGAAATGGCCACGTTCACCACAGTTGAAGCATTTGACAGCCTGTTTATCAAACCCATACTTGGTGTCTTTCTTGCTTTCCAAGCTGGTTCGGCCTGTTCTTTCCATGAAATCCTTTGCTCGCCTAACAGCACTGGCAAAGGCCCACTTAATGTCCATCATCTCCATCTCCTCTTTATCAATCTGCTGATAGTCTTCTTGTGTCAGATTAATATTACCAATCTGACCTTCCACTAATCCACAGTATGCGCTCACAACAGTGTTTAGCAGCTCCATGTGTTCCTTTGCTACTTCCACACTGACTTTAGAAAGGCTTGAGGTGTCGAGCCGTACTGTATCTGGCTTTGATTGCTGACCAGCAGAAGATGTGCTTCCATAACAAGCTTGCTGTTGAGGAGGAAGTGGATTCCCATACATATCTGTTGTTGGTAAAGGATTTCCGAACATATCAGTTGGTCTGAAAGGTCGTTGCTGTTGTGGTGCTGATTGAGGGACTGGTTCCAGCAGATTTCCATACATGTCTGTCTTTGGTGGCACAGGAACTTGGATAGTATTGCCATACATATATGTGCTAGTCACAAAAGCTGTTTGAATTGGAGCGTGCGAAGAAGGTTTTGTAGAGGTGCTAGAGGTTCCAAAATACATTTCAGGATTTTGAGGCACGGGAATTCTTTTTGCCTTCAGAGTTTCTTCCTGATTCTTGTTTTCTAGAATTTGAACAAAGTCGTTGAAGCTCGTTGTAGCTAAAGTACCATTGTACTTCATGATTTCCAAGAATGTATTCCACTGAGGTGGCAATGCATCTGCAAACCTTTTCACAATCTCTACAGGAGTTGTAATAACCCCGAAATTTGTCAATTCAGTCAGCAAGTGATTAAATCGACTTGTCAAATCACCCAACGACTCATTCTCCATACAAGTAAAACCATCAAACTCTTTCTTTAGCAGTTCTTTCCTCAGTTGACGTGTCGCTTCATTTCCCACGCCCCTTGTCTTCAACGCGTCCCACAACCTTTTTGTAGTCTTATAACTGACGAACTGATGATAGATGTCTTTACTTAAGGCCTGAGTGAGAATGGCGTATGCCTTCTTTTCTAGATCATAGACCTTCTTCTGATCTTCCGTGAGATCTGCAAACGTAGCAGCAGATGATGCGGCAACCTCTATTGTTTGATCGAAATCAGTGATGAACCGCAACCACAATTCTGTATTTTGACCAAGAACGTATGTATGAAATCTATCAATCCATCCTGGATATTCATATAAATGCATCAACTTTGGAGGTCTATTCAAACTTCCAGTTTCGCTTTCGCTTAAAAGAATGCTTTGAACACTTGGAACTTGATTTGATACAAATGCCCATTGACCGGTAGAAATTGCATTAGCTTGTGAAGATACCGGTGCGGAAGATGACGGAGTACCAAAATACATATCTGTATTTACCAAAGTATTCCACCTTGGATTCATATTTGATCAGCCGAAGGATACCTGTCGAAAGACACTTGAAAAACACAAACTGTTAAACACAAACAGACTAATGATCGAAAGATCAACACCTGTTCGAAGGATCAACAGGGTTCGAAAGATCTCTGTTGAATTTCGAACAATGTTTTTCGAAAGATTCTCCAAACGAAGGATCCTTATCCTTCGAAAAAGTACTGTAGACCGAAAGATGAAATCGAAAGACTCCCCAATCGAAGGATCCTAGTCTTTCGAAAATGAGCAGTGGACCACGAAAGATATATGTTTCGAAAGTATTCCTTGGAACGAAAGATAAGTCTCACACTTCGAAGGATGCTCGAAGGATAACTATCTGTCGAACCTCCTTTGGTCGAAAGATGATCTTTCGACTTCGAAGGATATCTTTCGAACTAGCTCTGACACAGTTGACAAAACGGACAGTTTGGTGAAAAGTTGACGGGTTGGTGAGTACTTTCGGCAGAAAGTATGTTCAGACCATATCTTTCAGGTCTGAACATGCAGGTTTTTCACCAACCGGGTAATGATCCCAATATTTTAATCAAAACACTCTTTTCAATGCACAAACACCTTGAAGTTCAAAATTTTTAAGATCAAAAGTGTGAACTATCAAGAACACAATGAATAACAAACCCAGAAATCTGAATATTTCTGCAAACCAACAACAAGACGAAACCCGATTTTGCTTGAAATTTCACTAAAAACCCATTTTTAACATGTGATAAAGAAAAGTGACAAGGTTTTTATAAGAACAAACAGCAAAAACAGCAAGGTTTCCAGAAAAAATGAACTTTAAAACCCGAAAAACACTCGGTTTTAACAAGGAGAAGAGCCAAGGCTCTGATACCACTTGTAGGTCCGGCTAGGGGAGGATCTAGTCGCCTAATCCTTGTATACGAACCACTCCGGTTGTGCGGAATCCAACCGGAATAGCAAACCGAGATAGAACACGCAAATAATCAACACACAAGACTCAACGATTAACACCACTTGTATTAAACGTATAAAAGGTCCGGTTACAGCTCAATGTTTACAAATCAGTCCTGTAAACTCTCTAAGTGTGTGTGTGTTCTCTGCTAACTGTCCTCTGTGTCTAACTCGTCTGTCTGTCGAAGTGAACACAACACACGGGTATTTATACCCAACACAGCAGGTCCGTTCGAAGGATCATGTAGTCCGGTCGAAAGATCATCTTTCGACCAGGAACAGCTCGAATGATCAACATGTACCACGAAAGATGGGATCTTTCGTGGTCCATCTATCGAAGGTCATCTTTCGAGCAGGTCATCGAAGGATATAGGCAAACCTTCGATGAAACATCCTTCGACCCACCAAATTACAACCATAATGTTGACTGTTTGGCCAAGTCAAACCGGAGGATGGTTGACTTGGTCAAACTTACAGACTAACAAAGACATCGTTCAGTAACAAGACAAAATACAGACAAAGTACAGACACAAGTGCACCAACAGGTTTTATTCGTCAAACCGTGTAACACACGAGGGTATAAACTAGTATATATATATATATACACACACATATATAGGGTAGGGTTCATGCGAGAACCGCGAGAACCAATGTGAACACAAAAAAATACCTAAAAAATCCAAAAAACACACAATTTTTTTTTTTAGATTTTTCTAAAAAAATCGCTATATTTCATTCCCAAAAAAAAAACTTCTTTTTTTCGAGTAACAGTTATGAATGCACATGTGCATATGTATCATTTTTGGACAAATTCCGTAATATATTACCAGTAGTAGAAAAATACACTTTCATTTACATTAACATCCGCAATACACTACTTTTTACATTACCAATATTAAGATGCATTATTATGTATAACCATGATATAACGTGTTTTGGTACAAAAAAATTGTGATTTTAAATGATGAAGTAGGCTCGTACACATGTGTTTTGGTTAGTTATATCTAGTGGTTGATGGTTTGATTATATTTGTCATTTTATGATGTAGTATGTTGTTTGGATGGTATAAAGGGTGTTGATGTACATGTAATAAAATGAAGGGAAATTGGCCTGTAATAATCCCACCTAGACCTTATTGGCCATTAATAATTCCACCTTAGAATATTCCCCCCACCAGTCCCACCTTTCACCTATTTTTCCTACAATGGTCCCCCGTTAAAAAAACTTAACGGATTTAAGCTTTTTTCCAAATTACAAATAGATGTTTTAGGGATTTTGATTAGAACGACGATACGAGTCCATTGATGTAAAACTTGCCTCGAAACGGTACCCCAAACGATGAAAACGGCTCTTCAATTCGGGTGTTTAAATTTCCAATTAACCAAAATCAAGTCACTTGGAGCACCATTTCGAAGTAAGTTTTACATCAATGAACTCGTATCATCGTTCTGTTCAAAAACCCTAAAAAATATGTTTGTAATTTGGGAAAAATCTTAACTCCGTTAAGTTTTTTTAACGGGGGACCATTGTAGGAAAAATAGGTGAAAGGAGGGACTGGTGGTGGGAATATTCTGAGGTGTGATTATTAATGGCCAATAAGGTCTAGTGGGATTATTACAGACCAATTCCCCTAAAATGAAATATTGGTAATGGTATTGTATTATGGATGGTAGGAAGCAATGGTATTGTATTACGGATGGTAGGAGGTAATGGTAGTGTATTATGGATGATATGATAGATGAAAGGGAAATTGTGTTCAAAGTGGTGTACCAAAACACGTTATAACATGTTCATACATATAGCACATGTGCATTTATAGTGTTTTTATGTTATAATAAGTTCATAAATATAGATGCAAATGTGCATTTCTAATATTGTTAATTTAAAAAGTAGTGTATTATGAATGGTAGTGTAATGAAAGTGCAATTGTCTGATATTAGTAATGTATTACGGAATTTGTCTAAGAAATGATATATATGCACATGTGCATGGATAATTGTTACTCAAATTTTTTTTTATGTTTTTTTTTGTGACGAAATATTGCGATTTAAATTTTTTTTTTTTGAGTGTTTTTAGCTATTTTTGGGTTGTGTTCACACTTGGTTCTCGCAATTAAAGTTGGTTTCTAACAGACCCTTCTCCTATATATATAAAATAAAAGATAAAATACGTAACAATTCCTCAAATGCATAAAGAGGGAATAATCCGTGATTTCTTTTTTAGGAAAGAAGAGCATACTTTCTATGAATCTGAGATAATAATTCAGATTTCAATTAATCATTGCTAGATCTGTGAATTTGACATAAATTCTTTCCATGTAAAATTGAAATGTTTGTTAAACATGGTTGAAATTTAAAGAACCATGTTTAGGGACAACTAGGGCTGCAAACGAACCAAACGTTTGGCGAACAGTTCGTGAACTGTTCGGCGGGAAGTTTGTTTGTGTTCATTCGTTTATTAAACAAACGAACACGAACAAGAAATTCCGTTCATTTAGTTAAATGAACAAACATGAACAGAGATCGTCTTCGTTCGTTTATGTTCGTGAACGTTCGGTAACGTGTTCGTTTGTGTTCGATAGTTCATTAGTGTTTTTAATTTTTGTATTTATTTAAATACTTCAAAATTCCGATAAATAAAATATCTAATAAGTGTCAGTGTATTCTATATTCTGTTTATGAACGATTGTTTGTGTTCGTCTGTTTCTATTTGTGCTCATGAACATTATTTTGTGCTCATTTGTGTTCGTCAAGGTTCATTTTTGTCCGTTATCTAAAATTAACAAACAAACACAAACGAACATGCACAAGTTCATTTTCTTAACAAACGAACACGAACATAAAATCTCGTTCGATAAGTGTTCGTGAACAGTTCGCGAACACATGCATTTCTTAACAAACGAACACGAACAAGGTCTTGTTCGTGTTCGTTTGGTTCGTTTGCAGCCCTAGCTACGACGTTGTGAAAAAACTCAATGTATTTCTAACTAGTTTTTACCCCGCCCACGTTGCGGGGCAATAAGCCGAATATTTCTCTCTCATAACATGTATGTCTGTATAGAGGGCAAAATTGTAATTATATTTTGAGCTGGAGGCAAAATTATAATTTTAAACTGAGAGCAAAATCATAATTTTGAGCTAGGGGGGAAACAAAATTTTATTTTGAACTGTGGGCAAAAACGTAATTTTGAGCTGCGGGTAGGGCTGTAAACGAACCGAACGAACACGAACAAGGCCATGTTCGTGTTCGTTCGTTAAGGAACAAGCTTGTTCATGAACTGTTCACGAACGCTTATCGAACGAGATTTCTTGTTCGTGTTCGTTCATTAAGGAAACGAACATGTTCATGAACTGTTCACGAACACTTACCATATGTTAATGAACTCTAACAAATGTTCATGAACATAAATGAACACAAAAACATAATATTCATTTTAGAATAAAATCTGCATATTCATCACAAACATTACGAAGAATCCACAAAAAATAAATAAACACTTAACATAATTTTCCGAACAGAGTTGGCGTGATTATCAAAAACATGATAAACACAAAATTAAGAGTTTGTTAAGCCTTAACACAAGCTAAAATTGAAATGGTGAAATGAGGGATGTTGTAAGAGGCATATAAGATAACTAGGGTTTCAAAATTTTAAAAACTAGAAATAATGAAACAAAATACAACATATAAAAACCTTTAATGAACTAACACAAATAAATATTAACAAGCAAACATAAATGAACTTCTTACAGAACGCTCACGAACATAAATGAACACATTACCGAACGTTCACGAACATAAACGAACGAACGCAACCTCTGTTCATGTTCGTTCGTTTAACTTAACGAACGAAATTTCTTGTTCGTGTTCGTTCATTTACTAAACGAACGAACATAAACGAACTTCCCGCCGAACGGTTCGCTGAACGTTCGGTTCGTTTACAGCCCTAGTTGCGGGCATAATCGTAATTTTGAGCTAGAGGAAAAAACAACATTTTATTTTGAACTGGGGGCAAAAACTTAATTTTAAACGGATGGTGAAACCGTAATTTTAAACTGGGAACAAAATTAAAAACGAGTTTTTGAACCGAGGGCAAAAGTGTAATTTTGAGCTAGGGGCAAAATTATAATTTTATTTTGAGCTGGGGGCAAAAACGAAATTTTAAACGAATGACGAAAGTGTAATTTTAAACTGGGAATAAAATTAAATAAAAAATGGGTTGGTCCAATAGGGAAGTGCCAGGCAAGCTGCCTGGCACTATTCCCTCAACTTGAAAATACTTGAACTGTGAGCAAAAAACGTAGTTTTGAGATGAGGGCAGAATCGTAATTTTGAACTAGAGGGAAAAACAACATTTTATTTTGAACTGGGGCAAAACGTAATTTTAAACAGAGGGCGAAACCGTAATTTTAAACTGGAACAAAATTAAAAATGAGTTTTTGACCCGAGGTCAAAAGCGTAATTTTGAGTTAGGGGCAAAATTATAATTTTAATTTGAGCTGGGGGCAAAAACGTAATTTTAAACGAATGATAAAAGCGTAATTTTAAACTGAGAAAAAAATTAAATTAAAAATAGGTTGGTTCAATAGGAAAGTGTCAGGCAAGCTGCCTAACACTATTCCCTCAACTTATAAATGTATATGTAGCAAATTTAAGCTGAGGGCAAAAACATAATTTTAAACGAACGATGAAATCGTAATTTTAAACTGGGAATAAAATTAAATTAAAAATAGGTTGGTACAATAGGGAAGTGTCAGGCAAGCTACCTGACACTATTCCCTCAACTTATAAATGTATATGCAGCAAAAAAAAATTAAATTAAAAATATGTTGGTTCAATAGGGAAGTGTCAGGCAAGCTGCCTGACACTATTCCCTCAACTTATAAATGTGTATGTAGCAAATTTGAGCTGGGGCAAAAACGTAATTTTAAACGAACGATGAAATCGTAATTTTAAACTGGGAATAAAATTAAATTAAAAATAGGTTGGTACAATATGGAAGTGTCAGGTAAGCTGCCTGACACTATTCTCTCAACTTATAAATGTATATGTAGCAAATGGGGAAGCATAAATAAATTAAAGTCTTTCGCATCTTATAAAAGTCGTATTCGGCACCTTCTTCATTATTTAGAAGTCATATCACGTCATTGTTTTCTTTTTAAATCTAATCTTTATCGTCATTGTTTTCTTTTTAAATCATATCTTTATCTGAATATATATTTTTATTACTAAAAGTCATTATATTATCTATTAGTAGAAAAATTAACGTGTAGGACAAATATTAATTTAGTCGTCATGGTTTCGGACTTTTAGAATTTCAAAACGTAAGAATAATTCAAAGCCCTTAATTTCATGTATGAACACTGTAATTTCAACCCAAATCCGATTTGTTCTTATCATAATAATATTTTAATCATGGTCGTAGAAAATGATATAATAGAGCTGAAATTAATGTTATATTTTTTATTTTAGGAGTTGGAAACACGGTTTAACCTTTTTGTTCTAGAAGGAATACCTTGTGAATAAAGTCATGTAAAATAACCGACAGTTTCGGGGATGATTTCAACATTTAACTTTAATATGTTTTTATTACCTTTTATGGCAATAAGGTTAACGTAAGTTAAATAAAATGTTAAGGGTAATGATTAAGAGGAATTACCTTTTATGAGAAGAATAACGTAAGTTAAATAAAATGTTAACTCAACGAATTCATATATACAGTAGAGAAAACAAAATACAATACTGATGAGTATTTCGTCTTATTGAGATAATTCTTAATGTATTTTATAAAGTAAATTGCATTTTACGTTCTTTAAGTTTCAACAAAATTTCAAATGTTGTCATTTTATTAACGAAATTACAACGAATGTCATTTATGTTCTAATTTCTTTAAAGTCAGTGTCCACTACAAGATAAACTCTTATAGAGTAATACAATAATGTAAACAAACTCTTCGTTAAGAATAATATATGATAAACTCTGATATGTGATAATGATATTCTATTATTTGATAATGATAGTCTCATCTATAAGATAATTCTAAATTAACCAAGTGTATGTATACATATAGGAAAATCCTATACAAAGGGAAAACGAAAAATGTATGACGTGTAAGAAGCCATCAGATTGTGATGCATATACCAATGATCTCTTGGCCTAGTGGTTAAGGGGGGGATGAGAAGCTTTGCTTATCTTAGAGGTCCTAGGTTCAAATTCAGGCAAGAGTGGATTTTAATACTAACTTGCTGATACTAACATAATAATTACTAACCTGATTAGCGACGTTGTAACTGTACGTCGTTCGAAGAAAATGTGATGCATATACTTTAGGCTAGTTAGGAACATAATCATCCATACATAGTCTGGAATTTGGTGTACGTCATTATGTAAAACCGTCTAAATAATCACGTGACGTTATAATTCTTTTGAATATAAGGGGCTGTTTGGTAGCCTCTTAATGACCATTCAGATGCTACCTCTTAATGGTTTATTAACGAAATTACAACGAATGTCATTTATGTTCTAATTTCTTTAAAGTCAGTGTCCACTACAAGATAAACTCTTATAGAGTAATACAATAATGTAAACAAACTCTTCGTTAAGAATAATATATGATAAACTCTGATATGTGATAATGATATTATATTATTTGATAATGATAGTCTCATCTATAAGATAATTCTAAATTAACCAAGTGTATGTATACATATAGGAAAATCCTATACAAAGGGAAAACGAAAAATGTATGACGTGTAAGAAGCCATCAGATTGTGATGCATATACCAATGATCTCTTGGCCTAGTGGTTAAGGGGGGGATGAGAAGCTTTGCTTATCTTAGAGGTCCTAGGTTCAAATTCAGGCAAGAGTGGATTTTAATACTAATTTGCTGATACTAACATAATAATTACTAACCTGATTAGCGACGTTGTAACTGTACGTCGTTCGAAGAAAATGTGATGCATATACTTTAGGCTAGTTAGGAACATAATCATCCATACATAGTCTGGAATTTGGTGTACGTCATTATGTAAAACCGTCTAAATAATCACGTGACGTTATAATTCTTTTGAATATAAGGGGCTGTTTGGTAGCCTCTTAATGACCATTCAGATGCTACCTCTTAATGGTTTAAAACCTCTGAATGAATAAGAGGTAACCTCAAGTCTGAATGGTTAAGAGGTAACATCTGAATGGTAAATCATCACATGCCACATTCTTCTGCCTTCTCATTGGTAAAATTCTTAATGGTTCCATTAAGAGGTAGCCTCTTAATGACCATTCAGAGGCTACCAAACAGCCCCTAAGTCATATTACGCAATCACGCCATGGTATGTATTCACATACCATGTTAAAAGATAATTATTAAGAAGAATCTTTAAAAATACCTTAGTCAAATTAAAGATAATAAAATGTTTGTTTATGTTGTGTATATTTTTTAAATATTAACTTATTCAAAAGTTATGTTACAAAATCAAGATGAAGTAGTTTTAAAAGTTAATAATGTTGGTTATTCCTTTTTTGTTTTCCTTTCAATCCTTTTGTTATATATAATTTTTTTGACGGCTAATTTCTTTTAATTCTTGTTGTGTCGTGTGTGGAACCTGAATTCAAAACCTCTGTTTTCTAAACCTGAATGTTTAAAAACTTTGTTTTTGCAATTGACTGCAACCCTTAGTCCTTTTGTATAGAAAAAATTACACCGTTGGTCCTTATGGTTTCTGTCAAATTTCAATGTCAGGTGCTAATAGTTTTATGTTGCAACATCAGGTAATAACGTTCTAATTTGTCACAACGTTGAGTACTAAGGTCAAACTTTGTAACAATGTTGAGTAATAAAGCCAAACCTTGTTAATTTTTTTTTTGTTAAGTCTTAATAAAATGACTAAAATGCCCTTTAATAATTAAAATTTTAGTCATTTTGTAAAACTTAGAGAACGCAGGGACTATATGTGTTAAATAACCAAACTTTTTAAATCAACCAAACAGAAAGCCCGCCTTTCAGGGGGTCTTCTCTGGTAAAGTCGCCAGATTCCGGTCATATCGGATCCGTAAAATTGTCCGTTTAACTCATTTTTTCTTTTCGTTAATTTTTATCTCCATCATAATCAAAACTAACAACTCGTTTGTGTCACATATAAATTGCAAATTATGCTTATCTGCTAACCCGTTTACCTCCAAAATTCCCATCATCCTCTCAATCCATTATATCTTCATTTCGAGTATAAATATACGCCTCTTGACCCAATGTGACCCCATTCCCACACAATTTCAAAGCCAATTTCGTCTCTAAAACAGATAGGAGCCGCATCGGCATACCAGAATCTGATGATGCAATTCTTGTGCATAACATCGCAGACTGGTACATATATTACATGCTATTTATTTGTTTTTATCATACAAAACAAAAGCCTCATATTTATTTCAACTTACAAAGCTGTTATATTCCTAGATCATAAATTTGTTTTAGTTATTTTTATAAATCTTAACTTGGTTTACTATTTAGATTAAGTTAAAAAGTTTATTTTACTAGCATGTTATTATATATAAACTCAAATTTTATAAATAAAAAAACTTCAAATCCATTAAATATTATAAAAAACATAAATAAAATAGAAAACATTACTTTAAATTATTTTAGTCAAATGTAATTAATTAAAAAATACTCTCTAGTTATTAAAGGGCATTTTAGTTATTTTAGTAAGCCTTAACAATAAAAGTTAACAAGGGTTGGCCTTGATACTCAACATTGTGATAAATGAAACGTTAATACCTGATTTTGTAACAAATACTAGTATACCCGACATTGAAATTTGGCAGAAACCACAAGTATTAAAAATGTAATTTTTTCTTTTGTATATACTTGAATCAAAGATTTTGGGCCAATTAAATATCAACTATTATATATATATATATAGGGAGGGGCTCATGCGAGAACCACCCTTATTGTGAGAACCTTGAGAACCAATGTGAACACAACCTAAAATAGCTAAAAAAACCTAAAAAAAAACCTACCCCCCCCCCCTCCCAAGCTAAAAAAAACTAAAAAAACCTAAAAAAAAACCTAACCCCACCCCCCCCCCCCCCCCAAAAAAACCTAAAAAAATCTAAAAAAAATCTAAAAAAATCAAAAAAAAATCCAAAATTTTTTTTTTGATTTTTTTAATATTTTTTAGATTAAAATCGCTACTTTTCGAAGCAAATTTTTTTTTTTTTTTTTTTAAAAAATATAAATTTTTTTTTTTGTTCGAAAAGTAGCGATTTTAACCTAAAAAATATTAAAAAAAAATTTTTTGTGTGATTTTTAGCTATTTTTAGGCATTTTTTGTGTGTTCACATTGGTTCTCGCGGTTCTCACAATAAGAGGTGGTTCTCGCATGATCTTCTCCCTATATATATATATATATATATATATTTAACGAGAGCTCATGAATAATAACTTTATTTTTATAATAATATATAGTTTTTTAATTATGTTATTATTTAATATATTATAATAGTTTATTATTATATTTACTTTAAATGATGTATTTTTCTTTTCTTAAAACATATATTTCCTTTACCTTTTTTAATAATTGTTTTTTTTTCCTTTTTTTAACATATATTAATTTATCCATTAATTTGATACTTCTTTAATAATTTACGTTTATAACTTTTTTCTAAAAAATTAAGTACGTACTTGTGCGTAATTTCTTTCCCTGACATTCCGTTATAATTTTTGTTAAAAACGAAGTTGTGCTCAAAATAAAGTATTTATTTGGTATCATAAAACGGTACGATAATAAACTAAATCGTTATAATGGTTTGATTTTTTAAACAACATGTTTTATTTTCAAATCACGTCTGTTTTGCATTATCATTTGTTCGGTTTCGCTGCAACGCGCGATATAAAAAAAAACCTAGTTGAATTAATAAATGAATACTCCAAATTCTTAACCATCATTCATACAACTAACGTATCTGATATTTAGGTGTGAAAACTAAAAGGTTATAAAAGAAGACGCGTAGAGCTAATATTACCGATAATATTAACTACACTAAATCTAAAACTCGTATCTCACATCTCATATTTAAATTAATGATTATTCGTTTGATTTTATACGTGTTTTCATACGGAATAGATATTTGTTTGTAAGATACTGGTTTGACACACAATGCATATGAGTTTATGACGGCCTTCTGAGTTGGTTGACACCTAAGGTTTGCATCATGTGATATTACTTGTAAGTTGTAAGGGTTTTCTCTAGTCTTAAGCAAACCCTTCAGCCTTTTTTTTTCTAAGCTTTTTGGTATTTTGACTTTTGCAATTACATGTATTCGTTTTCTATTTGTATATGAACTTAGCTCTTTGTTGAAAGTTAATAATTAAATTACACATATGTTAAATCCATTAAAAAAATACAACAAAACTAAATTAGCATTAAGAAGATAATTAGTATTTAGAAATCACTATTCAATCATGTTAACTTTTATTGGAAAACAATTATGAATTTATATCGAGATAGATGGTAAACGGCCAACAAGCTGCGCCGCTTCCAATTTTTGAATAGCAAAACTAAGTCTTATAAAAACTAAATCCAAAGATCTCAAGATTATAACATTACTAACTATATATATATATATATATATATAGGGAGAAGATCATGCGAGAACCACCTCTTATTGCGAGAACCGCGAGAACCAATGTGAACACAATAAAAAATGCCTAAAAATAGCTAAAAATCACACAAATTTTTTTTTATACTTTTTATATAAAAATCGCTACTTTTCGAAGCAAAAAAAAATTAAATTTAAAAAAAAAAATTTTGGCCACTAAAAGTAGCAATTTGAGCATAAAAAATATTAAAAAAAAATTTTAGATTTTTTTTTAATTTTTTTTAGGTTTTTTGGGGGTTTAGTTTTTAGCATTTTAGCTTGTGGGGGGGGGGGGGGGGGGGGGAGGGGGGTGGGGGTTAGGTTTTTTTAGCTATTTTAGGTTGTGTTCACATTGGTTCTCGCGGTTCTCGCAATAATGGTGGTTCTCGCATGATCTTCTCCCTGTATATATATATATATATATATATATATATATATATATATATATATATATATATATATATATATATATATATATATATGGGGCCGCTAAAATAAGAACCACCTCCAGTTGTAAGAACCGCGGGAACCACTCTAAGCCAATCAGATTATGCCAACAGAAAGGGTATTTTGGTCTTTTACCCCCCAAGTGTCATATCTTCCCTCTCTCTTCATTTAATATTCATCTCTCCTCTCTCCTCTTCATCTTTTTGTTTTAAAAATCTCACTACACATTAGAAAACCCAATTCAAAAAAATCAATTTACTTTTAAAAACCCAATCCTTCTTCCTTCCCAGACGATATCTTCTCCGGCACCGTCTCCTTCATCGCATATTACACCTACCTGCAACTCCACTTTCTAACAACCTCCTTCCCTCTGCCGATATCTTCTCCGGCACCGTCTCCGACCAACCTGCAACTCCACTCCATCTTCATCTTCTCCACATCACATCGACGACGAACACCACCTGCAACTGTTCGTCACCGGCGGCCACCGGTGGTGGTTTTTGTGGGGAGACCAGTGGGGATTTTGGGGGGTTGGAGGCGGCGGCGGGTGGCGTTGGGGATGGTGGGTGGGTGGAGAGGGCCGGTGGCGGTGGCTGAGCCGGTGAAGCCGGATGCAGGTTTGAGTTGGGGTTTCTTGATTTTTGATGGGGGTTTCTTTATTTTGTTTGATGGGGTTTCATTTTTGTTTGATGGGTTTTCTAGATTTTTGTCTGATGAACTTTGTGGGTTTGTTCTTGTTGATTTTTGATCAATGATTTTTGATTTTCTGGTGATTTTTGTTTGATCGGTGAACTATGTTTCTTGATTTCCTGGTGATTTTTAACAGTGGATTGTGGGTTTGATATGTTGGTATTGATATGTTGGTTTAGATATGTTGGTATTGATCTGTTGTTTTAGATCTGTTGGTATTGATATGTTGGTGATCGATTGGGGTGGCGATGATGAAAAAAAAACGTAGATTTTGATGACGATGGCGCGGCAAGGACGGCGGAGGGGAGGTTTTTGGAACCTGCAACCCCACTTTTGCAGCCTTTGGGTTATCGGATAATCTGAGCCAAACCCCGTTTTTTTAGATACACTTTGTTTTGATGTTGGTTTTTTATTTTTCCCCCCTAGTCGATGATGATAACAATATATCTGAGACACCTCCCGAGTTTGCGATTTCTGGGTGCGTTCGGTTTTGCGTAATAAAGTTTTTGTAAAAAAAATTAAACCGTAAGCTTTTTACCGTAAACCGTAAACTTTTTAACGTAAAACGTAAATTTTTTAGCGTAAAAACGTAAATTTTTTAGCGTAAAAACGTAAAAAGTTTAACGTAAAAATGTAACGTAAACTTTTACGTAAAACGTAAAAAGTTTAACGTAAAACGTAAAAATTTTAACGTAAAACGTAAAAAGTTTTACGTAAATCGTAAAACGTTAAAAGTTTTACGTAGAACGTAAAACGTAAAACGTAAATCGTAAAAATTTTAAAAAGGTTAACGTAAAACGTAAACCTTAAAAAGTTTAACGTAAAAACGTAAAAATTTTAAAAAAGTTTAAAACGTAAAAAAAGTAAAACGTAAAAAATTGAGCTAAAAAATTTTATCCCGTAAACCGTAAATTTTTATTTGAAAAAAAAGGCCGTAATATACGGAACGTTAAAACGGCGCGAAAAAAACGGGGCTAAACGGGGCGTAAAAAACGACGCGTGAAAAATCCGGGCGTAAAAACGGCGCGTCAAAAAACGAGGCGTGAAAAGGCCGGACGTAAAAACGTAAAACGTTAAACGTAAATCGTAAAATGTTTTACGTAAAACGCAAAACGGAAAAAAAACGTTAACGTAAAAAACCGGGGCGTAAAACGTAAAAAACCGACGCGTAAAACGTAAAAAACCGACGCGTAAAACGTAAAAAACCGACGCGTAAAACGTAAAAAACCGGGGCGTAAAACGTAAAAATCGGGGCGTAAAACGTAAAATAACGTTAACGTAAAAATTGGCGCGTAAAATGTTAAAAAAACGTTAACGTAAAAAACCGGGGCATAAAAAAAAACGGATCTTCAAAACGTTTTTTTTTAAACAAATCTTTAAAAAAATATATACTAAAAATTTGATTTCAAAAAATTTGTTTTCCAAAAAAATCTGTTTATAAAATAAAAAACAATTAAGTAAAAAACATATTTAATGAACATGACAAAAAAAGTAATTTAAAATTAATATATATAAAAAGACAAAAAAGACAAATTTACTTATATACCCTTAAAGAATAAAATATTAAAAACATAATAAGACAAAAAATACTTAATATTATTTTTTAATACTTTCAATCTCATCCATCCATCTACTTGATCTATGGCCAGAAAGTGGTTCTCGCGGTTTTTACAACTGGAGGTGGTTCTCATTCTAGCGGCCCCCTATATATATATATAGAAACAGGATCGGGAGAAAACGCTCAAAAGTGTGAGAACGGTGAGAACGCTTCCTGGCCCAACACGTGTCACGCCGCTTAGAAAAGGGCGGATGAGCTTTTTTGTCATTTCATCTTCGGCTTTTCCTCTTCCGCTTTTTCCCAATGTTGTTTTAATTTTTGGTTTTTGAGATTTTTGGCGTTAACCAGATTCAATAATTAATGACGTTTTAATGGTTCCATTGTATCAACATTTTGGCGTTTATGACGTTATTCACATCGTATGCCAATGGAACCCAGGGGGCAGGAAATCTATTTGAATGGCGTTTTCCAATGCGTTTAAACAAGTTGGCATATTGATCTATTATTTTTTATAAACATTTTGGCGTTTGTGGTATCTTGGCGTTTTACTATTGTTAAATTGTATTTCAACCACAGGAAAAAAAATACAAGGGAAAGAAATAAATTAAAAATCCTAACCGGATCTCTTTTCCCAATCTTCAGTATCATTAGTCTCTCTCTTCTTTAATAGTACAAGAACTGTCATCAAATATATGACGTTTTATGTAAAACTTAACAAACCCATGGGTTTGATTTTTTTTGCCTGCTCGTCTGTTGAACTGTCTTTTTGTGTGGATGTTTGGGGACATAGATCTTGTCACACCCCAACCGATGGCGGAAACATCGGGATGAGACGAACAAATCGCTCAAAAGCATCATAACACTATTTGTGACAATATAGATTTAATCAAATTTCATAAATGACTAAATTCAAATACATTGTTTCAAGTAAAGATAGATTGCAACAAACATGGTTTATTATTAAAATGAGTATCTAGTCCATCCTAACTTGATTCCTTCACCATCTTTACTATCAACCTGCAACATGTATTAAAATAAAATCAACAAAAAAATGTTGGCGAGTATACAAGTTTGATACATAGCGTAGTAGAATAAAATAGTTTAACGTGCTCATATCCAACATGAATAAAATGATTACTAGTTAACAGTATATGCTCGAAACGATGTTACTCTACAGGTTCAAACCAAAGTTTCCAACGCAATTAACATAGCCTATCCCAAGAGTTTAGCGGGAGGTAAAAATAGAATAAACTTAACAATACCGAAAAGAATAGCGGGCGGGGCGTTACAACCTATGGCATATGCATAGTACCATAATTGTTAAGGTAGGCTTGATCGAAGTTAATGAGCATATAGTCATGAAGTGTTTACATTAGCATCACATGTATAACAAGAATCAAACATTTCATGTGTAATTTGGATAGAGTGTGAATAAATAAAGTTTAACGTGTTTGTGAATTTGAATATGAATACAAGTTGCACCCAAAAGTGTTTAAAATAAAAATGGGATCATGTATACTCACAGTTTCTCAAAGTTATTCCTTTGGTAATCCCGTGAAGAGTTGGAGGTTCAAAGCTTTCTTAGAACACTTCGTGTTCTTTTAGAATTCTTAGAATTCTTGATTAAGAGAAGATTGAGAGAAGAATGGTTGGAACACTTCGTGTTCTTTTAGAATTCTTAGAATTCTTGATTAAGAGAAGATTGAGAGAATTAGAGAGATAGAGAGAAGAATGGTGTGAAGAAAATGGTAGAAGGATGTTGGTATTTATAGGTAGAGAAGGTGGAAAAGGGTGAAATATGATTGGTTAAAAAAGTGGAAGAGGATTGATGAGGTGGAAAGATGATTGAAGGTGGTGGAAAAGGTGATTGGAGAAGAAAAGAGGTGGAAAAGGTGATTGGTATATTTCTTGGTATTTCTTAAGTATATATTATGTAATTGAGTATATAAAAAGTATAAAAGTATAATTCAAGTATTGAGGATGTACGTATAAGTATTTGTACGTATGAATAGTGTCGGTTTGCGTATAAATACGTATTTATAAATGATCGGTTGTGTGAATAAAAATATGTATAAAATATGAATTTTATTATGATTAACGCCTCGAATTGTGAGATTGAAATTAAAATACGAATGTAAGGTTTCTAAAATTAGAATACGAATACAAACATTTTTAAAATAGAAATACGAAGAGATGAGGCGTTACAGATCTATGTCGTGTGAGTGGGTTTTTCGCTTTTTCTTTATCTGGATCTTCATCTTTATAGTGAACCCACTCTTCAGTGTCATTGAACTCTACTCCTCATCCAAACCTTCTTCAAGAACAAAAAATACAAAATGCCATATGACTGGCATCGATATCTTTTTCCTGAAATTTTGTCTATCTCATGTAGCAAAATCTTTCTGAGGTACTCCCCCTGATAACAATTCATTCAGTTTATTTGTTGGCGTTTTACAGTTGGTGGTATTTAGTAGTATTTGGCGTTTGTTTTTTTGATTTGATCAAATGGAAGTTGCTGAGATGTATCATTTTATAGGATGTCTTTTTTGCGCCTAAATTAGGCGGTGCATTATTATAATAAAGTATTTTGTCTTTTCAGTTACTGTTTTGTAATTAATGTTTTTTATAAGCTTTATCTCTGATGTCTGTAACACGTCCCATTTTTCAAGTTTGGCGTTTTAGATTCTTCAGTTTTTAATGATTTTGTATTTACTGTTTCTAGTTAAATTTTCAAGTTTGCTTTTTATTTTTTTTCTTATTTTTATTTTTTTATTTGGGTTTTTTATAATAATTTTTCAAAGTAATTTTATTATAGTTTGGCAGTTTTTTTGATGGCGTTTAACTGGATGATATCGTTTTAAACAAGCATTTTGGCTGTTTTGGCGTTTTTATTGTATATGACGTTTTTATTATATAACAATTAACTGAAACGGAAAAAAAAGAATACATAAACAATTGATCTTCCAAATATTCTCTGTCTCCAGTTTCTTTCTTTCTTTTTTATGAATCATGTTAACTGGCTGGTTCGACTTTCGTATGATTCATTTTGTTTTTTTTTGTTTTTCAAGTAGTTTTTTGTGTTGCAGTTTGGAAGCACACAGTCTGACATCAGCATCTTTTTCTTGAATATTTGTCCATCTCATGCAGCAAAATGTTATTGAGTTTATATCATTCAGCCAACAATCTTGAATTTTTACAATCAACGATGTTTGATTTTTTAACTTTTTTTGCGTTTTACCGATAAAAAGAACGCCACGAAATAAGATCACCATAAACCTCAAATTTTGATCATGCTAAAATCAATAATGTTTTGCTGTATGAGATGGACAACATTGTTAATACTCGGTTAAGAAAGGTAACTGAAAATGTTGTCCACCCCATACAGCTAAACTTTATTGACAACAAACCTTAATAATGTTTTTATATGTTTTGGCGTTATAAATTTGATGGAAGTTTAGGATAAGTCAATGAGATTTTACTCAATGAAATGGACTATATCCTCACTTTAGGATTTTGTCTATATCATTGAGCGAAATCTTACTGACAGCCAAACTAAATTTCAAAAAAAACGTTTTTGGGGTTGAAGATAATTGATGTTTGGGTTTTTTTTGGCGTTTCTAAGGCGAATGAGTTATATGAAATATGGCGTTTGGGTTTTTGTGTGTGTTTTTAACTGAAGGTCTGAGATGTTGTATATATAGGATTTTTTTGGCGGTTTTTTAAGGCGGGATTTTACTATAATTAAGTTTGGCGTTTTATATTTAATGGCGTTTTACTTAGAATAGTCTGTGATTTTTGTTTTTGGCGTTTTATTTCATGATTTGGCGTTTTATGTGGAGTAGTCAAAAGACCCTTTTACCCTTAATGAAGCGCGTCCACGTAATAAAATTGATGTTATTTACGAAAACACCACCGCGCCAATCTAGTCCTTAGATTGTTTTGATCGGACGATCGTTAAGCGTTCTCACCGTTCTCACACTTTCTATCGTTTTCTCTAAATCCCGACCCTATATATATATATATATATATATATATATATATATATATATATATATATATATAGGTAAATTGCATTTTACGTCCTTTAAATTTAAGCAAAATTTCAGACGTTATCTTTTAACTAACGAAATTACAGCGCATGTCCTTTCTGTTCTAATTTTGTTTATAGGTGTTATATATATATGGGTAAATTTCAATTTACGTACTTTAAGTTTCAATAAAATTTCAGACATAGTGCATGTCCTTTATGTTTTAATTTCTTTACAAGCGTTGTCATTTCTCTCAAAAAAGAATTAAAAAAAATAATAACAACATCCACGACAAAGAAATTAAAACATAAAGAACATCTGCTATAAAGAAGTTAAAACATAAAGAACATCCGTTGTAATTTCGTTAGTTAAAAGACAACGTCTGAAATTTTTTTGAAACTTAAAAAACGTAAAATGCAACATTTACTCTATATTTTTTAATCAAAGAATACGTAATACATACTATATCACAAATAGTGTAATCATGAGCAAACACACGTATACTTCGATGATGGTTCATATATGCCCATCACTACAAGAAAAGGCGGCAATATCGGCGCCACCTATGGCAGCGACAGGCAAAACGTCGCCGCTATTGGTTGATCCGGAACACGGTTTCCCACAACTAACCCCAGCCACTCATTCCTTATCTTGATCCAACGGCTGGGGTATGTTAACGGCAATAGTGGTGACAGTAGCACCAATAGCGGCGACATATTGTCGCCTCTAAAACCCTAAAATACAGCTGGACCTAAATCATGGAGTACAGAGACATCACATCATTACATGTCGCTGCTATAGCCCAGTGTCGTCGCTATTGGTGTCGCTGCTAATAGTCGATCCGTGTGAACCTGAAAAAAGGTTGATATTGGCCCTTGATGAGATGATGATCCAACGACGTGGGATCTTTCCTGCTTTTCCTCCCTCAAACAAACACAATCTTCATCTTAAACCCACTTTCTTCAACATACACTCATCTTATCCAACCTTCAACTACACCAACAACAACCTCCACCATCACCATGAAGCTACCACCGTGAAGCTACCACCACCGTCACCGCCACCACCACTGGACCGCAACCACTGTCAAGCTGCACCACCACCACCGTCAACCACCATTGTACATACGTCGATGACAAGCTCCGTCAAGCACCATAACGTCAAGAATCTAAAGCTCCGGCCAGTTTTGTTTTATTATTTAGAAAATGTATAGTGTAACTTTAGGTAATCTTCAAATTATTAGTTATGAGATGTGAATGAAAGTTACGTAATCTTCAAATTATTAGTTGGAAATGTGTTGTGTAATCTCCGTGAGAATCCTTGGTTTGAGTTTCCAGTAAACAATTTATTAGTTGTAAATGTGTTGTGTAATCTCTGACGAACTTTGCTGCAAATTTTCCGGTCAACCACCAATAGCGGCGACAAGGACCAATAGCAACGTCTTATTAGCGACGAAGTGTCGCTGCTAAAGGTCAACCACCAATAGCGGCGACAAGGACCAACAACAGCGACATGTGGTTAATAACGTCCGATCAGTAGCGGCGTTACAATAGCGACGATATGTCGCCGCTATTACTAATAACCATGGTTGCAAAAGTCGCTAGGCGCTCCCTAGTCGGTCGACCGGAGAGTTGAGAGTACTCGGCCTAGGCGGAGAGTACACGGGGATTACTCGAACATGCCAAATTATAAAGAAATTAGTTTTCGGAAATTAAATATGTTTCAAATAACATAAATTTACTAATATTTATAACAATATATGTGAAATTGATATTCATTCTTTAATATGATACGAATAGAAATTGTGTTTTATTTTTTTAAGTCAAAATCGGCCCAAGTTGACCTATTAGATCCGATTTTGGCCGATGTTGACCGCATTTGATCGATTCCGAGTAATTAGTCGGAGTTGAAGAAAGTCGCCTCGGCAGCCTACCTTGTAGCGACTACTCGGGGAGTACTCGGCCTTGGAAACCTTCTTTTACAACCATGCTAATAACAACGATGATCTGGATTATTAGTGGCGACATCCGTCACCTCTATTGCCTCATTTTCTTTTCTTGTAGTGCATATAATTACACAAAGGAAAATATATCATGCAACTGTGAAAAAAAGTCACCCAAGTTTCATAAGGGTTTTGTTTAGGTTATTCAGTTTAATTATTTATGGGAAAAAATAATTACTTACAATTAAGTCATACTTGTCTATTTTTAGATAGTCATTAATTTGGATTTTAAAAAATTTAAAACATGGGTATGCTCTACTACAAACATATATATACTGGTGAACCCATAACTTCTCGAATCATACTTAGACATTTTTGTATTTTTATTTATTGTTATTCACTTTTAATATATTTCAGTGTTCTCTACATGTTTCACGTTCATTTGTTTGAAATTTCGATCATTTGAAACTGTGTTGTTGTTGTATTTTTTTTTTTTTTTTTTGTTTGTTCTCGGTCGACCTAGATTGTAGTTTATTGTTTGATCTATTGATATGAAACACCCCTTTTTATTATGTTCTCATTCGTTTCAAGTAATTTTGTTGTCATTTGTTTTTATTCAAAATTTGTTCTCACTTGTTCGATCTGAATCCAAATTTTCTAATTGATTCTTTTAACACAAACGGTTGGGAGAAAAGTTAAATTTGGCTATGTGGTGTTAAAATTCTTTTAATCTTAATTGCACATTTTCTAAATCTCATAGATCGTGTGGCACATATATATAAGATGGTTCTTAATTTGTAGGGGCGCTGAGCAGGGAGTGAGGCGGTGAAGGGTTTTTGCCGAGCGGCTTACCGCCGTCGGCTCCGTTTTGGTGTGCCGTGAAGTGCATGAATAGTGACTAATCACCGAGGAGAAAATTATAACCGTTGTAAAAAAATGAACGTTGGAATGTACCGTTGCACAATTAAAAAAATAAATATTTGTTTTCTTTTATAAAACCCCCACATTTCAATCTTCTCACACCACTCTCAAATTTCTACACACCGTGGATAAACAAAACAAAGGTGAAGCCAGGAAAAAAAGTTCCGCTAGCCGAGGATCGGGTTCAAATCCAAGGGGACGCGTGTCGCAAATGAGGCGAGGTGGTTCTAGCTGTTCGAGTGCACCGTTTCAAACTCCATACGGATATTCAACAAACTCTCAACCTCAATATTTTTACCCCCAAGCTTCACAACCGACTTTTTACAACACCCAACCCTAATCAAATTTTCCGCCACAATTATTTTCACACCCACACGGTCCAACAATGGTCGAACCCATTACGAATACTCCATGGAAGCGAAAACTCATTCGACGCATTTGCATTTAGGAGCCCACCAATTCAATCACCAATAAAGAATGCCGAGCGCTCACTTCCGATCTACGATGATAATGAAGACGGAGATGTAGAGGTTGTTCCCGAAACACAACATTTGGATGAAGAAATTTGCAAACACGAAGAAGAATATGAGGTGGAAGACGAAGACGAAGATGTTGGTGAAGCAAGTGAGCCGAAAGAAAAGGGAGGAAAGGCGAAGCGTTAATATTGGACGAAAAAACAAGAAGAGGCCTTAGCCAAGGCATGGATTCATTGTTCTTTAAATAAGCAAAAAGGGAACCAACAAAAATCAGACAATTTTTGGTGAAAAGTTCTCGAGCATTACAACGCAACGGTCGGCGGAAGTATACGAACTGTTCATCAAGTACGTTCAAAATGGCTCCATATGTTGAAGAAGATAAAATACTTCAACGGCCTTTGGCATCAAGCGGTATAATTTTTTTGTTTACTTTATAAAATATGAGTAAAATGCACGGATAGTCCCTGTGGTTTTGCAAAGTTTCAGCTATAGTCCACAGATTTTGGAAATTACACTCATAGTCCCTGTGGTTTGACAGTTTGTTACGCTGATAGTCCCTGGAGTGGATGTGGGTTAGTTTTCTCAGTTAAGTCCATGTGAAATTACAAAATTACCCTTCATCTTCTCCATTCTATACAAACAAAACAACCCTATCCCAACCCCATCCACCCCCACCTTTCTCTCTGTTTCCCCCACCATTAACCACCAACTACCACCCAAACTAATCAGCTGGGAGATAAATTTCCGGTTGGGAATCATCCTCCGCCATTCCCAAACTCATCTTCTTCAATTTCCAGCAATCAATTTAGTCAAAACCCCAAACTGAAACGATAAAGGAGAGTAGCAATCAATTTAGTCAAAACCCCAAAACCTCATCTTCTTCAAATTTCCGGTTAGGAATTTCAACAAACACCTTATGTGCAACTCAGCTTAATCAACCAAATAAGCTAATCACCAAACTGAAACGATAAATCTAACACAGAATCTTATCATTATGATCTATTTAACTCAACTAGATCTATGAAAAACAAGACTTTGAGTCTATGCAAACAGATTTGCGAACGAAATTAGTCCAATACCAAATAAAAGTCTTTGAGGATTTCAACAAACACATTATCTGTAACTCAGCTTACTCAACTCCAACTTACCATTATCACTGGATAATCTTCGGTGGAGATCGGTGTGGCTCTGCCGTGCCTCTTTCTTCGGCCGGCAAGCCACCCTCCGTCTCCGCTTCTCTCTTTCTCTCGCTTCTATATCTGTTTTACTCACAAAAGTGTGTGTGAGTGAGTGTTAAGAATGGTGTCGAATGAAGAAAAAGTGGAGGGTGGTGTTGGAGTCTTTTTTGCAGATCTCTGATGCAGCATATTCAAATAAAGAAGGAGAGTAGCAGAGAAGGATATGGGATTTGCAGGTGTGTGTGTGTGGTGGGTGGTGTTGGAGGATGATTCCCAACCGAATTTGCAGGTGTGTGTGTGTGGTGGGTGGTGTTGGAGTCTTTGGTTCATGAATCCAATTTTAGAGTAGCAGAGAAGAATATTGTTCAGTAAGCGTGTGTATATACATACATATATGTTTTATATATTTAAATACTTGATTTGTTTATTTTATTTTATATTAAGGGTATTATAGTCATTTCACATGGACTTAACTGAGAAAACTAACCCACATCCACTCCAGGGACTATCAGCGTAACAAACTGTCAAACCACAGGGACTATGAGTGTAATTTCCAAAATCTGGGGACTATAGCTGAAACTTTGCAAAACCACAGGGACTATCCGTGCATTTTACTCATAAAATATTTTCTATAACATTGTTTTTGTTTTTATATTTTACTTTATATTTGTTATATATGTAGGGTCGTATTCGTGGTAGCGGGTGTGACGACATCGATGTCATGAGAAGGGCTTTAAAAGATTACCAATCAAAATATCCGATTGGTTTTCATCATGTTGAGGTGTGGGAGGTTGTTAATAAACATGACAAATGGGTCCCGATACCATTGTTGGTTGAAGATAGTGGTAGTTCGGGCCAAAAAAGATAGTTGTCGGATTCAGGTAACTATAATCCGGGTACACGGGGAACTGAGTTCACTAGTGGTATAACCGAAATAAACCTAGACCCCCCCCACCAACAAGACCACGAAAGAAAGATAAGAAAGCCGCAACACCATCCGTTAGCGAAACGACTTTAACCGAGAAGCTCTCACAATACACACTTATGAAAGAAACAAAACAAGCACGAGCGATAGAATTGTCTAATATAAAAAAAAACGTGAGGAAGGCACCATAGCATTAGTGGCGGAACAACGTGAGGTGGTGAAACAACTTTTGTATGATCGGAATATGAAGACGTTTACTCAGCCACACGACCATGCTTCACTCGAGATGTTGCCGTTTATTCTAGCCGGAAACGAGAGATCGCAATATAAAATATAATTGGCCATGCTCTTTCTGAATTTTTAGTTTTATTATGGTTTATGTTTTAATTTTCTAGTTTTAATTTTATGTAATGTGTTCTTTTAATTAAATATAATATAATTTTATTTTGTTTAATATATGTTTTATTTATTTTTGGGGTATTGGATTTTAATAATCCCAAGTTTCACTAATTGGGTGGTAATAATCACAACTTCAAAAATTGCCTACAACAGTCCCAACTTGTAAGGTTTTGGCCACCAATGATCCTTGTCTAACTGGGTTATAACCTTGTTGGGCTGGTGACCTGCAACTTATTCCGGCGACCCGTTTTACCCCTGAAACCACCAAACGAGACCACCACCAATCATCTCCGACCTCCTGTAATCTTCTCCGCTACTCAAAAGTTTAAAATTTCCACCATCTACGCAACTCCGGTGACCTGCAACTTATTCCGACGACCTTCTTTACCCCTGAAACCACCAAAGGAGACCACCGCTTGTCATCTCCAACCTCTAGTGACCTTCTCCGCCGCTCAAAACTTCAGAAAACTAACTGGGTTATAACCCAGTTAGACAAGGATCATTGGTGGCCAAAATCTTACAAGTTTGGACTGTTGTAGGGAATATTTGAAGTTGAGATTATTACCGGCCAATTAGTGAAACTTGGGATTATTAAAATCCAATACCCCTTTATTTTTAAAGCATAATTTTTAGAAATAAAAAATATTAAAAAAAGAAGACTCCCTATGTGTTTGAGCATCCCTGGTGATTGAGTGCAAAATAAAGAGTAAAGAGGGGAGTTGATATAACATGCGGTGATTGACTATGTGAAGAGTTTACCATTCCCTATGTGTTTGAGCACCCCTTCTACCATAATTAACACACGCCAAATACAAATTAAAATAATTATCCGAGATAAATTTAAAAATGAAATAAGAAACGTCCAAAAAATAAACAAACATTAAACTTTAATTGTAGGGCTCAATTGACACCAACGGGCGTTAAGTTTCTCTTCATTTTCGTTTGCTTAGAGATTGAGACGTGCTTAGGTTTTTATATTCTTTAGTTCAATTTTAAAACTTTATTTAGGATGATTATATTAGTTTGCATTTGAAATGAATTGACTGAAAAAAAAAATTATAATGGGTTGGTTAAAAATTACAAATGAATTATAGTTCGTTGATTGAAAAAAAGATTAAAAAAATAAAAAAATGGGTTGATTAAATAATAAAAAAGTTAAAAACATAAAAATCTATTACGTTGATTAAAAAGTACAGAATAAATAAAACTATATCAGCTTAATAATTACTTTTATTCAACACCATTTTAACATTTTTGGTAAGTTTATGAAAAACTTGTCAACTACTACTAGTTTATTAAGAGCTTAACGCTGACAACTGGAAGCATGCAAGATGGTCAAGGTGTTTAGGTGTTATCTATTCAAAAACAGTGTCGTTATACCAATTCAAACCTCTTCAAAATTCAACCCACATGTTATTCAAGCAATCAATATATATATGCATACAGATATGTTCTTCTAACCAGCCACAACTACCTTCTCTCTATATGTTTTATGTACATACATATATAGACATCTGATCACATATACAACCAACACATCTAAAAAATCTTTCAAAACTTCTTGCACGTATAGTATTGTTTTACTGTTGTCCTGCAATGGTACGAAGCTCATTGTTCGCGGTTGGATTGGTGCTAGCATTCTTCGCTTTGTCTTGTTCGCCAGCGTTTGGTGATACTGTGGAGACAACATTTCGTGTAACCACATCTTCTCTTCTGGTATCTTTTATTTTAATCATTAGTGTTAGCTAAAGTAAAATGTTATTCTTCACAGGTTGCGAATTTGACAGCGAATCGGTTATGTCAAAATCAAGTCATCTCGGCGGTTAATGGAACCCTTCCGGGGCCGGCTTTAACGGTTAAGGAGGGTGACTCCGTTATTGTTCATGTGATTAACAACTCTCCATACAACGTTACTATTCACTGGTAATAATATTATTTCCTTTTTTTGGAAACATGTCACTACTAGAAAATTGTGTGATTGAGATTTGAGACCGAAAAAAAGAGTTGTTATATTAGCGGCTGATTTGCGACCAAAAGGATAACGATCACAAATGACCAGTTTTCTAGTAGTGTGACGGTAGCAATTTAAGTAATTAATATATGTTTAACTAATTAAGACGTAACGTTGTGATTAAATTTGATGTAGGCATGGGGTTTTCCAGAGGTTGACTCAATGGGCGGATGGCCCTGAATTCGTCACTCAATGCCCAATTAGGCCAGGAGGTAACTATACTTACCGGTTCAATATCACGGGACAAGTAGGCACGCTTTGGTGGCATGCACACTCGCAATGGCTCCGAGCGACCGTACATGGTGCTCTCATCATCCGCCCTCGAGATGGCCAAAACTACCCTTTCGCTCAACCCGATCTTGAAGATACAATTATGTTAGGTACCTTTTGTTTCTTTGCTTTCTTCTTCCTATATATGTACAAAGGTTCATTTTAGAGCCAATATAATATGTTAGGAACTGTGAGAACTTAACGATGATATTAACATTTCAGGAGAATGGTGGAATGCTGACCCTAATGAGGTCGAGAGCGTTGCACTAGCCAATGGAAGCGCACCTGCTAACGCTGATGCTTATACCATCAACGGGTGGCCTGGTGATTTGTTTAACTCATGCCAATCGATCTCAAACAGTAAGTGAAGGGAAAAAAAGTTATGCAAATTTAATTACAAAAAAGCCTAACCGGCCGGTCTGGTCTAGTTCTGAAAACACTGATATATATTATTTTTTGAACTAGACACGTACAGATTGAACGTGGCACCAGGACAAACAACTTTGTTGCGAATAATCAACGTTGCACTCAATAATCAGTTCTTCTTCAAGATAGCGAACCATAGCTTTACAGTTGTCGCGATTGATGCAGCCTACACGAACCCATACCAGACGGACGTTATCGTCATTGGACCCGGTCAAACTACCGATGTCCTCGTAACCGCAAACCAGTCAGCAGGATTATATTACATGGCGGCGCATCCATATATCAGTGCGGTAATTCCAGGACTCAATACGAACGTCACCACCGCGATCCTTGTGTACCAGAACGCGACCCAAACAACACCAATACTTCCCGACCTACCCGCTTTCAGTGATACACCAACGGCCCATACGTTTTTCACCAATCTAACAGCACTTACCACTAGCCCGTTTTGGTCACCGGTTCCACAAACAGTCGATGAGAACATGTTTATAACCTTTGGGCTTGGGCTATCAGATTGTGGTGCCAACTTATCATGTGGAGGGTTTTTCTTTGAAAGACTGTCCGCAAGCATGAACAATCTATCATTCGCTTTGCCCACAAGCATCTCTATTTTAGAAGCTTTTTACCGAAACATTAGCGGGGTTTACACTACAGATTTCCCTGATCAACCACCTACAGTATTCGATTACACGAACACCAACAACAGTTTCAATCAAAATCTTTTGATGACACCCAAATCAACAAGTCTTAAGAGATTAAGGTTTAATTCAACGGTTCAAATAGTGCTTCAGAACACAGCCTTGATCGGTATTGAAAATCACCCCATGCATCTGCATGGGTTTAACTTCTATGTGTTGGCTCAAGGGTTCGGGAACTATGATGCTGCGAACGCCACCAGCATGTTTAATATGGTTAACCCACAAGAACGAAACACGCTTGGAGTCCCCGTTGGCGGCTGGGCTGTCATTAGATTCACAGCAAATAATCCAGGTAAACTCATCGTCGTAATAATTTGATTGGTCAAAGTTGACAAAACAAACATTGATTTTTTTTTTTTGGTTTTCAAATATGAACATTGAGTGAATGTCCGATTGAGAAAACTAACGTAAAAACGTACCCACTTGAGAATTAGTTTCTTTTGCCGACTTATTACACCCAAAGATTCCAAGTGGTATGTTTTCAAGTTGTCCACATGTTTGCTTCTAAGTCGTCCATTCACCCTTTATTTATCAATTAAAACTAAAAAGACACTTTTTACTTGAAATGTATATTTTAGGTGTGTGGTACTTTCATTGTCACTTGGACGTACATTTACCATGGGGTTTGGGCATGGCGTTCTTGGTGGATAACGGAGGTACACCGGAGTCAACGTTGCCGCCACCACCGGCCGATCTTCCTCAGTGCTAGAAGGAAACTCCGAGACAAGCATAGGTCAAATGTTAACAAGAGGATTTGCAGCGTATACAAGCACGTATGATTTATAATATTCTAGTTTATATAATATATTGTTGTTAAATAATAAATGTACTCTTTTGGATTATACTAATATTGTGCATTCATTGTTTGTTAATTAATGTTTATTTGACTACTACAAACGATATATGATAATAAAGACTTCATATTAAGTCGATTAGTTTTTATTATTTTATAAAATTAGCCGCCTTGCAAATAAACTACTTAGGCTGGTCGGTGTGGTTTAAAACCCCTAGGGGTTTTATAGTGCCACGTATGCACCACGTAAGCGAGAGATTTATCGTTAACTTGCACGATGTGGTTTAAAATCCATTTAAATCCCCCTATTAAACAAAATAAAAAAAAAGTGAAAAAAATTTGATTGGTTGAAAACAATGAACCCCACCTGCAGATGTCATTAGCGCTCGTTACTGTGCTAGCGCAGACTCAATGGTGCCTCCTTTTGGTGCCCAGGGGGTGCCTTCAGGGCGCTATAGGGCGCGAATTTCGCTGATTTAGCCAGGGGCGGTATACCACACCCCCTGGCCTTATTGAAAACTACGATATGATGATCACACCTAAATCTATTGTCATATACAAAATAAGTTATAATGTATTCTCATTGATTAAGAAACTGCATGTACACATCTATTATTTAAAATTATTACGACTTATCTGTGTGAACGTCCAATTAACTCATCTCTATGTTTGCTTGTAAGTTTTCTTCTTTTTTAACTATATATGGGCATATTAGTCACTTAAAATTTAGTGTTGTGTTTATTTGTATTTGTTCATTTCTGTTCATTTATGTCTGTGATTTGTTCGTTAAGAACGTTATCGAATGAACATAAACGAACCAACCATGCTTGTTCATTTTATTAACTACATAACATAAACAAGAAGATCCGCCCATGTTCTTTTTCAGTTAAAGTAAAACGATTGAACACAAATATACCTTCATTCATGTTTGTTTTGTTCATTTATGGGTCAACCTGTCTATGGTGACAAAAAGAAAGTTTTCAGTGATGATCTTGTTTCATAAACAAAATGTCGAATAAAATGGTGTAAAACCAATACTTTTTAAGTTTTACTAATACTTTCTAAAGAAAAATTAATAGTATTTCACACTTTTAAGTACGCTAGTATCAAAACTCTCGTTTGTGGAAAATTCGAATAATATAATACCGGCCATGAAAACTAAATAAACATAATATAAAATACAAAGTTATATACAAACTCAATACAAGCCATGTAGCACGTTGGTACTCTACCATACATTTAGAAACGTTCTAAACTCGAGTTTTCACCATGTTAAGTCTTCAACCTTGCTTCTTGACGGCAACAATGAACACAGTAGAAATGTTGACGGTTTTTTGTTGAAGACCGTGTTTGACACAGTCCCTTAAAACAGATTGTGTGCCTAATCTCACGGCGAAAGCGTCTATCTCCTAGGGTACAACAACCTGAATAGTACGTGTACTGTCGAAAATGGCTCTTGCGCCCAAGATTACACTGGGTATGATAGCGTTCTTGTTTTGTGTAAAAGTATGAAGTTGCAAAAGATTTGTTGATATTACTAATCTCAAGTTCCTAAAAATTTAGAGAATCTAATGTCTGTATATTCATCATCTTTCAAGTATCAACCACCATGTTCATTTATACACATGATAATAGAAGTTATTTATTGTTGTAACCAAGACATTAAATAAGATAATTAATCTTGTAATAAAGAAGTTTTAATCTTTAATTAGATGGATTTTCTGGTAAAAAAATGAAATTTTTCATTCATGACATGAATTAAACGAGTTGAAACAACTTGTTTGACCAAGTCCAGACGTAAAAACAAAAGTGAGAGTCGTGAAATAAGAAGTTTCGTTCGATTGATAATATAGTTTAGTAAAAGCGTGTAACACCCTTAATACTGGACGGAATTTAATGAATAATTATATGAACTTCATACTAATCAGAGTTTACAAAAACTTTTCGTGTTTAAAGACCATACATATTTGTGATAGTACCCAAAACAAATCCAAGATAGTACATAACAAGTTTTAAGTTAACCCTTGCTAGTCAACTAACAACTAGTTTAAAGGATTCAAAACACGGATAATAAACAATTTACAACATGACTAAAGTCTAGACAAGGTTAAGTTTGGTGCGGAAGCTTCAAAATGCGTGTTCGGTTCTTGACAACGTACTTGATCACCATCCGGAAGGACCCCATCCATACCTAGGGTCAAAACCACTAAAAACATTAGTTTTGACATTAATATATTACATATAAACGAATTCCGACATCGAAAAGTAAATTAAATACTAAGTTTCCTGGGCTCTACCGTAATTTACGGTATCTACCGTAAATTACGGTAGACACTGAATGGTCTTGGTCTACCGTAAATCAGTAGAGATTCACCGTAGGACTTTTGTTTTCCACCGTAAATTACGGTGGAGACCGTAATTTACGGTGGACTCTGTAACTTTGCCATTTAACTATTTTGTGGATTTCGCCCTAATCCGCATGCCGTTTTAGGCTATTTCTTTCCTGTATGTCTGTAAATTCATTACGGACATGTTCATTTCGACTATCATGCCAACATTTGACTCACTGATCATACGGCTAAAAGTTACTATATTATCATTTATTCGACCCATTCTAACTATAAGTGTATAATTCCGATTTCTTATTCTAAAACCTTTTAGATGCCAGTACCCAAGTTCCCGGGCTTGTACATCTTGGTGTGTTTAGGCTATTCATGGCTTTATGTTGCCTTGGAACTAAAAGCTCATTTCCTCGGAGTTCAACATTCCGTTTTAAACGGCCTTTGCAACATGCCTTCATTTATTTGATCCAATATCCTGGATTCACAACTTAAAGTATCATAGCTAGATCCATAAGCGTAGTGTAATCCAACACTTAACAACTTACGAAACCATTATATTGCTATGTCATGATTCCTTTTATGGCATCTATTTAACCAGTTTGACTTTCTAGTGAAAACCATCACTTTATTAACAAGCCAAACCTAATCCCAAGTCTTTATTTTGACCCGCTTGATGATCGAGTGAACTACGCCACTTTAGAACACGCCAACGCATCCTTTACACTACGATTCTATCTATACACTAAGCTCAAATATATATGCGTAATTTAACGAGACTAAAGTCACGTACCTTTAGAGCACACCCTTCAAGCGCGTATCTCCTCCTCCGGCTTGTCCACTTGACGATCCAGATGCTTGGCCTAAAGAGTTCAATTCAACTTACATTTAGAACCCTTTTCGTAATTATTAACACATACATTGCCACAATAGTCAATTATGCGTTTTTATCCGATTTTCAACATGTTAATTCCCCACTTAGGCATTTCATCAAACACCTAGTGGGTCAAATTTTCACATGATTATTACCAAGTTCATGACTTGTTAACTTGTCTAAATCAACTTCAATTAGGCAGATATATACATATTTTCAACAACAATATTTCAGAGATTATCACATAATTTCAGTTTACACTAAATCAAAAGTCTTAATCCTAGTGTTTATCAAGTTCTACTAACCTTGTTAATCACCCACTATGGTGATTATGACCTTACAAACATCATGCAAGATTTGGACAAGAATTCATCTAGGGTTTGTCCCTAAACCTTATATCACCTCCAATTTCATTCATGCAAGACACATTCAAGCTAAATTTCAACTTTTCATGATTTGTCTAGAACTTGAGATGAATCAAAAATACAGAAATTTACATACCTTATGATCCCTACAACAAGGAGACCACTAATCTATATTCAAATTTTGATTCGAACTTGATTTGAGCCTTCAATTCGTGGTTTTTGTGATAGTTAGGGGTTTGAGAGTGGGGGGTCGCCCTTCTCCTTCTCCTGATCGAACCAGCCCTCTAAATGGGGTGTTTGGTTTTTGTTTTATTAAATTTAATAATATAAGTTTCAATTTTAACAACATAGGCCCCTCCACTTTTGTTTAACTTAAAGTTTGATTGCTTTAACCCTACTTTAACTTACTTCTAGACTTGTAGTTAACTAGGTTATAAATTCCTAGTTAGTAAATTCTTGTTTATGTATACTTTTTAACTATAATATAAAGTTTTATATTTTCGGGATGTTACAAGTCCACCCCCCTTAAAAAGGGTTTCGTCCCCGAAACCGAATTTACGTACCAAATAATATGGGGTAGAGCCGTTGCATCTCTTCTTCGGATTCCCATGTGGTATCCGCACCATTCCTGTGTTCCCATTTAACCTTCACTTGGTTAATCACTTTGTTCCTCAAACTCTTCTCTTTATGATCTAAAATCGCAATTGGTTTTACTGCATAGTTGAGGCTGTTATCCACCTCGATATCATCTTAGTGGATACGAGCAGTTTCGTCTGCTAAACATTTTCGGAGATGTGACACGTGGAATGTGCTATGAATCCCATTCATCTCCTTGGGTAGTTCGAGACGGTATGCTACTTTACCAACTCGTTCGGTGATTCTGAATGGCCCAATAAATCTTGGGCTCAACTTCCCTCTTTTTCTGAACCGTATTATTCCTTTCCACGACGATACTTACAGCATTACCTTATCGCCCACTTGAAATTCAATCGCCCTCTATCGTTTATCCGCGTACGACTTTTGTCGATCCTGAGCCACTTTTAGGTGAGTTCGGACCATGTCGATCTTCTCATTCGTAGTTCGGATTATATCAGTTGGTGCTAGTCCTCGTGGACCCACTTCTCCCCAACATACCGGGGTTCGACACTTTCTACCATATAACATCTCATACGGGGCCATTTTAATGCTCGTGTGATAGCTATTGTTATATGAAAATTCGACTAAGAGTAAATAGACATCCCAACTACCCCCGAAGTCAATAATCCAAGCCCGCAACATATCCTCCAACGTTTGTATTGTTCTTTCACTCTGCCCATCCGTTTGTGGATGGTAAGCGGTGCTAATGAACAATTTAGTCCCCATTTGTTCTTGGAAGTCACGCCAAAAATTCGAAGTGAACCGAGTATCTCTGTCTGACACAATGGATATCGGTACCCCATGACGTGCTATGATTTCATTGGTGTACACCTCTGACATCTTCTCGGATGTATAAGTCTCACGAATCGGAATGAAGTGAGCACTTTTCGTCAATCTATCCACGACTACCCATAGAGCATCAAACCCGTGGTTGGTTTTGGGTAATTTAGTCAACAAATCCATGGTGATTTGTTCCCATTTCCAAACTGGGATGTCCAATGGTTGCAACTTACCATATGGCTTTTGGTGCTCCACTTTAACTTGCAAGCATGTCAAACACTTCTCCACATATTTCACGATGTCTTTTTTCATTCCGTGCCACCAATAATTTTGTTTTAAATCGTTATACATCTTGGTCGCCCCCGGATGTATCGAATAACGAGATTTATGGGCCTCGTCAAGTAGAAGTGCCTTGGCCCCACATAAGTTTGGAACCCAAATTCTCCCAAATCGAGTTTTCAATCCTTGGTTATCATCCGCCAGATCTTTTAACTGCCCAACTATTCTTTCCCTTTTCACATTTTCTTCCTTTATTGCTTCAATTTGAGATTTCCGGATTTGCTCAAGCAAACCCGAAGTCACAATTAGTTGCATCGATCGTCCTCGAATAGGCGTATAATCTGTCTTTCGGCTCAACACGTCTGCCACTACATTAGCCTTCCCGGGGTGGTAATGTATTTCACAATCAAAGTCTTTGACGGTTTCTAACCACCGCCTCTGCCTCATATTTAATTCCTTCTGATCGAAGAAATACTTCATGTAACAACTCTCACCAAAACTATTATTTATTTTTATATTTAGTTCAAAAGAAAACCCTAATTAAGACACCCAAGTGATTCTGCATAAACCCTGAAATTTTCAGAACTATCAGAATCAGGATCAGGGCCCCTAAAACTCAGGGGGGGTAAACCCTAGTTACGATTATCCACAGATTTTGCTGTCAAAATCGAATTTTACAATTCTGTAGACTCAGCAAGCCTACAAACACACGGGGCTACCCTATGGTAGGTAGTGACCCCTCGCGCCACGCGACGCCCATAGGGGTACCCCTCGCGTCACGCGAGGGGGTCAAATTTTATGTATAAATAGGGGTGTTTGGGACTTGAATTCTGGAGTTGAAACGACGAAATTCAAAATATACACTGAGATATCGTAGAAACAGTTCTAAAACACACACGATTCACGAAGTGCTGCCGCAAAACAGGGTAATAACTCGATCGCTGCTACGATTCAATGTCCGATCGATTAAACTATCCAATGGATGTTTAAGTGTTGCCCACATTAGAGTTTATGCTTTGTCATTCGTTGTTAATTCAATGGATGTTTTAGTATCGCACTTTGTCATTCAATGTGAGGGTTTAATCTCGTGAGTTATCGTAAATGTTGTATTAAGTTACTAACCGAGTTATGTGCATGTTATTAAATTTAGGTTAAAAGGCTAATCATTAGGCTAAGCTCTGCTTATATAAATCTGCAATGTGAGTCATTCTCTTTTATTCAAAGTGCTTTATAAATTCTTAAATATTTTCAAAGTTATAATTACAGTGATTAAGTATATGTAATCACCAAATTACAGCCAGTATGTAAGGTTTTGTATACATTACTTTATAATCGTCACCATTGGGGCAGCCAATGGGGGATATGACCATAGTCACAGAAACGAGTCGAGTGACAAAAACTGTGGGTAGTTGGTTGATATCAGAAACTTTGTAATCTCTCTTAATACTGTAAATTATAACAAATGTGTCGTTTTAATAAATAGAATGATTCACCAGTATTTTCCGCTGACAAAACCTTTTTCAAACATGTTTCAGGTGATCTGTTGTCATTCAGGAAAAGTGCCGTGAAGCACTGTAAGCTTAAGAAAGTGACTTATTATAAAATAAAGAAACATGTTTTATAAAATATAGATTTCTCCGTGAAACCATATGATTGTAAATTACCGGGTTTTTATCCCGAGTTGTGAAATAAAATAATCGGGAAAAATTTTAGCTTTAAAAAGATCCTGATGATAAACTTCCGCTTTCAATTCAATTAAATAAATACTACGGGATTTTCTGTCCCGCGGCTCCTGAAACGTGTCAAACCGGGTCGGGGGCCGTGACAGAAAAATGTGGTATCAGAGCCACTGAGTTAAGCTAATTATGTATTTAGAAATACTTAAATTTTTCTTGATTACCATTATGTGATTATGTGATTTATTAACTGACTATTTATTAGTTACAGTATGGGTAAGCAAAAGCTTTCAAACATCTATCTTAAATTAGATAGGTCATCAAATGAGAAGGGAAGTTCATCCCAAACTCCTGAAGAAGGAATATTTGTTCGAAAAGCCTAATACGAGGAACCACTTTCTCCTGATAAAAGAAGTTTGATTATTAGAAAAAGTCAGGAGAAATTAAAGAAATCCCGAGAAAAGAAAGTTAAACAGGAAACCCAGGAATTAACCAGTAAATCACCATGGGAAGACAAGTTACATGAAAAATGGGCGGATCTTTATATGCTAGCCACTGTAGCAGTAAATGCTAATCTTTAGAATACCATGACTCCGTATTAGCAACCTTATCACTTACAAGCCAGAAACATTATCCAGTAAATAAATAAAATTACAATAAAACCTAGTACGTTTAATTGTCAATTTTCCTTTGTATTAAATTAGTCACATGGTATGCAATAATATTTGAGGGTTATCTGTGAAATTTGTTATAAAATTTTAATTTATTATTTTTACATATATGCTAAACAGCATGAATGATTTATCTGGAGCCCTAGAGAATCTCAACCTCTACCCTGTAAACATAGAAGTTTCTAAAGAGTTTACTGGGTACTTTGCTGATGTGGAACAACCTATAGAATTCAACGCTCCACCTCTGGAAAAACCCAAGCCTAAGAAGAAAAGGAAATTGGTAGGATGGAGGCGTGTGCGTAGAAGGAAACCTGCCACTAGGAAGATTCCTAAAATAAACAATCCCTTAGAAAAAGGAAAAGGAATTGAAACCGGGGAAAATTCTAGACAATAGGAATTGGAGATTGAAGTCGAGGAAGATTCTAGGCAGATGGGAATACAGTTTGAGGAATATTCTAAGCAAATAGAAATGGAGATTGGAAAAGGTTCTAGACAAACCAAGATGGAAATTGGAGAAAGCTCTAAGCAAACCCAGGAAATGACATTGAAGGAGGAGCTATATTTTATATTGGCAAGCTGTGATACTATTAAACCTGTCAATGAAAATGTTTTTACTCATCCTATTGAAACCCAAATTCTAATGAACTTGGAACCAGCAATCCCAGAACCAATAATCCACACCCAACCCAACCTCTAGGAATGGATGAGTGGTGGACTAATGATTGGCAATTCCAAAACCTTCTCAACAGTCCCTATACGTTTTTCCCTCAGTTCGATCCAGAACCTTTACCAAATCCACCGATGAGTAATGAGAATATGGCTGAACTCCGCCATTTTGGCGAAGAGCTGATGGATGCTGGGAATTGGATCCGAGAGATAGGAGGACAAATCTCATGGAAATATGATGAGAGGGAACACCGTTATTAAAAATACAAGTTGACGAGGGAGAAATGAGTTATGAGTCTGTGTTTGTATAATAACAGTAATATTAATAAAAATCAGTATGTGTAAAATAAACAATAAAATGGTTGTATATGGAAGCATAATATAATCTATAAAACAAATGAAAATTTAGAAAATTTACAATTTTGGTTGTATATTTGTTTATATGATTATGTGCGATTAATTGTTATATTGGATTGTTTCTTATTCTATACTAATTATTTATCTATAAATTAATTATCAGATGACAAATATTGGTAATGAACCAGTAAATGAAGTAAATCAATCTGAGCAAAATCAGGAAGAGCAATTGTTAAATAGACAATATATCGAGGATATCGTGGCTCAAGGAATAGCCAGTGCTATTCCAGCAATCGTTGTTGCTGCCCAGAAACCTGTTAAACCTCAATCAATCATTCCTAGTAAACGTACACAAGGAGACAACTTTAGTAATAGTATAAACGGAGGCGGTAATCATATTAATAACAATAATGATCTGCAAGCCCCAATTTTCAAGAAAATGAAAGCTGCAACACCTGGTTGCACTTACAAAGAATTCCTTACCTGTAAACCAGCTGAGTTTGCAGGTAACGGAGGGGCTATTGCAGCACTGCATTGGTTAGAGAAAACTGAGGCAGTGATCACCATAAGTAAATGTGCTAAGGAAGATCAAGTTATGTATGCGTCAAATCTTTTTAAAGAAGGGGCGTTAGAATGGTGGAATACAGTTTTACAAGCTAAAAGAAGGATCGAGGCATATGCCATGAACTGGGAAGAATTTAAGAATCTTGTAGAAAGAAAATTCTGTCCCGAGTATGAAAAAGATCAAATGGCAAATAAATTCCTGACCCATCAGATGGTGAATGTGGACTGTCGAGGATATACTTCGACATTCTTCGAATATGCTAGAGTGGTTCCAAAACTGGCTTCGCCAGAGCCGGTACTCATTTCTCGTTATATTTGGGGATTAATTAGTGAAATTCCTAATATCGTTAAAGCTGCGAGACCTCGCACTATTGACGATGCGGTAGAAGTAGCTAATACCCTCACTGACGAACTGGTACGCACAAGGGATGAAAACAAGAAGAAGGAACTGGCTCGGAAAATTACCCAAGGATTTCGTATGGGTAATAGTAGTAACTTCAAGAAAAGAGGAACAGGGCAATCCTCAACTCCTCAGTTCTGCAGGAATTGCAAAAAGAAACATTATGGAAGATGCAATATAACCTGCAACTTTTGAAAAGCTGTAGGACATCGTGAAGAAAGCTACAGAAAGAAAACCATAATCTGCTTTAACTGTGGAGAAGTGGGGCATTTTAAAACAGAATGTCCTAAATTGGCCAAACCAGCAGACAACAAAACCAAGGCGACTGACGTGATTGTCGTGGATCACGCAAATTTAATCCCAAAAACAACTATAGATAGTGATAAGAGGGTATCGAACTCAGGGAGTATGTGGAATGTGTGTTGATTTTATAGCTTTGCGATTAAACTACAATTAACCTAATTTGCAGAAAATTAAGATCAATGAATTTGGATTGTTGTTTTAGAAAACTAAATTAAAAACTAATTGCAAATCAAAATTGGTTGTTTAACAGATTAGGAGAACAATGACCATCTTAGGATTCAGTTTCTTTAAACAATTGTGTGTAATTCCAACTAGAAAGAGTTACATAGACATAACTCATGCATGAATAATCGAAGTGATAAAAGGGAACAAAGTACTCGGATTTATAAACGCGAGGCTGTTTCCCGATGATCAATTAATCAATAACCAACCCTAACCCTTCCCGTGATATCTCGATTGCCAACGGCACCAAGAACGTACGATTAAGACTAGAAATTGCAATATCGATTAACAAGTTACAAGCAATTAAACATACACCATGATATTCAAGCAACGCAAGTTATCATTCTAGAAATTCAGAAATAAACACACAAAAGTTCAAGATAAACCTTCACCTAAGATGATCACCGAAAGGTTTAGCCACACATAGCTTGGTGAATCATCATAACAAGCAATTCGATGTTCATACAAATCAAAAACACAAACCGAATGTTAGAAATTGTTCCAAACCAAGCAAGATAGCCCAAAATCGTCCCTAGTGTCTCCAATAACCGTCCAATCATGAGAACACTTGAAAAGACATCATAAAACTGCTTAAATGAGGCAGTTACACTTTGGATCGCAGCCGCCACCGTAAATTACGGCTCCACCGTAATTTACGGTGGACTTGATTTGTTTACGGTGCAAAGTAACTGATTTACGGTAGAGCTCTAGGTCTTCATCAGGTCCACCGTAAATTACGGTGAGACCGTAATTTACGGTGGTGACTTGAAATATCTTCCTTGTTTCATCTTTTGTTCCGCACACGACCCGTTCCACTCCAATACTCTCCAAAGCTGCGTTTTATCCACTTTAAGCTCCCGAACCGCACCTGAGACATAGACAACAGTAGTTATCTAATTCAAGATAATTACACGATTAAGTGAATGATTATTTCGTTTTTTAACATGATTAAGGGTTGTCCAATGGACCACCAGTCACATCCCCACACTTAACCGTTGCTTGTCCCAAGCAACTCAAGCAACTCATTTTCAAAACAAGTGATCAAATTAGACCAAGCAAAACATGCAATCTTTTTACTAACCCCTTTTTAACACCCAACCAATGCACCCCTCTCTAAATCTCTCCTCTCGGGTACAAGTGAAAACTAGCAAAGATGAGCTAGACACACACTAGGCAAACGGGTGGTTGCACAATCATAAGCTTGTACCTAAATCAATCATTCTCCTAAAATGTGTCAAACATAAATGCAAATCAAAGGGACTTTCAAGGTTGTAACGTGGCTAGGCGTATGGGTAGGAAATGGAATATATATGAAGTAGCAAAAACTTGACCCGATCTTTTTATTACAAAAATAAGCAAACGAACAACTATCAAACTTAACTACTATACACAAGATAACTAAACATCACTTTTTTTTTTCATTGCTTTTTCTCTTTTTTTTTTCCTTTCTTTTCTGATTTTTCTGAATTTTTTTTTATAGCAAACAAAAATACAATAACGCATCAAACATATCTACTTCAAACTACTAACTACTAATACTATCACTAACACTATAAGACCGGGTCAAATTTTGGGTAAATTTTTAAGTAAGTAGCTAGGGTAACAATTGATAGGCTTTTAAGGCACAAAATGGGCAACTAAATGTCCAAACCCCCGCCCCTCTCACTACCATGCTCATATATATAACTTATGAGGTCCAACCCCCCAAATCCCACACTCGCTCACACCAACGACGAGGCTACCTAAATGCCCTTATCCTTTTCGCATTCATGTCTAACTAAGGACTCAAATCGCATTCAAGCACAAGTTCTAATGCACCCCCACCCGTAGCCACTCTCATCAAAGATAAGCATTATTTATATACAAATGTGGCTACAACTCTCACCAAGAATGAAAAAGGTATCAAGGGTTACCGGTGCACCAACTTGGGGTTAATCTAAGGTGTTCAAATTTTCACATCATTCCGCTTGGCTCAAATTTTTTTTTTTCAAAATCCTCAAAAAAATTCCCCCCATCCCCACACTTGGGATACATTGACCCCAATGTATGGTTTTGAGAGGCTTTGACCACTAGAAATTTTTTTTTCAACATCACAAAAACGCTTCTTCACTCAAACCCCAAATTTCTTTTTGGATTTTTTCATTTTATAATTTTTTTTCTTTTTCTTTTTAAAACATGACACCACCAACAAACACCAACCCAAACACAACATATCAAAACACCACCCAACCTCCCAATCCTTAAACAAACAAACTAGCAAATATGCACAAAAATATACAAAAGGGGGAACACCACCTGACTAATAATAGCGCGGTCCCGGAGGTCCAAAAACGGAAGACATCACGTCGTTCCATTCACCGAACACGAATGAGCCGCTACTACTTCCTCCTTCTTGTTGTTGCGCTCCCTCTTGTTGCCTGGGTCAATCCATTGCGAGTGGTGGATCGGCGGGGTTGGATACGACATACTACCATCATATGGTGGTAGTGACGCATAATCCACATGTTGTGGATCCACAACCACCGGCCGCCCGGCATGATAATCCGCATGCAATATCCTTTCTTGATCATCAAAATAATTGTTATTTATTTCCACTTCCCGGGAATACGCATGTGTGCGATTCCATAACTCATGACGATCCAAGCTATGTTTCAAGGCCCGCTCTATGCTTGCACTATTTCTCGTGTTTTGATCATACAACGTCCTCTCCGACCCCGACCACGTATCAAACACGGATGCCGGAGGGCGTTGATTTGCAATTACTTCTTGCATTGTGCCTTCATAGGCCCATCCCGGCACATACGATTGCTGCGTATAATCATAAAACATCCCACCATGACCATGACCATAACCACCTTGAACCACATTTTCACCACCATGCGGCTCGTCCGCATAGTCTTCATCTCCACTCGGAACTACTTCTTCATCACTTTCTGGCTCGTCCGGCTCTCCCGGTAACAAATCTCGTGCACCCAACTTCAGTGCCCTCCACCGTTGCCCTTCCGACTTTAACTTGTGATACCGCTCCGACTGAGTATACGTCCAAACATTCCCCAACTTATCCAACGTAAAAGGCTGATGCCTTTTCGTTGCTCCTCGATCTTCGGATGTAATCGCCTTCTGTTGTTTCATCAACCCCGTAATTATTCGACAGTACGGGACGATGTCTCTTCCATACTTGTTCCGACAGATCCATAAGTGGTTCATAATAAGATAACGTATAGGAAAACGCGGACCCCCGTGCATCAACGAATAAAGAACAGGTACTTCAGGAAACCTCACCTGTTCTTTATCTCCCCTCCTTGGAATAACATTGAGAAGACAGATTGTATGCAACAATTTAGCTTCAATTTTTAAATTCTTCTGGTATAGGATACCACTGTATCTACCGGGTAAGAACAATGCTGCCAACATATCATTCCATCGCTGATGTTTCTCCGGCTTCACAAGAAGATCATCCAAAGTCGGTATCATATAATCGCGGGCTGGCAAACTATCATACTTTCCAAGCTTCTTCAAGGTATCAAAAGACATTTCCACGGGAACTCCATTCACAACACCCGTCAGCTTCATATTAGATGGCCTGTCATATGTATTAACCTTAAGATTTGCCATCCACTCCTGAATTTCAGTGATAAACAAGTTGTTTTTATCTTTGTCAAAACAACTTAGTGCCGACTCCCAACCTAGAGCCCGGAACTTGTCAAACACCCCAAACTGCCCAAACTCAGCTTCTCGAACATCCCTTTCACATATAAAGGCCGCTGCCTTATTCTTCAACTTATTCATGCAGTCATTATATAACGTTGGCTGCCATTCCAATGGTTGATCATCTAACGGACCCGAATCCCATTTCGGTTTCTCCGTCGGGTCCAATTCCATCTCTTCATTGCTTTCACTTTCGCTTTCATCCACTCTACCCAAATATTGTCTCTTCTTTGGTTGTTGTTCCGGCTGTTTACCCTTTCCCTTTGAAGACGAAGACGAACCAGCTCCCGTCTTTTCTTTAGTTCGTGCCATTCCTACACACATTAGAGTAAACAACACAACCAACGAAACAAAATTAAACCCTCTTTTCAAAACATCCCCACACTTGCTTGTTATCATGGTTGTAGATGCTAGTGAACCAAAAGTATATCAAGAATTTTTCAAAAATTGGGCATGGTGTCTCTACAATGTAAAGCATCCCAAAAGTTCACTACTTTAACCACAAATCCTACATCTACAACCATAACCATGTTCAAATAACCAATTTCATAATCATATCTAAGAACAAGCAAGTGGGTATGGGCAAATAACCTAAATAACCTTACTTTTCACAATGTAGCATCAAAATACAACAAATAAGCTTTCATACCTTTGCTTGAAGATGCAAGAATGTTTGTGAAACAAAAGCTCCAAAAACCCCCAAATTTTTCGAATTAGGGTTCGAATTCGGACCCAAAAACTGCGTTTTCTCTTAAGTTTCTTGGCAAAATCAGAATCTACGTGAAAAATTAGTCAAGATAGACTCCGATTTCACTCAGTTTGGTCAAGAATTGAGAAGATTATGGATGATTGAAGGTGAAGAAGGTTATGGAGGTTTGTGGTTTCTTGTGGGAAAGAGATGATGGTGATAGAAAGTGAAAAGTGTTGTGTGTGGCTAGGGATTAATCACAGGATCTGATGTTATGATGTTTTTTTTTATATACATACAAGAACCGTACCAACACAATGACAAAAATTGCGTACCGTAAATTATGGCTATACCGTAATTTACGGTGAGACCTGGACATATGTTCCTACCGTAAAGCAGGAAAGATACACCATAAAACCTAAAATTTTTTTCCACTTACCGTAATTTACGGTCATACCGTAAATTACGGTCCGCCCTGAACATCTATATCTACCGTAAAACAGTAGAACTATACCGTAAAGATCACATTTTTTTCCTCCCCACCGTAAATTACGGTGTGAACTGGGCGATTATTACTCTCCTAAAACTCGTTATTTGCAGGTCTATTTTTATATTTTTCTAGTTTTTTCGATTTTTTTTATGTTTTTAAAATTTTTCAAAAACGTGAAGAAATCACCCTACCCCCTCGAAAGTCCCGTGTTGTCCTCAACACAATGTTAGAGTAATTCGTGACCCGAACATCCCCACACTTGTTTCTAACACGGGTTTCGAAGAAATACGGTAATTGTGCAAACTCTACAAATCAAAATCAAACAAAATACTACTATTTACACTACCAAACCTGGGCCTCTCATGGTTGTTCCTCATCGACCGGGCGTAAAATGTAGCCCGCTTTGTCAAGCTCCAAGGTGTTGATGTCGTTCCCATCCAAATACGGCTTTAAACGGTGACCGTTCACCGTTTGTTGTTTCAATGTTTGTTCGTCTTGGATGTCTACGTCACCAAATCTCCCAACTCTCCGAATGACATACGGACCCATCCATTTGCTTTTGAGCTTGCCCGCGAACATCTTGAGCCTTGAGTTATACAACCAAACTTTTTGACCCACTTCGAAGGTTTTCTTTCGCAATTTTGCATCATGCACCTTCTTGAGTTTATCTTTATACGCCGATGCACATTCATATGCCTCATCTCGAATCTCTTCGATCTCGCTTAGTTGCAACTTCCTCAACTTCCCCGCCTCGTCATAATCCGCATTAACCGTCTTAATTTCCCAATGTGCCCGATGCGCTAACTCCATTGGCAAATGACAACCCTTTCCATACACCATCCGGTAAGGCGTTGTGCCAATTGGAGTCTTGTAGGCCGTTCGGTATGCCCACAATGCATCGTCTAACTTACTCGACCAATCCTTCCTATCCGTTCTTACCGTCTTCATGAGAATTTCTTTGATTTGACGGTTGGACACTTCAACTTGTCCACTCGTTTGCGGATGGTAAGGTGTGGCAATCCGGTGATTCACACTATACCTCTTCAACAATTTCCCGAAGTTAAAGTTCTTGAAATGGGAACCACCATCGCTTATAATGACCCGCGGGATGCCAAAACGAGAAAAGATGTTGGATTGATCAAATTTACAAACAACTGAATGGTCGTTTGTTCGTGTTGCAATAGCTTCAATCCACTTCGAGACATAATCCACCGCTACCAAAATGTATAGAAAGCCATTCGAATTCGGAAAAGGACCCATAAAGTCTATACCCCATACATCAAATATCTCTACAACCAAGATTGGTTGTAATGGCATCTCATCCCTCTTCGATATACTTCCCATCTTTTGACAATTTATGCAGTTTCTAGCAAATTCACAAGCATCCTTGAAAATTGTGGGCCAATAAAACCCACATGAAAGCACCCGATAGCCTGTTTTGTGCCCACTAAAATGACCCCCACATGCGGACGAATGAGCATGGGTCAAAATTTCCAACACTTCTGTCTCGGGCACACACCTTCGTATAACTTGATCCGGTCCAATCTTGAAAAGATCCGGTTCATCCCAAATGTATTGCTTCACTTGGACCATAAATTGTTGTCGACGCTTCTTGGTCCAATGACTTGGGATGGCACCCGTGGCTAAGTAGTTGACATAGTGAGCATACCACGGTGCAACAAAGGTGGAAACGGCTAGTAGTTGCTCGTCGGGAAAACTCTCATTAATTTCACTGACATCATCAATCCCTTCCACCGGAATCCGAGACAAGTGATCCGCCACTACGTTCTCACTTCCCTTTTTGTCTCAGATTTCTAAATCAAACTCTTGTAACAATAATACCCACCGAATCAACCGAGGCTTTGCGTCTTTCTTCTCCATCAAGTATCGGACCGCACTATGATCCGAATAAACCACCACTTTGCTCCCCCAAATATAAGCACGAAACTTATCCAAAGCATACACCACCGCTAGTAACTCTTTTTCGGTTGTGGTGTAATTGAGTTGCGCTTCGGATAAAGTTTTGCTTGCATAGTAGATCACCACCGGCTTTCTATCAACCCGTTGACCCAAAACTGCACCAATAGTGGTGTCACTTGCATCACACATCATCTCGAACGGCTTTGACCAATCCGGTGGTTGCAAGATAGGAGCTTTGACCAAATGTTCCTTCAAAACAGTGAAAGCTTGCATACACTCGTTAGTAAAATCAAATGGGACATCTTTTAATAACAAGTTACATAGAGGTTTGGTGATAACACTAAAACCCTTTATGAAACGTCTATAAAACCCCGCGTGTCCCAAGAATGATCTTACACCCTTAACATTTTTAGGAGGTGGCAAAGATGCTATTACCCTTATTTTCGCCTTATCCACCTCCATCCCCCTTTCAGAAATTACATGACCCAACACAATGCCCTCTTGCACCATGAAATGACTTTTCTCCCAACTTAGCACTAGATTTTTCTCAACGCACCTTTTTAAAACCTTTTGTAATTCGTTGAGACAAGCATCAAAAGTAGTGCCAAAAATGGAGAAGTCATCCATAAATACTTCAAGCGACTCTCCAACCATGTCCGAGAAGATACTCATCATACATCGTTGGAAAGTTGCCGGAGCATTGCACAAGCCAAATGGCATTCGCCGAAAGGCAAAGGTACCATATGGACAAGTGAAGGTGGTCTTGTGTTGGTCATCCGGGTGTATTGCTATTTGATTGTAACCCGAGTACCCATCTAAAAAGCAGTAATATTTTTGACCCGATAATTTTTCAATAATTTGGTCAATAAAAGGTAACGGAAAATGGTCCTTAGAAGTGGCGGCGTTCAATTTTCGGTAGTCAATACATACACGCCACCCGGTAACCGGTCGGGTGGCAATTTGTTCACCACTTTCATCCTCGACTACTTGAATGCCGGCCTTCTTAGGCACCACTTGGGTGGGACTCACCCAAGCACTATCCGAAATCGGATAAATAATTCCCGCATCCAACCATTTAATTACCTCTTTTTTAACTACCTCCCGTAGGTTCGGATTCAACCGCCTTTGAGCTTCTCGTGTCGGTTTGGCATCTTCGGTTGTAATGATTTTGTGCATGACAATTGATGGACTAATCCCTTTGAGATCGGCAATTGTCCATCCGATAGCTCCCTTGTTTTCCTTCAAGACTTCCAACAATGCTTGCTCTTGGGCCAATTCCAAATTAGAGGCAATAATGACCGGTAAAGTGTCATTATCCCCTAAAAACACATACTTCAAATGGCTCGGCAAGTCTTTGAGCTCCAACTTTGGCGGTTCCTCTAGCGATGGTTTAGTGCCCGAATCTATTTCTGCCGGTAAGCCTTCAAACTGGTGGGTCCATGGTGGCCGACCTTCCTTCAATGCCATCGCATCTTGCTTTTCCTCTTCAACCCGGAGTGCATAAGCATGTACCTGTTCAGAAAAATCACACAGGCAAACATCCAAACCATCCTCCTCATACTCATGCGGGTTGCATCCGTCAACTATATCTGCCATGAAACACTCATCAACACCATTAGCATTAGAATTGTTAGTAAAAACATTCAAACGCATCTTTCAATTTCCAAAAGTCATATCGACTGTACCAAATCTACAATCGATGACTGCGTGTGCGGTGCTCAAAAATGGCCGACCCAAAATTACATTTTGTTGTTGTTTTAGGTCCGCCGACGAGTAGTCCAAGACTAAAAAGTCAACCGGATAATAAAATTCATCAATTTTAACAATGACATTTTGAACCATACCCCGGGGTAACTTATGAGACAAGTCAGCTAAAACAACCGTTGTCTCCACCCTTGCTAACGGACCAAAATCATATTGGTCATATAAGCCCCCTGGTAAAATCCTAACTCCGGCTCCAAGATCTAGCAACGCCTTAGCCATTTGAAAATTACCAACTTGTATATTAATCAATGGCGTGCCCGGATCTTGGAGCTTAGGAGGAAGCTCCCCGTTCAAAACCGCACTCACTTGCCCGGTTAAATCGACCCGCTTAGGCATCTTCTTTTTGCTTTGCCTCTTTTGTGTACACAATTCTTTTAGAAATTTTGCATAGGCGGGTACTTGTTTTATTGCATCAAGGAGTGGGAGGTTAATTTTAACTTGCTTGAACATGTGCCACAATTCTTCTTTTTGGGGACCTCTTGATGCAATAAAGTTTTTCTTACCCGGGTCAAGTAAAGCCGATGGAAACGGGACTTGACTCGGTTCACCCTCAACTTTTTCACTTTCTTTATTTTCACCCAAACCCGGTTTATTAACATTTAATTCTTTTGGTTTAACCGGCGAAACATCATCATCACTATCATTACCCGTGATGTTCTCAACTACCCCCTCAACCAATTCGGGTGACAAATTGGCTTTAAACTCTTTTCCACTTCTCAAAACACTAACCTGATGAACATTAACATTACCTCTTGACGAACCGTGTGATGGATTTACCTTGGTGTCACTAGGAAGTTGACCCTTGTTCTTCTTCAATTCAGCCACATCGGTTGCCAATTGACCCATTTGGGTTGTTAATGATTGTATGCTTTTGTCACGAACTTCATCTTTTTGCATTCGGACTTCATCAAGTTGATTCCGTTTTTGCATCTCTGTTTGCATGCTCTTTAGCATCTCCATCATCTCGTTTCCACCCGAAGAACCCCCTTGTTCTTGACCCGATTGATATTGCTTTTGATAGCCTTGGTTGTTCCCGCCTCGATATCCACTTTGATTGTTATAAGGTTGGTGTGAACCAAAGTTACCTTGGCTACCTTGGAAGTTCGGGTTAGCTTGATTTGAGGGGTTCCCATAGCGAAAATTTGGGTGGTTCCTCAACCCGGGGTGGTATGTATTTGAATTCATGTTGTTGTAGTTTCTACCACCCCTTCCTTGACCTTGACCTTGAATAGCATGAACCTCTTCGTATTGCCCTTCCACCATCCCTTGGCAATTTTCAGCCGCGTGACCTATTTCATTACACAAAGCACAAACATCATAAATTTGGTTAGTAGTTTGAACATTACCATCATCTATGGCGTGCACTTGTGATCGAGCAATGGCCGGTCGTGCTCTCCTCGATGCTTGAGCTTTTCTTTTTGATGTACTTGCCATATTCTCTAAGAACTCCCAATCATCATTTTCATAATTTGTGCCAAAAGTCCCACCGGTAATGGACATCAAATCACGAGCATCTTCGGCACTCAACCCCTCGTGGAAGGCATTCATCAACTCCCACAATTCAATTCCATGGTGAGGGCAATTCTTTATCATCATATTAAATCGTTCAAATGCCTCATGGAACATCTCACCATGTTGTTGTTGGAAGCTCCTTAACCCCTTTCTAGCATCATTAGTCTTTTGGGCGGTGTAGAATTCGTCTAAGAAAATTTGTTGCATCTCCGCCCAAGTATAAATTGATGCTGAAGGCAAAGTGTAGAACCACTTCTTTGCCTTGTCTTCCAACGAAAATTGAAATAAGACCAACTTGATATCATCAGCCGAAAAACCTTGACTCCCAAGAGTATTGCAAATGGAGTCATAAGCCTCTAAGTGGAAATACGGCTCCTCTGTTGCTAGCCCTTTGTATTTCGGCAAACTTTGCAAGGAATTCGTTCTTACTTCAAAAGTTCTCCCTTGGTTGTTGTGAGGGATAACCACCGGTGAAGGGTTTTGAGTAATGATTGGCCTGAAATGTGCTTCTATCCCCCGTGCTTGTTCTCTAAGATGCCTTCTTGGAACACCCAATCGACCCCTTGGACGAATAGGACCCATAGGTCTTGGTATATGCCCTTGTGGTGCGATTGGTTGTTGAAATTGTTGTTGGGGCATCAGTGGGTATTGAACCGGCCTTTGAAATTGCGGTTGTACATTTTGTGGCCGAATTTGTTGCAAAGGAATAGGACGTTGCATTGGTGGCCCTTGTGGTCTTGGTCGAATATGTTGTGGTATGAGTTGTTGCGGTAGCACTCCACCTACACTTGACATCCCTTGAGATTGACCCGGCACATACCCAAACTCTCCTTGATCTCCATCACCCCCATAAGCATATCCTTCTTCCTCGTATCCCTCAAACTCTTCTTCATAACCTTCAAAATACCCATCTCCTCCTATACCCGAAGATTGCATATAAGGATAAGACGAATATTGCATACCGGGTTGGTTCGATGGTCGATATGTAGAGGTAGTATGGATAACGGTTGAGCTTTGTGGTAATGAGTGAGTAGAAGATGATTGACCCGTAGTCGGAGGAAAGAAGTGTGATAATGGTGGAATGGTGGCAGATGGGCTAAAGGTAAGACTGGGTTCAACTTGAGTAGTAATCGGTTGTGTAGTGTTGGATGGTGTAGTATCATGGATTGGAGTAGGAATTGTAGTGGTGTTTGGTATAGTGGTGTTTGGTGATGGTTGTGTGGAAGTAGGTATAAATGTTGAAGTCGTTTGACCCGTTGTGGGTGGTACTAGTGTTTCGTCCATGATGTTTCTTGGTGTAATGGGTGAAGTGGGTGAACCAACGATTCTGTTTTCGCGTAGTAAAACTCGGTTTTGCCTTAGCGTTCTTTCGATCTCCAGATCAAATGACAATGGTGACGCTTTGTGAGAGCCTCTAGTATGCATGCACCTGTAGAACCTGCACACTAAACACACCAGTGTAAACCCGAAAATAACAAAGCAAAACTAACAAACTGACACACGTTGCGCACTACTCCCCGGCAACGGCGCCAAAATTTGACGTGATTGTCGTGGGTCACGCAAATTTAATCCCAAAAACAACTATAGATAGTGATAAGAGGGTATCGAACTCAGGGAGTATGTGGAATGTGTGTTGATTTTATAGCTTTGTGATTAAACTACAATTAACCTAATTTGCAGAAAATTAAGATCAATGAATTTGGATTGTTGTTTTAGAAAACTAAATTAAAAACTAATTGCAAATCAAAATTGGTTGTTTAACAGATTAGGAGAACAATGACCATCTTAGGATTCAGTTTCTTTAAACAATTGTGTGTAATTCCAACTAGAAAGAGTTACATAGACATAACTCGTGCATGAATAATCGAAGTGCTAAAAGGGAACAAAGTACTCGGATTTATAAACGCGAGGTTGTTTCCCGATGATCAATTAATCAATAACCAACCCTAACCCTTCCCGTGATATCTCGATTGCCAACGGCACCAAGAACGTACGATTAAGACTAGAAATTGCAATATCGATTAACAAGTTACAAGCAATTAAACATACACCATGATATTCAAGCAACGCAAGTTATCATTCTAGAAATTCAGAAATAAACACACAAAAGTTCAAGATAAACCTTCACCTAAGATGATCACCGAAAGGTTTAGCCACACATAGCTTGGTGAATCATCATAACAAGCAATTCGATGTTCATACAAATCAAAAACACAAACCGAATGTTAGAAATTGTTCCAAACCAAGCAAGATAGCCCAAAATCGTCCCTAGTGTCTCCAATAACCGTCCAATCATGAGAACACTTGAAAAGACATCATAAAACTGCTTAAATGAGGCAGTTACACTTTGGATCGCAGCCGCCACCGTAAATTACGGCTCCACCGTAATTTACGGTGGACTTGATTTGTTTACGGTGCAAAGTAACTGATTTACGGTAGAGCTCTAGGTCTTCATCAGGTCCACCGTAAATTACGGTGAGACCGTAATTTACGGTGGTGACTTGAAATTTCTTCTTTGTTTCATCTTTTGTTCCGCACACGACCCATTCCACTCCAATACTCTCCAAAGCTGGTTTTATCCACTTTAAGCTCCCGAACCGCACCTGAGACATAGAAAACAGTAGTTATCTAATTCAAGATAATTACACGATTAAGTGAATGATTATTTCGTTTTTTAACATGATTAAGGGTTGTCCAATGGACCACCCGTCAGCGACCAACGGAGCTACTAAGAAGAATGTCAGAGCATTCCAGCTGACCACTCAAGAAGCAGAACTCATTCCAGATGTGATAACTGGTACGTTCCTAGTTCACAACGTGTACGCAAAAGTATTATTTGATTCTGGTGCAAACCAAAGTTTTATAAATACTTTATTCTGCCAAGCTCTTAAATTACCCTTAACCAATATTAGGCAGATTTTTACAGTCGAAATGGCAGATGGGAATTCTGTTAAAATAGATAAGGTTTTGCGGGAAGGAAATATAGAACTTTTAGGTCATAAATTCTCTGCAAACATGTTACCTATGAAATTAGCTGAATTCGATGTTGTGTTAGGAATGGATTGGTTAATAACCAACCATGCTCGAATCCTTTGTGATAAGAACTCTATAGAAATTCAGGCACCTACTGGAGAAGTAATCATGATTGCAGGAAATCAACCACGTAAACCCATGAAGTTCATATCAGTAATGAAAGTTGCTAGTTATGAACGAAAGCAAAGAATAGTATATATGATTTCAGTAATCATTAGTACTAAGGATAAAGAACTTAAGGAGATTCCTGTAGTCTCAGAATACCCAGATATATTCCCAGAAGAGTTACCAGGATTACCACCAGATAGGGAAGTAGAATTTAGGATTCATCTAATTCCTGGAACTACACCGATAGCTAAGGCACCTTATCGGTTAGCTCCTACCGAAATGTTAGAACTGAAAAGCAATTAGATGAATTACTAAGTAAAGGATTCATACAACCTAGCTCATCCCCTTGGGGAGCGCCAATGTTGTTTGTAAAGAAGAAGGATGGTTCGATGAGAATGTGTATTGATTATAGAGAATTGAATAAGGTTACAATTAAGAATCGATACCCATTACCTAGGATTGATGATCTTTTTGATCAACTTCAAGGAGCTAGATATTTTTCTAAAATTGACTTACGCTCCGGATATCATCAATTAAAGGTACAAGAGGAAGACATCCCTAAAACTGCTTTCAGGACTAGGTATGGTCATTACGAGTTTACAGTCATGCCCTTTGGGTTAACAAATGCTCCTGCAACATTTATGGACATGATGAATAGAATCTGTAAACCGTATTTGGATAAATTTGTAATTGTCTTCATCGATGATATACTTATTTATTCCAAAAGTCAGACAGAACATTGTGAACATTTACATTCACTCTTAACTTTGTTAAGAAAAGAAAAGCTTTATGCCAAATTCTCGAAGTGTGAATTTTGGCTACAAGAAGTGCAATTCCTAGGACACATGGTGAATCATGAAGGTATTCATGTAGATCCTGCTAAGATAGAGGCAATTACCAATTGGAAGGTTCCGTAAACCGCAATGGAAATTAGAAGTTTTATAGGTTTAGCTGGATATTATAGATGGTTTATTAAGGATTTTTCTAAAATAGCTGTACCATTAACTAAGCTAACCTGTAAAGCAGTTAAGTTTGAATGGGGACATAAACAAGAAGAAGCTTTTAGGATTTTAAAGTAAAAGTTAACAAATGCTCCAATCCTAGCCTTACCAGAAGGGACTGAAGATTTTGAAGTATATTGTGATGCTTCAAAACTAGGATTAGGATGTGTGCTTATGCAACGTAAAAAGGTAATTGCATATGCTTCAAGGCAATTGAAAAAGCACGAAGAAAATTATACAACTCATGATTTAGAATTAGGATCCGTAATTTTTGCCCTTAAAATTTGGAGACATTATATGTATGGAAGTAAATTTACTGTCTATACAGATCATAAGAGTTTAAGATATATATTTGGGCAAAAAGAGTTAAACATGAGGCAAAGGAGATGGATGGAAATCTTAAGTGACTATGACTGTGATATTCAGTATCACGAAGGAAAGGCAAATGTAGTTGCAGATGCCTTAAGTCGTAAGTATCATGAGAAACAACGACGGGTTCGTGCTCTCAGATTAAATCTATAGTTAGATTTAATGGAACAACTAAAGAATGTTCAAGAAACAGCAATCAAAGATGATGCTGAAGGAATGAAAGGACGAATAAAAGAATTAGAACAAGGAGCTGATGGAATTTGGAGATTCCATAAGAAAAGGATTTGGGTACCTAAGCAGGAAGAATTAAGAAATAAGATTTTAGAAGAAGCCCATAAATCTAGGTATACCATGCACCCTGGAAACAATAAAATGTACCAAGATTTAAGAAATAATTTCTGGTGGATAGGCATGAAAAAGGATATAGCTAGATACGTTTCAAAGTGTCTTACTTGTTCACAAGTTAAGGCAGAACACCAGAAACCTTCAGGTCTACTACAACAATTAGAAATGCCAGTATGGAAATAGGAACTTATAACAATGGATTTTGTTACTAAGTTGCCCAAAACCAGAAAAGGTAATGATACGATTTGGGTAATTGTAGATCGATTAACCAAATCAGCTCATTTTCTACCCATGAAGGAAACCTTTAGTATGGAAAGGTTAGCCAAATTGTACGTAGACGAAGTAGTATCCTTACATGGAGTTCCACTCTCCATTGTATCAGATAGGGATAGTCGGTTCACTTCTCATTTTTGGACAAGTTTCAAGAAAGGAATGGGAACTCGACTAAACTTAAGCACTGCATATCATCCACAAACAGATGGGCAAAGTGAAAGGACGATACAAACTCTGGAAGACATGCTCCGAGCATATGTAATAGATTTTGGTGGAAACTCTGCCCATCCGTTTGTGGGAACTCGACTAAACTTAAGCACTGCATATCAAACTACCCCCGAAGTCAATAATCCAAGCCCGCAGCATATCCTCCAACGTTTGTATTGTTCTTTCACTCTGCCCATCCGTTTGTGGATGGTAAGCGGTGCTAATGAACAGTTTAGTCCCCATTTGTTCTTGGAAGTCATGCCAAAAATTCGAAGTGAACCGAGTATCTCTGTCTGACACAATGGATATTGGTACCCCATGACGTGCTATGATTTCATTCGTGTACACCTCCGACATCATCTCGGATGTATAAGTCTCACGAATCGGAATGAAGTGAGCACTTTTCGTCAATCTATCCACGACTACCCATATAGCATCAAACTCGCGGTTGGTTTTGGGTAATTTGGTCAACAAATCCATTGTGATTTGTTCCCATTTCCAAACTGGGATGTCCAATGGTTGCAACTTACCATATGGCTTTTGGTGCTCCGCTTTGACTTGCAAGCAGGTCAAACACTTCTCCACATATTTCACGATGTCTTTTTGCATTCCGGGCCACCAATAATTTTGTTTTAAATCTTTATACATCTAGGTCGCCCCCGGATGTATCGAATAACGAGATTTATGGGCCTCGTCAAGTAGAAGTGCCTTGGCCCCACATGAGTTTGGAACCCAAATTCTCCCAAATCGAGTTTTCAATCCTTGGTTATCATCCGCCAGATCTTTTAACTGCCCAACTATTCTTTCCATTTTCACATTTTCTTCCATTATTGCTTCAATTTGAGATTTCCGGATTTGCTCAAGCAAACCCGAAGTCACAATTAGTTGCATCGATCGTACTCGAATAGGCGTATAATCTGTCTTTCGGCTCAACGCGTCTGCCACTACATTAGCCTTCCCGGGGTGGTAATGTATTTCACAATCAAAGTCTTTGACGGTTTCTAACCACCGCCTCTGCCTCATATTTAATTCCTTCTGATCGAAGAAATACTTCATGTAACAACTCTCACCAAAACTATTATTTATTTTTATATTTAGTTCAAAAGAAAACCCTAATTAAGACACCCAAGTGATTCTGCATAAACCCTGAAATTTTCAGAACTATCAGAATCAGGATCAGGGCCCCTAAAACTCAGGGGGGGTAAACCCTAGTTACGATTATCCACAGATTTTGCTGTCAAAATCGAATTTTACAATTCCGTCGACTCAGCAAGCCTACAAACACACGGGGCTACCCTATGGTAGGTAGTGACCCCTCGCGCCACGCGACGCCCATAGGGTACCCCTCGCGTCACGCGAGGGGGTCAAATTTTATATATAAATAGGAGTGTTTGGGACTTGAATTCTGGAGTTGAAATGACGTAGAAATTCAAAATATACACTGAGATATCGTAGAAACAGTTCTAAAACACACACGATTCACGAAGTGCTGCCGCAAAACAGGTAATAACTCGATCGCTGCTACGATTCAATGTCCGATCGATTAAACTATCCAATGGATGTTTAAGTGCTGCCCACATTAGGGTTTATGCTTTGTCATTCGTTGTTAATTCAATGGATGTTTAAGTATCGCACTTTGTCATTCAATGTGAGGGTTTAATCTCGTGAGTAATCGTAAATGTTGTATTAAGTTACTAACCGAGTTGTGTGCATGTTATTAAATTTAGGTTAAAAGGCTAATCAGTAGACTAAGCTCTGCTCATATAAATCTGCATTGTGAGTCATTCTCTGTTATTCAAAGTGCTTTATAAATTCTTAAATATTTTCAAAGTTATAATTACAGTGATTAAGTATATGTAATCACCAAATTACAACCAGTATGTGGGGTTTTGTATACATTACTTTATAATCGTCACCATTGGGGCAGCCAATGGGGGATATGACCATAGTCACAGAAACGAGTCGAGTGACAAATACTGTGGGTAGTTGGTTGATATCAGAAACATTGTAATCTCTCTTAATACTGTAAATTATAACAAACGTGTCGTTTTAATAAATAGAATGATTCACCAGTATTTCCCGCTGACAAAACCTTTTTTAAACATGTTTCAGGTGATCTGTTGTGATTCAGGAAAAGTGCCGTGAAGCACTGCAAGCTTAAGAAAGTGGCTTATTATAAAATAAAGAAACATGTTTTGTAAAATAAAGATTTCTCCGTGAAATCATATGATTGTAAATTACCGGGGTTTTATCCCGAGTTGTGAAATAAAATAATCGGGAAAAATTTTAGCTTTAAAAATATCCTGATGATAAACTTCTGCTGTCAATTCAATTTAATAAATACCATGGGATTTTCTGTCCCGCGGCTCCTGAAACGTGTCAAACTGAGTCGGGGGCCGTGACACTTCAAGCTTTTATGGTCGGTAAAGATAGTGCATTTCACCCCATACAAATAATGCCTCCATATTTTCAAGGCGAACACCACCGCCGCCAACTCGAGGTCATGGGTAGGATATCTCTTCTCATGAGTCTTTAGCTGCCTCGAGGCATAGGCTATAACCTTGCCTCGTTGCATCAAAATGCAGACAAGCCCCGAATGTGATGCATCTGAGTAAACTACCATGTCATCTGTTCCATCCGGTAATGACAATACCGGTGCATGGGTCAGTTTTTCCTTGAGCGTTTGGAACGCCCTTTCTTGATCATCACCCCATATAAACTTTTCGTCCTTACGGGTTAATTTGGTTAATGGCATAGCAATTTTGGAGAAATCCTGTATGAATCTTCGATAATAACCCGCAAGCCCCAAAAAGCTTCTGATCTCCGAAGGATTCTTCGGTGGATCCCATCTCGCCACAGCTTCTATCTTTGACGGGTCTACTAACACCCCGTTTGCACTAATGATGTGCCCGAGAAATTGTACTTCTCGCAACCAGAAAGCACATTTCGAGAACTTTGCGTACAATTTCTCTTTTCTGAGCGTCTCCAATACTTCACGGAAATTATTTATGTGTTCCGCTTCATTCTTCGAATATATCAAGATGTCATCAATGAACACTATTACCGACTTATCTAGCATAGGCTTACAGACCCAGTTCATGAGGTCCATGAAAGTCGCGGGTGCATTAGTTAACCCGAAGGACATCACAATGAACTCGTAATGTCCATACCGTGTACGGAAAGCCGTCTTCGGTATATCTTCCTCCTTGACTTTCAACTGATGGTTTCCCGATCTAAGGTCGATCTTGGAGAACCAACTTGCGCCTTGCAATTGATCAAATAAATCGTCGATTCTTGGGAGTGGGTATCGATTCTTCACCATGAGTTTATTTAGCTCCCTGTAATCGATACACATGCGCATGCTCCCATCCTTCTTTTTCACAAATAGCACCGGTGCACCCCACGGAGACACACTAGGCCGGATAAACCCTTTGTCTAGCAGATCTTGAATTTGCGACATCAATTCTTGTAATTTTGATGGCGCGAGTCGATACGGCGCCTTGGCCACAGGTTTCGCACCCAGAATCAATTCGATCCCGAACTCTACCTCCCGTTCTGGAGGTATTCCCGGTAAGTCTTCCAGAAATACGTCGGCATATTCGCGTACCACCGGTACATCTTCAATCTCTAGTGATCTCTTGTCTGGTTCGTTCGCGTATATCATGAATGCCCTACAACCGTGCCTCATGAGCTTGCGAGCTTTTAGCATTGAACACATAACGGGATTACCCCCCTTTTCGCCGTATATGGTAACAGATTTTCCACTTGGAGATGTTAGTTTTATCTCCTTGCGGAAACATACGACTTTCGCATGGTGTCGGGATAACCAATCCATCCCGACTACTACTTGGAATTCTCCCATTGACATAGGAATCAAGTCTATTGAATATTCTTCATCGTTAATGCTTATCTTACAATCTCGACATACATCACACACAAGGAAACTTTTGTTATCACCTATTTCTACTTCTAATGGCATAGGCAATTTTGTTAGTACAAAAGAAGGATGTCGAATAAATCCATGTGAAACAAAGGATTTATTCGCACCCGTATCAAATAACACATGTGCAGGAATTGAATTTATGGCAAATATACCTGAGACCACATCGGGCTCTGTTTTTGCTTCCACTGCTGTTAACTGGAAAGATCTTGCCTTTGCTCTTGGTGTCTCAGTGTGTGTATTCTTGTCATCTTTATTTCCGATCAACTCCGGGCACTCAGATTTCTTGTGACCCGGCTGGTAGCATTTGTAACACACCGTGTCACAACCCCCGATCCCTGTTCCCCGGGAACGGGCGGACGTGATCACAGAGTTTGGTGGTATCAGTTTGTTTAGTCTCGCAGCGGAATTTACATCAGGACCGTAGTTAGGAAATGTTTATTAGAGTAAAAACCACCATATTTCATATTAATAAATAACAAGCGCAAAACCCAAGTTTCTTATTACAATACATTTATAGGGACAAACCCTATTTTATTTAATTTAAAACACCATTTATTTGGTAACTTTTATAGCCACATTATCCCCAAGCCTTCAGTGCTCTCCAGCTGGCTTTTAATAATTGGCTGTCACATTGGGTTACTTGAAACGCGTTTTTAAAAACATTTGTCAGTTGGAAACACTGGTGAGAGAATCCCAGTTTAATCAAGAAACATTTTATCGATTAAAGCAGTATCGAGGACGATTACAATGTTTATGTCTACACAATTACTCCATTTGGTACTATCAATCCTGACTTGTGGGTCATATTACACATTGGCTAACTCATTGTCCAACGGTAACGTATTGTCATCCCGACTTACTACTCGCAAGTAGTACAAATTTTTGTATACAAAACCCCAACATACCGGCAGTAATTGAAGAACTACAAAGACTCAATCACCGCTTAATCACATTGTAAAACAATTAAGGTTTTGTAAATTATTCCAAAAACATTAACAAAAAGAGGATAAACTCACATTGCTGTCTTAGGCTTTTTGTAAGGATTTCCTGGATATAATCTATAATTTATACAAATGTACATTGGTTAGTACCATAACCCTTTGAAATTATTAATGATACCCTCCCCGAGACGGCATTCCAACAACTACGTCGGGCAGAACCACGACAGTTGTTACGGAACCCTAAATCAATCGGGCAGCGTAACTATTATAAAACTGGGGTTATAATACTTACAACGAAGCAGAACCTCGATAATTAGGGGTATAATACTTGGCTATAATAACTTTCCTACAGAGTTTGTGATTCAAGATTTGAGAATGAGCGACGAAAAACGTAGACTGATGGCCTTCTTATATAGTTGTGTAATCTGGTCCTGTCGCGGCCCGCGTGAAAGACAAGGGACCCTTACGGGGCCCGCGTCAACACCAGTCAACACTATAGCTTAGCTGAGTCGTTGAGTAGGTCCGCCACGATGTCGACACGTGTCGGCCTCTGGTGTAATCGCGTGTATAGGTTTCTCGCGGCCCGCGTCAACTATTGAGGACTCTTACGCGGCCCGCTTGAACTAAAGGTTTTAGCGGAGTCCGGTCAACACTCTCATACGGCCCGCGTAAACTAGGGGTGAGGTATTACGCGGCCCGCCTCATCCCTATATTTCTTGTTTTTATTTTATAATTATAACATAACTAGGGCTCGGTTTTCACATACGGGGTGTAATACAAAACATATTGAGACATTTTATATATTTAGAGTATCGGAAATATTATGAGGGTGTTGGTTTTACCGAGGGTTGTTACATTCTCCCCACCTTGTTTTAGAGCTCGTCCTCGAGATCTACTGAAACAAGTGCGGATATTTCCTTTTCATTTCTGATTCGAGTTCCCATGTGTACTCAGGTCCTCTTTTGGAGTCCCATTTTACTTTGACCAGAACTAACCTTTTATGCTTGAGATTCTTGATTTTCCTGTCTTCAATTTGTAGAGGTCTTTCTACAAACTTGAGTTGTTCATTTACCTCTATATCCTTAAGAGACACTATCAATGATTCATCAGCTAAACACTTTTTAAGATTAGATACATGAAACACATCATGTATTCCTACCATTTCCTCTGGCAGCTGTAGCTGATAGGCTACAGGTCCTATTCTTCTAATAATTTTAGAAGGTCCAACATACCTGGGACTTAGCTTTCCTCTTTTGATGAATCTTACCACTCCTTTCCAAGGAGAGACTTTTAACAATACTCCATCTCCTACTTGAAATTCCAAGGGTTTGCATCGGTTATCAGCATAACTCTTTTGTCGATCACGTGCTGCTTTTAGTCGTTCCTTGACTTGAATAATCTTGTCAGTTGTTTCCTGCACTATCTCAGGTCCAGATAATTGTTGTTCCCCAATTTCTGCCCAACAGACTGGGGTTCGACACTTTCGTCCATAAAGTGCTTCAAATGGTGCAGCATTGATACTTGTGTGATAACTATTATTATAAGAAAATTCTATTAAAGGTAAGTGATCGTCCCAATTACCTCCAAAGTCAATTACACAAGCTCTAAGCATGTCTTCCATTGTCTGGATTGTCCTTTCGCTTTGTCCATCCATTTGAGGATGATAAGATGTGCTTAATTTTAACTTGGTTCCCATTGCCTTTTGGAAACTTGACCAAAAATGAGATGTAAAGCGGTTATCCCTATCAGAAACAATTGATAAAGGAATGCCATGTAAAGAAACAATTTCATTTACATACAATTTAGATACTTGTTCCATACTAATTGTTTCCTTCATTGGTAAGAAATAAGCTGACTTAGTTAGCCTATCTACAATTACCCAAATTGTATCATTTCCTTTCCTAGTTTTGGGTAATTTAGTAACAAAATCCATTGTTATCAATTCCCATTTCCAAACTGGCATTTCTAATTGCTGTAACAAACCTGAGGGTTTCTGAAGTTCAGCTTTAACTTGTAAGCAAGTTAAACATTTAGAAACATAGACTACTATGTCCTTTTTCATTCCTATCCACCAGAAATTTTTCCTTAAATCCTGGTACATTTTATCACTTCCTGGATGCATCGTATATTTAGACTTATGGGCTTCTTCTAATATACGATTACGCAGGTTTCCTAATTTAGGTATCCACATTCTCTTTTTATGGAATCTCCATATTCCATCTGTTCCTTGTTTTAATTCTTTTAACATACCTTTTAATTTTTCAGAATCATCCTTGATTACTGATTCTTGTGCTTCTCTTATCTGATCATTTAAATCTACTTGCAGATTTAATTTAAGAGAACGTACCCTTTTTGGCTTTTCATAATACTTTCTACTTAAAGCATCTGCCACTACATTTGCTTTTCCTTCATGATACTGGATATTACAGTCATAGTCACTAAGAAATTCCATCCAGCGTCTTTGCCTCATATTCAACTCCTTCTGTCCGAAAACATACCTTAAACTCTTATGATCAGTGAATATGGTAAACTTACTACCATAAAGGTAATGTCTCCAAATCTTAAGAGCAAAAATTATAGCTCCTAACTCTAAATCATGTGTTGAATAGTTCTCTTCATGATTCTTAAGTTGTCTTGATGCGTAAGCTATAACCTTTTGACGTTGCATCAATACACATCCATAACCTAATCTAGAAGCATCACAATAGACTACGAAGTCTTCAGTTCCCTCTGGTAATGCTAATATAGGTGTATGGGTTAATCTTTGCTTTAGAATTCTAAAAGCTTCTTCTTGTTTTATTCCCCATTCAAACTTAACAGATTTACAAGTTAACTTAGTTAAGGGAATGCCTATTCTAGAAAAATCTTTAATAAATCTTCTATAATAACCAGCCAATCCTAAGAAACTTCTAACCTCAGTTGGTGATTCAGGGGTTTTCCATTTCGTAATTGCTTCAATCTTTGTGGGATCTACATGAATTCCTTCATGATTAACTAGGTGTCCAAGGAATTGTACCTGTTCTAACCAAAATTCACACTTTGAAAACTAAGCATAAAGTTTTTCCTTTCTTAACAGACTTAAAAGTGCGTGCAAATGTCTTGCATGATCTTCTTTACTCTTAGAGTAAATTAGAATATCATCTATAAAAACAATTATGAATTTATCCAAATATGGCTTACATATTCGGTTCATCATGTCCATAAATGCAGCTGGGGCATTGGTTAAACCAAATGGCATGACAGTAAATTCATAATGACCATACCTTGTTCTAAATGCAGTCTTAGGAATGTCCTCTTCCTGTACCTTTAATTGATGATATCCTGACCTTAAATCAATTTTAGAGAAAAATCGAGCTCCTTGCAGTTGATCAAACAGATCATCGATTCTCGGTAATGGGTACCGATTCTTAATTGTGACCTTGTTTAATTCACGGTAATCAATGCACATACGCATTGACCCGTCCTTCTTTTTAACAAAGAGTATCGGCGCTCCCCATGGCGACGAACTTGGTTGTATAAATCCTTTTTCCAACAATTCATCTAATTGTTTCTTTAATTCTTGCATTTCAGCAGGTGCCAAACGGTAAGGTGCTTTGGCAGTCGGTGATGTTCCTGGTGTTAAATGGATTCTGAATTCAACTTCTCTGTCAGGAGGTTGTCCTGGCAATTCTTCTGGAAATACATCTGAAAACTGAGATACTACTGGAATATCTTTTAAATCCTTTCCTTTAGTGTTAGTGATTATAGAAATCAGATACACTATAGAACCTTTTCTTATACAACTTGCAGTTTTCATCACAGAGATGAATTTATTGGATTTAGAAGACTTATCTCCTTTAATTGTGATCGTTTTACCTTTTGGTGAATTTACTTGGATTAACTTTTGATCACATAAAATACTGGCTTTATTGGCTATTAACCAATCCATTCCTAAAACAACATCAAATCCTACCAGATTCATAGGATAAAGATTTGCAATAAATTTCTGATTTAAAATTTCTATGCTTGCTCCCTGCAAAATTTCAGAAATCCTAACAGTTTCTCCATTAGCTGTCTCTACTATGCATTCTATTGGTAGTTTAGTTAATGACTGATTTAGAAATTTGCAAAACGATGTATTAATAAAACTTTGGTTTGCACCAGAGTCAAATAATACTTTAGCAAAAACATCATTAACTAAAAAAGTACCAGCTATAACGTCTGGGATCATTTTGGCTTCTTATGCAGTCAGAACAAATGCTCTAGCATTTCTAGTATTCTTGTTATCTGTGGCTGGAGCTAATTTTGGGCAGTTTGGCCTGATATGACCTTTTTCTCCACAGTTGAAGCAAAATCCATTACTGGTTTTCTTCCTGCAATTTTCTTCCTTGTGTCCTGACATCTTGCAGTAATTGCAGAGATTGGAGCATTTTCCCGAGTGCTTTTTCTTGCAGACCTTGCAATAGGATGCAGAGGTAGAACCCATATTCCTACGATTATAATTTCCGGAATGAAATTCTTGAGTAAGCCTTTGAGTTAGGTTTCTCCTCTGATCTTCTTCTTTAGTACGGACTAACTCATCAGTCAAGGTACTTGTTAATTCTACAGCTTCTTCTATGGTTTGAGGTCTAGCTGCCTTGACTATGTGTCTAATCTCCCCAATTAATCCCCAAATATAACGAGAGATTAACACTGGTTCTGGTGATGCAAGGGTTGGTACTATCATAGCATATTCAAAGAATATCTTAGTGTACCCCTTACTATCTACACCAGTCATCCTAAGATTTAGGAATTTGTTTGCTATCTGTTCTTTCTCATTGGGTGGGCAGAATTTCCTTTCTACCTTATTCTTAAATTCTTCCCATTCCATATTATAGGTTTGATCACTTCCTCTTGTTTGGAGGATAGTGTTCCACCATTCTAGTGCTGCATTCTTAAACAGATTAGAAGCAAACAGTATTTTATCTTCTTCAGCACACTTGCTTATTCTTAAGACTGCCTTCGTCTTCTCTATCCAGCGTAAGGTTGCAATGGCCCCTTCATTGCCCGAGAATTCCATTGGTTTACAAGACCAGAATTCTTTATAAGAACAACCATAAGGCGTGGTTCTTCTTCTTTTAGGAATAGGCATTTGAAGTACCGGTCCATTGTTCACACTGTTTTCTGGTTCACTTGGTCGTTTACTTTTATTATCAGCATCCTTAACAGTTTGTAATATAAATGGCATAGCATCTATAATTCCCTGTGCTACTATGTGTTGGATAGCACTATTGTCCATTTGGTTTTCGTTGTTATGGATGCTTGGATTATCATTAACCACGTTAATGTTACTCTGGTTATCGTTATTCAGATTTCCTTGATTTCCTTCATCGGTCATCTGAATTTTAAACATTTATCCCATATTAATATTACAAGATAATAATTAATATCACAATTCACATGACACACAATCTAGTAAAAAACGTAGATCATTGCTACTTACTCTTTTCATATACTTATGCGTCTATTACACACTAGTACAGAAATAAAGATTACAATACCAACATAAATAAAATAGTAATATGCATTCGTACACACATATATTTTTTTTTATATATATAATATTATTACTACCATCGTTTCATTATCTCATTCACGGATATGGATTTATCCAAAAATCCATATTGCGCTCATCGTATTTCCATACGAGACGTTCTCCCACCTGACGCATTCTCTCACTACTTTCCAAAATTTCCTCCCCCAAAGTCCTAAGTTCTTGAACATTTTCTGCACTCATTGGGGGTGCAGGTTCTCGGACTGGGTTTGGAATCTGGGGTGCATTTTCCTGAAATTGGTAGGGATCCTCTAATATTTCCCTAATATAATTATCTTGGTAATAGGTATCTAAAGGGTCCATACCTGGGTAAACTTCTATGTTCTGTATGGGTGGATAATCCTGAACAGGGTAACGTTGCACCAAGTCCCTATTATCGTCCCACCAGGGATCATAATTCGGGTCTAGGGGGTTTGGTGCAGGTACCCGAGGGATTTCTTCTGGGTTAAAGTCATGCATCTCCACCTGATTTTCCTGGTTTTCTATCTCCATAGGGTGTTCTGGGTTTTGTGGTTGTGGGGCTACTAGTTGTTCCAGACTTGGGTCAGCAGCAGTCGTAGCTAAGATATGGAAATTTGCTAATCTTCTATTAAGCATATCTTGAGTATGGGCATCCGTCTCTCGCTTAATAGCTGCTAAAGTTCTTTGCTGTTGCAATTTTCTCATTCTCTTCCTACGAGCAAAAGCTTCTTTACTAAACCATCCTTGTTTCTTAGTAGGGAATGGTTCTTCAGATTTAGCTCTAAAGGCAAATATCCCATCTTCCTGATCAGCAGTTAGGGCTGTGCAACGGTTCAGAACCGGACCGAACCGAACCGAACTGGAACCGAACCGGAACCGTTAGATGCTAAATTTAAGAACCGGAACCGAACCGTATTATAATGGTTCCGGTTCGGTTCCGAACCGGTTAAACGGTTCTCGTGTAAACGGTTCTCGCGGGAACCGGTTGACAATTAAATCGTAAAATTAACAATTCAATAAAAATGAATCAAACCATTTAAAACATTAACTAAGAGTTGCAACATTCAAAGTTCAAACCAACCAAAATAAAAGTAGCAAAACAACAATAAAAAAATTCAAGCCATAAAACAAACTCTAAATAAAACTATTACAACCATCATGTTAACAATTAAAACAAACATCTTCAAATTTCATTCGATCTTCATCCTCTCAATCTTCTCATAAACATCTAAATGAAATCAAGTGTTAGCAATTAAAAAAAATAAACGAATAATGCATCTACTGTATTTGGTTCACGTGAATAGATTGATCTATAATGCATCTACTGTATTTACCAAGCGATACACTATTTATATACACATTTATAATTTGATCAACATTGATTTGATTATTTTTGTTCAATTTTTATTTACACATACAGAAAACTATATGTATCAGAAAGCAAACATCTAGAAAGAAAATATATGCAATCATAAGAAAGGTCATGTAGAATAGCGTACCTGTATTTGCAGGGTGTTGATGTAGATGAACTTGTATGATAGCAATTAGGGTTAGGGTTGAGAGATGGAGAATAATTAGAAGATGAAAGATGAGATCGTGGAATGAATATAAGAGGAGGGAATAAGAATTAGGATGGTCGTATGATATTGAAAAGCCCATTAATAAAATAGGGTTTTAAATATTTATAATCCCAATTGGTTCTAGCGGTTCTTTAACCGGAACCGTGGTTTTAACCGGAACCGAACCGGGAACCGTTTTTACCCAAATTTAAGAACCAGAACCGGACCCTATATACAAAAATACGGTTTGGATCTAGTGGTTCCGGTTCGGTTCCCCGGTTCTGACGGTTCTTAACCGTATACTGCTCAGCCCTATCAGCAGTATACCCTGAAAGGGCAGGCTGTGATGATGTACCTTCACTCCTAGGTGAATCAGATAACTGACGATTCACGTCTGATGGACCTTGATCACTCATAATGAAAACTAACAGATAGTCAAATAACACATAACAAATAATTACAGTTATGCACATAATTCCGTAATTTATTTCCTAACACAAAATTTTATAATTTCAAGTGTCAGCAGAACACTTCTTTGGCTCAGACCAGTGGCTAGGCTCTGATACCACCTTCTGTCACAACGCCCGATCCCTGTTCCCTGGGAACCGGCGGACGTGATCACAGAGTTTGGTGGTATCAGTTTGTTTAGTCTCGCAGCGGAATTTACATCAGGACCGTAGTTAGGAAATGTTTATCAGAGTAAAAACCACCATATTTCATATTAATAAATAACAAGGGCAAAACCCAAGTTTCTTATTACAATACATTTATAGGGACAAACCCTATTTTATTTAATTTAAAACACCGTTTATTTGGTAACTTTTATAGCCACATTATCCCCAAGCCTTCAGTGCTCTCCAGCTTGCTTTTAATAATTGGTTGTCACATTGGGTTACCTGAAACACGTTTTTAAAAACATTTGTCAGTCGGAAATACTGGTGAGAGAATCCCAGTTTAATCAAGAAACATTTTATCGATTAAAGCAGTATCGAGGACGATTACAATGTTTATGTCTACACAATTACTCCATTTGGTACTATCAATCCTGACTTGTGGGTCATATTACACATTGGCTAACTCATTGTCCAACGGTAACGTATTGTCATCCCGACTTACTACTCGCAAGTAGTACAAATTTTTGTATACAAAACCCCCAACATACCGGCAGTAATTGAAGAACTACAAAGACTCAATCACCGCTTAATCACATTGTAAAACAATTAAGGTTTTGTAAATTATTCCAAAAACATTAACAAAAAGAGGATAAACTCACATTGCTGTCTTAGGCTTTTTGTAAGGATTTCCTGGATATAATCTATAATTTATACAAATGTACATTGGTTAGTACCATAACCCTTTGAAATTATTAATGATACCCTCCCCGAGACAGCATTCCAACAACTACGTCGGGCAGAACCACGACAGTTGTTACGGAACCCTAAATCAATCGGGCAACGTAACTATTATAAAACTGCGGTTATAATACTTACAACGAAGCAGAACCTCGATAATTAGGGGTATAATACTTGGCTATAATAACTTTCCTACAGAATTTGTGATTCGAGATTTGAGAATGAGCGACGAAAAACGAAGACTGATGGCCTTCTTATATAGTTGTGTAATCTGGTCCTGTCGCGACCCGCGTGAAAGACAAGGGACCCTTACGCGGCCCGCGTCAACGCCAGTCAACACTATAGCTTAGCTGAGTCGTTGAGTAGGTCCGCCACGATGTCGACACTTGTCGGCCTCTGGTGTAATCGCGTGTATAGGTTTCTCGCGGCCCGCGTCAACTATTGAGGACTCTTACGCGGCCCGCTTGAACTAAAGGTTTCAGCGGAGTCCGGTCAACACTCTCATACGGCCTGCGTAAACTAGGGGTGAGGTATTACGCGGCCCGCTTCATCCCTATATTTCTTGTTTTTATTTTATTTTATAATTATAACATAACTAGGGCTCGGTTTTCACATACGGGGTGTAATACAAAACATATTGAGACATTTTATATATTTAGAGTATCGGAAATATTATGAGGGTGTTGGTTTTACCGAGGGTTGTTACACACCGACACCTTCCCCGGGCACAATGCAGCCGTGTGCCCCGTTTTCCCACATATAGGACAGGGTTTGTCCTTGAACCGGCACTCACCTTTGTGCCCCTTCCCACATATCTTGCAGTTTGATGACCCGCTTTTCCCTTATTGTTTCTTTGAGGATTCTGTTGTGCGCGCCTTTTTCGTTGGGCTTGGATTGACTATTTGCGCCCTTCTTTCACCTCTTTCAATCTGTTTCTTCAACTCTATCTCCCGTTCCCGAGCAACGTTTATAATCTCGGTGAGAGTCTCATACTTTGAAGGAGTCATAAACTCCCTATACTCGGCGCTCAACATATTATAATAATAATACTAATAATAATAATAATAATAATAATAATAATATATTTTCTGCTCCTCATTTGTTATCAATTCGTCACAAAACTTCATCTTATCCATGAATATTCCCGTGATTTTATCAATAGATTCACCCTTGTGTCGAAGCTGCATGAATTCTTCCTTGATCTTGTTAATGACTGCCTTGGGACTGTGATGTTTAAGAAAAGGCGTCTTAAACTCATCCCATGTCATAGCTTTAGCTGTTTCGCTTCCAATTTCTTTCTTCTTGTTGTCCCACCAGTATTTCGCTTGACCCCTTAACTGACCCGTGCCATAGGCTACATAGTTGTCTGGATCACAATGAGTCCTTTCGAATACTCCCTCCATATCGCTTAGCCACCGCTGGCATATTATCGGGTCAACCTCCCCATTGTAAATTGGCGGTTTGCATGTGACAACCCGTGATTTACGGCTCTTAATTTCGTGATTAACAGACGATTAAGGCGATAATAAATGGTGTTTACAGCGCAAATTAACTTAATTAGGCATTTGGAGTGCCTGGGAACGCCTATCCGACTTGACAGTGCGCGAACGGTGGTTTACAGTGAAACCTGGGAAACGTTAAACGGCAATGGATTGAAACCGAACAGAATACTGACAATGCCGAAAAATACTAAATTTTTACGCTATATTTAGCTCCGTAATAAAATTTTAGTAATTACAGTCGAAACCGGATCGAAAAACGGATTAAAGACGACAACGATACAACTTTTCGCGATTATTACCGTAATCGACGAACGGGCGTGCAAACGACTACCGACCGTATTATTGGGTATTTTAATTTTTGACGTTAAACGGAGTTCAGGGTTTTGACAACGGGTCTCGTAGGAATTACGGGCCGCTTAAACACGGGGATTGAGCTTGTGGGCCCTGGGCCCAAGCCCAAAACCCACAAGCCTAAACCTGCACATAATATGCAAAATCCCTATGAAATCTTTACTAGATTTATTAAATCTTATCATAATGTTGTCAAAATCTCTGCAATATCTTTTGTAGAGATTCTTGTGGTATTATTTTAAACAATTGTCTGCACTATAGCATACATGGTATCTTATGAGTAAATCCTCTTATTGACAACTCAATATCCACACCCTATACATAACTTCATCTTCTCAACAATCTCACACAAGTAAAACACAGACATCAAGTCTGTTCTCCCTCTCTAGATCTATACATATATAATATACACACAACAAACATAGAGAAATCCCTTTTCTCACAAACAAGAAAACCCAACACAGCCAAATACCCCCCCCAACCTCTCGGTCCTCACTCTCGATTGCATACAAACAAGCACACACTTATACTTCCTGCTCTCTTCTCCCTCTCGTTCTCTTACCGGCAGCCGGAGTAAATCCGATCGGTGTTGGCCGCGTTCCAGCTAACCACCACAAACACCACCCTCCTCCTCCCTGTCGCACACCCACACACCGAACGCCCTCCCTTGATTCGATCTATCTAATCGGACCACCACCACCATAGTTGGGTGGTGGTGATGTGCGGCGGCGTTACTGAGAGGAGAGAGACGTGACGAGAGAGAGGGAGAGAGAGAGAGCAGACGGAGAGAGAGAGAAAGAATGGCGGGGTAGCCGGCGAGGTGACGACGGCGACTGCCGCCGTGTGACGATGATGATGTTAATGTGGAGGACGACGTGATGCTGATGACGACGGTGTGAGGAGCGCTGTGGTGGACACCGGATCTCCGGTCCGGTCATCGACGGCAACTGTTCTGTCCGATGTGGAAGGTTTGGTCCAGGTTATGTTGGTTCTCTTCAACAGGTTCAAGTAAATTTCTACTCAGTCAGTTATAGGTTCGGGTTTGCTCAGATTTGTTTCGGGTTTCGGGAGCGGGGTTTCTCTCGGGTGTTTCAGCTTCGGGTTCTACTCGGGTCAACCTCGGGTTCTTGGTTTGGTCCACAGAAGTCAAACAGGGTCAGCGGGTTCGAGTCTCAGGTCAGATTTTGAATCAGGTCGGGTCGACTCGGTCGAACCGAGTCAACTCGGTCAACTCAGCAAGTCAAGTCGGTCGACCCGGTTGACTCGGTCAACTACTGCATTTCGACGCGAAAGAATTGTTAAAGAATTTTTGTGTCGCGATTATTTTTGGTTAACTATTCCTTATTTTTATAATACGTGATAACGAGCTCGAACCGACATGATTACAGTTTACATTCTATGAGATTTTTGGCAAATTGATACATTGGTAATTGAATCTTGTATTGAAATTTGATAAAATGACGACAACTTGTGTTGTCGGGGCGTCCAAAAACAGAGGAAACTCTGCCCGTTTTTCGAGAAAATCCTTTAAAACTAACGTGTTTTATTAAAAGACGCAACTTTTTGTATCCGAGAAACTTTAAGCACGAATGAATAATTATTACAACGGCACTTTACAACTTACAACGATTCGGAAACTATTTTGTTTTGAACTTCGGAAAATTCGAGGAATCCTTTATAAAAAATAAATATAATTTATATATTTATTTCAAACGTAAACTCGAATCCTTTTATAAATAAATGAGTTAAATGCTTGGTTGGTCCCTGTGGTTTTCAAAAATTGCAGACTTGGTCCCAATGGTTTATTAATTACACGCGTGGTCCCTGTGGTTTTCAAAAATGCACTCGGTTGGTCCCCAGCCCTAACATCAGTTAAATTTATCAGTTAAGTCCATGTTAAATGACAAAAATACCCTTGCTTATTAACTCTCTTTATAATTTTTGTTTAGTTTTACTTCCCCATCTTAATCTTCATCAGTTAAGACCAAGTCATCTTCATCACCATCCTTTCCTTGTTACCAACCTCCGGTTTATAAACAGTTTAGAGATCCACTCCTACACTAATCTCCATCAACAACCCCTCAATTTTAACGCCCCACACCGAAATCACCAATTTATATATCTATCTATCTATCCCATCTCACACAGCTTAAACCCACTTTCAGATCTGCAGGCCACAACAAAATCAACCGACAGCCGTAAACATTTTCTCAGAAAAACAACCGTAACTAACACGAAACAAAAGTATCGCAAAAGAAGTAGGTACCTGTCATGGATGAGATCAAAACGGTGAAGATCAGATGATATGCAGCCTCAATTTGGATGATTCAACCAGAGAATTCGATACGCCCAAAAACCAGACCTCTGATTCAAAGAGAGAGAGAGAGAGAGACCTGTGTTGGTGGTTCTTGTTTGAGAAGAGAGAGAGAGAGACCTGTGGTGGACGGTGGTGCTTGTTTCAGAGGTTGAGGTTCAATGTTTCAGAGGTTTACTCCGGCCACCACATCCGCTAATGATTCAGAGGTTGACTCCGGCCATAACGTCTTCAGAGAGAGAGAGAGAGAGAGACCTGTGGTGGTAGTGCTTGTCTCTGATAGATTTATCAAGCATTCGCTGTTAACTCCGGCCATAACTCCGGCCACCACTGTTAACTCCGGCCACCACATCCGCTACTATGGTGGTAGGGCTTGTTTGAGAAGAGAGAGAGGGACCTTGGTGGTGGTAGGTGATCTGTGGTGGTGGTGGTCGGTACATATATATTTGACAGTGAAATGGGGATTGAGGAAGAAGAAGTGGGGTGCATCTCTTTTTGGGTTTTTTAATTATTTAATTGTTTAAGGGTAATATAGTCATTTCTCACATAGTTAACTGAGAAATTTAACTGATGTTAGGGCTGGGGACCAACCGAGTGCATTTTTGAAAACCACAGGGACCACGCGTGTAATTAGTAAACCATTGGGACCAAGTCTGCATTTTTTGAAAACCACAGGGACCAACCAAGCATTTAACTCTAAATAAATATAGTATATATATTTATTTCAAACATCGCGTAACACGAATTCCCTAATAAAAATAAATATGGATTATATTTATTTTCAAACGACAAACGACACGACTTCTCTTTATGAAAATAAATATAGATCGTATTTCCTTTCAAAAGCAACTCGACGATTCTTTTATAAAATAAATATAACTTTTCATATTTATTTTATACGCCTAAACGGCATATACGTATATTTTGACAAAGATCATACGAAACGCGATATATAATACGAGTTGGTTATATGATATTTTCATACAAATATTCTTTTTGTACGCGTACGATTTCTCGGAGCGACTAACATTATTTCGTCGATATATGGATATTTTTGTATAAATATTTATATATTTGAAATTCTCGAAAATTAAGTACTTTCAAGGCTTAGTAAACTATTACCGACATTAGACGAAACTTAACGAATACGACTTCTTCGTTTCTTTTAAGTCAATAACTTACCGTCGAATCGTTTGGCTAATGATTCGGTAGAGCTCGGTGACACGTAGTTTAGTTACTGTGTTTATTTAGAAACTTATAAGATATTCCGTGTTAGGAATATTGTAGAATGCACGCTAGCAAGTCAAGTCTTGGAAGCGACATCACAAAGTCGTATATAGCTAGCTTTGCACAAGACAATCCAGGCGAGTTCATAACCCCCACTTTTTACTGTTTTACATTTTTGTAAATGTTTTCGGGGTGGAAAGACATGCACGTTTTGCAAAAACATACAAAGTTTTGAACAAACACAAAACTCGTATTTCTAAATCATATTACGAAGGAAATTCGAGGAATTCAAATGATTTACGAAAAATTTATACTAAACATACCGGTTTTTACAAAACAAATACTTATTTTCGAAATGTGATTGATTTACGGTCGGGGAGACCAGGGTTTTGGTCGGGGAGACCAGGGATTTGGTCGGGGAGACCAGGAATTTACGGTCGGGGAGACCAGGGATTTACAGTCGGGGAGACCATGGATTTTCATACATATAGACATATTACAAAAGGATTACAGACATTTTTACACATGGTATGGTTAGCATAAGGAGGGTTACTACTTAGATCATGTGAGTGGGTAGGCGGGAACTGGAGGCCATTAATCATCATTGTAGGACCGAGGGACGTAAGCGGTAGATCTATCTGGGTGTAGCGAGCCCAGCTGTCACAACCCCCGATCCCTGTTTCCCGGGAACGGGCGGACGTGATCACAGAGTTTGGTGGTATCAAGTTTGTATTTAGTCTCGCAGCGGAATTTACATCAGGACCGTAGTTGTAACACCCCGAAAACGGGTTTGGTAATCAAACCACGTTAACGCTACAGAACGGGTAAAATACAGTAAGTGGTAAAACTTACCCGGTAAATTAGGGGATTTAAATAAATAAATCTAATATATATTAAAAGGATGAGAAATGCTTTGAGAAACCAAAAGTATATAAAAGGGCCCGAGTTGACGGGACTTAAAAAAATAAAAAAATAAAACGGATTATGAACAAGATAAAGTAACTGGGAATAAATGACTTAGTTAGTCATAAGTCTTATAGTAATAAGACAAATTGTTAAAAACACACTATATGCAACTTGGTAAAGTGTAGGGACCAAAGGTGACAAACTTGAAACAAGTTTGTATTAAATAAAACATTTAACACCAAAACACACACTTTAAGTGTGTGTACTGGTCGTAAATCGCAGGAGAGCCAGGGAGTTCTATGCTCAAACCCTAAACTTCAAGAATTCACCAAATTGAAAGGGGAAATCAAGCCCAAATCGAAATCCAAGCACAGATTATTGATCCTCATCACGAGAGGATTACAAGGTATGCAAAATTTCATGAAAACTCTCAAACTTGAAATTCTCATGAAATTGGAATAATCTGAAACTATGGTTGCATGTGTGTCTTATGATGATTTAGGAACAACTATAGTGTCTATGGACAAACCCTAGACAAATACGAGTTGAAATCATGTGAAATTTTAGTAAAATCCATGATCACCATTGTAGGTGATTAGAAGGTTATGTAGATTTTAGTAAACACTAGGAAATTGGGTGATATTCTAGTGTAATTTGACAATTGTGAAGTGACTTCAGAATTATAGAAGCTAACAACTTTGTAAGAAGGTTGATTTATGTGAAATTAGGGCTAAGAGATAATCTAGAAACTTGATAAATAAACATGTAAATTTCTGCCCATAAAGTGTTTGTTGAAATGCTTCAAAGAAGGCTCGAAATTAGAATTTTTGTAGTTAAAACACCTAATGGTGATGTTTTGGCTATTATGCAAAATGCGATTAAAAAGAGTTCTAAATGCGATAAACGTGGTTAAAACTTGGTTAAAACGGTGGCCTAAAGATAACGCCTACCGGGTAATTAAAGAATGCTAAAACTAGTTGATGAACTCGAATATGCAATTAGTATACTAATGGGCATTTGACTTTTAAAAAGTCAAACTGACCTATAATTCGATAAATGGTAAATTTTGATATGAAATGAGTAAGGTGGAATAATCGTATTAAATTATGATTAAACTAACCACCTTGAAAACGATGATGATAGTTTGACGCGTAACAAGCTAGGTGGAAGCTTGATGAGGGAGCGGGTCAAACGAATCAAGAAGGAAAGGAAAAGTGTAGTTCGGATGCGAGGTAAGTAGAACTTACGCCCCTTTTTCACTATTTGCGAAGTTACTAAATTTCAAGTATTAATATTGATGCTACTAAATGGTTAGTACATGATATTCCGACATGATTCAATGAGAGTCGGAATAATGGAAAATGGTAAGAAATCATGACTATAATAAAAGGAGTAAAATGGTAAATTAGTCATGTAATGACGAATAAATAAAAACGGCTTGAGTGAAACAAGTTCAAAGGAAAACCGGAAAAAGGATTTAAGGGGATGAAATGGTAATTAAATACCATCTCATACGGACAAATAGTCGATTAGACTAGATGGGTCAATTGGTGTTGTTAACACCATTTGACAATAACATTTGACAATCGCTTGTTGAGTTTTGTAATCACATGAAATAACATAAGCTTGCATCGCTTTAACTAGAAAGATTTAAATCAAAAGTTATGTAAACGGGTCAATACTTTGACCCGAGCCAGGTATGTATAATCAAGCTTTTAGTTAAACATACAATTTGGTCAAATATTTAGCGAAAGTCCTTCGTCGAATAGTGAGGGACTAAAGTTGACTAAAATACCCTTGAATGGTATATTGGGCAAACGACTCATAGGGGTTGTTTAGAAACTTACATTAAGATTATGGAATCATTAGACATGAATAAAGGTCATAGGAATGCACATTCGCGGGTCAAATGCTCAAAAGTGGTCATTTGCGTACAATGATCAACCGATGGGTAAAATTTGGGAAAAAGGGGTTCGTTATGATAAATCCACCACAAATTAGTTGTGGTGGAATAATTGTAGTTAACTAGATATAGAACTTTTGTAGCGACAAAAGAAAGGTACAAGTTATAGACTAAAATGCGTAAATACTCTTAACGGGTCAAAACAAGCATTTAAGTGTAAACGGGATTTTATTAAGTGAGAAACCCGTGATTTGAGATTAATATGATATGAGATATTGTATTAATGAATTTCATGAGTTTAAAGGTCAATAAAACATGTTGGTGTGATAAAATCACGAACGGGACAAAAGTCGGAAAAAAGGGTAATAAGCCGAGGCATTAAAGTCTGAAATTTTATTATGTAAGATCTTGGATTTTAACCCCATTATATGGAGAATTAAATTACGGACGCGTAGGAAAAAGAATCGGGTAAAACGGATCAATAACGAAGAAGTTATGGCCGTTTCCGTGAAATCAGATCGTACAGGGAATATGCAGCAACTGATAAGCAACATTCTGCTGAAAAGGGGGCCTAGCGTCATGCGACGCCCCTTGGCGTCACGCGACGCCCCCAAACTTGGAAAAATGTTATTTTTTGTCATATTTAACCCCTGTACTTGTTTGAACTTCATATTTGACTATCGAAACTAACTTTTAAGTTGGTTTTGATCATAGGTGATTGCCATGAGTGCCCGGATGAAGATCAAGCGACGAGCAAGGACCGAACACATGTTAAACAAAGCTTCCGTAACGTTGTTTTGTCGTTATTTTAAACGGAAAATAAAATTACATTATGTATATTACTTAAATTGTAAAAGTTTTTAACAAACCCGTATTTTTTATGTATATGTAATCATTAATCACATGGATATTTTCGAAAAATATACGTTAAACCTGGATTTATAAGAACGGGTGTTACAGTAGTTAGGAAATGTTTATTAGAGTAAAACCACCATCTTTTATATTAATAATAACATGGGAAAAACCCAAGTTTCTTATTACAATACATTATAGGGACAAACCCTATATTATTGAATTTAAAACATCGTTTATTAGGTAACTTTTATAGCCACATTTTCCCAAGCCTTCAGTGCTCTCCAGCTGGCTTTTTACTAATTGGCTTTCACATTGGGTTACCTGAAAGATGTTTTAAAAATATTTGTCAGCGGTAAATACTGGTGAGTGAATCCCAGTTTAATCAAGTTTAAAGTCACAGTGAACAGTATTGAGAGCGATCACATTGTTTATGTCTACACAATTACTCCATTTGGTACTATCAATCCTGACTTGTGGGTCATATTACACATTGGCTAACTCATTGTCCAATGGTAACGTACTGTCATACTCAACTTACTACTCCCAGGTAGTACAAATTTTTGTATACAAAACCCCAACATACCGGCAGTAATTGAATAACCACAAAGACTCAATCACTGCTAAATTTCATAGTAAAACATTTAAGGTTTGGTAAAACATGTTAACAAAAAGGAGATTACTCACATTGCTGTCTTAGGCTTTTCGTAAGGGTTTCCTGGGTATAATCTATAATTTATACAATGTACATTGGTTAGTACCATAACCCTTTGAAATTATTAATAATACCCTCCCCGAGACGGCATTCCAACAACTACGTCGGGCAGAACCACGACAGTTGTTACGGAACCCTAAATCAATCGGGCAGCGTAAATATTATGAAACCGGGGTTATAATACTTACAACGGAGCAGAACTTCGCTAATTAGGGGTATAATACCCAAAATATTATGCTTATAACTTCAGAATTCGAGATTGAGAATAAGAATTGAGCGACGGAAACTAAAAACTGATGTCTGCTATTTATAGTTAAAATTGTGCATTGCTTACGGACCGTAAGCCTAAAATTGTTGCGGTGCGTAAGGATGCTTACGGACCGTAAGACTCAAATTGTTATGGTGCGTAAGGGTTAAAAATAGGTTATAGGGTAGCCACAGTTGGGACTAGCTTTGCTGACTTGACAGATTCTAAATTCCGAATTTTGACAGCGAGTAATTTTAGATAATCGTTAACTAGGGTATACCCCCCTTGAGTTTTAGGGGCCCTGATCCTGATTCTGATTGTTCTGAAAATTTTAGGGTTTGTTCAGAATCACTTGGGTTTCTCAATTAGGGTTTCCTATTGGCCAAATTAAAATAATAATTAGGACTTTTGATGAGAGTTGTTACATTCTCCCTACCTTAATAAAAATCTCGTCCTCGAGATTTACTGGAATAAATGAGGATACTTTCTCTTCATTTCTGATTCCAGCTCCCAAGTGTATTCAGCTTCTCTCTTTGAATTCCATTTAACTTTGACTAAAACGAGTCGTTTATGTTTGAGAAACTTGATCTTTCGATCCTCAATTTGAAGAGGTTTCTCAACAAATTTCAGTTTTTTGTTTACCTCTATATCTTGAAGAGGTACTACCAGTGGTTCATCTGATAAGCATTTCTTCAGATTGGATACATGAAATACATCATGTACTCCAGCTAATTCTTCTGGTAATTGTAAACGATAAGCAACTGGTCCTATACGTTGGATCACAGGAAATGGTCCTACGTATCTTAGACTTAGCTTTCCTTTCTTTCCGAATCTAACTACTCCTTTCCAAGGAGAAACTTTTAACAATACTTTATCTCCTACCTGAAATTCTACTGGCTTGCATCGGTTATCAGCATAACTCTTTTGTCGATCACGTGCAACTTTCAGTCGTTCCTTGACTTGAAAAATCTTGTCAGTTGTTTCTTGCACTATCTCAGGTCCAGATAATTGTTGTTCCCCTATTTCTGCCCAACAGACTGGGGTTCGACACTTTCTTCCATAAAGTGCTTCAAATGGTGCAGCATTGATACTTGTGTGATAACTATTATTATAAGAAAATTCTATTAAAGGTAAGTGTTCATCCCAATTAGCTCCAAAATCAATTACACAAGCTCTAAGCATATCTTCCATTGTCTGGATTGTTCTTTCACTTTGTCCATCTGTTTGTGGATGATAAGCCGTACTTAGCTTTAACTTGGTTCCCATTGCCTTTTGAAAACTTGACAAAAAACGAGAGGTAAATCTACTATCTCTATCAGAAACAATTGATAAAGGAATGCCATGTAAAGAAACAATTTCATTTACATACAATCTAGCTAATTGTTCCATACTAATTGTTTCCTTCATTGGTAGAAAATGAGCTGACTTAGTTAGTCTATCTACAATCACCCAGATTGTATCATTTCCTTTCCTAGTTTTGGGTAATTTAGTAACAAAATCCATTGTTATTAATTCTCATTTCCAAACTAGCATTTCTAATTGCTGTAACAAACCTGAGGGTTTCTGATGTTCAGCTTTAACTTGTAAACAAGTTAAACATTTAGAAACATAGGTTGCTATGTCCTTTTTCATTCCTATCCACCAGAAATTTTTCCTTAAATCCTGGTACATTTTATCACTTCCTGGATGCATTGTATACTTAGATTTATGGGCTTCTTCTAATATACGATTACGTAGATTTCCTAATTTAGGTATCCACATTCTCTTTTCATGGAATCTCCATATCCCATCTATTCCTTGTTTTAATTCTTTTAACATACCTTTTAATTTTTCAGAATCATCCTTGATTACTGATTCTTGTGCTTCTCTTATTTGATCATTTAAATCTACTTGCAGATTTAATTTAAGAGAACATACCCTTTTTGGCTTTTCATGAAACTTTCGGCTTAAAGCATCTGCCACTACATTTGCTTTTCCTTCATGATACTGGATATCACAATCATAGTCACTAAGAAATTCCATCCAACGTCTTTGTCTCATATTTAACTCTTTCTGTCCGAAAACATACCTTAAACTTTTATGATCAGTGAATATGGTAAACTTACTACCATAAAGATAATGTCTCCAAATCTTAAGAGCAAAAATTATATCTCCTAATTCTAAATCATGGGTTAAATAATTTTCTTCATGATTCTTAAGTTGTCTAGATGCATAAGTTATAACCTTATGTCGTTGCATCAACACACATCCATAACCTAATTTAGAAGCATCACAATAGACTACAAAGTCTTCAGTTCCTTCTGGTAATGCTAATATGGGTGTATGGGTCAATCTTTGCTTAAGAATTCTAAAGGCTTCATCTTGTTTTAATCCCCATTTAAACTTAACAGATTTACAGGTTAACTTAGTTAAAGGAATGGCTATTCTAGAGAAATCTTTAATAAATCTTCTATAATAACCTGCCAATCCTAGGAAACTTCTAACCTCAGTTGGTGATTCAGGGGTTTTTCATTTGGTAATTGCCTCAATTTTTGTTGGATCTACATGAATTCCTTCATGATTGACTAAGTGTCCAAGGAATTGCACCTGTTCTAACCAAAATTCGCACTTTGAAAACTTAGCATAAAGCTTTTCCTTTCTTAACAAACTTAAAAGTATGTGCAAATGCCTTGCATGATCTTCTTTATTCTTAGAATAAATTAGAATATCATCTATGAATACAATTATGAATTTATCCAAACATGGCTTACATATTCGGTTCATCATGTCCATAAATGCAGCTGGGGCATTGGTTAAACAAAATGGCATGACAGTAAATTCATAATGGCCATACCTTGTTCTAAAAGCGGTCTTAGGAATGTCCTCTTCCTGTACCTTTAATTGATGATATCCTGACCTTAAATCGATCTTAGAGAAAAATCTAGCTCCTTGCAATTGATCAAACAAATCATCGATTCTCGGTAATGGGTACCGATTCTTAATCGTGACCTTGTTTAATTCACGGTAATCAATGCACATACGCATTGATCCGTCCTTCTTTTTAACAAACAATATTGGTGCTCCCCATGGCGATGAACTTGGTTGTATAAATCCTTTTTCTAACAATGCGTCTAGTTGTTTCTTCAAATCTTGCATTTCTGCAGGTGCCAAACGGTAAGGTGCTTTGGCAATTGGTGATGTTCCTAGTAATAGGTGAATTCTGAATTCAACTTCTCTGTCTGGAGGTAGTCCTGGTAATTCTTCTGGAAAGATATCTGAAAACTGAGATACTACTGTAATATCTTTTAGTTCTTTTCCTTTAGTGTTAGTGATTATAGAAATCAAATACACTATAGAACCTTTTCTCATACAACTTGCAGTTTTCATCACAGATATGATTTTTGTGGATCTAAAGGGCTTATCTCCTTTAATTGTGATTGTTTTACCTTTTGGTGAATTTACTTGGATTAACTTTTGATCACATAAAATATTGGCTTTATTGGCTATTAACCAATCCATTCCTAAAATAACATCAAATCCTACCAGTTTCATGGGATACAGGTTTGCTATAAATTCCTGATTTAAAATTTCTATGCTTGCTCCATGCAAGATTTCAGAAATTCTAACATTCATGGATATGGATTCATCCAGAAATCCATATTGCGCTCATCGTATTTCCATACGAGACGCTCTCCCACCTGACGCATCCTCTCACTGCTCTCTAAAATTTCCTCCCTGAAAGTCCTAAGTTCTTGAACGTTTTCTGCACTCATTGGGGGTGCAGGTTCTCGGACTGGGTTTGGAATCTGGGGTGCATTTTCCTGATATGGGGGTGACATTTCCTAAAATTGGTAAGGATCCTCTAATATTTCCCTAATATAGTCATTTTGATAATAGGGATCTAAAGGGTCCATACCTGGGTAAGCTTCTATGTTCTGTATGGGTGGATAATCCTGGATAGGGTAACGTTGCACAAAGTCTCTATTGTCATCCCACCAGGGGTCATAATTCGGGTCTATGGGGTTTGGTGCAGGCACTCTAGGGATTTCTTCTGGGTTAAAATTGTACATCTCTTCTTGGTTTTCCTGATTTTCTATTTCCATGGGCTGTTCTGGGTTTTGTGGTTGTGGGGCTACTAATTGTTCCAGACTTGGATCAGCAACAGTCGTAGCTAAGATATGGAAATTCGCTAGGCTTCTATTAAGTATTTCTTGAGTTTGGGCATCTGTCTCTCTCTTAATAGCTGCTAAAGCCCTTTGTTGTTGCAATTTCCTCATTCTTTTTCTACGAGCAAAAGCTTCTTTACTGAACCATCCTCGTTTCTTAGTAGGAAATGGTTCTTCAGATTGAGCTCTAAAAGCAAATATCCCGTCTTCCTGATCAGCAACATACCCCGAGAGGGCAGGCTGTGATGATGTACCTTCATTCCTAGGTTAATCAGCTAACTGACGATTCACGTCTGATGGTCCTTGATCACTCATACTGAAAACTAACAAATAATCAAATAACACATAACACATAATTACAGTTATGCATATATTTCCTTATTTTATTTCCTAACATTAATTCAAAATTTAAGTGTCAGCAGAACACTTCTTTGGCTCAGACCAGTGGCTAGGCTCTGATACCACCTTCTGTCACAACCCCCGATCCCTGTTTCCCGGGAATGGGCGAACGTGATCACAGAGTTTGGTGGTATCAAGTTTGTATTTAGTCTCGCAGCGGAATTTACATCAGGACCGTAGTTAGGAAATGTTTATCAGAGTAAAACCACCATCTTTTATATTAATAATAACATGGGAAAAACCCAAGTTTCTTATTACAATACATTATAGGGACAAACCATATATTATTGAATTTAAAACATCGTTTATTAGGTAACTTTTATAGCCACATTTTCCCAAGCCTTCAGTGCTCTCCAGCTGGCTTTTTACTAATTGGCTTTCACATTGGGTTACCTGAAACATGTTTTAAAAATATTTGTCAGCGGGAAATACTAGTGAGTGAATCCCAGTTTAATCAAGTTTAAAGTCACAGTGAACAGTATTGAGAGCGATCACATTGTTTATGTCTACACAATTACTCCATTTGGTACTATCAATCCTGACTTGTGGGTCATATTACACATTGGCTAACTCATTGTCCAATGGTAACGTACTGTCATACTCGACTTACTACTCCCAGGTAGTACAAATTTTTGTATACAAAACCCCAACATACCGGCAGTAATTGAATAACCACAAAGACTCAATCACTGCTAAATTTCATAGTAAAACATTTAAGGTTTGGTAAAACATGTTAACAAAAAGGAGATTACTCACATTGATGTCTTAGGCTTTTCGTAAGGGTTTCCTGGGTATAATCTATAATTTATACAATGTACAGTGGTTAGTACCATAACCCTTTGAAATTATTAATAATACCCTCCCCGAGACGGCATTCCAACAACTACGTCGGGCAGAACCACGACAGTTGTTACGGAACCCTAAATCAATCGGGCAGCGTAAATATTATGAAACCGGGGTTATAATACTTACAACGGAGCAGAACTTCGCTAATTAGGGGTATAATACCCAAAATATTATGCTTATAACTTCAGAATTCGAGATTGAGAATAAGAATTGAGCGACGGAAACTGAAAACTGATGTCTGCTATTTATAGTTAAAATTTTGCATTGCTTACGGACCGTAAGCCTAAAATTGTTGCGGTGCGTAAGGATGCTTACGGACCGTAAGACTCAAATTGTTACGGTGCGTAAGGGTTAAAAATAGGTTATAGGGTAGCCACGGTTGGGACTAGCTTTGCTGACTTGACAGATTCTAAATTCCGAATTTTGACAGCGAGTAATTTTAGATAATCGTTAACTAGGGTATACCCCCTTTGAGTTTTAGGGGCCCTGATCCTGATTCTGATTGTTCTGAAAATTTTAGGGTTTGTTCAGAATCACTTGGGTTTCTCAATTAGGGTTTCCTATTGGCCAAATTAAAATAATAATTAGGACTTTTGATGAGAGTTGTTACACCAGCCCCAGGCCCAGCAGAACGGACCTCGGGGTGACTTTGTGCCCAACGCGAAATCCGTTAGGTTTGAGTCTTCCTACTTGCACTTCACACATATCAATGGCCTTGCAAACTATTGGTGATCTCTTTTTTCCTTATTTGCTACATACCAGGGATCTTATACTTACAAAAAAATACTTGTTCATACAAATTAAATACCATGTTTTATACAAAATTCAAAGCATAGGATTATGCGGGTATGGAGTCAAAGTCAGGGTGGGCATTGACGGTTATACGAACATTACAAATACAAGACTTTACAACTGCATGGTTTTTATGAACATACTGTGTTACAAACACAACGTTTCCATATAACTTGGCAAGAAAATGATTTTTAAATTCGTTTTCTCAACACTATTTCAAAAACCGGTTATTCCAAAGATTTATTTCAAATCTTTCACAACTCAAAAGATTTATTTCAAATCTTTTACAAACAAACGATGAACTCGCTCAACTTTATGTTGATTTTTCGCATGTTTCTTTCTCAGGTTGCATTTTAAGACAAGGCACGGTTGGAATAGGAGAACCATTGGAGACACGAGTACTTAGTGGCGTTCAATTTCTAAAAGACTTAGATTATTTGCTTCCGCTGTGCAATGAAGATACCAGTCCAGTCACGCCAATGCTCTGATAATTTCGGGGTGTGACATTGCATGCCATGAACTCTTTATAAGAATAAGACTTTCGTCCTCCCGACTTTTCCTTTGCTAGATTGGTATTATCCTCCAATTTCTTGATTCTTTCTTCCACCACCGATAATACCTTGTTTTGGATTTTATCTATAAAGCCCGACAAACTGTTTTCGATTGCCTTCCCTACCTCTTCAGCAATCACTTCTCTTGTTTGCTCGGTGACTCTTGGCACCGCATCGTCATTACCTTTATCCGTCATCTTTAACTGAAATGTTTACATCGAGCGTTAAACATTTCATCTATAGAATATGGTTTATTTACTTCGGTTTATTCAAGTTCATAACATGTTTTCATCGCTCTTATTTAATGCACTTTCCGGGTTTGAGTGTATTAACACGCTCTTCCCATGCATATCTATTCATTATTCCCTTTTTATACTTAGTAACTCTACTTAGAACAATTAATTCTTACCGGATGCTTAATCAAGCTTGAACCGAACACACTTTACTAACAACCTTGAGCTCTGATTACCAACTTGTAACACCCTTAATACTGGACGGAATTTAATGAATAATTATATGAACTTCATACTAATCAGAGTTTACAAAAACTTTTCGTGTTTAAAGACCATACATATTTGTGATAGTACCCAAAACAAATCCAAGATAGTACATAACAAGTTTTAAGTTAACCCTTGCTAGTCAACTAACAACTAGTTTAAAGGATTCAAAACACAGATAATAAACCATTTACAACATGACTAAAGTCTAGACAAGGTTAAGTTTGGTGCAGAAGCTTCAAAATGCGTGTGCGGTTCTTGACAACGTACTTGATCACCATCCGGAAGGACCCCATCCATACCTAGGGTCAAAACCACTAAAAACATTAGTTTTGACATTAATATAGTACATATAAACGAATTCCGACATCGAAAAGTAAATTAAATACTAAGTTTCCTGGGCTCTACCGTAATTTACGGTATCTACCGTAAATTACGGTAGACACTGAATGGTCTTGGTCTACCGTAAATCAGTAGAGATTCACCGTAAGACTTTTGTTTTCCACTGTAAATTACGGTAGAGACCGTAATTTACGGTGGACTCTGTAACTTTGCCATTTAACTATTTTGTGGATTTCGCCCTAATCCGCATGCCGTTTTAGGCTATTTCTTTCCTGTATGTCTGTAAATTCATTACGGACATGTTCATTTCGACTATCATGCCAACATTTGACTCACTGATCATACGGCTAAAAGTTACTATATTATCATTTATTCGACCCATTCTAACTATAAGTGTATAATTCCGATTTCTTATTCTAAAACCTTTTAGATGCCAGTACCCAAGTTCCCGGGCTTGTACATCTTGGTGTGTTTGCGCTATTCATGGCTTTATGTTTCCTTGGAACTAAAAGCTCGTTTCCTCGGAGTTCAACATTCCGTTTTAAACGGCCTTTGAAACATGCCTTCATTTATTTGATCCAATATCCTGGATTCACAACTTAAAGTATCATAGCTAGATCCATAAGCGTAGTGCAATCCAACACTTAACAACTTACGAAACCATTATATCGCTATGTCATGATTCCTTTTATGGCATCTATTTAACCAGTTTGACTTTCTAGTGAAAACCATCACTTTATTAACAAGCCAAACCCAATCCCAAGTCTTTATTTTGACCCGTTTGATGATCGAGTGAACTACGCCACTTTAGAACACGCCAACGCATCCTTCACACTACGATTCTATCTATACACTAAGCTCAAACATATATGCGTAATTTAACGAGACTAAAGTCACGTACCTTTAGAGCACACCCTTCAAGCGCGTATCTCCTCCTCCGGCTTGTCCGCTTGACGATCCGGATGCTTGGCCTAAAGAGTTCAATTCAACTTACATTTAGAACCCTTTTCGTAATTATTAACACATACATTGCCACAATAGTCAATTATGCGTTTTTATCTGATTTTCAACATGTTAATTCCCCACTTAGGCATTTCAACAAACACCTAGTGGGTCAAATTTTCACATGATTATTACCAAGTTCATGACTTGTTAACTTGTCTAAATCAACTTCAATTAGGCAAATATATACATATTTTCAACAACAATATTTCAGAGATTATCACATAATTTCAGTTTACACTAAATCAAAAGTCTTAATCCTAGTGTTTATCAAGTTCTACTAACTTGTTAATCACCCACTATGGTGATTATGACCTTACAAACATCATGCAAGATTTTGACAAGAATTCATCTAGGGTTTGTCCCTAAACCTTATATCACCTCCAATTTCATTCATGCATGACACATTCAAGCTAAATTTCAACTTTTCATGATTTGTCTAGAACTTGAGATGAATCAAAAATACCGAAATTTACATACCTTATGATCCCTACAACAAGGAGACCACTAATCTATATTCAGATTTTGATTCGAACTTGATTTGAGCCTTCAATTCGTGGTTTTTGTGATAGTTAGGGTTTTGAGAGTGGTCCTGATCGAACCAGCTCTCTAAATGGGGTGTTTTGTTTTTGTTTTATTATATTTAATAATATAAGTTTCAATTTTAACAACATAGGCCCCTCCACTTTTGTTTAACTTAAAGTTTGATTGCTTTAACCCTACTTTAACTTACTTCTAGACTTGTAGTTAACTAGGTTATAAATTCCTAGTTAGTAAATTCTTGTTTATGTATACTTTTTAACTCTAATATAAAGTTTTGTATTTTTGGGATGTTACAAAGCGGGTCTGAATAACATCGAACTTCTCATGGCATGTTTTACGTGATTTTGTTAACATGGTATGAACACTTATATATAAGAAGTACTAGCGGCGTATCCACCATGTTCTAACCATGTCACATCCATTTCGTTACTCGATGTCATGTAACGTTCCTCTTCACGACACACTTCGTTATGATTTTCATGCGCCAACCGTTATAATTACCTGTGCACCCGTAGTTATTCCGATCATTGCATGATCTGCATTGGTTGTGCTAGTGGTGTATAGGTTAAAGGGTAAAAATAAGGTATTGCAATAAAAGTACACACATGTTGGTTGAGATGTCTTGTGTCAAAATCGGTGAACGAAATGCATAACGTTAATAAGTTTTGACTACGAGGGTATTCGAATGTAAAATATGAGATTATAGTAAGGATGGGTATGCGATTGTTTTGGGTAAGACCTACCTTGTGATTTGTCGTGGATTGGCGTATGAATGCATGAAGATACCGACTACCGAGTGTGTGTATATGTGATTGCATTCAAGTGTGCCTGAGTACACACGTATGCAAAACAAATAGGGTTAGGTCAAACACATAGGTTTGAGTATGAGTAAGGATAGACACATGTAAGACTAAACATGCAACACCGAATGTATAAGTTTCAAGTATGAGTAATGATAAGCATATGTAGGACTATCATGTAATGTCAAATGTATGAATTTAAGTATGAATAGTGATAGACATTTGTAAGTCTAACGTGTAATGCTGAATGTATAAGTTTAAGCATGAATAATGAATGACATATGTAAACTAACTTGTAATGTCAAATATAAGAATTTAAGTATGTGTAATGATAATCATATGTAAGGCTAATATGTAATGTTTGAATGCATCGAATGTCATGATCATAAAAAGTTTGGAAAAGAAATAAGGTGAAGTTAGAGAATCAAGCTTGTTACCATTTAGGGGTGATAAGATTGAGTTTGCTTGAGATAGAGATTGAAAATTGAAGGGTTACGTTCATAAAAGTGTCACTTTTGTTGAAAGTTTTGACTGATAGAGGTTGTAGGTTGCCCGATTTCGTGAATTTTTGCCCACACATTTAGACCTAAAACTAAGCGTTAGCATTGTTAGGTGTTTGAGAAAATATTTAGACTACGAGTATGTTCTCTCGAGAGTATTTTACACAAGGTGAGAAGGGTTGTGCTTGTTTTATAGAAAAATTAGGCTTTGGAAAAGTTTGACCACGACTAAAGTTATATATAATCAACTTCATTGGTGTTGGCATGTATGATTTGAGTTACTAAGTCTAGATCATGCGTAGGCATTAGGTCGACCGTTGGAATAGTAGTTGTAGGTTGGTTGGGTGGTAGTTTGGTAGTATGGTGTCGGGTTCCAACTAAATGGCTATAGGTATGACACTTGGTGCACAAATGACACGGTGTACGGGTGGGATTGCGGGAGTTACCAGTTGTGTGCAATGGGAGGCTTCCTAGGTATGGATTTTATCGGTTTTTTTGGTCTTTAAGTATAGTTGGGATTGTAGAAGTTTGGTTTTCGATTGGTAGTCTTGAGGGTTAGGTTGTTCATCCTTTTCCTAAGACATTTTCTAGGGTCACCGGTATGAGATCCTAGCACTAAGTTGAGGGTTATCATCTTGGTTGGTGTCTTTAGGGCGTGTACGTTAACTCGCTTGTGTTCCTTGAATAAGGCGACTACTAATCAATTACGGTTCACTAACTAGGTGGGTCGATGTTTGTAAAAATGAAGAGTCATCATAGTTTTTTTTTAAAACAAGGTGACCTTTGTAAAATGGAGTAACGCGAGTGATTATCAGCAATTAGATTAATTACGAAAATTTACGGGCAAGAATGCACTAGATCGAGGAGATTGATATGTAGAATAGGGTAAACTTGAGAAGAGTTTCGTAAGTTAAAATAGTCGAGGTATAAAAGAATTTAACACTCATCGAGTCACATAGTGTATCGGCCTTGAAATAAAAGCACAGGGCCAGATCAAGAATTTTCGAAAAATTGGTGAGATTTTGAATTAAAAATTGAGACATAGAGTGGGTTGAGATGAAATATCCATAAAATGGAAGGTTTAAAATAAATCGTGGATGTTCTGTTTAGTTTATAAATCGACGGAAAATCTAAATTTTATATTCATCGTTTGTGTTGCTTGAATTTGATAGCATAAAGACCTAGGGTTCGCTAAGACATTGATTTAGGGAAGATGGTGTAACGCCCTGCGTCCCTGAACGTTTAACTTTTGACAAGTTTAGTCCCTATACTATGTGAAACTTTGTGATACTTGACTCTTATGATACTTGAATTTTGTGATACTTTGAAACTTGACTCATGATACTTCGAAACTTGATTCTTGATGCTTGGTACTTATGAATCTTGATTCTTGAAACTAGATACTTGATTCTTGACTCTTGGTACTTATGGAACGAGAAACTTTGAGGCTTTGTTAAACGAGAAACTTGAAACTCAACGCTTATGTAGACTTGTAAACATGGAAACTTTTGTGTTTGTTATACAATCTTATCATGTTACACAATAATATGCAACGCAACTCTTAGCCTAACTCGCAAAACGAACCAAAGTCGGAAAACTAGCCAAACGGATCGGACTGTCCGAACGGACATCCTATCGGATGACCATCCGATCGGATAGATGTTCGACCGAATGGCCGTCCGATCAAACGAGCACTTGCATTGCCTCTGTCCCTCTACACTATAAATACCCCTGTCACATCACTTGATGTGACAGGATCCTCCGACCAGCATGCTCTCCGACTTTCTCAAGCACTTTTCTTCGATTTTCAAGCGATTCTTATAAGTTTTCTTCCTGATTCTTGTACGACTTTCATCAATACACATTTTCTCACTTGATTCTTCATCAAAATCATACTTTTCACCGTGAAATCACTAAGATTTGGGCTCTTGAGGATGACATCATCATGGCGGTTTGTACAATCTGCTGTGTAATGTCATTCCGTCAAGATTTAGCCCAGATCTAAGAGATTTCTACACGTCTTACTACGAATCTATACTAAATCTAAGCGTTTTCAGTTGATTACATGTTATTCTCCAAACTTTCTTAAACTTTTTACTTTAATCGGTGAAATCTGGATCCAATCAGGCTGTAGACTTATTCTTTAGTTTGGAGTCGGCTTGAAAACGGATTATCACCGGGGAGATGACCAAATTACGGATCAGACATGAGACACCGTTAAGAACAATCATCCGGTCGAACGGGGTGATTCCCATCTGATCAGACGAGCTGAACCTTAATGGGCTTCCGTTGTCATGATACGTTACCACATCGTCTCTGTTAAACTCGAAATTAGAAATCTTATGAAGGTCTCAAAGGAGCAGGATTACAACAGTCGAATGACCATCCGATCGGACGATCCTCCGATCGAAGGACCATCCGACCGAACGACTTGTTTCCCGTAGCCTTCAATACTTAAGCTATTTGAATCAAAACTTTAACTACCAGATTTTCACTTGAATAGTCGTCCGATCGAAGGGCTTGGATTTATACTACAACGAAAACTTGAAAAGTTTGAAACAGTTTGCAAAGCACACCACTGAGCGAATGACCATTTGATCGAACGGTCATCCGTCTGGATGACCATTCTACCGGATGGGGTCAACCTGATCAATAGGTCATTCGATCGGACGACCATCCATTCGAATGTTCATCCGATCAGGAGATCTGTCCAACATTTCATTCGATGTTCGCACGATTTGACTTTCTATTCAACGCTTACCTATTATGTTATAATCAGGCTAACTCCAGCACTCCCTTCAATCCAATAGTCGATGTCGATACTTAGCACCCACTGTGAGTATACTCGATCCCTTTTTGTTTTGAACACTTTTGGGATGCAACATGTATTCTATAAACTTGACACTTGACACTTGAAACTATTTGAAACTTACTCTATCCGCTGTAAACATGAAACCTGATTCTTGAGACTTGAGACTTTTATGCTATGTGAACGTCTAATCCTTGTGTGTAGTTCCGCCTTAACAATGGTAGTGCTATAGGGGTAATGCATCTCCCCGTTAGTCTTTGGGGTATTGTTAGGAGGAGACATTTATTTGCTTTCCTTGAGTCTTGGGAAAGCAGTTAACGCATTGGAAACTTGGGCTATCACTTGGACTGCGTTTAATAGCATGGTGAAACTTTTTATGTGTTGACATGCTGTATATGAGTTTTTGGAACGCTTTAAACTATTATACTATTATCTATTCAAACTTGTATACTCGCCAACATTTTTTTTGTTGACATGCTGGATATGAGTTTTTCATGTCCAATAATATATCGACACGTGTCACAGACTTTAAACGTGTAAAGAATTGACTTTGAGGGACTAAAGTTGACGAACAAGGAATATGTGTATATAAAAGGATTCAACATGTCAACAATAAATAAATATACTTCATAATAGCCCCACATGATGTTTATAACCTTAAACGAATAAATCATGGATCATACGAAGCTAATTGTGGAAGAAAGTGAGAGATTACAAACTACCGGGGTTAAATGTGCCAACATGTTTAAAGTATACCTCTGAGTGACCTTTCAGCAAACCCGAAGCTTTGTAACAATTAATTATGCTCACTAGAATAAGTGATAAAAATTTCACAAGGTTTCGATAAAGTATGAGAAAGTTATGACAATATTCGTATACGAGGGGTTAAAAGCGTCAACGTTGAAATTTATGGCTTTCCGGGTGATCACAAAGTTAACCAAGGACTTAACAATGTTTGGTTATGTCTTAAGGCCCTTAAAGGTCAAGTTAGAGGGCTCAAAGTGCAAGAAATAAAGGTAAAACCACGTTTGGAAGGACCAAGGACCTAAAGTGCAAATAACGAAACTTGTTTGGCCAGTTCTGATCATCCACACAGGCCGCGTAAGCCCAGGCAGGACCTTACGCGGGCCGCCTGGCACCCCCAGCATCAGAAAACACAGGCAGCTGCCTGTTCCAGCCGGTTAGACCGACTTTAAAGCTTGTTTTTCGATTCAAGGGGCTTGTTTAATGGTTTTTGAGGGCCTAGGGACACTTGGAATGATCCCATAACATCCATAGACTTTGTTGGAATGATCTTGGAGCCTTAGAAAACCTATATAAAGGCCATGAGTTGAGTTGTTCAATTGCTCATTCACTTGCAACTTTACAACTTCACTTCTGGAGGATTTTGGAGCTCGAGCACACTTCCTAGGAGTCACTAGTCGTACTTAGGACTATTGTAAGTGTTGGGGTATACGCACGCGGAAGCAACACACACTCTCACGAACAATCAACCGCGGAAATAGAAAATAAACGACACAAGAATTTACGTGGTTCGGTCGCCAACTGCAACCTACGTCCACGGGGCAACTAAGGTATTTCTTTCATTGAGTTGCACATTTTTACAAATACAGAGATATCTCTTATATAGAGATTGGATACAAAGAGAAAGCTTGTGTACGCATTTTAGTCTGAACTTGCCCATCCATAAGCTTTAAATGCTCTCATTGCATTGAATGCTCCCGTTGCATGCTCTCATTGCATTGAAGTGGGTTAGCTTTAAATGCTCGTTGCATTGAAGTGGATTCACACTTAACAATCTCCCACTTGAAGCCACGGAACAATCTTCACATGTGCTTCAACTGTGCATCTGTATTTCTGTAATTCCTTCTTAGTTACCCCGGCCTTCTCTTCAAACCTGAAGGCTCGTTGAAGCTCCCACTGAGCCTCAACTTATCAGTCATGGCTAAATCTGCCCCTGACCCGTTCTCTGTCTCTACCGGCTCCCACTGACACAAACTACCGGATTCTGAGAAAACCTAAGAACTAACACTCTCCATCATAAGCAGGTAATTCACTGGAGAGACTTTCACCGCTGGAATACTGGTTCTCTTAACCCACTGTCTTCTGGTAACTCTGACTGAAGCACCACCTGTGATCCCACTGTCACGAATACCCTTGACTGGTTTCTCTGAACCTTTCCTAGCACGTTCAACCTGAATCTGACCTGTGGCTCTGGGTTTGTCTCCTGCAAAACAAACCTTCTTCTGCCCATGAGATTCTGTGAACCGGACTTTGTTTCTCTTCTGAACTAGGACGGTCACTCCCTCAGACGGTAATCTGACCATATACAGCAAACATTCCTCGTTCGAAAGTCTTACCTTTCCAAAGTCTCTAACTTTCAGATTCTGTAGTGCTTCACTGCTGTGGGTAGCGTGAAATGAAGCACCAGAATTCTTGACCCAAGAGTCTTCACTGCCTTCCACTGAGTCCCAATGCATCAAACCCAGACGCATTCTCAGAAGCAGAATTCATATATTCATGACATCGACTCTAAAAGATGTCTGAACCTCCATGCAACCTACAAGTCAACTATGCCAGCTCCCACTGTCACTGTTATTCTTCCTTCATCTGCCAACATTCAGTAATTCACTCGATGATTCACTCGAGCTTTTCCTTCTGACGTCCACGCTCAGAATAAGATCATGAATCCCTTCAAATGTAAATCCGCTGGTACCTGCTGAACTGGAAATCGCTGTAACAGTTCCGGACCAACTGTCTGGCAAAGAAGATAACTACAATTGAGCTTTCAAGGAAATCAAGCGGCACCAAGGATTCTATGACCGTGCACATGATCAGTTAACTCAAACCCTAACCGAAAGATCTTTTCCACAACAAACAATAGTTCCATGACTTGCAATTGACTTTCTTTTCTTCACTTGTGTCAACATCAACAACCCTGTTGATTCCTTTTTCTCCATGTTCTCACCCATCACCTCGTCCGCAAAAAGAAAAAATAATCTGGTGATCTCCAAGAGTTTACCCGGCTCTAGTCGACTAAAAAATTAATTAACAACCCCAAACTCTAAATCACCAACTGATCATCTTGTCCCACAACAAAAAATGCCCCCCTTATTTTTCTATGTTGTTGGACCCAAAAAAAAAAATTCTTTCTTTTTCTTTTTCCTTTCTCTTTTCTTGAACGAGACATCCCTTTTTTTTTGTTTTGTCCTTCCACTAAAGAATATTTTACAATTACAAGGCCCACCCACTTTTTCTTGTTTCTTTTCTATTTATTCCTTGCCAAGAAAAAGAAAACCAATCAACCGAAAAAACTGGTTGTTCTTTGACCTTGATGAACAAAAAAAACTGAGGTAACGGCGACTGCTGCCGACGGTCGGAAAAACATCGGCGAAGGTTCTGGCGGCGGTTCTGACGACGGCGGCTTCGGAATCACGGCTGTGATTCACCTGAGCGGCGGCGTTCATAGGTTCAATATCTTTTCTTTCCTGTACACCTCCTTCTCCCGCCTCTCTGCTGATTGTTCTGGTCCGATCAGATCTTCGATACCAATACCGGCCACCTGCCGGAGAAACGAACTGATCTCTTAGAACCACTGTGTGTATTCAAGCCGTAGCTCTAATACCAGTTGTCGGGGTATACGCATGCGGAAGCAACACACACTCTCTCACGAACAATCAACCGCAGAAATAGAAAATAAACGACACAAGAATTTACGTGGTTCGGTCGCCAACTGCAACCTACGTCCACGGGGCAACTAAGGTATTTCTTTCATTGAGTTGCACATTTTTACAAATACAGAGATATCTCTTATATAGAGATTGGATACAAAGAGAAAGCTTGTGTACGCATTTTACTCTGAACTTGCCCATCCATAAGCTTTAAATGCTCTCATTGCATTGAATGCACCCGTTGCATGCTCTCATTGCATTGAAGTGGGTTAGCTTTAAATGCTCGTTGCATTGAAGTGGATTCACACTTAACAGTAAGTGTCCTTAACCTTTCTTAATTCAGTCTAGCTTAGTTTATTAGCTTAAAGTCAAACCGTCATAATTAAGATTCGGCTTCGTCATTAATCTTAATTTGTCCAGTCAAATTTCAAATTGAAAGTACCTATGAGTTGGTAATTATGTGGGCAATAAACCCTTAAAAGGGCACCCTATGATTCCCACTCTAACTCGGTCAATTGTCGGGTCAAACTTGATTATAAAAAGTCAACAGGAAGCTTAATTTCAAATTAATGCATAATTAGCAATGTAGAAACTATGCAACCTGTTTTGTCGTTAATATAACTTGGTAATTAATGTAAGAACATGTCTAAACATGGTCAACCCGACAGGTTTCAGTTTAGGCCCGGTTCGGAACCGAAAGTCGCATAATCTGACTTTTGCTTTGACTTTCAATTCTGACCCGTTTAAGCATAGTTTAGAAATGCCTTAGAGCTTTATTAGGACCAAGTTACCTATAAGTATAACCCTCTGAGATTATACAACTTGGTTCATTAGTTATCCGATTCATATGCATATTTCCGTTAAATGCTTAAATGTTGACTAATATGCCCATATGACCCAAAAATGTGATTTTTGAAAATGTAAAAGAATAGAAACCTTCATTACTAATTTATAAACTTATCCCTAAAAATTTACATCAGTTTGAGGTCTAGATTAAGAGTTATGCTCAATAGCGTAATTAGAACGCTTTTTATTACTTAAACGGCGTAATTAGCGTATAGCCTATCTAAACCCAATCTTTGATACCAAACTTTTTACCCACTGATATAATATAATATTTTGGGATTTTTGAAGATTTTTATTTATTTTTAGGCTGAGCATAACATAGAGTTCTAAGCTTATTTCGGTATTGCCGGTTTTGCCCTTTTGGCCTATAAAATGAGTTTTTACAAATCCTTTTGATACCAAACCTTTTTATACTGATCCAATATGATAAATAAAGTATTTTGAGCCTTCTGGAATAATACGAATATCAGCTTTCCTATGAAAACCCGAAAATCGCTTAAAATCGCATTTTTACGCGTTTTAAGCGCATAGTATGTATTAAAACCATTTTAGATATATAAGACTTGATACCTACTGATATATTTAGTAAATTTTTATACTTTAATAGTAAGCAAAATTTTTAAACTCAGATTTCCAAATTTGACCTTTAAACCTTATGTGAAATTACCAAAATGCCCCTTCGGTGCATAGTTTGGTTATAATTGATAAAATTCACATATGTGTAATACCCTACTGATATAACTTATTAAATTAAGTATTTCTACTGATCAAATCAGACCTGAATCTCAGATTAATGTTTAACCTCTTTTATAATCTTTAAAATGACCAAAATACCCCTCTGGGGCATAAATTGGTTTTAAATTCGTTTTGGGCATAACGGAAGGTATCTTACTGATATCACAACACATTTAAGGAATATTAACTTAGGAAACATGTATATGACTCTTATGGCTACCCGTTACGCATGTTTCGCGTTCGGATCGGTTTATGTAACTAGTTTGCATAAAATAACCGAAACGGGTCAAACCTTATCATTTTCACTTCAAAATCCAAAATGTGTTTAGTTTACCCATATTATACAAGTCTCCAAACTTGTTGGGTCTAAATCACATTCTGATCCGGTCTGCGCTTAATCTTGCGTTTTGAACCGTAAACCCTTCCTTAAAACTAACCGGTCTAAGTTTCAACTTAAACAAGACCCGTTAGGAATCTAATAGGTTAATAAAACCTTCGTTCCAGATTGAGAGCCCCAGTAGAAGTACTTGTGCTTGCTGATTAGAATATACGGCTGAGTATAAATTGCATTGCTAGCTCAGGTAAATACTTTTAACTTATTTTCCCTTATACGGGGTTGGGATACGGTATTATAAAAATACCGCTTGGTCGGGTGTAGAAACCTTTTAATCGGAGATGATTAAATTGCATAATCCCGTTTTAATCTGTATTGATTGATAACAAATAACATTAGGGGTTAATGACCGTGTCCTGGATATCCTTGGCTCATTTAAAAAGTGAATGGCCACAACTTAAGCACAAGGTGTAGGCATAACACCTCCTGTTGCGTATGTAAAAGATATACTCACTCGTAAGGGTGTCTTCTTGAGAGATTATATTTGTGGTGTGTCTATTAATCTTGATCGGTTTGTATAATCACCGGCCCTAAATGTTGGACAAACATGTAAATCGGATACAAGATTTTTATTAATAAAATTGTCCCAAGTTATAAAATGAATTTTCGTGCCTTGTGCATTCAAATCAATTTTCTTAAACATTTTCAAAATGAGTTAGTTAATTGTATTTATCAGTGTAAACTGGCATACTTTTTCAAAAAGGTTAAGTGACAGGTACTGTACGTAATTGGATGGGAGCTCAGGGCGTTAATAGGGAATCTTGCAAGTTCTAGATGCCTAAAGTCTGTTGAACAGTTTTCTTTTATTTGATCCGCCTGTGGATCCTTTACACACCGTTTGTAATACTTTGATATTCTCATTCGGTTTATAATATATCTATCTTTTGCTTCCGCTGTGCATTATATTGTGTTGTTTGACTATGATGATATCAACTACGTCACGATACTCCACACCGGGCCCACCGGTAATACGTGGAAATATCGGGGTGTGACACTGTTTTATGATAATAAACACTTAGGACCATATATGTACACACGTTTAAACAGGGTTATTTACCCTTCTATCACCCAACTAGTTTTTTGTTATTTATTTTTATTAATAATAAGAAGATTATATTATAAAATTTATTATTTAAATCTTTAGTTGTTTGATTTCAAATTCATTATGTTTAAGCAAAATTTTTTTAATAACGGACAAAGATAGAAAGGAGAACAAAATAAATGTTTATATTCTGATATTTTTCGGAATATGTTTGAACTAAACCTTATTGAGTTTAATTGGGAAATTTATTAGTTTGTATAATAGTATAAATGTATATTTATAAACCTATTTTTATTTAAACAAGTTATTAAATAATAAACATGTAAAATAAAAATAGAAAATTTATAAATTTATTATTTTGTGGCAAGGTAACAATTATAAGCTCCACAAATATTTATTTGACTTATAATTACAGATAAATCTTGTTTATTTGTTAGTTAGAATTATATACCCTATTTGCCATGTTTATTTATTAATATAAACTAGTTTATAGACCTATATATTACATGGGTTTTAGGATACACACATGGAGTTGATCGAATTATTTGGGGAAATAAATGTGTTTTCCATTTATATAAACTTGAATGAGTTTTTTTTTAAATAAATATGTTATTGTTGAGGTTGGTTGTGGACATAACCATTACAGGTTTTAAATTATTTTTTATATTTCATATTATTTCTTGCATCACACATCATAAATATAAATTTTAATATGAATATATATAACCCTAATATGAACTATACATACGAACTTAAAAAAATATAACATTACTCATTTTAAATATTTTAAATTTTAATATTTTAAGTGATACGTTTACGAAGTAAGAATTTTGTTTTTGAATACAAAATACATAGTATATTTTATTTCAAATTAATATTTTCTTATTTTATTAAGTGTTATCAAAACAGAAGATGGGATGGAATTAGTTCATGATCTAAGATTATATATATTAAACATATATATAATGTTTATACTTATCTTTAACATCTGTGAAAACGGTAATAACAAATTATAAACATGATAAGGTTTTAAATTTTTGGTTACGTAAAATAATGATGTGTGTATAAATTTTTGGTTATTACATCTTCTTGATAAATATGTATTTATTTATTAAAGTAGAGATATATTATATTAAAGTATGGGTAAGTAGATAACTAATATTAATTATTAAGAATTAAGAATATTCAATAGATATAATTATGAATATAAGATTATTTCTAATATATATTAAATTCAATCATTTAATAGTTTTTATATTAATTTACTTATTATTTATTATATAGTTGAGGTAGCATAATAAATTGTCACATGGCATTTTTGTGAAATACTTTTTATAAGAGAATGTCATTTGGCATTAAAGTTACCTTTTTATTAGTATTAGATTAGATAACATAAACTCTTATACTCTTAAATGATTAATTTATAAAACAAATTGATTATTTACCCCAAGTGAAGAAATTCGTTTTTATAAAATTATTTATTTACTAAATAAATGTTATTTATTAGGTAAATAAATTGCTTACTTTGATTATTTTATTGTGATACATAGATTTTGAGATAAATTATTTACAAAGGTAATATGGTCGGAAAAGCTCTTAACCTTCCAAGAGGTGATGGTCTCTGATCTCATCTGGATATTTTACATCTAGAAAAACTTGGTGAAAAAAGACACGTACACTGTGAATAATAAAACTATAAACTAATTAATTGTTTTTACTCAATGATTAAATATTTCAAATTGGTAAATGTTTAGCAAGTCCCTAATGAATGTGTTTAAATACTTGATTCAATATTAGTTATTAATAAATTTAAACGAGTAATTATTTGTCTATTATTCAATGTTTTAGATAAATAATTGGTAAACAAATTTCATTATCTAAACCCTAGATTCTCCAAATCAGACAAGAGATCCCTAACGCCTTAAACCCTAGTTCTAGTATTTCATTGTAGCCTTATTGTGTATGTATATCATAATAGGGAAGCTTTTTGGGTATTTTTTTTTTCCAACATCATACTTTTGCAGCTTGTTGGTTTGCTTGCACCGTAAGGTAAGTATACATAGCCCCTTTTTATGTTTTAAACTTTTGAGGTGAAACATGTGTCTATATTCACTATCACTATTTAGTTTACTGCTATTAAACTAAACAATTTGCAACTATGTGTGTGTATTATTCTTATTGTTACTTGTCTTTAATATTCTTGCTAATTTTGTTGTTCTATCAATGATTGTAGAGTATTTGTGCAATTTTATCTATCTAATTCCAACTGTAGTAGATTATAGCGCTATAGGTTGATAAACCCATCCTCATAATTACCTACGGATGATTGAGACAACGTACTAGCAATTGTGGGGTGATTAGTGCACCATGTTTTTCGATATTTGTAGAGTGATTGGTGCACTATTTACTATCATGTTTGTAGGGTGATTGGTGCACCCTATATCAAGTTGCTGAGTGATTAGTGCACTCAGTGTTTACATGCTTGTTGTTACAAGATGGCATTAGATAATACCACGACATGTGAATTTTTTTAACTATATAAACTAGTATTCATTTTATGCCTATGTTGATCACAAACTCTTTGAAGTTGACCATTTATTTTCCACATGTTTCAGGTGACTAAGTTTGAAGTTTTGTTTACAAGATTTTGTTTGCTTAGGATGCTCTTGGACTTAGTTTAAATTTATTACGGATTTGGTATTGTTTTTAGTGAACAATATGCCTTTCATTGTTGTATATTTAATGTGGATTTCATAAATATTTACCATGAGCTATTGAACAAACTTGTTACATGATGCCCCAATGTTTCTGTCGTTGGTTGGAGTGTTACACTTAGCCTACTAGGGTTTAGTAGACGTTATGTCCTTAAACAACCCCCTATTGTGCAAACGACTGTACACGTTCACACAATACTTTTTCTGACGGGGCAAACCACTCACTGTCGTGCCAATAATGGTCCTCGAACACTTTCCTGGTTTTGTGGGAACTCTAGGAATTGTGCCCCAATTCCATGCGAAGCTACCACACTTCTCTCCAACATAGGTGATTTTCCTTTAAATCATTAAAAGCATCATGGTTTAGTATTATTTACACAAATCATTAACTTATATATTATGCTTAGCCTCTCAACAACGCCACTTACTGTTATAGGAATGGACAAGGATGTATTTAAATACCCTTTTATAGTCTATGGGATATATAAACATATATACTAGCTCAGAATGGGGTTCCTGCGCAAAGTTTGTTATTCCTATAAAGTGTAGGAAGTGATCCTGGCCATTGGATGGGTGTGTTTAATGGCTGAGATCAAGTTGGTGGCATTTTTGTAATATTTGTGTGTCATTAATTAATTGTTATAATAGGTTAGGGGTAGTCTGGTCATTTACCGTGTTTTAAATCAATCGAATAACGGCTAAAAATAGGGATGAGATTTTTTACCGAAATACTGGTACCGTATCGATCATAAACGGCACCGGTATCGGTAATAGATTTTTCGAAATTCGGTATCGGTAAAATAGGTATCGGTACCGGTATTTTTCGGTAAATACCTCCTATAATCTCACACATTTCCTTCTCTCTATCTAAAACCCACTATCGATAACCATCTTGCATACCAAAATTAGTTAGAATAATGGATCAAGATTACAAATTCGGCATGAAATACAAGCATAAGAGATGATCATAGTACTGTGTTTTATTGCACTTGATGTTGGATACTAGATGTGTTCATAGTAGTGTGTTTTAGCGATAAAGCACAATGTGATGAACAAGTGACTAACTTGGTAAAGGTGTTGTTTTTTACATTGATATTGTTTTAAGGATTGATGTGTTAAAGCTACACTGTGATTAGATCCTGCATATACATGTATTCAGTGTGTTTTGTTTAAGACAGTGTGGTTTTTAAAGTTTGATCATAGTACTGTGTTTTATCGCATTTGATGTTGGATAATAGATGTGTTCATATTAGTGTGTTTTAATGATAAAACACAATGTGACGAACAAGTGAATAACTTGGTAAATGTGTTGTTTTTTACATTGATATTGTTTTAAGGATTGATGTGTTAAAGCTACATTGTGATTAGATCCTGCGTATACATGTATTCAATATGTTTTGTTGAAGAAAACATGTTTTTAAGGTTTGATCATAGTACTGTGTTTTACTACACTTGATGTTGGATACTAGGTGTGTTCATAGTAGTGTGTTTTAGTAATAAAACCCAATGACGAACCAGTTACTGACTGATAAAACACAACGTCACGAACCATTTACTGACTGCTATCTTGATGTGTTCATAGCAATGTGTTTTAGTGATAAAACACACTGTGACGCCATGGTTTTTTTTTTCAGGGAACCACTTTAGAGGAAGAAGAAGAATTGCAACTTGAATGATAAACAATGAATTGATCCTAATATAACTATCAATTTGATTTCAATGTGATATTTGGTTTCCTTAAATTTCTCATGTGTTAGTTATAATAAAAATATAACATAAATAGAATAAATATCAAATTACCTTCTTGCCCTTTTTCATTAAAATAACTACTTGCCACATGTCATTATGTGGTGGCTTCCTATAATTTATAGGAAAAATTGGCTTTGTAGCCAACTCCTAATCTACTAGCTCATATATAAACATATATATTAGTTATGCCCTAACCTCTTCGGTTCATGATTAAGTTATCCTATTGAATCTAGATCTTGGGATCTCCAGTTAACTAGGTTAGGTTTCCCTCATGTCCTTTTTTCATGGGCTTTAGTCTCATTCTACAACTTTAACTCTTATCAACCCACTAGTTGTTGGATCCAAAATATTATGTTTGACTTTGCTAAGTCAACAACAATAATTTGCAATTGAGATAAGTTGTTCAAACGTATTCTTGACACGCTAGTCAGTTTTGCCCTTTAGTCGATTCATTAGACTTGTAACTTGTGATCTCAGCTTGGATCGAGTTATGTACCTTTTCTTTAGAATGACATGAAACTCAATTTATGGCTAGACACGTTTCCACCATACCTTTGGTATGTACATCTTACTAGATTTTGAATCTAACCTATTGACATACGGGTCTAATCAACTCAGTTGACTCCGTAAAATCATTTTGTACTCCATTTAGTCATCTGTCAGAAATATTTATTTGGATTATTAAAATCCTTATTACCAAACCTTCCACATTCAAATGCAAGTCACCCTCACATTTAAGTGTTATTGTATAACATCCAAATGGGGTAATGAAAAGTTCTTCCTTTCATTTTGAGTTCAAGAAAACTTCTTAACTACCATTTCTACATACCCTAAAGGGTTGTTTCTTAAATGACTTATCCCCCACATTGCTTGCACTTTGAATAAGTTTGAGTATACTCACCCGTGATGACTTTTTAGACAGTCGTGATAAGATAGCAATTTTCTATATCTTTTTGTCAATGCAGTCATCCAAGTATATTACTCTACTTAGATTAATATTGTTTATAAGAGACTCTGAGCTATATGAGTTCTCCTCATATGAAACATGATAGAATCATCATCAATGATCTATTTAGTCGGTCCTCTGAAGTTATCCCTTTAGTCTGAAATGAAGTTATATTTATAGCTTTGTTTAAGCACAATATTCATTCTTATGTTATCACATATTTTGAATGTTTAAAGTTAATTTAATCTCAGTCGAGCATTTAAATTAACAAGTATCAGTCTAGCATATGAACAGAAGGTGTATCGTCCTGATTCTTCACAACCTTAAGAGATAACGAATTATCTCTCACAAACATTCATTTCTTAGGTTATACATGACAATGAAATTTTATTCCACCTTTTAAAACCTCGGTTTCTAGGAAGGTCTTAGAAAACATAATTAACTTCACCCGTTAGGATCACAACTTGTTTACCTTTAATCTTCAGGGCTTCACCATTGACTCATAAGGACTATAAACATAAGTGTTGATCCAAGTCATTATGATGAACACATTCATCACCAAACAAGATGAATGGTATTTGTATGTCATGAAAGTCTTAGAATTTAGTCAATTAGATTGACACTTAGGAACATGGCATTCACATTTGCCTAAAGTGATTTAGGCATTTTCATTGTTGTTACCTTGAAAACCATGTACTTGGATACTCTCGCAAATTGAAGGATAAATCCTCCACATAGTCCAAACTACATTGAGGGTGGTAGAAGCCTCTACAAGTCTATCACTATTATAATTCTCCCATAATAAATTTGCTAAATTTATAATAATCATTACAACAATAACATATATTTCTTTTATATGTTATTGTCTTTGAAAACTTACATGTGCATTTCCATGTTGATGGTCTCAACATTGGATGACATATCTCGTTTCCGTGTATTTCGTCTTAATACTCTCACCACGTTTCTCATGACTCTCTCATGATGTGGTTAGAGATTTGATGTCTCGTTTATAACTTATTATATTAGTCATGATCACAGCTCGCTCATTGTGTTTGTGCAATTCACTTCTCGCATTTTCCGTTAAAATATATTCTTAATCAAACCGTTGAATATGAGTCTTCTAATATGTGTCTTGCATTTTCCTTTTGTATTTATCGTTTATTACCTTTTGATCAATTTGTTTATCTGATATAGTAAACCTAAAAGATAGTCCAACATTTAAAAGAATATAAAATGCAAACGTATTTTGAACGGATACTGAAAAGATATAGACATCAAATCTCAAAGTGTTATTATCTTAAAAACTTTCATCGTTCAACCAAAATAATCGCAATTATATCATTTCATGTCATATTTTGAGATACTCCCTCAATGGAACACACGTACTCGTAAGGGCATTTAACTCATTTCATCTTGAAACTCTAAACTTGAATAATCACAAGTCGTTCAAAATATAAAATTGTTTATAGTTAACTGCTCGCAAGTAGTTGAACGGCTTCTAACATCGCGTTGTTTTCCACCAAATAGCTATCGAGTTGTTTTCCACCAAATAGCTCGTCTTCTCGTGACTATTATATGGTTGAATACATGACACTTCTCGTAGAAGCATCGAACCATTTATAAATCGCAAATACCATGTTTTATTTTTTCAAAACACTTCTTAGTTGTGCAACACTTTTAAATTCAAACTATAATTATTTATGTTTTGATTACAGATTTTAGACCATAAACTCTAAAATAATTTTATTATTATTAATCAATATCTAACACGCTCGTCAAAAGATATAAAACAATTACAAATCGTTTTGACAAAAATAGTTTATTATAGTCAAACTGATTCTAACCCGCCGTTATAAAATAAACGATTACAAATCGTTAAAACATATGGTTTTTAAGATAAACCAATTCTAAAACGCTCATTAGAACTTAAACGTTTGACAAACATTCAACATATTCGGTTTTTATAAAGTAAAATGTTTTAACGCGCTCATTAGAAGTAAAACGAGTACACGTAGCATTATAAGTCATTTTGGTTTATATAAAATAAACATTTTTAACCTGCTCGTTAGAAATAAACAATTGTCAAACTTGTTAAACCGTTTCTAACACGTTCCTTAAAAATGACCGATTACAAATTTTATTTTGAGTCACTATTCAATCATGGAAAACAAGACAAATTTTCAAAGACTAGGAACACATTATACATTTTTTTAATCAGAGACTACATTATATATATATGATTCACAAATAGTGTAATCTTGAGCAAATACACTATAATCATTAGTAATGCAATATTTGCGAGTAAAAATAATGAAATTGTGGAAGCGCATAGACTTTGATGTATGTACATCTATATATATTAATAAATGAAAAGGATTTGGGCCATGTGGCATGTGTTGGTAGAACAATTTGCTGATGTGGCATTTTATGGTGAAAGATTTAGGTGGGAAGCAATCTCAATGTTCCATTCTCTATGTTGGACGCGGGATCCGGAAGACTACGGGTTGGGTCGGACTTTTAATTTTGGATCCTTTATATTGCTTCTGACTCCCATCTTCTTTCTCACGCTTCATTCCAAACCCTAAATCATTCTTTCAGCCGTTTCTCTCTGGCTTCACTCTACATCCTCTTCAAATCAAACTTGGATCCATGGATTATTTTCAATGAAGAATCTAACTGATGTTAGTAATCATATTCAAAGATTTTCTTTTTCTTCCGCCGGAACATCCATTGATTCTTCTTTCGTCGCCGGCGCCGCTCTCCGGGCCGGTGATTCGCCTCTTGTGATCCGGCAAGAAGGAAACATCGAATCGCTGGTTAAATCCGTGTATGAAGGTATTAGTGTTTGGATTTGTTGTAGTTATGTGTTTTTGTTTGACCTAATTTTAGTTTATGCGATTGTTGATTGAGTATGATTATGATTAGAGTAGCTCGACCTGTTAACATTGCGAATGTTTATGAATTATATGTAACAATTTTTAATGTGTGATAATTATTTGATTAATTTGAAGTATTGTGGTTACTGTGTTAGGAGTTTTATGCAATTGTATGTTAATAGTTGTTGATATGTAGTATATAGAGATAAAGAGGGTTTTTTTTTTTATTGCTGGTTAATGTGTTAGCCTAAAATAATTTACCTTTGACTATTAGAATCTATCTTTCATCCAGCTTACATCATAATTATACTCTATATTCGATTTGAATTCATTATACTGCCTATGGTATTTGCCAAATTTTTTTGTAGGCGATTTTCATAACTATTGTATGCTAATAAAATAAAAAGACATGTTTTGAAATATTATTTTGTTTTATAATTGTTTTGCTGGAATCTCGGTCCATAATTTCAATTTTAGTCTGTTGGATGATGATATGATGAGTTTTAAAGGCTGTGATGATCAATTTGAATGCGTCTGAGTGAAATTGGGCAAAGATGAGATTGTCCGCATCTTGGCAGGGCAACCCGGATGGTCATGTGGTTTCACATGACAACCGTAAGTATGCAGCCATGGCGGATTTATCCACTCTGTTTGATTGTTTACAAATCTGAGCCTCATAATCGTTTTGTAACATCGACAACAACTCTAGTATACATCTGTTATTTGAGATGACGATGGCGGAGCTGTGGCGTCGTCTTCTCAGCGTCGTTGATTGGTCTACCCTACGTTTTCCCATGTAAGGTTTTAGCATTAATACATTGTGTTTTTATATTACTTTTACTAGAAATTTCACTCTTAACAGTTTTATATAATGTTTTGGGCAGGAATGGTATCCTCTTTATTTCAAATGATTAAGGCGAAAGCGTGAATTAGAGGTGATAATCTCAACCTGGGTTATGTGTAATTTGTAAATGGGTTGATTGTTGTGTTTGATACAATTTTTTTTATTTCTTTGTAGTTATATTGAATTAATATGGCCAGTGATGTATATATTGTGCTAACTGTGAGAATTCTATGCAGGTTGTTTTTCTAATTAAATGATACTCATCCATCAAGTTCATTACTTGAAATCATGCGAATGCTTTTGAATGCTTTTTGATGAAGAACATTTGGGTTGGAAAAAAAATCACGGAATATAGGAAGGCAGGTTTTTTTACTACACATAGTATTAGCCAAAGTGTTGGAAAAGTCCCTCTGTTGAGCCGATTTGACAGTGGAACGCCATATAAGGCCTCGAGGTAGTCTAATCGGTTACTCTCTTTAATTTCACGTACGTTTTCATTTTTCTGTATGTTATTGAACTAGATATACATGTAATCTTTCCTGCCTCGAGGTTGACCCGTTTATTTTCAACCATATATCTTTGTTTGACTTATTTGATCTATTAGAACAAAACGTAATCTGATTTGACCCATTATTACATAAGTGAATCACCATTGTCGGCTCTAACCTGTAATCCTTTTCTATAGGGTTGTATTCATCAAGAGAAAGCTAGGGTGATTCTGCAACATTATCAACGGTACTCCTTAATAGCTACCTATACTAATTAAGTTTTATATCGGCGGTTCAGGTGTGGTAATGTCGTCATTCTTAAGCTGGATAAGAACAAGAATCTGAATAAACAGTTTTGATTATTTAAAGTAGCTCAACAGGTTTGTTAATAAGATCCACAGTTTCGAGTATAAATAGTTTCGAGTATTTAAATGTTAAATGGTTAAGTTTTGAAGTAATAATAGATTTGAATGTGTAGCTTATTCCCAACCTTTGAAGTAATAATAGAATTAAAGATGTTAGTTTCTCAAATTGTTAAGTTTTGTTATAGTAACAAGGGGGAGATTATTGTAGGAAGAACTTGTGCGTGGAGAAAAAGGGCACTGGAGATGGTATTGTGAGATATGGAATGGATGATGGGGATGACATTTATATGCTTTCTTGGACATGCACCATTATTTGACTCTAGAATGTGTTGCGTAGGTTGAGTTTTACTTTGAGCTTTGAGCAATATCCATGGGTCGGTTTATGTAATGTGTAATTTTGTGTGGGTTAAAACAATTCAGGGTCGGTTATTCAAGATGATTTGTGATTTATTTCAGTGATCTGAATTGGTTTGTATTGTGATTTGGGTAGATATATAATGTAGATCAAGTATTAAAATCTTCATATTGAAGGGATATAATGAAAACTGAAACTAATTTTTAAAGGATACAAATGAAAATTACCATTTTTTAAAAGAAAAGAAAAGTTTCTTTTATTTGTTGTCTGATATACTTTAGGTTCACACTGAATGACTATAGTGCCCTCAAATAACAAATTCACACCTAACACTTAAAACAAATGTGACTTTTCAGTCTTTTTTTTTTAACCTTTTCCAGCTCCTTAGGGTGTGCTTGTGCACTCCCCCTCCTAATAAGGTAGACATGCCACTGGTTGGGAAATGGGTCAAAACGAGTATTTGGGGTATGTAGGTGTTCTCCATTCACTCTTATATTTTATATTATTTATTTATTTTTGTAATCTAAAGAGTAGGTTTGTATCAAAATTTCAGGTTGGTATGGAAAGTCTCCCATTGGAGTTAGTTTAATCTAAATGAATGTATTTATGCCGGTTTATAAGTTACTGAAGTTATCGGTTATCTGTAAGTTTTGTGAATTCCTTTGATACCAATACATCGCCTTGGGACTCTGTCTACATTTCTTGTGTTTTGAAAATAATTTTTTGTTATATCCTTCTTAGTTGTTTGAAAACAGGGTTCCGAAGGATATGAATAGCCTAAGGGTTGTTGAAAGTATCCCCGCAATTCGTGTGCCTACCTGTTATTTGCTGATTAATTGTAGAAATCTTATTTTTTAATTATAAGGCGTAATGATGACTTCCGTCCACTAACTAAATGTTGTTAGTCTATTTAAACTTTTGTATTGTTTAGGTTTAAGGTTTAGATTGGATTACCAACATATCTTTCATCCGGAGGTTAATTACTTTGTGATGTTATTTAATGTTTGTCTTTTTGTTTTTGCAGATCTATAGTGATGGCCGCAGCCAGAAGTTCTAGATGGCTTAGAGAAATAGTAAATGTTGTTTGTCGGGGACACCTTAAACCTTAATAAAAATAAAAATAAAATATGATGTTTTATACTTCTATGTATTTTAACTGTATTTTTATTTTGTCAATAAGTAATTTATGTAATACGTCAATTTGTTTGTATATATATTATTTGTACACTTTATGATAATGTATATTAAATTTCCGACCGGCGAAGTTCGCGGGTGATAACCTAATATAATTACAAAAAGGAAAACGTATCATGTAATTATGAAAAAAAAAAGTCACCAAACTTTCATAATAAGTGTTTATAGGTCATTCAGTTTAACCATTTATATTTATATTTATGAAAAAGAATTGCATTACACACAATTAAGTCATACTTGTCTGTTCACAATTTAGATAGTTATTAATTTGGATTACATATATATTAAACATGGATATGCTCTGCTACCAACTTATACTGGTGAACGCGTTACTTCTAGATGCTTACTTTGACAATTTAGTCACACTTGTCTATTCACAATTTAGATAGTTATTAATTTGCATGGCCGGCCCTGAGGGTGGGCGGGGAGGACAACCGGCCAGGGCCCGATATTTCGAGGGGCACGTTTTTTCTGGAAAAAAAAACCCCGATATGTATATGTAAAATATTTTTTTCATAGGGTACACCCATACAAACACCATCATAGGCCCCTTTACAAAACTATTCTTATGGTTTAAATTAGTTATTAACCCTTTTGGCATTAGGTTTAGACCTTTAGTGAGCACAATACCCAATTTCGTTAAGGCCTAAGGGCACATTTTTTCGAGCTCGAACAGGGTACACGAATTCTCAGGGCCGACACTATTAATTTGGATTTTATATATATATATATATATATATATATATATATATATATATATATATATTTGCGAACTGAGTGAACAAATCTTGGCCATTGATTTACACGCGTGAATGGCTAAGATTTCATCATCAAATCATAAAATACACTAGTGTATTTCATCATCAAATCCTGCCCATTGATCTACACATATATGGCCAGGATTAATTCGTTCAGTTCACAAACTATACTAGTGTTCACTCTTGAACCTAATCTTATATATATAGAGAGAGAGAGAGAGAGAGAGAGAAAGTATAATGTACTTCACGCCTTAACGTACATTAACGTACTTCACGAAATATATAACATGCGTAATTATTTTTCTGACCAAAATAACGTGCGTGATTTTGGATCCCATGCGTGATTATGTGGTCCCAAGCGTTATTATGTGGTCCCATGCGTGATTATATGTTCCATGCGTGATTATACCCCTGATCCAACGGTTACCATTGTCTCCTACGTAAAGTATGATAAGCCGTGAAGTATGTTAACCTTTCTCTATATATATTAAAACATGGGTCTGCTCTACTACAAACATGTACTGGTGAACAACGCGTAACTTCTAGATTGTTAATTCACTTGCAATATATCTCAGTGTTCTCTGCTTGAAACTGTGTTGTTTTTATTGTTCTAGATCGACATGGTTTCAAGTTTTTTGTTTGATCTTTTGATTAGCGACATCTTTTTTATTATGTTCATTTGTCGTCATTAGTTTTCAACTAAAATTTGTTCTCACTCATTCAAATTGACTCCAAATTTTCGGATTTTTTGTTGGGAGAAAAGTTGAATTTAGCTATGTAAAAACGTCGAATTAAAATAAATATCCCACAAAAATTTTAGAATGAAATATAAAAACGTCAAAAAATAAAATAAAATAAACAAACATTAAAACTTTAATCGTTGGGATCGAGAGGTCAATTGTAGGGTTTCAAATTAAGAACCGAACGAAGATGCACAAGACCTTGTTCGTGTTCATTTATTAAGAAATATATGTGTTTATGAACGCTTACCGAACGAGATTTTATATGAGATTTAGAAATAGATCATGTAGGGTCACTATAGGCTCCAATTGTTGTAGTAGTGTTCGTTTGTTAATGAACTGAACTTGTTCGTGTTCGTTTGTTAATTTTAGGAATGAACATTGATAAACACAAATGAGCATAAACTAATATTCATGAACACAAATGAAAACAAACGAACACAAACAAACATTCATAACAAAGTCCAAGTTTTGAAATAATTAAAATAAAAATAAAAACTAAAAACACTAATGAACTATTGAACACAAACGAACACGTTACCGAATGTTCACGGACATAAATGAACGAACACGGTCTTTGTTCATATTTGTTCATTTAACCAAAACGAATGGAATTTCTTGTTCTTGTTCGCTTGTTTAATAAACAAACGAACACAAACGAACTTTTCGCTAAATGGTTCACGAACTGTTTACCTAACATTTGATTTGTTTGAAGCCCTAGTCAATTGATACGAACAACCGTTTTTCCTCATTTTTGTTTGTGTAATAAATTAGATATTAAGACGAGTTAAGTTTTAATGTTTGCTTAGCTTTTTGTCTTCTTTAGTTCAAGTTTATTAGGATGATTATAATAGTTATTTGTATTTGAAATGAATTGACTGAAAAAAAAATATAATGGGTTGGTTAAAATGGGTTGGCTAAATAAAAAGAAAAAAAAAACATAAAATATATTATTTATTTATGTTGGTAAGTTTATTTAAAAATTAGCCCTGAAAAATGGAAGGATGATGGTCAACAGAAGGTGTTTAAATGTTTTCAGATTCAAAAACAGTGTCGTTATACTAATTCAAACCTCCTCAAAATTCAACTCATATGTTATTCAAGCAATCAATATATATATATATATATATATGTATATGTACATGTAGCCAGCCACAACTTAACTTCTTTACCTTCTCTATATATATGTAACATATATATAGATATCTGATCACATATACAACCAACACATTCAGAAAATCTTTCCAAACTTCTGCACGTATAGTATTGTTTTATTGTTGTTCCGCGATGGTACGAAGCTCATTCTTCGCGGTTGGATTGGTGCTAGCATTTTTCGCTTTGTCTTGTTCGCCAGCGTTTGGTTATATCGTGGAGACAACATTTCGTGTAACCGCATCTTCTCTTCTGGTATCGTCTATTTTAATCATTCGTGTTAGCTAAAGTAAAATGTTATTCTTCATAGGTTGCGAATCTGACAGCAAATCGGTTATGTCAAAATCAAGTCATTACTGCAGTCAATGGAACCCTTCCGGGGCCGACTTTAACGGTTAGGGAGGGTGACACCGTTATTGTTCATGTGATTAACGACTCTCCATACAACGTTACTATTCACTGGTAATAATATTATTTCCTTTTTTGGAAACATGTCACTTCTAGAAAAAAATGTGCAATCAAAACAAATTTATTTAGAGTTGTGTTATGTGTTATGAATTTACATCGAAAAAACAATCAGAAAATTAGCGACCAATTTATGACCAGTTTTCTAATAATGTTATATTTAAATTGATGTAGGCATGGGGTTTTCCAGAGGTTCACTCAATGGGCAGATGGCCCCGAATTCGTCACTCAATGTCCGATCAGGCCAGGAGGTAACTATACTTACAGGTTCAATCTCAGAGGACAAGTGGGCACACTTTGGTGGCACGCACACTCACAATGGCTCAGAGCGACCGTACATGGTGCTCTCATCATCCGCCCTCGACTTGGCCAAAACTACCCTTTTGCTAAACCCGATCTTGAAGATACAATTATGTTAGGTACCTTTTGTTTCCTTGTTCTTTTATATATATATAAATGTTCATTTCAGAACCGATATAATATATTAGGAACTGTGAGAACTTAACGATGATATTAACATTTCAGGAGAATGGTGGAATGCTGACCCTAATGATGTCGAGAGCGTTGCACAAGCCAATGGAAGCGCACCTGCTAATGCTGATGCTTATACCATCAATGGGTGGCCTGGTGATTTGTTTAACTCGTGCATCTCAAACAGTAAGTGAAGGAAAAAAAGTCATGCAAATTTAATTAAAAAAAACACTAATATATATTATTGTTTGAACTAGACACGTACAGGTTGAACGTGAAACCAGGAAAAAGAACTTTGTTGCGAATAATCAACGTTGCACTCAATAATCAATTCTTCTTCAAGATAGCGAACCACAGCTTTACAGTGGTCGCGATCGATGCAGCCTACACGAACCCATACCAGACAGACGTTATCGTCATTGGTCCCGGTCAAACCACCGATGTCCTAATAACCACAAACCAGTCACCAGGATTATATTACATGGCGGCGCATCCATACGTCAGTGCGGTACTTCCTATACTCAATACCAACATCACCACCGCGATCCTTGCTTACCCGAACACGACCCAAACAAGGCCAATACTTCCTAACCTACCCGCTTTCAACGATACACCAACGGCCCATAGATTTTTAACCAATCTAACAGCACTTACCACTAGCCCGTTTTGGTCACCGGTTCCAAGAACAGTCGATGAGAACATGTTTATAACCTTCGGGCTCGGGTTATCAGATTGCGGTGCCAACCTATCATGTGGAGGGCTATTTTTTGAAAGAATGGCCGCAAGCATGAATAATCGATCGTTTGTTTTGCCCACAGGCGTCTCTCTTTTAGAAGCTTTTTACAGAAACATTAGTGGGGTATACACCACTGATTTCCCCGATCAACCGCCTCTGATATTCGATTACACGAACATCAGCAACAGTTTCGATCAAAATCTTTTGATGACACCCAAATCAACAAGTCTTAAGAGATTAAGGTTTAATTCAACGGTTCAAATAGTGCTTCAGAACACAGCTTTGATCGGTATTGAAAATCACCCCATGCATCTACATGGGTTCAACTTCTATGTGTTGGCTCAAGGGTTCGGGAACTATGATGCTGCGACTGCCACTAGTAGTTTTAATTTGGTTAACCCACAAGAACGAAACACGCTTGGAGTCCCTGTCGGCGGATGGGCTGTCATTAGATTCAGAGCAAATAATCCAGGTAAATTCATCCTTGTAATAATTTGATTGGTCAAAGTTGACAAAGCAAACATTGATTTTTTTTTTTTTATTTTCACATATGAACATTGAGTGAATGTACGATTGAGAACATTGTGGTCTATGGATATCTTTGGGCTCCAAGTGCACCATATGTCGGTCACTTAGATAACGTAAAAACGTACCACTTGAGAATTAGTTTTTTTTTTTTTTTTGCTGACCTATTACGCCTAAAGATTCAAAATGGTATGTTTTCAAGTTGTCCATGTGGTAGCCATATGGTGCACGCTATAGCAAAAATCCACATATTGGCTTCTAAGTTGTCCATTCACTATATATTTATTAGTTAAAAACTTTAAACTAAAAAGACAATGTTTACTTGAATTTTGACAAGTCAAATTGATGAATTTCCTTCAATGTTTTCTCAACTTTACAATTTCTTGAAATATATATTTCAGGTGTGTGGTTCTTTCACTGTCATTTGGAAGTGCATTTGCCATGGGGTTTGGGCATGGCATTCTTGGTGGAGAACGGCGGTACACCGGAGTCAACGCTGCCGCCACCACCGGTAGACTTTCCTCAATGCTAAAAGGAAACGTTGAGACAAGCATAGTTCACATGTTAACAAGAGGATTTGCAGCATATACATGCAAGTATGATTTGTAATGTTCTAATTTAATATGTAACAAATTTAATATAATAAATGTAACCTTTTGGATTATATTGTTATTTTGCATTCATGGTTTGTATTTTTTTTTTTCTTAGAAATATAATAAATGTACCCTTTTGGAATATATTGTTATTTTGCATTCATGGTTTGTGTTTTTCTTCCCTTTTAAAGATTTCATATCAAATCAATTAGTTTTTCTCTTATTTTATTTTATCATATTAGGCGCCATGCAAATAAATAAATTAATTATTGAAAACCACGATATATATGATGATTACACCTAAATTCAAAATAAGTTATAATGGATTCTCAATTCATTGATTAAGAAAATGCATGTTTACACCTATTATTCAAAATTAATACGACTTTTCTGTGTTAAAGTCCAATTAACTCATCTCTATGTTTAGGTAAGATTTTTTTAAAAACTATATGAGCATATTAGTCACCTAAATTTTTGAAAATTCATATGTATTTCTTCATGTTTATGAATTGTTCGTTAAGAACGTTATCGAATGAACATAAACGAACCCGGACATGTTCATTTTCTTAACGATCAAATATAAACAAGAAGATCAGTTCGTGTTCATTTTCTGTTAAAATAAAACAAACGAACACGGATATGCCTTCATTCATGTTTGCTCTGTTTATTTACAGTTCTCGTGTATGTGTTACAAAGAAAGTTTTTTTTAGTGATGATCTTGTTATATAAACAAAATGACTAATAAAGTGGTGTAATACCAATACCTTTTTAAGTTTTAAAAATTGTTTTTTAAAGAAAAATTAATTGTGTGTCACAATGTTAATTACATACTCCTATAAAAGTTCGGTTTCATTTAAAAAAAAATGAACTTAATTTTCTCTTAAGAAAATGAACTCAATTTTCAACTAACTATAGGATGTAACACCAACTTTTCAAAAGTCTATAAAAGGATATGAGTAAGCAAATCCATAATATTTACGTCTCTATAAAAGGATATGAGTAAGCAAATCCTTAATATTTACATGATTTGATGACTTATTTGGCCACCCATTGACTAGTATATGTTTCAACCGTGTTGACTCAGTTTTGGTAACCAAACATTTATAACGTGAATTGTATAATTAAAGAGACGCAATTTTTGACATATGTGTGATATAAAGCAATTAAATAACACACAAACACCGTCGGTTTTTTTTTTTATTATTTTTTTTTGTGTGAACGAACATTTTAACTTCACACATGATTCTAGATTAAACGTTTGAAATGATCCATTACGCGCTTGAAGTTATTGTTACCTACCCTACATGACGAGTCCTGTAAGGCTATAAACCCTTATAAGAATGCGTTAATTATACAAATGATCCATGTGGTTTACCTGTATTACAGGTTTTGTCTCTAGTTCTGAAAATTAGATTGTTCATTTTTACGATTTATTCAAACGTAACAGGTATGTTTGGAAAAAGTAGCTGGTGGTTGGTGTGTGGAAGCTGTTAGCTGTAGTTGGTAGCTAGTAGATTTAGCATTTTAGATATATTTTTTATGTTTGGCAGAGTAGCTGAAGCTTTTAATAAAATGTATGAAATGATCAAAATAGACATAACTAAAAATTTAAAAAGTTTATGCATTAAAAAGTTTATTATTTTTAGAGGTTAAAATATTCATTTTTCTCTAAAAGCTTGTAGCTCCTTCTAAACACTATGGGTATGTTTGGCATGGAGCTTTTAGGAGCTTCTAGCTTTAAGCTTTTAAGAAAAAGCTCCTACTCAATAAAAAGTCTTGTTTGGTTGAAGGAGCTTTAAGCTTTTAGGTTAGGAGCTTGAAGCTTTTGGTTGAACGCTACTACTAGTAGCGTTTAGAAGGAGCTACAAGCTTTTAGGGAAAAAATGACTATTTTAACCTCTAAAAATAGGAAACTTTTTAATGCATCAACTTTCTAAATTTTTAGTTATGTCAATTTTGGTCATTTTATACATTTTATTAAAAGCTTCAGCTACTCTACCAAACACCAAATATATCTAAAAAGCTACAGCTACTAACTACCAGCTTCCAGCCACCAGCTACCAGCTTACAGCTTCCAGCTAACAGCCACCAGCTACTTTTGCCAAACATACCCTATTAGTAGGAGCCGTTCAATCAAAAGCTTCAAGTTCCTAACCTAAAAGCTTCAAGCTCCTTCAACCAAACAAGACTTTTTATTGAGTAGGAATTTTTTCTTAGAAAACTTAAAACTAGAAGCTTCTAAAAACGTCATACCAAACATAACAGATGATCCTTAGAGTGGATGGCATTAAGTTTGTTGTTAGATGTATGTAGAAGTAGAACGTCTCTTTTGCCTCTCATGCTAAAAAGAAGTAATTAACCACTTGGGGTGTCCCAGTGGCCATCAGCATTCGTTACAAACTGGTGTGGGCAGGTTCGAGCCCTGGTTCAACCAAAATGCCCACCCGGTAGGGTATTAACCGTCAGGCAGCGTTGCTGGGTCGCTAGTTTGGGAAGGGGGATTCCTTCCGCGGTCAGGGGTACTGTGCATCTACCTTTTTTTTTTTTTTAAGTAATTAACTTTAGAATAAAAAAATGGCCCAACCACCCGTTTACTTGCTCAACCCTAGACTTTATATCCCCTTTTTTAGGCAGTCTTTGACAAATGGTGGATAGTGGAACATGCACCGAACAAGACTTTAACATCTCAAGTAACACAAATGCAAACAATCGGTAGTATCTTTTAGACCAAGAAAAATGATGTGGTCCGATTGGCTAAGCAAAAAGATACATAAGCATTGAGAAAGAGAGTCGAGAAGATGAGGATAATTAACAAACTCTTTTATATGTGTGGAATAAGAAATCAAGAAATTGATCAGTGCAGTTTACATACGTTTGTTTACGTATTAATTAATTGTTGACCAGTGCATTTTATATACGTTTAATTACATATTAATTAATTGTAAAATGCATTGCGTTGCGTTGATATCATTATAAAATATAGAGTTAAATGTCATTTTAGTCCATGTGATTTGAGTCATTTTGTCAGTTTAGTTTAATCTAAATGTTTCATTTTTAGCATGTGGGTCCAAAAATGTTTCACCGAATTGCCCTTCTCGTTAACAAAAAAAATGGATGAAGTTAACCCAATGGACTAAAATGGCAATGGTGAAACCTTTTTGAACACACAGACAAAAAATGAAATATTTGGACTAAACTGGAAAAATAACTCAAACCATATGAACTAAAATGGCATTTAACTCTAAAATATATAACCTCAAGTTGTTCGTTTTTCTTTTTTACTTTATAGATTTGAAGAGATAAGGATGAATTCGTACGAAAAAACTGTTTACTAATTCAAACAACTTTAAATACAATTAAATTAAACAAGTTAATTCAATTAACATTTGAATTTAAGAGCTAGATTATCGTTTACCAAATATGACTAAACCTCTAAGGGTATGTTTGGCAAAAGTAGTTGGTGGTTGGAAGCTGATAGCTGGTAGCTATAGTTTTTTAGATATATTTGATGTTTGGTAGAGTAGCTGTAGCTTTTAATAAAAGGCCAATTGGATTTTAACACCTGTAACTTTGAAGAATTGGCCGATAACACCCGCAACTAACACTTTGATCTGTGACACCCCAAACTTTTAATTTCGTGTGTCATTTCACCACTCAGTTAAAAACTCAGTAACTGAGTTAGTGTTCAATCCTAGGTGGCATCCTACATGGCTTCATTAATCCTACATGGCACGAGTGACTTGGCTAACACATGTTATAAGAACCAAAACCCTGAAACCTGGCATTGTTGTTCTGTTCGTTTTGGAGGGAAAGATCAAGGGTGACGTGACCTAGCTTCTCAATCCATCAAGTTTAAACTCCGATCAAGGTACGATTTCACATGATTATGCAATGGGGGAAATGATTGATGTCATGCTTTGGTATGGTGGTTACATTGAGTTAGGTTTTGGTGTTCCACAGTATGTTGGGGGTGCATCTAGGTTAATTAAAGTTGATATAGACCACATTTCATACTTTGAGCTATCAGATTATGCACTGGAAACGAAATGCTATAAATCAAGGAAGTTTCATATGTATGGGTTGGATGCGGATGATGGTGAAATTAGGCATTTTCGTAATGATAGAGATGTGTTGGAGTTGGTTAAGAAGGTTTTTAGTTGGAGTGAAACATATATGGAAGTATTTGTTCAAGATTGTCAATTGAGTGCACTTGAAGCCCACTCTAGTTCTAGGCCTAGTAAACCTGTTACCCAGCCCAGTAACCCTGTTACCCAGCCCAGTAAACCTGAAGCCCAATCCAGTAAACTAAAAGCCCAATCTTCTAGGGTTTCCCCTGGATGCAGATCTAACTCAATAGGTAAGCAAGCAGACGAGGACAGTGAAGATAGTGAGTTCAGTGTGGAAGATGAAGAGTCAAATTCTGATGATGAAGATTATGATGAACTAGTTGAGGCCAGTGATGAAGAGGAAGCTGTGGATGATGTACTTGGATTAGAGTCAGACAGAGAGGATGTTGAGTGGATACAGTCACAACATGCACTTAGAGAGTCAAGCAAGATAGATTTGGAAGCCAAAAAAAAAGTGCTTGATGAGGTAGTAAATGAAAGACAAACAGAGGGTAATTTGCATGAAACAGAGGGTAATTTGCATGAAACTGAAGATGCAAGGGTAGATGGAAACAGTAGTTACGAGGAATCTGATGGGGACATTTTAACACCTGGTGATAGTGAGGATGATGATATCAGGGGCAAGAAGTACAAGGAAGCAGCCCCATCTGTAGGTGAACATACAAATTGGAAGAAATTTATTTGGAAGGTGGGAATAAGATTTGCATCAAGGGAGGCCTTTAAAGAGGCAGTGAGGCAGTACTCAGTAGCTAATGGTCTGCACAATGGTAGTTATTTACTTGTTTTCAAAGTCAAAGTCCCTTCTGGTCACATGGGTTTTGGTCTGCAAATGGTCTAATGGTCTGCACATATGGTACTCAATCCATTCATGTGTTTGAAATAAGACTACATTCATTCATTCATGTGTTCAAAGAACGTACAATCAAAAACAAGTTATATTCGATACACTACGTAAAACAACATGCCAATTATTACAAACAAACTAAAGACAAACTGCTGCTTCAACATGAATTCTTTCGCACAAATTTTTCGTTTCAACATATTGTTCTCTTGAGATAGCAAGTTGTTCCGCAATTGCAAATTATATTCATTGCCGGTCATAGCATCACTTCTTGTAACTGCACTTGAGCTGCAAGTTGAATGAACTTCGAATAATTTGTCGAAATCTTTTTTCCACATAAAGAACTTGCAGTCGTCTCGCTACAAACCAACATCATGTCGTCAGTTCAAAAACATGTTAAATTCAATACACAGGACTTACCGGCCATTGTGAGCAACCGTAAAATTCAGCACCACATCGAACACTTCTCCTTCCCGCTACGCAAATAACAGCTCTGATTTCGTGATGACAATACAACTTCCCATCCATGTCCACCTTGAATATTTTAGGGATTCGGTTCGTATTACATGAAGAGTTGGAAGAAGTAGACATGTCGATCAGCCAATAAGTTGAAGAACAGCTCTGAACTCGTGATGAGCAAATTAGGGTTTGAATTTGGGTCGATTCATGCGTTAGAGCCAATTAGGGTTTCCCAATTCTTTGTGCAGGGGTATCGAAGAAGAAGATGACTTTTATAACCATGAATGTGCCATGTAGGATTAATGAAGCCATGTAGGATGCCACCTAGGATTGAACACTAACTCAGTTACTGAGTTTTTAACTGAGTGGTGAAATGACACACGGAATTAAAAGTTTGGGGTGTCACAGATCAAAGTGTTAGTTGCGGGTGTTATCGGCCAATTCTTCAAAGTTACAGGTGTTAAAATCCAATTGGCCTTAATAAAATGACCAAAATGGACATAAGTAAAAATTTAAAAAGTTTGTGCATTAAAAAGTTCATTATCTGTAGAGATTAAAATAGTCATTTTGTAGCTCCTTCTAAACGTTACTAGTAGGAGCGTGCAAACAAAAGCTTCAAACTCCTAATCTAAAAGGTTTAAGCTCCTTCAATAAAACAAGTCTTAAACCTAGAGAATTCAATAAATAAACTTATTGGGCTTCCTCTTAAATTCATTGGGTTGCTTATGGATTAAACGAAAACCCATAGATTTAAATGATGGGCTGGATATTTTTAGAGCAAAGAAAACCGAAGTGGAATAAAAAAAGGTTCACGAAAGGAGTCTTGGAGGGCATGGTTCGAGGGGCAGTAGCCTTGCGGTTGAAGGTTGAAATCGCGAGAAAAAGAAACCCACGGAACGGGTCAATGATATTTATTTATTTCATTCTTAGGACTCAGTATGTTTAACTTTGATGTGTAATATTTTTATTCTCGAACTTATTAAATTGTGATATATCGAGTGTTGCTCGAATGTGATAATATGTTGACGGCGGGTATAGTATATTATTCAGTTAGGGGTTGTTTGTTTACCTCTTAATGAGGCTCTTAATGGTTCAGACCTCTTACTGGTTCAGACTGTTTGTTTCACGAGCAGATGTCTGAATGGTTCAGACATTTGTCTCTGAATGGTTAAGATTTATATAGGTCTGAATGGTTAAGACCTCTAATCTGAATTGGTTAGACATTTGCTTCTGAACGGTTAAGCATTATACATGCTCTTAATGGTTCAGGCCTCTGGTTCAGCACTTAACCATTCAAATGTTGTCAAACAACCCCTTAGTATTTCTAACTTAGTTGGGGTAACTAGACAAAAGATGAATCCTAGAAATTTACATAGTTTGTGCCTTAGTTAGTCGATCAAACATATATATGCTTAGTAACTAATTGTAATCCAACTTTAGTTGAATGATAATTATCTTTATGCATTTAAAGAGATGTTAATGTTCAGTATGATTGATTCCCACAATGATTCAATGGACAGATTATAGTAGGCCACCCCATTTGAATCCAACCAGTGAGACATCTAGACCAAAATTTAGGGAGTGACGCTTAATTTTTTTTGCTGTACTTTCATACAATGTAAACGAAACAAAAATAAAAATACCATAATAAACGCGTCGAGCTTATATAAACTTGTTTACGAGCTGAGTCCGAACATAAAAATAAGCTTTTTAGTAAATGAGCTTAAGCTTCACTTATCGAGCTTGCGAGCCTAAACAAGTCTATTTTAATATTATTTTTATTCAACTAGTATATTTACCCGACGCGCGTTGCGGCGGCGTCAAAATGTATAGTAACTCGAACTAATACCGTTCAATGGAACGTATAATATTTAATCTAACTCATTTCCAAACAAAATTTACGTCAAAACATGGGCTTTCGTCGGTATCGGTTCGATTTGATATAGTACTGTCAATCGAAATGACAATTGGAAGAGATACACCATATAAAATACCGACATTCATTATAATTTACGGTACCATAAAACTACTCTATTACGAATACAATTTCATTTTCAACGAACTTTATTCCACCACGTAAAAAAAAAAACATAAAACAAATACAATACCGGTACCGATGTTTTTCAAACTGTATCCGTTTTGTTCTCCACGAAAAAAAAGAAAAGAAAAATCAAATATACTTGACTCGTACGAAAAATATAATAGGCTAAAATATAACTCGTACCAAAAAATAGGCTAAAAATAATTTTAATCATAATCTAAATATTAATAAAAGACTACAAATAATGCCACATGTCATTCTCTCCTTTAACCTCATAAATTTTATTTATATTTGTTTAATATATTTATTTTAATATTAACAACCAATATATAATATCACTTACCTTTATCTTTATTTTATTATTAATAAATTCAATTAATAATAATAATAATAATATTATTATTATTAATATCTAAATCTAATATTTAATAAATTTTTAATATCTCTTAAACTAATATGAAAATAATTAATTCATAAATATTAAACTAATCAAAGAATAATAATTAATTTAAAAACCATATCGTGTATTATGCAGATAATAAATAAGTATTTAACCATTAACTAGAGTGTATTCTATTTAATATAATAGTTTATTCAAGTTTTATAATAATATAAAATTTTTAATTTTTTTTTTTGTAATTTATGGTATTGTACCTCAGGGTTTTTTTTTTCTTTTTTCATTTCTAACCAAAAACTTTTACTCTTTTGCAATTTAGACCATTTGTTTTTTACATTTAACCTAAAGTTTTTCATCTTTTGCAATTTAACTCCAACTCTTTTTATTTTTCAATTTTGGTCCACCATACTTTTCATCATTCCTAAGTTTTTCGTTTCGTTCTAAATTCTGTGAGTTAACGAACCGCAACGTGCGTGTAGGGTTCAACATTTTTTCATGTATTGTTTTCCCGTTTGGCCCGTTGCAACACATCTATATTTCTCGATTTGACAAGTTCGTTGCAACGCGCGAGTCCTGGATTGACTTAGTTATTTTTTCTATGTTTTACGTTTCAGTTTAACTTCTCTGAAACGAGCGTGCGTGATTCAAAGATTTTACGTCTGCTTTTCTCTCGGCTTTAGTTTTTTTCATTTTTATTTATTTTGTTTTTACGAGCTTTTCCAATATTGGTAATCGCTGATAGTGGTATAACATTGGTACTACTTGACACAGTCTTACGACAATCGTTGCAACGCGTGGGCTTAATACTAGTATTATAATAAAGAGACTCATAGTAAAACCATGCCAAATCTTCATTTGGTTTATGAGACCATGAGGTATGGTGAGGATAGTCTTTAAAGGGACTATCCGTCACGTAGCCGCCAACTAAGCGAAGGTGGAGGACCATCCCTTTGAGGACTATTCAAGGGTATGGAGGGGAAGCCATGTCTACTCAAGAAGGGCCCACCAAAATTAAAGCAGCCAATCAAAATAAGCCAAAGGGGCCCACCACTTTGGCTCGTCTCCATCGTCCGGGAGAGGACGTGACCGACGCGACGGACCGCCGGGGGCGGTGTGGGACGATCCAGGACGGGGGCGACGAAGGGGAGACGGAGCCCATACCGCACGGTCTGATAAACACACTATCATTTTAACGGTATTTTTGTAATTAATTGTAAAAATATGGGTTTCGTGTGTAATGTAGCTAGTAATATTATTTAATATCTAGTATAATATACTAATTGATAGATAATACACGAGCCAAACCCGAGTTGAGCTCGAGCTTGAGAAATTATCAACAAGTCGACCTCGAGCTCTAATAAATTGATCGAGCTCGAATCAGGCTCAGGCTCAGATTAGCTCGTTTGCAACCCTAGCTTTAATCTAGCATTTTAATTGGGCTTTTAACTTATAAATTGTGTAGTGAGCTCTCATAAAGCTTAGAGATGATAAGGGTGTTGGCTTTTTAAGTTTTGTGGAGCATCATAATTTTATTTCAGGGATAGCGTAATATAAAAAATGTAAATGAAAAAATTGTACTTTGTCAGAAAAGTTAAGGGATAGCGAGTGGTACCCCTAAGATTACACTACACATGTCTCTCTGAAACCAACAAAAAAATGTTTTTTTATTAACACTAGGGGCAGACCTACCTTCTAACAAGTGGTAACCCCCGTCGCCCCTTGACGTTCTGACGGTAGTGTAAATTTTGAAAAAAAATGGACATTTTTCGATTTCATTACCCGTTTTTTATTTATTTATTTTTTTATTTTTTTTTGGAAACATTGCTCTATAAGAATTTTCTAGACCCGCCACTGATTAACACCACCAGATAATATCACGAGAATAGATATGAGCCCAATAGTCACAAATCTAAGCCTGGAATACAATATCTTAATTAAATCGTAGCCCAGGCATGATCACGTAAAACACATTACACTACACGCTACTCACTCAGCCATGAACACAAAAGAAAATATTGTTGTCACACCGTAAATCTAAATAAAAATTAAACCAGGATTATGAAGTTGACGCCTCATCTGATCTCGGTTTCCTGTGGTGTTGTCACTCTCGCTATTCACCGGCACCTTTTTTTTTCTCTCTCGTGGGCTTCATGGACTTTTAGCTCCTACCAAATAAGTAATAATTATTGGCCCATACGAAGAGGTGCACAAACGGGTTAATTTTAATAACCGGTCCAGTAACCAGTTATACCGGTTCATTTAACTTTTTGACTTCAATCGGTTATTTTTTTAACTGGTTCAGTTAATTACTTTAACCGGTTCGGTTAATTAACCGGTTATTTTGTCTTTTTTATATTTTCAGTTAACCGGTCTATCGGTTAAAAAACTGGTTTAAGAAAACCGGTTCCTATACTAAATACTTATAACCGATTACTAACATACGGTTAAAAATAACCACTAACCGATTATTCCTAAATCAGTTATTAACCAGTTATGATTTCGGTTAATTACCGATTACGATTAATTAACCGGTTATTTTGTGCACCGTGTGACGCAACTTTAATTCTTTAGTCGGCTTCTTTCAACTATTGGCCCATTCCTTTTCATTGCCAACTTGCTACTTGAGAACTTGAGAATTTTATTTAAACTTTATAGTATTTAATTTCATTGGTTTAGCCCAATTTCATTTAAAACCTCTAAACATAGAAAAGTAATATAATTAATATATTACATAATAATATCCATGCATTTCTTAAGGCTAAAGTCATGTTGTCGATCTAATAGGCATAAGGATTAACTGGATTAATTGGTTAGATTCAGGCAAACATTGGATCGTGAGATTATATAAGGTTACAAAATGAAAAATTATTAAGAGGTTAAATAATTGCTATATTGAAGGAAAGGAGGTGATTAATGTTTTGGTTAAAATAAATTCATGATTAAATTTCAAACTTTCATTTTGTAACTCAGTATATCGTATTGTCCATTAAATTTCAAACTTTCACTTTATAAGCCAATATATCATATCGTCTTAACATCTTGTGTCTTAATTTCGGCTTCATATCGCGTCTTAATATCCCATGAAAATTACTTTTTTCTGTCAAAAAGTTATATTTTAATATAGTATAGATTGGTTACGGTTTTCATGAGTAATGAGTCTACGAGACAATCATAATTTATATTCTATAGAAGTAGATGATTTCCGCAAAAAATAATGTGCATATGGGTTTATTTTGATCACCTCAAGTTTTTCAACAAATCAATTAGGTTCAACTTAAATTAGAAAACGTGTCAAAACATGTTTTTTTTTTTACTTAAAAAATGTTGGTGCACTACATCTGTCGACTTCGTCTTGGATCGAGTCTTAGTCTTAGAATGTTAGATTAGGGCACATTGTACGAGATTTCCCGACATGTTCATATGTGGGAAACCACATGTCCGTATGTGGGAAACCTAGAAGGGGGTTTCACTTATATGTACATGGGGGGTTTCGCTTATATGTACATGGGGGGTTTCGCTTATATGTACATGTCCATATGAGCGAAACCTAGTCCCTATAAATACCCCATGAACGAAATCATTTGTATCAGTTCTTGAATTCTCTACCGAGGTGCTGCCGGTGTGAGATTTGGATGTAAACGCTGTTATATCAATCAACAAAGTGATTTAAGTGAAGATCTAGCTGTTTCTACGTTGATTACTTGTTTTCCGCACCTGTAATTGACTAAAACTCCTCTGATAGACTCGTTCGGGTCAGAATACGATCCTACAAAAAACTCCATTAGAAAACGAGTCAAAACATGTTTTTTTTTTACTTAAAAACCTCCAAATGGGTTATCATCACCCATGATTATTGAGTGTCTCAGACACCTACTCCTTGTCGCCGAGCCGACACCACCACCACCACCATCATCGTCACCACCGTTCCCACACCCACCACTATAATCGTCGCCACCACATCACCACTACCGTCGCCACTCCACCACCCATTGTCAACATGTCTACCACCACCACCGTCGCCGTCACAGCCATCTCCACCGTTGGATGAATTGAACTTTTATACTTTTTAAACTTCTAATTTCAATCCGACTCTCTTTTATCCAATGCCCATTTTAACCTAAACTAAAACAATACCTAATGCAACCCGTTTTATTCCGAACCCATTCCGCTTAAAACTCGTATTAACCCGAACATGTTTTGACCCATCACCCAAACCCGCTCGACCCGCCCGACCCACCCAATTCCCAGTCTTCCTCATAACCGGTCCAAGACCAAAATTTATCAAAAAACCACAAGCAACCAACACTTCGAAACATTCAATTTCACAATCACTCTGCTCCAATTCTCCAGTATTTCTTCTCCAAATCAGTTCCAACTTCCAATTCATTACGGTAAGTTCATTTCTCCATTAACACCTTTAATTTCTCACACATTAATCGCATATCAACCTTTAATCCATACAAAAACTCGATCTACACCTCAAAACCTAGAGATCTGTAGATCAAAATGCCGTTATTGTTCATAACAATTACATTATTCACAGTTAACAACAATTCAACAACAACAACAGCAGCAGCAGTAGAAGAAGAAGAAGAAATAACGAGCATTAAACGATGTCGTTTGAGTTAGAAGAAGAAGATGCCTTCGAGCACACGTTACTAGTGGTTCGAGAAGTTTCCGTGTTCAAAATACCGCCGCGATCCACCAGCGGCGGTTACAAGTGCGGCGAGTGGCTACAATCGGACAAGATCTGGTCCGGGAGGCTCCGAGTGGTATCGTGCAACAATCGGTGTGATATCCGGTTAGAGGATCCGAATTCTGGTGATTTGTTTGCCGCGTGTTATGTGCATCCTGGACAGAGGGAGAATGCGGTGGAATCGGTGCTTGATTCGTCGAGATATTTTGTGTTGAAGATTGAGGATGGGACGGGGAAGCATGCGTTTATCGGGCTAGGGTTTACGGAGAGGAATGAGGCGTTTGATTTCAATGTGGCGTTGTCGGATCATGAGAAGTATGTGAAGAGGGAGAGTGAGAAGGAGGATGGTGGTGAAGGGAGTGATGAGAGGCAGATTAATATTCATCCTGCTGTTAATCATAGATTGAAGGTATTGTTGTTACTTTTGGTTTTCACTAATTTTTTGAAGTATTGAAGTTTAGGCAAGGTTGTAAGGATCGCTAGGCGTTAGTCGGCCGGTGAGGTACTGACTAGCGATTAATCGGGATTAACAGTGATTAATCGGATTGGGATTTGATATGTGATTTTCAGTTTTATATGTATATACACACATTTTTTATGTATTTTATTAAGTAGACATGATTTAACACCTTATTCGACCCGTATTTTCAAGTAGATAGGATTAATTGCCAGAATCTACAGGTTTTGGTCAAGAATCTAGCCTAAATTTGACCGGAATTGCTAAACTACCACCGATTTTTGGCTAATTAGGGCTGTATTTGACTACTGTTGACTGCCTACTGATTAATTGACCAATTAGATAAAAATTTCTCGGTGAACCTGGGAGTAGCGATTAATCGGCGACTAATCGGGATTTTTACAACCATGAGTTTAGGTTGTCTTGTTGCTGTCGGTTACTTCTCTGTTTTTTTTATTCATCATAAATGCTAATTTGAATTGTTACGAATTACAGGAAGGTGAAACAATTAGGATCACTGTAAAAAACAAGCCTGCTAGTGGAGCTGGGATGCTTTCGGCTGCTGGATTATCTGGCGGTGCTGGTGGGTCTGAAAAGATTAAGCCACTAAGCCTTGCTCCACCACCTGTTACCTCCACAAGGAGTGGAGCTTCGGAAACCGAGAAAGTTAAGCTGCTAGGCCTTGCTCCTCCACCTGCCACCACTCGGAAAACAAGTTCACTTATCCCACCGCCACCCAATGACCCTGCTGCTGTTAGGATGACATCTACAAATCACAAGGAAACTGCAAAGAGCTCTACAGATGCTTTTACTGATTTCTCTCAGATTGAGGTATGTTTATCGTTTGATGTACTATACTATGCTCTTTAAATTTTAATTATAGTTTGGACAATTTTATTTTGGGTTTTCACATACCATATTCATCATTGCTTCATTAGTTCATTACCATTGGCAATTAGACTTAAAATGTTAAAACGTGTTTGTACATTACATGTTCACAGATGAAGATAAGCCATTTACCAAAAAAAACACCCATAAATACATCGTAGAAGCGTTCTTTGGTGCCTGCATAATGTATGTCTGTAAAGTGTAAACCATACGTTTAACAATACCCATTAATTGAGTAATATCTCGCATCATATATAACATCAAAAGACAGTTGCCTTGTGTCTGTCTTCATTTTTATAACTAGAATGTTATTGATAGTGGATATCTACATCCGTATGTACTTTTTGTAAACAAAAGAGTGCCTGGTGCCGGTATTATCTTCAGGTGGTATGATAATATTTAACAGATAATCCTATCGATAATAACTTGCCAAACTAGCTTGATTATCCTTTTACCTCTGATACTTATGAATGGTTAGATTTAGGCTGTGTTATCTCTTAAATAGGTCAAATAGGAAGAAAAATTAAAAAAAAAAACTTTTAGCTAATATGGGAACGATATTATGCTTGGGTAATATGAAAACACGTAGCAGAGAACACTAGGGATAAATGAAATATGAAAATTAGCCGAGTTATGCTTTTACCTCATTTACTTATTGAATGGTTGGATATGGTTGTGTTATTTCTTGTATGGTCAAATAAGAAACAAAACCATACTTTAGCTAATATGGGAAAGGTGTTATCTTTAGGTATTATGATAATACGTAACCGATAACCCTATCGATAAATGAAAACTCGCCAAATTAGCTTACTTATGATTTTACCTCATTTACTAATGAATGGTTGGAATTAGGTTGTGTTATCTCTCAGATGGGTCAAATAAGAAAAAAAAAAGCTCTACCTAATATGGGAACAGGTCAAATAGTTTTAGTAGTCACCGATATTCTACTCTTTTGGCATACAGCCTTATAATTCAATCTATTCAAATATTTATATTATCCTTAATCCCTTCTAACAGTATTGTTTCTGCAATCCTAGTGAAAATATTAATTAATTATATAAAAAGGTAAAAAAGGACAAAACAATGTACTAAGAAATCGACCCGTTTACCCAACCCAGATTGACCCGCTCTGTCATGTACTAAGTTTGACCCATTAAGCTGCGTCGCCTCTACATTCATGGTATTCTTTACTTACACTTTGCTATTTATGCAGAAGAATCTTCCTTCCATTAGTGGTTCTGGATCAGGTCAAAATAAAAACACTGCAGCTGGATGGGCAGCATTTTGAGGTTGTAATACTTGGTAATCATTTATTGTGTTATGTTTGGAAACACAAAATATGGTCTATTATTAGTACTAATAATTGTACCTGAAATATGTCGATTACTACACTTGATTCAATTATTTTGTTTCATTTTTATACGTGCAATTGCGGTTTCACTCAAGCCTAAGATACCGAGTTATGGCTGTCTGCATTCTATTCAATAATGCCTTGTAACGTCACATTCAACCCAAGATCTTTTACTACCGTGATCGAATAATTTTGATAGCAATTGTATTAGAAAGTATACTAGTCCACTCACTGATCCAAGCTCTTTGTTGTATAAAAGTACGGATATTAAAAGTAATCTCAGTTGCATGTATAGTCACATTGTGGACTGACCGTAGAGGCATAGATCGTAGTGTCTGGATCACAATATATAAAACGAGACAGTAGCAGTACGATTGATGACACGGTCGGACTATCTCAACCTTAAGTGTCAAGTCCAAATTTCAAAAACGAGACAGTAGCAGTACGGTTCACAAAAATTCAAACCATGTGACAATTCAAGCAAATATTGTACAATAGGGTCAAAAGCAAATTACATATACTTGAAAAAACAAAATAAAAACGGAAAGAAATACAAAGTTCAATGAAAAATAGTTGTAAAAATGCTTCATGATGGACAATCTGCGTGGTTGCTCAATACTTTGCCCTGCATCACGTTTCAAAGAGGTGCAAAAGAAAATAGTTAGACCAAACATAGCCAACTTAGCTAGCAAAAATGGATACATCAATTGCCACATGTAAAATCTACCGAATGCATAACTCAATTAAACCAAATATTAGTTCTATATACACACACCCCCTTGTGATATGAAGCTAGAAAGAGTACCTTATGGAATCGATTGCTTCATATAAAGACGCCACTCATCAATATACGCCATCTTGTCATCATCCATGCTTGATACTTTATCACATTCCTCGAGTTTTTCTATTATCTTGGTAGTCTTGCCAAGAAGCTTTGCTGCAACCCTCACACTTGCCTCTCTTTTCTCTATCACACTTTCATGGCATCTCATTGTTATGACTCGCGGTAGGTTGGTGAAGCAAGCACAGAATATGTCTGCAATCATGCCATTTAAATGGGAAAACAGCTGCCTTTCTGTAATCGGTTCTGTGTTGCTTAGGAACCTAAGCAAGATTGTTTGTGTGATTCGGTACATTGAATTGGCAGCAAGCAACGTGTAAGGAGGATTCTCTGCCAATTCTCTATTGGTACTTTCATTGATTTTGGTCACAATTTCTTTAGCTTTATCCGAAAACCATTTAACAATCTCTGTTGCTGCTTTCCCATCAAACACATTTTTTGCTAGAGGATTGTCCAACCACTTGCATTTGTATTCAACCTCATGCCATAAAGACATACTGGCCTTTCGAAGATTAACGTATTCGCTTGAACAATTCAGGCTTTCCTCCACGAGATGGGTGAACGAAAGGCCTTCACCAACACTACTTAATAAGCTCTTAACTGTGTCCTCTCGAATATTTGGGATGGAAACTGCGATGCACGTTAAGGTTACTATCGGTAAGCTCCAACTGTTAACAAGTTCAGTAGGAAGCAGAGATTGAACATGATCAGTGTCGAAGATCTGTACTCCGTCGAATTCACTAAATTTATCGAGAAGATCTAACAGATTGTTGTTTTGTGCCTTCTCAGCCTTTGATATGAAAGAATCCATTGATCTTGAAATGATCTTTAATAGTATTGCTGTAGCATATGTGTCATTGTCAATTTGTAAGACGTACATTTTGAGGTTGTTATCTATGCCATGTGGAGGTACTAGCATACAAGAGGCCAGAAATAGACCGGGTACTGTCACAATGACCCATATTAATTTGCACAATGAAATAATCACCGTCTGAAACCAAATAAAAAAGTTTAGAAAGATATTTTTTGAGTTATAGATGAGACTTCTTAATCTTCGATTGCTTGATAGAAAAGGTACAGGGCTTTCTTTCCACTCATGTAACTTTTGGATCCAGTAATTCTCTACTTTAAAAAACATGATATTTTTCATGTTCAAATAGTGAAATGGAAAAGATCTTATTACAGAAGCAAAGAATCCCACCGCGATTCCAATGGACTGTGTTATTAAAATTGCAGTTGTTGACCACTTGTATGGCGACCCATTAGTTTTAGAATCATATAGATACTGATTACCGTGAACGCTAAAATTCGTAAGGATGTTTATGACCAAAACTACTGCACAAATAATACCGGAAGCAGTGGATAATGGACTACCAGCCATCCCAAACTGAGGGCTACCAGTTTCCGCCATGACCCAATACCTTCTCACATGTTGTCTTAGTTTCTCAACTGTTGACATTTGGATATGTTGATCAGTTAAAGATATTTTGTTTGTGGCTCGATACTTGAATTCTAAAACTTTCTTATAGGTTGGAAATGTTAGAGATGAAGAAATCATTATCATTAGTAACAAGAGGAGCATAGCGGTATTGATGCATGCAAAAATAGTGAATCTATAGTAAACTTGCTCATACCGGTGAATGATAACATCATTATGAATAACACCAGTATTAATCTGAATGCATGTATTCACAACCATGGTGATAACGAGAATACACAAAGCTATAATATTTGCTAGCAGTGTCTTGTTATCCATAGACGCCAAAGAAGGCATTAAGTTGGCCATCAACACGCACATAAATGCCAAACTTCCTACCTTGGCTGCTTGGTCCGCGTAAGAAGGCATTGGGCTAGTTAGATCAAGGGGCAGTTTCATGGCGATGGTTATCACCGTGATAGAGGCGGCATTTAGAGAGAAATACTTGCAAGGAAACCAAAGTTTTCTATTTCGGAAACCATGCACCAAATCCGCCGCCATGGCAAGGATGCAGACACCCGAAGCTACTGCAATGTAGATCCCAATCCACACCATAGGTTCGCTAAACCTGTCACTCTCTATCTTATCTGTGATACAAGCATTACATTCAGAATTGTATGAATCCATGTTGGGATTTTTTAGCAAGTAATGAGCTTAGTTGATGCTAAAAATGAAAATTTTGGTATTGTTGCAATGAAACTTCCTTTCTATGCAATTGAATAACCATAGATATGATTCATCAGATTGAGGACGACCACTAACTGAAAGTAAAACACAAATGGTTCAAACGTTATGTGACCGGAATATAATAATTCCCGTAACTAGCAACTAGCAAGTCACCAATGTTTATATATAATATCTTGCTTATCGTTATCTCCAAGAAAAGTTATTATATCACCGGCCGGTGTAATGTTGAATAGGTCTTGGTAATCAATCGTCATTAACGACGCCTTTTTTTCTTCTTCTTCTTCTTCTTCTTCTTTTTTTATTTTTATTTTTTTAAGAGATGATGACGAAAAGTTAGTTGGAAGAGACAAGTAGGTTATATAATATATTATTATATTACATCAAATGGTAGTTGGAAGAGACAACTAGGTGATATAAGGCCGGAGGGTGTGGGAGGCGCCACCACCGCCACCTCAGCTCCTATAGCGCCGGCGGCGCCATCGACCCACACCGCCGGAATTAAGGCGGGGCGCCATATATGGCTCGCGAACATGATAACGGCAAGAAGGGGGGGTATCAGGTGGGACCCACTTGCTATCCACCAATCAAATTTTTTTTTTTTTTTTAATTTTGATTAATAGGGGGCTCCATCCCACACCCTGCAAATTAAAGGGGGCGTTATGGCTGACGTGGATCCTACGTGGCGCTGATGTGTCGTTTATAACCCCCAAGGGCTCCATCCCACACCCTCTAGCCTAATATAAAGATCATATACAAATAATCTTAACATACTAAACATACAAATTGAAGGAAAACTCAAAAAGACAAGGTGACATTTTTGTAATTACCACCAACTATCAAAGTTACTATACAAATATGAACTCAACCAAAAATACCTAAAAAACACAATTTTTTTTTAACATTTTTTGTTAAAAAATTGCTACATTTTGTTAGCAAAAAAAAAATATTTATTTATTTATTTTTTTTGCTGTTACTAAAAGTAGCGATTTTTTAATAAAAAATGTTAAAAAAATAAAATAAAATAAAATAATTTGTGTGTTTTTTTTTTAGATTTTTTGGGGGTTTAGTTTTTAGCATTTTAGCTTGGGTGGGGGGTGGGGGGGGGGGGGGGGGGGGGGTTAGGTTTTTTTAGGTTTTTGGGGATGGGGGGGGGGGGGGGGGGGTTAGGTTTTTTTAGGTTTTTTAGGTATATTTGTAGAGTAATTTTGATAGTTATTGATAATTACAAAAAATGTCACCTTGTCTTTTTGAGTTTTCCTTCAATTTGTATGTTTAGTATGTTAAGATTATTTGTACAAGAACTTTACCCTAATATAGTATTCCTAGTTTAGTTTAAGTACCCATCTGTTATACTGTTACTTAAACTAAATTATATAATATTTAACGTGTTGGCATAAATTTTGAAATAAAAAAAATGTCACATGACTCATGTAAATATTAAATTACAATGAGTTAAAAAAATGAATACGGAAAAATTACAAGTTGGTAAATTGATGTATTTGCATTAATAACTAACGCAATGCCCGTGCTATGCAAATATTAAACTAGTAGGAAACCCTCCCAAAAGATGGACTCTCAATGGTATTTTTTTCAACTTGTGATAGAATGCAAATATCTGCATTGCTATATTAATTATTAACTAGATTCACTACAAGAAAGTCGACCAATAGCGGCGACAGATGTCGCCGCTAATAGTCCAAAATGTCACCGCTAAAGGTAATAGCGGCGACATATCGCCGCTATTGAGTCTATGATAAAGCTGCTAAAGGGGTCTTTGTCGCCGCTATTGGGTGGTGTCGCCGCTAATGAGTAGGACTTTTAGCGGCGACATATCCATGTCTTTCCCAGGTGATTTAGGGCCAGGAATCAACAAGGTCAACATGAATGTGGACTCCCGCATGCATAGCCATGGAGGCAAATTGTATGTGGTGAGTATAACCGGCCATGTGCTATGAGTCGAGGGTCCGTTACCGTTAAACGGATTAAAAACCGTCAGCTGCAAGCCCCAAGCGAACATTTCGTAGCTCCATTGCGAAGTTTGGGTACTTCCTATAAAAGTCTTGCCATGAAGATCCATCAACTGGATGCCGCATGGTCCCATCTTCTGAACGTCTGGTACTATGCCATATCATATCTTTTGCCGTGTGCCTTGAACAATACAAACGCCGAAGTCTAGGCGTCAAAGGAAAGTATCGTAATACCTTGCGAGATACCTTCGTGCCTTTTGTGTCTTTATTGACCCAACGACTCTCATTATAAACGGGACAATTTTGCAACGACTGGTGTTCTTTCCAGAAGAGGGCACAATCATTTACGTACGCGTCTATCATCTCATAATCCAAACCAATCTTCTTAAATTTCTTCTTAACTACATAATGCGTAGGGGGGAATCTTGTTGCCTGTTGTCATTGATTCTTGCAACAACTTTAGTAGACGATCAAATGAAGTATTAGTCCAATGATACATCTCCTTTAGATTCATAAGCTTTGCTAAAAAGTCAAGGGAAGAAAGCTTAATACAACCAGGATATAATTCAGATTCAACTTCCTTTATTATGTCTTCAAAATCGTCATCAACACCGTTAGATTCTCCACCCGACATCTCCAGGTTACGGTCTGTATCTTCTTCCATACGCTCCCCCCCTAATGACTTCAATAACGTTTTCCATACCCTCCTGTGGCACAACATTATCTACTTCTACAACTGCAGGCCGAGATTTTTCGCCGTGGTAGTCCCACTTTATGTAATCTTTCCAAAAAACCATACGCCCCAAATGGAGTTTCATTTTTGTGATGGTTGTTAAGCCGAAACATTTACATTTGGAACACGGACATCTAACTTCATTATGGTTGGGGAGTGATGTGTGTAAAATGCAACATATAAATTACATCAAATGAGGCATAAAACTAACCCTTTTTAGTACTAATATTGGAAAAAGAGTGTTTTTGTCTTCCTTTTGTATTTTCAGGATTAAATGAGCTCAAAAACGCAAAAGAAGCAAAAAGACAGCTAAATCCAACATAAATACAAGAAAAGGAACATTAGTGGATTGCCCGAACCCTCAACGGCACCTTCCAAAGCAAAATAGAGAAAACAGAAGGCTGAACACGCCCCGTGCTCAGCCAGCACGGGGCCGTGCCCAAGAAGCAGCAGAAAAGACAAACCTATAGAAGCTTCTATTGCCCACCACGGGCCGTGCTCAGCGGACACGGGGGGCGTGCCGAAAGTACTGCAGGCGCATTAATTGTAATTGCGAATTACAATTAATGAAGAGAGAGAGTGTCAGACGGGCACGGGGCCGTGCCCAGCGAACACGGGGCCGTGCCCAGGCTTCTGTTCAGCCTATAAATAGGAGTGCTTGGTTTCATTGCAACTCATCCCTTGGCACACCACCTCTCTCACACTTCATCCACCACCCACCACCATCACAACACCATCATCCACCACCATCATCCATTGTCCATCATAGAGTGTGTGAGTCGTCTCGGGATCCAAGATTGATCGTAAGAGTTCTTGACAATCAAGGCCATGTTTGCCTAAGTCTCTTACATCACTTGGTGAAGACAAAGTGTCTAGTATAATACTTTTTATTTCTAATCTTTTGCACTTTTTATTTGGTTTTGTATTAATGACTTTAATAACTAGTTACTTATGTTGAAGGTGATCTTTCCTTATCGTTTGTCCGTGGTGTCTTGACATTATTTTACTGTCTATATAAAATAAAGGATTTTCACCATTCATATCTCCACGGTCTATATGGAGGTATGTTGGCTACCTGGTAGGGGGTTAAGGGAACGGTTTGGTAAAGGTCTTGCCATTGTTCAGCGTTTAGAGGTCCTGCAATGGACCTGGGTCAAATTTAGTAGGACCTCCTTCAATACTTCACGGTATTGGATGGCGGGGGTCCAAACTCTTTGATCCCCTCATAAGTTAACTACTATTAATACTATAACCCGGCTATTTAGGACTGTATCCCTGCTGACTCAGACTACTTAGTCGAGGGTAACGTCACCGCCAAAAGCGGGGCCTACCACAATACTGCATTAATAACTTAATTCATTATCTTCCAATAATCCACCCCTTTAGGATTGTATCCCTGCTGACTCAAACTACTGGGGTGAGGGTAACGTCACCTTCAAAAGAGGGGCCTACTACAATAACTAAGATAATCTCTTAATTATGTGCAAAAGTGCGGAAATAATCAAAGGTTATACTAGATACGAGTCGGAACCAAGTGATTCATCTTGTCTATCTGTTTTTATTTTATTTTTATTTTCAGCATTTTAGTTAGTTTTTATTTTTCTTAGTTTAAAACATTTTTCTAAACTTTTATTTTGGTTAGACGTTGAGGATAAACCGGTATTAAAAGCTCTTGTGTCCTTGGACGACCTCGGTATCTTACCAACGCTATACTACACTCAACGATGGGTGCACTTGCCCATATGTGTGTTTAGTGTTAGTGAAATATCGTGTTTTATAAATTTAAAACTTGGCTAAAATAAGTGTTAAAAAGGGCTTAAAATATACACCTAAAATATACGACACTTCACACGCATCAAGTTTTTGGCGCCGTTGCCGGGGACACAAGGATTTTAAGAAAGTTAGGAATCAACGGCCTAATCATCTTTTTTTTTTTTTTAGGATTTTCTTAGTTTTTCAGCTTCTGCAGAGCTCAGCACGGGCCGTGCCTGCTGAACACGCCCACGTGCTCAATCATTGGAACTGGCAATCCTGTTTTACATCAGACAGTAAGCTGAACACGGGGCCGTGTCCACCCAACACGCCCCCGTGCCCAAGTTTCAGTTACTGAAAACAGAACCGTTAGATCCCGACGGTTGGTAATTTCTGACATAAACATGAGTGATAGTAATTATTTTTACTTTCGGCACTCTTATGGTACGTGGTGTCAATTATGTGGTGGTGAACATGAAGAAGTAAAATGCTACTTCCTAAATTATAGGCCCCACTACATGGACCCGCGATCTTCTCACAACCTTAAGAGGGGCGAAAGTAAAAATAAGCACTATTTCTCCCTCGAATGCGCCCAGCCAGATATTCTAGGGGAAATGTTCCTTAGCGAATTATTTCAACTAGAAGAGCTAATTCTGAAATGGATAGAAGAGCTTAGGAAGGATTTTATTGATCCGCCCCAAGACGATACCCATGAAGAAATGTTGGAACCGCATTCCGACAACCTCGTTGCTCCCGAAAATACCTTCGTACCTAGCAAAGACTTGGACGATAGTCGTCCCTGTGTCGATTGTGCCGTGAAGGACTCTCCATCGACTTCGTTCGGTGCATACATAGACCTGAGCGATTCGGCATATACCTTCTTTAACAAGAGCCCGGAAAAGGGTTGGACTTGTCCACCTAGAATGAAAATAGGAATTACCCTCACCGACAACCTCTTGCGTTCTCGCCTTAGTCTAGGACAATTAAGGTATATTAGGCACTTTGGGGTTGTTCCAACCAGTAAGGAACCACCCGATATCGGGGAGATCCTTGAACTAGCAAAACTTCATAAAACAGTCCGTAGGCACGGGGCCGTGCCCAGCCAACACGCCCCCGTGTCCATCAAAAGATTCCTTTCTGATTAGTACGTCAGAATACAGACAAACTGTGTCAGAACTCCACCTGCACACGGGGCCGTGTCCACTGAACACGGGGCCGTGTCCAGGTTGCTGTCATTTTCTATAAATGCAGCCAAGAATTCTGCACATTTGGACCAACTTGGGGCAGAGATTTGCAGGAATCTTCTCTCAAACTATCCTAGGTAAGTCTAAAAGAAGGTTCCAACAACCCATCTTGTCCCTTCCTCTTTTAGTAATTTCCTTCTTCTTCATCTTTCTCCAAGAACTACCATTGAAAGTTTGGAATTCCTCCAACTCTATGGTAGGGATAAATGAGTTTTGTTCAAAGAATCTTGGTAAAAACATGTCATGAAACATGGTTTTAAGTTATTAGTAGCCAAAAAGGGCCTACAACATTCAGAAAATAACTTAAAAATACAAGTTTCCTTGTTCCAAAACTCTGCAGAAAGATGGACACGGGGCCGTGCTCAGTGAGCACGGGGCCGTGTCCGGTTACTGTTTCATTAAATAAGCTATTTTTAGTTTATTTTTCGTAGGATGTCGAGTGAAAACAGCGATACATCTTCTGTGCATTCGTCAAACAACCGAAGAGGAAGAAGACCCTCCATTGAAGCTACACTTGTTCACTATGTGATAGCATTAAGGGAGGCTCTCGACGAAATGACTTCAGTAGAGGAGGTCCTTATCGACCGTATTAACGATCTTACGATGGGACTTGAAAGCAGCTTCCAAGAAATTAACCTCTTGCACCAGAGGTTAAATATTCTTGTAGCACCTCCAATGGAACCAGTCCTTCCTCAGCAGGATTGGAACCTGGCTCTCGGAATCAACAACCCTACCGGGTGGGAAGACTTTCCGGCGGAACCTCCCATGGAACACCAACAAGAGATCCCGGTGGAAGTTGAAACTCCTCAACCTAATGCCAACGAGCCTTCTTTTCTCCTTCCAAGGGAGATAGAAGAATGGCTCGCCGACATTTGAGGATAACCGCACTCGGAAGAAGGAGTTCACTAAGGCCTTGTTTAACCAAGATTGAGTATTTCTTGGAAATTTTGCTAAATTAAAATAAAGTAAAGGCTAGGACTCCATGGTTTGTTATTTCTTTTATCTAGTTTAATTTAGGATTATGTAAGTTCTCTCTATGATGAAATGAAATGATGGTTTTAATGTTTGGATGGTTTGTAATGAATAAAACACACTCATGGTGGTAAAGGATGAAAAGGGGAACGAGAAAAATGATCCCATGCACAAGAACGAGGCAACCCGACAATTTTCTCCCTTTCAGAAGGTTCAACACGGGCCGTGCCCAACCAACACGGCCCCGTGTCGAACCACCTGCAGAAAACGCCCAGTACAGGTAACTAGACACGGGCCGTGTTCACCCAACACGCCCCCGTGTCCAGACTTCTGTTTCTCTTATTTCAATTTTGTTACTGGCACTTGAACATGGGGCCGTGCCCGGATAACACGGGGCCGTGTTCAGTGCCCAGTAACACAAATTTTTGCTTTTTAAACACTATTTTACACATCTAATCAACCTAAAAATTTATTTTTGGGACACATTGAGGACAATGTGTAATTTAAGTGTGGGGGGGATGCTAAAACCTTGAATTTTGCAAGTCCTAAATACAAGCCTTACACAAAACTCTATTGGAACCGCTAATCACCCCAAATTTTTTCAAAAATTTCATTTTTACTTGTCTAGGTTTAACTCGGGAAATTCAAGCTCTCAAAAAGGTTATATTTTTACAAATTTACAACCGATAGCGTAGTGATAAAAAGAACCAACATAAGAAAATTATGAAAAGGCATGACAAACTTATTTAAAATTTGATTATATATACTTGATCACATAAAAACCCATTCCCACAAAAGTGAGTTTTGAGCCTTTATTGAGCACACAATTCCATATCATTTGACTAAATGCTCATTTTTCGTTTCTTGTGTGAATAGCCGCTTGGTTCTTACGACTCTAGAACTTGCCATAACAATACATTCCCGGTCCTTATCAACTTAAACCCGAGTAAGTAAATGATGGAGGCATTAGGACTAACTTTTTTTTTTTTCTACACCATTATTTTTCTTTTTCTTTTACCACCTACCCAAAAATCCCCCTAGTTAGCCCCTTTGAGCCTAAACCTTTTCGTTTCATCACCCAAAACAAAAACCCTTTCACCCACCAAAACCTTTTTCATTTTTAACCCTTTATTTTAGTAACAAGTTCGGTTCTTCGTGAAAAAAAAAATGAAGCAAAAAGAAAATAAACAAACAAAGTAATCAAAAATAACTTTGTTTGAATAAAAGCTTCATCAAAAATAAAAAGTTGCAAAAATACGAAAACCGACACTTGTTACGCTTTTTAGCCCTTTTTCTACTAACCACTAACCCAACCACCTACCTTTAACCCTAGCCAACCCTTAACCCACAAAGTCCTCTTGATATCTACAAAGGTATAAAAGTTAAAAAGGAGGAGGATTGATTTTTTGGCAAGCCTATGGTAGGAATAAGTTCCGTGCCGCTCTCGAGTGATTCACTAAAAATACACCTTCGGCCGAGTGTGAGTGATTTCCCCGCGAGGTATGTGAACTTGTATATAAATAGAATTTTAAAAAGGCATGTTATGCCCAAATAAGTAATTTCTTTTATGAACAGTTCTAAATAAATCATTACGAATAGGAGTGTAAATAAATAAAAATAAAACCCCAAAAAGATCTTGGAAATCCCGACACTCTATGACAAGCCCAAAACCTTCTCTTCTACCTATTCCATTTGGGAGTGTAAGCCAAATATTAAAGAGTTTTGCTTGAGGACAAGCAAAAGTTCAAGTGTGGGGGTATTTGATGTGTGTAAAATGCAACATATAAATTACAACAAATGAGGCATAAAACTAACCCTTTTTTAGTACTAATATTGGAAAAAGAGTGTTTTTGTCTTCCTTTTGTATTTTCAGGATTAAATGAGCTCAAAAACGCAAAAGAAGCAAAAAGACAGCTAAATCCAACATAAATACAAGAAAAGGAACATTAGTGGATTGCCCGAACCCTCAACGGCACCTTCCAAAGCAAAATAGAGAAAACAGAAGGCCGAACACGCCCCGTGCTCAGCCAGCACGGGGCCGTGCCCAAGAAGCAGCAGAAAAGACAAACCTATAGAAGCTTCTATTGCCCACCACGGGCCGTGCTCAGCGGACACGGGGGGCGTGCCGAAAGTACTGCAGGCGCATTAATTGTAATTGCGAATTACAATTAATGAAGAGAGAGAGTGTCAGACGGGCACGGGGCCGTGCCCAGCGAACACGGGGCCGTGCCCAGGCTTCTGTTCAGCCTATAAATAGGAGTGCTTGGTTTCATTGCAACTCATCCCTTGGCACACCACCTCTCTCACACTTCATCCACCACCCACCACCATCACAACACCATCATCCACCACCATCATCCATTGTCCATCATAGAGTGTGTGAGTCGTCTCGGGATCCAAGATTGATCGTAAGAGTTCTTGACAATCAAGGCCATGTTTGCCTAAGTCTCTTACATCACTTGGTGAAGACAAAGTGTCTAGTATAATACTTTTTATTTCTAATCTTTTGCACTTTTTATTTGGTTTTGTATTAATGACTTTAATAACTAGTTACTTATGTTGAAGGTGATCTTTCCTTATCGTTTGTCCGTGGTGTCTTGACATTATTTTACTGTCTATATAAAATAAAGGATTTTCACCATTCATATCTCCACGGTCTATATGGAGGTATGTTGGCTACCTGGTAGGGGGTTAAGGGAACGGTTTGGTAAAGGTCTTGCCATTGTTCAGCGTTTAGATGTCCTGCAATGGACCTGGGTCAAATTTAGTAGGACCTCCTTCAATACTTCACGGTATTGGATGGCGGGGGTCTAAACTCTTTGATCCCCTCATAAGTTAACTACTATTAATACTATAACCCGGCTATTTAGGACTGTATCCCTGCTGACTCAGACTACTTAGTCGAGGGTAACGTCACCGCCAAAAGCGGGGCCTACCACAATACTGCATTAATAACTTAATTCATTATCTTCCAATAATCCACCCCTTTAGGATTGTATCCCTGCTGACTCAAACTACTGGGGTGAGGGTAACGTCACCTTCAAAAGAGGGGCCTACTACAATAACTAAGATAATCTCTTAATTATGTGCAAAAGTGCGGAAATAATCAAAGGTTATACTAGATACGAGTCGGAACCAAGTGATTCATCTTGTCTATCTGTTTTTATTTTATTTTTATTTTCAGCATTTTAGTTAGTTTTTATTTTTCTTAGTTTAAAACATTTTTCTAAACTTTTATTTTGGTTAGACGTTGAGGATAAACCGGTATTAAAAGCTCTTGTGTCCTTGGACGACCTCGGTATCTTACCAACGCTATACTACACTCAACGATGGGTGCACTTGCCCATATGTGTGTTTAGTGTTAGTGAAATATCGTGTTTTATAAATTTAAAACTTGGCTAAAATAAGTGTTAAAAAGGGCTTAAAATATACACCTAAAATATACGACACTTCACACGCATCAGGGAGCACTCTTTCACACATCGCGATAAAAGACCTGAGTCCTTGCTGGTAGTGAGCTGATTGAAGTGGGGAATCAATCCAGCTTTTATCGATAGGCATTATGCAACTGAAAGATAATTTAATTTACGGTTTGCAAGACAAGGGTAGGCTGCTAAACCCACTTTTTGAACACTTTATCTCATATATGAATGTGTATTACATGGTTGTTTGTTTAAGAAAAAATCGGCAGCATTTCCTCTTAGCTCCCAAGTATATATGTAAGAATATATATACCCAAGGAGCAAAGAGAAAATGATAACCGAATCCTTCTTAAACAAACAATCATGTAATACATATTCACATCCTAAATTAGATAAAGTATTCAAAAAGCAGTCCCAAATTAAACGGGGACAACCCAAAATTAATTTCTAAATCAATTTCGGGCGGGTATTTCTAAGCTCATTATGTTTGAAATGACGAATTCCGTATAGGGTATTTCTAAACGACTTATGTCATCTCTAAATGTGTCATCCCTATAAGGTTTTTTTTTCTTGTAGTGTAAGGAAAAAAATAAAGGTTTAGGTATGAATTTTCGAAAAGAATAGAGCAAATATCATGCGGGTCAATGGGTAAAAACTAATTCATCATTACTTGACATGAAGTTTTGTTTCTGATTTAAGTGTGGTGTAAGTGTAGTATCCGGTGACTGAAGATATCAGTGTTAGACAGAACTGATTGCAACAGTTAAGGGGGAGACTGTAAGTGCAGTTCCTGCAGGGTAACTGTCGCTTATCAGTTCTGGTCAACCAAAGCAGAAGTCCAAGTTAAAGTCAACGATAATGAAGAATTCAAGACCACATGAAGACCATGCATCTGATCAAGGGGGAGTTTGTTAATGCACTTTGGGTGATAAGTGCATGCTTTCCAATTGTTAGGGTCTTTATTGTACATGTCTTGAAACTTAGTCCAAGGTTTATCCTTGGACAATTTGTCCAAGTTTATGTCTAGGACTTTTGTCAGGGGTTTGTGTTTAGGCAAAAGTCAGGGTTTTTGTGTAGATTATTTTGTCCAGGTTTTAGTCCCTAGTCTATATATATGTGTTGTATAGGATTAGGGCAGGGCATCCACGAAGAAGAAGCTTTGTGCACCTCTCCTAACTTCTTGTTCCTCCTGGTGTGCACATCCTAGAGAGAGAGACTATGTGTTAGTGAGAGAAAGCTAGGGTTTAGATCTTTGTGATCTAAACCAGCTTGTAGATGATGTATACTCCTTTGGTTTGTGTAATCTGTGATGACTGATTCAATATAAAGGGTTTATCTTCTACATCTTTCTATCTTTGGTGTTCTTCATGTTCTTCATGTCTTGAATCAAGTGCAATGTTTGATGTTCGTCATCGATCCGGTGCTTTCACATGTGGTTATATTCAAAGGATATTATTATTATTATTATTATTATTATTATTATTATTATTATTATTATTATTATTTGTTTTTAAATAATAGAAGGGAAAAGGATCAATGAAGGTGATGGTGCTAGCCAATCCAGTACCAATATTGTAAAAGTATTTGAAAAATACGTAAACTGATTGGAAACTATGAAAATTAATATCATTATCAGTACTGATGTATTCAGCCTACCGGTTCGGTTCAGTCTGGTACGGTAGTGGCATAGGTGAAGCTTTTAAGGGCCGGAAGGGGGCGGCCGACCCCTTGAACTTTTCGCTCAGTAGTGGAGAGCATATAGTTTTTGTATCGAAATTTTTGGTTACTTAGAAATAAAATTTTAAAAGTGTAAGAAATTTATTGAAATGCATCTTTTGTTCATCTATTTTGAAATAAAATTTACAAATTAAACAAACAGCACACATAGAGTATCCTTCCAGTTTTGTAAGTTTGGTTAAGTTGGAAACTAGAAATTAATCGCAAAATGCAATAACAAAGATACCACTATAAACAAATTTACTTGACCTTAACAAAAATCTCTAAATGAACCATCATTTAGATCTTTGGAAACTTAGAAATCTTAAACAGATAGTATTCTAACCAAGTAACTCACTTTTTTTTTAACGACAAATTTGGATCACTGACGGACCACTGGAGTATCATTGTGCCACCAGCGGAACCACCCGATCATATCCATCTCCACTAAGCAATAATGCCTACACACCAATTCAGGAGAAAACCCAATAAATCTGGGAAAAACCCCCTTGTGGGAATCGAACTCATGACCTAATGGTCATAAGCCTTATCAGTGTAATATTAAAACATCATATAGCTCATAAAAATGCAAAAAGTGGCTTCTAGATCTTACTATGTTCTTACTAGAGGTGAAAAAAAAAACAAAAAAATGCAAACGGCTGTGAACTTCATCCCCAAACAGATTTAAAACAAGAAAAAAAACAAAAAAAAATCATGTATAAACAGATTTAAAACAGATTTAAAACTTTAAACAGTGTTAAAACAGATTTAACACATAAACTAACCTTATTTTGCACGAGGAGGAGAGGTGGTGACGGTGGTGGCCGTGGAGACGAGGTGGTGACGGTGGTGGCCGTGGAGACGAGGTGGTGCCGGTGGAGAAACTACATTCACCATGAACCAAGAAATTAACAACCTATATAACAAAATAAACAAAAAATTCAACATAAAACTAACCGATTTGAAGTAGAAATGAAGAGATTATGCCGATTTTGGAGAGAACCCGTGAGAGGGAGCTGAAAAGATTTGGGGGAAAGTAGGTGGAGGGAAGAAATGGCGCTGATTGTGTGCTTTATTCGTCGGGCCAATAGGGGCGACAACATGTCACCGCTATTGATGTTATAAGTCGCCGCTATTTGTGGGAACTAGGTTCACTTTATATTAAAATATATTACAAAATATATGATAATAACGAGACTCTCGTTATTTGTGGGAAATTCAACTAGTACAATACTGGTTACAAAATTAAATAAACGAAAATAGAAAACAATATAATTGTACCAATCTTGATTCAAGTCAATGTCTTTGGAACCTTCACCCGCACCTACGAGATCGAAACTCCGCTGCAAGACAAGCAAAATTGTTGACGATTTTGGTTGAGGCACGTGTTCAACACGCTTCCCTTAAAACAGATTCCGCGCCTCCTCTCAGACGGTCTGTCTCCCAGGGTACAACAACCGGAACAGTATGTGTACTGCCGGAGATGGCACTCACGCCCGAGATTACACCGGGTATAATCTGGTGTTCATACAATTAGGAAAAATATGAAGTTGATAAAAGGATAATTTAGAGAGTGCTCCTCTCTAAAATTTCCATGGAACAAAAGACCTTTATATTGTGTGTATGTCTCTATCCTCCAAGAATATGAACTACCATGTTCATATATACACACATCAAGATTAATGTCATTTAATCTTGTAATAAAACAAGACATTCAATTTGTAATAAACAAGATATTAAATCTTGTAATTAACAAGAGAATTAATCAGGTTTTAATCTCTAATTAATGGACTTAAGTGGTTAGTAAAAAACGGTCATATTCATTATGACACGAATTAAATGGTTTGAAACAACTAGTTTGACTAGGTCCAACTAGATCTTTTATTACTGTTACAAACCTGCGCGCCACACGGATGCCACTACGCATAACAGGACGCCACCTGGTTATGTGCCATCCATACGCGTGTGCCACCTGCGCTCTCCGCCTTGGCCAATGACCTGCGCCATGCGCCCGAGGAGCTCGCGCCGCATCGACATGCTACATGCCATGACATCCGCCTACGCCACCCAAGGGTGCGCCATAAGCGGACCCGCCATGTATCTGACCACGCGCTCATGGACAAAAATACAAAGGCGGTATATGAAGTTCAAAGTGCACTACATAAGGCCTATAGCCCACGGCACGCGCGCATATGTGCACGAGTAATGGTGCTGCGCACCCTTTAGCGTCCCCACTAGTGTTTGCCTTTAAGGAAACAATATACAAGGAGTGCTCCTCCTTATAAACCACTTTAAGTTTTGTCATCCCACCTATGTGGGACAAGTTGACAAAACTAATCCATTTTATTCATCTTTGTTTGTTCCAAACATACAACTTCAAGCTTCGATATCTCATTCATCTTAGCTCTATTTGGACATAGTTTGAACACAAACTATAAATAATTATTTATACAACACATATATAAATATTATTGATGTCCAAAATATTTAGTGAAAAACTCATTTTCACTAAAATTTCCAACAATCCCCCACATGAATGGAGATCGATTAAAACACAAAAAAATCCCCGATGAAAACTCGACAGTCGAGTATTGCAGGATAGGTAGGTTTTGCCTTTGAACCTTCCTTTGTGAAGCATACTTAGTCTACTAGGGTTTTGTAGACGTGATGTCCTTGAACAACCCCCCATTTGTGTAAACGACAATATACATTCACACAATACTTTCCCTAGCCGGGCCATCCCCTCACTATTGTGTCCTTTAATGGTCATGGAGCACTTTCCTGGTTCTACGGGAGCTCTAGGAATTATGCCCTAATTCCATTCGAAGCGACCACACTTCTCTCCAACATCATTAAAAGCATTATGGTTTACTATGATTTACACAAATCATAAAACCACATATTATGCTTAACCTCACAACAATGTCACTGAATATTATAGGAATGAACTAGGACGTATTTAAACACCCTTTTATAGTTTTAGGGGGATATATGAAACATATAAACAAGCTTATATATAAACATATATATTAGCTACGCCCCCACAGTGACTACCCTTCGGTTCATGATTAAGTTGGCCTATTGAACCTAGATCTTGGGATCTCCAGTCAACTAGGTTAGGTTTCCCTCATGTCCCTTTTTTCCATGGCTTTAGTCCCATTCCACAACCTGATCTCTTATCAACCCACTGGTTGTTGGATCCAAAATTATCTTTGACTTCGCTAAGTCACCAACGACAATTTAAATTGAGATCAGTTGTTCTAACGTGTTTCTTGACTCGCTAGTCACTTTTGCCTTTTAGTCGATTCATAAGACTTATAACTCGTGATCTCAACCTGGATCCAGTTATGTACCTTGTCTTAGAATGACATGAAACTCAATTCATGGCTAGACACGTTTTCACCATGCCTTTGGTGTGTCATGACTGACATCTTACTAGATTTTGAATCTAACCAATTGGCATTCGAGTCCAATCTACTTGATTGACTCCATATAACCATTGTGTACTCCACTTGATCATGCGTTTGCAATATATGCAAGTCACCCCCACATTTAAGTGTAATTGGATAGCATCCAAATGGGGCGATGAAAGGTTCTCCCTTTCATTTCGAGTTTGAGAAAACTTCTCAACTCCTATTTCAATATTCAAATGCAAGTCACCCCCACATTTAAGTGTAATTGGGTAACATCCAAATGGGGTGATGAAAGGTTCTCCCTTTCATTTCGAGTTTGAGAAAACTTCTCAACTACCATTTCTTCATACCCTAAAGGGTTTGTTTCTTAAATGGCCTCCCCCCCCCCCCCCCCCCACATTGCTTGCATTTTAATGAAGTTATATTTATAGTTTTGTTTAGCAAAAAAATTCGTTCTTGTGTCATCACATATTTTGAATGTTTAAAGTTAATTTAATCTCCGTCGAGCATATAAATTAACAAGTATTAGTCTAGCATGCTTTAGACCACAATACTCTAGCATGTGAACAGAAGATGCATCATTCTGATTCTTCACAGCCTTAAGAGATAACGCTCTATCTCTTCCGAACATTCGTTTCTTAGTTTAGACACAATAATGAAATTTTATTTGACCATTCCAAAACCATTGGTGTTTTAGGAAGGCCTCAAAACCATAGTTAACTTCATCCATTAGGATCATAACTCGTTCGCCTTTTTAACTCCAAGGCTCCACCATTGACTTCCTAAAGACTTAAACATAAGTCTTAATCCAAGTCACTTTGATGAAAAATCTTTGTATAAAATCACTTGAGTCTTGAGATATAGCCAATTAGATTGCCTATAGTGATGTATACATTTACGTTGTTGTTTCATTAATACCATGTATTGGGATACTCTCCCAAATTGAGGACCAAGCCTCCACATAGTTTAAACAACATTTATGGTGGTAGAAGCATCTACAAGTCCATCACTATTGTAAATTTCCATTAATAATTTTCCTAAATTTATTAAAACATTTACAATAATAACATATAGTCCTTTCATATGTTATATTCTTTGAAAACTTACATGTGCATTTCCATGTTGATGCTCTCAACATTAGATGACATATCTCGTTTTCGTGCATTTCATCTCAAACCATTCACCACGCTTCTTACGACGCCGTTATGCATTTGATGTTTGATTTGTGACTTATTACATAAGTCATGATCACAACCCGCTCGTTGTGTTTGTGTAAATTACTTTTTACACTTAGTACCAAAATTGTGTATCCTTTTGACAATTATTAGTAGTCCAAAATAAAATTTATTTTATTATATTTAAACCATTTGTTTATGTGCAATAAACCGAAACGATAGTCTACAATTTATAATAAAATAAAAGTGGACAAAATAAAACGGATACACTAAAGATGTCTAAACATCAAATGCCAAAGTGTTATTAACTTCAACACTTTTGACCGAAATAAACGCCATTATTTCGTTCGGTGTCATGTTTTGAGGTACTCCCTCATCTTGGAACTCTAAACTTGAATAATCTCAAGTTGTCCAAAATATAAAGTTGTTTACAATTAACTACTCGCACGTAGTTAAACAACTTATTATGTCTATAACAACATCGAGTTGTTTTTTACAAAATAGTCTTTCCAAGACTATTATATGGTTCAAGACGTTATACTTCACTTATAATTCGCAAAGACATGTTTTATTCGTTCAAAACATTTCTCGTTTTTGCAAGTGTTTTAATATTAAACTATATATTTATGTTTTGATTACAAATCAAGACAATAAACCTTATGATAGTTTAATAAATAAAACAATTTCAAACTCGCTCGTTTGAAAATAAAACGAATACACATCGTTTTAATAAATGGTTTATCATATTCAAACCATTTCTAACCGCTGTTAGATAATAACGATTACCAATCGTTAAAATGAGTGGTTTGTATGAGAACCAATTCTAATATGCTAATTAGAATTTAAATGTTTAACAAACATTCAAAATATTCGGTTTTATAAAGTAAACCGCTTCTAACGCGCTCATTAGAAATAAAATAAATATATTTATTCACTTTTGGTTTATTTAAATGAACGTTTTCTAACACGCTCGTTAGAAATAAACATAAACCTTTTCTAACACGCTCGTTAGAAAATATATATAAACGATTACAAATCATCTTAAATAGTTTATCATAGTTAACCCGGTTCTAACCCGCTCGTTAGAAATTAACGATTGCAAATCGTTAAAATAGTTGGTTATAAGATAAACTAATTCTAATACGCCAATTAGAAAATTAGACGATTATTTATTGCCATAAGTTGTTTTTGGTTTATACAAAATAAACATTTTCTAACCCGCTTGTTAGAAATAAACAATTGACAAAGTCGTTAAATCGTTTCTAACACGCTCGTTAGAAAATAAACAACTATCAAACTCTTTAAATTGTTTCTAACACGCTCGTTAGAAATAATCGATTACAAAATTTGTTTCGAAGTTTATAAAAAAATATAAACTATTTCTAATACACTCATTAGAAATAAAGAAATAAAAATCGTTTAAACGTATGTGGAAAAAATCCGTTTCTAACTCGCTCGTTAGAAATTTAATAGTTTAGACGAAACCGTTACAAGGTTTATTATCTAAAATAATTGTCTCCAACACGCTCGTCGGTAATTATTTGAAATAATAATATTTTCTAACACGCTCGTTAGAAAATCTAAACGTATATTTTCTAGCACGCTCGTTAGAAAATCTAATCGTCTTTTAACAAGTTAGTTTTACACAATCATCGTATCTAACACGCTCATTAGATATAAAGGATGATATTAAAACTTATTATTCTATAAAATTCTAACACCCTCGTTAGAGATATAAAAAGTTTTAATCTTGTTATTCTTTCAACAACGTTTCTAACACACTCGTTAGAAAATATTAAAACTAGTTATTTTATAAAATAATTACTTTCTAAAAATGCTAATTAGAAAATATAAAAATTTAAGACTTTTAAAACCAACATTAATCTCACAATTATGGTTACTAAAAGCTTATTAAAAAATAAATTAAACGTTACAAACATTTAATTTGTAAGGGGTTACAAAATAAAATTTTCTAATACGCTCATTAGAAAATTTAGTATTTCAAAAACCTTTTGAAATACATATTATTTTGTATATGTTCGGTTTTATCTAAACACGAACAAAACCATGAACTGTAAAACTTGAATCAAAACAGTCGTTTTGCAACCCGGTATTCGGATTAAAGATTGTACTCCAATCATAAAATTAATCCGACTCATTGTACTAAATAAATATTTCCCAAGAAAATTTATAAGATTTTAGCAAAATCTCAATTAAAATTTTAACTTTCGTGAACCTAAATCCTCGTAGTAGGGCTGTAAACGAGCCGAGTCGAGCCGAGCTAGACCCAGCTCGAGCTCGGCTCGAACTCGATTCGAGCTGGCTCGGCTCGAGCTCGAATTTTAAATCGAGCTGAGATTTGTGGCTCGAGCTCGGCTCGATTAGAATTCGAGCTAGCTCGGCTCGGCTCGATCTAGCTCGAATTAACAAAGAACCGCAAAATTTATTACTTAAAAAGCCCTTAAAATGAATTTCTTCATAGCCTAAGGGCTATAATTGCCATTTAATTTAAACATATGGCTAAATATGCAAATATAAATAGTTAATTCACTTTCTCCATTGCCTTTACCTTCTTTTATAGGGGAGATACTCCCTTAGTTTTTGTTTTCTAAGCGATGTGGGACAAAAAAAATGAAACATGTAAACCTTATCGAGCCAGCTCATGAGCTCACGAGCCGAGCCAGGCCAAGCTCGAGCTCGGCTCGTTTACAAACCGAGCCGAGCCGAGCTGGCTCGTTTACAACCGAGCCAATTTCGAGCCGAGCTTTCTTCGAGCTTTTTTCGAGCGAGTTTCGAGCGAGCTGCGAGCCACGAGTTTTTTGAACACCCCTACCTCGTAGAGAAGGGATTTAAGATTGTAGCAACAATCTTCACGAAAGTCTGTTTTAAGATTGTAGGAACTAGGTTCACTTTATATTAAAATATATTACAAAATATATGATAATAACGAGACTCTCGTTATTTGTGGGAAATTCAACTAGTACAATACTGGTTACAAAATTAAATAAACGAAAATAAAAAACAATATAATTGTACCAATCTTGATTCAAGTCAATGTCTTTGGAACCTTCACCCGCACCTACGAGATCGAAACTCCGCTGCAAGACAAGCAAAATTGTTGACGATTTTGGTTGACGCACGTGTTCAACACGCTTCCCTTAAAACAGATTCCGCGCCTCCTCTCAGACGGTCTGTCTCCCAGGGTACAACAACCGGAACAGTATGTGTACTGCCGGAGATGGCACTCACGCCCGAGATTACACCGGGTATTATAATCTGGTGTTCATACAATTAGGAAAAATATGAAGTTGATAAAAGGATAATTTAGAGAGTGCTCCTCTCTAAAATTTCCATGGAACAAAAGACCTTTATATTGTGTGTATGTCTCTATCCTCCAAGAATATGAACTACCATGTTCATATATACACACATCAAGATTAATGTCATTTAATCTTGTAATAAAATAAGACATTCAATTTGTAATAAACAAGATATTAAATCTTGTAATTAACAAGAGAATTAATCAGGTTTTAATCTCTAATTAATGGACTTAAGTGGTTAGTAAAAAACGGTCATATTCATTATGACACGAATTAAATGGTTTGAAACAACTAGTTTGACTAGGTCCAACTAGATCTTTTATTACTGTTACAAACCTGCGCGCCACACGGATGCCACTACGCATAACAGGACGCCACCTGGTTATGCGCCATCCATACGCGTGTGCCACCTGCACTCTCCGCCTTGGCCAATGACCTGCGCCATGCGCCCGAGGAGCTCGCGCCGCATCGACATGCTACATGCCATGACATCCGCCTACGCCACCCAAGGGTGCGCCATAAGCGGACCCGCCATGTATCTGACCACGCGCTCATGGACAAAAATACAAAGGCGGTATATGAAGTTCAAAGTGCACTACATAAGGCCTATAGCCCACGGCACGCGCGCATATGTGCACGAGTAAGGGTGCTGCGCACCCTTTAGCGTCCCCACTAGTGTTTGCCTTTAAGGAAACAATATACAAGGAGTGCTCCTCCTTATAAACCACTTTAAGTTTTGTCATCCCACCTATGTGGGACAAGTTGACAAAACTAATCCATTTTATTCATCATCAACACCGTTAGATTCTCCACCCGACATCTCCAGGTTACGGTCTGTATCTTCTTCCATACGCTCCCCCCTAATGTCTTCAATAACGTTTTCCATACCCTCCTGTGGCACAACATTATCTACTTCTACAACTGCAGGCCGAGTTTTTTCGCGGTGGTAGTCCCACTTTATGTAATCTTTCCAAAAAACCATACGCCCCAAATGGAGTTTCATTTTTGTGATGGTTGTTAAGTCGGAACATTTACATTTGGAACACGGACATCTAACTTCATTATGGTTGGGGAGCATTCTTTCACACATCGCGATAAAAGACCTGAGTCCTTGCTGGTAGTGAGCTGATTGAAGTGGGGAATCAATCCAGCTTTTATCGATAGACATTATGCAACTGAAAGATAATTTAATTTAGGGTTTGCAAGACAAGGGTAGGCTGCTAAACCCACTTTTTGAACACTTTATCTCATATATGAATGTGTATTACATGGTTGTTTGTTTAAGAAAAAATCGGCAGCATTTCCTCTTAGCTCCCAAGTATATATGTAAGAATATATATACCCGAGGAGCAAAGAGAAAATGATAACCGAATCTTTCTTAAACAAACAATCATGTAATACACATTCACATCCTAAATGAGATAAAGTATTCAAAAAGCAGTCCCAAATTAAACGGGGACAACCCGAAATTAATTTCTAAATCAATTTCGGGTGGGTATTTCTAAGCTCATTATGTTTAAAATGACGAATTCCGTTTAGGGTATTTCTAAACGACTTATGTCATCTCTAAAGGTGTCATCCCTATAAGGTTTTTTTTCTTGTAGTGTAAGGAAAAAAAAATAAAGGTTTAGGTATGAATTTTCGAAAAGAATAGAGCAAATATCATGCGGGTCAATGGGTAAAAGCTAGTTCATCATTACTTGACACGAAGTTTTGTTTCTGATTTAAGTGTGGTTATATTCAAAGGATATTATTATTATTATTATTATTATTATTACTATTATTATTATTATAATTATTATCCCACCATTATTTTACAAAATTCTTTTGGGTCTACTTTTCACTGTTCATTTTTTTACTACCCACATAACTTAAGTACAAGTTGGTAAAGCATTAAAATTCAGAATTCTATTGATCCATTATATTCTATTGATCCATTATCATTTCAGTTTGTCTATTTGTGGTCCATTAAAAATCCTTTGTTAACCATTAGTTTATATTTTAGGTCCTTACTCTCTCCTTCATTCTAATATTGACATGATAGAATGTGACAATATAAGTTAACTAATAATATTAGTCATCATCATATAACTCTTATTTGATTTTAAATTTAATGTTTTACATTTTAGTATAAATTTTTTGAGTTAATACTTTGCAACGTGAGCATGTGGTTCAACGTTTTTTACGTCTGTTTTTTTTATAGTTTTTACGGTACCGTCGCAACACGCGAGTCCTAAGTCAAGTTACTTATCCTTTTTTATACTTTTCGTTTTGATCTAATTTTTGCGAATTAACACGCCGTAACATATGTCCATGGTTAAACGTTTTTACGTCTACTGTTTGTTTGGTTTAAGGGTTCCGCCGCAACGCGCAGGCTATAATAGAAGGGAAAAGGATCAATGAAGGTGATGGTGCTAGCCAATCCAGTACCAATATTGTAAAAGTATTTGAAAAATACCTAAACTTATTGGAAACTGTGAAAATTAATATCATTATCAGTACTGATGTATTCAGCCTACCGGTTCGGTTCAGTCTGGTACGGTAGTGGCATAGGTGAAGCTTTTAAGGGCCGGAAGGGGGCGGCCGACCCCTCGAACTTTTCGCTCAGTAGTGGAGAGCATATAGTTTTTGTATCAAAATTTTTGGTTACTTAGAAATAAAATTTTACAAGTGTAAGAAATTTATTGAAATGCATCTTTTGTTCATCTATTTTGAAATAAAATTTACAAATTAAACAAACAGCACACATAGAGTATCCTTCCAGTTTTGTAAGTTTGGTTAAGTTGGAAACTAGAAATTAATCGCAAAATGCAATAACAAAGATACCACTATAAACAAATTTACTTGATCTTAACAAAAATCTCTAAATGAACCATCATTTAGATCTTTGGAAACTTAGAAATCTTAAACAGATAGTATTCTAACCAAGTAACTCACTTTTTTTTTTGAATGGCAAATTTGGAGCACTGACGGACCACTAGAGTATCATTGTGCCACCAGCGGAACCACCCGATCAAATCCATCTCCACTAGGCAATAATGCCTATACACCAATTTAGGAAGAAACCCAATAAATCTGGGAAAACCCCCCCCTTGTGGGAATCGAACTCATGACCTAATGGTCATAAGCCTTATCAGTGTAATATTAAAACATTATATAGCTCATAAAAATGCAAACAGTGGCTTCTAGATCTTGGCTTCTATGTTCTTACTAGAGATGGAAAAAAAAATGCAAACGGCTTTGAACTTCATCCCCAAACAGATTTAAAAAAAAAAAAACAATCATGTATAAACAGATTTAAAACATTAAACAGTGTTAAAACAGATTTAACACATAAACTAACCTTATTTTGCACGAGGAGAAGAGGTGGTGACGGTGGTGGCCGTGGAGACGAGGTGGTGCCGGTGGAGAAACTACATTCACCAAGAACCAAGAAATTAACAACCTATATAACAAAATAAACAAAAAATTCAACATAAAACTAACCGATTTGAAGTAGAAATGAAGAGATTATGCCGATTTTGGAGAGAACCCGTGAGAGGGAGCTGAAAAGATTTGGGGGAAAGCAGGTGGAGGGAAGAAATTGCGCTGATTGTGTGCTTTATTCGTCGGGCCAATAGGGGCGACAACATGTCGCCGCTATTGATGTTATAAGTCGCCGCTATTAATCTGGGCAAACCCCAGCCGTTCGATGATGATAAGAATCGTGTGGCTAGGGTTTAACATGGGACACCGTGTGCGGATTGGGCCAATAGCGGCGACATATTGGATGTCGCCGCTATTAACGTCGCCGCTATTAATCCTTTTTCTTGTAATGATTTAAATTGATAGAATGCAAATATTAAATTAGTAGGAAACCCGCACGATGTTACGGTGATAAAAAATTCCGACATACATGTTTTCAATTAACGTGTCAATTCTCTTGCAATATTTGTATTGCTATTATGCTCAAAGCAAGAAATCGTGATATTAGCACCCAAACCTAAAGGGGCCGATTATTTATTTCTAGAAAGAATTATTACAAAATATAACTTTTTAATCATATATGAGTATAGGGGATGGTTCAAATGAAAACTACTTTTATTGTGAAAACTCGAAAACTAACTAAAAAAAGCATAAAAAACACACAATTTTTTTTATAAAAATCGCAGGTTTTTTTATATAAAAAAAACTTTTTTTCAAAAAAAAAAAAAAATTGTACTACACATGTGTAATAATACACATGTGTAGTAGTACACATACACATGTGTAGTATTTGTGCACTACAAATTTTTTTTTTTTTTTTTGAATTTTTTTATATATAAAAAGTGGTGAAAACTGGTATGCAAAAAAAAAAAAATTTGGTATGTTTTTTTGGCTTTTTTAATTAGTTTTCGAGTTTTCACAATAACTAGTGGGTTTCATTTGAACCCTCCCCTATGAGTATAACACCTATAAAACTCAAAAACATGTTTGTGGCGAAACCAACCTTAGACAGTTAGACCGATCAGTGATACACAAAGCACGGCCACATGTACCATTAGTAATGCACAATTCAATGTTTAGCATATTCTTCGTATTCAAAGTCATGCATCAACCCGACCCCGTGTATGAGATGAAATAATGAAAACTTCTTTTATATACAAATTAAATATTAACTAAAAAACATAAGGAGAAGAGGCATGTAACTGCGTTTTTTAGTTAATCCATCATGTGTTGATTTGGGTCAAATGTGTACGTGCATCAGACGTAGGAGGGAATTAGTCATTTTTTGTAGCCTTACCCCTCATCTAGTCAACCCATCACCAACAATATAAAATTAGAGCCAACCCATCACCAACAGTATAAAATTTGAGTCAACTCATCACCAACACACCAACAATATAAAATTTGAGCCAGCCCAACTTTTGTACAACGGGCTTGAAATACCCTTGTTGATTCTAAACGCCGTTCGCAAAGGCATCAGAATTTTGACGGACCACCCCTTTTTATGTACCTTTTTTCCCAAATAGGCTTCACACCAATCACTAATATTGTAATAGGTATACACACAAAATACAATCTACAGACATCAGTGTCTGACCCATTACAAACAAAATAAAATTTGTAATCTGACCCAATTCCAACAAAATATGATATGCAATTTGAAGCACTTCCTTTTACACTATTTCAGAAACTTAAGGACTCAATTGTATGGATATGTAAAATACGAAATCCTAGCAGAAAAGGAGGGAAAGATATACTCAATTTAAAGTGAGCAAACAGAATTCCAGTTATGGCAGGGAATCAACCTGTTTTAGAAAGAAAAATAACTAAAATATTTAAGAATCTAATTATTGATAACAATTTATCTTTAAGTTACATATTCCCACTACAATAACATAAACGATTTATAAAATCACTATTTATAAAATCCAGAACTAAATGCATACATATCTAAGTGATGTCATTTATAATCCCACATTATAAATTTATGATGATTCACATGTTGATAGAAAAATCTGATAATAAGGCTTAGAATATTTTAGTTATTTAGTGTTAATAACATTGACCTATAAACACATCTTTGTACACAATTGTTAATTAATGTACAAGAATAAAAAGCTCATGATCCTTCACTTTTACTTTAAAAACTAAATCATTAGTTAAAATACGAAACAAATCCATGTTACAATTGAACCCGAATTGAAATATGTGGATATGTTAGTTCTTCTAGTTGAGAGTTAACCCGGATTCATATAAGACGACTACATTTTTTCGTCTCAATTTTCCCAAGTTTTAACTAAATAGGAGGATCTCAAATCATGCAAGCTCTGCCACCGTCTCCCACTGTTAACAGTCCCTTGGCCATACTCACCCCAAAGGAATTATACTTTCAAGAATCTTTAGCGTCGCCACTTCCTCCAAATAAACAACCACCCAAAGGTTGTTCATTAGTAATTTAGTATATAGTATAACAAAACAAATCCATGTTACAATTTAACCCAGATTCAAATATGTGGATATCTTGGATCTTCTAGTTGCGAGTTAACCCAGATTCAAATGATACGGCAATTTTTTCGTCTCGTTTTTTCCGAGTTTTAACTAAATAGCAGGATCTCAAACCCTACAAACTCCGCCACCGCCTCCCACCGTTAACAGTCCTCTAGCCACTCACACCCAAAGGAATTATACTTTCAAGACTCTTCAACGAAACCACTTCTTCTGGACAAACAACCACCCAAAGGTTTCTTTTTAGTATATAGTATAACGTGTTGCAATGGATCGATTTAAGCTAAGCGTAGATAAAAAAAGCACGTAACGGTATATATAGTGGCAAGAACTGCAGGCTGCAGCTACCAGCTCAAAGTGAACTGCCAGCGACCCTCCTGCGGACCGCAAGAGGTGAGGCCTTGTGGTCCGTAAGGGCTTCTGGCGCCCACAGTATTCAAATGCCTTACGGACTGTAAGGCATATGCCTTGCGGTCCGTAAGGGACCGTCAGAAGCCAAAAATTTGGCATTTTAACATTTGATCACTCAATTTGTATCATCTTCCATTTTTATGAAATTGGTCTCGCTCGTCTAACATATCTGGAATATTTGAGAGTTTATCGAACACGTGTTGGCATATTATTCGATTAAAGTTTCCGAGGTGTCACAGATATACCCATCTTTCACCTATTTTTTAAAAAAAAAATCAGAATAATAGATTTTAATAATCACAACTATTTGTAACACTCCCAACTATAAAAATAACCACTAATGGTCCAACCTTTTCACCTATTGTCCATGAGCGGACCTTTTCTAACTTACGTCTAACCCAGTTAGTTTTTTGGTGACTTGGATGCTGACATGACACAAATCTTTGTTATTTGATGAGGCGGCTGCTTGTGTAGCACTCTCATCACCACCTCACCACTACCACCCACCACCACTGCTAACAGCCATCACCACTATTCTTCACCAACACCACCGCCATCACCACCATTTCAAGTTCTCTCTTCTCTCTCTCTACGTTACTATGGCCTAAGGTTGTCGCAGGTGGATGGCGACGGTATGACGATAGTTTAATGGTGGTGGTTGGTGTTTGAGATAGGGCTGATGGTGTCGGGTTGCAGGTGTTGTGGGTGGTGGTGAATGTTGGTGGTGGTGATGGTTGATGGCGATGATGGTGGTTAATGGTTGTGATGGTGGTGGTGGTGGTGGAGGTGAGGTGGTGGTGATGAAAGTGCCATATAAGCAGCCACCTCATCCAATAACAATGGTTTGTGTCACGTCACCAAAAAATCAACTGAGTTACCTCAGTTAGAAAATGTCCATTGGTGGACAATATGTTAATAGGTGAGACTATCGATGGTTAATTTTGTAGTTATTATTGTTGCCGGCAAATGACAAATAGTCAGGATTATTAAAATCCATTATTCCAAAATTTTAATACAAAAAGTAGTTATTAGTTTAAAACAAACACTTACTAAACAAAACTAAAATATAAAGATAAGATTAAAGGGGTGTTTGGAATTGAGTTTGAAAATAACTTATTAACTTACTGATGACTTATTAACTTATTGAAGTCAATAAGTTAACAAGTTGTTTGGAAAAGCTTTAAATCCCAGCTTTTGAAAATGACTTATTGATTTATTAGTTTTTTCAAAAACAAACTTTTTAACAAAAAACCTAATTGGTCAATACGTCATATCAATTAATTTTTTTTTCAAAACGTTACATAATAATAAGAAGAATGTAAAAAATACTTAACTTCAAATTAAATAACATAAATGTAAAATAAATATAAAATTTAGATGTGTATATCTCTATTAATGGTCGTTGAATAGTTGAATTTTCAATTTTGTAAGTATGTTCCACTTAACTTTATGCGCTTCCGGTTACGGAATTTTGAATATTAGCTTCTTTTGGTTATCTATACTATATAATAAAAGAAACCACTTTAGGGACACATGTCGCTTTATGAGGTGGTCTCAATTAAAATTTATAATATATTAATTACTAGGTTAGAACCCCGTGTATTAAACGGGTTGAATAAATGTAATTTTATATATTAAATAATAAAAAAAGTTATATCTTTATGAACCATGTATATTGTACGGGTTAAATAAATGTAATTTTATATATCAAATAATAAAAAAGTTATATCTTTAAAAACAATGTGTATTACACAGATTAAATAAATGTAATTTTGTATACTAAATACTAAAAACGTCGTATCTTTAAAAAACCCGTGTATAATCGGGTTGAATAAATCTACCAAATAATAAAAAATTACATCCTTAAAAACCACGTATATTACACGTGTTGAATAGATCTAAAAAACCCGTGTATAGTCGGGTTGAAAAATCTACCAAATAATAAAAAAAATTATATCCTTAAAAACCCTGCGTTTTACATGAGTTGAATAAATATAATTTTGTATACCAAATAATAAAAAAATATATTTTTAATAAAATAGGATAACATTTAATATTAATTTATTATTTATATATTTAATATAAGATAAGTAGATAAGAGAGGTATTTGTTTTAAAAATATATTAAATTAACAATTTAGATTTAAGGATAATATTTTATTAAAGTATGATAAGATTTAATATTAATTTATTATTTATTTAGTTAATATAAGATAAATATAGATTTGAGAATACCTTCAATGAATGACACGTGTCCAAAGAATAGTTTCTTTTATTATAGTAGTTAGATTAAAATTAAAAGATTTTGATAATAATAATAAGGATAACTGATAACCATATATTAATTAATAAAATTAAAAACTATATATTAACATTTTTATTATTTATAAAGATAAAGATAGTTTTAGTTGTTTATATAAAAGTTTATAATCTTTATATATAAAAGTTTATTTACTATCAATTAATTTATCGAATAATCTTTATCTTCATTTATCGTAGAAGCATATAAATAAAACGAATGAATAAATTAATTGAATAAATCTCATATAACATATAATAATAAATGTACCGAAGAGTTTTAAAAAGTAAGCTTTTGTTATGACAAAAAAAACTTATATAACACTTAATTATTATTATCTAATCTATCTATATATACTATATAATAAAAGAAACCAATGAAAGGACACATGTTATTTATTGAAGCCATCTATTTTTTAGTTTGTTTCTCTCTATTCTACTTAATTATAAATAATTAATATTAATTAAAAGATAATTATAAAATTAAATTTAATATAATTTTAAACAATTTTTGTATAGGAGATAATATAATATTTGAAATATTTATTAGATTTCAAAATTATTTATTCTGAAATTAACAAAAGACGTACACTAAATATAAATTAATATAATGTAAATGCTTTATTTATTTTATTAAACTAAAGTAGATAATGGTATAATCTATTTCAAAAATGTTTATAAGAGGTAAACAAAAACATTAATCAATGTTTATTGGTTCTATACTTTTATTTTCGTGTTCAACTCTCAACTCAAATACGGTATTCACTATGTTTACGTGACATTTATAAGAACCATCACCGCAATCATCTCATCCATCATATATCGAGTATATCCGTTAGTTTTTTTAAAGATATAATTTTTTAATAGATTCATTCAACCCGTGTAATAAATGAGGTTTTTTAAAGATATAATTTTTTTATTATTTACTATACAAAATTACATTTATGCAACTCGTGTAATACACCGGGTTTTTAAAAATGTAACTTTTTTATTATGTGGTATATAAAATTAGATTTGTTCAATCCGTATAAAACACAGGGTATAAAGATATGACAAGATATAACTTTTTATTGATTGTTATATAAATTTACATGTGTTCAACCCGTACAATACATGAGTTTCTTAAAAATGTAACTTTTTTCATTATTTAATATATAAAATTAAATTTACTCAACCCGTACAATACATGGAGTTCTTAAAGATATAACTTTTTTGTTATTTGATATATAAAATTACATTTATTCAACCCATGTAATAAACGAGATTTTTAAAGGTATATTGTTTTATTATTTGGTATATAAAATTACATTTATTCAACCCGTGTATTACACGGGGTTCTAACCTAGTTCATAAATAAAGAAACACCAAGTTAATCTGTAGGTTAACTTGTGGGATTAGTCTCGTTCAAATAAGGTTAATTTTCTTTCCTCCTCCACTGAGTACTGCTTGATCCTGCAAAACAACAAAACACCATGAAACTTGTCACAAGGAGGAGGATTTGGTTATTTGGCCAACTGTAACATCCCGAAAATATAAAACTTTATAATAATAAAGTATAAAATAAACAAGAATAAGCTAACTAGGATAAGTAACTCAGTTAGCTAAGAAATCTTGTAGAAACACATGAATGAATTAAAAAGCCTAAAATATAAACTAAATGAAAGTAGAGCGGCTTATGTGTAGAACTTGAAACTTAATTAAATTAGAAATAAAATAAAATTTACACCAAACACCCACTTGGGATGTCTGGTCGATCAAGAAGCGCGGGGGGGGGGGGGGGGGGGGGGGGGGCGACAGGAAGGTCTCACCCAACCCTAATCTTCACAAAAACCACAAATTCAAGGCATAAATCAAGTCCAAATCGATTTCTAAGCACGAATTGGTGATCACCTCACTGAAGGGATCACAAGGTATGTGAAATTCTAGTGTTTTGATTCATCTCAAGTTCTAGGTTAATTGTGAAAAATCAGAATTTCAGCTTGATTGTGTTTTGCATGTGTGTAATTAGAAGAGATATGGTGTTTAGGGATGAACCCTAGGTGAAATCTTGTTGAAAGATTTCATGGTAATCATAGAGTTCATAACTACTATTGTAGGTGGCGAATGAACTTGAAGAGAACTTGATAAGTCCTAAAAATATGATCTTGTTCTAACATAAATCTAAATTTAAGAATAAATTCAGAAATATTGATGCTAAGACTTGTGTAGAATTGACTAATTAAAGTAGTTTGGATGATAATTACAAGTCATGAAATTAGTTTAAATCATGTAGAAATCCGACCCGCTAGGTGTTTGATAAAACGCCTAAACGAGGGTTAAAATGTTAAAGGTTGGTAAAAAACGCAGATTTGAATATGCTAAGAATTAATGCGTTAAAGCTTATGAAAGAGTTCTAATCTTGTCATGAATTGAACTCTTTAGGCAAGGAATCCGGAACGTCAAGTGGACACGCCGGAGGTGATACCCGTGGAAAAGGTGTGCTTTAAAGGTACGTGACTTTAGTCTCGTTAAATTACGCATATATGGTTGAGTTTAGTGTATAGACAGAATCGTAGTGTAAAGGATGCGTTTGACGTGTTCTAAAGTGGCGTAGTTCACTTGAACATCAAACGGGTCAAAATAAAGACTTGGGATTGGGTTTGACTTGTTAATAAAGTGATGGTTTTCACTAGATAGTCAAACGGGTTGAATAGATACCATAAAAAGAATCATGACAATAGCGATATGATGGTTTCCTAAGTTGTTAAGTGTTGGATTGCACTACGCTTATGAACCTAGCTATGATACTTTAAGTTGTGAATCCAGGATATTGGAATAATAAATGGGGGTATGTTGAAAAGGCCATTTAAAACGGAATGTTGAATTCCGAGGAAATGAGCTTTTAGTTCCAAGGGAACACAAAGCCATGAATATCGCAAACACACCAAGATGTACAAGCCCGGGAACTTGGGTAATAGTATCTAAAAGGGTCTTAGAATATGAAACTAGAAATATACACTTATAGTTGGAATGGGTCGAATAAATAATAGTATATAAACTTTTAGCCGTATGATCGGTGAATCAATTGTTGGTATGATAATCAAAATGAACATGTCCGTAATGAATTTACAGACATACAGGAAAGAAATAGTCTAAAACGGTATGCGGATTAGGACGAAATCAACAAAATAGTCAAATGGTAAAATCACATAGTCCACCGTAAATTACGGTCTCCACCGTAATTTACGGTGGAAAACAAAAACGTTACGGTGATTCACCCCTGTGTTACGGCAGACCAGAATCATTCAGGGTCTACCGTAACTTACGGTAGACACCGTAAGTTACGGTGGAGCCCAGAAAACTTGTGTTTTATTTATCACGTTTCGATGTCGGAATTCATTTATATGTATTGTATTACTGTCAAAACTAATGTTTTTAGTGGTTTGACCCTAGGTATGGATGAGGTCCTTCCGGATGGTGATCAAGTACGTTGTCAAGAACCGAACACGCATTTTGAAGCTTCCGCACCAAACTTAACTTTGTCTAGACTTTAATCATATTGTAAACGTTTTGTCAATCGTGTTTTGAATCCTTTAAACTAGTTGTTAGTTGACTAGCAAGGGTTAACTTTAAACTTGTTATGCACTATCTTGGATTTGTTTGGTACTATCACAAATGTGTATGGTTTTAAACACGAAAGTTTATTTTTGTAAACTCTGATAAGTATAAAGTTCATATAATTATTAGTTAAATTCCGTCCAGTACTAAGGGTGTTACAAGTTGGTAATCAGAGCTTAAGGTTGTCAACAAAGTGTTCGGTTCAAGCTTGATCAAGCATCCGGTAAGAGTTAATTGTTCTAAAGTAGAATTACTAAGTATAAAAAGGGAAATAATGAATTGACATGCATGGGAAGAGCGTGTTAACACACTCAAACCCGGAAAGTGCATTAAATGAGAACGGTGAAAACAAGTTATGAACTTGAATAAACCGAAGTAAATAAACCATATGCCATAGATGAAATGTTTAACGCTCGATGTAAACATTTCAGTTAAAGATGACGGATAAAGGTAATGATGATGCGGTGCCAAGAGTCACCGAGCAAACGAGAGAAGTGATTGCTGAAGAGGTAGGGAAGGCAATCGAAAACAGTCTGTCGGGTTTCATCGACAAAATCCAAAACACGGTATTATCAGTGGTGGAAGAAAGAATCAAGAAATTGGAGGATAATACCAATTTAGCAAAGGAGAAGTCGGGAGGACGAAAATCTTGTTCTTATAAAGAGTTCATGGCGTGCAAACCGCCAATTTACAATGGGGAGGTTGACCCGATAATATGCCAGCGGTGGCTAAGCGATATGGATGGAGTATTCGAATGGACTCATTGTGATCCAGACGACTACGTAGCCTATGGCACGGGTCAGTTAAGTGGTCAAGCGAAAGACTGGTGGGATAACAAGAAGAAAGAAATTGGAAGCGAAGCGGCTAAAGCTATGACATGGGATGAGTTTAAGATGCCGTTTCTTAAACATCACAGTCCCAAGGCAGTCATTAACAAGATCAAGGAAGAATTCATGCAGCTTAGACACAAGGGTGAATCTATTGATAAAATCACGGGAATGTTCATGGATAAGATGAAGTTTTGTGATGAATTGATAACGAATGAGGAGCAGAAAATATATTATTATTATAATATGTTGAGCGCCGAGTATAGGGAGTTTATGACTCCTTCAAAGTATGAGACTCTTACCGAGATTATAAACGTTGCTCGGGAACGGGAGATAGAGTTGAAGAAACAGATTGAAAGAGGTGAAAGAAGGGCGCATATAGTCAATCCAAGCCCAACGAAAAAGGCGCGCACAACAGAATCCTCAAAGAAACAAGAAGGGAAAAGCGGGTCATCAAACTGCAAGATATGCGGGAAGGGGCACAAAGGTGAGTGCCGGTTCAAGGACAAACCGTGTCCTATATGTGGGAAAACGGGGCACACGGCTGCATTGTGCCCGGGGAAGGTGTCAGTGTGTTACAAATGCTACCAACCGGGTCACAAGAAATCTGAGTGCCCAGAGTTGATCGGAAAGAAAGATGACAAGAATATCTATTGATAAAATCATGGGAATGTTCATGGATAAGATGAAGTTTTGTGATGAATTGATAACGAATGAGGAGCAGAAAATATATTATTATTATAATATGTTGAGCGCCGAGTATAGGGAGTTTATGACTCCTTCAAAGTATGAGACTCTTACCGAGATTATAAACGTTGCTCGGGAACGGGAGATAGAGTTGAAGAAACAGATTGAAAGAGGTGAAAGAAGGGCGCAGATAGTCAATCCAAGCCCAACGAAAAAGGCGCGCACAACAGAATCCTCAAAGAAACAAGAAGGGAAAAACGGGTCATCAAACTGCAAGATATGCGGGAAGGGGCACAAAGGTGAGTGCCGGTTCAAGGACAAACCGTGTCCTATATGTGGGAAAACGAGGCACACGGCTGCATTGTGCCCGGGGAAGGTGTCAGTGTGTTACAAATGCTACCAACCGGGTCACAAGAAATCTGAGTGCCCAGAGTTGATCGGAAAGAAAGATGACAAGAATACACACACTGAGACACCAAGAGCAAAGGCAAGATCTTTCCAGTTAACAGTAGTGGAGGCAAAAACAGAGCCCGATGTGGTCTCAGGTATATTTGCCATAAATTCAATTCCTGCACATGTGTTGTTTGATACGGGTGCGAATAAATCCTTTGTTTCACATGGATTTATTCGACATCCTTCTTTTGTACTAACAAAATTGCCTATGCCATTAGAAGTAGAAATAGGTGATAACAAAAGTTTCCTTGTGTGTGATGTATGTTGAGATTGTAAGATAAACATTGACGATGAAGAATATTCAATAGACTTGATTCCTATGTCGATGGGGGAATTTCAAGTAGTAGTCGGGATGGATTGGCTATCCCGATACCATGCGAGAGTTGTATGTTTCCGCAAGGAGATAAAACTAACATCTCCAAGTGGAAAATCTGTTACCATATACGGCGAAAAGAGGGGTAATCCCGTTATGTGTTCAATGCTAAAAGCTCGCAAGCTCATGAGGCACGGTTGTAGGGCATTCATGATATACGCGAACGAACCAGACAAGAGATCACTAGAGATTGAAGATGTACCGGTGGTACGCGAATATGCCGATGTATTTCCGGAGGACCTACCGGGAATACCGCCAGAACGGGAGGTAGAGTTCGGGATCAAATTGGTTCCAGGCGCGAAACCTGTGGCCAAGGCACCGTATCGACTCGCGCCATCAGAATTGCAAGAATTGAAGTCCCAAATCCAAGATTTGCTTGACAAAGGATTTATTCGGCCAAGTGTGTCTCCATGGGGCGCACCAGTATTATTTGTGAAAAAGAAGGACGGGAGCATGCGTATGTGCATTGATTATCGGGAGTTGAACAAACTCACAGTAAAGAATCGATATCCGATTCCAAGAATTGATGATCTATTTGACCAACTACAAGGTGCAAGTTGGTTCTCCAAAATCGACCTTAGATCGGGGTATCATCAGTTGAAAGTCAAAGAGGAGGATGTACCAAAAACGGCTTTCCGCACACGGTACGGACATTACGAGTTCCTCGTGATGTCCTTCGGGTTAACTAATGCACCCGCGGCTTTCATGGACCTTATGAACCGGGTTTGCAAACCCATGTTAGACAAGTCAGTGATAGTGTTCATTGATGACATCTTAATATATTCAAAGAACGAAGTAGAACACGCAATTCATTTGCGTGAAGTGTTGGAGACGCTCAGGAGAGAGAAATTGTATGCGAAATTCTCGAAGTGTGCCTTCTGGTTACGAGAGGTGCAATTTCTCGGGCACATCATTAGTGCAAATGGGGTGTTAGTAGACCCATTGAAAATAGAAGCTGTGGCAAGATGGAATCCACCGAAAAATCCTTCAGAAATCAGAAGCTTCTTGGGGCTTGCGGGTTATTACCGGAGGTTCATGCAAGATTTCTCTAAAATCGCTATGCCATTAACCAAATTAACCCGTAAGGACGAAAAGTTTATTTGGGGTGAAGATCAGGAAAGGGCGTTCCAAACACTTAAAGAGAAACTGACCCATGCACCGGTATTGTCATTACCGGATGGAACGGGAGATATGGTTGTTTACTCGGATGTATCGCATTCGGGACTTGGCTGCGTTTTGATGCAACGAGGCAAGGTTATAGCCTATGCCTCGAGACAGCTAAAGGCTCATGAGAAGAAGTACCCTACACATGACCTCGAGTTGGCAGCAGTAGTGTTCGCCTTAAAAATATGGAGACATTACTTGTATGGGGTAAAATGCACTATCTTTACCGACCATAAAAGCTTGAAGTATTTCTTCGATCAGAAGGAATTAAATATGAGACAGAGGCGGTGGTTAGAAACCGTCAAAGACTTTGATTGTGAAATACATTACCACCCCGGGAAGGCTAATGTAGTGGCAGACGCGTTGAGCCGAAAAACAAATTATACGCCTATTCGAGTACGATCGATGCAACTAATTGTGACATCGGGTTTGCTTGAGCAAATCCGGAAATCTCAAATCGAAGCAATAAAGGAAGAAAATGTAAAAAGGGAAAGAATAGTTGGGCAGTTAAAAGACCGGGTGGATGATAACCAAGGATTGAAAACTCGATTTGGGAGAATTTGGGTTCCAAACTCATGTGGGGCCAAAGCACTTCTACTTGACGAGGCCCATAAATCTCGTTATTCGATACATCCGGGGGCGACCAAGATGTATAACGATTTAAAACAAAATTATTGGTGGCCCGGAATGAAAGGAGACATCGTGAAATATGTGGAGAAGTGTTTGACATGCTTGCAAGTCAAAGCGGAGCACCAAAAGCCATATGGTAAGTTGCAACCATTGGACATCCCAATTTGGAAATGGGAACAAATCACCATGGATTTGTTGACCAAATTACCCAAAACCAACCGCAGGTTTGATGCTAAATGGGTAGTCGTGGACAGATTGACGAAAAGTGCTCACTTCATTCCGATTCGTGAGACTTATACATCCGAGAAGATGTTGGAGGTGTACACTAATGAAATCATAGCACGTCATGGGGTACCGATATCCATTGTGTCAGACAGAGATACTCGGTTCACTTCGAATTTTTGGCGTGACTTCCAAGAACAAATGGGGACTAAACTATTCATTAGCACCGCTTACCATCCACAAACGGATGGGCAGAGTGAAAGAACAATACAAACGTTGGAGGATATGCTGCGAGCTTGCATTATTGACTTCGAGGGTAGTTGGGATGTCTATCTACCCTTGGTCGAATTTTCATATAACAATAGCTATCACTCGAGCATTAAAATGGCCCCGTATGAGATGTTATATGGTAGAAAGTGTCGAACCCCGGTATATTGGGGAGAAGTGGGTCCACGAGGACTAGCTCCTACTGATATAATCCGAACTACGAATGAGAAGATCGACTTGGTCCGAGCTCACCTAAAGGCGGCCTAGGATCGACAAAAAGCGTTCGCGGATAAACGGAAGAGACCGATTGAATTTCAAATCGGCGATAAAGTAATGCTAAAAGTAACGCCATGGAAAGGAATTATACGGTTCAGAAAAAGAGGAAAGTTGAGTCCGAGGTTTATTGGCCCATTCAGAATCACTGAATGGGTTGGTAAGGTAGCATATCGTCTTGAACTACCCGAGGAGTTGAGTGGAATTCATAGCACATTCCACGTGTCACATCTCCGAAAATGCTTAGCAGATGAAACCGCTCGTATCCACTACGATGACATCGAGGTGGATAACAACCTCAACTATGCAGTAAAGCCAATTGCAATTTTAGATCGTAAAGAGAAGAGTTTGAGGAACAAAGTAATTAACCAAGTGAAGGTTAAATGGGAACACAGAAAGGGCGCGGATACCACCTGGGAATCCGAAGAAGAAATGCAACGGCTCTACCCTATATTATTTGGTACGTAATACGGTTTCGTGGACGAAACCCTTTTTAAGGGGGGTGGACTTGTAACATCCCGAAAATATAAAACTTTATAATAATAAAGTATAAAATAAACAAGAATAAGCTAACTAGGATAAGTAACTCAGTTAGCTAAGAAATCTTGTAGAAACACATGAATGAATTAAAAAGCCTAAAATATAAACTAAATGAAAGTAGAGGGGCTTATGTGTAGAACTTGAAACTTAATTAAATTAGAAATAAAATAAAATTTACACCAAACACCCCCTTGGGATGTCTGGTCGATCAAGAAGCAGGGGGGGGGGCGACAGGAAGGTTTCACCCAACCCTAATCTTCATAAAAACCACAAATTCAAGGCATAAATCAAGTCCAAATCGATTTCTAAGCACGAATTGGTGATCACCTCACTGAAGGGATCACAAGGTATGTGAAATTCTAGTGTTTTGATTCATCTCAAGTTCTAGGTTAATTGTGAAAAATCAGAATTTCAGCTTGATTGTGTTTTGCATGCGTGTAATTAGAAGAGATATGGTGTTTAGGGATGAACCCTAGGTGAAATCTTGTTGAAAGATTTCATGGTAATCATAGAGTTCATAACCACTATTGTAGGTGGCTAATGAACTTGAAGAGAACTTGATAAGTCCTAAAAATATGATCTTGTTCTAACATAAATCTGAATTTAAGAATAAATTCAGAAATATTGATGCTAAGACTTGTGTAGAATTGACTAATTAAAGTAGTTTGGATGATAATTACTAGTCATGAAACTGGTTTAAATCATGTAGAAATCCGACCCGCTAGGTGTTTGATAAAACGCCTAAACGAGGGTTAAAATGTTAAAGGTTGGTAAAAAACGCAGATTTGAATATGCTAAGAATTAATGCGTTAAAGCTTATGAAAGAGTTCTAATCTTGTCATGAATTGAACTCCTTAGGCAAGGAATCCGGAACGTCAAATGGACACGCCGGAGGTGATACCCGCGGAAAAGGTGTGCTTTAAAGGTACGTGACTTTAGTCTCGTTAAATTACGCATATATGGTTGAGTTTAGTGTATAGACAGAATCGTAGTGTAAAGGATGCGTTTGACGTGTTCTAAAGTGGCGTAGTTCACTTGAACATCAAACGGGTCAAAATAAAGACTTGGGATTGGGTTTGACTTGTTAATAAAGTGATGGTTTTCACTAGATAGTCAAACGGGTTGAATAGATACCATAAAAAGAATCATGACAATAGCGATATGATGGTTTCGTAAGCTGTTAAGTGTTGGATTGCACTACGCTTATGAACCTAGCTATGATACTTTAAGTTGTGAATCCAGGATCTTGGAATAATAAATTGGGGTATGTTGAAAAGGACATTTTAAACGGAATGTTGAATTCCGAGGAAATGAGCTTTTAGTTCCAAGGGAACACAAAGCCATGAATATCGCAAACACACCAAGATGTACAAGCCCGGGAACTTGGGTAATAGCATCTAAAAGGGTCTTAGAATAAGAAACTGGAAATATACACTTATAGTTGGAATGGGTTGAATAAATAATAGTATAGAAACTTTTAGCCGTATGATCGGTGAATCAATTGTTGGTATGATAATCAAAATGAACATGTCCGTAATGAATTTACAGACATACAGGAAAGAAATAGTCTAAAACGGTATGCGGATTAGGACGAAATCAACAAAATAGTCAAATGGTAAAATCACAGAGTCCACCGTAAATTACGGTCTCCACCGAGACCGTAATTTACGGTGGAAAACAAAAACGTTACGGTGATTCACCCCTGTGTTACGGCAGACCAGAATCATTCAGGGTCTACCGTAACTTACGGTAGACACCGTAAGTTACGGTGGAGCCCAGAAAACTTGTGTTTTATTTATCACGTTTCGATGTCGGAATTCGTTTATATGTATTGTATTACTGTCAAAACTAATGTTTTTAGTGGTTTGACCCTAGGTATGGATGAGGTCCTTCCGGATGGTGATCAAGTACGTTGTCAAGAAACGAACACGCATTTTAAAGCTTCCGCACCAAACTTAACTTTGTCTAGACTTTAATCATATTGTAAACGTTTTGTCAATCGTGTTTTGAATCCTTTAAACTAGTTGTTAGTTGACTAGCAAGGGTTAACTTTAAACTTGTTATGCACTATCTTGGATTTGTTTGGTACTATCACAAATGTGTATGGTTTTAAACACGAAAGTTTATTTTTGTAAACTCTGATAAGTATAAAGTTCATATAATTATTAGTTAAATTCCGTCCAGTACTAAGGGTGTTACACCAACGGTTCCAAAGCCGTTTCACAATAATCACACTCACCTACCAAAATCGGTAAACAACACCCATTTTACATACCGATTAGTCGATTACCATTACCTGAGCCGCCGACGGTATTACCAATCAGGTGTACTCAATGACACCCCTTATGACCTTTGGATGGGTGGTATAGATTCACCACAAACCTTTATATGGGTTGTTTGAAGGAATGAAGGTAGTCCTAAGTTGCAATAACTAAATTGTTCATGTCTTATATAACTTTTTTTATCAGTTAAATTCATTTATTTGAAAAGAACAAAAAGTAAATGATCATAACAAAGGTAATATAGCCCACAAATTATATTCTACAAAATGGATGATTCTATCATATTAGGAAATAAAATTGTATTTGAGATAAAACTTGCTTTAATAATTAATATACACAAGATAAACTCCAAAGTTGAAGAGTGTTGTCACAACTTTAGCAGGACAAGAAAAACCCGGATGTTATAATACAAGTATCCATGCAACAAGTACAAGTAATTACAGTAGCAAAAGGAGTTTTTAGTTAAGTAATTCTAGCAATAAAGATGATGCCAGATGCAATCATAACATCATCAAGTAATAAAAATAAGATAATAACTAGTTCAAGATATTGATGTTAATCAAAGGAGAAAATGTACTTTTCTTGAGATTGTTCAAGAGGGGTAGTAATCTATAAGTTTGAATTCATAAACAAAAAAAAAGTTAAGCATTCAAATATATAGATTCATTGGTAATTTTACCGGAATATTGGATTTTAATAATCTCAACTATTCGTCGGTGGCTGCCAACAGTCTCAACTTCAAAAATAACCATTGGCAGTCCCAACTATTGACATATTGCCCTCCAATGGACCTTGACTAACAGAACCCTAACGCCGTTAGTCTCCGGTCGCCGGAAAACCATTTTTGGCCAGAAAAAAGTTTCTAAAGGTCCGATCTAAGGTTACAAAGAGGTTTGGAACGAAAATGTTGAGTATTCCGATCAAAAAGTTGCGTTTTCCAGCCAATAAGAAGTTTTCCGGCTAACAATGAGTTTTCCGGCGACTTCAATAATTGGGGCTTTTACTAGAAAAATGTTCCTAAAGTTCCGTAATAAGGTTACAAAGAGGTTTGGGACGTAAATGTTTAGTTTTCCGGCCAAAAATGAATTTTCCGGCCAAAAACGTTTTTCCGGCGACCGGAGACTAACAACGTTAGGTTTATGTTAGTCAGGGTCAATTGGAGGCCAATATGTTAATAGTTGGGACTGCCAGTGGTTATTTTTGAAGTTGAGACTGTTGCCGGCCAACAGCGAATAGTTGGGATTATTAAAATCAAATATTTCAATTTTACCTCATCTTTCACTTCTAACTAAAACGTATATAAGTTATAAAGATGATTGGAAATTAAAAACCTTTCTAGACTTGATTGATACATTGAATACAAATTAAAGGCCATTCATTACATATTATGCTACGTCATCGAGCTTTGTTCCATCACTAGTGATGGATTTTAGTAGAAATGTCCATCACTCACCATACAAATATCTACCATTGAAAAACAACCGAACATGTGCAGCACCACAAAAATCATCACGCGTGATTATGGCAACGCGTGACCATGTCAACGCGTGATAAATTCCAGTGGCGGTGGTGTATAACGTTGGTCCACGCATGATGGAATGCTCAAAACGGGGCTTCCCGGGTCCCCTAATAATATATTATAGATATAGATATAGATAATAAGAATATAGAAAATTACAAAATAAAATAAATTTAAATGATAATAGAATATATCTATACTATATAATAAAAGAAACCTGATTTGGGACACTTGTCATTCTTGTAGGTCCGGCTAGGGGAGGATCTAGTCGCCTAATCCTTGTGTACAAACCAACCCGGTTGTGCGGAATCCAACCGAGATAGCAAACCGAGATAGAACACGCAAATAAACAACACAAAAGACTCAACGATTAATACCACTTGTATTAAACGTATGAAAGGTCCGGTTACAGCTCAAGGTTTACAAATCAGTTCTGTAAACTCTCTCTAAGTGTGTGTGTTCCTTATCTGTCTGGGTGTCTCACTTTCTGTCTGTCTGTGGAAATGAACACAACACACGGGTATTTATACCCAAACACAGCAGGTCTGGTCGAAGGATCAGATAGCATGATCGAAGGATCATCTATCGACTAGAAACAGCTCGAACGATCAGCATGTACCACGAAAGATGTGATCTTTCGTGGTCCATCCATCGAAGGTCCATCTTTCGAGCTCATCATCATCGAAGGATATAAGTGATCCTTCGATGACCATCCTTCGACCCAAACACATTACAAGCAAAGTGTTGACTGTTTGGCCAAGTCAAACCAGGAGGATGGTTGACTTGGTCAAACTTACAAGACTAATAAAGACATGGTTTTGAATACAGACAAAGTACAGACACAAGTGCACCAACAAACTCCCCCTTGGACGCTACTCGCGAGATTCGCCTTTCTTGTCTTCTAAGTCGGTTCGGCCTGTTCTTTCCATGAAATCTTTTGCTCGCCTAACAGCACTGGCAAAGGCCCACTTAATATCCATCATCTCCATCTCCTCTTTATCTATCTGCTGATAGTCTTCTTGTGTCAGATTAATATTACCAATCTGACCCTCCACTAATCCACAGTATGTGCTCACCACAGTGTTTAGCAGCTCCATATGTTCTTTTGCTACTTCAACACTGACTTTAGAAAAGCTTGAGGTGTCGAGCCGTACTGTATTTGGCTTTGATTGTTGACCAGCAGATGATGTACTTCCATAACAAGCTTGTTGTTGCTGTTGAGGAGGAAGTGGATTTCCGAATATATCAGTTGTTCTGATTTGCTGTTGCTGTTGTGGTGCTGGTTGAGGAGCTGGATTAAGCAGATTTCCAAACATATCTGTTGTTGGAGGAGGAGTGCCATGTAAGCTCGTGCTAGACACAAATGCTGTTTGAATTGGAGCGTGTGAGGAAGGTTTTGTAGAAGTGCTGGAAGTTCCATAATAAATTTCAGGATTTTGTGGCACTGCAACTCTTTTTGCCTTGAGAGTTTCTTCCTGATTCTTGTTTTCCAGGAGTTGAGCAAAATCACTGAAGCTTGTTGTATCCAAAGTGCCATTATACCTCATGATTTCTAAGAAATTATTCCATTGAGGTGGCAGTGCATCTGCAAATTTCTTCACTATCTCTGCTGAAGTCGTTACCACCCCAGTATTTGCCAATTCAGTTAGCAAATGAGTAAATCGACTTGTCAAATCTCCTAGAGATTCATTCTGCATACAAATAAAACCATCAAACTCTTTCTTTAGCAGTTCTTTTCTCAATTGTCATGTCGCTTCATTTCCTACGCCCCTTGTCTTCAATGCGTCCCACAACCTCTTTGTCGTCTTGTAACTGACAAATTGATGATATATATCCTTACTTAAAGCCTGAGTGAGAATGGCGTATGCCTTCTTTTCCAGATCATAGACCTTCTTCTGATCTTCCGTAAGATCTGCAAACGTGGCAGCAGATGATGCGGCAACCTCTATTGTTTGATCGAAATCTGTAATGAACCGCAACCACAATTCTGTATTTTGACCAAGAACGTATGTATGAAATCTACCAAACCATCCCGGATATTCACTTAAGTGCATCAATTTTGGAGGCCTATTCAAACTTCCTGTTTCACTTTCGCTTAGCAAAATGCTTTGAACACTTGGAGCTTGATTTGATACAAATGCCCATTGACCGGTAGATGTAGCATTTGCTTGCGAACCCGAATCCGGAGCTGGAGTACCAAAATACATCTCTGCATTTACCGGAACACCCCACATCGAATTCATTTTGATCAGCCGAAGGATACCTGTTCGAAAGACTTGAAAAACACAAACTGTTAAACACAAACAGACTAATGATCGAAAGATCAACACTTGTTCGAAGGATCAACAGGGTTCGAAAGATCTCTGTTGAATTTCGAACAATGTTTTTCGAAAGATTCTCCAACCGAAGGATCCTTATCTTTCGAAAAAGTACTGTAGACCGAAAGATGAACACGAAAGATGACTTCGAAAGACTCCCCAATCGAAGGATCCTGGTCTTTCGATAAAGAACTGTAGGCCGAAGGATATATGTTTCGAAAATATTCCTTGGAACGAAGGATAAGTCTCACACTTCGAAGGATGCTCGAAGGATAACTATCTGTCGAACCTCCTTTGGTCGAAAGATGATCTTTCGACTTCGAAGGATATCTTTCGAACTTGCTCTGACACAGTTGACAATGGGTGACAGGTTGGTGAAAAGTTGACGGGTTAGTGAGAACTTTCGGCAGAAAGTATGTTCAGACCATATCTTTCAGGTCTGAATATGCAGGTCTTTCACCAACCGGGTAATGTCCAATATATTAATCAAAATACAACTTTCAACACACAAACACTTTGTAATTCAAAATTTTTAAGATCAAATGTGTATTTTTATCAAGAACACAGCCCAGAAATATGAGATTTCTGATGAACCGAAGGTTTTCCGAAACCCGATTTTGGCCGAAACTTCACTAAAAACCAATGTTTAACATGTGACAAAGAAGAATAACAAGGTTTTTAACAAAACACCAAGCAAAATAACAAGATATTCCAGAAAAATGTAAATTTCAAACACCCGGAAAACACCCGAAAACACTCGGTTTTAACAAGGAGAAGAGCCAAGGCTCTGATACCACTTGTAGGTCCGGCTAGGGGAGGATCTAGTCGCCTAATCCTTGTGTACAAACCAACCCGGTTGTGCGGAATCCAACCGAGATAGCAAACCGATATAGAACACACAAATAAACAACACACAAGACTCAACGATTAACACCACTTGTATTAAACGTATGAAAGGTCCGGTTACAGCCCAATGTTTACAAATCAGTCCTGTAAACTCTCTCTAAGTGTGTGTGTTCTCTGCCATCTATTTTCTCTACTAACTGTCATCTACCGAAGTGAACACAACACACGGGTATTTATACCCAAACACAGCAGGTCTGGTCGAAGGATCAGACAGATGATCGAAGGATCATCTATCGACTAGAAACAGCTCGAAGGATCAGCATGTACCACGAAGGATATGATCTTTCGTGGTCCATCCATCGAAGGTCCATCTTTCGAGCTCATCATCATCGAAGGATATAAGTGATCCTTCGATGACCATCCTTCGACTCAAACACATTACAACCAAAGTGTTGACTGTTTGGCCAAGTCAAACCAGGAGGATGGTTGACTTGGTCAAACTTACAAGACTAACAAAGACATCGTTTTGTATACAGACAAAGTACAGACACAAGTGCACCAACAATTCTCTCATTTAATTGATTAAATTTATTAATAATACTAATAATAATAATATTTAATCTAAATTAATACAAATTCTTATTATTAATAATATTTAATCAAATCTAAAATCTAATCTAATACAAATTTTTAAGTTATATGTCAAAATTGAAATTACTTATTTAATTTAAGTTATTGTTATCGAAATTTAAATATTCCTTATCTAATCCTACACGGAAGACAAGTAATTTTTTTTCTATTTAAAAAACATTATAACCATATTGTTGTTAATTATCATAATAATTTTTACATAGGTAATCTATACTTCTATATACTATATAATAAAAGAAACATGTTTTGTGACACTTGTCATTCTCTCATTTAATTGATTAAATTTATTAATAATACTAATAATAATAATATTTAATCTAAATTAATACAAATTCTTATTATTAATAATATTTAATCAAATATAAAATGTAATCTAATACAAATTTTTATTATCAATAATATTTAATCAAATCTAATAAGTATTCATACGAATTCCAAAGTTGATATTAACTTTCAAATAGTTAAAAAAAAATCCACCTAACATTACAAATGTTTCTGTTAAGTTCGATTAATTAATTTGTTCAACAATCACTATTATCTTTAGCATTCGGTACGGTTACCCGATTTATCATCATACAACCTCCCACATATTCAATCATATGATTTTTCAATCTTATATCAACTAAATAAATAAAGATTAATATTCAATCTTATCCTACTTTAAATATAAAAATCCGTTAGTTCAGATTAATATTCAATTTTATCCTACTTTAAATATAAAAAAAATCCGTTAGTTTTTTTAAATATTTTTTTTTATTATTTGGTATATAAAATCATATTTATTCAACCCATGTAATACACGGAGGGTTTTTAAAAATATAATTTTTTTATTATTTGGTAAACAATATTACATTTATTCAACCCGTGTAATACAATGGTTTTAAAGATATATTTTTTTATTATTTGGTATATAATATTACATTTATTCAACCCATACAATACATATGGTTCTTATAGATATAACTTATTTTATTATTTAATATATAAATTACATTTCTTCAACCCGTGCAATAAAGGAGGCTTTTAAAAAGATAATGTTTTATTATTTGGTATATAAAATTCATTTATTCAACCCGTGTAATACACGGGGTTATAACCTAGTTTATATATATACTAAACATCCAGAGTTACACAAAGACATCCAAAGCCCTGACCGCATTAAACAATAATACTTCAATGTTCTTTCTTGGGTAACAAAAAATTAACACAATGCATTTCAAAATCAGTTTTTAAGAACTCGTCACGTGAACTGATTCGATAGGAGAAATAAATTTCGCAAACATACTAAACATCCAGAGTTACATGAAAGAAATTTGAAATTTCATACACTTGAAAAAACAAAATTTAAAGGAAAAGAAATAAAATACAAAATTCAATGAGAATTAGTCGCCAAGATGGACAATCTGTCTGCCTGCTCAATACTTTGACCTGCATCACGTTTCAAAGAGGTGCCAAAGAAAATAGTTAGACCAAACATGGACAACTCAATTGCCAAATGTAAAATCTACCCAATGCAATAATGCATAACTCAATCAAACCACATATTAGTTCTATATACACACCCTTATGATATGAAGCTAGAAAGAGTACCTTATGGAATCGATTGCTTCATATTAAGACGCCACTCATCGATATACGCCATCTTGTCATCATCCATGCCTGGTACTTTATCACATTCCTCGAGTTTTTCTATTATCTTGGTAGTCTTGCCAAGAAGCTTTGCAGCAACCCTCACACTTGCCTCTCTTTTCTCTATCACACTTTCATGGCATCTCATTGTTATGACTCGCGGTAGGTTGGTGAAGCAAGCACAAAATATGTCCGCAATCATGCTATTTAAATGGGAAAACAATTGTTTTTTAGTAATTGGTTCTATGTTGCTTTGGAAACTAAGCAAGATTGTTTGTGTGATTCGGTACATTGAATTGGCAGCAATCAACTTGCCAGGAGGGTTCTCCGCGAGTTCTCCATCGCTAGTACTATCTTTGATTTCAGTCACAATTTCTTTAGCTTTATCTGAAAACCATTTAACAATCTCTGTTGCTGCTTTCCCATCGAACACATTTTTTGCTAGAGGATTGTCCAACCACTTGCATTTGTATTCAACCTCATGCCATAAAGACATACTGGCCTTTCGAAGATTAACGTATTCGCTTGAACAATTCAGGCTTTCTTCCACGAGATGGGTGAACAAAAGGCCTTCACCAACACTTTTTAACAAGCTCTCGACTCTGTCCCTTCTGTTTGGGATGGAAACAGCGATGCACGTTAAGGTTACTATCGGTAAGCTCCAACTATTAACTAGGTCAGTAGGAAGCAGAGATTGAACTTGATCAGTGTCGAAGATTTTTACTCCTTCGAATTCAGTAAATTTATCGAGAAGCTCTAAAAGAATGTTGTTTTGTCCCTTCTCAGCCTTGGATATGAAAGAATCCACAGATTTTGAAATGCCCTTTAGCCTTTTTTCAGCATGCTCTTTCTCATTATCAATTTGTAAGACATACTTGCTGAGGTCTTCATCTATATCATCAGTTCTTGAGGTGAGTGTAGTAAAAAAGCTGACTGCTAATACCGGGACTATCGTAACTGTGAGCCATATCAGTTTGCATAAAATGACAATCACCTTTTGGAACCCAATGAAAAAGCTTAGAAATATATTTTTTGAAGTATAGATGAGACTTTTTGTTTTTCGATTGCTTGATAGAAAAAGTACAGGGCTTTTTTTCCACTCTTGCAATGTTTGGATCCAATATTTCTCTACATTAAAAAACATGAAATAATTCGTATTCCATTTAGTGCCCAGCTTGAAGTTTAAAACTGAAAAACATCTGGATATAGGAGCAATGGTTCCCACCACGACTCCAACGGACTGTGTGACGAAAATCATAGTTATTGACCACTTGTATGGCGTGCCATATAGATTCTTAGAATCAAATAGTTGTTCCTTAATACCATCAGGTTGAAACTGAGTGTTGAACACCGTAACCAAGTTTATGACCAAAACTTTTACACAAATTACAGCAGAAGCAGTGGATAATGGATTACTAGCCATCACAAATTGAGGGCTACCAGTTTCTCCCATGACTCAATACCTTCTCACATGTTGTCTTAGTTTCTCAACTGTAGACGTTTGGATATGTTGTAGACGTTGATCAGTTAAAGCTATTTTGTTTGTGGCTCGATACTTGGATTCTAAAACTTCCTTAGAGGTTTGAATTGTTATAGATGAAGAAATCATTATTATTAGTAACACGAGGATCATACCCGTATTGATGTAAGCAGCAATATGGAATCCGAAGTATAAATTGTGTACCTCAAAGAATGGACTTTTATCGAGTTTTTTGCTGAAATAGTGCTAATATTGGAATGATGATCACAACTAATGCTGGGTTCAAAAATGTTGCACAAGTAATGCCATAGCCATTAGTAATGGCGAATTTCTTGAAACTATAGGGTGGTGTCAGGCTACTTTCAAGAATAATAGAATCCAATCATTAGGAATAGTGCTAGTAGCCATTACAAATGGAGAAGTGACATGCGAAATAGTACAAGTAGCCATTACAAATGGAGAAATAGTGCTAGTAGCCATTACAAATGGAGAAATTCTGCCATTTTTCTGCCATTTCACTGTTTAAAGTTGCATTGTGAGTTGCATTGGTATTTATAGATGTAAAGTTGGCTAACTCCATTTTTTTTATTTTTATTAAAAAATAAATTGTTTGTATTTACATTTTATATAATTGTGTGTAGTATACTATTTTATTTTATTGTTTTCTAATAAAAGCGATCAAATTCATCCAATGTTAGAATTTTACTTGATTGTTTTGGAAACAAAACATAACTTCATAGTACAAATTAAATCCCAACAAACATAGCCGAATGACAAGCAGACAAATGATACAGATAACAAATTATTAAAACATGGATGGAGTGTCTATCTCAAAACATAACGGGGTGGGTACGAACTCAGGGTCCCTCGATCGTACGAAACCCTAACCGTACGTCGTCAAGTGTTTCACAACCACGCCTCCCGAGATAGACACTCCATCCCGTTATGTTTTGAGATAGACACTCCATCCACAGCATGTTTTAATAATTTGTTATCTGTATCATTTGTCTGCTTGTCATTCGGCTATGTTTGTTGGGATTTAATTTGTACTATGAAGTTATGTTTTGTTTCCAAAACAATCAAGTAAAATTCTAACATTGGATGAATTTGATTGCTTTTATTAGAAAACAATAAAATAAAATAGTATACTACACACAATTATATAAAATGTAAATACAAACAATTTATTTTTTAATAAAAATAAAAAAAATGGAGTTAGCCAACTTTACATCTATAAATACCAATGCAACTCACAATGCAACTTTAAACAGTGAAATAGCAGAAAAATGGCAGAATTTCTCCATTTGTAACGGCTACTTGTACTATTTCTCCATTTGTAATGGCTACTAGCACTATTTCTCCATTTGTAATGGCTACTTGTACTATTTCGCCTGACACTTCTCCATTTATAATGGCTACTAGCACTATTCCTAATGATTGGATCTGATTGGATTCTGATTATTCTTGAAAGTAGCCTGACACCACCCTATAGTTTCAAGAAATTCGCCATTACTAATGGCTATGGCATTACTTGTGCAACATTTTTGAACCCAGCATTAGTTGTGATCATCATTCCAATATTAGCACTATTTCAGCAAAAAACTCACTTTTATCAATAACACCAGTATTTATCTGAATGCCTATATTCACAATCATGGTGATAACGAGAATACACAAACCTATCATGTTTGCAAGCAATGTCTTGTCGTCCAGAGACGCCAAAGAAGGCATTAAGTTGGCCATCATCGTGCACATGAATGCCAAACTACCTAGCTTGGCTGCATGGTCCACGTAACCTGGCATGGGGCTACTTAGATCGACGGGCAGTTTCGTAGCAACGGTTATCACCGTGATAGAGGCAGCATTTAGAGAGAAATATTTGCAAGGAAACCAAAACTTTTTATTTAGGATACCATGCAACAAATCAGCCGTCATGGCAAGGATGCACAAACCGGAAGCTATTGCAATATAGATCCCAATCCACACCATAGGTTCGCTAAACCTGCCACTCTTTTTCTTTTCTTCCATACAAAGGATACAATCAACATAAGTTTAGTTGATGCTAAAACAGAAGATACGCATCTCTTTTATAACAACTGGCAGATAAGTATGAAGAAATTTCGGTGTTGTTACACTGAACATGGACTAATGAGACACGGGACTTGGACCACTAACTCAAAGTAGAAGGCAAATAGAAGCTATTATGTAAAGGAAATTAATAGGAAATGTTAATATATATGTTAACTCAGTGTCACAATATTAAAAAAATAATAGGTTTGTTTGATTTGGTAAGGGGCGCACCTATGGTGTGTGCCCTACTCACGTTCACCTCAGTAGAAACAGGCATGCATACTTGACTATTTCTTATTTAGATTTGTTAGGGGGTGGGGGTGGTCACTAGTGATAGAATTTCATCACTCACAAGCACCCAATCAAGTTCCGTCATATCATCAACCATTTTTCCATCACTCACAACCTTTTTTAGTGGCATTGATCATCACTCACCACCACACCCAACAATTTCCCCCCATCTAACAATTCCCCTCACAAAAATCAGATCATCACGCGTTACAAACTTTTTCCACGTTCCACGCGTTGAAAAATATGGTGGCGGTGGAGATTCTTGGCCATCACGCGTTATATATGTTCCATCATGGACTTTTTTTCCCCGCCCCCAGTCCCCTTAATTTCTTATTTTGATGTCTTTCTTGGCCCTTAATTGGTGGAGAGTAGGTGGAAAAAATCTTCTCATTGTCAACCATATCCACGCAATGCTGTAAAAAAAGTTCTCGAAGACCGAGTAGTCGTCAAATAATTGATACAAGGTAGGCTGCCGTAGTGACGGATCTAGGAAATTTTTCCATTGAGTTCATTATTTTTAGATGCTCAAATTTCATAGAACGGGATATGAAAATTTTCGGGTCGGTTCGACAATTCGAGACGGGTAAGGTTTATCACATGATAAAAATATGAAACATTAATAAAAGAGTAAAATGCAATTTGCGTCCGAGTGCTTTAAAGGTGGGGTCAACTTGAGTCCCTAAAATGAAAATTTTGTCTTTTGAGTCCCTGACTTATAATTTGAGTCCATGCCGTCTGTTTTGTTAGTTTAACTATTAGGTCAAGGACAATATTAAAAAAAAAAAAACCTAAATCTAATTTTCAAGAACATCATCATCTTTAAAACATATTCATCATGAATACAAACAATATTAAGAACGCAGATCTTCAAATCCATTAACAATCTTCAAATAATGAACAATCTTCATCAAATTCCATCTTAATCAAACAGGAACAAAGAACCCAGATCTTCAAATTCATAAACAATCTTCATCTAGTTCAAGTTCATGAATAATCTTCATCAAACAAGAACAAGGAATCCAGATCTATCCATCTTCATCAAATTGCAAATTCACAACTTTAACCACACATTATTAAATTATAAAAGATATAAGCATAAAAAATAACTTCAATCAAAAATAAAATTTCGATATGTAAAAATAATCCATTAAAAAATAAAAGAATGGAAGAGAGTATATTGGAAAAGTAAGATCTTGGATTAGTAAGTTAACCCGTTCTTTGAGACTGGAAGGTATAGACGAGGGTAGTCCTCCAAGGATGTGCCGTCACGTAGACCGCCACGTAAGCGGGTGAGAGGATGGGCCTAAAGGGGATGAACCCCTTTATGCATGTATGTATGTATGCATGCATGCATGCATGTATGTATAGGTGTGTGTGAGGGGGTGAGGCCCGGCTTGGGCGGCTATGGGCGGACGAAGAGGACACCACCTGGACGGCGACAGAGCAAGGGGTGGCAAGGCTGGGGCGGCGGCAAGGGGATGGGCATGGGGACTAGCCCCATACCGTCCGGTCTGACAAAACATTGCACATTTATCAATTTACCAATTTTACTTTTCATGATAAATATTACATTCAATCATACATTAACTCGCCCATGGAATTATATCTTAGGTGGGATAAGTATTAGAGACCATGAGATCCTAGATTCGATTCCCACAAAGGGGGTTTTCTCATATTTATTGGGTTTCCTCCTGAATTGGTGTGTAGGCGGAGATGTATATGATCGGGTTAGAAAATGAGCACAAATGAAAACAAACGAACGCAAACAAGCATAAATGGAACATTCATGGTCATAAATGAGCACAAACTAAAATTTTAAATGAGCACAAATGTGTGAAGAACTGTTGATGAACACTTGCCGAATAAAATTTTATGTTCGTGTTCGTTCGTTAAGGAAATGAATGTGTTCATGTTCCTTTGTTAACTTTAGGTAACAAACATAAATGAACATTCATGGTCATAAATGAGCACAAACTAATGTTAATGAACATAAATGAAAACAAACGAACGCAAACAAACATTCATGAGCAGAATATATAATACACCAATACTTATTAAATATTTATTTGTCGAAATTTTAAAGTATTTAAATAAAATATAAAAACTGAAACCACTAATTAACTATGCAACACACTAACACGTTACCGAATATTCACGAACATAAATGAACGAACACGACCTCTATTCATGTTCGTTCATTTAACTAAATAAACAAAATTTCTTCTTCGTATTCGTGTATTTATTAAAAAACGACGAATTGTTTGTTGAGCGTCCGGTTCATTTGCAGCCGTGCATTTAATGTAGCAAACAGATATCTGTATTTAAATTTCCTTAGGCTCCACATCGTGTGCAATACTTCAAAACATTGTGACCGTGTGCCCACCAAAAGTGTAGAGCATGTTTGTGGCTCTAGTGAAGTACAACACGAGCTTTGTAGGACCAGAATGAACCACAACTTCGTTCTTGCCATGGACCAAGGCTCTAATAGCTAGGTATCAAGTGGTGTAGGCGGTCATGCCAAGCCCAACAAAAGACCATACTCCATAGTTATGGAAAGAGGGTATGAGGACTATAGTAGCACAACAAGCTCCAAATATATATGTCTATATCCTCTTGTCCAAATGATCATTTACGTAGTATATATTGTTGCATATATGATGCATCATTCGATATATAACCATAATTATTTATTAGATGACAAAAGAAAAATGTAATGTTTTGAAGTACGATATGGATCATGGTCAAAGAACAAGTTGACCTTGCAAAAGCTATGTGCTGTATGACACAGCCAAATAGAAGAAAATTCACTCATTTTGATATGATAAAGCTTTTAAACCAAAAAAAAACTTTAAATAAAAATGGGCGACAGGGCTAGAACACACGACCAATCCTTTTAAATTCCATCGCCTAATCACAAGACCATTGTTCATTTTATATTATGGGTTCACTCAAAGTTTTTTTATACACCCACTCTATTAAAATTTTGAAACTCAGTGGGTTCGAATGAACCCTGACCTATACATGTAGGTCCGCCCTGGCTTGCTGATACGATTTCTTCAACTCCGCCTAGTTATTCATAATCAATCAAACGCGATCAATTTTGTCCACAACTGGCTCTAGTTGGTCAACTCAGACCGAATTTGACTTAAAAAAAAAAAACATAATTTGAAAACTACACAAAAATACGTACGGCGTGGCATATCAAGACAGTAGCAGCACGATCGATTACGATCAGACTATACATCAACCGTAGTGATTCCGGATATAAATTTGAAACTACACAAAAATACGAACGGCTTGGCATATCAAGCAAAAGTTTTACATTGTCAATTCCAAATTTCATACACTTGCAAAAAACAAAATAAGAAGGAAAAGACATAAAAAATAGTTGTTAGAATGCTTTATGATGGACAATCTGTGTGGCTGCTCAGTACTTTGCCCTGCATCACGTTCCAAATAGGTGCAAAAGAAATGGTTAGGCCAAACATAGAAAACGTAGCAAGAAAAACTGAAAACATCATATCGATTGCCAAATGTATAATCTACCCAATGTATAACTCAATTAAACTACATATTAGTTCTACAAACACAGACACCCTTGTGATATGTAGCCAGAGAAAGTACATTATGGAATAGATTGCTTGAAATAAACACGCCACTCATCGATATACGCCATCTTGTCTTCATCCATGCTTGGTACTTTATCACATTTCTCTAGTTTTTCTATTATCTTGGCAGTCTTACCAAGAAGCTTTGCTGCAACCTTCACACTTGCCTCTCTTTTCTCTATCACACTTTCATGACATCTCATTGTTATGACTCGCGGTAGGTTTGTGAAGCAAGCACAGAATATGTCCGCAATCATGCCTTCTAAATGGGAAAACAACTGCTTTTTGGTCACTGGTTCTGCGTTGCTTTCAAACCTAAGCAAGATTGTTTGTGTGATTCGGTACATTGAATTGGCCGCAATCAACTCGTTAGGAGGGTTCTCTGGCTGTTCTCCATCGTTACTAGCTAAGATTTCAGTCACGATTTCTTTAGCTTTATCAGAAAAGAATTTAACAATCTCTGTTGCATCTTTCCCATTAAACACATGTTTTGCTAGAGGATTGTCCAACCACTTGCATATGTATTCGACCACATGCCATACGGACATACTGGCCTTTCGAAGATTTACATATTCGCTTGAACAATTAAGGCTTTCTTCCACAAGATGGGTGAACGAAAGACCTTCACCAACACCTCTTAACATGCTCTCAGCTATGTGCGTATGAATATTTGGGATGGAAACAGCGATGCACGTTAAGGTTACTATTGGTAAGCTCCAACTGTTTACAAATTCAGCAGGAAGCAGAGATTGAACATGATCAGTGTCGAAGATCTGTACTCCTTCGAATTCAGTAAATTTATCGAGAAGCTCTAAAAGATTGTTGTTTTGTTCCTTCTCAGCCTTTGATATGAACGAATTCATGGATTTTGAAATGCCCTTTAGTGTTTTTTCAGCAAGCTCTTTCCCATCGTCAATTTGCAAGACATACATGCTGAGGTCTTCATCTGTATCTTCAGTTCTTGAGGTGATGAGTGAAGTAAAACAACTGACCACAAATACCGGGACTACTGTCACTATGAGCCATATCAATTTACATAAAATGACAATCACCTTTTGCAATCCAATAGAAAAGCTTAGAAAGAGATTTCTTGAATTGTAGACGAGACTTCTAGATCTTCGATTTCTTGATGGAATAGGTACAGGGCTTTGTTTCCACACATGCAACTTTTGGATCCAGTATTTCTCAACTTTAAAAAACATGAAATAATTCTTATTCCATTTAGTTCCCAACTTGAAGCTGAAAACTGAAAAAGCTCTGCATATAGGAGCAATGATTCCCACCACAACTCCAATAGACTGTGTTATAAAAATGAGAGTTGTTGACCACTTGTATGGTGATCTACCATGACTCCGTGGTCCCACAGATACAGTGTAGAGCACTGTAAAAATGTTTATGACCAAAACTATAACACAAATTACAGCAGAAGCAGTGGATAATGGATCACTAGCCATCACAAATTGAGGGCTACCGGTTTCTCCCATGACCCAATACCTTCTCACATGTTGTGTTAGTTTCTCAACTGTAGACGTTTGATCATGTTGTAGACGTTGACCAGTTAAAGATATTTTGTTTGTGGCTCGATATTTAGTTTCTAAAACTTCCTTAAAAGTTGGAATTGTTATAGATGAAGCAATCATTATTGTTAGTAACAAGAGGATCATAACCGTATTGACGCCTGCAATAATAGTGAATCTGAAGTAAAATTTGCGTGACTCTAAAACAAGAGGATCAATAACACCGGTTTTTATCTGAATGCATATATTCACAATCATGGTGATAATGAAAATACACAAACCTATCATGTTTGCTAGCAGTGTCTTGTCGTCCATAGATGCCAAAGAAGGCATTAAGTTGGCCATCAACGTACACATGAATGCCAAACTTCCTAACTTGGCTAGTTGGTCCACGTAATCCGGCATCGGGCTACTTAGATCAACTGGCAGTTTCATGGCGACAGTTATGACCATGATAGAGGCAGCATTTAGAGAGAAATATTTGCAAGGAAACCAAAACTTTTTATTTCGGAAACCATGCAACAAATCAGCCGCCATGGCAAGGATGCACAAACCAGAAGCTATTGTAATATAGATCCCAATCCACACCATTGGTTCACTAAACTTGTCACTCTGTTCCATATAACAATCGAGGCTATAATCATCGCAGGGTGAATCCATGTTGGGATTTTTCAGAGAAGTTATAAGTTTAGTTGACGCTAAAACAGAAGATACGCATCTGTTTTATACAACTGGCAGGCAGATAGTAGGAAGAAATTTCGGTATTGTTACACTGAAACTTCCTTCCAGTGCAATTAATTAACGATGGACTAAACAGAAGATACGCATCTGTTTTATACAACTGGCAGGCAGATAGTAGGAAGAAATTTCGGTATTGTTACACTGAAACTTCCTTTCAGTGCAATTAATTAACGATGGACTAATCAGAGAGGACTTTGGCCACGAACCGAAAATAGAAGAGATGTGTAAGGAGTGGTTAAACACTTTGGAGTGGTAAACTAAAAAACCGACCAATCAGAGCGCACCATGTCAATCAGACAAAAGTGTTTAAACTTTGCTGAAAATTGTTGGCAATGGTTTAAACACTTGATGAAATGGTAAACTTTTTTTTTTTAAAAAGGAAAAAGGTGTGATTGGTTGAGATAGGAATAGACCCCACCCACAATACCCTCTCTCTCTCAATCATCTTCTTCCCCGAATCGGTATGCCATCCCCGCCCCTTTAACTTTGCCGATCGGTAAAGGGGTCGGCGGCGGTGTTCCCACTCGGCAAACCGAGTTTGCCGCCCCCTTTACCGCCCACTCCGGACACCCTCAATAGTCCAAACTTTGTGTGGCCAGATCTGTCATGCCTCTGTCATGCCTGGGGGTGTATGAAGTTTAGTGTCCTTTGGTGCCCTAAACCATCCCGCCTCCGTTAAAGGGGGCGCTATCCATGGCTTCCGCCAAAGGCATAGCGTGCGCGAGAGGAAGATATCAAGGGGCTCCCCTTCATCAATCAATCAGATTTTTTTTATTTATCTTTTTTTAATATAGTTAAAAGAGGCTTTATAATGGGCGTTATTTCACACCCTGTAAGTTAGCGATAAAGCCCCCTGCTTATGTGTCGCCTACGTGGTGTAATAAAGCTCCCAGGGCTTTAAACCACACCCTCTAGCCTTATCAATGAAATCTCATTATACCACACTGTGTGGAGGGGCTTGAAAATGGGTCATTATGCGACATGTGGACCACACGTTAGAATGGGGCGTGGTGTTTTAAAACGGACGGTGTGGCCCAGGGCATGGGAACGTGGCTTTTTTCGACCCGTGTGAAACACCTTTTGTATTTTATTATAATTAAAATTATATAAAATGTATTAAAAACTTATAAAAATATTACTAGTAATTAAACAAATACATAACACTAAAAAAACATTACATAAATTTTAAAAATATTACATAAAATAAAAATACCAAACTAAAAAACACATAATTTAAATAAAAAATCTAACGATTTCCCACGCCGAGCAGAGCTTGAATTCACGGTGGTGCACGTGCCTAAAGTTGATGAGAGCCACTTGAATGATGTCGTCCTCCCCGAGATCACCACCCTCAAGCTCAACGGCGGTGTGGATCGTCTCAAATCTTTCGCAATCAAGACGGATCGTCCTAAAACGAGACGAGAGGGAGTCGACGGTTCGGTTGTTCTCACCCGTATAGGCTTGAAAGTGTTGCCGAATTGTCCTCCAAAAAGGACCTCTCGAGCGCCTACCTGGCGTGTGGTGGCTCAAAGCTTCGACCCACGACTCGCAAAGTGCAATACCCTCTTCTTCGGTTCACGCAACAGCTGCCATCCACAGTTTTTTGGGTGAAGTGAAACGACATTGAGAGTTTGTATAAATTTGGGTGAAGTGGTGGAGTTTGTATAAAATGAATAAGTGGGTTGTATTTTATAGTGTGAAATTAGAACTTTTAAAAAAGGTAATTTTTTAAAAAAATTTAAAAGTTAACCGTTAGGGTTAAACGGCTAACATTCACGTCCATTAACTACGTGCCACGTCGGCTGCGAAATCTCTTTATCTTTAATTTGAAATTAATAGTTAAGATGAATGTAAAAAAATGGTGTAAGGGTATTTTTTTATAATCTATTTGTTAACTTTCTCTTCCCAAGGCATATACATATTCTTCCTATTTTTTAAACGTTCATAACTTTTTCATAGAACATTATTTAAAAAAAAATTGCACTATAAAATTAAGCATCTCTTTATCTTTAATTTGAACACCATAGTACTATATACAATATAAGATCTAAATAACCCAAAAAATTCTCTTAGATTTCTATACCGAATAACATTTTTGAGGTGGATTTTTTGTAATAGGTTTTTGTGCTGATTTTTTTTTGTGTTGAAATTTTTGTACTAGATTTTATTTTTTGTGCTGAATTTTTATACAAGATTTTTTGTATTGTATTTTGAGAAAAGAAATGGTTGACACTTTGTGTTTTTGACCGAAATATCCTAACATGTCATCTCCATAATCTTTCTTAGGCTACTTAGGCAAAACTCATTTTTTAATAGATCATTCCCCGCCAATGAAATAGCGGTGGAGTGGTTGGGGGAAAGAATTGGTGTTCCTTGTGACTCGGGTTCGATTCCCTCTCTCCTCATTATTTTCTGTGGCATCCAGGTGAAGAGAGAATACGGGTGGCGCTGGTTCGACTTGGATGGGAGGCGAGGTTTTACCAGGTGGAGGTTGGGTTTCCACGCATCTGGGGAGAGCCAAGGGGCTGGCAACGGTCGAGTAGTCGACCTTGGCCACAGCACCCGGTGTCATGGTGGTTGAAACATCGTTCCTTGCCGTTCAAAAAAAAAAAATCCCCTAGTATCCTCATCCCCTAAAAGAAGTGTTTTTTTCAAAAACAAAGGAAGTTGCCATAAATAAAACCAAAGATCGACCGTAGCATTAGACTATGGTGGGGGGTTTGGGTTGGCGGCATTGCTCGACACTTGTGAGTTGTGAGCTCTACCAGTCCACACCCAAGAAAGTGGGGTGTGGAAGGGGCGTGGCCTGGCGGCGTAAGGGTGCCATGTGGGATCAATTTTTTTTTATATTAATCATAGAATTTAATAAAGTAATTTTAAAAACACATTTTATTTTTATCAAATAACTACAATAAAGAAAATATATTACATCACCAAAACAAATCTATCATGCGAATCGCTTAAACTTAAAGAATCCATTATATATATATATATATATATAGGATTAGGTTCAAGAGTGAACACTAGTTTAGCTTGCGAACTGAGTGAACTAATCCTGGCCATACACATGTGTAGATCAATGGCCAGGATTTGATGTTGAAATACACTAGTGTATTTTACGATTTGATGATGAGATCCTGGCCATACACGCGTGTAGATCAATGGCCAGGATTTGTTCACTCAGTTCGCAAATACATTAGTGTTCACTCTAGATCCCCACCCTATATATATATATATAGATTGGAGGTTGATAGTGGTTTTTAATTTTTTTAGATAGTAAAAAATAGTAAGAATTGTTTGATTTATATAGAATATAAGTAAAAGATTTTTTTTTAAATAGCCATTGGCCAACGGCTATGCCAAACGGCTAGCCCAACGGTCCTATCTCACCAGCCAATCCAAGTCAGCCAACTCACTTTACCCCCCGCCCCACGTCAGGCTTCAAACCCACGCCAGCGGAGCAACGCCGTAGCCAACGCTAGCCCGGGGTGGTTTAGCCAGCGTTGTTTGGCATCCCCGCCTCACACCCCATAGTCTAAAGCTGGAAGCGACCATATCATAATACAATCCGTCTTGTTTTTTTTTTTTTTCCTTCGCCCCACACCCCATGGTCTAAAGCTGTTAGCGACCAAGCCATAATACAGACTGTCTTGTTTTTCTTCCTTCATTTTGTTGAAATGAGGACCACATTACTTGGAAGAAACAAACAGGACCGAAATTATATATTATATAATTATAATAATATGAGTTATACACCAATATTTACTACTGTCTAAAACCCGCACCACTTCGAAGGGTAACATGCCAACATCTTACTACATTTCTTAGTTGAACCACACTACAAGCCCTTCGATTATATATGTTATGTTAATCTTTCCCTTTTCATTATTATGTATTACTTCAATGTCAAATATTTGATCTCCTATCTTATACCAATATTTCATCCTTTACCCATTTTTTAATACAAATTTTTTATTTCAGATTGGGATCTATATTGCAATAGCTTCCGGTTTGTGCATCCTTGCCATGGCGGCTGATTTGTTGCATGGTTTCCGAAATAAAAAATTTTGGTTTCCTTGCAAATATTTGTCTCTAAATGCTGCCTCTATCATGGTATAAGCATTGCAACGAAACTGCCAGTTGGTCTAAGTAGCCAGATGCCAGGTTACGCAGACCAAACAGCCAAGGTAGGAAGTTTGGCATTCATGTGCACGTTGATGGCCAACTTAATGCGTTCTTTGGCGTCAATGGACAACAAGACACTGCTTGCAAACATGATAGGTTTGTGTATTCTCGTTATCACCCTGATTGTGAATATATGCATTCAGATAAAGATAAATATTGGTGTTATTGATAACGAGAATACACAAACCTATCATGTTTGCAAGCTGTGTCTTGTTGTCCATTGACGCCAAAGAAGGCATTAAGTTGGCCATCAACATGCACATGAATGCCAAACTTCCTACCTTGGCTGCTTGGTCTGCGTAACCTGGCATTGGGCCACTTAGATCAACAGGCAGTTTCATGGCGACGCTTATCACCATGATAGAGACAGCATTTAGAGAGATATATTTGCAAGGAAACCAATTTTTTTTATTTCGGAAACCATGCAACAAATCAGCCGCCATGGCAAGGATGCATAAACCGGAAGCTATTGCAATATAGATCCCAATCCACACAATAGGTTCGCTAAACCTGTCATTTTGTTCCTTATCTGCACTGAGATAACTATAGGGTGAGGGTATTGATACATACTTTTTAAGTGCACATCCCCCAGAGGTGGCGTATAGGGCAATAAGGGGAGTATATAGTGTGAAAGCAATTAATGTGTTTGAAAAAGGGTTTTGATAAGCCTCTCATTGCCCTATGAGAGGCGTATAAAGTTGTGGTAGTTGGAGCATTAAACCCTATACGCCTCTCATTGAGCAATGAGAGGCATATCGGCACGACTTTTGATGAATTTAAGGTATAATTACTGACATGAAAGGGAGTTCAGTCTGAAAAAGCGTGAAAGTGACCCATATGACCCTTATCGACTTATACGACCCTTATCGACCAAAAATGTTTATTTACCCAAGCTTACGGGATTTATTTGATTCAAAAATTTTCAAACTCATAAAATACCGATAAAACTGAAAAAATTCTCAAATAAAAACATTGGTTGAGACCGTGAAGCATAAAGATGTCGTTTTGGGACATTGGTAATATTTTTGGCGAAGATTCGAACCAGTCGTACGTCTCCGAAAGCGTTTGGTTATCCGGCATTGATCGAGGTGAGGAGGAGGTTGTGTCCGTGCCTCGTTGTGATGACGCCGGTGTGCGACCCGTGTTACCTGACTTGAACCAGGTGTTTGTAGATGAGGGGGAACCATCTTACATTGCCCAATGTTATCCGCGAAACGAATACGGGACTTACCATTCGTATACGGAAAACCAACACAAGTTAGAGTATGAGGAAGGTGCTAAGGAGTATGAGGAAAATGATAACGAAGTCGAAGAAGGTGCTAACGACTTTGAGGAAAATGATAACGAAGTCGAGGAATGTGCTAAGGACTTTGAGGAAAATGATAACGAAATCGAGGAAGGTGTAATGCACTTTGAGGAGGGTGTTGACGACGACGAACCTGCTAACGAGGAAGGTGTTCACGATGACGAACGTGCTAACGAGGAAGGTGCTAATGATGAGAAAAAAACAAAAAAAGGTATGACATAATCGTCAATTACGTGTTATTCGTGTTATATAATGTTGATATAATTTTAGAGTGAAAAAAATGATTTTGTATATGTGTTATTCGTTATATATAATTTTTATTAGGTAGGAGAAATCTAGAAAATGTTTGACCCGTCCCGACCTTAACTCGAACCCGACCCGAAAATTGTGTCATACATATTAACCCGATTTTGTTATCATTTTGGTGAAATATTATAGTTATATATAATTTTTATTAGGTAGGAGAAATCTAGAAAATGTTTGACCCGTCCCGACCTTAACCCGAACCCGACCCGAAAATTGTGTCATACACATTAACCCGATTTCATTATCATTTTGGTGAAATATTATATATGTTCTGGTAAAATATTTTGTTAAAAATAGATTACTTAGGCTTGTAAATGAACCGAAGGAACACGAACGAGGCATGTATACTGATTAAAAGTAGAAAATGTATGACACGAAATTTCATACAAACCCAATAATGTGTCATACATATTAACCCGAACCCGATGTTGAACCCGAGTTTTTTTATTGTTTTTTCGACAAATTAATATATTAATTTCATTTATGTGGATTTCTAATGAACCTTTTTTTGAGGTATTTGGGTCACTTGAAGAATTGGGTATACAAAAGAGAAGTTGCGAAAGGTTACGTCATTGTGACCCAACGAACGATAACAAAAGGCGAAGGTTCGTCAACGAACGATAACAAAAGGCGAAGGTTCGTCTGCAAAACATGGAGCCTACAAATATACATTTAACCATAAGAAAACAGTACCCACATAGCGTGTGCATTCTACAAGACGTACAAAACATGATTAAAAAGATTAAACCCAAAATGTACGGCGATCGAACTCCAATGCAGATATTGGAGAGCATGTTGCAAGAAGAAAGGTACGTTTATTTCACCAGAGTGAATCCCTCCACAAACGCGGTCAAGGAGGTTTTTTTCGTTCATCCGGACTCATACAACATGTGGCGTGCATTCCCACATGTGTTGATGATTGATCCTACCTACAAGACAAATGAGTATAAGCTTCCGTTTATTCAAGTTGTGGGTGTGACATCGACACACAAGTCTTTTTGTGTGGCTCATGCGTTTGTCTCTAAAGAAAAAAAAGATAACTTCTTATGGGTCCTGGAGAAGCTCAAAGGATTGTTAGTAGATTGCATGGAGCCACCTGTAATTGTAACAGATAGGGATCAAGATTTGATGAATGCTTGCGATAAAGTATTCCCAAAAGCTTCCAAATTGCTATGTAGGTGGCACATCTCACAGAATATTCTAAAACACTGTCGGGCAAAATTTACGGATGAAGACTGGAAAATATTCAAGCTTTCTTGGTCTCGACTGTGTAGTTCTCCCACTCCGACGCTATACAATTATAACTTTGAGCGGCTTTTCACGTGACTGGTTAACAACGAACGATCAGGTACATATTATATTAGTTTACATACATTTATCCATACATATATACATACAAACATTACAAATCATTGTATTCAATTTTTTTTCAGGTGTTCTGGATTATTTGTATGATGTGTGGCTGAAAGATTATAAAGAAAAGTTCGTTTCAACTTGGACTAACACAGTCCCCAATTTTGATCAACATACAACCAACAGAGTTGAAAGCCAGCATTCTAAGTTTAAGAGATACATTAAAGGGCCAAAAAACTCGCTCCATAGACTTGTGTGTCTTGTTGGCAAAGTTGTAGAGTCACAAAAGATACAAATAAAACTTAGTTTTCAAGAGAGCAGATCCGTGCAAATGGGGGACCACAAATTTCCATTTTTTGACAACCTACGCGGTAATGTTTCTGAAAAAGCCTTAGAGTTGTTGGTTGTCTAGAGGAAGAAGCTACATGCATTGAGGGTAGGGGGACTTGTGGCCACCAGCTTTCTACGGGTTGTGGGTTGCCATGTGCTTGTCAGATGGAGTGGTGGGAAAATACAGGTAACATAATAACTATAACATATGCTTCGATCCATAGAATACAATCATCATTATACTTCATGTTTTAACAATGATTCTTGAAAAACATATTGCAAAATTCCACTTGCAGCGATAGACAAATTCTGGACAAAACTTGATTTTTCGACAGAAAATCTTAATCAAGACGAGTGTAATATTCAGGCGGAAATGGATAGACTCATACAGCAACTACAGACGCAACCACCTCTAGTGTTAAAAAGTATGTTGTCGAGGATGAAAGCGGTGTTGAATCCAAGTATGACTGACCATCAACTGCCTGAGGTACGACAAGATACCCGAGGCTGCCCAACTACGAAAGCAAAACAACAAAAGAATGAAGACCTTGCGAGACGTAAAGATAAACAACTCGAATCACAGAGGAACGACTACACTCAAAAGCCAAATGTGTGACGTAGTCGTTCAAAGAAAAGCAAAGAAGAAAAAAATACACTTCCGATTATAGATAAAGACTTACCACTGTTGGCCGGGCACAGGTACATACGTATATACATACATATATTTATAATTCTTTTTCAATTTTTTATTTTTTAATATTTTTTAGTTTTTTATTTTTTTGCCAATTATAGGTACAAAAACATGATCGAGCGTTTTAAGGATTGGCTTCCATCTAGCTATCGGAGATACATAACAAATATCGAAGATGCCCAGCCGGACGGTAACTATGGGTTTCGATCCATAGATATGGGTTTGGGGTATGACCAGAAACAGTGGAAGTGGGTCCGCCAAGAGCTACTCGACGAGATCTTCATTAACAGAAAGCGTTGGGGGCATATACTCGAATCATTGGACAAGGGTTTGTTATGAAAATGTGCATCGATTGATAAATTGGTTAAATGTTGAACCTACACCTATGGCATGCTGGATGGTGTTGCCCTACACAGGGTTGTTGGTGGCTCAAAAATTTGGGGTGATTGTTCAACATTTAAGCAATGGTGTTTGCCAAACTTACTTCCCGATGTTCGATGGACCGCAGGTTTCCCTGAACCATTCCATTTTAACGATTGCTTATGTCGAAAATGGACATTTCATCATGGTTAAGTTAACGGATGATACCCCGATGCCAGTACCAAATGGACTTTGGAATATATACCGAAGTATGGAAGCTATGGAATGGGAGACAATGTACATGTCTCGTATTGCACAGGGTAGGGCGTTACTACGTAGTAATAGAACTCGACAAAAAGAAGTTATTGACTTGTATTAGGTGTAGCATCCGTGAAACATAGTGTACGCAACAAATTTATTAATGTTTCTCTTTAATATAATTTAAATATATTGTAACATCCGTCAAATATAGTGTATGCAACAATTTTTTTATGAAATTTTTTTAATTAAAGTGCTTCATATAAAAGAAAGGAGTACAAAATAAAAGAAAACTATTGTTTTAAAGGGATTTAAAATTGTTGACTCAAACTAAAAATGAAATCTGGTATTGTTTTTTTTAATAAAAGGAATTAATTTTAATATAAATAAATGAATAATAAAAAATGTCAAAAATGCAAAAAACCGGCCATAAACCAGTTTCAACGCGGCTCGAACTCGTGACCTCCCAGTTAAATGCACCCGTCCCTTCCACTGGGACAAGTGTCTCACCCATTGATTATCCCGATTCTTTTTCTCTTATACTAAGTTTCATAGATTCAAAAAGGAAAGTACAACTCCTATACGCCGCTCATTGAACCATACGGCTCTCATTGACCGCAAACATTTTCCCAACTTCAATACATGGGTAAAATAGATCTAAAATTTGAAAACTCACACATTAAAACACCAAGAACACACACACAAACGCTCTGGACCACACGATTTTCACAAGACAAACTCTGGACCACACGATGAAGGTTAGTTTGTATTCCAAATTTTATTGCTTAATCTACAACCTTTTTTTATTTTTTGGTTTTATTTCCGCAGTTTGTGGTGGTATTGGGTTTGACGGCGGTGGGGGATTGACGGCGGTGGGGGATTGGTGGCTGTGGGGATTGACGGCGATGGGAGATTGACTGTGGTAGGGAATAACGGCGGTGGTGATTTACGGCTGTGGTGGTGGTGGTGGTGGGGATTGACGAATGTGGTGGTGGTTAGGCGGGTGTGGTGGTGGCTGTGGTGGTGGGGATTGACGGCTGTGGTGGTGGTTAGGCGGGTGTGGTGGTAGTTGTAGTGGTGGTGGTGGTGGTGGCTGTGGTGGTGGTTGTGGTTGTGGTGGTGGTGGTGGTGGTAGTATAACCCTACCTGACCCCCGGCGCGACACGTTTGCCGGGTCTAGACATATCATCGTTTTTTTTAAATGTGCATATGTTATTTTTATTATTATATTTATTATTTTTAACAATATATTTTCGGATGTCGGGTTGATGCTATAATTGTATGTTTTATTAACAGGATATCGAAAGTCAATGTTTTGATGGTGGTGGTAGTGTAATTCTTATGGAGAAGTACATTGTGTTCATATTTCATATTCAAACGCTTAACTGCGTTCGTATTCCAGATTCATGCACCGGAACATCCTAACGACAATGCTTCTGCACCCACAATCTCGAGGGAGAACTCCTTCTATATGGATTGGTGGAAGCGGATACTTACCGGTGAATGTGAGGGTGTGATTCATGCACTGGAATGTCCTGGAACGTACACCAATGACAATGCTTCTGCGTCAGCAACCTCGAGGGAGAACTCCTTCGGTATGGATTGGTTCTTCATGCTGTGGAACCGGTTACCGAAATTTCTTCTGCAACAACGAGGGAGCGCCAGATCAGGTCGGAGGTTCTTCATGTGGTAATGGGGAAGCGGAAAGCACGTTTACCATGGAACGCATCCTTAAACTTGATAGCAACAATATGGTGACCGAATAGAGATCTCAATAACCTATACAGTTTGCAAGACTTTAAGAATATGTAACAGTTAGCGATTTAGGGTTTAGGATTTAGTGTTTAGTCGTTACATTTTGTATTAAAATGACATGTTTTGTGTATTAATACAAAACGATATTTCGTGTATTTATTGCGTTATGGTTAATAAATGACAAGTGAAAAATAATTAAAGACATAATAATAATTAATAAATAAAATATTTGACATTTTATAATACACACAATTCATTTCATAATATATCGTAACGAGTCAAAGACCCGGCCCGACCCATTTGCCGGGACTAGATATAATTGATAAATAAAAAATTTGACATTTTAAATGTGCATATGTTTTATTATTATTATTATTATTATTATTATTTATTAGTATTATTATTATTATTTATTATTATTATTGTTATTATTATTATTATTGGTCAATGAGCAACTCAATATGTGCATATGCTTTATTATTATTACTATTATTATTATTATTATTATTATTATTATTGCTATTATTTATTGTTGTTATTATTATTTATTATTATTATTGTTATTATTTATTGTTGTTGTTATTATTATTATTATTATTTATTATTATTATTATTATTATTATTATTATTATTATTATTATTGGTCAATGAGCAACTAAATATGTGCATATGCTTTATTATTATTATTATTATTATTATTATTATACGATACGTCGGGCCAAAACGTATTCAAGCAATGGTGTTTGTCAAACTTACTTCCCGTTTGTTCGATGGTCCGGAGGTTTACCCGAACCATTCCATTTTATCGATCGCTTATGTCGAAGGTGTCTATTTCATCATTGCTAAGTTAACGGGATGATTGCCCAATGTCGGTACGAAATGGACTTTGAAATACCTCACCGACGTATAGAAACTATGGAATGGGTGACAATGTACAGGTATCGTATTACACAGGGTAGGGCGTTAGTAGATAGTAATAGAACTTCACGAAAAAGAATTTGTTAACTTGGCAAAGGTGTAACATCCGTGAAATATAGTGTATGCAACAATTTTTTTATAAAAAAATTATTAATTAGGGTGTTTTATAACATAAAAACCCTTAATTACCACACATTTTTTTTAAAATTAATTTCATATGAGTCGTATAGGGCAATGTGACTCATATACAACTCCTATAAGGTGCTCATTGGCCAATAAGCATCCCCTGGTGGACACCTTATGAGTGTCTCATTGACCAATAAGCCACCCCTGATGGTTTCCACTTTTATCAAAGGTGGACACCTTATGAGTGTCTCGTTATGCATGGAGACATGGAGCCTCAGGTTGACCAGGGGCATCCGAAGGAGCCGCCACAGATTCCACAACGCGTTTATCATGCAGTGCGGTTGCCTCAGTCCACCCAACGTCTCCTAGAGAGGGTGGTGGCGGGTCAGGATGGTTTGATGGCGAGCTGGACACAGCAGTTTCAGCGGATGGACAGGCGGATGGATCGGATGGAGGATTTGATGGAGTGGGTGATGGCTAGTGAGGCCGAGAGACGAACCCAGGCGGGGTTGGCTGTTCGACCCCCGCCACATCCACGAGTGTATCCGGGTATCGACATGGAGGCAGGTCCGTCCGGGACGCAGGCAGGTGGTGGGGATGATTCTGACGACACCGATGAGGACATGGAGGATTAGTATTTGTATTTGTTGGGTGAATTTTATTTTGTTAAACATTTGTGGGCATGTATGAACAAATATTTATTTCTTTTTGTTTATTTTGGTTGTGTTGGGCATCTATGGACAAGTATTTATTTCATTTTGGTATGCTTAAACATTTGTAACTTGATGAATGTTTGTTCGTTTGGTTATTTATGGTTAGTTATTTATGCTTAGTCGACTTATTATAAAAAAACAACATTTTTTTAAAAAAACTTAATATATATAATAATATTAAAAAACGACATTTATAACTAATATTCGATTACATGTCATGCATAAACTTACATACTAACAATGAAAAATAACAAGACAAACAACACAAAAAAAATAAAAATCCAACTGATTACCAAACAAAGTTCCCTCTTACAAACAACCCTTGAATGAATATCTTCAAACTCCGCTTCTTGCAATTTATAAATTCGAACCTCCTCTCTCAAATACTTGACTTCGTTTTGAAGCACAACCTTCGTATCCATCAGTTCTTTGATGACCACACATGCCCGACGACACATGGGAGGATCGACCCACACAAAGAAGTTGCACTTAGAACACTGACACGAAAAAAAATCACTAATATACAAGGGTTAATGGAAAAAAATACATTAAAAATTCGGGTAAAACAACCATTGTGATTAAAAACATACCATACTGTGACAAGTGTAAAATTGACGTCCGGGATTAGCTTCAGTCCAAGATGTTCTTAGTGCAGCCGTCCTACCACATTTGCAAACAACCATTGTGAATTTGTGATTGTGAAGATGGTGTATATTTCTGTGGCAAGTAAGGATGACAAAAATACCCGACATTTGCAACCAACATATACAAGCTTTTAAAAAAAACAAACCAATATGCCGCTCATAGGCCCATACGCGCGTATTGTGGGTACGGAGGCTGACAACTTTTCAGCCCATATGCCTCATATAGCCCGATGAGACCCATATCCACCTACTTTTTCTGAAAAGTTGACAGGACATTTATGACACCCCACTTGCATACGACTCTCATCGACCCATATGGGTCTCATTGAAGTTCAGATTCATTTCTTTTTATAGTTTAACTGAACAAGTACATATCTAAAAGTTATTTTTTGGACGAGTTCTGGATCACACGATGACAATTCGAAAGGGGACCACACGCGTCTCTCGTATAGTTTTCGCTCTCGTATCGGTCTATACGGTCGGAATATTCAAGGTTTGTTTTTTTGTGGTTTTATTTTGGCCGTTTGTGGTGGTGTGGGGTTGTGGTTGTGGTAGTGGTGGGTCGGCTGTGGTGGTGGTGGTGGGTCGACTGTGGTGGTGGTGGGCCGGCTGGGGTGGTTGTGGTGGTGGGGGTGGGTCGGCTGGGGTGGTGGTGGCGGGTCGGCTGTGTTGGTGGTGGTGGTGGTGGGTCGGCTGTGGTGGTGGTGGTGATGGATAGGCTGTGGTGGTGGTGGTGGGTCGGCTATGGTGGTGGTGGTGGGTCAGCTGTGGTGGTGGTGGTGGAGCAGGTGATGGTGGTGGGTCGGCTGTGGTGGTGGTGGTGGGTCGGCTGTGGTGGTGGTGGGTCAGCTGTGTTGGTGTTTAATTTTTTTTTTCTTAATTTTTACAATATATTTTCGAATGCCGAGTCTAATGTTAAATTGTATTTTTTATTAACAGGATATCGAAAGTCGGTGTTTTGACGGTGGTGGTAGCGTAATCCTTTTGGGGAAACTACGTTCGTATTTCAGATTCATGCAGTAGAACGCCGATCTAGGATTACGTGTTATCGGAATAGCCTGTTGCCTCATCAGCTCCCAGTGACCCTAGCCAACGCGGTCTGCCCTGTAACATGTCCTTCCAAGAGAGGAGTTCATTAGTGTTATCATGAGCCTTCCACCAACGGGAATGCCACTTCGCTCACCATCCTGACAAGACGCAGAAGACTGGACGGTGGTTGATAAAGGAAATCCCAACTCCACCGCTCCAACCTCCTGATCCCTTGTGCCATCTCAGTGTGGTAGATGTGAAGCAAAATCCCGTTGGAAGTTAGGGTTCGGTACGCAATTCCAAGACAGCCGGCCTGTCTTTGTATTGTGTATGTTGCACCCATCGTTTTCCTGTACAGGAATTCAAAAATATGTAACAATTAGCGATTTAGGGTTTAGGGTTTATTCGTTACATTCTGTATCAAAGTTACATGTTTTGTGTATTAATATAAAACGATGTTTAATTACATTTTGAATTACGTTTCTTGTTACGTTATGGTTAATAAACGAGAATTGAAAAACAATTAAAGACTTTCAGAATTTGACATTTTTTAACATACACATTGCGTTATGGAAACAACTAAACACATAATAATAATTGATAAATAAAAAAGTTGACATTTAATAAAATGTTATAAAATACTCATTTAATAAAATTTGGCATTTAAAAGTTTGACAATTAAAGACGTAATAATACTCATTTAGTAATATTAAATAAAAGTCGTTTAACAAAAATTTTACATTTAAAAATTTTGACAATTAAACACATAATAATAATAATTCATAAATAAAAAACTATGTTATAATATATACAATTTGTTTTATAAAAAAATGACATTTAATAATATTTATAAAAAATTGGCATTTTATAATATACACGATTCATTTCATAAAAATATGAAGTTTTTATAATCCTAACACAATTTTTTATAACAACATTTTATTAAAAAAAATTGATTTTCTTAGATAAATATTTCACAACTTCCCCATACAAATACCCTATCAAAATAAAGTTCCTTACATCCCAATCATTGGTAATCATTGGCTGACACCCAATGTGTAGGATAAATTACAAGTTGTGTAGGATAAATTTCAATGTGTAGGATGAATTTCGAAATATATGTAAGATAACTTTTGATGTGTATAGGCAAAAAAAGTTAGTGTGGAGGATAATAGTCTTTATGACTAATTAATTAGTAAAAAATGATAATAAATGAGATACGTGAAAAAACTATTTAATGTTTTACAAAATTACCCTTTGTTCTTTTTCTTCTCAATTAAATTTTCTTCTCAAATGAACATTTACCTGCTAGTGGAGCTGGGATGCTTTCGGCTGCTGGATTATCAGTCGATGCTGGTGGGTCTAAAATGATTAAGCCACTAAGCCTAGCTCCACAACCTATTACCTCCACAAAGAGTAGAACTTCCGAAACCCGAGAAAGTTAAGCTGCTAAGCCTTGCTCCTCCACCTGCCGCCACTCGGAAAACAAGGTCACTAATCCCACCACCACCCAACGACCCTGCTGCTGTTCGGACGACATCTATAAATCACAAGGAACTGCAAAGAGTTCTATAGATGCTTTTACTGATCTCTCTCAGATTGAGTTATACAGATGCTTTTACTATCTTTTTTTAAATCTTAAGTACTGCTTGGATTGTTTTATTTTCATGTGACACCCCAGGAAAACCACGAAACAACACAACACAACTAGCTTCCTCAGTAACCACGTGCTAAATTTCGGGACGAAATTTCTTTCAAGTTGGGGATAATGTGACAACTCGAGTTTCAAGGTCTCTATTCGGCTTAACATGTTACTTACTTGCAAGTGTGTTTTTATAATTACTTGATGTGCAATACATGTGTTGTTTGTAGATGGTAGTATACATGATATGTGTATGGATGTTATATATATATATATATATATATATATATATATATATATATATATATATATATATATATATATATTGTTTGGATTATTGGATTATATAATTAAAAACAAGATGGTGGGGCTCTAGCCGAAAACCCCACCCACGAAAACACCCATGATGAAAACACTTTAAGTGTTTTCGTCAACTGCTAAATATCGAAAACAACTCATGGGCTTCGGCCCAGTAGTGATTGAATATAGGGTCTGTTTATTATGTGCACACGAATTCGATAATTGGAAAACCCTAAGCACATCTCCTCTCTCTCTCGTTTTTCTTTGAAACCGACGGCAATTATCATAACCATTGAATCATTCGGGTCCTTCGTTCCAGTCATCATACATCTCGGTCAGTAAAAGAAAAACCATTACTTGTCTTATTATGTTAGTCAATATCCCTTAGTCATGCATGTGCTATGTCTTGAAAAGGGCAGTCAATCGGATAAGCATGTACTCATATTTGCATGGGATTGTCAGAAGTCATGTGTTTACTATATGTGTTTTTAAATTGGATATAATATGTTAAGTGCTATCATTAGTCAATGACTAGGGTTCCACACATACTGAAATATGATTTGATGTAACATGGAATACTATTATATGATATTGGTTTATAAATAGGATTTGTTGTTTCTGTCGTGAATCATGATTGAAAAGATTTGATGTTATGAAGGCCATTGTTTAGGCTCCAGTGCATGTCCAACTAATGTTTGATGATAATAATAAATTGATGGTGAATGATTATGCATAACTGTTACTTGAATGGGTTAAATTGATACTGATTCTTACGATAAAAATGGTGATCTAACCATGTAACTGATAGAAGGTATTTTGGGTGTTGGGAATACGTAACTGCTGTTGTTGATGATGAGGTAACCAACGAAAACACAGGGCCCCGACGAAATCACTTGGGATTTCGTCACCTGAGTGATTTCGCCAAAGTGGTGTTTTCGCCAGAAAAGGGATTTCGCCCAAAAGTGTTTTCGCAAACAAGTGTTCACTGTATATGTGATTTCGTCCATTATCTAGAACAGTAGTTCTATTAGTTTATTAACGCTGTTGAACATGTCAAGTATGTTAGTATGTTAACTAGGTTATGTTAACTGTGCTATGCATGCCAACTATGTTAAGTATGTTAAGTGGGTTAACTCAGTCAAGCATGTTAATTTTGATTAACTCAGTTAAGCTTATCATGTCTGTAAATTGATAATTCATGTTAGATTAGACTGAGAATCCAATTACGTGAAGCATGAGATGTGTGAAATTGAATAACTGGTTACGTGTTACTTGATGTTAACCATCCAGTACACTTAGTGACTTGAATTGCATGTTAAACTTTACCAACATGAACTGATTGAGTATACGTGCATACTATAGGACTTGATTGATTACTTGTGAGCACATAGTTTAGCATACCGAGCAAACCAAGGTGAGTTCACACTCCTAAGGCATGGGATTCCCGGTGGGCTGGGAATGGGATTGAATATCTACTCGAACTATCATCACTATTAAACTACTTACTACTGTCCTAAGATTGAAGGGCACGTACGTAAAACCTACGTACACTCATACTTACTACTGTCCTCGGATTGAAGGGCACGTACGTAAAACCTACGTACACGACCATAAGACCATCAACTCTATCAATTGGAGTCCCTCATTTATCGACTTAATCGCCAAGGCCTATGGCGAGCGGGTCATTAGTTAATAGCGCTATTAGGTTTAACAAACCTCACACCGTGCCAGTCGGACGGGCGTGTACTAATGGACTATGGGCAAAGGGTCAATGTTGATAGACATTGACTTAGGGCACCTCTTACATTTTCGTAGCAGTCAATACGCGTGGTCTAGTAACACATGGGAAGCCCCCACTAATCTTCGCAAACATGTCTGGGAGACCGCGATACGAATCAATACGATACATGGTTTACAAAACGAACATATGATTTACGAAACGAATGCTATATCTAAACAACCAACTGTGAACTCGCTCAACTTTGTTGTTGATTCGTTGCTACATGCCTTACAGGTCTCTAGGTACTCATGGAGCTTGCACAGGGAGGCGCGGTCGTTGTGGGACATGGCAGTGTGTGCCATGCATAAAACATTACTTTATTTCGTACTTAATACTTGCAATGGGTTTTACAATTATGCTTCCGCTAAACACTTAACTACGTTTTGGTTTGAAACACCTTTCATATTGTGTGGTTGAATTTTACGTATTACTTGTTATGTTCAATATGATTGGTGGCTTGATCTTGGTCAGTCACGCCTCCAAGCGGTGATACTCCGCGTGTGGATTTTGGGGGTGTGACAGATTGGTATCAGAGCCATTGGTTATAGTGAACTTGGTTTTAACAAGGGAAAAAGTTTTTGTTAAAACCAGACTATAACCTGAACAGTGCTCAACAATCCACAACGACGCTTCGCTCCACGTGCAAGACTCGACATTCTAGGTGATATGGTTTATGTTATATTGCCTACTTGCTAGTTACATAGAACATTGCTCATGATATGGTTAGATAACATAGTAGCCATTGTTTGCAACAATGCGTGCTTGCTCCCTTCTGTCACTCCACACTTACACACATTCGCGACACCTTTCCTACTTGTGTTTCCTTCGATGTGAAGATCATGAGTGGATGTGTGAACCTAACTCAAGCCCATCTGATGGCTCTTATTAACAAACAAGTTACGGCAGCACTCGCAGGCGCTCAGGCAGGAGGTATAACCTGCTATTCCGAACCTATCCTAGGATGTTAGATCCTACTCTCATGACCCAACTCTCGCGCTTAACCCTGTCTTTTCTTCCTCGCGCAACAAGATCAGAACGCTCAGCCACCTGTATGCACATTCAAAATCTTCATGGATTGCCGACCTGGTACTTTCTGTGGCACTGAAGGAGCCGTTGAACTCCTCCACTGGTTCGAGAAGCTCGAATCTGTCTTCGAGATGTGTGAATGCCCTGAGGCTCGCAGGGTAAAGTTTGCTACCGGAACACTCGAAGGTGCTGCGTTAACCTGGTGGAAAGCACATATTCAAATGTTAGGGCCGATAGCTGCTAACGCCACACCATGGAACGACTTTAAGGATCTGATTAAGGAAGAGTATTGCAGTCGTGACGATATCCACAAGCTGGGAGTGGAGTTCTTCAATTTACAGATGACGGGGTCTGAAATTGAGGCTTAGTACCTGAGATTTAAAGCCATGTGACATCTGCCAACCTTGCCACTATCCAGGATGTTACTCGTCTTGCTCATCGTCTCACAGACCAGGCAGTGGAACAGAACAAGCTGCCTAAGCGTATCGGTGCTACTACCACCACTACTACTTCAGCTACTCCCAGTGACAACAAACGAAAATGGGATGGAACCTCCAGCAAGGGTTCGACTACGGTTCAGTCCCAGGCACAGCAGAGAAAGATCGATGACTACCAGAGTCCTGGTCAACAATCTTCTGGTAGTCAAGGGCATGGTGGATATCGAGGAAATCACCCAAAGTGCAATAGATGCAACAGACACCACAGTGGTCAGTGCAACAAGGGACGTTGTCAGAGGTGTCTCAAGATGGGTCATGAAGCTAAGGATTTCAGGAGCTCACGACCTGCGAATCAGAACCGACAACAGCAGCCACAAGCTCCACAGAATCAGCAGCAACATCAGGGTAACAAGGGATGTTATCAGTGTGGTGCTGAAGGTCACTTCAAGAGGCACTGCCCACAGTTGAACCAGAACCAGAATCAGAACAACAACCAAGGAAATGGGAACAATAATGGAGGCAACAATGGGGGTAATAACGATGGCAATGGTGCCAGGGGTCGAGTGTTCGTGATTGGTCAGGGTGATGCTAGGAATGACCCCAACGTTGTGATGGTTTCGACATCGTTAGTGGTATGGATTGGCTACCTCAACATCGAGCAGAGATTCTTTGCAAAGAAAAGATCATCCGCATTCCTCGTGCTGGTGAAGAACCTTTGGTAATTCATGGTGACAAGGGTGGTGCTGTTGTGGGCATCATTTATTTCCTTAAGGCCCAGAAGTGTTTACGTAGGGGCCACGCAGCTATCTTAGCCCTCGTGACGAATGCACCAACGAAGGAGAAGAGAATAGAATACATTCCCGTTGTACGAGATTTTTAGAGGTATTTCCTGAGAAATTACCTGGACTTCCGCCCCATCGTCAGGTCGAATTTCAGATCGAGCTAGCTCCTGGAGCAGCACTCATAGCCCGAGCACCTTATCGCTTAGCTCCAACCGAACTAGAAGAACTGTCTAAGCAATTGCAAGAACTCTTGGAAAAGGGTTTCATTCGTCCTAGCTCTTCGCCCTGAGGAGCTCCAGTATTATTTGTGAAGAAGAAAGACGGTACCTTCCGCATGTGCATAGATTACCGTGAACTTAACAAGGTGACCGTGAAGAATCGCTATCCTCTTCCACGCATTGACGACTTGTTCGACCAGCTGCAAGGGTCGAGCTACTATTCAAAGATTGATATGAGGTCAGGCTACCATCAACTGAGAGTCCGGGACGAGGACGTCTCCAAAACAGCATTCAGAACTCGCTACGGCCATTACGAGTTTCTGGTCATGACATTCGGGTTAACAAACGCGCCTGCAGTCTTCATGGATCTTATGAACAGAGTGTGCAAGCCTTACTTGGATAAGTTTGCTATTGTTTTCATCGACGACATCCTGATCTATTCTAAGAGTCAGGAGGAACACGAGCAGCATCTGTGGATTATTTTGGAACTACTTCGAACAGAGCAACTTTATGCTAAGTTTTCGAAATGCGACTTCTGGCTTCGTGAAGTCCATTTCCTAGGCCACGTGGTAAACAAGGATGAGATTCATGTTGATCCATCCAAGGTAGATTCGATCAGGAACTGGCCTGCACCCCGTACACCAACAGAAATCCGCCAATTCTTGGGTTTGGCGGGCTACTACAGAAGGTTCATCAAGGATTTTTCCAAGATTGCGCAACCTCTCACCTTACTAACCCAGAAAGGAGTCACTTACCGTTGGGGTGAGCCACAAGGATTTTCATTTCAGCACCTAAAGGATAGACTTTGTAGCGCACCTATTCTCTTATTGCCTGAAGGCACAGACGATTTTGTGGTTTATTGCGACGCATCCATTCAGGGACTTGGTTGCGTGTTGATGCAACGTGACAAGGTCATTGCTTATGCGTCACGTCAACTTAAGATTCAAGAAAGGAACTACACTACGCACGATTTGGAGCTGGGAGCTGTTGTTTTCGCACTCAAGATATGGGGACATTACCTGTACGGTACCAGGTGCACCATTTACACTGATCACAGGAGTCTCGAGCATATCTTCAAACAGAAGGAGTTGAACATGCGTCAGCGTCGATGGGTCGAGCTTTTAAACGATTACGAATGTGCTATAAAGTACCATCCGGGAAAAGCCAACGTGGTGGCCGACGCCCTCAGTCGAAAGGATACTACACCTAGGCGTGTACGAGCGTTACAACTCACCATCCAATCTAGTCTTCTTTCGCAGATACGAGATGCTCAGGTAGAAGCATTGAAACCAGAAAACGTCAGGGCTGAAGCCCTACGCGGCTCAAGATAGCGGTTAGAACAAAAGGAAGACGGTGCCTACTACGTTACAGGGCGCATTTGGGTCCCACACTATGGAAACTTACGCGAGCTTGTAATGGATGAAGCACATAAGTCTCGATACTCGGTACATCCTGGTTCGGATAAGATGTACCACGATCTCAGAACCACGTATTGGTGGCCTAGCATAAAAGCTCACATAGCAACTTACGTTAGCAAATGTTTGACTTGCGCGAGAGTCAAGACTGAATATCAGAAACCATCGGGCCTACTCCAACAACCAGAGATACCACAGTGGAAATGGGAGCAAATTTCCATGGATTTCTTTACTGGCCTACCTAGATCTCAACGTGGAAATGATACTATTTGGGTGATCGTGGATCGACTCACAAAGTCTGCACACTTCTTGGCTATCAAAGAAACAGACAAGTTCTCCACTCTAGCAGACGTATATCTTAAGGAAGTGGTTTCGAGGCACGGGGTGCCAACCTCTATTATCTCTGATCGTGATGCACATTTTACTTCTGAATTGTGGCAAGCAATGCACAAATCCTTTGGGTCACGTTTAGATATGAGCACAGCTTATCACCCGCAAACGGATGGGCAGTCTGAACGCACCATCCAGACCCTTGAAGACATGCTTAGGACATGTGTGATTGACTTTGGCAACGGTTGGGAAAAACATCTGCCACTAGTGGAATTCTCGTATAATAACAGTTACCACACCAGCATTCAAGCACTTTGTTGGGCAGAGGTGGGGGATAGTCAGATCACTGGCCCAGAACTTGTGGTAGACACAACATTCGCGATTGCTCAAATACGACAACGAATGGCGGTAGCTCGTGACCGTCAGAAAAGCTACGCCGATAAGGGCAGGAAACCACTCGAGTTCCAGGTTGGGGATCGAGTGCTACTCAAAGTTTCACCTTGGAAGGGTGTTGTACGTTTTGGCAAACGAGGCAAACTTAACCCACGATATGTTGGACTGTTCGAAATCATTGAGAAAATAGGCAGGGTGGCCTACAAACTAAACTTGCCAACAGAACTCAGTGGAGTTCACAAAGTTTTCCACGTGTCGAATCTGAAAAAGTGTCTGTCAGATTAGACCCTCATAGTTCCCTTGAAGGAGCTCATCAGTTGCGATTCATCGAGGAACCAGTTAAAATCACGGACCGAGACGTTAAGGTCCTCAAGCACACCAGAATACCTCTTGTTCGAGTTCGTTGGAACTCACGTCGTGGCCCAGAGTTCACCTGGGAACGAGAAGATCAAATGAAACTCAAGTATCCCCAGTTATTCGGAAACAGTGCAACCACTACTGAGGCTGAAGCTACTACAGAATTTCGGGACAAAATTCCAAATCAACGGGGGGATGATGTGACACCCCAGGAAAACCACGAAACAACACAACACAACTAGCTTCCTCAGTAACCACATGCTAAATTTCGGGACAAAATTTCTTTCAAGTTGGGGATAATGTGACAACTCGAGTTTCAAGGTCTCTATTCGGCTTAACTTGTTACTTACTTGCAAGTGTGTTTTTATAATTACTTGATGTGCAATACATGTGTTGTTTGTAGATGGTAGTATACATGATATGTGTATGGATGTTATATATATTGTTTGGATTATTGGATTACATAATTAAAAGCAAGATGGTGGGGCTCTAGCCGAAAACCCCACCCATGAAAACACCCATGATGAAAACACTTTAAGTGTTTTCGTCCACTGCTAAATATCGAAAACAACTCATGGGCTTCGGCCCAGTAGTGATTGAATATAGGGTCTGTTTATTATGTGCACACGAATTCGATAATTGGAAAACCCTAATCACATCTCCTCTCTCTCTCTCGTTTTTCTTTGAAACCGACGGCAGTTATCATAACCATTGAATCATTCGGGTCCTTCTTTCCAGTCATCATACATCTCGGTCAGTAAAAGAAAAACCATTACTTGTCTTATTATGTTAGTCAATATCCCTTAGTCATGCATGTGCTATGTCTTGAAAAGGGCAGTCAATCGGATAAGGATGTACTCATATTTGCATGGGATTGTCAGAAGTCATGTGTTTACTATATGTGTTTTTAAATTGGATATAATATGTTAAGTGCTATCATTAGTCAATGACTAGGGTTCCACACATACTGAAATATGATTTGATGTAACATGGAATACTATTATATGATATTGGTTTATAAATAGGATTTGTTGTTTCTGTCGTGAATCATGATTGAATAGATTTGATGTTATGACGGCCATTGTTTAGGCATAACTGTTACTTGAATGGGTCAAATTGATACTGATTCTTACGATAAAAATGGTGATCTAACCATGTAACTGATAGAAGGTATTTTGGGTGTTGGGAATACGTAACTGCTGTTGTTGATGATGAGGTAACCAACGAAAACACAGGGCCCCGACGAAATCACTTGGGATTTCGTCACCTGAGTGATTTCGCCAAAGTGGTGTTTTCGCCAGGAAAGGGATTTCGCCCAAAAGTGTTTTCGCCAAACAAGTGTTCGCTGTATATGTGATTTCATCCATTATCTAGCACAGTAGTTCTGTTAGTTTATTAACGCTGTTGAACATGTCAATTATGTTAGTATGTTAACTAGGTTATGTTAACTGTGCTATGCATGCCAACTATGTTAAGTATGTTAAGTGGGTTAACTCAGTCAAGCATGTTAATTTTGATTAACTCAGTTAAGCTTATCATGTCGGTAAATTGATAATTCATGTTAGATTAGACTGAGAATCCAATTACGTGAAGCATGAGATGTGTGAAATTGAATAACTGGTTACGTGTTACTTGATGTTAACCATCCAGTACACTTAGTGACTTGAATTGCATGTTAAACTTTACCAACATGAACTGACTGAGTATACGTGCATACTATAGGACTTGATTGATTACTTGTGGGCACATAGTTTAGCATACCGAGCAAACCAAGGTGAGTTCACACTCCTAAGGCATGGGATTCCCGGTGGGCTGGGAATGGGATTGAATATCTACTCGAACTATCATCACTATTAAACTACTTACTACTGTCCTCGGATTGAAGGGCACGTACGTAAAACCTACGTACACGACCATAAGACCATTAACTCTATCAATTGAAGTCCCTCATTTATCGACTTAATCGCCGAGGCCTATGGCGAGCGGGTCATTAGTTAATAGCGCTATTAGGTTTAACAAACCTCACACCGTGCCAGTCGGACGGGCGTGCACTAATGGACTATGGGCAAAGGGTCAATGCTGATAGACATTGACTTAGGGCACCTCTTACATTTTGGTAGCAGTCGATACGCGTGGTCTAGTAACACATGGGAAGCCCCCACTAATCTTCGCAAACATGTCTGGGAGACCGCGATACGAATCAATACGATACATGGTTTACAAAACGAACATATGATTTACGAAACGAATGCTATATCTAAACAACCAACTGTGAACTCGCTCAACTTTTTTGTTGATTCGTTGCTACATGCCTTTCAGGTCGCTAGGTACTCATGGAGCTTGCATAGGGAGGCGCGGTCGTTGTGGGACATGGTAGTGTGTGCCATGCATAAAACATTACTTTATTTCGTACTTAATACTTGCAATGGGTTTTACAATTATGCTTCCGCTAAACACTTAACTACGTTTTGGTTTGAAAGACCTTTCATATTGTGTGGTTGAATTTTACGTATTACTTGTTATGTTCAATATGATTGGTGGCTTGATCTTGGTCAGTCACGCCTCTAAGCGGTGATACTCCGCATGTGGATTTTGGGTGTGTGACATTTCACATACTATATAGTAAAATATAAGGGATTCAAAGTCACCTAAACCTATTTTTAGGCATACAACCTCTTAAATCAATTTATTTAAATATTTATATTATCCTTGGTTCCTTTTAAAAATATTTTTTTGTGCCATCATATATAGTTATATAAAAAAGGACAAAACAATGTAGTCAAATATGACCCATTTACCCTACCCAGATTGACCAGCTCGGTTATGTACTAAGTTTGACCCGTTAGCCACCTATTTTGCCATGTGCAACTTCATAATTTTTCTTTATTCACACACTAGGTGTAGGACCCGTGTAACCACACGGGTAGGTTTAGTAATGATCGAAATCAAATACTAAAAAACAGATTATAATATATCATTTAAATTTTTGTCTTTAGATCTATATCTTTATAAAATAATGTTAAAGACAGTATGTGTTAGTATTATAATAACTATAATTATAAAAGTTTTTGTCTATGTAAATATGTAAACTATCATGTGAACAAATATTTGATGAATTCACATTCGCATTTTAGTTAAGTATGCATTTAAAAGTCCCAACCACAAACTCGGTACATCTCAATACTGGTACTTTGCCTACCGATCTTGGTAATACACATTTTCAATAAATCATCTATGTCTAATAATATCCGCAAACCGATCAAATCTATAATTTTAATTTTCAATGAAACTTTTGTTTTAGCTCTACTTTATTAGCAAGAAGCTTTAGTATATTTTACTTTTCAAATACAACATAACTAAATGATAAAAATTTACAAAAAGCAAAAAAAGAAGAATTGATCAACCTATTCCAGTTATCGTCATGATAACATAATGTACCTGGCCATCAGTGTCATCAACATTGAAAACCAACTAATATTTTTTCGTGAGTTTAACATGTAATTCAACCTCAAAAAGAAAAAAAACTATATAGTAAAAGAGTAGAATTTGCTAAACAGAATTTTTATCTTCCTCATTCCTGCACAGTTGAAGATCAAGGAGAATCACATCACCATCAGATCTGATCTGTGCCTGCAGATTGATTCACTTCAAGCCTTTCTATCACCATTCTCTTGATACCTTCTTTTACAATTTCATCACCAGCCATAAGTTCCTTCAAGGTTTCAGTATCCATCTGCTTTTGTCTTTTTCTTTGATAAATAGCAGCACCTGCTGGATCAGTGCAACTCTTGATTTGTAACTTTGGTGGTCTTTTTGAACCTTCAGTTTTAGGATAGTCAGGTTTTTGTGGAACATTTGGATCTTTCTTCCTTAGTTCCTCCAACATTTTGTAAGTGGCCATGACCCTATCTTCTCTCCACTTTGACACTGAATTCTTTGACCCATAGTCAGCTGCTATCAGCTCCTCTTTCATTCTCTTTAACTCTAAAGCCTTGTCAGGTACATTCTTTTTGAATTTTTTTCCAGTCAGGAGGAGTGTGTTTAACCTTATTTTTAAGCATCTCTTGGATCCTGGCTGCTTCACTTTCAAGCTCAGGAATGGTCCAATCTTTGTACATATGCTTCTCTCCCTTATACTTCTTGTGAGCCATGATATTCTCAACATAGTCTTTTCTCAGAGATTCATCTGCTCTTTCTGATAATTTTTGACGAACATTCTTTGCAAATTGTTCCAGGGAACTGACTTGAGTAAGCAAAAATTGGTAGTGCCTTTGATATTCTTTGTGAGTCTTCCCTGTTGATTCTCTTTTAGCAATATCCTCTGCTTGTTTGGCCTTTAATTTTAAATATTCATCAATATTATTAGGCCTAGGATATCCTTCAACAGATGGTAAACTCCTTTTTGCAGGATCATCCTCATAGTAGAAGGATTTGATCTCTTCTCTGACAGCAATAAGTTCTAGAGGAAATTGAACACCTGCAGGAGAAATATCAGTGATTGGCTTTTGTATCTGTATTGAAGAGAGAGGTACAGGGTTTGGTAAAGTGACAACTGGTAGAGGTTGTGAAGATGTTGGTGAAGGTGAAGGCTCATTATCAATCAAAATTAACCTTTTCCTTTTTGGTTGAGGAGAGACTGATGATGTTTTGGGTGGATCAGTGGTTGTGTTTGAAGTGAGAAGTGTTTGACTAACAGTTGTTGAAACAACAGGTTTTTCAACCACTGTTGTCATTACAACTCCTGATGTGTCAGTAGAAGTCTTCTGCACAGTGGCAGGTGGTGATTTGATGGTTGGTGATGTGGTTGTAGTGGTAGTGGATGACTTAGTCAAATCAGGTGTTTGAGTGGTGTGTGTTGAAGTAGCAGTTGTTGTGATTGATGTGGTGGTTGTTGGTTTAACAACTGTTGAAACCACTGAGGTACCAACAGTTGTTGATACAACAGGAGTTACAAGAGTTGTTTGGGTGGAAGATTGAGGTGTCATTACAACTACTGATGTGTCCGTAGAAGTCTTCTACACAGTGGCAGGTGATGATTTGATGGTTGATGATGTGGTTGAAGTGGTGGTGGATGATTTAGTGAGATCAGGTGTTTGAGTGGTGTATGTTGAAGTAGCAGTTGTTGTCATTGAGGTGGTGGTTGTTGGTTTAACAACTGCTGAAACCACTGAGGTATCAATAGTTGTTGATACAACAGCTGTTTGGGTGGAAGATTGATGTTGAGGGCTTTTAGATGGTGGTTTTGGAGTATGCTTTGTGAGTATGGATGGTGTGGATTTGGGTTCCCTCACTTTTCTAGTGGGATTTTTTTCTTTTTGGATCAGGATTTTTAACATCCTTCGGCTCAGAACAACCCTGTGCATCTAGCTCCATGTAAGCTCTCTTCTCCTCATTCCACCTTGATTTATCCTTTGCCTCTCTATCCCTTTTTACACTTGCTTTTGCTTCAGCAAGTGCATTTGTGGTAAAATCAATCTTTTTGCTCCCATCTGGCAAGGGAATGTCTTTAGTCATACAATCTTTTTGTGGCTCAATGTAGAGACCATCTTCAATCCCTTTCTTCTTCCACAGGTTGATCTTCTCCCCTTTTTTGGCATTATCTGGTGGTGGATTATCAAGGAAGAGAACAGTGGGAGGTGCTTTGCCAGTGGTGTTCAAGATATGGCCCTTTATGGCCTTGATGACAGCTTGGGTGTCTTTAAATCTGGACTCCATCATGTTCCTCAGCTTTTGGACATCTATGTCAAGCTGCTGATCAGTCAACTGTCTTTGTTGTTGGAGCAGGGGTTGAAATAAGTTCCATAACTCATTTGCAGCAGGTGCAGGTTGTGCAGGTGCTTGAGCTGGAACAACAGTGGGTGGTACCTTTTGAATTTCCAACAGCTATTGCATCATATTTTTTAGTTCAGCAACAGATGTGTCAAGTGTGTCAATTCTGTCCATCAGTTCTTGGTATTTTAAACCATCACCCAACTTAGTGGGATCATCTGATTTCCCACCAACAGTGGTTGTATCAGCAGCAGACTTAGGGAATATGTCACAAAAGTCATCTACTGATGCCCCTTTTTCTTGGTACTGGGGACTTCTTTCTTCATTTGTGGACACCTTGAACAACTCACCAGTTGTTAAAGTAAACACACCAGTGGTTTCCTTGGTTGTCTCTGAAGAAATTTCCTTCAAGGGAGTCTTATTTATGGAACAACTGACCCAATGTAGACCAGTGGGTCCAACATTAGTAGTTGCTGCTCCACTTGAACTACTGACAGGAATTACTGGTAATTCCTGCAGTGTAACCTCCTCAGTTGTTGCTGGGCTAGCAGAGGTATGAACATCAGACCCAATCACTTTTGGGAGTATACTCTCAGTGATAGGTGATTGAGAGGAACTGGTTTGTGTCTGAGCTATAGCAACTGCATGCAACAAAGGTAACATTGATTGTGGTAATGTGACGGGTGAAGGAATAGGTGTAGAAAGAGACATGTCCTTCGGATCAGGACTGAAGAAGATGGAGCCGATTGGATCCAGAACTTCATAATCTTGGGTCCCTGTGTTTACAACCGAATCCTTTTGTGAGGATGTCAGAGGAGTTTGAGGCAATGGTGGAGATCTTTCTTCCATCTGCTGTGAGGAAGTAGCAGCAGTGGTTATTGGTGACTTTTGTTTTGTCACTGGCAATTGCTCTGGGATCTCATCTTCCAGAGTTGCCGTTTTACTTGGCTTTTTGGATGATTTCTTTTTGGTCTTTTTGGTAATAGCAGGTGTGGGTTTCATTGCAGTGGTTGTGCTACTATGATCACCTGGAGCAGTGGGCTCAGCAGCAGATACCTGAGGAGCAGTGGTAGCTGCTAAATTCTGCTCAGGCACCTCTGCTTGTGTTTTGCAAGGTGCTGACATTCTAGTGAAAGTTGCAGCTGTTAAACTTTTAATTTGAAAAGATTCACCTTGTTGGTATACATGAACATCATCCTTTGCAAATTTATTTGTAAAGTAATAACTTAAAAACCTTGGAAATAATAGAAAAGATTTTGTTAAAACATTTTTGGCCAAATCATCAAAGATTTCCTGGGAATAATTAAAATCTTCATTTTGTAAAATAGCAAACCCTAGGGATTGAATCTTTAATGGTATCTCATTGAAGGCAGTTGTTTTATTTGAAACACACATTAACAGGGTATGAAATAAAAATCTTATTGGAGGAGGGAAATAACCATTTTCTAACGTATCCCTCTTTATTTGTTCAGCATACCCCCTTTCAAGGAAATCAGTTTTTAACTCATTTTTGGAAAAAGAAGTTTTACCTTGCTGATCATTGAGTTCAAAGACTTCCGAGATGGAGTGTGGTGTGATTTTGACTGGTTTACCCATTAAGGAGGAATTAATGGCTATGATGTCTTCTCCATGTTTGTCAAGAGTGGCATTTTCCCAAAATTCTCTCTGGGTTTTCTGGTAAATCGGAGCATCTGTTGTTAACAAAGTTTTGTACTTTGATGCAGTAATGGTATCAATGATGGAATCGAAAACATCGGTGCTGCCTGGTTTTGTAAGAATACCCAAATAATTGTGAGGGGATTTGTATGGGATTTCGATGGGTGTAGTAGCCTTTTGAGAGGCCTTTTTAGATGATTTCGAAGTGGATGCTGCAGATGGCTTTGATTTCGTCATTTTGATGAAGAAAATCGAAGAATGAATTTGAGATAAGAAGATGGAAACTGCTTTGAGAACAGTTTTTTTGTGAATTCGAATCGACAGTAAAACCCCTGTTTGGGGTTTTTGATCAGGGTTTTATAGGGAAAAAGGTAATTGCTGACATGGCAACGGCTACAAAGATCTGACGGATAAGAACTGACCATATGCCAACCTCTGATGAAATGAAGGATAATGGAAGACAGTTGTTGTTAACGAAACCACTGATGGATGAATATCAGTGGATTACAAATGAAAATGAGGACATTGGGTAACTTTAACTATCAGTAGATAGCTGTGTCAGTGGTTTAAAGCACTGAAGTTTGGTAACAGTGGAAAACAATGAAAATGATGGAACAGAGGTTGACTTTCAATAGTGGATAGCTACGAACCAACAGATGTTTGAACCAATCAGTGGTTACGACAGACTTTGATTTTCTCAATATGCAGCAGCAACATAGTCTTCTTCAAAACAGTGGTTGTGGAAACATCTGCTGTTTGAGCTTAGTTTGATGAGTATAAATCTTGACAACTATACTCCAACATATACAATGTTTTTGAGGGTCCACTTTTTGCCCAAAATATTCTCATCCTTTGGTAGGTGTGCAAGTTTTCAAACTTGTTTTCCCTGAACTGTTGAAGCTCCTCTTATATGACACTACCCAACTTTTTGTCTTTTAGTGGATTTGAAGTTTAATTTGATCAGCAACTTTTGGTATATCAGTGGATGAGCTTTAACATCTGTTTTGTACATCTGCTGCTCAGATGTCGTCATGATTGTGTTTTTTTTTTGTAATAGATGAATTGATTGTTAAATTGATTGTGTTTTTTTGTAATAGATGAACAATTAATGAATATGATTCAATGATTTATGCAGCGGAAATGAACACAAACTTTATAAACACAATCAAGGAGGAAAATAGACAAACTAAACCACTGAGGCATCTCAGCTGACGTCACCATGAAAGCGACTTCTAACAACCTGACAACCTGTAAACACTGTTCTTATACAAACCCTGCTAATCCTAACCACTGATTCTATACAATACAAGTAAAACACTGAACTACTGCTTTCTTCTTTCAACAGTGCTTTCCTCAATGTTGAGTCTTTGAGTGAGCAGTCTTTTAGCATCAGTAGATTTAACCAGCAGTGTTTCCTTCTTCAGGGCTGTATCAGCAGTTTAAAGGGCAGCAGCAGTTGTATGTGGACAGTGGATGGAGGGTATCAGATGTTATAAGTACTTTCAAGGGGAAAGCCTGTTGTAAACTACTGCTTATTGTTAATCCACTGTTGTGACCCAGTTTTGGCTTTCATTATCTGTTCCTCTGGTAGGGTTCAATTCCAAAAATCTCCCCTGGAACAGATAATGCCAAAACTCTTTGTTATTTTGGATCTTTATTCTCTCATCAGAAGTTCCCTAGCTTGTCTTTTAAATTCCGCTTCAAAATCTTTGGAACTTGAGTCATCCTCATCCCTGCACAATGAAAGTTCAAGGAGATCTTGTAGAGCTTCAACACCAAGGATCAGTGCTTGTTTCCTTGATATGTACTTCATTTCACCATTGGATCTGATCAGGGTCAATACATGGGTCTTTTGATCAGAGAGCCATTTTAGTATTTTTGAACCCAATGAGTTTCTTGGGAGAGGTTTATTTACTGATGAGTTGGGAGATTTTGGCCTTGTAAATATTTGTAAAACAGTATCCTGAGCTTTTGCTAGCTCAGAATTTTCAGACATTTGTTTGAAAAACTTGTCTATGACTTCATTTGCTGCAGCTATGTCTTCTGCAACTTCTTTGTCAATCTGCTCTTGTCTCTTTTGTTGATCTAGCTCAATGTCTGATATATCTGCTGATGTGTTTGGTGATGATGGTTTGTTCAAAACCTTTTTGGCAAGGTCTTGAAGCTTTGTTGATCTATCTTTATCTAAAGCCATTTTCTTGATGGCTTTTTCAAAACACTCAGCTTCCTTTTCCTTTTCTTCTGCAACAGTCAGCTGTATACTTTTTTCTTGCTCAATCACAGTGACAGAGGTATCTGTAGAGGTGATCAGTGATTCAGAAGTTTTGATCTGCTGCTTTGGCTTTTTGTAGTCAGGCTTGTTTGGAGTGTCAGAAACTGTCATCCTCCTTTTCTTAAGCCTTTCATAAGCCTCATCTGTTTGCTGCTTAGTCCATTTTGCTATGGCATTGGCAGTATCCACCTTTGCATCCACCAGCTCCTGCTTCTTTCTTTTGTACTCAGATGTAAGCTCAGCTATGAGCTTTTTGTATTTGTTCCAGTTTGGAGCTGTCCTCTTCTTGCTTGGATCATTTTTAATTCTTTCAATTCTGTTTGCCTCATGCTTTAATGCAACTATTGGCCATTCTTCGAATTGTTTTTCTTCAGCTGGATAGAATTTTTCGTTCATGATGTATGCAACATATTCTTTTCTCATTTCTTTTCGTAGATCTGCTTCGGGTGGTAAGTTTGACATTTCTTTGCTCAGATCTCGTGCACAGTCTTCCATCTGTTTGACTTTGGTGAGGAAGAATTCCATTCTTTCAAAAATGGCTTCATCACCTTGATCTTTGCATTCAAGTTTGGCTCTTATCTTAGCCTGCCTTGCTTTGAGCTCGAGATATTCATCCATATTTTCTGGGACTATGAAGCCTATGAGAGAAGGAAATCTTCTTTTCGAAGGGTCATCCACAGTGTAGAATTGTCTCATCTCATTTTTTATAGCTTCCAGTTCCAGTGGATATTTTGCAGCATTAGGATCATATTTGTCATCAGTTGCCTGAGTTGTTTTTCTTTTTCTGGTGTAACTTTTCTCTAGTGAAGGAGTGCTTTTGGGTGATTTATTAACTGAAGTAAAGATGGCTTGAAGTGAAGTGAGGGCAGTGGTGGATTGTGGCTGACTGACAGTTGTTGAAACAACTGGTGTTTCAACTACTGTTGTCATTACAATAGATGTTGTAACATCTGATGTCTTCTGCTTTTTCGCAGGAGGTGATGGTGGTGATGTGACATTGATGAGAGCACTGGTGGATGACTGGCAAACAGCTGTTGAAACAACAGGTGTTTCAACCTCTGTTGTCATTACAACTACTGATGTGTTAGTACATGTCTTCTGCTTTTGAGCTGGGGTTGATTTGATGGCTGGTGATGTAGTTGAAGTGATGACTTTTGGTGGTGAAGTGATTTTAGGTGGAGGTAGAGCAGTGGTTGTAGTGTGTGTTATAGTGGTGTGTGTTGAAGAGATGGCAGCTGTTTGGCTAGCAGTTTTTGAAATCTGCTTTTCTTTTTCTGGTTCAACATAAAGACCATCTTCTATTCCCTTCTTCCTCCACTGCTTGATTTTCTCCCCCTTTTTGGCATTATCTGGAAGGGGGTTATCAATGAATAGTACAGTGGGAGGAGCTTTGCCAGTTGTGTTCTGGATGCTGGCCTTTATAGCCTTGATGTCTGCTTGAGTATCTTTGAACCTTGACTCCACCATGTTTGTCAGCATTTGTACATGTATTGCATGCTGCTGATCAGCCATTTGTTTTTGTGTTTCAAGCAGGGGGTGGAAAACACTCCATAGCTCATTTGCAGCAGGTTCAGGTTGTGTAGTTGCTTGAGCTGGAACAGCAGTGGATTGTGTTTTTTGAGCTTTTAACAGCTGTTGCACCATATCCTTTATTTCAGCAACTGTTGTTTCAAGATTTTCAACTCTGGCCGTCAATTCCTGATATTTTAAATCATCACCAACTTTAATGGGATCATCTGATTTCCCACCAGCAGTGGCTATATCAATGTGTGACTTTGGAACTGAGTCCCAGAAATCATTCATTGATGCCCCTTGTTCTTGGTTCTGGGGTCTTCTTCCTTCAACACTTGATAGCCCTTCAATGTTGCCAATAATTTTAACATACTCACTGGTGGTTATCAGAGGTGCTTTAGAAGGAATTGCCTTCAATGAAGTCTTATAGATGTAACCACTGTCCAAATGTAAACCAGTGGGTTCAACATTTGTAGTGGCTGCTTCACTTGAACTACTGACAGGAATTACTTGTAACTCCTGCAGTGTAACCTCCTCAGTTGTTGTTGGGATAGCAGAGGTATAATCATCAGACCCAGTCACTTGTAGGAGTATGCTCTCAGTGATAGGTGATTGAGAGGAACTGGTTTGTGTCTGAGCTATATCAACTGCATGCAACAAAGGTATTATGGATTGTGGTAATGTGAGAGGTGAGGATAAGGGTGTTGAAAGAGACATGTCCTTGGGATCAGGACTGTGGAAGATGGATCCGAGTGGATCCAGAGCTTCATAATGTGGAGTCCCTGTGTTTACAACCTGATCCTTTTGTGAGGATGCAGGAGGAGTTTGAGGTAAGGGTGGAGATCTTTCTACCATCTGCTATGAGGAAGTAGCAGCAGTGGTTTTTGGTGATATTTGTGTTGTCACTGGCAGTTGCTCTGGGATCTCATCTTCCAGAGTTGCCTTTGCTTTGGGTTTGGTGGGCTTTTTGTATGATTTCTTTTTGGTCTTTTTGGTGATTACAGGTGTGGGTTTCATAGCAGTGGTTGTGCTACTATGATCACCTGGAGCAGTGGGCTCAACAGTAGATGCCTGAGGAGCAGTGTTTTCTGTTGAATTCTGCTGAGGCACCTCTGCTTTTGTTTTTGTAGGTGCCATCATTCTAGAGAATGTTTCAGTGGTTAAACCACTTATTTTAAAATAAGCACCTTGTTTGAGTAAATTTTCATTTTCTTTTCCAAATTTTTCTTTGAAATAGTAGCTTAGAAACCTTGGAAAAAGTAGAAATGCTTTGCTATCAACATTTTTCACCAAATCATGAAAAATTTCCTGGGAATAGTTATAATTTTCATTATGTAGAATGGCATAAGCTAGGCATTGGATCTTTAATGGTATTTCGTTAAAAGCAGTTGTTTTATTTGAAACACATGTCAAAAGAGTATGAAATAAAAACCTAGTTGTAGAGGGGAAGAAACCTTTTTCTAAGGTATCCTTTTTTATTTGATCTGCATAACCCCTTTCCAGAAAATCAGTTTTCAACTCGCTTTTAAGAAAAGAAGTTTTACCTTTCTGATCATCGAGTTTAAAGACTTCTGAGATGGATTGTGGAGTAATTTGAATCGCTTTACCCTGTATGGAAGAATTAATGGCAGTGACGGTCTCGCCTTGTTTTTCGAGGGTAGCGTTTTTCCAAAATTCTCTCTGGGTTTGTTGGTAAATTGGAGCATCTGCTGTAAGCAAAGTTTTATACTTTGATGCAGCCATGATGTCGATGATTGAATCGAAGGTGTGATTGTTGGTGGGTTTTGTGAGTAGACCCAAGTAGTTGTGAGGGGATTTGTATGGTATTTCAATGGTTTCAGCGGCCGTTTGAGCGACCTCTTTGGAAGATGATGATGATTTTGATTTTGATTTTGATTTTGTCATTTTGATGAAGAAAATCGAAGAATGAATTTGAGATAAGAAGATGGAAACTGCTTTGAGAACAGTTTTTTTGTGAATTCGAATCGACAGTAAAACCCCTATTTGGGGTTTTTTATCAGGGTTTTATAGGGAAAAAGGTGATTGCTGACGTGGCAACGGTTACAAAGATCTGACGGATAAGAACTGATCATATGGCAACCTCTGATCAAATAAAGGATAATGGAAGACAGTTGTTAACGAAACCACTAATGGATGAATATCAGTGGATTACAAATGAAAAAAAGGACAGTGGGTGACTTTAACTATCAGTGGATAGCTGTGTCAGTGGTTTAAAGCACTGAAGTTTGGTAACAGTGGAAAACAATGAAAATGATGGAACAGAGGTTGACTTTCAACACTGGATAGCTACAAACCAACAGATGTTTGAACCAATCAGTGGTTACGACAGACTTTGATTTTCTCAATATGCAGCAGCAACATAGTCTTCTTCAAAATAGTGGTTGTGGAAATATCTGCTGTTTGTGCTTAGTTTGATGAGTATAAATCATGACAACTATACTCCAACATATACAATGTTTTTGAAGGTCCACTTTTTGCCCAAAAGATTCTCATCCTTTGGTAAGTGTGCAAGTTATCAAACTTGTTTTCCCTGAACTGTTGAAGCTCCTCTTATATGACACTACCCAACTTTCTGTCTTTTAGTGGATTTGAAGTTTAATTTGATCAGCAATTGTTGGTATATCAGTGGATGAGCTTTAACATCTGTTTTGTACATCTGCTGCTCAGATGTCGTCATGATTGTGTTTTTTGTAATAGATGAATTGATTGTTAAATTGATTATGTTTTTTTGTAATAGGTGAACAATGAATGAATATGATTCAACGATTTATGCAGCGGAAATGAACACAAACTTTGTAAACACAATCAAGGAGGAAAATAGTTTTGATAAACACATGCTTTTCATTAATCGAAAGATTTGTAATCAAATCGAAAGATTTGTAATCAAATCAAAATATCAGCGGAAATGAACACAAACTTTGTAAACACAATCAATGAATGAATATGTCAAACCACTGAAGCATCTTGGCTGACGTCACCATGGACGTGACATCTAACAACTAACTAACTCTAAGTACTGATCTATACATCCATTGTTATCTAACAACTGATCCTATTACAAGAAGACAAAGTAAACAATTGTTTCTTTATTCCACTGCTTTATTCCAAGCAGGGCTTTGGTCTTCTCATCAATGCTTGACAGAAGGCAATAGTTCAAAGAGCAGTACTTAGTATTTGGCATTCTTTTAGTCTTCACATCAGCTGTTGTGCTAAGCAGTGGATAAAACAAATCAGAATTATAGATCAGCAGTTGTTTGAACCACTGTCAAGGGGAAAGTCTGAAGCCTAACAACTGATTATTCTGGTTCCACTGCTCTGAACCGGTTTTGGCCTTAATCAACTGTTCCTCTGTTAAGGTTCAATTCCAACAATGTAATTCGGTATACCAAGACAAATAGAAGCTGCAGAAAAATTAAATAAAGTAGAAAATATACACCTGTTTATGGAATTTAGTAGTTATAAATTTAGGTGTTTTTGAGCTTGTGCTCGTCCTTAAGACTAAGTCTAAAGCAAACATATGAAGAGAAACCACAAACAGATAATGTAATTATCGAACATATTATAATCAAATTGCAAGAAAATTAGTTCTACGTACCTATGTCAAAGGCAGAAATCCACAAATGAAAAGAATAAGTGATAGTGAGTTGTGCACATGGGTTGAACCAAAGAATAAAGAGGACACCAGCAAAAGATATTGAAAATTTAGCCATTAAAATGAGAGTATACTGCATTGTGATAGTGACTGGCAGCCCAACCAATTACCAACCTGGTCGGTTCGGTTTTCTTAATCTAAAAGCATTATTAGTAGTTTAATCCATATTTTTTACAAAAACTTGGCGAACTGGACGGTGAACATCCGGTTATATGATAACTAACATTTGTTACCTTGTCACACCTCTATAAATTGAGGCTACTCTACAAAAACCACTGCTTTTCCTACAAATTTAAAGGTTAATTAGACACTATCTATATATAACCTAATGCACTCACAATTGCACTTAATTCACAAAGTGAAACCGACACAACTTATATATACCTTCTAAGTGAAGCAACAAATTCTTGCCTAGTCATGTTGTTCATTTCTTCAAGCTGTTTCTCATAGTTGCAAACCTAAATCATCCAAATTTATATAAAATGTGATCAGAGTCGGTGTATAAGCTTTTAGCAAGCCCATCCTTACTTTCAATTAATTCAGGTTATATAAGATAAAGATTACTATCGGATAGTTTGTGGTGGTGGTGGGACCCCAATACTTGAGGGCTGCTAATTCATAAGCTCTAGCTGCTTTGTCTTCCTTATCGTATCCACCTGGTTAATTAAAATTATAAATCAACATCCACTTCACTAAATTTAGTAGTTATAAATTTAGGTGTTTTGGAGCTTGTGCTCGTCCTTAAAACTAAGTCTAAAGCAAACATATGAAGAGAAACCACAAACAGATAATGTAATTATCGAACATATTATAATCAAATTGCAAGAAAATTAGTTCTACGTACCTATGTCAAAGGCAGAAATCCACAAATGAAAAGAATAAGTGATAGTGAGTTGTGCACATGGGTTGAACCAAAGAATAAAGAGGACACCTGCAAAAGATATTGAAAATTTAGCCATTAAAATGCGAGTATACTGCATTGTGATAGTGACTGGCAGCCCAACCAATTACCAACCTGGTCGGTTCGTTTTCTTAATCTAAAAGAATTATTAGCAGTTTAATCCATATTTTTTACAACAACTTGGCGAACTGGACGGTGAACATCCGGTTATATGATAACTAACATTTGTTACCTTGTCACACCTCTATAAATTGAGGCTACTCTACAAAAACCACTGCTTTTCCTACAAATGTAAAGGTTAATTAGACACTATCTATATATAACCTAATGCACTCACAATTGCACTTAATTCACAAAGTGAAACCGACACAACTTATATATACCTTCTAAGTGAAGCAACAAATTCTTGCCTAGTCATGTTCATTTCTTCAAGCTGTTTCTCATAGTTGCAAACCTAAATCATCCAAATTTATATAAAATGTGATCAGAGTCGGTGTATAAGCTTTTAGCAAGCCCATCCTTATTTCAATTAATTCAGGTCATAAAGATAAATATTACTACCGGATAGTTTGTGGTGGTGGTGGGACCCCAATACTTGAGGGCTGGTAATTCATATTGTATCCACCTGGTTAATTTAGTAGTTATAAACGTATCCACCTGGTTAATTAAAATTATAAATCAACATCCACTTCACTAAATTTAGTAGTTATAAATTTAGGTGTTTTTGAGCTTGTGCTCGTCCTTAACACTAAGTCTAAAGCAAACATATGAAGAGAAACCACAAACAGATAATGTAATTATCGAACATATTATAATCAAATTGCAAGAAAATTAGTTCTACGTACCTATGTCAAAGGCAGAAATCCACAAATGAAAAGAATAAGTGATAGTGAGTTGTGCACATGGGTTGAACCAAAGAATAAAGAGGACACCTGCAAAAGATATTGAAAATTTAGCCATTAAAATGAGAGTATACTGCATTGTGATAGTGACTGGCAGCCCAACCAATTACCAACCTGGTCGGTTCGTTTTCTTAATCTAAAAGAATTATTAGCAGTTTAATCCATATTTTTTACAACAACTTGGCGAACTGGACGGTGAACATCCGGTTATATGATAACTAACATTTGTTACCTTGTCACACCTCTATAAATTGAGGCTACTCTACAAAAACCACTGCTTTTCCTACAAATGTAAAGGTTAATTAGACACTATCTATATATAACCTAATGCACTCACAATTGCACTTAATTCACAAAGTGAAACCGACACAACTTATATATACCTTCTAAGTGAAGCAACAAATTCTTGCCTAGTCATGTTCATTTCTTCAAGCTGTTTCTCATAGTTGCAAACCTAAATCATCCAAATTTATATAAAATGTGATCAGAGTCGGTGTATAAGCTTTTAGCAAGCCCATCCTTATTTCAATTAATTCAAGTCATATAAGATAAATATTACTACCGGATAGTTTGTGGTGGTGGTGGGACCCCAACACTTGAGGGCTGGTAATTCATATCGTATCCACCTGGTTAATTTAGTAGTTATAAACGTATCCACCTGGTTAATTAAAATTATAAATCAACATCCACTTCACTAAATTTAGTAGTTATAAATTTAGGTGTTTTTGAGCTTGTGCTCGTCCTTAAAACTAAGTCTAAAGCAAACATATGAAGAGAAACCACAAACAGATAATGTAATTATCGAACATATTATAATCAAATTGCAAGAAAATTAGTTCTACGTACCTATGTCAAAGGCAGAAATCCACAAATGAAAAGAATAAGTGATAGTGAGTTGTGCACATGGGTTAACCAAAGAATAAATAGGACACCTTCAAAAAATATTGAAAATTTAGCCATTAAAATGAGAGTATACTTCATTGTGATAGTGACTGGCAGCCCAACCAATTACCAACCTGGTCGGTTCGGTTTTCTTAATCTAAAAGAATTATTAGCAGTTTAATCCATATTTTTTACAACAACTTGGCGAACTGGACGGTGAACATCCGGTTATATGATAACTAACATTTATTACCTTGTCACACCTCTATAAATTGAGGTTACTCTACAAAAACCACTGCTTTTCCTTCAAATGTAAAGGTTAATTAGACACTATCTATATATAACCTAATGCACTCACAATTGCACTTAATTCACAAAGTGAAACCGACACAACTTATATATACCTTCTAAGTGAAACAACAAATTCTTGCCTAGTCATGTTGTTCATTTCTTCAAGCTGTTTCTCATAGTTGCAAACCTAAATCATCCAAATTTATATAAAATGTGATCAGAGTCGGTGTATAAGCTTTTAGCAAGCCCATCCTTACTTTCAATTAATTCAGGTTATATAAGATAAAGATTACTATCGGATAGTTTGTGGTGGTGGTGGGACCCCAATACTTGAGGGCTGCTAATTCATAAGCTCTAGCTGCTTTGTCTTCCTTATCGTATCCACCTGGTTAATTAAAATTATAAATCAACATCCACTTCACTAAATTTAGTAGTTAAAAATTTAGGTGTTTTTGAGCTTGTGCTCGTCCTTAAAACTAAGTCTAAAGCAAACATATGAAGAGAAACCACAAACAGATAATGTAATTATCGAACATATTATAATCAAATTGCAAGAAAATTAGTTCTACGTACCTATGTCAAAGGCAGAAATCCACAAATGAAAAGAATAAGTGATAGTGAGTTGTGCACATGGGTTGAACCAAAGAATAAAGAGGACACCTGCAAAAGATATTGAAAATTTAGCCATTAAAATGAGAGTATACTGCATTGTGATAGTGACTGGCAGCCCAACCAATTAACAACCTGGTCAGTTCGGTTTTCTTAATCTAAAAGCATTATTAGCAGTTTAATCCATATTTTTTACACAAACTTGGCGAACTGGACGGTGAACATCCGGTTATATGATAACTCACATTTCTTACCTTGTCACACCTCTATAAATTAAGGCTACTCTACAAAAACCACTACTTTTCCTACAAATTTAAAGGTTAATTAGACACTATCTATATATAACCTAATGCACTCACAATTGCACTTAATTCACAAAGTGAAACCGACACAACTTATATATACCTTCTAAGTGAAGCAACAAATTCTTGCCTAGTCATGTTGTTCATTTCTTCAAGTTGTTTCTCATAGTTGCAAACCTAAAACATCCAAATTTATATAAAATGTGATCAGAGTCGGTGTATAAGCTTTTAGCAAGCCCATCCTTACTTTCAATTAATTCAGGTTATATAAGATAAAGATTACTATCGGATAGTTTGTGGTGGTGGTGGGACCCCAATACTTGAGGGCTGCTAATTCATAAGCTCTAGCTGCTTTGTCTTCCTTATCGTATCCACCTGGTTAATTAAAATTATAAATCAACATCCACTTCACTAAATTTAGTAGTTAAAAATTTAGGTGTTTTTGAGCTTGTGCTCGTCCTTAAAACTAAGTCTAAAGCAAACATATGAAGAGAAACCACAAACAGATAATGTAATTATCGAACATATTATAATCAAATTGCAAGAAAATTAGTTCTACGTACCTATGTCAAAGGCAGAAATCCACAAATGAAAAGAATAAGTGATAGTGAGTTGTGCACATGGGTTGAACCAAAGAATAAAGAGGACACCCGCAAAAGATATTGAAAATTTAGCCATTAAAATGATTTGAAGAATGAAAACCCTAGAGAACGATAATCAATCTTGTTGTTTTTGTTTTGAGTAGTTGAAAATCACAGGTCGTAGATGACATTGTGACCTGAATCGATGATAAGTTTACGGCTATAGATACGGCAATCAGATGCCGGCAGCGGCGGAGCGCGGCGGCGTTGAGGAGTTGCGGTAGAGAAGCAGAGATGGTGGAGTGAACATGAGAACCAACTCCATCAGAGAGAAATGGATTGATTTCTGAAAGTGAAGCTCTAATTTTGAATTTTAGAAAGAGGTTTTTATGGATCAGTTGTTTAAATTTTGAATTTTAAATTGGCCCGCCTAAAAAACCACTAATTAATTCTAATAAAAATAAATATATCTGATTTATAGATTATTTGTGGTTGAAAATTGTAAACTGGAATTATGACATCATCATTGACATGTGGCATACCTTAGAAGTTGACACATAGGCAGATTTACATCAGCTCATAATCTCTTATTATAGATAGTATAGATTCCTATTTAAACAGAAGAATCTTCCATCCATAAGTGGTTCTGGATCAACTCAAAGTAAAAAAACTGTAGTTGGATGGGCGGCATTTTAAGGTAGTAAAACTTGGTAATTTTTTATTTTGTTATGTTTGGAAACATAAAATACGGTTTATTATTACTACTAACAATTGTACCAGAAACATGTCGATTACTACACTTGATTCAACTTTTTTTGTTTCATATTTATCTTAGCCAACCAATTATTTACTGTATTTTAGGAATAGATATTTATCATTATTTAGAGATAATTATTTAGAGATAATCCTGATGTATTTTTATGTATATCCTTTCCTGTTTTATGTTTGTATTCTTCCCTATATTAGGGTTATTCATAATCAATAAAGATCATCAAAGCTTTTATGGTATCAGAGCTAAGAACTTTATGGTATCAGAGCTAAGGTTCTGATATCCTTCTCTGTTCTCTTTTTTTTTTCGTTCACCTTCTCAAACCCTAACCGGATTCGTCCGGCTGTGTCATCATGACCAAAGAAAACGTTGCTGAATCGTCTAACAAACCAGCCCCTCGACATCCCGTGTACTCTGTTACGAATATCCAAACCAAGATCCGGACTTTGGATGGATCCAAGGTAACCTACTCTTCCTGGGTTAAACTTTTTCGCCTCAACGTTGTTGCGTATACCATGGAAAGAACTTGATGCGTTGGTCCTTCAATGGATTTGCAGCACAATTTCGGATGAACTCCTGAATCGTATTTTAGATATGAAAGCAACAGCCAAAGCGACTTGGTCCAAGCTCGAAAAGATTTGCTGCAAGAAGATTATTGTCAAAGGCTGTCGGATTTAGCAAATCAGTTATGCGATGTTGGTCGGCCTGTTTCAGACTCACGCCTAGTCCTTCAGCTCGTTCGTGGACTACCGACAGAATACCACACTATGGCTTCTTTGATCAACCAGCAAGGTGTTGATTGGGACCAGGCAATCTCCATGCTTAATTATGAAGTAATAAGGATCGAAGCCCAGAAAGGCGCCCAGGCTACGGTTCTGGCTACTCCAGCAGCACCGCTCTCTTCCAACACTCCACCAAACCCTACCCAACAACCGGATGGTTCCACTTACTCGTCTAATCGACGTGGTAACCAGGGCCACGGGGGCTCTTTCAATCGACGGGGCAGGGGCGGCAAATCACAGCAGTAGTATTCTCCTTGGCCAGGACAGCAGCCTTCATTCCCTAGCTGGGCCTGGTGGACTCCTCCACTTTGCTCATACCCGACCCAGCAGCAATGGAAGCCCAGCCCACAACCCGGCCCGCAGCCTGCTCCTCAGGCCCAATATACCGGTTTTTCACCGGCCCAGTTCTCACCCTACCCACAACCGGGTTTCTCACAGCCGGTTTACAATCCTTTAAGTCCATCCGACTTGAGCGCAGCAATGGCTAATTTGCAGGTTCACCCGCCCAACACATCTTGGACCTCAGATATCATGGATACTGGAGCCGAGACCCACGTCACAAACGACCAAGGTAAAATTTTACTCCATGATTCTACTCTTATTTGTTGTAATATTTTGGTAGGTAATGGCATGTTTTTACCAATTAACGGATCAGGTACGGGCTTTCACCCTTTACCAAACCGAACCGAACCTACATAATCCCAAACATTCTTTACAGCCCTCAAATCATTAAAAATCTTATATCCGTTAGACATTTTACTCGCGATAATCAAGTGTCTGTCGAATTTGACCTGTTTGGTTTTTCTTTGAATGACCTCAAAACTCAGAAGACACTTTCTCGCCACAATAGCACCGGGAATCTCTATACGTTCATGCCGCCTCAAGCCACGTTTATAGCTTCCCACCATTTACCTTGGCATGATCGTTTGGGTCATCCTGGGGCGCAAGTTCTAGATAATTTAAATCGCAATTTTAATTCTCATTGTAATAAGGACAAAAGTCAACATCTTTGCAATTCTTGTCAACTTTCAATAGTAAAAGATTTTCGTTTTATTCTTCTAATACATTTACTTTTGCTCCTTTTAATATTATTCATTGTGATTTATGGACTTCGCCAATCATGAGTAAAACAGGATATAAATATTATATGGTTTTGATTGACAACTTCTCACACTTCGTGTGGGTTTACCCCCTAAAATATAAATCCGAAACATTTCCGACTTTTGCCATATTCCGTCAATTAATCCTCACACAATTTAACCGCAAAATAAAAACTTTCCAATGTGACTTAGGAGGTGACTTTGACAATTTGGCCTTCAAAACTTTTGCACAGCAACAAGGTTTGCTTTTCGGTTTTTCATGCCCTCAAACATCATCCTAAAATGGTCGAGCTGAGAGAATGATCCCTCGCCTAAATGACATCATTCGGGCCCTTTTAATTCATGCAAACCTACCTCCACCATTTTGGGTTGTAGCTTTACACACTGCCACTTACCTTCACAATATATTACCAACCAAACGCCTTAACTTTTATACCCCTACCTTTGCACTTTACCTTCGTCACCCTAATTACGAACACTTACGAGTGCTCGGCTGCGCGTGTTATCCCAACACCTCCGCTACCCAACCCCATAAACTCCACCATAGGTCCGTGCGATGTATTTTCCTTGGTTATTCATCTGATTTTCGTGGCTACCGTTGCTTTGACCCTACTACAGGCAAGGTTCACATCTCACGACACGTGACCTTTGATGAGCACATGTTTCCCTACACTATCCCTCATCCGCCCACTTCTTACACTTTTTTGGGCGATTCCCCACCACCTGGGTTTGTATTCCGCAAGCCATTACCCCACCCCTCCCAACCAGTGATAGTCCCTTACCCTTTCACTTACTCCCGCCGGCCACGTCCACTACCCACAACCCACAACACAAACCCAGGCCGTAAGCCACCCGCCCACCGTCCCCAGAGCTCCGACTGTTCCCTCTGCCCAGCCAGCACCTCAGCCGAACCCAACCGTATTCAACCAACACCCCATGACAACCAGGTCCAAATCACGCTCCAACACCTCAGTCGTCCACAATACCACTTCCCTTTCACCAGTTCCCACCTCGTATGCCAAGGCCCTAACTGATCCGAATTGGTTGCATGCTATGTAAACCGAGTATACGGCCTTACAGGATAATAAAACATGGGAACTTGTTCCCTGCCCACAGGACCGTCCTATTATTTGCTGCATGTGGTTGTTCAGACACAAATCTAAACCTGACTGGTCATTAGAACGTTATAAGGCTCAATTGGTAATGAATGGTAATTCTCAAACGGTTGGTGTCGATTGTGATGAAACGTTTAGTCCGGTGGTTAAACCAGCCACTATTTGAACAGTGCTTTCTCCTGCTGTCTCGCGGTCTTGGCCCATTCATCAATTGGAGAATGTGTTTTTACACGAGGAACCTCATGAGACGGTCTTTATGCATCAGCCACCGGGTTTTTATGATAAACGGTTTCCAAACCATGTTTTTCGACTGAAGAAGTCTCTTTATGAACTTAAACAGGCTCCACGGGCGTGGTATACACGGTTTGCTACCTTTATTACATCTAAGGGGTTTCGCAGTAGTACTTGTGATCGGTCGTTATTTGTTTATAATCAGGATGAGTCTAATATGTCATATTTATTGTTATACGTTGATGATATAGTTCTTACAGCATCTAATGGTCGTCTTTTAAACGATATTATTGGCACCCTCTCACGAGAGTTTGCCATCATTGACTTGGGCCGATTACATCATTTTTTGGGGTCAATGTTACTCGGCAAAAACATTGTATTTTTCTGTCTCAGGCTCAGTATGCTAAGGATATAATTGCTCATGCATCCATGTCATCATGTAAACAGTGCACCACACCTGTTGATCTATAATCTAAACTCAATGCTACAGATGGCCCGTTATTTTCTGATCCCACCTTGTATTACAGTCTTGTGGGTGCTCTTTAATATCTAACATTTACACGACCAGATTTGTCATATGCAGTTCAACAGGTCTGTCTTTTCATGCATGAGCCTCGTGATCCTCATTTTTCATTTATTAAGCGTATCATTCGGTATTTGCAAGGCCTGATTGACTATGGTATTCGTATAGTTTGGTCGACTTCGCATGATCTGGTCGTTTATTCTGATGCTGATTGGGGTGGCTCTCCGGATTCCAGACGTTCCACCTCGGGTTATTGTGTTTTTCTCGGTGATAACCTAGTTTCATGGTCTGCTAAACGACAGCCTACCGTATCAAGATGCCAGTGCAGAGGCAGAGTATGGGGGGTTGTGAATGCGGTTGCTGAAACCACATGGATACGAAATTTGCTACTTGAGCTTCACACTTCATTACGACAGGATACGAAATTTGCTGAAACCACATGGATACGAAATTTGCTACTTGAAACCACATCAGTTTTTTTTTGTGACAATGTTTCGGCCATCTATTTGTCGAATAACCCGGTAAAACATCAAAGAACCAACACATAGAGATTGATATACACTTCCTGGGAGAGAAGGTTCGCCTTGGACATATCAGAGTACTTCATGTCCCATCGTCTCTTGTAACAACCCTCGGTAAAACCGACATCCTCATAATATTTCTGACACTCTATTATATCTTAAATTGTCCCAATATGTTTTATATTATGCCCCGTATGTTAAAACCGAGCCCTAGTTATGTTATAATTATAAAATAAATCAAAAATCTGAAAATAGTAAGTTGAGGCGGGCCGCGTAAGACCTCACCTCAACCTTACGCGGGCCGCGACAGAGCATCACACGCGATTACACCAGAGGCCGACACGTGTCAACATCGTGGCGGACCTACTAGCTGACCCAGCTAAGCTACTGAGTTGACTGAGGTTGACGCGGGCCGCGTAAGGGTCCCTTGTCTTTTACACGGGCCGCGACAGGACTAAAATCAGCAACTATAAATAGATAGCATCAGATTACAATTTCCGTCGCTCATTTCTCATTCTCAAACTCGAATTCTGAAAGTATTAGGCATATTTTGCAAGTATTATACCCCTAATTAGCGAGGTTCTGCTCCGTTGTAAGTATTATAACCCCAGTTTCATAATAGTTACGCTACCCGATTGATTTAGGGTTCCGTAACAACTGTCGTGGTTCTGCCCGACGTAGTTGTTGGAATGCCGTCTCGGGGAGGGTATCATTAATAATTTCAAAGGGTTATGATACTAACCAATCTACATTTGTATAAATTATAGATTATATCCAGGAAACCCTTACGCGAAGTCTAAGATAGCAATGTGAGTTTATCCTCTTTTTGATAATGTTTTTGGAATGTTTTACAAAACCTTAATTATTTTACAATGCGATTAAGCAGTGATTGAGTCTTTGTAGTTCTTCAATTACTGTCGGTATTTGGGGTTTTGTATACAAAATTTATTACTTGCGAGTAGTAAGTCGGAATGACAGTACGTTACCATTGGACGACGAGTAGCCAATGTGTAATATGACCCACAAGTCAAGGATTGACAGTACTGATTGAGTAATTTGGTAGAAATAAACAATGTGATCGCTCTCAATACTGTGTTAATTGATAAAATGTTTCTTGATTAAAATGGGATTCACTCACCAGTATTTCCCGCTGACAAAATATTTTTAAAACATGTTTCAGGTAACACAATGTGAAAGCCAACTGGGATAAAGCCAGCTCGAGAGCACTAACGGCTTGGAAAATAAGTGGCTATAAAAGTTATCTAAGAAACGATGTTTTAAATTAAATAAAATAGGGTTTGTCCCTATAAATCTATTGTAATAAGAAACTTGGGTTTTGCCCATGAGTTGATTAATATCAAATATGGTGGTTTTACTCTGATAAACATTTCCTAACTACGGTCCTGATGTAAATTCCGCTGCAAGATTAAATAACCTGATACCACCACTACTGAGTTCGCGTCCGCCCGTTCCCGGGACAGATAAGGGATCGGGGGTTGCGACAGAAGGTGGTATCAGAGCCTAGCCACTGGTCTGAGCCAAAGAAGTGTTCTGCTGACACTTAAATTTTAAATTTGTGTTAGGAAATAAATTACAGAACTGCGTGCATAACTGTAATTATGTGTTATGTGTTATGTGACTATTTGTTAGTTTTCAGTATGAGTGATCAAGGACCCTCAGATCTGAATCGTCAGTTATCTGATTCCCCTAAGAGTGAAGGTACATCATCACAGCCTGCCCTTTCGGGGTATTCTGCTGATCAGGAGGATGGAATATTTGCCTTTAGAGCTCAATCTGAAGAACCATTTCCTAATAAGAAACGAGGATGGTTTAGTAAAGAAGCTTTTGCTCGTAGGAAGAGAATGCGAAAATTGCAACAGCAAAGGGCTTTAGCAGCTATTAAGCGAGAGACAGATGCCCATACTCAAGATATGCTAAATAGAAGCCTAGCTAATTTCCATATCTTAGCTACAACTGCTGCTGACCCAAGTCTGGAACAACTAGTAGCCCCACAACCACAAAACCCAGAACAACCTATGGAGATAGAAAATCAGGAAAACCAAGTGGAGATGCACGACTTTAATCCAGAAGAAATTCCTAGAGTGCCTACACCAAACCCTCTAGATCCGAATTACGACCCCTGGTGGGACGACAATAGGGATTTTGTGCAACGTTATCCTATCCAGGATTATCCACCCATACAAAACATAGAAGCTTACCCAGGTATGGACCCTTTAGATCCCTATTATCAAGATGATTATATTAGGGAAATATTAGAGGATCCTTACCAATTTCAGGCACCTACACCCCCATATCAGGAACAGGTACCCCAGATTCCAAACGCAGTCCGAGAACCTGCACCCCCAATGAGTGCAGAAAACGTCCAAGAACTTAGAACTTTCGGGGAGGAAATCTTAGAAAGCAGTGAGAGAATGCGTCAGGTGGGAGAGCGTCTCGTATGGAAATACGATGAACGTAATATAGATTTTTGGATAAATCCATATCCAGGAATGTGAATGGAGGAAGTGGTAGTAGTAATAATAATAAAATAATAAAATAAAATAAAATTATGTGTGTACGGAGGCATATTAGTATTAGTGTAATTTTCTTTCTGTTGGTATTGTAATTTTATTTCTGTATTAGTGTGTAATAGACGCATAATAGTATATGAAAAGAGTATAGTCGTAATGATCGACGCTTTTGGTAAAAATACGTGTCATGTGATTAACTATATTAAGATATTAATTATGATATTAATATGGGATACTTGTTCAAAATTCAGATGGCTGACGAAGGAAATCAAGGAAATCTGAATAACGATAACCAGAGTAACATTAACGTGGTTAATGAAAATCCCAATAACAATGGGAACCAGATGGATAATAGTGCTATCCAACACATTGTAGCACAAGGAATAATAGATGCAATGCCATTTATTCTTCAAAATGTTAAAGATGCTGATAATAAAAGTAAGCATAGCAGTAAGCGACCAAGTGAACCAGAACACAGCGTGAACAATGGACCTGTATTTCAATTGCCTATTCCCAAAAGAAGAAGAACCATGCCTTATGGTTGTTCTTATAAAGAATTCTGGTCTTGTAAACAATGGAATTTTCGGGCAATGAAGGGGCCATTGCAACATTACGCTGGATAGAGAAAACTGAGGCAGTCTTAAGGATAAGTAAGTGTGCTGAAGAAGATAAGATATTGTTTGCTTCTAATCTGTTTAAGAATGCAGCACTAGAATGGTGGAACACTATCCTCCAGACAAAAGGAAGTGATCAAAGTTACAATATGGAATGGGAAGAATTTTAGAACAAGGTAGAAAGGAAATTCTGCCCACCCAAAGAAAAGGAACAGATAGCAAACAAATTCCTAAACCTTCGGATGACTGGTGTGGATAGTAAGGGTTACACTAAAATATTCTTTGAATATGCTAGAATAGTGCCAACTCTTGCTTCGCCAGAACCAGTATTAATTTCCCGTTATATATGGGGATTAATTGGGGAGATAAGACACGTAGTCAAGGCAGCTAGACCTCAAACTATAGAAGAAGCTGTAGAACTAGCCAATACCTTGACAGATGAATTAGTCCGTACCCAAGAAGAGGATCAAAGAAGGAGTCTAACACAGAAATTGACTCAAGAATTTCGTTCTGGAAATTCTAACCGTGGAAGAAATGTAGGTTCTACCTCTGCACCCTACTGTAGGAATTGCAAAAGAAAGCATTCAGGAAAATGCTCCATATATTGTAACTTTTGCAAAATGTCGGGACACAAGGAAGAAAATTGCAGGAAGAAAAACAGCAGGATATGCTACAATTGCGGAGAACAAGGTCACATCAAGCCTAATTGCCCAAAATTAGCTCCAGCTGCAGACAACAAGAATACTAAAAATGCTAGAGCATTTGTTTTGACTGTAGATGAAGCCAGGATGATTCCAGATGTCATAGCTGGTACGTTTTTAGTTAATGATGTCTTTGCTAAAGTATTATTTGACTCTGGTGCAAACCAAAGTTTTATTAATACATCATTTTGCAAAATTCTAAATAAGTCATTAACTAAACTACCACAAGAATGTTTAGTAGAGACAGCCAATGGAGAAACCGTTAGAATTTCTGAAATCTTGCAGGGAGCAAGTATAGAAATTTCAAATCAGAAATTTATTGCAAATCTTTATCCCATGAATCTGGTAGGATTTGATGTTGTTTTAGGAATTGATTGGTTAATAGCCAATAAAGCCAGTATTTTATGTGATCAAAAGTTAATTCGAGTAAATCCCCCAAAAGGTAAAACGATCACAATTAAAGGAGATAAGCCCTCTAGGTCCACAAAATTCATATCTGTGATGAAAACTGCAAGTTGTATAAGAAAAGGTTCTATAGTGTATTTGATTTCCATAATCACTAACACTAAAGGAAAAGATTTAAAAGATATTCCAGTAGTATCTCAGTTTTCAGATGTATTTCCAGAAGAATTGCCTAGGCAACCTCCAGACAGAGAAGTTGAATTCAGGATTCATTTAATACCAGGAACATCACCAATTGCCAAAGCACCTTACCGTTTGGCACCTGCAGAAATGCAAGAATTAAAGAAACAATTGGACGAATTGTTGGAAAAAGGATTTATACAACCAAGTTCATCGCCATGGGGAGCGCCGATACTGTTCGTTAAAAAGAAGGACGGGTCAATGCGTATGTGCATTGACTACCGGGAATTAAACAAAGTCACGATTAAGAAGCGGTACCCATTACCGAGAATAGATGATCTGTTTGATCAACTGCATGGTTAACTAAATGTCCAAGAAATTGTACCTGTTTTAACCAAAATTCGCACTTAGAAAACTTAGCGTAAAGTTTTTCCTTTCTTAATAAACTCAGAAGTACGTGCAAATGCTTTGCATGATCCTCTTTACTCTTAGAGTAAATTAGAATATCATCTATAAAAACAATTATGAATTTATCCAAATATGGCTTACATATTCGGTTCATCATGTCCATAAATGCAGCTGGGGCATTGGTTAAACCAAATGGCATTACAGTAAATTCATAATGGCCATACCTTGTTCTGAAAGTGGTCTTAGGAATGTCCTCTTCCTGTACCTTTAATTGATGATATCCTGGCCTTAAATCGATTTTAGAGAAAAATCGAGCTCCTTGCAGTTGATCAAACAGATCATCGATTCTCGGTAATGGGTACCGATTCTTAATCGTGACTTTGTTTAATTCACGGTAATCAACACACATACGTATTGATCCGTCCTTCTTTTTAACAAACAGTATCGACGCCCCATGGCGACGAACTTGGTTGTATAAATCCTTTCTCCAACAATTCGTCTAATTGTTTCTTCAATTCCTGTATTTCGGCGGGTGCCAAACGATAAGGTGCTTTGGCAATTGGTGCCGTTCCTGGTAGCAGGTGAATTCTGAATTCAACTTCTCTGTCTGGAGGTAGTCCTGGTAATTCTTCTGGAAAGATATCTGAAAACTGAGACACTACTGGAATGTCTTTTAGTTCTTTTCCTTTAGCGTTATTGATTATGGAAATCATATACACTATAGAACCTTTTCTTATATAGCTTGCAGTTTTCATCACAGAGATGAATTTTGTGGATCTAGAGGACTTATCTCCTTTAATTGTGATCGTTTTACCTTTTGGTGAATTTACTTGAATTAACTTTTGATCACATAAAATACTGGCTTTATTGGCTATTAACCAATCCATTCCTAAAATAACATCAAATCCTACCAGATTCATGGGATAAAGGTTTGCAATAAATTTCTGATTTAGAATTTCTATTCTTGCTCCCTACAAGATTTCAGAAATCCTAACGGTTTCTCCATTAGCTGTCTCTACTAGACATTCTTGTGGTAGTTTAGTTAATGACTGATTTAGAAATTTGCAAAATGATGTATTAATAAAACTTTGGTTTGCACCAGAGTCAAATAATACTTTAGCAAAAATATCACTAACTAAAAACGTACCAGCTATGACATCTGGAATCATTTTAGCTTCATCTGCAGTCAGAACAAATGCTCTAGCATTTTGAGTATTCTTGTTGTTTGCAGCTGGGGTTAGTTTTGGACAATTTGGCCTGATATGACCTTTTTCTCCATAGTTGTAGCATAGTCCATTACTGGATTTCTTCCTGCAATTTTCTTCCTTGTGTCCTGGCATCTTGCAATAATTGCAAAGAGCGGAGCATTTTCCCGAATGTTTTTTTCTTGCAGACTTTGCAGAAAGGTGCATAGGTAGAACCTGTATTTTTCCCACGATTAGAATTTCCAGAACGAAATTCTTGTGTGAGCTTCTGGGTTAGGTTCCTTCTTTGATCTTCTTCTCGGGTACGGACTAATTCATCTGTCAAGGTATTTGCTAGTTCTACAGCTTCTTCTATGGTTTGAGGTCTAGCTGCCTTGACTACATGTCTAATCTTTCCAATTAATCCCCAAATATAATGGGAGATTAACACTGGTTCTGGTGAAGCAAGAGTTGGCACTATTCTAGCATATTCGAAGAATTTTTTAGTATATCCCTTACTATCCACACCAGTCATCCTAAGGTTTAGGAATTTGTTTGCTATCTGTTCCTTCTCATTGGGTGGGCAGAATTTCCTTTCTACCTTGTTCTTGAATTCTTCCCATTCCATATTGTAGGTTTTATCACTTCCTCTTGATTGGAGGATAGTGTTCCACCATTCTAGTGCTGAATTCTTAAACAGATTAGAAGCAAACAGTATCTTATCTTCTTCAGCACACTTGCTTATTCTTAAGACTGCCTCAGTCTTCTCTATCCAACGTAGAGTTGAAATGGCCCCTTCGTTGTCTGAGAATTCCATTGGTTTACAAGACCAGAATTCTTTATAAGAACAACCATAAGGCATGGTTCTTCTCCTTTTGGGAATAGGCATTTGAAGTACAGGTCCATTGTTCACGCTGTTTTCAGGTTCGATGGGTCGCTTACTGCTATGCTTACTTTTATTATTCGCTTCTTGAATAGTTTGAATAATAAATGGCATTGCATCTATGATTCCTTGTGCCACTATATGTTGAACATCACTATTATCCATTTGGTTTCCATTGTTATTGATACTCGGATTCTCATTAACCACGTTAATGTTACTCTGGTTATCATTATTCAGATTTCCTTGATTTCCTTCATCGGCCATCTGAATTTTAAACATTTTTCCCATATTAATATCACAAGATAATATTTAATATAGTTAACCATATGATACTCAATCTAGCCAAAAACGTCGATCATTGCGACTAGTACTCTATTTCCACATACTATTATGCATCTATTACATTCTAGTACTGAATTAAAAATTACAATACCAACATAAATAGAATCACACTAATAGTAATATGCATCCGTACACACATATTTTATTTTATTATATTGCTAATACTATTACAATCTCCTCCATCCCATCACGGATATGGATTTATCCAAAAATCCATATTGCGTTCATCGTATTTCCATACGAGACGCTCTCCCACCTGATGCATTCTCTCACTGCTTTCTAAAATTTCCTCACCGAAGGTCCTAAGTTCTTGCACATTTTCTGCACTCATTGGGGGTGTAGGTTCTAGGACTGGGTTCGGAATCTAGGGTGCGGGTTCCTGATATGGGGGTGAAAGTTCCTGAAATTGGTAAGGATCCTCTAAGATCTCCCTAATGTAGTTATCATGGTAATAGGGATCTAAAGGGTCCATACCTGAATAGGCTCCTATGGGTGTGTCTTCATGGATAGGGTAACGATGCACAAAGTCCCTATTATCGTCCCACCAGGGGTCGTAATTTGGGATTAGGGGGTTTGGTGCAGGTACCCTAGGGATTTCTTCTGGGTTAAAGTCATGCATCTCCACTTGATTGTCAAGATTTTCTATCTCCATTGGTTGGTCTGGGTTTTGTGGTTGTGGGGCTACTAGTTGTTCCAGACTTGGGTCAGCAGCAGTTGTAGCTAGGATATGGAAATTGGCTAGGCTTCTATTAAGCATATCCTGTGTATGGGTATCTTTCTCTCGTTTAGAAGCTGCTAGAACTCTTTGCTGTTGCAACTTTCGCATTCTTTTCCTACGAGCAAAGGCTTCCTTACTGAACCATCCTCTTCTTATGAGGGAATGGCTCTTCTGACTGTGCTTTAAAAGCAAACATTCCTTCTTCCTGATCAGCAGAATACCCATAATGGGCAGGCTGTGATGAGGTACCTTCACTCCTAGGTGATTCAGACAACTGACAACTCATGTCTGGGGGTCCTTGATCACTCATACTGTAAACTATCAAATAGTCAAATAACACATAACAAATAAATACAGTTATGCACGTATTTCCGTAATTTATTTCCTAACATAAAATTTAGAACTTAAGTGTCAGCAGAACACTTCTTTGGCTCAGACCAGTGGCTAGGCTCTGATACCACCTCCTGTCGCAACCCCCGATCCCTTATCTGTCCCGGGAACGAACGGACACGAACTCAGATTTTCGGTGGTATCGGTTATTTAATCTTGCAGCGGAAATTACATCAGGACCGTAGTTAGGAAATGTTTATCAGAGTAAAACCACCATATTTCATATTAATAATCACATGGGCAAAACCCAAGTTTCTTATTACAATACATTTAGAGGGATAAACCCTATTTTCATTGAATTTAAAACATCGTTTATTAGGTAAGTTTTATAGCCACATTTTCCCCAAGCCTTTAGTGCTCTCCAGCTAGCTTTCTATTAATTGGCTGTCACATTGGGTTACCTGAAACGCGTTTTAAAAATATTTATCAGTGGGAAATACTGGTGAGTGAATCCCAATTTAATCAAGTTTAAATAAAAAGTCATAGTGAACAGTATTGAGAGCGATCACATTGTTTATGTCTACACAATTACTCCATTAGTACTGTCAATCCACTGTCTTATTACACATTGGCTAACTCATTGTCCAATGTTAACGTATTGTCATCCCGACTTACTACTCACAGTGTAGTAAATTTTGTATACAAAACCCCAACATACCGGCAGTAATTGAAGAACTACAAAGACTCAATCACTGCTTAATCGCATTGTAAAACAATTAAGGTTTTGTAAAACTGTTAACAAAAAGATTAACAAAAAGTGGATAAACTCACATTGCTATCTTAGACTTCGCGTAAGGGTTTCCTGGATATAATCTATAATTTATACCAATGTACATTGGTTAGTATCATAACCCTTTGAAAATATTAATGATACCCTCCCCGAGACGGCATTCCAACAACTACGTCGGGCAGAACCACGACAGTTGTTACGGAACCCTAAATCAATCGGGCAGCGTAACTATTACGAAACTGGGGTTATAATACTTACAACAGAGTAGAGCCTTGCTAATTAGGGTATAATACCCGACTATAATAAGCCTACTACTTCAGAAATTGAGATTGAGAATGAAATGTGAGCGACGGAAAGTGAAACCCGATGGCCTTCTTATATAGTGCTGATATCTGGTCTCCACGCGGCCCGCGTAAAGAACAGACAAGTGTTACGCGGCCCGCGTCAACCCTGGTCAACCGTATAGCTAGCTTATCCGGGTCATCTACTAGGCTCGACACGATGATGACATGTGTCGGCCTGGGGTGTCTCCGCGTTGTGGGTCTCTCGCGGCCCGCGTTAACTTAAACGGAATCTTACGCGGCCCGCTTGAACTAAAGAAATCAACGATATCAGGTTTCAACCCTGATACCGCCCGCGTAAGGTTGGGGTGGGGTCCTACGCGGCCCGCCTCAACTTATATTTCAGATTTTTATATTTATTTTAATTACTATAACGTATTCCGGGCTTGGTTTTCACATACGGGGTGTATTTAAAGACATAATGGGATATATTAGGGTGTCAGAAATATTATAAGGGTATCGGTTTTACCGAGGGTTGTTACAAAGACCGTTGGAAACCGATTAAATAATAAAAAAATCGGTTTTTTGTATAAAAACCCCAACTTCTCCATTCCCTTCCATTACTACCACAAACATTCACCACTTCAACATTTGATTTCATATTTTCGAAGAGACAATGACATGCAATGACGAAGTTGTTATGGTTTTTTAAACCAAACGAAACCCGTCAATTTGGAAGCATTTTGATTTGTGTTTGATGACCGATAACCATGAGATGGCTAGGTGTAAAGGTTGCGGAAAGTTCATGAAAGCGGCCGCCAACTCGGCTCTGAGGAAACACATCGACCGCCATTGCCCCGTGACCAAGGCAAAAAATGAAAAGGGTGAAGGATCCGGGACCGGTTCTTCAAATGTTTAGTGTGTTTGATGTAACCGGTTTGTTTAGTTAAGTTTGGTGTGTTATGTTTAGTTAAGTTTGGTGTGTTATGTTTAGTCAAGTGTGGTGTGTTATGTAATCGGTTTGTTTAGTCATGATGTAATCGGTTCGTTTAGTTATGATGTAATCGATTCGTTTGAAATAAATATATGGTGTGTTTTAGTAACGGGTTCTAAAAGAATAACTCACATTAATAAATCACATCAAATTCTTAAACAAACATATAACAGTAACCGGTTCCCAGAATAAAAAAATAAAAATAAAAACGGTTCAAAATTTGCAACAGTAACCGGTTCTATAGTAACCGATTTATTTCCTTTGTCGTTTGCTTGTGTCGGGTGCGGCACTTTCACATGCGTTACGCTTTGGTGCGGGCACTTCGGTACAATCATCTTCGGAATCATTAGTCTGTACTTCGTCTTCCTCCTCTTCATCAATAATCTTGTGCTCTAACTCTACTTCGTCTTCTAGACTCGATTTAGGCATCCAAATAATCCTTTAGGCAAATTGCCATCTCTAGCGATTCCGGTGTTGGCCTTGTTCTTCGAATGGACAATACCCTACCACTAAGAGAAAAGACACTTTCCGAAGCTACCGTTGTCACGACCCCCGACCCCACCCTGGATGGAATCGAGAGCCGCGAGCAGCCAAGTGGTACCGGTGGTTATTTTGAAAGCATTGCAGCGGAAATTTCATCAGAACCGTGAGTTAGGAAAAATATCAGAGTTTAGAAAACACCGAATTTTTTATTATTAAATAGATGGGATAAAACCCAAGTTTTACAAAGGTAGCTTTAATAAGGGATAACCCAATTACATAAAACAATATTTCTTAATTTGATTTAATTAATAAAATAAGCCACTTCTTGAAGCCTTTCAGTGTCGTATCCAGCTCTTACTCCAATCTACTATAATTACCTGAAACGCGTTTTAAAAACATTTGGTCAACAGGAAATACTGGTGAGTTCATTCAGGTTTTTATAAAATGACCCTTAGTTATAAATTACAGCATAAGAGCGATTACAATGGCTTCTATCTTATTTTTATCTGGTGTCGTGTCACACTGTGTGACGATGGTCATACCACTATTGGGTCCTGTCACCCAATTAGTGATGATTATCACTGTTAGGATTTATTAGCCTAACCCGTGAGAAATTAGTAACGTGCACAATACCCCACTAGCCAGTGATTAAGATAACCACGACTTACTCCCTGTAATTATAAGATTTGAAAATGGAGTATTGTAAAATGCTTTTGATAAAAAGAGAATGACTCACATTGCAGGTTTAAACGGGCAGAGTTTAGCCTACTAGTTAGCCTTGTAACCTAATTCAAATAATAACGTATACGAAAACTAGGTTAGTAACTGAATACAACTTTTACAATAAGCTCACGAGATTAAAACCCTCACGATGAATGACAAAGTGCAATACTTAAACATCTATCGGATTCGCAATGAATGACAGAGTCTACCCCGAGTTTGGGTGGCACTCAAACATCCTGTCGGATTCACGACTAATGACAAAGTATAGCATTTAAACATCCTGTCGGATAGTTTCAATCGATCGGATATTGAATCGTAGCAGCGATCGAGTTATTACCCGGTTATTGCGGCAGCGTTTCGTGATTGTGTGTTTTTATAGTAAACAGTCGATAACTCAATGTACGAATTGAGTTTTTACATCGAACCAACGCAGGAAATCAAGTCCCACACCCCTCTATTTATATCTGAAAAACAGCTCCCTCGCGTGGCGCGAGGGACACCACCCTAGCATAGGGTAGCCCCGTGTCTTGGTAGCCTAGCTGAGTCGACCGTTCGTTAAAATTCAATTTCAACAACAAACTGTTTAGATAATAGTCTAATACTGACTAGGAAATACCCCCCTTGAGTTTTAGGGGCCCTGATCTTGATTCCTATTGTTCTGAAAATTTTAGGGTTTGTGCAGGATTACTTGGGGGTTTCAATTAGGGTTTCCTATTGGGCAAATAAAATAATAGATAGGACTTTTAATGAGAGTTGTTACAGAATAAAACGGTGAGAAAAGAGAATGGACCCACTTTGTAACTTTAGGGTTCAACTAGAAAGCCTCCTGGTAGAATATTGGGTATAAATTCTGAGCTATAAAAAAAATATATATTTGTACTCGTGTTAAGTATAGTACCCATAATTCAACCATGTCCCTATGTCACGAGACAGAACCCCAACGAACTTAGTCAGGCCGAGCCTTGACATGCGTTATGGGGCTCAGATCAATCGGAAAGGATAGCGGTGATCGGGAGTTAAAACACTTAAAACGGGACAATGCTTTATTATATGTGAAATATTAAATAAGAAAAGGAATATATATATTAGGCGAGATGGAGAGGGAAAGAAATATATGAACAAAATTTCTTGACTGCTATGTACTCTATATATATAGCTAGTTAGATAACTTAGTTCTTAAGCTGCATTTATTTTCAATTTGATAGAAAGGATAAACGTATCACTTATTATTATTTATTTAATTCAATTGAAATATGGCCACGTAAACATTGATAAGATTCAATGTAAATTTTTGATATTTTTATTATTATTTTTCTTTTCAATGTACACGTATTGTACATATGTAAGCTTTTCTTTTCTTTTTATTTTATTTTATTATATATATATTATGATTAATTTAACTGCTTTACTTATTTAACGCTTATAACTTATAAAATATAACGTTTTATAAAATAATAAATATGTCATCAGAACGAGAATATTTTTGTCTACATTTTGAACCAAGTTTCATTAAAAACGGAGTAAGTCCAAATACAATGTATTTTTATAATTTAATTATTAAACGGTCACTAGGCACGTCTAGGTACTTCATATTTCTAATAGTCAACTTACCCATAAGCTACCCGTCTAATAATGTAAGTTTTTATATACTTTTATTTTATTTAGAAAGGTCACCCATATACAGGCCAATTAATTATAATATTTCAACCTACTCTATATAAAATATTTTTAAAACTATTTGGGTCGAATAATTATATTAAAAATAAAACTAGTTACTAGTGGCTAATAAATTTAAATAACCCTATAATTCTTATATGATAAAAATGGGAATGTTACCTCCTCCCCACCTTGTTTTAAATCTCGTCCTCGAGATTTGGGCTACGATATCTCTTTTAGAGTTATGTCACTTTTTTTTTCAATAAGAATAGTATTAAGGTAGATGGTACAGAATTAAAATATCAAATTTTGTGAATATGAGTTGTACAATAAATAGGACTCAATGGTTCAACTGAATTAGTTTTCAGAAATCGATGTCAAACGAATGAGATGAAATGATATAATGACTAGGTTCAAGCCAAAAGAGATATATGATCAATAGATGTCTAAATCGAATGTTTACAAGTTGTGAATAATTTTTAGAATAAACAAAAATTTATTGTCAAATGAAAAATTACTTTGATTGTTAACTGAGAAAGACTTAGAATCAATAAGCTCAAATGAAATAGAAGTACGAAAATGATTTGTCAACGATTGAATATAAGAAAAATCAATGGGTTAACATTTATCGAATTTACAAGGATACATCGATATACAACAGAGTTTAGTGTATCATTGTCTTAACACATAGTTGTATTAAGACCACTTTCAAGGATGAGTCAAACGAAAGGTATATATATAGATTAGCTCAAGCTACAAGTTTATACCGACGCCACAAGGTGTCGTAGTGATCGAAATAATAATAACGGTGATCGGACGAGTTCACCGTGTTTTAAATGAAATGAAAGTTCAACGAAGTAAGTTCGAATGTTTGTTTCAAACAAATCTAGTAGGATTTTCAATTGAAATTGAAACAATTGAATAATGTTTTTCGATCGAAAAGATCAAGGAATGCTCGATCGATGTTGTAAGAACTGTTTAAGAGATACACTGAAATATGACATGAATTTGTGTATCATTATCTTAACATATGATTGTGTTAAGATTGCTTTTATAGGATAAACCAACAAAGCGGATTCAATATAAGTAAGTAAATAAATATTTAAATCCGTATATGATGTGTGCAAACGAGATTAGCGCAAGCTTCAGATTTATGAAAACGTCACCACAAGGTGATCGTGATTAAAGAAATGATTTAATGAAGTCGAAGACCAAACAAGCATGTTATAGTTCAAGAGAATTTGAAGTGCTTGTTGGAATTATTTCGAATATGATGGCTTCAATTCATCATATAGGACCTTGAATTGAATATGTAATGCGAGCAAGTTCAAACAGTTGAACTTGGTTTAAACAAAACGAGTTTTTTAATAAGAAAGTTCGGACATGTCACAACAAAAATCATGTATGCCAAAGAAAATTGAGTTTTTCAAGAAATTCATTGACTCGATATCAAAGAGTCATCGCTTTGCAATAATGCGGTTCACAGTACCAAAAATCAAGTGTAGCGGAATGATATTTGAGTTTGGATAAAACAACAAATTGAAATGAAGCCCTCCAGTGGTCTTCATAAATCAAACGAACCACATGCGCAACAAACAGTGCATGTGTAACGTGTGGATTTACCAAGAAATGAAACAGATCAATATTTGCTACTATGAAAGAAATCCTCATGGTATGATGACCATTAGAGGAAGTAGAAACACGAAAGTCAATTCTTTATATGCAGAAGTCAGAATTTCAACGAAAGAAATATAAGAACTTTATCTGGAATTTCGTGTGATAACCGTTGTTAAGTGACATTACCAGGGAATGTCGAATAAAATGAAATAGGGGAATTGCAACGGTATGTGACTTCTTTTGCAGTGCTAATAATTATGACTCTGATTAGACTGTGCACCGATGGTTGTGAAATCTTGTTCTAACGTACCTCAGCGAGATTCATGTCGTTTGTAGGATCACATGGCCAAATGCTGCTTTTTGATTAGTAATTCTTCCACTAATGGGATTAGCATTGGTGTCGTTGTGCCCAATCATATTTTCCAAAGGTCTTGCCTCGAGAGTCGTGTGTGATATACTTCGACGTCTGTGGACGTATAATTTAAGTTTCATGTGTTTTCTTGTGCACTAGCACAACTTTACATGTTTTCCACTTGCGTTAATAGTCTATGATAACGCATTGAAAATTCTTATACTTTTGATGGCGTCCCAACTTAAAGGGTTTCCATTTTTTATATTGTCGCACGAGTTACGAGATAGATGATCAAACGAAATAATGTTTGATATCAGAATTATAGATATATGCAAGAGATTCCTGATAAAGAAATCTAGATTTATTATTGACACATATGTTTGTGCTTTATTCCAAATTGTCAATCCTTATAGTTTTTGGATTTCCTTATAGATATACATATCTATATAATCACATATTTCACATGCTGTAATATACATACCCTTTATAAGGTCAATGTATTTAACAGATTCATATTTCCAAAACAATTCAGATATCAGGTCATGATACTATTTAGGGAAAACTTGTCACTTGTTTGACATATTATGTACCTTCTTACCCGATTCTAGGCCGGAGAGGTAACCCCGTTATATCCGGACAAGCTGGAGAGTCTGTTACACCATACCCAGTCTTGCCGGAGAAAAATTTATATTTCCCATAAATAGTATTTTTCTTAAATCATGATTTGGAAAGTGCATTATGACTTTCAACAATGAATCAGGAAATTAGTATTCACCTGACTGATCATATTCTAGAACAAAGTAGTACCAATAAATAAGAAATAACAGTGGTCAAGTGTTATTGCTTATTTATTATACTTGCAATGTTCTAGTTATTATCCTTACGTCATACCAAAACTCATCATACTTTATTTGCACATGTATTTAGCTTATCTCGAAGCTTATACTAAGGCATCTTTTCTTAAGTTCAAGTCTAAATGTTATCCTGTGTGCTACCAGTTAATAGTAATCTCCTAACTCTTTTATAATAGCTTAGGTATTATTATCACAACACCTATTGGCTTAAATCAGTGGCTCTGATACCATCTTCTGTCACGACCCCTGACCCCACCCTGGATGGAATCGAGAGCCGCGAGCAACCAAGTGGTGCCGGTGGTTATTTTGAAAGCATTGCAGCGGAAATTTCATCAGAACCGTGAGTTAGGAAAAATATCAGAGTTTAGAAAACACCGGATTTTTTATTATTAAATAAATGGGATAAAACCCAAGTGTAACACCTCGAAAATTCACGTCCTATAATGTGTAGACACGTGTCAAATGTTTAAATGTGTGAAAGAAATATTATAGAAGGACTAAAGTTGACAAACATGGAAAGTATGTGAATATACGTATTCTAAGTGTCAACTGTGAATAAATATAATGTACATTAACCCTACATAATGCTCATACCTTCAAACGAATAAATCATGGATCATACGAAGCTAAAAGTGAGAGATTTCAAACTACAGGGGCTAAATGTGTCAACATGTTTAAATTATACCTCTGAGTGAACTTTTGACAAACCCGAAGCTTTGTAATGGTAAATTATGCTCACTAGAATGCACGATTAAAATTTCATAAAGTTTCGTTATCGTATGAGAAAGTTATGATCAAATTCGTGTGAAAAGGGTTAAAGCGTAAACGTTGAATGTTAGGACTTTTCGGGTGACAACGAAGTTAACCGGGGACCTAACAAAGTGGGTATATGTTTTAAAGCCCTTATAGATCAACATTGAGGGTTTAAAATTCAAGAAAACAAGTGCCTAATCTAGTTTTGAAGAGCCAAGGATCAAAATGAAATAAATCACAAAAGCTGATCAGGGAGGGCCTAGCGCGACGCGAGCGAGGCGTAGCGTCGCGCGAGGGGTGCCCAGCTCCGAATTAAATGGGTTGTTGCCTGCTGAGTGCAATCTGCTCGATTCTAACTCGTTTCTCCACATCTCTTGACCCCTAAAACACCCCCTAAGCATCTAGGACACATGTGGGAAGGTTGTGGTGTGTGCTAGACCTTGTTGTCAACACCTTGCGGTGATTGAATTCACTATAAAAGGCCACAAGTGTTCAACACTTTCTTCACACCTTCATCTGCATTTGTGGATCACTTCTGGAGCTCAACTTCCTCTCAAGTGTTCCCTAATCAAGCTTAGGACTTCAGTAAGTGTTCTAATCCTTTCTAAATTGAGTTTAGCTTAGTTATTTAGCTAAAAGTCAAACCGTCGTAATTACGGTTTGACTTCGAGATTAGTCAACAATGGCTTAGTCATATCTCGAATTAAAAGTACCTTTAAGTAGGTAATTATGTGGGTAATAAAACCTCAAAAGGGTTCCCCCTGATTACCATCCTAACCAGGTCAAAAGTCGGGTCAAACGTGTACTTAAAAAGTCAACAGAAAGTTTAAAATGCGATTTATGCATGATTAGCATTGTAGATCATATACAACCTGTTGGATCATTGTTATAACTTGGTAATAAGTGTAAGAACATGTCTAAACATGTTCAACCCGACAATTTCCTGTTTAGACCCGGTTCGGAACCGAAAGTCACATAGTTTGACTTTCACTTTGACTTTCAGTTCTGACCCGTTTAGGCATGTTTTAGAAATGCCTCAGAGCTTAAATTGGATTAGGTTACATGTTAGTACAACCCTCTGTGATTATACACCTTGGTTCATTAGTTATCCAATTAATATGCATTTTTCCGTTAATTGCTCATATGTTGACCATTATGCCCTTATTACCTTAAAACGTGATTTTTGGAAATGTAAATAGTAGAAACTTTAATTACTGATATATATACTTGTATGCAAATTTTGACATCAGTTTGACTTGTAGATTAAGAGTTATGCTCATTATCGCAAATTTAAAGCTTTATGTTAATAAAACGGCGTAATTAGCGTATAGCCTAGTTAAGCCTACTTTTTGGTATCAAACTTAATACCCACTGATATAATATATTATTTTGGGATTTTTAAAGATTTTTAATTAATTTTAGGCTGAGCATAACTAGTAGTCGTAGGCTTAATCCGGTAATTGTCGGTTTTGCCCTTACGGGCCATAAAATGAGTTTTACATATCTAAACGACTCCAAACCTTTTGCTACTGATCACATATGATAAATAAAGTATTTTAAGCCTTCTGGAAATATAAAAATATCAGATTTAAGTATCGAACCCGGAAATGGCCTTTAATCGCCTTATTAAGCGTTTTTAACGCAAAGTATGTATTAAAATTATATTGGACATACCCGGGTTGATACCTACTGATATATGAGGCAAATTATAATATTTTAACAGTAAGCAAAGGTTGATAAACTCAGACTTCAGTTTTGAGCTTTTCGGCTTATGTGAAATTACCAAAATACCCCTACGGGGCATAGTTTGGTTAAAAATGATAAATTCCACATATATGCTTTAACCTACTGATATAACTTAGCAAATTAAGTATATTTGCTGATTACATCAGACCTGTAACTCAGGTTGTTACTTAAACTCTTTTACAAACTTTTAAAGGACCAAACTACCCCTACGGGGCCTAGTTTGTGTTTAAACACGTTTCGGGCATAATGAAAGACATCTTACTGATGTCACAACATATTTGAGACATAATTAACTTAGGAAACCTGTATATAGCTCTCATGAATACCCATCACGCTTATTACGCGTACGGTTCGGTTTATGTAACAAGTTTACATAAATTAGCCGAAACGGGTCAAACCTTAACGGTTTTATCTCAAAATCCAGAATGTGAATAATAAACCCATATTAAACAAGTCTTCAAACTTGTCGGGTCTAAATCACATTCTATCCGGTCTTCGCTTAATCGTGCGTACGAACCGTATCTTGAAACTAGCCGGTGTAAGCTTAAGCTTAATTAAAGGCCCGTTAGGATTCTAATAGGTTGTTATAAAACCTTCGTTCCAGATTAGGAGAACCAGTAAAAGCTACGTGCATTTTGCTTATTGTGATTTATACATTGCTCAGGTAAATACTTTTAACTTATTTTCCCTATACGGGCTTGGGTTACGGTATATAGCATACCGCTTGATCGGGCATCAAATCTCCACCGTTAGGTGGGTAGTTGAATAATTTGATCGGCCCGTTTAAACAGTCTTGTTACTTAAAGCCTTTGGGGGGTTAATGACCATGTCCCGGATATCCTCGGCATCATTTTACGAAATGTCCACGACTTAAGCGCGGGGTGTAGGCGTACACCCGTCAGTGCACAAAAGAACATTGTGGTGTGTCTATTGATCTTTAACCGGGACAAGATCCGGGCTACTGAACGCACAAGGAACATGTAATTCGTTTACAAGATTATAATATTAAATAATTCTCCCAAGTTAAATAAAATGTTTATGCCATGTGCATCCAAACCAATTTTCCATCATTTTCCAAAATGAGTCAGTTGAATGTATTTACCAGTGTAAACTGACGTATTTTCCCAAAAAGATTAAATGCAGGTACTAAGCGAAATTGGCTGGGATTTCTCCTTAGCATCATTAGAAGTCTCGCAAGCTTAAGATGCCTGAAGTCTGTTGAACCATAAACATTATTTTTATTTCGATCCATCTGTGGATAAACTTCCGGATATTGTGACTTTGATATTACAATATTAAATTCGGTTGTATCATATTTTTAAATTTGCTTCCGCTGTGCATATTACATATTGTGTTGTTTGACTATTATGTTGCCAACCACGTCACGATACTCCCCCACCGGGCCCACCGGTGACACGTGGAAATCGGGGTGTGACACCAAGTTTTACAAAGGTAGCTTTAATAAGGGATAACCCAATTACATAAAACAATATTTCTTAATTTGATTTAATTAATAACATAAGCCACTTCTTGAAGCCTTTCAGTGCCGTATCCAGCTCTTACTCCAATCTACTGTAATTACCTGAAACGCGTTTTAAAAAGATTTGGTCAGCAGGAAATACTGGTGAGTTCATTCAGGTTTTTATAAAATGCCTTAGTTATAAATTACAGCATAAGAGCGATTACAATGGCTTCTATCTTATTTTTATATGGCGCCGTGTCACACTGTGTGACGATGGTCATACCACTATTGGGTCATGTCACCCAATTAGTGATGATTATCACTGTTTGGATTTATTAGCCTAACCCGTGAGAAATTAGTAATGTGCACAATACCCCACTAGCCAGTGATTAAGATAACCACGACTTACTCCCTGTAATTATAACATTTGAAAATGGAGTATTGTAAAATGCTTTTGATAAAAAGAGAATGACTCACATTGCAGGTTTAAACGGGCAGAGTTTAGCCTACTGATTAGCCTTGTAACCTAATTCAAATAATAACGTATACGAATGTCACACCCCAACCGATGGCGGAATCATCAGGGCGCGGCACTAGGCGAATCAGATTGCTCAAGAGAATCCATAACAACTATATTGCGATAGTATTTAATACATTCGCTATCCCATACTAACAAATAATACAATCACATGAGTTATTACAGATTTCTTGTCCTCTCGAACAATACAAATCCGACAACCTAGATTTTAGTTGAGTTTCTAGACTTCCTAGCTTGATTTGAAATAGTCAGCGATCTAACCTGCAACATACGTTAAAATATTTGTCAATACAAAAGTATTGGCGAGTATACAGGTTTGATAAGTATAGCGTATTAGATAAAAAGTGTAGCGAATCTCCACATGCATGAACGTGACACATGACATATATACTCACAAGGCTGATACTACCAACTAAGTCCTCGATGCTCGAATATGCGATGGCAAACTAGACCCCGTCGGGTGCAATAGTACTATACTAGTCGTGGTGGGACGTCGCGAGTATAAGCCCTAGCACATATGCAACTAGCATCATGTATATCTATGCATAACAGTCATTCGTAAGTGATAATTTGATTTATGGAATAATTCGTTTAATAAGTTCGATTTGTTGGAAACGTATGTAACACCCAAAATACGATTAAAAAGGGGTTCAAATATACTCACAGTGCCTTTTTTTAGTGAGAATACAACTTGATTGGATCGGTTACGAGTGCGTCTGCGTTGAATCATCGAATAATATAGTAAACGATGTACGGTTAAGCGGGAATAGTATAAAAATGACAGTTATCCAGTCGGATGATGCTCATCCGGTCGGATGACCCCATCCGGTCGGATGACTGTTGGTTCATTCTATCATTCGATCGGATGACACTTGGTCCGGATCGGATGGCAGGCCATCCGGTCAGATAACATATTGTTGACTAGTCAAATTGCTGTGATCCGTTCGGATGACATGTGATCCGTTCGGATGACATGATGACACGTCTGTTTTAACGTTCTGGTCACCGTTTTTAGTGTTTTTCGGAAGAAATGTATGCGGTTTCACCGGGACAGTGTAATTTTGTACTAACACTTGAAATTCCATCAGTCCCGACCCGTTCTAACGGCCGGGGATCACCCCGTTCCTTCAGATCTTGCCGTTCTTGACAGTTTTTCATGGTTAACTCGAAATCGCACAGTTCCTTGGTTAAATACATAGATTTAGGTGAGATTTGTTATCAAAACATGTGGAAATCACCCAGATCTGAGTCGTTTATGGTGGGATGAGGTCACAACTTGAAGTTCATATGAACTCTTGGTGACATCACCTTAAAACACCTCAAATCAGTAGATTTCACGGTTATAAATTGAGTTTCAAAAGATAGAATGATGTAGAATTGCGTATAGATCATAGAAGTACAAGTTCTTGGGTTGAAATCTTACCGGAATCGCGAGAAATCGAGAGAAAAGGGTCTTGAAGCGTGTTTGGTCAAGTGGGAGCTGTCACATCACTGTTCAAGTGATGTGACACGCTATTTATAGGCAACAGAGTGAGTTGGGAGTTACTGGGTCGGATGGCCCATCCGTTCGGATGGCCGGTCCATCCGGATGGCCATTCCAGCGCGGTGAACTTTCCCGTTTTTCGAGCGTTGCGATAGTTTTTGGAGTACGTGCTTTCTATAGTTAGTTTATATTATTATTATACATGTATATATACCACTAGGGGTCGTATTTACGTATCCATATTCCAAAGTTTCGATGTAACAATCGGTTTTCGATTCGAGTATGCGATTATTAGCGACGTTTCATGGCCATCAAGGAGGGTAGTATAGGTCCTTTCTTGAGGTCATCGTGAACGTTATTGTGTGTTGTGCCACAATGACTGACGGGGTACCATTCACTCGCATTGTCATCATCGTCACGACGACTGGAGCTATAGCACTCACCCGAGAGTCTTTGTTAGTGTTATTAGTCTGCGTTTTGACACATCACGGCCACCTAGGAGGGTAGAATAGGTCCTCACTCGATGTCATCGTGAGTGTTAGTGTTTGCGATGTGATGTAGTGATAATGTATAGTGAAAATATGCGATTATCCTTCGAATATCGATGTATGCGATATAGTTACATTATGATCCGAATCTCTGGTGCTAGGCGTAACGAGTATATCGAGTAGTAACAACGCACGAAAGTGCGGGTTGTTACAGTCTCCCCTGCTTTAGGAAATTTCGTCCCGAAATTAATCCAACAGGTAGACTTTTGAGAGTTGATCCAGTATAAGTAGCGATGCAGCGAGTGATTTAACCATGAGTTGACAAACGAGAGTGCTTCGAATAAGAGAGATCGATTGCGATAGCGAGATGGCGACGTAAGGACAAAAGTAATATCCCACAAGTTGGCGTTCCAAAGTACTTCGTGTTGTGAAGAATTCGTTAGTTCAATACGATTGCAATTTTTAAAGAACTTGAAAGGTTTCTCATGACGTGGGACTAACTGAGTCGATCGTTAACCAACGTTACAAGAAACGTTCATTTTAGATATTTAAAAGGAAATTTTGGATGGAAATCTTGAAAATTTTCCTGTTAACATAAGGTCAACTGACTCAGTGCTAACCAATGTTGCAAGGAAGTTTAAGTTTTTAAACATTTTTAAGGAATTCGAAGATGAAAACTGAGGTTACGAAAGCTCTCCTATAACATGGGTTCAACCTGAACTCGATGTCGAACCAATGTCTTAAGAAAGATTTCGTTTTGATGTTGTAAAAGCTTTAAGGAAGACTGGACTTATGAGACTTTTCGGTTGTATCATATTTTTAAATTTGCTTCCGCTGTGCATATTACATATTGTGTTGTTTGACTATTATGTTGCCAACCACGTCACGATACTCCCCCACCGGGCCCACCGATGACACGTGGAAATCGGGGTGTGACAGGTTGGTATCAGAGCCAACACTGAGTGAATTAAACACTAGCCTTTTGTGTTTAATCTCAGTTACACAATTGCACAATTCTAAACTTTCGAGTCTAGACATATAACATAGGACAAATTCCACTTTGTTTGTGTTGTCCTTTATTTTTGCATATATTCTTGTTTTGTTATCTCATTTTATAATGACAGGATTTAAAAAAAATGCCGCCAAGATTCTTCCGAAGGAGAGGACGAGGCAAGGGGCCGATCACCGCCCCCAACGACAACGAGGCAGGACCTTCAAATGTTCGAGCTCCGTCTACCACGGAGAGTGACGATCCACGCCAAAATAGAAGAAACCTATTTGAGCCGGCTAGACGGTCGGTCTCACATAGCTCGACACCTCCGATCCAAAACCCTTATGGGCCACAGCTAGACTATGAGCCCAACAACCCTCAACCGTCCTACATACCACTACAGCGATCTCTATCGCATCATTCGTTTGGTGACCCTACACCTGCATTTCGGGGCCGGTTTAATCCGGTAGGATACATACCAGAACTCGTGGGTTTCAACCCACTGGGGCCAGATGATCACTTCTCTGGAGATAATGCGGACGACATGGACGAGGATACTGACCCCGTCAAACCGGCAAGTGGCACTCCAAATCACCCAATAGAGATCTCTGACGGATCTTCGTTTCACGGATCACCCTATGTTGGTCCGGATAGCTTTCAAGCTATGTTCACTCGGCACGAATGGTACTATACACCTCCTCACCATTCGTCGCCACAGCAGCAGCAGCCGCAGCAGCAGCAGCAGCATCATCAAGATTCCTCTGGGGATCCCCGATTTGAGGCAGTTACGCCACCACCTCCGCCGCCACCAGTTCAGCCGGCACCTCCTCAACCGCCAAGGCGTAGGAGAACTGGTGCCCGCATGTCGGCACGAGCAGGGGACTTCCATTTCAGTTCCCCACGTCAATCCAGTGGCAGCCACTACCCGCCACATCAGGAGGACCCACAAATGGGTGGGCCTTCCAACCCAGCGATGCCGCAGCCGCCGCCAATGGGTTTTGATAACCCAATCCCAGCGTATACGGGTTCCATGGCATACAACCCGTTCGAGCCGCCGGTCCACAACAACTACGGGTATGCAGAGGCCGACCCTTACATGGTGGCAGCCAACTACAATGCCCTGCACCCGGAAGGACCATACGGAGCTCCATGGGGAGTTGGGTACCCAACACATGGGTACCAGATACCACCTAGGCCTATCATACGGACTCAATCGCAGCCGCCTAGGTTCTCCCCACCTGAGCGTGAAGAACTCCTTCAGAGGCTGGATCAGGTTGAACGGGAAGTGCACAGGGACCGTAGGGAGAGACAGACTTTCTTTCAAGGATTAGCAAGTTTGATCAAAGGGAAGAGTAAGAAGGATCATTGAATCCTTCCACTGTTGTTTTTCCATGTATTTGCTTTATTAGCCCCTGTGTGGGTATGCTTGTTTGTATTGACCCCTGCGTGGGTCTATCTTTCTGTAAACCCCTACGTGGGTGTGCTATTTGTGTAAGTCCCTGCGTGGTCAATTATGTTATTAAGCCCCTGCGTGGGTAAGTACTTGTTTAAACCCCTGCGAGGGTAAGTTTGTTATTTGAAAAGACCCGTTTAGGGCAATGTGTAATATTATAATAAATCAATGGAATGTTTGTTTTACAAATTTCATATTGCTTTATGTGCATAAATAAATTATAAATAAAATAAATAAATTAAAATCATTCCTTTTGAATTAATCTGCCTATGTAATTACTAATTAAGAATCTTAAAGTGTGAAACCTAGCCTTTTGGTCATTATAAGACCGGGCCAAGATGGTAAGACCTGTTCAAAAGATTCAAATCTAAGTTAACATCTGAAAACATGTTAACACTCCTGGCAGAAGTGATTCGTTAAAATCACACGTCATTGTATATGTATAAGGATTATTTAGAAGATTCCTAACCTAATTTAATGATCTCTGAATCAAGGGTTATGATCATCAAATAAGATGATCATATTTTTGCCATACGTGGTAATATAGTGCCTACGGGCCCTGCTCATTTCCATATGAGCCAAAAGACAGTGGTAGCTATGACTCCCTTCCAAATAAAGGTAATGAACTAGGTTCAAACCTCAAATGCTTTGATTCTCTAAAATCCTAGCATATAATTTATAATTGTCCTTGTGACTAGGCCTATTGTGCCAGTATACCTTAATGTTTTGATTCTCTGAAATCATAGATTAAATTAAAAATGTCCACGTGACTAGGCCTTTTGTGCCACAAATAAAACTGTTATTGTTTTATAATTAGGATAAATTATTATAGAAATCCTAAATAAATATGATTTATAAATTAACCAAATATGGTCTCTGTTACCATGGTTAATGAATTGCCATAAAAGACAATTCCACAATAAACTCCCAAATAAACTATTGTTCTTGTTTTCTACAACAGTTCAATTTAAATGGCTAACTCGGACGAGGTTAATAGCCATCCAGTGGAGTTTAATAATGACGCCCGAATCAATCTAACGGGTGTTGAATTAAAAGCGATCATAGACGGCGCTGTTACACAGGCTTTGGAGAGGCAATATGAAGATAATAGTGGGACTCGAAGTAGGACCCAATCTGTGCCGCACTCAAAGCCCAAAGTACACTCTGAGGCTCACAGCAAGCCACCTCCCAAAAAGGATGGACCCAAGAAAGATGGTGATGACCGTCAGTCCACCAACCATCAAAGTGTCCCATCTCAACAGATAGTGCTGAATCAAGAACCCCGTAACAAGGGTTGCTCCTATAAGTACTTCGTGTCTTGTAAGCCCAGGGATTTTACTGGGGAAAAGGGAGCCGTCGACTGCATGACTTGGTTGGACGAGATGGACACGGTGGTAGACATCAGCGGATGCGCTGAAAAGGATGTGGTTAAGTTTGTGTCACAGTCCTTTAAGGGTGAAGCGTTAGCATGGTGGAGATCTATGATTCAAGCCACCAGAAAAATCCCATTGTACAACATGTCGTGGGAACAATTTGTTGCCCTTATCAGGGAAAATTACTGCCCTCAACATGAGGTGGAGAAGATAGAATCTGATTTTCTATCCTTGGTGATTACAAACCTCGACTGTCAAGCTTACCTAACGAGCTTCAACACTATGTCTCGGTTGGTTCCATATTTAGTAACCCCGGAACCAAAGCGAATAGCTCGTTTTATCGGTGGTTTAGCCCCTGAGATCAAGGCAAGCGTGAAAGCTTCTCGGCCAGCTACTTTTAGATCAGTAGCTGACATTTCCTTATGCCTCACTCTGGATGCGGTCAGGCAGAGATCGCTGAGGAATAAGGAGGCTGAGAAGAGAAAGTGTGAAGATGATGGTTCACGAAGATCGAACAAGAAACACCGTGGGAACGGTGATAACAAGAAAGGATCTGAGTCAAGGAAAGAAGGGCATCACTCTGGTGAGAAGCCCAAATGCAAAATTTGCAAGAAACAGCACTATGGAAAGTGCAGACTTGAGTCGAACTCACATACTCAGTCGAAAACCTATGCTTGTGGTATATGCAAGTCCACGGATCACAAAACCTTGGATTGCAAGAAGATAAAAGACGCAACGTGCTACCGTTGCAATGAAAAGGGGCACATTAAGACCAACTGCCCTAAATATGCCAAGAAGCCTGAAGAGGCCAAGAAGACTAATGCTAGAGTCTTCAGAATGGACGCAAAGAAAGCGGTTCTAGACGACAACGTTATTACAGGTACTTTCCTTGTAAATGACGTCTATGCTAGAGTACTTTTTGATTCAGGCGCTGATAAGTCTTTCGTTGATAATAAGTTTTGTGAATTGCTGAAATTACCTGTCAAAACCTTAAAAGTGAACTATGAGGTGGAGTTAGCAGATGGCACCCTAGAAACCGTCTCTACTGTGTTAGATGGATGTGTTATATCCATTAAGAACCATTCTTTTCCTCTGTCTCTACTCCCCTTTAAGTTGGCCGGTTTTGACATAGTTCTGGGTATGGACTGGTTATCTCATAACCAGGCCCAAATTGTCTGTAACAAGAAACAAGTGGTAATAAAGACTCCGTCTGGTGAATCACTTACCATTCGGGGAGATACCCAGTATGGGCTGCCTGAGCAAGTGACTATGCTCAAGGCTTCCAAGTGTTTGAAGAAGGGGTGTGTCATCTACATGGCGCAAGTGATTATTGATGGGCCTAAACCGAAGATAGAAGACATCCCTGTCATTTCTGAATACCAAGAAGTGTTTCTAGAAGATCTACCTGGTTTACCACCAGATAGACAAGTCGAATTCAGGATTGATATCATCCCCGGAGCAGCACCTGTTGCTAGAGCACAATACAGATTGGCACCCACAGAAATGAAGGAGTTGAGGACACAACTAGATGAATTGCTGGCTAAAGGTTTCATTAGACCTAGCTCGTCTCCTTGGGGAGCTCCAATCCTGTTTGTCAAGAAGAAGGATGGGTCGATGCGTCTGTGCATCGACTATCGCGAGCTTAATAAAGTCACGATCAAGAATAGGTATCCTCTGCCCAGGATCGACGATTTGTTCGATTAGCTTCAAGAGGCAAGTTATTTCTCGAAGATTGATTTGAGGTCAGGCTACCATCAGTTGAAGGTTAAAGATGAAGACGTTCACAAGACTGCATTTAGGACTCGTTACGGTCACTACGAGTTCCTAGTGATGCCTTTTGGACTCACTAATGCACCGGCCGCGTTCATGGATCTCATGAATCGCATCTGCAAGCCTTACTTGGATAAATTCGTCATCGTTTTCATCGACGACATTCTCATTTATTCTAAGAATCAAGCTGACCATGAGAAACACCTTCGTTGTATTCTCAAACTTCTACATCAGGAGAAGCTCTATGTCAAATTCTCTAAGTGTGCATTTTGGCTACGAGAAGTCCAATTCCTTGGGCACGTGGTTAGTGAGCGTGGTATCCAGGTGGATCCCGCTAAGGTTGAAGCCGTAATGAACTGGCAAGAGCCAAAGACGCCTACAGAAATTCGTAGCTTCCTGGGATTGGCAGGATATTACAGGCGTTTCATTGAAAAAATTTCAAGGATTGTTGCACCCCTAACCTCCTTAACTAAGAAGAAGGTTAAGTTTGTTTGGGGCCCTAAGCAGCAAGAATCCTTTGATATTCTGAAGCAAAAGTTGAGCAACGCCCCAGTACTGACATTGCCAGATGGAATAGAAGAATTTGTGGTTTATTGTGATGCTTCGCACACTGGCATGGGGTGTGTGCTTATGCAGAAAGGCAAGGTTATTGCCTACGCTTCACGACAATTGAAAGTGCATGAAAAGAATTACACCACCCATGACTTGGAGCTGGGTGTCGTTGTATTCGCACTGAAACTTTGGAGGCACTATCTTTATGGTGTCAAGTGTGTGATCTATTCTGATCACAAGAGCCTCCAACATCTGTTTAATCAGAAGGAACTAAACATGAGGTAACGCCGTTGGATGGACACTTTAAATGATTATGATTGTGAAATCATATACCATCCTGGCAAGGCGAATGTAGTCGCCGATGCCTTGAGTCGGAAGGAAAGGGTGAAACCCATCCGAATCAATGCCAAGCGCATGGAGATAAAGAACAGTCTAATGGAAAGGTTGTTAGCTGCACAGAAGGAAGCTGTGTTGGAGGCTAACTATCCTAATGAAAAGTTAGGAGTAACTGAGGAACAGTTATCTCTTAGCAAGGACGGACTTCTGAAATTGAATGGACGAATATGGGTTCCAATTTATGGAGGACTTCGTGATGTCATCCTCCAGGAAGCCCATAGTTCCAAATACTCCGTTCATCCTAGAGCTGATAAGATGTACCAGGATCTAAAGGCAAATTATTTGTGGATAGGCTTTAAAAAGTCTGTAGCCACCCATGTAGCTAAATGCTTAACATGTGCGCAAGTCAAAGCCGAGCATCAAAGACCGTCAGGTTTGCTACAACAGCCTGAACTTCCTACGTGGAAGTGGGAAATGGTGACGATGGATTTTATCACCAAGTTGCCAAAGACAAGGAAAGGCAATGATACAATATGGGTTATAGTTGATAGACTGACTAAGTCAGCACATTTCTTACCCATCAAGGAGACTTATAGCTCCGACATGTTAGCCCAGTTATACGTTGATAAGATTGTAGCTGTTGGGATTGAACCCTATCAGAGGAACAGATAATTAAAGCCAAAACTGGATCAGAGCAGTGGACCCAGAATAAGCAGATGTTTACATACAAATCTCTCCCCTTGAAAGTGAGTTTCATATCTGCTGACCTCCTATCTGCTGATCTTACAAAGTGCTGACCTACAACTGCTGCTCAAGTAAAGACCTGATGGAAGACTGAAGCCCTGCTGATTCTATCTACTGCCTTGAGTCAAGCACTGCTGATCCGGACAAGTACTGCTGGGTTCACAGCAGTGGAAAGTTGCAGCAGCTGATCTAAAGTCTGTCTTGTAAAAGTAATGTAATAGCAGTAGTTAACATAGCAGTGTTTGTATAGATCAGAGGTTAGAGTTTGTTAGGAGGTTAGATGTCACTTTCATGGTGACGTCAGCTAAGATGCTCAGTGGTTTACAAGTGCCTATAAATAGATCAGTACTTTGTACTGTTCTATTAGCTCTTTTGCATCATTGTCTTCTTTGCACGAACAAACTACTGAGCTCTGGCTGAGGGGGAGTTTGCATTCATTCATCAATCATTGTAATCGTTATTGAAATAAATTCAATCTTCCGATTCATTGTGTAAAGATGTTTGATCAAAGTATTACTCTCGTTTGATTGTATGCAAAGTTTGTTTTCACCATAATTCCGCTGCACACTCATCCATTCTCATTTTAATTACAAACACAAAATACAATTAGAAACAAACTCAGATCCAATAATTGGTATCAGAGCCTGGACAGTCAAATTTGATTTAACAATCATTTTGACATAAATAGTTCGGCTCATAACAGTTGATACTGATCGTTTGTTCGTTCGTTGAAAAACAGAGCAAAGATTAATCACCATTAAAGTTGATTTATCAGCGTCTGTAAAACAACAAGAATGACGTCACAACCTCAGGATGATAAAAACAACATTGGCTCTCTTTTTAAACCACCTATGCTAAAAAGAAATGAGTACAACATCTGGCAGAGGAGGATGGGTCACATCCTCGCTCAACAAAGCACAGGTTGTTGCAGGTCTGTTGTCTTTGGTCCTCATGCTCCCACAGTGCCAAGCGCTGAAGATGCTAAAAAGTTCGTTCCAAAACCAGTTGAAAATTATACCGAAACCGACTATCAAAAGTTCGAACTAGATGCTAAAGCGTTTAGCATCATAGCATCAGCGCTGCCCAATGAGATATATGTTGGACTGTTACACTGTAACAGTGCCAAAGAGTTATGGGACGCACTTAAGGAACAATTTGGGGGAACCGAAGAAGTCATAGAAAACAATAGGGAAATCCTGAACCAACAGTATGAAACATTTTGTCATGTTAGAGGTGAATCACTGACGCAACAATTTGAGCGTTTCAGTTGTCTCATAAGTGAACTGAGGCTTGTTAATACCACTTTTACAAACTCAACTCAAAATAGCAGGTTTCTCAGGTCACTGCCAGAAAAATGGGACACCATAGCTTTTGTCACCCGAAATTCACCTGAGTTCAAGGATCTGACCTTGACCCAACTCCATGGTCGACTCCTGACCTACGAAAGGGAGTTGAACCAGAAAAGGAAGTTACAAGAGTCAGGAAAAGCCGTTGATGATTATACATTCGGTAACACTGCTCTTCTGGGTCAAGAAGAATCTGGGAGCAGTGGTAAGGATCAGGGTTTTGATCATTTCATTGACATAACTGCTGGGGAAAATTTTAACAACCCAGATCCTCACTCTGCTAGTTATGCATTTACTGCAAACGAAAACCAGATGTCAGACAATTTATGCTTTGAACTCAATGATTTGCAACATTTTGATCCCACTGACTTAGAGGAAATGGACATCCTGCACCAACTGGCTTTACTAAGTGTTAGAACTAGCAAATTTTACAAAAGAACAGGGAGAAAATTCCCAGGTCTGCATGGAAATCTAAGGGTTGGGTTGGATAAATCGAAAATCAAGTGCTACAAGTGTAATAGGTTGGGACATTTCGCTAGGGAATGTAGGAGTCAAACTACTGGTCCCATAATTACTCATCCTAGCTCAAATCCTAGACCTCAAAACCAAAGCACTGTGCACTATGCCCAGTATGCCCCAGCAGCTCAAGTGAACACTGCTCACTATGCTGTTGCCCCTGTGCGAGTGCACTATGTCCAAACTACTGTTCCACAGATCCAATATGTTCAAACCCCTGTTCCCCAGGCACAAGTGCAGCATGCACCTCAAACCACTGCTCCAGTAGCAGTACAACCAGATCAACAAAGTTTTTTCACTCAAGGGTTTGTTGACTGGAGCAGTATGCCTGAAGACCTTAGTGATGAAAATTTTGCACTCTATGCTTCTAATGATTCTTCTCATAATGAGTTTTGTTTGATGACATTAGAGTCAATACAGGAGGGGGTTGAAACTGAAGAGGAACAACTGAGTATTGAAACAGTGGATGAGGTGACTGAAGCAGTGGTTACTGCTGTGGCTGGTGAACTACTGTTGTGAGAAAGTTCAGGTACCCTGATTGAACCACTGACAGACCCATGGTCCGAAGAGGACAAAGAAGAAAAGAAGGAAGAAAAGGCTGGTGAAAAGAAGGTGATAGCTGATGATGAAGAGAATCATCAATGTGATTGTGCAATGATGGCTGCTGCCAAGGTATCTCCTCAAGTTCTAGAAAAACTGTGTTCTGACAATTGCATTATTTCTTTTGCTAACATCAAAGAGGTGAATGAAAACCTTCGGGATAAAATCTTAAATGATGAAGTCAAATTTGAAAGATCTTTAAAAGAACTTAAAAACAAATTGACTGAAAAGGAAAAAGAGATCAGCAGTTTGAAAGAAGAACAAAGCATAACCAAAATACAACTCCAAACTATGGTAGAAAAATACCAAGTTTGCAAAAAGGAGTTAGAGTCTACCCAGATCACTTGTGAGAGAAGGGTGGAATCATGCAAAGGGTATGAGGTTATGCTTGAAAAACAGATAAAAAGCAATGTGAAATTTGATGTTGGTTATAGAAAACATGATGATGAAACCACTGCTTTTGCAAAATCTGTTCAAACCACTAATGTAACCACTGAGTTCATACCCACAAACAAGAATGGCCAAGAAGTGAAAATAACTGACAAACTTGGTAACAAAATCACACTTGACAGACCAATGGGATCCTCTACTTTTGAGGAACTTGAAGACTATCAGTTTAAACCAAAATGGTCTGATGAGTGTGATATTCTTGAAAATTTCAAGCCAATGGACTTTACATCAACTGATGGTGTTAAAGCTCCAAAAGCTAAAGTTATACCTCTCAAGGACATCCCAGCAGTGGTTAAAACCTCTGCTGCAAAGGAGTCTGAAAAGAGAAAGAAGAAAGAAAAAATTGATAACTTGTTTTGTGAATTCTGTGAGAAAAGGAATCATCTAACAAAAGATTGTTTCCACTTAAAAGCCTATGATTTAAACAGAACAAGTGTCATTGTTTCAGCTGAAAATTGCATTGTTTGTGGTAAAACAAACCACAAAACTCAAGCTTGTGTGTATCTCAAAAACTTTGATGTGAAAAAGAATGAGTACATTGCTAAAACATCCTTGAGTCCATCATCATCAACATCTGTCAAATTCACCAAGAAACAACCACTGTTTGTGCCAGTTGAAACAGCTGTCACAAAACAGCTGAACCAAACATCTGTCAAAAGAGATGTTCAGGTTACTGATGCACCTCCTGCCAATCAGTTCAGAAAAAGCAAGGAGAAACAGTCTTACCAAAGGATTCCACACGTCTATGAGGCCTACAAAAGGCCCTCTAAACCTAAAGTGAATAGGCATCCTTTTGGTTACCAGCAGATGATTGGCCAAGACCCACAACAGTGGTTAGAGAAACACTGTCCTAAAACAGTCCAAACCCCTGACCTAACCACTGTCCATCATTCTGCATCCATCCCAGACACTGTTGAGACCTCATCCAAAGCCCTGCTGGCTTTGGAGACCTTAATGAACTAATCCTTTTACTTCATGTGCAGGGAGCTTCTGCGTGCTTTGATAGTCTTTGGTATGTAGATAGTGGAGGCTCCAGGCACATGACATGATGTAAAGCCCTCCTCAAAGACTTTAAAATCCATGGAGGGGTGATATATCCTTTGGAAATAATAGTAAAGGGAAAGTTCTAGGGTCTGGTACAGTGCAGTCTGGAAATGTAAAATTTGAAAATGTCAATCTGATAGACAATCTAAAATTCAACCTTCTGAGTGTGTCCCAAATGAGTGACAAAGGGTTTGGGTCATTCTTCACAAAAGATTGTTGTAGGATTGTTGGACCAGAAATGGTCAAAAAGATTGAAGCAATAATCAAAACTGGTCAAACTAAACTTGTTGCTCAAAGAAGTGGCAATGTTTATGTTGTTGATATGTCAAAAGAGTGTCCCAGAGCTGATGCCTGTCTGTTCTCAGCTGCCTCTAACACAGAGACAGAACTTTGGCACAGAAGGCTGGGACACACAAATCTTAAGACAATCACTGAAATTTCAAAAAATGGTTTGGTGAGAGGCCTACCACAAAAACTGTTTTCATGCCCTGAACATTGCATTTCCTGTTTTAAAGGAAAACAGCATAAAAGTTCTTACAAGTCCATTGAAGAGTCCAAAACAACCCAGTGTTTGCAAATGCTACACATGGATTTGTTTGGCCCAGTTCAAGTCATGAGTCTCAAGAAGAAAAGATATTGTTTGGTTATTGTTGATGACTTTTCTAGGTTTACATGGACTTTCTTTTTACACTCAAAAGATGAGACTGCAGGCATTTTGCAAGACTTTGTGACACAGGTTGAAAAGCAATTTGACCTTCCAGTGAAAAGCTTCAGGAGTGACAATGGCACAGAATTCAAAAATAAGGAGTTGGATGCCTTCTGTGTGAAGAAAGGGATTGTAAGGCAGTACAGCATCCCTAGAACACCAGAGCAAAATGGGGTAGTGGAAAGGAAGAACAGAACTTTGATTGAGGCTGCCAGAACCATGCTTGCAGATTCAGGTTTGCCATTAACTTTCTGGGCAGAGGCAGTAAACACTGCTTGCTATGTCCAGAACAGAGTTTTAATAAATCCCAGGCACAAAAAGACTGCTTATGAAATTTTGTATAAAATCAAACCACTGATCTCATATTTCAAAGTGTTTGGCTGCCCATGCTTTATTTTGAACTTAAAAGATTCCATTTCAAAATTTGCAGCCAAAATTGATTGTGGTTATCATCTAGGATACTCAACCACTGCCAAGGCCTACAAAGTGTTCAATATACGGACCAAGGCAGTGGAGGAGACTTTGAATGTTAAGTTCAATGAACTTTCATCAATGAAAATCCCAGCAAATCCTGCAGATCTGTTTGATCTTGAAAAATTTACTTTTGAAAATACTGCTGTCAAGACTAACAGTGTAGGTCCATCAGAGGATACAACACCAGACTATGGGTATGAAATCATCATCCCTCAAAGGTCTGCCATAAAGGGAAAAGCATCAGCTGTTCAAAACAGTTGTCAAAGCTCAACCACTGCTACCTCAACAGTTGTTGACCAAAGTAGCCCATTTACCACTGCTTCCACATCCTCAAACACTGCTGACAAAAGTCCTCAAACAGTGGATAAAAGTCAGCAGATGTCCACTTCATTACCTCCTATTCCACCACCTTTTGAAGCCACTGCTGGATCATCAAAGTCCCCAGCAGTGGTTAGCTCAGATGATACACATTTGCAGCCTTCACCAACAAATGCCATCATACCATACCAAGGAGATTTAATCTTCTTGAGATCTCATCCACCTGATTAAATCATTGGCAACATAAATGAAGGGGTGCTCACAAGAAGCCAAACCCAAAACATTTGTCTTTTTGCTGGTTTTCTATCACTCCATCAGCCAGTCAAGTACCAAGAGGCACTGAAAGACAACAGCTGGGTAGAAGCCATGCAAGAGGAACTCCAATAGTTTAAAAGACAACAAGTATGAGAGCTTGTACCACTGCCAGAAGAGGTTAGTCCCATTGGCACAAAGTGGGTCTTCAAGAACAAAACTGATGAAAGGGGTATTGTTGTCAAAAATAAAGCCAGGCTTGTGGTTCAAGGTTACAGACAGGAAGAGGGGATTGATTATGATGAAACATTTGCCCCTGTTGCAAGATTGGAAGCCATTAGACTGTTCCTGGCCTTTGCTGTCAACCACAATATGAAGGTGTTTCAAATGGATATCAAAAGTGCTTTCCTCTATGGTACAATTCAAGAAGAGGTGTATGTCTGTCAACCTCCATGTTTTGAGGATCCATTTTATCCAGATCATGTCTACAGGCTGAACAAAGCTCTGTATGGCCTGAAACAAGCACCAAGGGCCTGGTATGAAACTCTTTCCAACTTCCTACTCTCAAATGGTTTCAAAAGAGGTACCATTAATAAAACACTATTTTTAAAATGGAAAGGGAAGGATTTAATGATTGTCCAGATTTATGTGGATGACATTATTTTTGGAAGCACATGTAACTCAATGTGTGAAGAGTTTAGAGAACTCATGACAGCTGAGTTTGAAATGAGTGCAATGGGTGAGCTGCAATGCTTTCTTGGTCTCCAAGTTCAGCAAATGCAAAATGAAACTTTTATTCATCAAAGCAAATATGCTAAAGAACTTTTGACCAAATTTGATATGAATGATTGTAAACCATGCAGCACACCCATGGCAACAAATAAGCTGGTTATGTCTGATGAAAAGGATGAGCTGATTGACCAAACACTTTATAGAAGCATGATTGGGTCTTTATTGTACCTAACTGCATCTAGACCAGACATCATGTTTGCAACATGTGTCTGTGCAAGAAGTCAATCAGCTCCCAGAAAATCAAATCTCATTGCTGTAAAAAGGATCTTTAGATACATAAAAGGTGCTCCCACACTTGGTATCTGGTATCCAGCTAATGGGAATATCAAGCTTTCAGGCTTTTCAGACAGTGACTTTGCTGGATGTAACACCACAAGGAAGTCCACATCAGGAGGGTGCCAGTTTCTAGGTGATTGCTTGGTTTCTTGGCAAAGCAAAAAGCAAGCAGCAGTTTCAACATCAACTGCTGAGGCTGAATACATTGCTGCTGCAAGCTGTACAGCCCAACTCCTGTGGCTTCAAAATCAGTTGCTGGATTTTGGTATCACTTCCTTAAAGACACCACTCATGTTGGACAGCCAGGCAGCAGAAAATATCATCAAAAATCCAGTTTCCCATTCAACCACCAAACACATCGACATCAGACATCACTTTGTGAGGGATTGCTATGAAAAAAGGTTTGATTTCTCTGCATCATGTCCCAACTAAAGACCAGTTGGCAGATGTGCTCATAAAAGCACTTGATACAGCCACTTTTGAAAACTTGGTCTCTAGAATTGGGATGCTAAACATGGAATAACAAGCAAAATCTTGTTTTTCTATGCATAAAAGCATCAAAATGTTTTCAGAAAATCAAAATCCATCCTTAAAAATAGCTAAAAATGAAATTTTCATTAAAATCCTTAAAAGTCTGCCTTTAACCACTGATTGTTCAAAAGTCTGCTCTACTTCAAAAGCCTGTCCACTGCTGAAAGTCAACCTCTGTTCTCTCATTCCTTTGATAAACTCTGTTGTTCAAAAGCAGTGTTTAATCCACTGATATGCTATCCACTGATAGTGAAAATCATCCACTGCTCTACTACCACTACTTTCATCAGTCGCTTTCATAAAAGTACTGTCCTTCACTTTCACCAGGGGTTGTCACGTGGGTAGTACTTAGTGGTCAGACTTTTTGTAACGGCTGCCACATCAGCATTCACTTCCTTCCCTATAAAATCCCCCACTCACCACCAAAACAGGGTTTTACTGTCGAATTGAATTCCTCAAAATTCTCTTCTCAAAGCAGTTTTTCATTTCATCTTTCACAAATTTCTTCGATCATTCTCTTCAAAAATGACAAAATCGAAGCCTTCCACAAAACCCACTTCAAAATCATCATCGAAAACAGCCTCTAAAAAGGCAATCTCCACTGAAATCCCATATAAACCATCTCACAATCTCCTGGGTCTTCTCACAAAACCAGGAACCACCAATGTTTTCAATTCCATCATTGACACCATGGCAAAATCAAAGTACAAAAATTTGTTCACCGTCGATGCACCTATCTATTTAGAGACCCAAAGGGAGTTTTGGAAGAATGCAACCCTTGAAAAACAAGGAGACATTGCAACCACCATACACTCTTCTATAAAGGGTAAAGCTGTCCAAATCACGCCACAATCCATTTCAGAGGTCTTTCAACTCAATGATCAAGAAGGTAAAATTTCTTTCACTAAAAACGAGTTGCAAACTGACTTCATTGAAAGAGGGTATGAAGCTACAATGATGAAGAAACTTACCTTACAAAAAGGTTATTTTCCTTCTGCAACCAGATTTTTATTTCATACCCTCCTACTATGTGTTTCAAATAAAACCACTTCTTTCAATGAAATCCCTTTAAAGATTCAAAATCTGGGATATGCAATTCTTCAAAAAGAAAATTTTAACTATTCTCAGGAAATTTTTAAAGATTTGGTTAATAATGTTGAAACAAAATCATTCTTACTGTTTCCAAGGTTTTTAAGTTACTATTTTGCAAAGAAATTCAGTAAAGATGATTTAGCTACAATAAACCAAGGTGATTCTACTCAAATAAACAGTTTAACAACTGAAACTTTTTCAAGAATGTTAGCACCTTGCAAAACACAAGCAGAGGTGCCTGAGCAGACTTTAGCAGTTACAACTGCTCCTCAGGTATCTGTTGCTGAGCCCACTGCTCAAGGTGATCAAAGCAGCAGCCCAACTGTTTTGAAACCCACACCTACAATCCACAAAAAGCCACACAAAAAGAAATATCAAAAACCCCCCAAAACAATCAAAAGGACAACTCTGGAAGATGAGATACCAGAGCAAATGCCTGTGACAACACAAAAGTTGGTACAAATATCTCAACCCATAACCGAAACTCCTCCTGCTTCTTCACAAAAAGAACAGGTTGTACAAATAGGGTCTCCACATCATGATGCTCTGGAAACACTTGTTTCTATCATCCACAGCTCAATACCCGGGGCAAATCCACTTTCTACGCCACCCATCACATCCACAATTCCCCCACCAACTAAACTGTTGTTGGATGCAATTGATTTGAACCAGGCACTAACCAGTCCTTCTCAATCACCTATCAATGAGAATACACCTCAACAACTGACTGGGTCTGATGAATCAATCTTTGCTAACCCACCAACACAACCTGAGGAGGTTACACCCCTTGAGTTACAAGTAACTCTTGGTGGTAGTCCAAGTGAAGCAGCCACTACAACTGTTGAACCCACTGGTTTACAGTTGGACAGTGGTTACATTAATAAGACTTCCTTGGAGGCAATTCCTTACATAGCACCTCTGCCAACCACCGGTGGATTTATCTATCCTACTGACAACATCAAAAGGTTGTCAAGTGTTGAAGGAAGAAGACCCCAGTACCAAGAAAAAGGGGCATCAGTGGTTAATGTTTGGAGTACACTCCCTACATCAACTACTGATAAAACCACTGCTAGTGGGAAATCAGATGATCCCATTAATTTGGGTGATGGTTTAAAGTACCAGAAATTGACGAATCGTATTGAAAAGCTTGATAACTCTGTTGCAGAACTCAAAGTTATGCTACAACAGGTGTTACAAGCACAAAAGGTACAATCAACTGCTGTTCCATCTCAAGCACCTGCTCCACAAACAGCACCTACTACAAATGAGCTCTGGAATTTGTTTCAACCTTTTCTCCATCAACAAGCAAAATTAGCAGATCAGCAACATGAAAAACATGTCCAACAGCTGAGAAATGCAATGGAGTCAAGATTCAAGAACACTCAGGCTGATCTAAAGGCTCTCAAAACTCAGATCCTGCACACCACTGGCACTGCTCCTCCAAAAGTTCGCTTCATGTATCAACTTCCCCCAGATAATGCCAAAAAGGGGGAGAAAATTAAGGAGTGGAAAAAGAAGGGAATAGAAGATGGTCTCTACATTGAACCAAAAAATGCAAACATGACCAAACAAATCCCTTTGCCAGATGGTAGCAAGAAAATTGATGTGACCACAAATGCACTGGCAGAAGCAGTTGCAAGTGTAAAAAGGGATAGAGAGGCAAAAAAGAAAGCCAGTGTGGATTATCCGGATCAAGGTACTTCAGGGTCACAAGATGATGAAAATCTTGTTGATGAAAAGAAGAAGCCTACAAGAAGAGTAAGGCTACCCAAATCCATTCCAACCAGACGTTCAAAGTCTGCTCCAAAACCACCACCTAAAACAGCTGTTGTAACTCTTGTTGTATCAACTACAGTCGGTACTTCAGTAGTTTCAACATCTGCTCCCACTTCAACACACACCACTTCAACACACACCAAATCCACTGCCTTACCACTATTACCACCAAAAACAAAATCACCTCCTGCCAAAAAGCAGAAGACAGTAGTTGTTAAAACATCTGCTGTAATGACAACTGTGGTTGGAACACCAGTTATTTCAACAACTGTTAGTCAATCACAAACCACTACCACTACATCCACCACCACTGTTCCATCCAAAACATCATCAGCCCCTCCTCAAACAAAGAGGAGAAGGCTAATTCTCAAAGATGATGACACTTCACCACCACAAACATCTTCAAAATCTTCAGCTCTTGTCACAATACCAAAACCTGTTCCTTTCTCTTCAGTTCAAATGTACAAGCCCTTACCTCCTGCAGGTGTTCAATTTCCTCTTGAACTAGCAGCTGTTAGAGAAGAAATAAAATCTTTTTACTATGAGGATGACCCTGCCAAAAGGATTTTGCCATCAATAAAAGGATATCCCTGGCCTAAAAATGTTGATGAATATTTGGATATCAAGGCCAAGCAAGCAGAGGATATCTCAAAAAGAAACACACAAGGGAAATCTGACAAAGAAATTTCAAGAACCTATCAATATCTGCTCACCCAGGTCAGATCCCTAGAACAATTTGCAAAAAATGTCAGTCAACAAATCTCAGAAAGAGCAGCTGAAACTTTGAAGAAAGACTACATTGAAAGCATCATGGCTCACAAGAAGTACAAAGGAGAGAAATACATGTACAAAGAGTGGACTGTTCCTGAGCTTGAAAATGAAGCAGCAAGAATTCAAGACATGATAAAAAGGAAAGTCACTCACACTCCTCCTGACTGTGCAAAATTTAGAAAGAATGTACCTGACAAACAGGTAGAACTGAAAAGAATGAAAGAAGAACTGGTTGCTGCTGAATATGGAAACAAAAGACAAGTTGCTAGATGGAAAGAAGATGTGGTCAGGATCACCTACAAAAGGTTGGAGGAACTAAGAAAGAAAGATCCAAATGTTCCTCAAAAGCCTGACTATCCTGAAGCAGAGGTTTCAAAAAGACCAACAAAGCTGCAAATCAGGAAAGCCACTGCTCCTGCTGGTGCTGCCATCTACAAAAGAAGGAGCAAAAACCAGTTGAGTACTGAAACAATTCAAGACCTATTAGCTGGAGATGTTGTTGTAAAAGCAGGCATGAAAGTAATGATTAAAGAAGATCTTGAATTGGAACAATCTGCAAGTGCTGCTCAGCCAGTGATGAATAGGCCAGCCTCACCAAATACCTCTGCAAATAAACATCTCCCAAGAAACCCACCAGGCTCAAAAATACAAAAGTGGGAAACTGACAAACAGACCTGCGTATTGACTTTGCTCAGGTCTGGTGGAGAAGTGAAGAAAATATCAAGGGAACAAGCTCTTGGCCTGAGTCTTGAAGATTTGCAGGATCTCCTTGATCTTCCACTTAGCAGGGATGATGAAGATACAGATGCCCTAGCCTTTGAATTACAATTTAAAGGCCAGAAAAGGGAACTGTTGATGAGGCAATAAATATTTCCACAATAATGAAGAGTTTTGGCATTATCTGTTCCAGGGGGAGATTGTTGGGATTGAACCCTATCAGAGGAACAGATAATTAAAGCCAAAACTGGATCAGAGCAGTGGACCCAGAATAAGCAGATGTTTACATACAAATCTCTCCCCTTGAAAGTGAGTTTCATATCTGCTGACCTCCTATCTGCTGATCTTACAAAGTGCTGACCTACAACTGCTGCTCAAGTAAAGACCTGATGGAAGACTGAAGCCCTGCTGATTCTATCTACTGCCTTGAGTCAAGCACTGCTGATCCGGACAAGTACTGCTGGGTTCACAGCAGTGGAAAGTTGCAGCAGCTGATCTAAAGTCTGTCTTGTAAAAGTAATGTAATAGCAGTAGTTAACATAGCAGTGTTTGTATAGATCAGAGGTTAGAGTTTGTTAGGAGGTTAGATGTCACTTTCATGGTGACGTCAGCTAAGATGCTCAGTGGTTTGCAAGTGCCTATAAATAGATCAGTACTTTGTACTGTTCTATTAGCTCTTTTGCATCATTGTCTTCTTTGCACGAACAAACTACTGAGCTCTGGCTGAGGGGGAGTTTGCATTCATTCATCAATCATTGTAATCGTTATTGAAATAAATTCAATCTTCCGATTCATTGTGTAAAGATGTTTGATCAAAGTATTACTCTCGTTTGATTGTATGCAAAGTTTGTTTTCACCATAATTCCGCTGCACACTCATCCATTCTCATTTTAATTACAAACACAAAATACAATCAGAAACAAACTCAGATCCAACAGTAGCCTTACATGGCATACCTGTGGCTATTATCTCTGACCGAGATACTAGATACACGTCACATTTTTGGAAGAGTTTCCAACAATCTTTGGGCACACGTTTGAATTTTAGTACGGCTTATCATCCTCAGACTGACGGTCAGAGTGAGCGTACTATTCAAACGTTGGAAGACATGCTACGTGCATGTGCGATCGATTTGGGTGGTAGGTGGGATAAGAACCTACCATTAATCGAATTCTCCTACAACAATAGCTACCATACCAGCATTAAGGTTGCGCCCTTCGAGGCATTATACGGTAGAAAGTGTAGATCACCCGTTTGTTGGGCGAAAGTTGGAGGTGTCCAGTTATCAGGACCAGAGATCGTGTTCGAAACGACGGACAAGATTGTCCAGATTCGTGACCGTCTCAAAGCTGCCCGGGATAGGCAGAAGAGTTACGCTGATCCTAAGCGTAAGGATTTTCACTTCGAAGTAGGTGACAAAGTCCTACTTAAAGTGTCACCCTGGAAGGGAGTGATGCGGTTTGGTAAGAAAGGCAAGCTAAGCCCGAGATACATAGGACCTTTCGAGGTTATCGAACGTGTTGGGTCAGTTGCCTATAAGTTAAACTTACCGGAAGAGCTCAGTGGAATTCACAATGTGTTCCACATCTGCAATCTTAAGAAGTGTTTCGCTGATGAATCACTGGTTATACCACATACAGATGTGCATATAGATGAGAGCTTAAAATTTGTGGAAAAACCTTTGTCGATTGAAGATCGACAGGTGAAGAAGCTTCGAAGGAAGCACGTACCTATTGTAAAGGTCAAATGGGATGCCCGTAGAGGTCCCGAATACACGTGGGAGGTTGAATCCACGATGAAAGAAAAGTAGCCTTACTTATTTCAGTAAATCTCGGGTCGAGATTTATTTTAAGGGGGTGAGGATGTAACACCTCAAAAATTCACGTCCTATAATGTGTAGACACGTGTCAAATGTTTAAACGTGTGAAAGAAATATTATAGAAGGACTAAAGTTGACAAACATGGAAAGTATGTGAATATACGCATTCTAAGTGTCAACTGTGAATAAATATAATGTACATTAACCCTACATAGTGCTCATACCTTCAAACGAATAAATCATGGATCATACGAAGCTAAAAGTGAGAGATTTCAAACTACAGAGGCTAAATGTGTCAACATGTTTAAATTATACCTCTGAGTGACCTTTTGACAAACCCGGAGCTTTGTAACGGTAAATTATGCTCACTAGAATGCATGATTAAAATTTCATAAAGTTTCGTTATCGTATGAGAAAGTTATGATCAAATTCGTGTGCAAAGGGTTAAAGCGTAAACGTTGAATGTTAGGACTTTTCGGGTGACAACGAAGTTAATCGGGGACCTAACAAAGTGAGTATATGTTTTAAAGACCTTATAGATCAACATTGAGGGTTTAAAATGCAAGAAAACAAGTGCCTAATCAAGTTTTGAAGAGCCAAGGATCAAAATGAAATAAATCACAAAAGCTGATCAGGGAGGGCCTAGCGCGACGCGAGGGAGGCGTGGCGTCGCGCGAGGGGTGCCCAGCTCCGAATTAAATGGGTTGTTGCCTGCTGAGTGCAATCTTCTCGATTCTAACTCGTTTCTCCACATCTCTTGACCCCTAAAACACCCCCTAAGCATCTAGGACACATGTGGGAAGGTTGTGGTGTGTGCTAGACCTTGTTGTCAACACCTTGTGGTGATTGAATTCACTATAAAAGGCCACAAGTGTTCAACACTTTCTTCACACCTTCATCTGCATTTGTGGATCACTTCTGGAGCTCAACTTCCTCTCAAGTGTTCCCTAATCAAGCTTAGGACTTCAGTAAGTGTTCTAATCCTTTCTAAATTGAGTTTAGCTTAGTTATTTAGCTAAAAGTCAAACCGTCGTAATTACGGTTTGACTTCGAGATTAGTCAACAATGGCTCAGTCATATCTCGAATTAAAAGTACCTTTAAGTAGGTAATTATGCGGGTAATAAAACCTCAAAAGGGTTCCCCCTTATTACCACCCTAACCAGGTCAAAAGTCGGGTCAAACGTGTACTTAAAAAGTCAACAGAAAGTTTAAAATGCGATTTATGCATGATTAGCATTGTAGATCATATACAACCTGTTGGATCATTGTTATAACTTGGTAATAAGTGTAAGAACATGTCTAAACATGTTCAACCTGACAATTTCCTGTTTAGACCCGGTTCGGAACCGAAAGTCACATAGTTTGACTTTCACTTTGACTTTCAGTTCTGGCCCGTTTAGGCATGTTTTAGAAATGCCTCAGAGCTTTAATTGGATTAGGTTACATGTTAGTACAACCCTCTGTGATTATACACCTTGGTTCATTAGTTATCCAATTAATATGCATTTTTCCGTTAATTGCTCATATGTTGACCATTATGCCCTTATTACCTTAAAACGTGATTTTTGGAAATGTAAAAGAGTAGAAACTTTAATTACTGATATATATACTTGTATGCAAAGTTTGACATCAGTTTGACTTGTAGATTAAGAGTTATGCTCATTATCGCAAATTTAAAGCTTTATGTTAATAAAACGGCGTAATTAGCGTATAGCCTAGTTAAGCCTACTTTTTGGTATCAAACTTAATACCCACTTATATAATATATTATTTTGGGATTTTTAAAGATTTTTAATTAATTTTAGGCTGAGCATAACTAGTAGTCGTAGGCTTAATCCGGTAATTGTCGGTTTTGCCCTTACGGGCCATAAAATGAGTTTTACATATCTAAACGACTCCAAACCTTTTGCTACTGATCACATATGATAAATAAAGTATTTTAAGCCTTCTGGAAATATAAAAATATCAGATTTAAGTATCAAACCCGGAAATGGCCTTTAATCGCCTTATTAAGCGTTTTTAACGCAAAGTATGTATTAAAATTATATTGGACATACCCGGGTTGATACCTACTGATATATGAGGAAAATTATAATATTTTAACAGTAAGCAAAGGTTGATAAACTCAGACTTCAGTTTTGAGCTTTTCGGCTTATGTGAAATACCAAAATACCCCTACGGGGCATAGTTTGGTTAAAAATGATAAATTCCACATATATGCTTTAACCTACTGATATAACTTAGCAAATTGAGTATATTTACTGATTACATCAGACCTGTAACTCAGGTTGTTACTTAAACTCTTTTACAAACTTTTAAAGGACCAAACTACCCCTACGGGGCCTAGTTTGTGTTTAAACACGTTTCGGGCATAATGAAAGACATCTTGTAGGATCGTTGTTGGACCCGACTAAGTCATTCAGAAGAGCTTTATATCCGGTTTAAAGGCGGAATCAGTAAAACGGATGTGTAAACAGCTTGATACTCTTAATCTGTCACTTATATTGATTTAACAAAGATTACAACCTGAACAGATTTTGGCAGCACCTCGTTACAAGTTCTCGAAGTCACCTACCAAATGAACTAACACATGCCCTATATATAGTGTGGTGATTCCACTCCTAATGACATGGAGTCATTTCGGGTGGAATCAGATGTTCTGATTTCACTCCAAATGACCTTGTGTCATTACGAGCGGAATCAGCATCTTAAATCTAACAAACTGTTTCTCGAACCTCGGGCACTGATAATCCTATTCTATCCTATTACATGATACAAGACGAAGTAAATAGACGTAATGCACTAACAGACTCCCCCTCGGTTATTGACGAAGTCTTAAGTGACTAATCTTCAATATGACACATCTTCAGTCTTGATCATTCTGCCTTTTCTTTCAAGTTGTAACAATGTAAGCATCCAACAATATTTCTCTTCTTCCATCAGCTTCAGGCTCCCCCTTTCGTCAAGCTTCCGTGCTTTGGGATCGACACCTAGCTTTCCATCTACAAGCTTCTCTTTGCTTCAAACTTGTCTTCAGACTCCCCCTTAGACTCTGCTCTCGGGATCGTAGTCTGGACTATTCCTGCAAACACTCAACCGTTCATAAATACAATGTTTTCGTATTATCAATCAATCTTCTCTAATCCACTTCCCCTATCAACAAACTTCATTGATCTAGCAGCATTAAAGAATCCAACTCCCTCACAGTTTATCATCCAAGTCTAAATTAATGACCTTGGAGATATCACAAACTGTTTTTGAAATTTTTGATTTTAATTCAAGTTTCAAATTAATGAACTTGTTTTATTTTCAGAAACACAATCAGCTTACTTAGATTTTGAAACTCAGCATTTCAAATATCGGTTGTCGAAAATAAAGCAGAAATCAAAATCTTTTTGTATTTTCTGAAAATATAAAGCAGTAAAGAAATATGTACAAACATATTTACAGACAATATTTTTGTTTGAGTATGCGTTAGAGGATCATATCAGTTTCTGACAAGTTACAAGTATCGTTGAGCTTTTTAACACTTTAAGAATTAAACAATTCACTTAGATTGTCGATATACTTGTCCACTTAAATTTTCACACAAACTTCAACTGATTCAGGATACGAATTAGGTATTTTAGGAACTTAAACTCATTCATGTGTCCCACCTCTTGAATATACTCCCGTATCCAGATCCCAATATTCATTCTTACAGGTAATTATAACACAAATGATATCTGTAAGGGGTTAATAAATTATGAAGAATCATGAGAGCTCAGGTCAGAACTACCGTTCAGCAGAGAGATCATGACTCAACTTGTGGGTGTGTCCCCTTTAGAGGATATTTTTTACAACAACATTGCTAAGCAATTTTATTGTCTTATCATTTATGCCGAGGGTGATGCTATGTTTCAAGCATTGCGGAAAGTATTATTCGAGGACTAGGTCAGAACTTCCATTCAGCAGAAGTCCCGGAATAATACCCCAGACATCATTGAGTATAAAAACCTAGTATATCAGATTATAGGACCCTTCAAACGAGATTTCAGGGGTTACCTATATATCCAAGTAGTGTTCCCCACGAAATAAGCAAGTGTTTGAATTTAGGTTTATATCCCGAAAAAGTTTACTAAATGTATAAAAATCTACCGACACATCCACGGTGAGATCGTTTAGCACATTTTGACTTTCCAAATCTTTAGTGTACTGTAACTGTCTACTGATGTACTATCATTTCCTCCTTTTACACAAAAACTCAATTTTCAGTTTTTAATGTTTTTGTCTTTTTGCCAATAGGTTTTATCATGCTTTTGTCATTTTCAAATTTTCAAATGTTTTTGTATTTTCTAACAATAATATTCCCCCTAAAATGCAAAATCATTTAAAGAAAATTTGACAACCAATACTTATAGCTTTGTCTCGCCATCCATTTTCTGCTTATCGTGTACCGAATTACAGAAAATATAACATACTATATAGCACAGTTAGCAGAAAAACTAACGTAAAGTACCCCCATGATTTACAACACATTGATTTTTACAGTTTGAAAACCGTTTTTCAATCTGGTGAAAGTAATCATGTTTGTTCAGCCGTGAGGGTTTCGGCATATTCAATCAACACATATTTTTGTATTTTTGAATATTTGACAAAAATTAAAAACAAACATATTTTTGGTTTTTCAAATTTTTCAATTTTTAGGATTTTTGAAAATATTGTTTATTTATGTACAGAATGAAAATAAACTTCCTGCTTCAACCAACACAGGATCCAGCAGCCTCCTCTCGTCGTTGTGCCAGGCTGCTCCAACCTCCATTCTCACAATCTTTGAATTCCATGAGCTCCTGCACAAACAAACTACTCAATTACTTGAACAATTTAGCCCAGGCCTGTTGAACCTTAGGCATTTCAACACAATAATTTTCATTCAATGCTGGAAATTCTTTGTCATTTTTCACAAAAACTTTCTCAATTTTAACTTCAACTTTCTCATCTTTTACCAATTCAACATGTTTCTTAACACTCCATGTTTGACCTTTTGGTGTTCCTCGTTTGTAAAAATGTGAATCTTTCTGAACACTTTGATTTTGAACAACATTCTTTGGTTTCCAAAACTCTTGGGGTTTTGTCATATCAACAGTTGTTTTCCAACTTTGTGTTGTTCTGAATCTGGGTGTGTGAGAACTCCATGTTTGTCTTGAATCGAACCTGTTCGGGTTTGATTTCCAGTTTTGGTTCGGAACAAACTTGTTTGTGTTGTACCTCCAAGTTTGTTTTGAATCAAATCTGGTTGACCTTTGTCTCACATTCTCAGATAGCATCAATCTTCTTTTTGTCACCATCCACAGGTTTTAGATTTGGACACTTTCGTGCAAGATGTCCTTTTTGATCACATTTGAAACATGTTCTCATGGACACATCTTTGACCTGTGGTTGTTGCTTTTTCTTTTTAGCAAAGAACTCATCATTAGACTGTCTCATTTTAAGTTCTTTTTCTTTTTCTAAACTGCCTCCTTGAACAAAACTCAATTTTGTCTGAAAATTTGGCATTTCATTTTTGTTTCGATTCTGTTTCTTCTTATAACCCAACCCAGCCTTCATGTTCTTTTTGAAACCAGGTTTGTTATACGAACCTTTATGACTCTTACCAACAAACTTTGAAATATCAGACTTCTCAATCTCAACCATTTTGAAAACTTTATCAACCTTTTCTGAAATCACATTCTGAATCGGGAATACAACATCTAAGAACAATTTGTCCGATCCAATCATGGTATAAACCAATCCTTTTGAATCATCATTCAAATTTTTCTCGGATTTTGTGTTTTTCAGATAACCATCATGAAGATTTCCTTCATCTTCATCCTGTGATTCAGATTTACCTGTATCAACTGACTCTTCTTTCAACACACTTTCAACGACTTTACCTACCACCTCTGAATCATGAGACTCATCAGATTTGGAATAGGTTATGTCAATGTTGTCTGGCAATTTGTCTACCATGTTGAAAGCTTTTTCAACCTTTTCCTCATCATAAAATGCAAATTTTCCCGGTGGTGGAACTTGATGAAACTCTGAGCCAATACCTTTCTTGTTCTGCTCAGACTCACCATCACCCGGTTTTATATTGAAAATTCGTTCAAGCACATATGACGACACGTGGTAACTCTTTAACTTGTTGTTATCCTGTTCTAAATCAGCAATCTGTCGCTTTAACTTAGCAACATCCTCAATATAGGAATTAACAACATCTTGTTTTATAGCATACATTCGTTTAAGCTCTTTGGTTGTTTCAGACAGATAATTCATTCTTGATTGAGCATATTTCATTTCATCTTTTACTTTATCATATGACTCTTTTGTAATTTGATATGATAATTTCATTGAGTCATATTCCTTTTTCATTTCTTGACAAGCAATTTCTTTTTTTTCACATTCATTTGTCATTTTCAAAACATTCTCTTTCAAAACTTCATTTTCCTTTTCTAATTTGTTACATTTTTCTGAAAGTTTTTCATCATTTTCTTTAAAAACCTTTTCTTTTTCTAGCATTTCTTTGCATTTTTCTTTGAAAATCTTTTCAATTTTTGTGAACTCAAGATCTCTTGTTCTAAATTGCTCATCTTTTTCAGTACAAGCTCTGCATGATTCCATGCATTTCTTGCACTGATGAATCAGTTTCAAGTTTTCAGAATCAGAATTTACCTCAGTGATTGGCACTTCGATGTTTTCAGCAACCTCTGTCTGCTCAGCAACATTCTGCTTTTCTTCAACACCGACTTCATCACCAACATTATCAGCTTCCTCATTCTCATTCTTTTCTTCTTTTTCTTCTTTCTTCACCTCTTCTTCAATTTGCTGTTCTTCAGTAACAGCTTTCTCAACCTCTTCATTCACAACAACTTCTTCACTTTTGATTTCCTTCACAGCTTCAACTTCAACAGTTTCTGCTTTAACCTCTTCAGCAGCTTTCTTCGGATTGTTCACCATTTCTTCAACATTCTTCTTCATTCTTTCTTCATCCCTTTTTCTCAGACATGATAACATAGCATATCTGATCTCCTTTTCAAATCTCTTAGCGTATGTGTCATCTTTCAATACATTTCTATAGTATTCAGCTCTCAACGGGACTTTGAGAAGAACATCATCGAAGATTATGTCTTTCTTGGGAACAACCGGTTCTCCTTCTCTGTTATAATAACATTCTCTCTTTTTATCCCATCTTTTGCTACCGACAGCCATCTCATACTCCTCCTGCATATCATCCATTCTGTTGTAGACCACGTTTCTTTCTCTGTAGGTCTTCTCACTTAAGATCTCTTCTCGAGTTTTCTCTTTGATCTCAACTTTTTCTTCACGGATTTCAGCAGTGTCTTTGTCTTTGTTTTCATCTTGAATCTCATCAACAAAAACAAACTTTCTTTCTTCTGTCATAGCTCTCCCTTTAGCTGTTTTACGAACATTCTCTAAACGATCTTCTTCTGGACAAACTGTGCTCCAGTCAAATCCTTCATCGGGATAGATTACTTCATATGCTCTTGACTTTTCTTTTGGTTTATCTTCAATCAGCTTTGGCTCTTCTCTGCTTCGATGATAGATTGCCTTTCGATAATAGTCATCGTTGAAAGGACGTTCACTTCCTTCAGCAACTTCAGAGTTTCTACATTCTCATTTGAAATGACCCTTTTGCCTACATCTGAAGCAGGTCACTTTGGATTTATCAAATCCAAGCTTTGTTGAAGCACCTCCAAGTGATTGTTTTCCGGTAATCTCCATATACCTCTGAGCTCTTCGAATACAGCTAGCTAAACACCAACGGATGTCAATGAGCTCCATCTCTTCCGGATCAATCTGGTCGTAATCTTCTTTGGTCAATTTGGAGTTTCCAATTTTGCCAGCTACAAGACCTTCATATGACTCCAGAACAGATGCAAGGAAACTCATTTGCTGCTTAGCTGCATTTATGCTCATTGCAGGAGAATTCTTCAGTTTAAGAGCAATGTGGCATAGAATTTCTTCAGATTCATCAGAATTTGTCTTTGAAGATGAATGATATCCAGAATGATGACTTGTTGAGGTTGTTGGTGGTTCTTTCATCTTTTCACCACTAAATGCTGTTTTTGGTGAACCAACGCCTTTATCAGAAAGCACACTGCCTTTGTAGTACAAGCCAACGTTCTGTTGATGTGAAGAATCAGTCATCTTGTTTTGCTTTTGTAGCTCCAGATCATGACTTTCAATCTTTTCAAACAAAGCATCAAGAATAATTGTATCATACAAAGCATCATTTTTCAAAATAAAAACAAACGTTTGCCACTGATCTGCTCGTGGTAACGCTTCAATCATTTTATCTATAAGTTCCTCTCTTGTTATATTTATCTCTAATCTCTCCAATTCAATTTTAAGATGACAGAATCTCTCAATCATTTGTCTCACTGTCTCTCCTTTAATATTATCAAACAGATCAAATTCTTTCTTTAATAAAGCGATTTTGTTCTTTTTAATCTGTTTACCCCCCTCAGCTTTAATTCGTAAAGCTTCCCAAACAGATTTAGATGACCCGTCATGATTTAATAAAGCAAAAATATCATTTCTGATTGCCGACTGGATCAATGCTATCATTCTTTGTTCAGCTCCGTATTCAGCTTTATCTTCTCTGGAAAACTTCTTGAATATAAGATCTTCGCCTTTCTCATCTTTTGGTTTTTCATATCCATACTCCAAGCAGAACCAGCTTTCATGAGCATACGATTTCGCCCAGTTGATGAAACGTTCTTTCCACCAGGTATAATCTTCAATGCTTTCCAGAGTTGGTGGTTTTGAGTGAGTTCCGTAAAAGTTATCATGCTTGATGTTTTCGTTGATCGCCTTCGTGATGGTTTTTGGTGTAATATTTGTAACCTCAGACGATTCGGTTGTGAACGCGTTGAAAAACGTGTTGTAGAATTCCTCAGCCATGATGTAAACCTGAACAAACAATCAAACAAATACTTATCAGTACAAACAATATCAAATATCTTGAAACAGATTGACACTCGATCGACGTGAAATGATTTTGACACAAAAATCCTATTTTCAAGCTGAATAAGACTTTCGAGCGAAATCACTTTTGGAGTGGAATCACAAATTTGCACTTTGGAGTGGAATCAGAAATTTGCACTTTGGAGTGGAATCAGAAATTTGCAATTTGGAGTGGAATCACAAATTTGCACTTTGGAGCGGAATCAACAATTAGCACTTTGGAGCGGAATCAACAATTTTCATTTTGGAGTGGAATCAGACTTTTGCATTTTGGAGCGGAATCAACTCGTTTGTCTTTTGGAGCGGAATCAGCTTTTTGGAACTGATCAGGAGCGGAATCAGCAAGTCTTTTGGAGCGAAATCAAACTTTTAAAGCTGAATCAAACAATTAGGAGCGGAATCAGAAACTATCCAGCTCGAGCGGAATCAGATCGGGGGTCAATTTTGTCCATTTTTAATCCGTATTTTAGCATGAAACTTTCAAGGGTTTGTCTATGTCCAATTCCGAGTATACTGTAAAAATTTGAACCAATTCGGACCGTGAAATCCTGTTCAATTGAAGAAATAAGGTGTAGAAACGAGAAATTTCAATGAAAATCAGCTGTAAACTGCAAAACTCCTCCAACTAGCTCTGATACCACTTGTAGGATCGTTGTTGGACCCGACTGAGTCATTCAGAAGAGCTTTATATCCGGTTTAAAGGCGGAATCAGTAAAACGGATGTGTAAACAGCTTGATACTCTTAATCTGTCACTTATATTGATTTAACAAAGATTACAACCTGAACAGATTTTGGCAGCACCTCGTTACAAGTTCTCGAAGTCACCTACCAAATGAACTAACACATGCCCTATATATAGTGTGGTGATTCCACTCCTAATGACATGGAGTCATTTCGGGTGGAATCAGATTCCACTCCTAATGACATGGAGTCATTTCGAGTGGAATCAGATTCCACTCCTAATGACATAGAGTCATTTCGGGTGGAATCAGATGTTCTGATTTCACTCCAAATGACCTTGTGTCATTACGAGCGGAATCAGCATCTTAAATCTAACAAACTGTTTCTCGAACCTCGGGCACTGATAATCCTATTCTATCCTATTACATGATATAAGACGAAGTAAATAGACGTAATGCACTAACACATCTTACTAATGTCACAACATATTTGAGACATAATTAACTTAGGAAACCTGTATATAGCTCTCATGAATACCCGTCACGCTTATTACGCGTACGGTTCGGTTTATGTAACAAGTTTACATAAATTAGCCGAAACGGGTCAAACCTTAACGGTTTTATCTCAAAATCCAGAATGTGAATAATAAACCCATATTAAACAAGTCTTCAAACTTGTCGGGTCTAAATCACATTCTATCCGGTCTTCGCTTAATCGTGCGTACGAACCGTATCTTGAAACTAGCCGGTCTAAGCTTAAGCTTAATTAAAGGCCTGTTAGGATTCTAATAGGTTGTTATAAAACCTTCGTTCCAGATTAGGAGAACCAGTAAAAGCTACGTGCATTTTGCTTATTGTGATTTATACATTACTCAGGTAAATACTTTTAACTTATTTTCCCTATACGGGCTTGGGTTACGGTATATAGCATACCGCTTGATCGGGCATCAAATCTCCACCGTTAGGTGGGTAGTTGAATAATTTGATCGGCCCGTTTAAACAGTCTTGTTACTTAAAGCCTTTGGGGGGTTAATGACCATGTCCCGGATATCCTCGGCATCATTTTACGAAATGGCCACGACTTAAGCGCGGGGTGTAGGCGTACACCAGTCAGTGCACAAAAGAACATTGTGGTGTGTCTATTAATCTTTAACCCGGACAAGATCCGGGCTACTGAACGCACAAGGAACATGTAATTCGTTCACAAGATTATAATATTAAATAATTCTCCCAAGTTAAATAAAATGTTTATGCCATGTGCATCCAAACCAATTTTCCATCATTTTCCAAAATGAGTCAGTTGAATGTATTTACCAGTGTAAACTAACGTATTTTCCCAAAAAGATTAAATGCAGGTATTAAGAGAAATTGGCTGGGATTTCTCCTTAGCATCATTAGAAGTCTCGCAAGCTTAAGATGCCTGAAGTCTGTTGAACCATAAACATTATTTTTATTTCGATCCATCTGTGGATAAACTTCCGGATATTGTGACTTTGATATTAAAATATTAAATTCGGTTGTATCATATTTTTAAATTTGCTTCCGTTGTGCATATTACATATTGTGTTGTTTGACTATTATGTTGCCACCACGTCACGATACTCCCCCACCGGGCACACCAGTGACACGTGGAAATCGGGGTGTGACACCAAGTTTTACAAAGGTAGCTTTAATAAGGGATAACCCAATTACATAAAACAATATTTCTTAATTTGATTTAAATAATAACATAAGCCACTTCTTGAAGCCTTTCAGTGCCGTATCCAGCTCTTACTCCAATCTACTGTAATTACCTGAAACGCGTTTTAAAAAGATTTGGTCAGCAGGAAATACTGGTGAGTTCATTCAGGTTTTTATAAAATGACCCTTAGTTATAAATTACAGCATAAGAGCGATTACAATGGCTTCTATCTTATTTTTATCTGGCGCCGTGTCACACTGTGTGACGATGGTCATACCACTATTGGGTCATGTCACCCAATTAGTGATGATTATCACTGTTAGGATTTATTAGCCTAACCCGTGAGAAATTAGTAATGCGCACAATACCCCACTAGCCAGTGATTAAGATAACCACGACTTACTCCCTGTAATTATAACATTTGAAAATGGAGTATTGTAAAATGCTTTTGATAAAAAGAGAATGACTCACATTGCAGGTTTAAACGGGCAGAGTTTAGCCTACTGATTAGCCTTGTAACCTAATTCAAATAATAACGTATACGAATGTCACACCCCAACCGATGGCGGAATCATCACGGCGCGGCACTAGGCGAATCAGATTGCTCAAGAGAATCCATAACAACTATATTGCGATAGTATTTAATACATTCGTTATCCCATACTAACAAACAATACAATCACATGAGTTATTACAGATTTCTTGTCCTCTCGAACAATACAAATCCGACAACCTAGATTTTAGTTGAGTTTCCAGACTTCCTAGCTTGATTTGAAATAGTCAGCGATCTAACCTGCAACATACGTTAAAATATTTGTCAATACAAAAGTATTGGCGAGTATACAGGTTAGATAAGTATAGCGTATTAGATAAAAAGTGTAGCGAATCTCCACATGCATGAACGTGACACACGACATATATACTCACAAGGCTGATACTACCAACTAAGTCCTCGATGCTCGAATATGCGATGGCAAACTAGACCCCGTCGGGTGCAATAGTACTATACTAGTCGTGGTGGGACGTCGCGAGTATAAGCCCTAGCACATATGCAACTAGCATCATGTATATCTATGCATAACAGTCATTCTCAAGTGATAATTCGATTTATGGAATAATTCGTTTAATAAGTTCGATTTGTTGGAAACGTATGTTACACCCAAAATACGATTAAAAAGGGGTTCAAATATACTCACAGTGTCTTTTTTAGTGAGAATACAACTTGATTGGATCGGTTACGAGTGCGTCTGCGTTGAATCATCGAATAATATAGTAAACGATGTACGGTTAAGCGGGAATAGTATCAAAATGACAGTTATCCAGTCGGATGATGCTCATCCGGTCAGATGACCCCATCCGGTCGGATGACTGTTGGTTCATTCTATCATTCGATCGGATGACACTTGGTCCGGAATGGATGGCAGGCCATCCGGTCGGATAACATATTGTTGACTGGTCAAATTGCTGTGATCCGTTCGGATGACATGTGATCCGTTCGGATGACATGATGACACGTCTGTTTTAACGTTCTGGTCACCGTTTTTTAGTGTTTTTCGGAAGAAATGTATGCGGTTTCACCGGGACAGTGTAATTTCGTACTAACACTTGAAATTCCATCAGTCCCGACCCGTTCTAACGGCCGGGGATCACCCCGTTCCTTCAGATCTTGCCGTTCTTGACGGTTTTTCATGGTTAACTCGAAATCGCACAGTTCCTTGGTTAAATACACAGATTTAGGTGAGATTTGTTATCAAAACATGTGGAAATCACCCAGATCTGAGTCGTTTATGGTGGGATGAGGTCAAAACTTGAAGTTCATATGAACTCTTGGTGACATCACCTTAAAACACCTCAAATCAGTAGATTTCACAGTTATAAATTGAGTTTCGAAAGATAGAATGATGTAGAATTGCGTATAGATCATAGAAGTACAAGTTCTTGGGTTGAAATCTTACCGGAATCGCGAGAAATCGAGAGAAAAGGGTCTTGAAGCGTGTTTGGTCGAGTGGGAGCTGTCACATCACTGTTCAAGTGATGTGACACGCTATTTATAGGCAACAGAGTGAGTTGGGAGTTACTGGGTCGGATGGCCCATCCGTTCGGATGGCCGGTCCATCCGGATGGCCATTCTAGCGCGGTGAACTTTCCCGTTTTTCGAGTGTTGCGATAGTTTTTGGAGTACGTGCTTTCTATAGTTAGTTTATATTATTATTATACATGTATATATACCACTAGGGGTCGTATTTACGTATCCATATTCCAAAGTTTTGATGTAACAATCGGTTTTCGATTCGAGTATGCGATTATTAGCGACGTTTCACGGCCATCAAGGAGGGTAGTATAGGTCCTTTCTTGAAGTCATCGTGAACGTTATTGTGTGTTGTGCCACAATGACTGACGGGGTACCATTCACTCGCATTGTCATCATCGTCACGACGACTGGAGCTATAGCACTCTCCCGAGAGTCTTTGTTAGCGTTATTTGTCTGCGTTTTGACACATCACGGCCACCGAGGAGGGTAGAATAGGTCCTCACTCGATGTCATCGTGAGTGTTAGTGTTTGCGATGTGATGTAGTGATAATGTATATTGAAAATATGCGATTATCCTTCGAATATCGATGTATGCGATATAGTTACATTATGATCCGAATCTCTGGTGCTAGGCGTAACGAGTATATCGAGTAGTAACAACACACGAAAGTACGGGTTGTTACAGTCTCCCCTGCTTTAGGAAATTTCGTCCCGAAATTAATCCAACAGGTAGACTTTTGAGAGTTGATCCACTATAAGTAGCGATGCAGCGAGTGATTTAACCATGAGTTGACAAACGAAAGTGCTTCAAATAAGAGAGATCGATTGCGATAGCGAGATGGCGACGTAAGGACAAAAGTAATATCCCACAAGTTGGCGTTCCAAAGTACTTCGTGTTGTGAAGAATTTGTTAGTTCGATACGATTGCAATTTTTAAAGAACTTGAAAGGTTTCTCATGACGTGGGACTAACTGAGTCGATCGTTATCCAATGTTACAAGAAACGTTCATTTTAGATATTTAAAAGGAAATTTTGGATGGAAATCTTGAAAATTTTCCTGTTAACATAAGGTCAACTGAGTCAGTGCTAACCAATGTTGCAAGGAAGTTTAAGTTTTTAAACATTTTTAAGGAATTCGAAGATGAAAACTGAGGTTACGAAAGCTCTCCTATAACATGGGTTCAACCTGAACTCGATATCGAACCAATGTCTTAAGAAGGATTTCGTTTTGATGTTGTAAAAGCTTTAAAGAAGACTGGACTTATGAGACTTTTCTTGGACATGGAGTTATGCCGATTCGATGTTATCTTCACGTCGTGAGAAAATTTCACTTGTCCATCGGTTTTAAATCAAAATTTTATAAAAATAAGTCTTAACAGTACAAAAGGTAGTTAATCACCGAACCCCACTTGGCACTTTCCCACGAAAGATTGTTAATATGTTTAAAACACTTATATATAGGAAGTACCAGCGGCGTATCCACCATGCTTTGCCCATATTACTTCTGTTTCGTGAGGCGGTGTCAGGTGTGCCGATATGACACGGATAGAATTTGCGCTTACTCGGCCCAATCGATAGGAAGTCAGACCGAGTATAAGATAGAATCGAATAGGTTAAACCGGCGAGTTGAATTGTGAACGTAGCTACAACAGCGTGCGTGCGTAACCTGATGACACAAAACATTTATGTGTCATGTCTGGGTAGGCGTTGAGCGATAAGCGATAAGCGAATAGCGCGTTTTCGATTAGATTCCAATTTGAACCCACATGGCACGTTTCCACGAGAGTTTGCTAACATGGCGAAACACCACGTTTAACCTGGTTAGTTTTGCCTCGTGAAGCGATGTCATGCGTACCAATACCACACAGACTGCAGTGAATACCAAGCGAGCGATAAGCGGTACACGATACGCGAATAAGCGGTAGACTATGCACGGTAAGCGAAAAGCGATTAGGTGATTAAGCGAAAAATATTCACACAACACTAGTAACGATGGCGACGATAATCGAATTACGATAGGCGGCAGTTGTTGCGTTGCAAGCGATGTAGGTATGCGCGATTTATGCGGTTCGGTTTGATTGATTACACCACAGAGTTTACTAACACCGGGCCCTGCATGGCCTTTTTCCACGAAAGCCCGCTGATACGATTAAAACACCTTGCTTTAACCATATGAGCTTCATCTCATGAAGTGAGGTCATGCGTGCTAACTTAACACAAATATCACAGATACGGTAGGCGATAGCGATAGGTTGATACACAGCAAGCGATATAACGATTCACATAATAAGTGGTAGAGGTTCACATAATGAGCGATTGCGATTAGCCGAGCTTTGTTTCGTATAAGCTTTTCGTTTCGATGCGACGCATCACAGTTATCGAGGAGGGTAGAATAGGTCCTCACTCAACAATATCGTGAGCGTTTATGTATTTGATGAGATTTGTCGCAACAAACTTGCAACCAGCCTTGCGTTGATGCAATTGTCCTGCGAGGTAGACTCTCCAGAGTCCATCGATGAGGAGATTGCATTGCGTTTGCAGACTTAGGACAAGTCTTGCGATGATGCGGTTTGTTACGCCTTGCGATTAAGTATAGTGTGTTGAAAATAATCATAATAGTATAATAGGTCTAATAACGTTCAACTCCACGTGGCACTTTCTTCACGGAACTTTGGTAGTATGATAAAGCACACCTTGCTTGACCCGTACTACTTAGATCCCGTGGTTTGGTGTCATACTTCGTCGTAACGCTTATGGCACCTTAGAATTTACTACGATCTCCATGCACTGGCCCAAATAATCCTGTGTGCACCCGTAATTAATCGTTCCTTGCACGTTTGTCGTACCTCGTTCTAAGAGTGTAGTGGGGGTAAAACACATTATTCCGTGATATAGTATATAGTACGTGTGTGAATCTAGTCCAAGTGCGACGACTAGAGTGTGAAGGAGGATACGAAAGCGAGAGTTAGCATTACACATAGTGGCAACATCGAGTAATAGAGTAGGTTCAAAACTTAGAAATTAACGTCGAAAATCGTATCATTACAACTTTATCCTACGCTTGCTAGATGCTTGATGTTGAAGACTTTTGCTAGAGCTGTCGTTGTCGTACTCAGGTTCGCGGTTCAATGCGGCAGTTGCGGTTGAAGTGACCGTAACGGTTGCAGTTACTGCAATAGCGACAGTCAGCCCCAACTGGATGATGATAGGTGCATGAGTAACACTGGGGATGAGCTCCAGTGAAAGCTCGTTTTGGAAACACCGGAACTGTTTGAAGAGGTTTCGGTTGCAGCAGTTCGGTTGTTGATGAGCTCGGGCTTGAAATCCTTCGTTTGCGGCTGGGTTTGTCGGTGTCTTGCGAAGAGGTGTCGTCGTTGGAGGATTCATCGGGGGACTCACTTGCAGAATCTTTGACTGAGTCGTTGGAAGATCCATCGGCAGATTTGTCAGAAGAATCGGCAGCAGATTCGTCCGAAGAATCGTTAGCATATTCGTCAGGAGAATCGCCAGCAGATTTGTTGGAAGAATCGTTAGCAGATCCGTCGGAAGAATCGTCAGCAGATTCTTTAGGAGAATCGTCGACATGATCGCCTGAAGAATTATTGGCGATTGCTTGATAAGCTTGCTTGACATGATTCTTTGAGAAGAACCCTTCCATGATTCGTTTGTTGTTGATTTCTGCGGCTAAGAGGTAGGTTTCTTCGATGGTAGCAGGCCTCGCAGCTTCGACGAAATCACCCACACACTCAGGCAAGCCGCGAATGTACTTCGAAATGGCTTTTTCTGAAGTGTTGACTTGGCTTGGGCAGATTATGCTAAGCTGTTTGAACCTTGCGGTGTAGCCAGTGTTGTCACTTTCGACTTGTTTGATTTTCCAGAATTCGTCTTCCAGTCTATGAATTTCGTGAGGGGGACAGTACTCCTTCTTCATTAGCTCTTTCAGCTCATCCCAAGAGAGAGCGTAAGCCGCAGAGATCCCACGTTTGTTACGTTCGGCGGTCCACCAGTCGAGTGCTCGTGATTGAAATACTCCGGTAGCGCAAGTAGTACGGAAACTATCGGGGCACCCACTTTGTCGAAGGGTAACTTCGATAGAATCGAACCACTGGAGTAGTTGGGTCACACCTCCTTCACCCGTGAATTCCATCGGGTCACAGGCTTTGAAGTGTTTCTAAAGAAAAGCAGATTGCGGCGCTTCCATCTTGGAGTCTTCCGAGGCTCGAGAGTTGCTGAGAGAGTGCACTCGAGCGGCAATTTGAGGAATGAGCTTGACCACCTCCTTGGTCACAAGTGATGCAATCCTCTTATCGGCGCTTCGTTTGGCTCTTCTCCTAGCTATTCGTCTCGAGGTAGAGTCGTTGGAAGGCATCTAGACAGGAAGAGACTTGGAGTGAGATTCGATCATAATGATTTTTGGAGTTTTGCGATGCGATTGAGCGCGTCCAAAACTTGATGCGATAGTATAGTAGTAATGCGAATCACATAGGAGTCACGTAGGAGACACGAAATTCCTAAGTTCTCACACAATGATTTGTTGTTTATACGTATATATATATGTATTTATTAAATTGTAATTTGTATTCATACACATACAGGTCGATTTAGAATATGCGAGGACACGTCGAGGTGAGAAAGCGAGAGCGAAGGCGATAGATCATTAGTTTTGTTGCGAACATTCGGATTTCGTTTTAGGTTGCGATGGCTGTGCGAGGTGTGCGTTTATAAAGCAAGGAGCGAAAATCGTTAAATCGAGAAATCGATAAAGCGTAAAGTTTCAAAACGTAATTAAGTTCCAACCATTTGTAAGGTCGGCGGGTCGTATGATAGAGTGCCTTGGGTGTTTAGGCGTCGACTACCCAAGGTAACCCAACTATATTCAACAAGTTCGAGCATGCGCGTTGACTTAGAAGACTTCATGCTTCCACTGGGATGCAGCTCATGGCATTCGTCTTCCTAGTCATCGAGTGGCTCGAGCTATTGTGATAGTCGAATCCTTGGGGAGAGCTTTTTGAAAACCAATGTAGAGAGTGGAACGGCTTATTAAGGTACGGGTTTCACCCCTGACTTAACAGCTTTGTTCCTAATTGTGGTTATGCTCTTCGAATAAATTCGTGAGTTCCACTAGATTTCGAAATGGAGACCTTCGTCGAGATGTGGATGTCACTCCTAACTCGGTGAAAGGTTCTCGTGCTAGAAAATGCGCTGAGTGAGCGATCCCATCGAGAGTTCTTGGTTTTCACACCTGGTCTCGACTGGATCACTCGGTTTCGTTATGCGAGTATTTTCGAAAACACGTGTATTGTGTAAGCCTTAGGAAAGGCTAAGTAGTATTCCAGCCTTAGGAAAGGCTTCTTCGTGTGAAGCTGTGGTACGCGGTGTTCACAAAAAGTGGTAGCTTTTAGCAATTTCGATCGAGAGTAACAAGTAGGCCCGATACAACCCTACTGGTTCGTACGAGTCAGCCTGTTGGCACTTAGACTATAGACTAGGTCAATTTCTAAGACGTCGACCCGGACTAGGTCTAGTCTGCCCTAATTCCCTATAGTTATGGCTCTGATACCAATCTGTCACACCCCAACCGATGGCGGAATCATCGGGGCGCGGCACTAGGCGAATCAGATTGCTCAAGAGAATCCATAACAACTATATTGCGATAGTATTTAATACATTCGTTATCCCATACTAACAAATAATACAATCACATGAGTTATTACAGATTTCTTGTCCTCTCAAACAATACAAATCCGACAACCTAGATTTTAGTTGAGTTTCTAGACTTCCTAGCTTGATTTGAAATAGTCAGCGATCTAACCTGCAACATACGTTAAAATATTTGTCAATACAAAAGTATTGGCGAGTATACAGGTTTGATAAGTATAGCGTATTAGATAAAAAGTGTAGCGAATCTCCACATGCATGAACGTGACACACGACATATATACTCACAAGGCTGATACTACCAACTAAGTCCTCGATGCTCGAATATGTGATGGCAAACTAGACCTCGTCGGGTGCAATAGTACTATACTAGTCGTGGTGGGACGTCGCGAGTATAAGCCCTAGCACATATGCAACTAGCATCACGTATATCTATGCATAACAGTCATTTGCAAGTGATAATTCGATTTATGGAATAATTCGTTTAATAAGTTCGATTTGTTGGAAACGTATGTTACACCCAAAATGCGATTAAAAAGGGGTTCAAGTATACTCACAGTGCGTTTTTAGTGAGAATACAACTTGATTGGATCGGTTACGAGTGCGTCTGCGTTGAATCATCGAATAATATAGTAAACGATGTACGGTTAAGCGGGAATAGTATCAAAATGACAGTTATCCAGTCGGATGATGCTCATCCGGTCGGATGACCCCATCCGGTCGGATGACTGTTGGTTCATTCTGTCATTCGATCGGACGACTAGAGTTGGATCGGATGACACTTGGTCCGGATCGGATGACAGGCCATCCGGTCGGATAACATATTGTTGACTGGTCAAATTGCTGTCATCCATTCGGATAACATGTGATCCGTTCGGATGACATGATGACACGTCTGTTTTAACGTTCTGGTCACCATTTTTTAGTGTTTTTCGGAAGAAATGTATGCGGTTTCACCGGGACAGTGTAATTTCATACTAACACTTGAAATTCCATCAGTCCCGACCCGTTCTAACGGCCGGGAATCACCCCGTTCCTTCAGATCTTGCCGTTCTTGACGGTTTTTTGTGGTTAACTCGAAATCGCACAGTTCCTTGGTTAAATACATAGATTTAGGTGAGATTTGTTATCAAAACATGTGGAAATCACCCAGATCTGAGTCGTTTATGGTGGGATGAGGTCACAACTTGAAGTTCATATGAACTCTTGGTGACATCACCTTAAAACACCTCAACTCAGTAGATTTCACGGTTATAAATTGAGTTTCGAAAGATAGAATGATGTAGAATTGCGTATAGATCATAGATGTACAAGTTCTTGGGTTGAAATCTTACCGGAATCGCGAGAAATCGAGAGAAAGGGTCTTGAAGCGTGTTTGGTCGAGTGGGAGCTGTCACATCACTGTTCAAGTGATGTGACACGCTATTTATAGGCAACAGAGTGAGTTGGGAGTTACTGGGTCGGATGGCACATCCGTTCGGATGGCAATCCGTTCGGATGGCCAATCCGTTCGGATGGCCCATCCGTTCGGATGGCCGGTCCATCCGGATGGCCATTCCAACGCGGTGAACTTTCCCGTTTTTCGAGCGTTGCGATAGTTTTTGGAGTATGTGCTTTCTATAGTTAGTTTATATTATTATTATACATGTATATATACCACTAGGGGTCGTATTTACGTATCCATATTCCAAAGTTTCGATATAACAATCAGTTTTCGATTCGAGTATGCGATTATTAGCGACGTTTCACGGCCATCAAGGAGGGTAGTACAGGTCCTTTCTTGAGGTCATCGTGAACGTTATTGTGTGTTGTGCCACAATGACTGACGGGGTACCATTCACTCGCATTGTCATCATCGTCACGATGACTGGAGCTATAGCACTCACACGAGAGTCTTTGTTAGCGTTATTTGTCTGCGTTTTGACACATCACGGCCACCGAGGAGGGTAGAATAGGTCCTCACTCGATGTCATCGTGAGTGTTAGTGTTTGCAATGTGATGTAGTGATAATGTATAGTGAAAATATGCGATTATACTTCGAATATCGATGTATGCGATATAGTTACATTATGATCCGAATCTCTGGTGCTTGGCGTAACGAGTATATCGAGTAGTAACAACGCACGAAAGTCCGGGTTGTTACAACAAAAACTAGGTTAGTAACTGAATACAACTTTTACGATAAGCTCACGAGATTAAAACTCTCACGATGAATGACAAAGTGCAATACTTAAACATCTATCGGATTCGCAATGAATGACAGAGTCTACCCCGAGTTTGGGTGGCACTCAAACATCCTGTCGGATTCACGACTAATGACAAAGTATAGCATTTAAACGTCCTGTCGGATAGTTTCAATCGATCGGATATTGAATCGTAGCAGCGATCGAGTTATTACCCGGTTATTGCGGCAGCGTTTCGTGATTGTGTGTTTTTATAGTAAACAGTCGATAACTCAATGTACGAATTGAGTTTTTACGTCGAACCAACGCAGGAAATCAAGTCCCACACCCCTCTATTTATATCTGAAAAACAGCTCCCTCGCGTGGCGCGAGGGGCTGTCGCGTGGCGCAAGGGACACCACCCTAGCATAGGGTAGCCCCGTGTCTTGGTAGCCTAGCTGAGTCGACCGTTCGCTAAAATTCAATTTCGACAACAAACTGTTTAGATAATAGTCTAATACTGACTAGGAAATACCCCCCTTGAGTTTTAGGGGCCCTGATCTTGATTCCTATTGTTCTGAAAATTTTAGGGTTTGTGCAGGATTACTTGGGGGTTTCAATTAGGGTTTCCTATTGGGCAAATAAAATAATAGATAGGACTTTTGATGAGAGTTGTTACAGAATAAAACGGTGAGAAAAGAGAATGGACCCACTTTATATATATATTTGTACTCGTGTTAAGTATAGTACCCATAATTCAACCTTGTCCCTATGTCACGAGACAGAACCCCAACGAACTTAGTCAGGCCGAGCCTTGACATGCGTTATGGGGCTCAGATCAATCGGAAAGGATAGCGGTGATCGGGAGTTAAAACACTTAAAACGGGACAATGCTTTATTATATGTGAAATATTAAATAAGAAAAGGAATATATATATTAGGCGAGATGGAGAGGGAAAGAAATATATGAACAAAATTTCTTGACTGCTATGTACTCTATATATATAGCTAGTTAGATAACTTAGTTCTTAAGCTGCATTTATTTTCAATTTGATAGAAAGGATACACGTATCACTTATTATTATTTATTTAATTCAATTGAAATATGGCCACGTAAACATTGATAAGATTCAATGTAAATTTTTGATATTTTTATTATTATTTTTCTTTTCAATGTACACGTATTGTACATATGTAAGCTTTTCTTTTCTTTTTATTTTATTTTATTATATATATTATAATTAATTTAACTGCTTTACTTATTTGACGCTTATAACTTATAAAATATAACGTTTTATAAAATAATAAATATGTCATCAGAACGAAAATATTTTGGTCTACATTTTGAACCAAGTTTCATTAAAAACGGAGTAAGTCCAAATACAATGTATTTTTATAATTTAATTATTAAACGGTCACTAGGCACGTCTAGGTACTTCATATTTCTAATAGTCAACTTACCCATAAGCTACCCGTCTAATAATATAAGTTTTTATATACTTTTATTTTATTTAGAAAGGTCACCCATATACAGGCCAATTAATTATAATATTTCAACCTACTATATATAAAATAGTTTTTAAAACTATTTGGGTCGAATAATTATATTAAAAATAAAACTAGTTACTACTGGCTAATAAATTTAAATAACCCTATAATTCTTATATGATAAAAATGGGAATGTTACAACCGTGGAAGCTTGGACCGTTAGTATAACACGAGGCATGGTGGCTAGAATCGGGAATTCCGATTCTTTTGATTTCCACCATGCCAAAATATCAAAGTTGGTATATTCCTCGGCGGTCATAGTACGCGAATAATTCGTTATTTTATATCGACCGAGTTCACTTGATGGTTCGTTACCCCTTTGTTGCTTGGTCGTTTCGTCTCTAACGACATTCAACATGGTTATAATCGGGTCTCCAATCGTTTCATCGTTAGAGGCCGACGATCGAGACTCAAACAAATTGGTATAATGTTTTTCCCCCTATTTTTTTAAATAATGATCATGAAGCTTGGATAAATACTTGTTGAATAATTTTTTCGTTTTATCTTTCAATGTTGGATCCTCCTCATGCATATCCAACTTGTCATAAATTTCTTCAATTAACGCTTCAACACCTGGTACGTTTAAAATTGGATTTAAAGCCGCGGCACATAGAAAAACAGGTGGTAAATCCAAAAAATATGTTTTAAATTTTTCAGTTATTGGTTTCATCATATTCCTCAACATGTCACTTGAATTTTCAAACTTTTTAAAATTTGTTGTTATCAAATACAATTCGGATAGAACTTTAGAACTATTAGGATAATAAACACCGGAAATCAAAGTTGTTGAGGTTTTGACAACTTTTAAGAAATTACTTAGTGTCTGAATATTAGCCCAAGCCGTGTCAGGAAAAGGGTCGACTTGGTAGTCATCACTTAAATTTGTATGCCCAATTGCACCATACTTCAATATTGCGACTATGTGATAATGTTCCAACAACATATGGAGCGGTTTGAGCTTGAGGAACATTTTTGACGGATGGGTAATTTGTGGTTTTAGAGTTCTTTGAAACCATTGTAGAAAAGTATGTCAAGAAGTAGAAGAAAATGATACAAGAAGAAGATGAGGATTGGTGAGTTAAACAAATGAAAATTGAAAACAATTTATAATAACCGGTTCCAACGGTAATATTTGGCATTTAATGCGTTTTGTAACCCCCAAAATCGATTCTAACGGCTAGTAACCGGTTCTAACGGTAACTTATTACCGGGTACAATGGGACCGGGTACTGGAAGAACCGGGTACGGGTACTAACCAGGTACGACCCATTTATTATCAAAAAATATGGAACCGGGTAAGAATCGCCGGGTATTTTGAACCCGGACCTGGTTCTACTATACATCGGGTTGGAACTGGAAGCGGTTACGGGTCGGTTCTACGGGTTCGGGTTTGGAATCGGGTATTATGCCCATCTCTAGACCCATCTTTGTTATTTCTTTAATTGGTTTGAAATTTGGGCTTAAATGATTGTTCGGCCTTTTACAGATTGTTGGGCCTTCTACAGACTTGTCGGACCCCTTGGATTTTTGGATCTTGGGCCCCCTTGGTTACATGGTTTAAACTTTAAAGTGTGTGGTGTTAATTTAATGTTGGTGTCTTTGACCTGAATAAATATACAAGTCATCATTCGGGTTATAAATTCCAACCCACCAACCTCATACAATCACGAAATTGCCAATTTGACACCAAACTCTAACGGACCCGAAGGAGGGGAGGTCTTCCCTTCGACCAGCCGATGTACTGGTTTTTGGATGGTCCGGGGGTAAGCATGTGACAACCCAAACTCTCAAGTTAGTGTCTTTCAGTTTTGTGATCCTGATTTCTCATTATTTCTCCTTCTCGTTCTTTGTTTTAGTAAACTTGTTAGCACTCGTGATTTTATCTGTTAAGCACTCGCCACTTTAATAAACTGGTTAAATGCAAAACGAAATTCTGTATGATAAAGTGATAAAGTGTGTGGTTGGACTACGCAATGGGCCACACGTGCCTTGGGCCGCTACACACTACAACTCTTTTGTGTGAGCTTGGTAAGCCCAACCCTCACTTCTCTCGCGAGCCCAATCTAAGCCGAACCCAACCTAAGCCCAACCCACTCCCTTAGCACGTGCATGAGTAGTTATATACTCATAACTCTCATACGATTTCTCTGTTACCACTTTGGTAAACCCTAGATCTCCTTCCAAGCACACTAGGCGACGGAAATCATACTCCCTTCGAAGCCCCTCTTCTTGTCGAGTCAGGTACCTTCGGCACACCTTCGGATTAGTCGTTATAGCCTAGAAACGTACGTATTTGATTGTGTTTGATGATAAGTTTTCGTAAATATAAGACTCAATATATGGTATGCTTGAATGAGTTAAAACGAGGGTATGATGGTCATAGGAAATCAGTAAAACTTCGTGTTAATCGCCTGTTTCGAATATGTACTAATCGCATCGGTCATCTAGAATTGCACTAGGTCATTGAGGTTAATTATTATTCATAATTAAAGAAGTGTTGGCTGCATATATATATTGTTGATTAAAATATGTACACACTTAGACTGCGGGGTATGGGGCGGGGGTTTGGGCGTGGGTTGGCTGAAAACGCCCAAGCCACCACCCCGGGTGGGCATGGGTTTGGGCGTGGCCCCTTTGGCGTGGGATTCAGCCCGGGTGTGGGGCGGGCTAGTAAGTGACATGGCATGCTCTAAATGGCCAAACCAAATTCATGCCCCCCAACCCAAGCCCCATCATACCCCATGGGTGTGGGTTTTGGTGGTGGGTTTTTTCCCATTCCACGTGTCAACATATGCCCCAACCCAAGCCCCAACCCAAGCCCCCCATACCCCGCAGTCTTAACCACTAGTTGATTGGACCGTTCAAAAGTTGGATAGTTGAGTATATGTATGTGAATGATGTAACACCTGTGAATGAATGCAATGTATTTCATTGGACCTCAATAATAAGTGGGCTGACACAATTGATATAAAATCAATAGAGTGTAAAATTTATAAAAGGGCTGCTACTTTATTGGTTTTGACAAAAACACATGGGCTCAATGCCATGTGAATATCATGAATGGTAATATATGTTCTGATGTTCATATTATGCGATGGCTTTTAACTGATGGTTTGAAAAGAATGGGGTGTTGCTTGTCATAAGTTCATAGGGATGTACAATTGTTAGAATTAATCATGTTGAGAATAAATTGTTTCGTAAACTGTTGTCAATCTCAAAACCGTTGATACATGAGTGAAAATCTCAACGCATCATAATAGTGCCTTTGTTGATTATGTGAATATTAGGAGAATATTTGTTATTCAAGAATAGGGCTGCTCGTGTAAGACTCTGTTGGACGATTAATTGAAAAGAAATTATTAACATATAAGGTTAGCTTCACACAATGATCTGGGCCGGATGTTTTGACTGATCGTATACATATTGATTACAGGGGTTGGATTAAATTGTTACTTATGTGCAAACTAGTTGGCCAATGTTGTAGTGTGGTACTAGAGTATGTATTATGGTATGAAATTGTTATGTGAGCAGCACGTGAATAGTTTAAATGACATATGTGACAAGTGCTTTCGTGAGACATGATCAGGGTTGATTGACGTATACAACTTGTACAACTTATTTAGTGACTAATGCACTATTAGTGTAGTATGTGAAAAGCGTGTATAACATATGTGATTTATGTGTATGGGAAACTGACTAGTATTGAAACCATACTAGGATTCGAGTATCCAACAATAAACAAGTAGTTAATCTTACCGAGCAAAACTAAGGTGAGTTTACTGCTTTTCTCAAGCATGCTTCCCGGGGAGGGATATCGGGTAACGTTCCGGGGAGGAACGCGTGTTTATTGGGATGTTTGTTATTGTACTCAGTATCTATCTCGTAAGACCCCTTACATCTACCGACAGTTGCCGAGGAGGCAACGAGGTTATTAGTTGATAGCGCTATTAGGTTTGGCACCCTCACACCGTACCGGGGAGGACGGTCGTGAACTAAGTTCCTTAAAGCATGACCAATGTTTTGATAGAGACATTGGGGTTGGGCAATCACATCTTGTAGCCATTTCGGTAATCGAGTAATAACAACACCAAATCAACAAATCATCTTATTAAATTGTTTTACACATGTGACTGGTAACTAAACTCGGTAACAAAACTTTGAACTCACCAGCGTAGTCTGATACACTTGTTTGCATGCTCGCAGGTCGTTAGGTATCTTGGACTTGGGGACTTGCTGTCTGGAGTAGTAGGAGTGGTCATGGGTCGTACTGGACGGATTCATGTGATCGAATTATGGATAGCTTATATTGGTTTTGAAACGGTTTAACTTTGGTTTACTATATTTGCTTCCGCTGGACATGTTGGGTTTTAATTAAACTTATTGTTGAAACTTTTATTTAATTAAATGATGATTTCATTTGGAAACTTGTATGGGTTCAATTTAATTAGTGGCTCGTTATTGGTATGTCACACGCTTAGCAGGGACATTCCCTAGATGGTATTTTGGGGGTGTGACAGTTTGGTATCAGAGCCACTGGTTATAGTGAACTTGGTTTTAAAAACGTTTTTATAAAACCAGACTATAACCGAACAGTTCTGAAAACGAGAATACGACCATGACACTCAGCTCCAGATTGCAAGGTTCGTCTTTTTCACCTGTTGTATACATTGCATGGCTAATGTACACTTGTTTATGATGTAGCATATGGACACACACTCGTCACGATAGCATAATTTCATGAATAGCTTGTTTACTTTATGATGCATAGTCGGTGTGTCGTAGTCCTTAGATTCTTGTGATCTTATCGTTTTGATAACCTCTGTTTGGCATTTGATTTTGAGGAACCATTTGACATGAGTTAGGAGGAACTGAGATGAGCATGCAAATCACAATATTATTGTGGGTGCACACATAATAATAATGTGGGGTGCATGCGAGTCCCAGTGAGCCCTAACAAGTGCAAAATGGGTTCTGTTCTGTTGTTTAATTAGTGAGAAATGTACTAAATCTATAGGAGTCCTAGCAATGATTGCCTCCTACTTGAACGTGATCTTTTCACTCCTCTCTGAATTCTTTCGAATCTCGATGCTATCGAGCATTACCTGAACACCCATCTGAACGCCTAGCAAACTGGATAGAATGTTAGGTGCTTGTACGAGCATCTCTGAGTTGGATGTCGCAGCGTTGAATGTTTAGTCAATACCTTTCTCACTTCTCTTTGTTGGTTGGAACTCAATGTATTGATGCCGTAACTCCCGAAGTGTGAACACCTCTGCTACACTCTCGTAATATACCGTGTCTTACCCAATCGACATGCAAGATCGATGGACAAGAAGATGAGCGTAGTACCTTGCCGACCTCAGTATTAGGACGACCCTAATTACCAGTAACGAGCACCAGCAAAGCGACTGCAATCGAATCTCTAACCCTAGTCAGCGACTTATGGGAGTCAACCTCTGTGAATTAATCAGGGCATAAGCAATGACAAGTAAAATATAGCGTGGAATGTGTAACTGTCAGCATAGTGAGTAGTGCCCTAGTACGTGGCGCAGAATGTGAAAATTTGGATGTGGGTGGTGAAAGATCGTAAGGCCCCGTTTCAAGCAACGACATTAGAGGCAACAGACATGGCAACATCAAGGTACTTGTAATAGTAGCCTACAGTGTGGAAATGAAGGTGTCTACGGCATGGATTGGCCGTTGATAATTCAAGACGACAACAACCAAGGGGATGACGACCAGTACTGGAGTTCCTTGTAACAGAAACAACAACTCTGGAAATGATGTTCATTGGAATGCCAACTCGACCTTGTGGGACAAGTGTTCGACATCGACCTTCCTTCTACTATCCTAGATGGTTTCGACGCAGTAGTTAGTGTGGATTGGTTATCCAGATATCGCTCAGATACACCCTGTAAGGAGAAAACTTTGCGTATCCCTCTTCCTAGTGGAGAATCATCGCCTGACCTAAGGTGTCAGAGTAGTGTAAATATTACCATCATGTTAGCAATGAAGGCCCAGAAGCGTCTACGGAGGGATTACCCTGCTACGTTAAGAGCCGTTACTGATGCTAAGGCTAAGGAAAAGGGGATCGAGGATCCACCGTTTGTTCGTGACTTCTCTCGGTGTGCTACCCGAGGAACTTTCAGGGTTACTTTCACAACTGTGAGGCGGAATCTCAGTTTGATCTCACGTCAGAGGCAGCCCTGATTACTCGTACTCTTACCGTCTTGCACCAGGAGGGTTGCAAGAGCTGTCTAATCAACTACGGAAACTGTTGAATAGAAGTTTGACGGACCTAGCTTTTCGCTTTGGGGAGCCCCATTATATCCATGAAGACAAGCCTTTTCGTATGGGTACTGACTATCGGGGACTTAACAAGGTGATAGTTAAGGACCACTTGCCTCGACCATGTATTGACAACCTGTCGACCAATTATGAGGGACAAGCTTCCATCCGAGGATTGACTAATGAATGAACTACCATCAGATGGACGTCCAAGGGGAGAATGCTCTTAGAACGGCATATCGAACGCAATGCGGCCATTGCGACTTTGTACACCATGATCATCGAGATAATCAACACACCAGCAGCTTTATGGACCACAAGAATTGACCGTGTTTGTTGATGACGTTTTGAATCATTATCAGTAGAAAGGGAATAGCATGGGCGGCATTTGTATCTAGGTTTAGAACTCCTGAGGGAGTAGCCACTCTGTGCGAAGTCTTGTTAAGTGTAACTTCTAGATTCGAGAGGTACATTTTTGGTCATGTGATCAACAAAGTGGGAATACACCTTGATCTCGCTAAGATCCATTTTGTTAGGAACTGATCGACACCAAAGATTCCTTCAGGAATACAGCAATTCCTTGGTTTCGCTAGATACTATCGCAGATTCATCGTGGGATTTTTCGAAGATTGCACAGCTTTAACCTTTCGAGCACAGCGGGGAGCTGTGAATTGATGGGAAACAAGACAGGGGAACGCCCTTCCAGCTTTTGAAATCCAACTCTACAATGCACTGAGCATCGTCTTTACCCGAGGGTATGGGTGATTTAGTAGTATACCATGATGGGCTGAACCAGAGTCCCAGTTACACGCTGGTGCAACACGAGTAGGTGATGGCTTACGTGGTGGATTAATAAGAAGAATTGCATGACTCACAACCTGGGGGTGGAAGCCATGACCTTATATTTAATTAGGGGGAATTACTTAGACGGTACTAAATGCATTACTTAGACCGATCACAAGGGCCTTCCATGTATCGATGTTTCGAAAGAGCTAAAGCATACAATGACATCGCTAGATGGAACTTTTGAATGACTACGACTGTGAAACCTGAACGTGCACGAGCTTTGCAGCTCACTATCGGCTCTAACCTATCTGATCAGACTCGCCCTGTTCAAACTGGAAGACTGAAGAATGAGGATTTTCAAGATGGAACCCATGCGGGGCATGGAGAAGCAACCTTTGACAGGTCGGACGATATTCGCTACCTCATGGAACAAATGTGGGTCTCATTATGCGGCAACTGTAGGGAACTTGTGTTGAGCGAAGCACATCAGCCTCGATAATCTAGTCGTCTGGAATTTGATGAGAGATATTAGGATCTATAAAACTTGTACTGGTGATCGGGCATGAAGACCCACCTAACAGTGTATGTGTATGACGTTTGACTTGTGGGAAAGTCAAGGTGGAGTATTAGCAACCAGAAACACATATATGGAAATGAGAACAGATTGCCATGGATTTTGTCACTAGTCTACTTACGACTCGAAACGAAAACATTATCACCTGGGTGATCATTGATGGACTCAAGTTACCAGCACACTTTCTTGCAATCAAGAAAACTGACAAGTCTTCACAGTTATGAATGTTCCTCTGAGAGAGGCGGCTTTTAGGCACGAGGTGCCAACTCCTGATACCTCTGATTTTGATTTACACTTGATTCATAGTAGGTAATACTGAACACCCATGGCTCACGTCTAGACATGCGCATTACTTGTCACCATAGGGCAGATGGTCAGAGTAAACGAACTCTTCTGGCACTCGAAGACATGCTGCGAGCATGTGTGTGTGACTGGTTTTGGTGCAAACATGAAGGACTCTTACCTGTGGGTGAGTACTACTGTGGTAGCTACCATTTTGGTAACCAGACAGCTCTGTTGAGGCATTACATAGACAATAATGCCAACCTTCTTGTTAGATTGTGATGCTTGACAACTTAATTACTGGTCCAGGACTGGTATTTGAAACTCTTGGGAAGGTTGTTTGGATCGGAAGTCGATTGGCGGCAACGCGTGATCGTCAGGAAAGCTGATAAATTTTGGGAAACGTTGTAAGATCGTTGTAGGAGATCGTATCGTGTTGAAAGTCTCACCCTGGGAGGGTGTGGAACGCTTGGGAAGCATGGCGTGCCTAACTGACATCACGATGGACCATTCAACAGTCTGGGAAGAGTCGGTAACGTAACCTTCAACTCGAGTTACCCGACGAATTAGGTAACGTATGTGATGTCATTTATGTTTCGGATCTAAGGCAGTGGTTGTCTGATGAAACACGTGCGATACTTTTACTGGAGGAATTTATCGAACACAGGGACCAGGAAGTCAAGGTTCGTTAACCTAGTCGAATTTCAATCGCGAGTGTTCGTTGGAACCCAAGAAGTGGACCAAAGTTCACATGGAAACGCCATGATCGGATGAAGCTCTTGTATCTTCAATTATTCAAACAGTTGTTTCAACCTTGGACGTCATTGACGAATTTCGGGACGAAATTCACTTTCAAGTTGGGGATGATGTGGTACCCGAGGAAAATCCACAGTCGTCCTGATCTAACACCTTATTGTTTGGATTACTTGTCAAATTTCGGGACGAAATTTCTTTCAAGTTGGGGATGATGTGGTACCCGAGGAAAATCCACAGTCGTCCTGATCTAACACCTTATTGTTTCGATTACTTGTCAAATTTCGGGACGAAATTTCTTTCAAGTTGGGGATGATGTGACAACCCAAACTCTCAAGTTAGTGTCTTTCAGTTTTGTGATCCTGATTTCTCATTATTTCTCCTTCTCGTTCTTTGTTTTAGTAAACTTGTTAGCACTCGTGATTTTATCTGTTAAGCACTCGCCACTTTAATAAACTGGTTAAATGCAAAACGAAATTCTGTATGATAAAGTGATAAAGTGTGTGGTTGGACTACGCAATGGGCCACACGTGCCTTGGGCTGCTACACACTACAACTCTTTTGTGTGAGCTTGGTAAGCCCAACCCTCACTTCTCTCGCGAGCCCAATCTAAGCCGAACCCAACCTAAGCCCAACCCACTCCCTAAGCATGTGCATGAGTAGTTATATACTCATAACTCTCATACGATTTCTCTGTTACCACTTTGGTAAACCCTAGATCTCCTTCCAAGCACACTAGGCGACGGCAATCATACTCCCTTCGAAGCCCCTCTTCTTGTCGAGTCAGGTACCTTCGGCACACCTTCGGATTAGTCGTTATAGCCTAGAAACGTACGTATGTGATTGTGTTTGATGATAAGTTTTCGTAAATATAAGACTCAATATATGGTATGCTTGAATGAGTTAAAACGAGGGTATGATGGTCATAGGAAATCAGTAAAACTTCGTGTTAATCGGCTGTTTCGAATATGTACTAATCGCATCGGTCATCTAGAATTGCACTAGGTCATTGAGGTTAATTATTATTCATAATTAAAGAAGTGTTGGCTGCATATATATATTGTTGATTAAAATATGTACACACTTAGACTGCGGGGGTTTGGGCGTGGGTTGGCTGAAAACGCCCAAGCCACCACCCCGGGTGGGCATGGGTTTGGGCGTGGCCCCTTTGGCGTGGGATTCAACCCGGGCGTGGGGCGGGCTAGTAAGTGACATGGCATGCTCTAAATGGCCAAACCAAATTCATGCCCCCCAACCCAAGCCCCATCATACCCCATGGGCGTGGGTTTTGGTGGTGGGTTTTTTCCCATTCCACGTGTCAACATATGCCCCAACCCAAGCCCCCCATACCCCGCAGTCTTAACCACTAGTTGATTGGACCGTTCAAAAGTTGGATAGTTGAGTATATGTATGTGAATGATGTAACACCTGTGAATGAATGCAATGTATTTCATTGGACCTCAATAATAAGTGGGCTGACACAATTGATATAAAATCAATAGAGTGTAAAATTTATAAAAGGGCTGCTACTTTATTGGTTTTGACAAAAACACATGGGCTCAATGCCATGTGAATATCATGAATGGTAATATATGTTCTGATGTTCATATTATGCGATGGCTTTTAACTGATGGTTTGAAAAGAATGGGGTGTTGCTTGTCATAAGTTCATAGGGATGTACAATTGTTAGAATTAATCATGTTGAGAATAAATTGTTTCGTAAACTGTTGTCAATCTCAAAACCGTTGATACATGAGTGAAAATCTCAACACATCATAATAGTGCCTTTGTTGATTATGTGAATATTAGGAGAATATTTGTTATTCAAGAATAGGGCTGCTCGTGTAAGACTCTGTTGGACGATTAATTGAAAAGAAATTATTAACATATAAGGTTAGCTTCACACAATGATCTGGGCCGGATGTTTTGACTGATCGTATACATATTGATTACTGGGGTTGGATTAAATTGTTACTTATGTGCAAACTAGTTGGCCAATGTTGTAGTGTGGTACTAGAGTATGTATTATGGTATGAAATTGTTATGTGAGCAGCACGTGAATAGTTTAAATGACATATGTGACAAGTGCTTTCGTGAGACATGATCAGGGTTGATTGACGTATACAACTTGTACAACTTATTTAGTGACTACTGCACTATTAGTGTAGTATGTGAAAAGCGTGTATAACATATGTGATTTATGTGTATGGGAAACTGACTAGTATTGAAACCATACTAGGATTCGAGTATCCAACGATAAACAAGTAGTTAATCTTACCGAGCAAAACTAAGGTGAGTTTACTGCTTTTCTCAAGCATGCATCCCGGGGAGGGATATCGGGTAACGTTCCGGGGAGGAACGCGTGTTTATTGGGATGTTTGTTATTGTACTCAGTATCTATCTCGTAAGACCCCTTACATCTACCGACAGTTGCCGAGGAGGCAACGAGGTTATTAGTTGATAGCGCTATTAGGTTTGGCACCCTCACACCGCACCGGGGAGGACGGTCGTGAACTAATTTCCTTAAAGCATGACCAATGTTTTGATAGAGACATTGGGGTTGGGCAATCACATCTTGTAGCCATTTCGGTAATCGAGTAATAACAACACCAAATCAACAAATCATCTTATTAAACTGTTTTACACATGTGACTGGTAACTAAACTCGGTAACAAAACTTTGAACTCACCAGCGTAGTCTGACACACTTGTTTGCATGCTCGCAGGTCGTTAGGTATCTTGGACTTGGGGACTTGCTGTCTGGAGTAGTAGGAGTGGTCATGGGTCGTACTGGACGGATTCATGTGATTGAATTATGGATAGCTTATATTGGTTTTGAAACGGTTTAACTTTGGTTTACTATATTTGCTTCCGCTGGACATGTTGGGTTTTAATTAAACTTATTGTTGAAACTTTTATTTAATTAAATGATGATTTCATTTGGAAACTTGTATGGGTTCAATGTAATTAGTGGCTCGTTATTGGTATGTCACACGCCTAGCAGGGACATTCCCTAGGTGGTATTTTGGGGGTGTGACAGTTTGGTATCAGAGCCACTGGTTATAGTGAACTTGGTTATAGCGTGGCGTGGGCGATGAGGCGCAATGTGGCGCTTTGATGGCGCACTTTGCACTTCGCACGCTCGCATCGCCGCGAGCCGCTTGAGAGCCGCCTTTGTATTTTTGACCACGTGCGTGTGGTGGATCTCATTGGCTGCAGGGACCAAGTGGAGTGCATGTTCGAAGCGCGTGACGTGGCAGTCCGCGCGCGGGTAAACGTGGCACGTAGGCGCGCGGTTGCGCATGGTGCATGGGTCCGGAGGTGTCGTGCGTGGCGCACCAAAGTGAGCCAAAACGGCGCGACTGTATGGCGTGCTCGTAGAGGCTCACAGGTGACGTGGCGCACGCGCGCATGGACCTGAGTCAGTGAGGCGCACGCACGCATGGTTGTGAGCCAAGAGGACGCACCGCGCATGGCGTGCACACCTGGGCGCGCGCGCACCAGTGTGGCTTGCGCGTGCGCACGCGCTGAAGCTTCCTGCATTGAATGACAGAGCAGTTTCAGTCCAGCTTCGTAACTGACGAGTTAACTGGCTTTGACTGAGAATTAAATGACGTATTAAATTGCATTGAAGACGTTTAATGCAATTTAAACCTCTCTTTAATTCGTTTTTGACTGTTTCGACTTAGCAGCTGTATAAATACAGCTCCATACCCAACTGCAAAGGACACCAGCTAGACAACAACAATCTTATACTTTCTCTCTACAATTCTCAGATCTTTTTCTTGCAGTTTCAAGGTAACCTTCGGGTTGTAGGCTAACTCCGGCAGTACGCTGCTTAGGCTGTTGTACCCTGGGAAACAAAACGAGTACTCTTGGGAGACTCGGAATTTGTTTTAAGGGAAGCGTGTGGACACGTGCCTCAGCCATTCTTCTTCTACCCCATTCTTGTATTTTGGTTTTATTTCAGTTGTAATCGTATTGTAATTTTGCTTTCTTTTATTTCTGAATTGTAATAGTTTAATAAAATTTGTTTAATTTTATTTTATTACGCGAACGGTTCCTACAATCTTAAAACAAATTTTTAAACAGCGTTCGTGTAATCAAAACCATTCTGTTAAGTGATTCAAACCAGTTTTGTTTTCACTCAGTTTGTGTTTAAAAACAGATTTTTTTTTGTTTTCATCTTCAAAGGGGCGACTTTGGTTGAAAACCTTCCTGGTTACTTTCAGTTTTTGTCCTAATATTGCTAAAACTTTCTGATTTGGTCTTCAAAGTTGGACTTAGAAGCCAATCAGTAAGTTCTAAAATTATAAATTTTCTGTTTTGGTCTTCAAAGTTGGACTTAGAAGCCGAAACAGTAAATTGTGGTAAAATTAAAATTTAGTGGTTTCCTTCTGGTTTGTGCGTAAATCAGAATTTTTGACTAAAAATTTTAATTTTTTTTTTCAGCATGTCTAACGAAAATGTCAACGTTAACAACACGAGTGTTGTGACGGGAACCCCCTTGAACGCCACCACTGTGGGAGCGTCCTCAGTGGCCAATCACGCTGAACGACCCGAGAAGTTCTCGGGTCTACACTTCAAGCGGTGGCAGCAGAAGATGTTCTTCTACCTGACCACCATGAACCTTGCGAGGTTCTTGTCGGAAACCGCTCCCCAACCTGTGGAAGGGGAGACCGACGCACAAAGACAGTGCGCGGTAGATGCGTGGAAGCATTCGGATTTCATATGTTGTGGCTATGTGTTAAACGGCCTGTCGGATGCGTTGTATAATGTGTACTACAACGTCAAGACTTCCGAAGACCTTTGGGATGCCTTGGACAAGAAGTACAAAACGGAGGATGCTGGCACAAAGAAATTTGTGGTAGCCCGTTTTTTGGATTTCAAAATGGTTGATTCTAAAAGTGTTATGAATCAAGTCCAAGAATTCCAAATTATACTACATGACATCTTTGCGGAAGGCATGACACTTAGCGAGACATTTCAAGTGGCAGCGATGATTGAAAAGTTACCTCCTGGTTGGTTGGACTTTAAGAATTATCTTAAACACAAACGAAAGGAGATGACTTTAGAGGACCTTATTGTTCGTCTTCGGATTGAAGAGGGCAATAGAATTGCCCTAAGAGGCAGCCAGGCGCAAACTTCTGCTAGCGCAAATTTGGTTGAGCATGGGCAATCCTCTAAGGGCGCAAAGGGTAAGGGGGAGAAGGACAAGGAGAAAGCAAAGGCTAGCAAACTTGGACCGAAGAAAGGGGTTGTGAAAAAGAAACCTCCAACGTTCCAAGGGACTTGTTACAACTGTGACGAGCCGGGGCATCGGGCTAACCAATGCAAGAAACCAAAGCGTGAGCGTGCGCACATGGTGGATGAAGACGGAATGCCTTTGGTGGCAATGATTTCCGACAAAACCGCAATGTTGGATGAGGTCAATGCTGTGACCAACACTCCAAAAGGGTGGTGGATTGATACGGGAGCGACCCGTCATGTGTGCCCAGACAGGAGCCTTTTTACCACCTTCAAAGAGCTTGCGGGAGATAAGAAGCTGTACATGGGAAATGCAGCCACCGCGGACATCAAGGGTGAAGGAACGGTGATTTTGAAGTGGACTTCAGGGAAGGAGCTCACTTTAAGCAACGTGTTATATGTCCCAAACTTGCGCAAGAGCCTAGTCTCGGGTTGGTTGCTTAATAAGTTTGGATTTCGTTTAGTTTTTTAGAGCGATCAATTTGTATTAACTAAACGAGGAATGTATGTGGGCAAGGGCTATGCCCAAAATGGTATGTTCAAATTGAATGTAATGGCTGTGAAAAAGGACATGAATAAAATTGCTACTACTTCTACTTATATGCTTGAGTTTTCTGATTCGAATAAATGGCATGGTAGATTAGGTCACGTTAATTTTAATTCTATACGCCGTTTAATCAATTTAAATTGTATACCAACATTCCATATTGATTCACACTATAAATGTGAAACATGCGTTGAATCCAAACTTACAAGAAAATCATCAAAATCGGTTGAACGAATAACCGAACCCCTTGATTTAATTCACACCGATATTTGTGATTTAAAAGCGGTACCCACAAGAGGTGGAAATAAGTACTTCATCACGTTTATTGACGATAGTACTAAATATTGCTATGTATATTTACTAAAAAGTAAAGATGAAGCAATAAGTAAATTTATCTTGTATAAAAATGAAGTTGAGAATCAACTTCAAAAGAAGATAAAAGCTTTGCGAAGCGATCGAGGAGGCGAATATGTTGCACCTTTTGCCGATTTATGCGCAAAAAGTGGCATTGTACATGAGTGTACACCTCCTTATTCTCCACAATCAAATGGCGTGGCGGAACGAAAGAACCGCACATTGAAAGAAATGATGAACGCCATGTTGATAAGTTCTGGGATGAGCCAGGAAATGTGGGGGGAGGCCATTCTCTCGGCCAATTATCTTTTGAACAAGATACCATTGAAAAAGAGAGACGAGACTCCATATGAGTTATGGAAAAAGAAAAAGCCTTCATATAAATACTTGAAAGTGTGGGGGTGCCTAGCAAAGGTGATTGTACCACCTCCTAAGGCTCTTAGGATAGGACCCAAAACTGTTGATTGCATATTTATTGGGTATGCGCATCAAAGTAGTGCACATCGCTTTCTTGTACATGAGTCCAAGAATCCTGATGTACACGTAAACACTATCATGGAGGTGAATCCTAATGTTGTGTCTTATTTTGAAAATATGTTTCCTTTGAGAAGACAAACACATGCAACGTCATATACACCTACTTTTGAAGTAGGTGAAAGCTCATCTACACCAGTTGATGAGATAGTTCATGATAAGACACATGAACGACCTGAGGTTGAAGAAAGTGATCGTAGGCGAAGTAAAAGGCCAAGGGTTGAAAAATCCTTCGGTCCAGACTTCGTTAGCTATATGGTTGAGGGCGAGCCCAATACATATCGTGAAGCTGTTTCTTCTTCAGAAGGACCTCAATGGAAAGAAGCAATAAGGAATGAAATTGATTCTATATTGCAAAATCATACTTGGGAGTTAGTAGATCTTCCACCTGGTTGCAACCACTTGGATATCGTTGGATATTCAAAAGGAAGATGAAAACTGATGGAAGTATTGATAAATACAAGGCTAGGTTGGTGATTAAAGGATTTAGACAAAAGGAAGGTCTAGATTACTTTGATACCTACTCGCCTGTGATGCGCATAACCTCAATTAGATTGGTTCTTGCTATAACGGCTTTAAGAAATTTGGAAGTTCACCAAATGGATGTTAAAACCGCATTTCTAAATGGTGATTTAGAAGAAGAGATTTACATGGAGCAACCTGAAGGTTTCTCTGCCCCAGGTCAAGAGGGTAAAGTATGTAAACTCGTCAAGTCTTTGTATGGCTTGAAGCAAGCACCAAAACAATGGCACCAAAAGTTTGATCATGTCATGATTGACAATGGTTTCAAAATAAATGAGTGCGAAAAATGTGTTTATGTCAAAGACACAAATGAAGGTTATGTCATTTTATGCCTTTATGTAGACGATATGCTTATCATTGGGATTAATGATAAAATTATCAAAGCTACTAAAAGCATGTTAAAAGCGAGATTTGACATGAAAGACATGGGTTTAGCGGATGTGATTCTTGGAGTAAAGATCATAAGAACCCAAGAAGGTCTTGTGTTAAGTCAATCTCACTATGTGGATAAAATTCTTGAAAAATTCAACTCGGGAGATACGAGTGTAGCTCGAACTCCAGTTGATACCTCCCAACATCTCAAGAAGAATAAAGGAGATGGAGTTGCTCAGTTAGAGTATTCAAGAATTATTGGCAGTCTAATGTATCTAATGACATGTACTAGACCCGACTTGGCTTACGCGGTGAGTAGGCTAAGTAGATACACCAGCAATCCGTGCGCGGATCATTGGAAAGCTATCACGAGGGTGCTTAAATACATAAGATACACAAGAGATTATGGACTGCATTATACCCGACAACCAGCAGTGATCGAAGGATACACTGATGCAAACTGGATATCGGATAATAAAGATTCCAAATCAACAAGTGGTTACGTTTTTACACTTGGAGGAGCTGCTATTGCTTGGAAGTCTTCTAAGCAAACGGTCATAGCAAGATCCACAATGGAATCTGAATTTATCGCCTTGGACAAGTCAGGCGAGGAGGCGGAATGGCTACGTCAATTCGTGGAAGATATTCCAAGATGGCCAAAGCCTTTGCCAGCCATATGTGTACATTGTGATAGCCAATCAGCGATTGGTAGAGCTCAAAGCTTGATGTACAATGGCAGATCAAGGCATATGCGACGTAGACATAACACGATACGACAACTATTCTCAACGGGTGTTATCACAATTGATTATGTGAGATCAGCGGATAACATTGCGGACCCGTTTACAAAAGGCTTAAGCAGAGAGTTAGTAGAAACGTCGTCAAGAGGAATGGGACTAAAGCCCGTGGTAAATAGGAATATGAGGGAAACCTAACTTAGTTGACTGGAGATCCCAAGATCTAAGTTCAATAGGACAACTTAATCATATTACCAAACGGAGTCACTGTGGGGGAGTACCCCAAACTAAATCAAAAGGGAGCTATATATACTTCCTAGTCCATTCCAATCAGTGACATTGATGTGAGGCTAAGCATATTAAGGTTAACGATTTCGGGAAATCAAATAACCATGATGCTTTTAATGATTCAGGGGAATCACCTATGTTAGAGAGAAGTGGGGTCGCTTCGAATGGATTTGTGGGGTGCGCAAATCCTAGAGCTCTCGCAGAACCAGGCTAGTGTTCCAGGACCATAATAGGACACGACAATGAGGAGTTGGCCAAACCAGGGAGAGTATTGTGTGAAGTGTATTGTCGTTTACACAAATGGGGGTATGTTCAAGGACATCGCGTCTACACACCGCTAGTAAGCTAAGTGCGCTTCACAAAAGAAGGTTCAAAGGCTTCAACCTACCTATCTTGCAATACTCAACTGTCGAAGTTTATCGTTGAAAAGTGTAAGGAAAAGATCCATTTCCATACATGTGGGGGATTGTTGGAAATTTGATGAAAATAGCATTTTTCATGTGGGGGATTGTTGGGAAAATAGGTGAAAATAGCATTTTTCACAAATATAGGAAAATGATTTTTTCCTATTTTGGACTAGAAATAAATATAATAAAATGAGCGGGTATAATATATATTTATTTGTGGGTTTGTGTTCTATGTTGGAAGAGCTTCGCAACGAACTAAACCACGTCCAAAACCGAGCTAAGATGAATGAGATATCGATGCTCAAAGTTGGGTGTTTGGAACATTCAATGCTGAAACAAAAGGGAAAGTAGCACCTTGTCCCACATCGGATGAGAGATGGAACTTAAAGGGGTATTTAAGTGGGAACTCTCCATCCTTATTGTTTCATGGGAGCACTCACTAGTGTACTCGCGAAGGGTGCGGAGCACCCTAACTCGCACACGCTCGCGCACGCGCGTGGCGTGGGCGATGAGGCGCAATGTGGCGCTTTGATGGCGCACTTTGCACTTCGCACGCTCGCATCGCCGCTTGAGAGCCGCCTTTGCATTTTTGACCACGTGCGCGTGGTGGATCTCATGGGCTGCAGGGACCAAGTGGAGTGCATGTTCGAAGCGCATGGCGTGGCAGTCCCGCGCGCGGGTAAACGTGGCACGTAGGCGCGCGGTTGCGCATGGTGCATGGGTCCGGAGGTGTCGTGCGCGGCGCACCAAAGTGAGCCAAAACGGTGCGACTGTGTGGCGTGCTCGTAGAGGCTCACAGGTGATGTGGCGCACGCGCGCATGGTTGTGAGCCAAGAGGACGCACCGCGCATGGCGTGCACACCTGGGCGCGCGCGCACCAGTGTGGCTTGCGCGCGAGCACGCGCAGAAGCTTCCAGCATTGAATGACAGAGCAGTTTCAGTCCAGCTTCGTAACTGACGAGTTAACTGGCTTTGACTGAGAATTAAATGACGTATTAAATTGCATTGAAGACGTTTAATGCAATTTAAACCTCTCTTTAATTCGTTTTTGACTGTTTCGACTTAGCAGCTGTATAAATACAGCTCCATACCCAACTGCAAAGGACACCAGCTAGACAACAGCAATCTTATTCTTTCTCTCTACAATTCTCAGATCTTTTTCTTGCAGTTTCAAGGTAACCTTCGGGTTGTAGGCTAACTCCGGCAGTACGCTGCTTAGGCTGTTGTACCCTGGGAAACAAAACGAGTACTCTTGGGAGACTCGGAATTTGTTTTAAGGGAAGCGTGTGGACACGTGCCTCAGCCATTCTTCATCTACCCCATTCTTGTATTTTGGTTTTATTTCAGTTGTAATCGTATTGTAATTTTGCTTTCTTTTATTTCTGAATTGTAATAGTTTAATAAAATTTGTTTAATTTTATTTTATTACGCGAACGGTTCCTACAATTTCAGACCAATTTTCAAAAATGCACCAGTTTCCTCCCTAACATACTGGAAACGTGCCATTTCAGTCCAAAAATTAAAACCCAGTTAAATCAGACATGTTAAATGAAGGGTATTATTGACTTGACTGGGTTTTATTTCTAGGACTGAAGTGGCACGTTTCCAGTATGACAGAGAGGAAACTGGTGCATTTTTTAAAACTGACCTGAAATGGCAAAAGTGAACAAACCACATGGACGAAAATGGCAGTTAACTACAAAATTAATTTCTTTTGACATCTTTTAATGCTAGGGTTGGTGGTCTAGCGGCAAAACAAAGCCTTTTAATACACTTAAAGTGTAAGATCTTAGGTTCAAGTCTCACAAGAAATTCACAGTTCAAAAAAAAATTTACTTACGGAAACATGTCCAAACAAACTTTTAGAGGGTTGCTTTTAATAAAATTGCAGCATTATAAAACAAAATAAGGAAAGTGAAGGTTGATATAAGGCCGTGTGTAGTCATAAAGCCCTTTGTGTGGTGTTATGCGACAAGTGGCGAAACGCGTAAGAGAGGGGCTTTATGGGGCTTAATATCACAAGAGGGTGTAGTGGGGTTATATATGTATGGGGCTTTGTATATATGTATGTATATATATGTGTGTGAGTGGGGCTTTGAATCTTTCTTCCTTCACGCCGCTGTGCATATAACGGGAACAAGATTTTGCACCCATATAGCGCCGCCTGTTTTGGTGTGCGCGGGCACTATGGGGCGCCATGGAGGGAGAAGACGGTATATACCGTCCCACTACGTATGCTCTAAAACGCAATACCCAAAAAAAAAGAAAAAAAACTTCACACCATACATCCGAATGAGAAAACATTTACATGACCAACAATAACACTTGAAATAAACAATATTTTCAAGGTTACAATTAAAATCACCCTCAAGAATAAAATATATACGCACATGTGTATGAGATGGAATACATAAGTAACAACTCATTACAAGCATAAGCATGCCTATATGTGTGTGTGGAGTTGAAGGATTTGATGTCAGAAGAAATCCATGTTTATACTACTTTATTGGAATTATTTTGATTGAAAATTTTAAAAGAAAGTTTTAAAATTTAAACTTAAAAGCAGCAGTGTGAAGTTGAATATGAAAAATAATTGAGTGTAGACACTCAAATAATTTATGGAGATAAGCTACAAATTTTGTCCCTACGTTATCTTAAACGTGCTGTTTTAATTAAGGAAAATTGGTATTTAATAAACCAACATTTGCTCAGTTGGTAAATAATAATTCAACCTACAGAATTGGTATATAATAATCCTACCTATCAACATGTTGGCACTCAATGGACCTCCGTTAGTTTTTTTTAACTGAAGTTAGTTTTTAAGTTTTATTTATTACACAAACAGTCCCTGTAGTTGTAATTTACTAGTTTTAAGTATGAGTTAATAGCCAAAATGGTCCCTGAGGTTAACAGCACCACCACCACCACCGCCACCGCCACCACCACCACCACCACCGCACCACCACCACCACCGCACCGATTCATGTCTGATTAATTATTTGAAATAGAGATGAGTTATGTTATGCCATGTGAATGTTTATTTTATGATAAGATGTATTTGGTAAGATTAATGGGACCCTTGCCACCAGCATGTTGAATTTCTTTATTGAAATCTGATTGATAACATGTGATGTTTGATTGGAATGTAATGTATCCCACCTACTGGATGGATCGAATTAGGAATGGGCCGCACCATATAATACGAATCAACTGAATTAATCGAGTTAGTGTATTAATTGAATTTGTTTATGATGTTGGCCGAGGATATGATTGCTGATTAGTGTTTTATTGTTTGCTATGATTCTTGAATAATCATAAAGGATTAGTGTTATATATTAGCCATTTGTAAATTGATAACTATGAGTATATGCAAAAGTAAGGATGTATCATCCACACAGTTGAATCGATGGCGGTGCGGTGGTGGCGGTGGTGGTGGAGGTGGTGGTGGTGGTGGCGGTGGTGGTGGCGGTGCTGTGGCGGCGGTGGTGGTGGTGGTGGCGGTGCGGTGGTGGTGGTGGTGGCGGTGCGGTGGTGCTGTGGCGGCGGTGGTGGTGGTGGTGGTGGCGGTGGTGGCGGTGGTGGCGGTGCGGTGGTGCTGTGGCGGCGGTGGTGGTGGCGGCGGTGCTGTGGCGGTGGTGGTGGTGGCGGTGCGGTGGTGGCGGTGCGGTGGTGGTGGTGATGGTGGTGGTGGTGGTGCTATTAACCTCAGGGACCATTTTGGCTATTAACTCATACTTAAAACTAGTAAATTACAACTACAGGGACTGTTTGTGTAATAAATAAAACTTAAAAACTAACTTCAGTTAAAAAAAACTAACGGAGGTCCATTGAGTGCCAACATGTTGATAGGTAGGATTATTATATACCAATTCTGTAGGTTGGATTATTATTTACCAACTGGGCAAAGGTTGGTTTATTAAATACCAATTTTCCTTTAATTAAATGCATTCTTTATAATTTATCCTAGAGTTTTTATTCTTGAATTTTAATTAAACTAGAGTTGATCCCGCTGCTTTGCAACGGCTGGACCAAAAGCATGAAAAAACGTAAATCATAAAACTAAATGACTTACGCAATGTAAAACGTATATGACGTTGAACTTATGCCAATTTGATGGAGTTAAGGAGATAATTTATAAACCTTTTTTTTAAAGCGGATGACAAAAGTGACAACTTTGAAACTTGAGGGAAATGAGAAAAACTCTTTCACTAAAGACTAAAAAACACTTGAAGGACTAAATGTAACCCCCAGGAAAAAAATGATGTTTGAACTCAAACTTATACCTACACGTAATAAAAAATGAAAGCGGTCAAAGAGATATTATTTAAACCTTTTAGAAAGTGAGGTGGGAAAAAAATTTCCAAAAAAACAAAAGAAAATTGCAGGTTTAAACTTTTTTTTTTTGAAAGGCAAACTTCATTAAAACAGAAACCGAACCCGAAAACCGGGACGGACAACAAACAACCAACAAACTACATAATTACAAATTTACACCAATCCGACCACACTATCGACCCGAACTTAGACCTGTGTTTAAACCATAAAAAACTAGCCGATCTAACCTCGCTAAAGATGCTCTCGACACAACACCTTTTACCGCTAAAACGAAGGTTATTCCTTGCATTCCAAAGAAACCAACAGGTCGTCACCACCACCCCCTGCACAGCAACCTTTTCCTTCGCATTCTTATTCCCATAGTTGTGTATTTCCAATAAATCCCTGACCGAGAAAGCATAAAAGTTATAGATGCGACACCAAAACGAGATTTTTTCCCAAAGCCCCATCGCCAACTCGCAGCCGACAAAAAGGTGGTCGACCGAATCAGGACCGGACCTGCAGAAAGAGCAAAGCTCTTCGGGAATCGACACTCCCCTTCTAGCAAGAGCCTCCACGGTAGCGATTCTCCCCATCTCGGCCCGCCAAACGAAAATGTTGCACTTGAGCGGCACCCAGCTGCACCAATCCATAACATACCGGTTGCTAAAGTCAGCACTAGAAAAGATCAAATTTTTAACAGCAGCAACACTGAACGAGCTTGAGCCGCTATCATTCCATGTCCAACCGTCAAGTCTAACAGAGAGAACCACCTCCACAATAGCCTGTGATAATTCCTGCCATTCAAGTAGTTCAATAGCAGAACTGGGATCATGCTTCCAAAGCCACAATCCGCCACCTTCAAGACGATCACGGACGCAACATGTTTTAACAATTTCTAGCTTGAATAAATGAGGAAACCTGCTTTTCAAGGGGACTGCGGACAGCCAAGGATCAAGCCAGAACACTATTACATCTCCTCTTCCGACCACCCCTCTAAAAAAATTCCGAATCGGGAGGTCGTCCACAACCGGCTTATTTAGAATAGACGAAATATTGCACCAAACACCCCCAAGAGATTTTTTTACTGGCATGAAATCCCAGCCAGATCCGCCAGAATGGATGGCATTGATCACGCTGACCCATAAATTCTGTTTGTCGGTTTTAAATCTCCAACCCCACTTCGCTAAGAGCGCCATATTCACAACTCTAAGCTTCTGCAGCCCCAACCCTCCCAACCTTCTCGGCGAAGCAACCCTTTCCCACGCGACCCAATGCATTTTCTTGTCGATATTAGAACCACCCCAAAGGAATCTCCTAATCATCCTTTCCAGGTCCTCCACAACTCCACAGGGGGCACGATAAAGGGAAAAGAAATGCGTGGGAAGACTTTCTAAGACCGACCGGATTAAGACAACTCTACCACCCATGGAGAGTAACGGAGCCTTCCAAAGAGCCAAACGCCTCTCAAATGTCTCGTACACAGGTCTCCAATTATTTATTTTGTTCATGTTAGCCCCAACGGTAAGACCGAGATACTTAAATGGGAATTTCTCCGCCTTACAACCCACCAGATCTGCCAACTCTTCGATATCCCCGAAATCCACCCCTGAACCAAATAAATTAGATTTTCCGAGATTGATACGTAAACCTGAGCAAACATGAAAGCATCTTAGAATTCTGACCACATTCTGAATGTTCTCACTGGACCATTCGCCTAAAATAAGGGCGTCATCCGCAAAAAAGAGATGAGAAATGGACGGACCATCATTCTGCAAATGAATACCTTTAACGATCCCTAACTCACACGCTCTATGCAACATACACGAAAGGGCTTCCATAACCACCACAAAAAGGAATGGGGAAACAGGATCCCCTTGCCTCATACCTTTTTGGCAGTTAAACTCGAAAGTCGTAGCCCCGTTAACCAACACCGAGGCCCTAGCAGACACAAGAACCCCCTTAACCCACGAGCACCATTTATTGGGAAAGCCCATTTGGCCCAAGATATCTAACACAAAGTTCCAATTGATATTATCGTACGTCTTCTCAAAGTCAATCTTGAGAAAGAAAACCTTTTTCTTAGATTTTTTAACCCAGTTGTGGACTTCATTTAACACGAGATGACCATCCAAAATGTGTCTCCCACTCAGAAATGCAGATTGGGAGGAGGAAATGGAAGAAGCCAGCACACTTTTGAGCCTATTCGCCAGAATCTTAGATATAACTTTGCTAACGACCCCAACCAGACTGATAGGACGATACTCGTTCAAGCTTAGAGGGTCCTTCACTTTGGGAACAAGGGCAATAAAGGAAGATCCGCACCCGACGTTAATAGAAACCGTCTCATAGAAAGCCTCCATAATACTAAAAAAATCTTCCTCAAAAAATCTCCAGAACCTTTTAACGAAGCGGAAGTTGATACCGTCCGGCCCCGGGGCCTTGTCGTCTCCACAACCGAAGACCGCAATGTAACACCCCAAAATGGGTCTGGTGATTAAACCACGTTATTAGTGACGACGGGTAAAATACCGTTAGTGGTAAAAATTAACCCGGTTAATATTAGGATTTAAATAAATAAATTGATGACTAATTAAAATGAGATAAATACTTTGAGGAAAACAAGGTATATAGAAGGCCCGAGATAACGATACTTAAAATAAAACGGGTTATGACTACCCCGAACTCACTAAGTTAAACTAGCAAAGTTTAACCTAGTTAACAAAACAAAGTATTGTTGAAAATAAATAGGTTGTAGCCTACTTATGAGTTAACAAAACTTGAGGGGCCAAAGGTGTAATAATCTAAAAGATTATTTACTAAAATCAAAAACAAAACACACACACAATTAGTGTGTTCGTGAATGACCAGGAGAAAGCTCCAAGGAGAGCCAAAACCCTAACTCCAACAAATCAACAAATTGAAGCTCAAATCAAGACCCAAATCGATGCATGAACGCATAGAAATGATCACCTAGTCGTGGGGATCACATGGTATGTCGAATTTTCAGATTTAGTGATACTTTGAGATTTTGATGAACAATCATAATCGAGATTTTGGAATGAATGTTGAATCTATGAGTGTTATTGTGATTATATCTTGGTTTAGAAACAAACCCTAGTAGAAATCTTGATGAATTGTTGCCAAACTAGGGATTTGATAATTACCCTATTATGAGCTAAGTGGGTTTTGGTTGAATTGATGAAATTGATGTTCTAATGGTGTTTATAAACATCATATTAACTCATATGAATGAACTACTTGAACAAATTAGGGATTTTGTTAAGAGTTCATAAGTAACTAGAAGTGGGTTTTGTTAGATATGATGAAATCATGAAGAACTTGAAGTAATATCACTTGTATGTGATTAACAAGTAAACTAGGAAGTGGGTTTTTATGTAATAGTAAAGATGATGATAAGTTTATGTTTAAAATCATCATATTGGATAATAGAAACAAGGCACTCAAACAAATTAAGTGATTTGGGAACTTGTTCATTCATGATTGAAATGGGTTTTGAATGTTATGATGAAGTTTGGTAGCCATGTTCATGTAACTAAGTGTATAAGATCATGTTAGCTACTAATTGATAGATAGAACTTGAATGTGCATTTATATGCTAAGGGGCGTTTGACTTTTAGTAGTCAAACCGACCATTAATAAGATCGAATGGTAATTGTGATAGAAAATATGTAAGATGGAATAGTCATAATTAAGGATGACTAATACAACCGTCTTACGAATTATGATGATAGTTTGACGCTTGACAAGCTAGGTGGAGGCTTGGAAAGGAAGCGGGTCAAACGAAGCAAGAATGGCGGAAAAAGCATAATTCGGATGCAAGGTAAGTATAGCTTACACTAGTCTTATATGTTATAATACTCCCTTATCGTATTAGTTACGAAAAAGACAAAATACATGATTGAGGTATGATGTTCCGACGTGTAAATGTACGGAACAAGTTAGTCAAGCACGACAAGAAACCATGTTGATGGTTTAAAAAAGGAATTAAATCGGTAATTCGATCACTTTATGACAAATGGAAAATGAACCTTTGAATGGTTACCTTATAGGGTAAACCAAAACAAACAATAAGGGTAAAAAGGTAAATTGGTCATGCGTTGACCATAACTATTGGTTTTGAAAGACACTGTAAGGCGTAAGCCATAACAGGCTAAAAAGCGTTAAGAAAATCAATTAATAAGTGAAATGGTCACACGGTGTAAACCGAAGCGAGTCGTATAGATGAGATGGTAATAAATATCATCTCGCCAACATAATCGGTCACTTAGACCAAATGGGTCAAAAGGTGAAGATATCACCCTTTGACAATAGCGACTAATGATTATTGTCGAGCTATATTATTTCAGGTGTAAATGTCAAATTGGTGTTAGCAACGCTATGAATTAGCGGTTATAAAAGCAAGGTATTAAAAACGGGTCAATATATTGATCTGCGCCAGGTATGTGAAATAGGGTAACACTCATTTAGAACATATGGTTCAAGAGTGTTAAAAGAGGTCAAAACGGACATTTGGTTACTTGTTAGGTAAACCAAATGTTTTATGTAATGAACATGGCGTTTGGAAAGCTTAATGACTTTTCAAACATAATCATAGGTTAAAAGGGGGATTACGGGTCCAATATACTTTCAAAAGTCCTTCATTGTTAATAAAGGACTAAAATGGACCAAAACGCCCTTGGTGGCTAAATTGACCAAACAACCTTTAAAAGTTGTTTGGAAATGAGTTTTATGATTAAATGAATACTTAGAATAATTATAGAAGCAATTGAAAGCGATTTTAGGCTCGAAAGTGCTTAAGAGCCCTCAACGGGTCAAAATAAGCATACGAGTGAAAACGGGTTAAAATTGTGTAATAAACCTATGATTAGAACCTAAAATTGTAGGTAATATTAAATTAAAGAGTTGTATGTGATATAGGAATCAAACAAATACGTTTGTTTGATAAAATGCGTAAACGGGTCAAATTTTGGTAAAAGAGTAATAAGCCGAAGACTTAAAGGTGTTAAATGTTGTTAAGCCGAATGTCGGATTTTAACTCCATATGATGGAGAATCAAATTACAAACATGTAGGAAGAAACGGTAGGTCAAACGGATAAGCGGATTGAAAGTTACGAATGTTTTCGTAACCAAAAACGGCAAAATTGGAAAAGCTGAATGCAGGTACCACCGTAAATTACGGTGCCACCGTAATTTACGGTGGAGCCTGAAAGTGTTACGCCAGTTTATTACTGGTTTACGGTGGCAACATAGAAAAAAACATGGGCTACCGTAAATTACGGTACCCACCGTAATTTACGGTGGACCTTGTCCAAAAATGCATTTTAATCAGTTTTGTTTTCCGGACTCGTTTAGATGCGTTTTAATTACCATATGACTAAAGCATTTCATGTTTATGAAATGTAGGTACTTTCTGGGATGCCGGAAGACGATCAAGCTCAGCGAAGAACCGAACACGATAAAAAATACACGCTTCCGCACATTGCATCGTTGTAGATTTTAATCAACGAATTCGATCACGTTTTGTAGAATAACCTATGATTAGTAAAAGTTTTAACAAACCCGTATTTACGATGTATATCTAATCATTAATTATATGATTATTTTCCCAAGATATACGTTAAACCTTGATTTATAAGAACGGGTGTTACAAGTTGGTATCAGAGCCTTGGTTTAAGAGATTCGAGTATGGTTGGGAGGAACCATGCTTGGACTTAAACCTTATGCTCTTGACAAAGAATGGTGTTCGGTTCGAAGCTTGATCGCAAATCCGGTAAGTACAAGTACGTTATTAGTTAGTATGCTAAAGTGTTGTAAACAACACATAGAGCTATCGTGTGGTATACGTTACCCCAAATTAAATGATTGTTAGGGTTGACAAAAAAAATACGCGCGTTGACGTGTATAGTAGAAAATGCCTTGTATTATAATACGGGCGATTATTGAAGTTGACTTTACTAACTTTTGTGAATGTTTTAAATGAAGGACACTCGCGTTTGAAGACGACGAGAGTCAAACGAATTATGGATATGATGATGGAACGGTCCGGGGTACGACAGGAAGAGCATACTCATTAAGGACCAAAATCGCGTAACGGTCGCGAACAAGACTAATGACAAGAGAAGCCCGTTAGGGCAAGCATCACCAGGTGCACACTTTTAAATTTAATCGCACGAGTCGTTATATGCAACAAACACGTAAGTAATAACGGTTGCATACACATATGACAGAACTTGGAAAACCTGATTTCCAAGAGAAATTTAATAGGAAATGTGTTATTCACAATGATGAATAACAAATGAATAACAAGACTTGTTTATATAGAAACTTGGACGAGAGTGATTATCCAAGTAAGTATTCTCAATACAAATCCTATTGAGAAAATTAATGATCACAACAATGAATGTGAATAAATGTTTATAAAAAGGGACATTGTACATGTTCAAGGATAAACGATTAAAACTAATAATTGTTAACTAACAATTAAATAAAGTTTTACCAAATGAAACCATAAACATGAAGATAATTTGAGGAGTTACTTACATGGGACGTGATGTGGTAATTATAATAAGGTCACGCGTACCACGTGTTGATCGCTTACTCTGGCCAAGTAAGTAGTGAACACATGATAGCATGAGCTTCTTATAATGAGCACAGTTATGTCCGATGTGGTAATGGCGGGGTGAATGGGACTAAGTAAAAAGTACCCAAATGAATCAGACAAGCAAAATATTTGATAATAATGTAAACGCACAACCGAGTGACGGAAGCGTATTACATTAGGATAATGAGCCCGAGTGAAGGGACAAAGAAGCATGATTAGACAAGTATTGGGAGGGAGTGTACTTACACTCGAACCCAGAAAACGCAAGCATGATTAGACAAGTATTGGGAGGGAGTGTACTTACACTCGAACCCAGAAAACGCAAGCATGTTAAACAAGTATTGGGAGGAAGTGTACTTACACTCGAACCCAGAAAACGCAAGCATGATTAGACAAGTATTGGGAGGGAGTGTACTTACACTCGAACCCAGAAAACGCAAGCATGATTAGACAAGTATTGGGAGGGAGTGTACTTACGCTCGAACCCGGAAATTGCAAATGAGTCCCTTAACGGGTCGTTTTTGTAAAACGTCCAACTTAAAGACAAAGTCGGAATATAAAAATGAAGCGAGGTCTTAATGCATACCGGGAGGGTTGCAATAATAACGACTTCGGTAAAACACCCGGTTGATGGGTAAGAATTAAACACCTGCGTAAACCGAGAAACGAGAACACGAATTTAAAGTCAAAAGACTCAGATTATGAGTTATGACTAAAAGACCATAAAAATTTCGTAAACAGAAATTCTGATAATTATATTCAACTATTTTGAGATTGAACGGGTTGAATAAAGTATAATGCTTGAAAGCGTAAGTAAGCGCAAGCCGGATAACGGTAAGCTTGAGACAAATGATTTTCAAACATAAAAAGAGAGCTTTGACACCATATATATATTTCAATATAGACATGCGTAAAGAATGATCTACGGGATCAATATAACCCTTGGGGTTATAAACAATGGAAAAGTCTACGAGACTAATATGACCTACGGGTCACGACTAGAAGGAAATAGACTATAAGGACCTAGCCTTAAAGAGGTGAAAGTCTAATAAATTAGCCTATAGAGCAAAACGATAAAACTTACGGGGTTAATTAGACAAAGCGACGGATAAATTGAGAATCCCCGCATAAAACAAAGGCCGTAAAAGGATAAATTTTGGACTGTCAATATCCTGGAATGGATAATTGACAGAAGTTAAAGAGAAGATCCTAAAACTAAAACTTCGGTTTTAGTAAGAAATAATGTTTTTACAAACATAAATTCTGATAGGAATTTAAATGATAAGTATGAAAGATACAAGTCTTGACACTGATAGGCGCAAGACAATATATTCGAAAAGAGAGATATTTTCGAAAATGAAAGGTTGATATAAATTAAACATGATGTAATACAATCACGGTCAAGAAATGTAATGTGAAATAGAATCACATTATAACCAAGCAAGCGGTAAAAAAAAGGGACTGGACAAATAAGTCTAGTTACTGAAACCGGTTAAAGTCAGCAATTCAAGTTAAGAAATTTGGTTCGCTTGTAAACGGTAAATTCGGTATAACCAAACCGAATAAATAAACTTGAAAATAAAAAGGAATTGTTGCTAGAAGTGAAAGATTTCACTAGATACCTTTAAACGGGTCAAAGTAATGGATTCATAAAGAATCCGATAGTATATGAAAGCGAGGAATATCGCTAAACTAGTGGTAATAACGAGATTACGTTATTTCAAGTCGCATTATGTCATGTAAGATACGTAGATGATTAATAACCAAAAGAATATTACCATACTTTTCTGGTAATACTAACAATCGGTTAAGATATGAGAAATGCTTAATTGATTATTGAGAACAAATGCATTGAGTTTAAATTCAATGAATTAAGTAAGAAAAGGTTTCGAGGACGAAACCTCTTTAAGGGGGGTAGACTTGTAACACCCCAAAATGGGTCTGGTGATTAAACCACGTTATTAGTGACGACGGGTAAAATACCGTTAGTGGTAAAAATTAACCCGGTTAATATTAGGATTTAAATAAATAAATTGATGACTAATTAAAAGGAGATAAATACTTTGAGGAAAACAAGGTATATAGAAGGCCCGAGATAACGGTACTTAAAATAAAACGGGTTATGACTACCCCGAACTCACTAGTTAAACTAGCAAAGTTTAACCTAGTTAACAAAACAAAGTATTGTTGAAAATAAATAGGTTGTAGCCTACTTATGAGTTAACAAAACTTGAGGGGCCAAAGGTGTAATAATCTAAAAGATTATTTACTAAAATCAAAAACAAAACACACACACAATTAGTGTGTTCGTGAATGACCAGGAGAAAGCTCCAAGGAGAGCCAAAACCCTAACTCCAACAAATCAACAAATTGAAGCTCAAATCAAGACCCAAATCGATGCATGAACGCATAGAAATGATCACCTAGTCGTGGGGATCACATGGTATGTAGAATTTTCAGATTTAGTGATACTTTGAGATTTTGATGAACAATCATAATCGAGATTTTGGAATGAATGTTGAATCTATGAGTGTTATTGTGATTATATCTTGGTTTAGAAACAAACCCTAGTAGAAATCTTGATGAATTGTTGCCAAACTAGGGATTTGATAATTACCCTATTATGAGCTAAGTGGGTTTTGGTTGAATTGATGAAATTGATGTTCTAATGGTGTTTATAAACATCATATTAACTCATATGAATGAACTACTTGAACAAATTAGGGATTTTGTTAAGAGTTCATAAGTAACTAGAAGTGGGTTTTGTTAGATATGATGAAATCATGAAGAACTTGAAGTAATATCACTTGTATGTGATTAACAAGTAAACTAGGAAGTGGGTTTTTATGTAATAGTAAAGATGATGATAAGTTTATGTTTAAAATCATCATATTGGATAATAGAAACAAGGCACTCAAACAAATTAAGTGATTTGGGAACTTGTTCATTCATGATTGAAATGGTTTTTGAATGTTATGATGAAGTTTGGTAGCCATGTTCATGTAACTAAGTGTATAAGATCATGTTAGCTACTAATTGATAGATAGAACTTGAATGTGCATTTATATGCTAAGGGGCGTTTGACTTTTAGTAGTCAAACCGACCATTAATAAGATCGAATGGTAATTGTGATAGAAAATATGTAAGATGGAATAGTCATAATTAAGGATGACTAATACAACCGTCTACGAATTATGATGATAGTTTGACGCTTGACAAGCTAGGTGGAGGCTTGGAAAGGAAGCGGGTCAAACGAAGCAAGAATGGCGGAAAAAGCATAATTCGGATGCAAGGTAAGTATAGCTTACACTAGTCTTATATGTTATAATACTCCCTTATCGTATTAGTTACGAAAAAGACAAAATACATGATTGAGGTATGATGTTCCGACGTGTAAATGTACGGAACAAGTTAGTCAAGCACGACAAGAAACCATGTTGATGTTTAAAAAAGGAATTAAATCGGTAATTCGATCACTTTATGACAAATGGAAAATGAACCTTTGAATGGTTACCTTATAGGGTAAACCAAAACAAACAATAAGGGTAAAAGGTAAATTGGTCATGCGTTGACCATAACTATTGGTTTTGAAAGACACTGTAAGGCGTAAGCCATAACAGGCTAAAAAGCGTTAAGAAAATCAATTAATAAGTGAAATGGTCACACGGTGTAAACCGAAGCGAGTCGTATAGATGAGATGGTAATAAATATCATCTCGCCAACATAATCGGTCACTTAGACCAAATGGGTCAAAAGGTGAAGATATCACCCTTTGACAATAGCGACTAATGATTATTGTCGAGCTATATTATTTCAGGTGTAAATGTCAAATTGGTGTTAGCAACGCTATGAATTAGCGGTTATAAAAGCAAGGTATTAAAAACGGGTCAATATATTGATCTGCGCCAGGTATGTGAAATAGGGTAACAACTCATTTAGAACATATGGTTCAAGAGTGTTAAAAGAGGTCAAAACGGACATTTGGTTACTTGTTAGGTAAACCAAATGTTTTATGTAATGAACATGGCGTTTGGAAAGCTTAATGACTTTTCAAACATAATCATAGGTTAAAAGGGGGATTACGGGTCCAATATACTTTCAAAAGTCCTTCATTGTTAATAAAGGACTAAAATGGACCAAAACGCCCTTGGTGGCTAAATTGACCAAACAACCTTTAAAAGTTGTTTGGAAATGAGTTTTATGATTAAATGAATACTTAGAATAATTATAGAAGCAATTGAAAGCGATTTTAGGCTCGAAAGTGCTTAAGAGCCCTCAACGGGTCAAAATAAGCATACGAGTGAAAACGGGTTAAAATTGTGTAATAAACCTATGATTAGAACCTAAAATTGTAGGTAATATTAAATTAAAGAGTTGTATGTGATATAGGAATCAAACAAATACGTTTGTTTGATAAAATGCGTAAACGGGTCAAATTTTGGTAAAAGAGTAATAAGCCGAAGACTTAAAGGTGTTAAATGTTGTTAAGCCGAATGTCGGATTTTAACTCCATATGATGGAGAATCAATTACAAACATGTAGGAAGAAACGGTAGGTCAAACGGATAAGCGGATTGAAAGTTACGAATGTTTTCGTAACCAAAAACGGCAAAATTGGAAAAGCTGAATGCAGGTACCACCGTAAATTACGGTGCCACCGTAATTTACGGTGGAGCCTGAAAGTGTTACGCCAGTTTATTACTGGTTTACGGTGGCAACATAGAAAAAAACATGGGCTACCGTAAATTACGGTACCCACCGTAATTTACGGTGGACCTTGTCCAAAAATGCATTTTAATCAGTTTTGTTTTCCGGACTCGTTTAGATGCGTTTTAATTACCATATGACTAAAGCATTTCATGTTTATGAAATGTAGGTACTTTCTGGGATGCCGGAAGACGATCAAGCTCAGCGAAGAACCGAACACGATAAAAAATACACGCTTCCGCACATTGCATCGTTGTAGATTTTAATCAACGAATTCGATCACGTTTTGTAGAATAACCTATGATTAGTAAAAGTTTTAACAAACCCGTATTTACGATGTATATCTAATCATTAATTATATGATTATTTTCCCAAGATATACGTTAAACCTTGATTTATAAGAACGGGTGTTACACGCAAGTTTAATCTCGTCCTTCGAAAACCGAGACACCAAAGCCGACGCATCCGCATCTGAAATCTGACTCAAGTTAGGGCAGTACAGCCGCGGTCGGACCCTGTATGACTCCACGAATTTGTTTTTAAAGAACCTGAAGATTTCCTTTTTCACAAGGGATGGCTTCGTGATCCAAGCCCCATTGACATTCAGGCCGTGGATGACATTAGAAGCTTTTCTACAATTAATAATAGCATGAAAGTACTTGGAATTATCATCGCCTTCCTTGGCCCCACCTAATCCTAGATCTCTGATAAAGATCCTTGGATTTCCGCTCCTCTTCTTCTTTGAGGATTTTTTTACGTTCCGTCAATATCCACTCTTCTTCTTCATTTAACTCCCTATCTTCCATGGCTGCCTCCATACTTTCCAAATCATCCAACGCCGAAGACACCACCTCCGAATTACTTTTAATCATATCATCCCTCCAAATCTTAAGCTTAGACCTTAGAAGGGTCAACTTCCTCAAGAGATCCACATCCGGAGACCCACCCGAAGCCTGATACGAAGTCAAAACCTCTTCAACCACTTCGTCAAAACCCGGCAAACCAAACCAAGAGTTAAACACCCTGAACGGCTTAGCACCGAAATTACGAAAACAAGAAGTCAAGATAATGGGACTGTGATCGGACAGAAGCCTCGGCAGCGCTTCGACACACGCCTCGGGCCACTCATTAAAGAAGGCCGAGTTAACCAGAAATCTATCCAATTTGCTGAGCTTATTACCGTTGTCCGAACAGTGCGTAAACTTCTTTCCTTTCATGTTAAATTCTATAAGACCAGCTTCATAAATAAACTCATTAAAATAGTTCGCACAGGATTGCTTGAACACACAGTTCCTTTTTTCTTCCCTAAACCGCACCGCGTTAAAATCACCAACGACTACCCAAAGGCCATTGTTATCGGATATAACTTGAACCAGAGAATCCCACAACGCCTTCATCGCCAGAACTCCCTGAGGGGCATAAACGTTGAGAACATTTAACAGGACCCCACTACCCGACAAAGTTCCCCGAATATGAAGATAGTTCCTGTTTTTAGACACCGCTTCCTGTTTGAAAATTGACGTGTCCCACATACAAACCAACCCACCAGATTGACCGACTGAACTAACGAAATCCATACTAAAACTGTTACTACCCCAGAACCCAGAAACCTCAGCAGCAGTTATCGATTCCCTTTTAGACTCTTGAAAGGCCAAAAAATCAACACTGTATTTCGACTTTAAACTCTTAACCCACCTCATCTTCTCAGCTCCCCCAATCCCCCTTATATTAAGAGAAAAGAAATTCATAAGTGCACCACATTGTTACCTGATATCCCAAGAATGTCCTTGACAATATCCGTACAATCTCTAAGCTCAGCCCCCACCTGAATTCCGATGTTGATGGTTGCTTCAATTTCCTCAACCATCTCCTTAGCTGAACTATCATCAGACGCAACACTAGAGTCTCCGACCGGACCTGCCGGAGGGTGGATTTCCACTCCCAGCGTCTCCGAAGTGGAATCCATACCTGCCTTCTTATTCAGATCAAACGGCCCCGAACCCAAAAGCTCATCCTCCCCCACGAGAGCAGGGATAGGATTAGAGGGAATGGAGTCGACCACCGGAATGGGAAAATAAAATTCCTCGTCTACCATGTGCCTGGGTCTTTTACAGGGCCTTTTTTCAGAAGGAGACCCAGCTCTGGAACATTCTTTTCTCGGGTGGACCTGGACATTGGCCCGTCTGAGCCCAAATTTAGAGGCACCTCTAAGCCCAATAGAAAAACCATTAGCACCCTCTGCACAAAGACTTTCCCCACCTACCTGAAATCTCTCTGAATTGGACGAAAATAACAAACCACTGGCCCCACCTGGAGTGCCCCCACCTTTTTCAAAGAACCATCTCCTGCAGCATGGATATTATCATGCATGGGGACTTCAACACTGTTGCAATAGATATTATTAAAGTAATATTTTCGGGCAAACCAACTAAGGGGTCCGCATCCCTAAGACCCTTGGAAAGAACCTCCGCCGAAATATGGTTACTATCATGATTAACTGTAGCCTCGAGAACATCAAACCCATGCACCCCAACGTTCAACTTCGACTGCTCGGATTCCCGACTGTCTGACTCTTCATCCGAAGAATCCGAATCAGCACCTCCATCGCCAACTCCGACAACCTTGTCCGGCCATACCTCATCGAACATGCAATCTGGCACCCAGTCATCAAGTTCCTCCATGACCCAAACTCTGAATTTCTTATTCTTCCAGTTGAGAGTGACCGAACCCGAAATTCTAGCTCCCTCGTCAACCAGAATACCTACAACATTAGACGATAGGTCCCAGTCTCCAGTAGACAGTTGAGAGCCTCTAACCACTTTACCGAAGAGCCCAGCCACGTCGTCGAACACCTTGTTTTCGGCCAGGTTCAAAGGCACACCGAGTACCCTTATCCAAGCAATTCTTTCGTAAGCCAAGGACTGCCCTGACCACAAGTCTAGTGACGCAAACCACTCCTGCCAAAGGTTCACGTTAAGGAGGAAATCAGAAGCATCAACTTCATCATCAAAGGCCAGCAGCAGATAAAAACCCCCCAGATAATAAAACTTGACCCCGGAGACACCCCTTTGCCTGAGGAATCCCTCATGTTAGTCAGAGAGCTGAGATCCTTGGCTCTACCAATCACCGCCCTACTATGGAGATCAAAGAAGGCACTAGTCTCATTATGAACGGTAACTTCCTTGACAGGACTCACTTCGACTTCCGTAGGAAGCTTGGGAACCCCGCTATTCATTAAGACCGATCTGAACGAACGACCCTTGCTAGCAAAAGTAGCGAACCGACAATTAGACGTACCCTCAACCTCCTTGTACTTGGCCTGACTATGGACCGGATGATCCTGATTCTCCTCAACCTGACCATTTTCCTTCGCGAACCTAGCACGGTTAATCTTAAGTTTGAAGCCCCCAAGTTTAAGCCCTTGCAACCTGCCTTCCAACTCTCTCCAATCTTTAACACCTTTAAAACTAACAAAACCAAATTTAGAACCCTCCTTACTCCTCTTCCTGGCAATATACGACCCAGCAAGGTCGCCATATTTACCGAGAAGAGTAGCCAAATCCCATGGCCTACACCCGTCAGGGATGTTGGCAACATAAAATTTTGTTACTCCCGCCGCCATAGAACAGGGACCAAAAGAAAAGGGAAGAGACGAACCGACCGACTCCGGCCAACCCCGGCCGCGAATGAACTAAAACAGTGAACCAATTAGAGAGGAAGGTTAAGTAAAGAAACGCTACGGCAGCGAGACGATCAAACCTCGCCCGCTAATCAGTTGACATGTCCGTTGTCGAGCCAACCAAGGGTCCCGGCGGTCTTAGAGAGAGAGAGGCGAGAGAGACCGTTTCGATGCACCCCTTTAGCAAATAAAAGAGAAAACACACAAAAAAAAAAGTCGTATGCCTTAAATGTGTTTAGTTATTATTTAAGTTAACTAATTAAAGAAAAAACCAAAAGAAATATACCTAAAACGTTAAAAAAAGCCTTTTTACGGTTTCATATAACCAAAAGTAGAACGGCGAATCGAAAAGTATATATGAACAGCTAATTGAAAAGTATATAGAAATAAGGACAATATATGTTTAGAATGTGTTGTAGTAAAAAATAAAATATGAATACATCATTTATAATCTAATACTAGTATTACAATTACTTTTAGCATTTTAAGTAATATTCATGAAACACCCATGTGTGAGCTTTTAAGCTATTAAAATTATATATGTTTTTTATGTTTTCACAATAAATGTTTCAGAAGTCGGCAATCAGACTTGCTTTAGGCCGGTGTACTCCACTCCCTCTCTTCGTCAAACAAATCTTGGATGAAGAAGATAGGTATTGGATTTTGATTGCGATCTCGTGAAGGGTTACTTGACAGGAAGAGAGGGAGCCATAGCAACAGAAGAGGCAACGTGGATTTAGGAGAAGAAATAACTTGGCTCTGGGTGATAAAATACCTAATGTGCCCTTTGGCACTGTAGCTAAGATCGACGTCAATTGTTATATTGAATAATAATATAAATCTTTAAACTTTGATGGCAAAACAAAAGGCAACAAAGATGATTGGCGCTAACCAGATTATCTTTTATCTATACATATAATAAAAGAAACCAATAAATGGACACGTGTCATTCATTGAAGATGTCTACATTTGTAATTTCCTGCATTTTCATACTTATCTTATATCAATTAATTAAATAATAAATAATCAATTAATATTAAATCTTATCTTACTTTGAATGTCGGATAAAATCATTCTATTTTTTCTAATAACTAGGGTTAAGACCCGCCCGCGTTGCGGCGCGGGTACATCGTAAATATTGAATGAATTAGTCCAAACGTTATATGATGCATTAACCATATGAAAACACATATTTCGACATATCCAGTTGAACTCAATGTAACCCGTATAAGCATTGTGATTGGATCAAACGTAAAGTAAATCAAATTCATATCGAACAATCATAACGTATTATATGTGACCCAACTCATACATAGAAAACGTAACGGGTATGAAGGAAAATATGCACATGTTATCAAAAGGGATTAATTAGAGCTTTCGAAAAAGGGGAGAAAAAGAAACCATAATTTGACTCCACTCGGTTCAAAACAAACTTTACGAAACATGCATAAATAAACACGAAAACATATTATATTTGACCTGAATCATTTCCCAAAAAAGTTTACATCGAAACGTAAAACAACTTGAATTTATACCAAAACGTACATAAAAATATGCACGTAAAAATGGTTTCTTTAAACGAAAACGTATTATATTTGACCTGACTCGTCTATAAAAAAAGTTTACGTCGGGATGTAGAACAAATCATATGTATACATACATGTACATAAATATGTATGTAAAAAATAGTTTTTAAGTAAAGGAAGTATAGGGGTAAACCGAAACAAAATATTACTAAAAAATTTAATAGGTTAAAAATGTTCGTAAAACCATGCCAAGTAGCACCAATGCCACAACGACATCGACTCTCAACATCGTAAAAAGAAAAAAGATAAAATGGTAAAAATTACACTGAACGAAAAGCAGACTAAAATCGTTGAACCACGCACACCCGTTACAGTGTGCTAATGCGAAGAAATTAATCAGAAACGTAAAACGTAGAAAATAATAACTTAGTCTATCTACGACCCGCCCGTTGCGACGAACTTTTAAAAAGGGGAAAAATGGACGCGTTGCGACGTGTTTGTCAAATATGGAAAAATAGAGCAAAAAACATTGAACCTCACATGCACGCTACGACATGTTAACTCGTAAAATTTAGAACGAAACGTAAAACGAAAAACTTGCGAAAGACAAAAAGTATGGGGGACCAAAGCTGTAAATAATAAAGTGTTGTGTTAAATTACAAAAGATGAAAAAGTTTGAGTTAAAAGTAAAAATTTGAAATGGGTTAAAATGCAAAAGAAAAAACTTTAAGGTTTAAAGTGGAAAATGAAGTTTTTTTTTGTTTTGAAAAAGTTCTAAAGCATGATGTACAAGTGATGATGCACAAGAAAGTTGCTAATTTATATATGAAATAATATATTATCTTCGAATTTAAGTTATAAATTAAATATATTTTTTAAATAATAGCACAAAACAATAATTTTAAACTTAAAAAAACAATAATACGTCATGTAAAAAAGTTAAAGTACAAACAAAATATACAAAATAACTTATTAGACATTAGATCAAACTTTAAAAGAAACACTAATTAGGAAGAGAAGCTAATAATATAATTCTATTTTTGATTTTCCAAATTTGGGTTATAATCAATTCGAATTAAACTTAACCAAGTTTGTGATTTGATTCGAATTAAACCGAACCAAATTTATGATTTTTTAAACGAATCCAATAGCATATTATTTACTATACAAAATTACATCTATTTAACCCGTGTAATACATGGTGTTTTTAAAGATATAACTTTTTTATTATTTAGTATATATTTGCCCTGCTTGCGGTATGCGCATATAATGTATATGTGTGGACGCTCAGAGGGCAAAAGTGAAATTGCACTAATTTTAACGTTATTTTACTAAGTTCGTAAAAATAACGTTAAAAGCCGCGGGCGATTAATAATGCATCATCATCATGTTGTGGCGTTGATAACAGAAAGACAAAAGGGAACATGCACTAATCGGTCTTTGTCCTGATTGCTGAGTGTTATGTGCCTTATGTCCAAGGCTTGATGCAAAACTACTATCGAGCCGAGGGTCTCACTGAAAGCAGCCTCTACATCTTACACTCCTCAGACCCTACATTAGCTTTGCTATTGATGGGATTTACTAAGTATGATGATGATAATTTAGTACATATAATTAGATTTATTCAACCATCATAATACACGAGGTTTATAAGGATATAACTTTTTTATTATTTAGTTTATAAAATTACATTTATCCAACCCGTGTAATAAACAATGTTACAAAATTACATTTATTTAACCCGTGTAATACACAGTGTTTTTAAAGTTTTAACTTTTTTTATTATTTAGTATATATAATTAGATTTATTCAACCCGTACAATACACGGGTTTTTATTATTTGGTATATAAAATTATATTTATTCAGTACAATACATGGGGTTCTTAGAGATATAATTTTTATATATAAAATTACATTTGTTCAACCCGTATAATAAATGAGTTTTTTAAAGAATAATTGTTTTAATTTAGTATATAAAATTACATTTATTCAACCCGTGTAATACACGGGGTTCTAACCTAGTATATATAATAATAAGCACGTTAAAGCTTGCGCAGAGAACCAACATGTCTTTGTCCTTTTTGCCTTTGATACATTTGGCTTTCTAGAGCCATAAGCTATCCACTTCTTGACCAGGGTCCAATGGGTCGTGCATAGCAATTGTTCAACCCCAGGGGGCAGAGGTTTGTTTTTAAAAGGTTAGAGTTTGCAATTCAAAAGGGGATGGTGGCGTAGCTTGTTGCCAGGCTACCTTTTATTTTGATGTAACTTGCCAACTTTTCTGATGAATAAAATATTATTCAAAACTTAAAAAAATATATATCCCAGAGTTTTTATTCTTTAGCTTAAAAAATGTACTAAATAACAAATATATTAACTCTTGTCACGTGTAGATGTTATGAAATGTATTTTTGTCTTTTTATCCTTCTATTTCAACATCTAGCGTTCTAGGCTTCTAGCCTTATTCAATCAATTTTCTTGGCTCCCCTTATTCCTACATACCCTATATCTTATTTTAACATCCCCTATTGTATACGGGCCGTATACAATTATACGGCTCGTATAGAATGTTTTTGAATAAGAAAATGCGCAGAGAATGTTTTTTTTGGTTTTATTATATACGACCCGTATATAGTTATACGAGTCGTATACATGTGTATACGATTTGTAAAACGTATACGGCTCAATTGATTTATTTTTGTGGGTTTTTGATGTTGGCACATGTATACGGGCCGTATAACTATATACGGGCCGTATATATTGGCGTTTTTTCAAGTATCACGTTTTATTCCCGTAAAAACACAATCATTCTAGGGTTTCTAAACTCTTCATCACCTTTAACAATGTAGATAAACGTTGATCGGAACATGCCGCTTAAATCGGAGCACAGGTAGAGTAACGTTACCGATCAGTCCGTTGATGAAAACCTTAGCGATCGCAGAGATCTTCGTGTTGGTTATTTATCGATTCCGAGTAACTAGCAGAAGAACCTGCCACAAACAAGTTCTCCACAGTTTGTTATTCAGATCTCTGTTCGGTCATCTTTCCAAACTACAACACACGATACTTTTAATAAGCTGTAACACCCCAAAAATGGGTTTGGTAATTTAAACCCGGTTAATATAAAGGAACGGGTAAAAATACCATTAGGGGTAAAAGTAAAACCGTAAATGAATAATAACTAGGAATAATTAACCTAGTTGATTTTAATATCGTTGGTATCAAACGGAGAGTTGTAGCCCTATTTAATTAAAACGAAACAAGAGGGACCAAAGTGGGATAACTTGAAAGTGGTTTTAATAAATGAAAATAACACACACACACACACTTCGTGTGTGTTCTGTGCGTGATCAGGGGAAGGCTCTAGAGAGCCAAACCCTAGTTCATCATATATCACCCAATTGAAGGAGGAATCGGGGCTCAAATTCAAGAAGGAACATGAATTAATGATCACCCAAGCTAGGGAATCATAAGGAGTCATGTCAACGCGGACACAAGCATGGAAGGGCAACGGGCCAAGGATAAACACGGAAGCTATGCTTGAACTCGAACGCACGAGGTAAGTGAACTCCGAACTTACCCTTTTGTTTGTTAATGTATTTATGATATATGGTAATTATTGAAGGTAACATAAGAAGATATGAATCGTTGTTATTACTAAGTTAAGTTTAGTGGAAATGGGTCGGAAGTGGTTAATAAAGAGATTTGATTAAGTTTTGTAAGACCCTAATTCGTATTTGACAAAAAGTCGCAGCGGAAGTTCGTGCCATAAATTTTTTTTCATTACAAACGTCTTGACTTACTTGAAAGTTCGTTTTAATATGTATCTTCTACAAAGATAAAGCATAAGTCCTGCTTACTAATAGTACATACTCAATTGTTCCCGTACAATCTATCTTGTGACTCGGTCTTCGATCTCTAATCCTTGCGATAATCGCCCGTTATCCGTACAACCTGCACTCACCACATACATTCATAACATTAGCACACATTATATAAACAAGATTCATTCGCGTACACTTCACATTTCGTCATCTTTCAAGCTATAAGCATCTCATCTGCGTATCCATTTCCTTGTGAGACTTCAATAATGTACTTGCATTACTTTTCATTCTCAAGGTACACCATTAATAGCGTTAACCCTCAACGTGTCTAAATCATGCATACATACGTACTTACATACATACATCTCTTTCCTACAACTTTACATACGTGCATACACTCATACATGCCTTTATACATACATACATACACATCTACATACATACAAACCTTTCCTACATCATTACATACCTGCATATACTCACACATATCTTTATACATACATACATACATATCTGCATACGTACCTACCTTTCCTACATCTTTACATACATGTATACACTCGTACATATCTTTACACATACATACATACTCATCTACATACGTACATACCTTTCTTACACCTTCACATATATACATAAATACGCATCTACATACACGTACAACATCTTGCATACCTCTTACATACTCGTACGTTATTTACATGAGACTTAAACTTTGATTTATAGCCCATAAACATCTAAGGGTCGATCAAAATCATGTTTAGAAAGTCCGTCGTAGTCCACGGATAACAAACCGAAGCCTACGATACATAAATCAACTTAAATAACAATTTTCAGACTTTTGGACTTGGGGAGGTCTTCGGCGACGGCCCGTAGTTTTTCCCGTAGCCAAAACCTCGTAGACAGGAAGATAACCCGTCGGAGAAAAACTGATTTTCCCTAACCCGTCGGCGACGGACTCCTTGCCCGTCGGCGACGGCCTCTCTAAAATGCATTTTTCCTGCAGTTTTGTTTCATCGTCCGAACGCACTAAAACGCGCATAACTTTCGAACCGTTTACCCGTTTAACCTCCCGTTTCTTCCTACATGCTTGTAAATTCACATTCTATCATATAAACTTAAAATCACACATCCGGATTACGGAAATTCTTAACTTACACGCTATCGTCTTATTATTCATTTATGATTTATTTGACCCGTTCATGCATTCATCCACATAACTTGTTTGTTTGACCATAACTTCTTATGGACCTAATAATGTCAATCATTGTCTATCATAAAAGATTAAGTTCTCGGATGTCTTGCTTCCTCTTGACCCATTTTCACTCAAGAGCTTATTTTGACCCATTAAGGGTAATTGCGCATTAAAACGTTTCTGACTTACAAAACCATACTCCTCACTTTCATACTTGACCAAAACATTACACTAATCGAACATCTTGTTTCTAAACTACGTTTAAGATCGTTTGCCCAAACTACCCATCAAGGGCATTTTGGTCAACCTTAACACCATCATTTACGACGCAAGACTACGGCACATATTTGACATCAACCATCATGTTTAGTTAATTAAAATACCATATTACTTAATCGAACATAAGAAGTGATTACAAAAATCACTTACCTTATGCGTCCGTGCTCGTTTCCGATTCCTCGCCTCTTCTTGACTCGTTAACATCTCATGCTTGAGCCCGTCTCGACGTGATTCCTATACTTCCATTTCATCGAAATCACGCTCTTATTAGCATACTCAAATGTACACGTTAACAATCATATCAATCGCATATTTCATACCTAACTTTCCTTAGTCACTTCTAACAAACATAACTTATATAATCATATCCATATGCGTTTAAACTCATGTAACTCATCATGTCATTACATTTAACGCGGATTGCTATAACCTGTATCATACGACTTCCTATAATCCCACCTTTACGACAACGAGTCAAATCATGTTTCTTATACTTAGTTGACTTTCAGAAGTCAACTATTAACCACATTTAACTATCAACTTATCATCATATACTCATAACATCATAATCGACTATACGGACGACACTATATACATTTTATCATACACTTGATGTGCGTACCACCCTTTAAGCATAACGTACAACTAGTTCATGCATAAATCTTCTAAACTCATACATAACTCATAAAATCCTACTCCTAATCAACATGTACCATTCACACATAAACATCAAACACATCAACATCATATTTCATTCAATCAATCTCACTAGAAATCATCATAATTCATCAACAATCATTAAGAATTGACATGGATGATCATTCAAGTTATCAACCTTACCAAAACAAGTGGGTTTCCCTTCTAATCATCAAATTAACACAAACCATACATAACCTATGTTCTATTTGATGATTCTAACCCTTATACATGATCAATTTCACATTAACTTACGGATTAGAACATAACCCACTTTACACATGATCACCAATCTTTGATTTAAGACATACCTTACGATCCCCTTGTGACGGTGATCATTAATTCATGTTCGGTTGTGAATTTGGGCCTTGATTCATTCTTCAAATTGAAGCTTTTGAAGAACTGGGGTTTTGGGGCTCTTGAGAGCCCCTGCTCGATCTTTCCAGAACACACACGTATGTGTGTTTATGTGTGTGTGTTGATCTTTATTAGAAATAAACTTTCATTTGTTCCACTTTAGCCCCTCGTGTTTACCTTTAAAACATAACTGACACTACCCTCATCATTTAATACTTTTGACCATACCCTTAACTAGGTTAAATAGCCTAGTTATTTATTTCATGACGTGTCACCTAAGAACATATGACAAATATTAACATTCAGATTTTTGGGGCGTTACAAGTCTACCACCCTTAAACAAGGTTTCGTCCCCGAAACCTTTCTCACTTTCATCGAACACACATTATCTTTTCTTCCAGTCCATCCATACGACCACTAGCCCATCCTAATGAGAATCTTCTAGCTCCAAGAACCCGTTCCGGAGTTCTTATTAGTATCACTTTCACTAGTAGCGCTAATTTCTAACAACCTTCATAGCTAGTGGTTTATTCCCCGTTCAAATATTCCTTCGTCATGTGCAATATATCCTTTTGTTTACTTAAATAATTCCAACATTTCATTATTAACATTCGTTCTGTTTATTTGCACATTCATAACGTTTTCGTCGACTAAACGACCTTACTTTGAATTTGAAATCTGTACATACTCATATATTCTTAACTTTAACGTTAACCTTATTCTACATTTTCTACAGTTACGTATACCTTGCATACCTTCATTTCATCTTTAAATCATTTCGTTCATTTCACATTACTATAGCTTTCACTTCATGCATTACTTAATTCACGTGTATAAATAGTTCATATCTCTCCAATCATGAATTAAATATTTTACTAACCTCTTTTTCATTTCCCAAACCACGATCCACAACCCAGATCGATCAACTTTTCCTCTAGTACTAGCCGGACAGGCCAGGTTTCATTCATTCGTGTAATGAGCTTCCGCTCGTGCACGTCCTTTCACCAATACGATTGGTTTCATCACATCAATAGTTCTAGCATTATCATTAACAACATCGGCGGTTAGCATATGTCATTCAAACATTCACTACACTAGGTGATTACCCACCTATAACTCTTCTACAATTTCCTACGTACCTGCTATAACGTACCACACATTCTATTTCTTACATGCAATCCTTTCATTCAATTAATCATTTCGCCAACTGAAGTACACGCTCGTACTTCCTTCCATTCATGCTTACTTGCAAAGACCTTATTACATCGTTTCAATATTTCTTACTAAGCTTACCCTTTCCGCCCATATTCAAGTTATTGTCCGGGTCACAGCCCTTCATCATTCTGACTTCTAAGAGTCAATTACTAACACATCTAACACGTAACTTATACAAAACTTCGTCTATTAAACTATCACCTTTTACTTTATACTTATTTCTATGACCCATTCGACTCAATCATGGTCAAACTGTCAACATCTTCTTAGGCGGATTAATTTCATTCTTTTTATATTTTTGAATCCGTCTCACGGATTCAGACGCATCATTCATGCTTTTTCATTCATTGAATCCGCCTTACGGATTCAAACATTATATTCATGCCTTTGTTCCTTGAATCCGTCTCACGGATTCAAACATATCATTCATACCTTCTCTTCCTTCTATGATTTGAATCCATCTAATGAATTCAATCATATCATTCACATCTTTCATTCCTTACATGTGTTGAATCCATTTCGCAGATTCAGACATATCATTTCTACACTTCCTTTCCTTGAATCCGTTTTACGGGTTCAAACATTCCATTCATGCCTTTCATCACTTGAATCCGTCTCACGGATTCAAACATTGCATTCATACATTTCATCCTTGAATCCGTCTCACGGATTCAAACATATCATTCATATCTTATTGATCTGTACTTAATTACGGATTCCACATTCTTCATTCTTATCAGGCATGTTTTTCATACTTTCATAGTACTCTCAATTCCCCGAGAGTCTTACTTCCCATTTCACCCACACGCCCGCCTGCTACCTAACTTTACCGGACTTATCTGTAACAATTATCATGATCTCACGAACGTCATACGTTTCTCGTGTACTGGCCAGGTACACAATCCACATAGTAGTTTCGTGCCTTCATGTAATTGTCACCTTATGTCCGTAGACTTAGGTTTCGGCGCATGTATCACTTCCAGTACTTCATTACTATACAGTCATTGTCTTTCATTTTAAAAAATTTCCATCCCTTAGTGAACTTTACCATTACTTACACCCACATATTAAATTTACGTACCTGGGCTCATTTGCCTATTTGTCTTATTACCTCTTTGCCTGCCTTAGTATTCATCCTAGACTGCATTCACGGATCATCCTCTTCCAACACTTATGCTTACCTTGCACATACAAAACCGTCAGTTTCTTTATACGTACACATAGGTACCTACTTACATTAGCCTTTACCTTTGGATCTTGATCGAGTCTTAGATTGTACGGATTTCTTATCTCAAGAGCACACAAGTTTGAGTTCAAGTACTTACCTTCTCGTACTTGATTCCCTCAAACCAGGGCTCTGATACCAACTTGTAAGACCCTAATTCGTATTTGACAAAAAGTCGCAGCGGAAGTTCGTGCCATATTTTTTTTTTCATTACAAACGTCTTGACTTACTTGAAAGTTCGTTTTAATATGTATCTTCTACAAAGATAAAGCATAAGTCCTGCTTACTAATAGTACATACTCAATTGTTCCCGTACAATCTATCTTGTGACTCGGTCTTCGATCTCTAATCCTTGGGATAATCGCCCATTATCCGTACAACCTGCACTCACCACATACATTCATAACATTAGCACACATTATATAAACAACATTCATTCGCGTACACTTCACATTTCGTCATCTTTCAAGCTATAAGCATCTCATCTGCGTATCCATTTCCTTGTGAGACTTCAATAATGTACCTGCATTACTTTTCATTCTCAAGGTACACCATTAATAGCGTTAACCCTCAACGTGTCTAAATCATGCATACATACGTACTTACATACATACATACATACATCTCTTTCCTACAACTTTACATACGTGCATACACTCATACATGCCTTTATACATACATACATACACATCTACATACATACAAACCTTTCCAACATCATTACATACCTGCATATACTCACACATATCTTTATACATACATACATATCTGCATACGTACCTACCTTTCCTACATCTTTACATACATGTATACACTCGTACATATCTTTACACATACATACATACTCATCTACATACGTACATACCTTTCTTACACCTTCACATATATACATAAATACGCATCTACATACACGTACAACATCTTGCATACCTCTTACCTACTTGTACGTTATTTACATGAGACTTAAACTTTGATTTATAGCCCATAAACATCTAAGGGTCGATCAAAATCATGTTTAGAAAGTCCGCCGTAGTCCACGGATAACAAACCGAAGCCTACGATACATAAATCAACTTAAATAACAATTTTCAGACTTTTGGACTTGGGGAGGTCGTCGGCGACGGCCCTAGGGCCCGTCGGCGACGGCCCGTAGTTTTTCCCGTAGCCAAAACCCCGTAGACAGGAAGATAACCCGTCGGAGAAAAACTGATTTTCCCTAACCCGTCGGCGACGGCCTCCTTGCCCGTCGGCGACGGCGTCTCTAAAATGCATTTTTCCTGCAGTTTTGTTTCATCGTCCGAACGCACTAAAACGCGCATAACTTTCGAACCGTTTACCCGTTTAACCTCCCGTTTCTTCCTACATGCTTGTAAATTCACATTCTATCATATAAACTTAAAATCCCACATCCGGATTACGGAAATTCTTAACTTACACGCTATCGTCTTATTATTCATTTATGATTTATTTGACCCGTTCATGCATTCATCCACATAACTTGTTTGTTTGACCATAACTTCTTATGGACCTAATAATGTCAATCATTGTCTATCATAAAAGATTAAGTTCTCGGATGTCTTGCATCCTCTTGACCCATTTTCACTCAAGAGCTTATTTTGACCCATTAAGGGTAATTGCGCATTAAAACGTTTCTGACTTACAAAACCATACTTCTCACTTTCATACTTGACCAAAACATTACACTAATCGAACAACTTGTTTCTAAACTACGTTTAAGATCGTTTGCCCAAACTACCCATCAAGGGCATTTTGGTCAACCTTAACACCATCATTTACGACGCAAGACTACGGCACATATTTGACATCAACCATCATGTTTAGTTAATTAAAATACCATATTACTTAATCGAACATAAGAAGTGATTACAAAAATCACTTACCTTATGCGTCCGTGCTCGTTTCCGATTCCTCGCCTCTTCTTGACTCGTTAACATCTCATGCTTGAGCCCGTCTCGACGTGATTCCTATACTTCCATTTCATCGAAATCACGCTCTTATTAGCATACTCAAATGTACACGTTAACAATCATATCAATCGCATATTTCATACCTAACTTTCCTTAGTCACTTCTAACAAACATAACTTATATAATCATATCCATATGCGTTTAAACTCATGTAACTCATCATGTCATTACATTTAACGCGGATTGCTATAATCTGTATCATACGACTTCCTATAATCCCACCTTTACGACAACGAGTCAAATCATGTTTCTTATACTTAGTTGACTTTCAGAAGTCAACTATTAACAACATTTAACTATCAACTTATCATCATATACTCATAACATCATAATCGACTATACGGACGACACTATATACATTTTATCATACACTTGATGTGCGTACCACCCTTTAAGCATAACGTACAACTAGTTCATGCATAAATCTTCTAAACTCATACATAACTCATAAAATCCTACTCCTAATCAACATGTACCATTCACACATAAACATCAAACACATCAACATCATATTTCATTCAATCAATCTCACTAGAAATCATCATAATTCATCAACAATCATTAAGAATTGACATGGATGATCATTCAAGTTATCAACCTTACCAAAACAAGTGGGTTTCCCTTCTAATCATCAAATTAACACAAACCATACATAACCTATGTTCTATTTGATGATTCTAACCCTTATACATGATCAATTTCACATTAACTTATGGATTAGAACATAACCCACTTTACACATGATCACCAATCTTTGATTTAAGACATACCTTACGATCCCCTTGTGACGGTGATCATTAATTCATGTTCGGTTGTGAATTTGGGCCTTGATTCATTCTTCAAATTGAAGCTTTTGAAGAACTAGGGTTTTGGGGCTCTTGAGAGCCCCTGCTCGATCTTTCCAGAACACACACGTATGTGTGTTTATGTGTGTGTGTTGATCTTTATTAGAAATAAACTTTCATTTGTTCCACTTTAGCCCCTCGTGTTTACCTTTAAAACATAACTGACACTACCCTCATCATTTAATACTTTTGACCATACCCTTAACTAGGTTAAATAGCCTAGTTATTTATTTCATGACGTGTCACCTAAGAACATATGACAAATATTAACATTCAGATTTTTGGGGCGTTACAAGTTTGGGTAAGAAAGGGAATGTATATAATGAATTATGCATGAAGATGAGTTATGTGTATTCGAGGTCATGTTCATATGAAAAAAACGCTAATGATACTAATCGTTTTTCTATTGAGAACTAATGTGAAGTGTAGGTATGTTAACAATGGAGGTGAAGGTTGACTTCGCAATTTGATGCGAGTGATATAATGGATGAATGAAGGGGCTAGTAATAGAGGAAGCATGATATGTTTTCGCTTCATTATGCATATGTTAAGATTTTGTATTTTGTCATCGGTTTCTAATGATGTGATTGAATGTGGTGACTGCAGGCTGTATAGGTTTATGGATGTTTCATCAAGAAGTGTACGTGGTTGAAGATCGAGTCAAGACATGGATTGTACGTGGGTGTGTATGTGATCACGTAATTTGATATTAGTATGTTAATTTTTGATTGATTATAGAAGGGATTAATATATTTAATGTGAATGAATGAAATTAATAAAAGAAATTTAAAATATGAAATTTCCGCTGCGATAAATTTGGTTAAAACGTGTTAGGGCGTTACATAAGCTGTCATAGTTGTCAAATTCGATTTCAACAAATCTTTTCATTTTCCTTCAATTTCTAAAACATTCTCTGTTACATGAAGACGTGTCGGGTGCTTCTACTAGTGGTATTTTACTGAAGTATTGAAGATTGAGGCGGGCATTGTTTAAATCTTAATATAACTAGATGTTACGTGTATCAGCGTTGTTTATCACCCTGTGTGAGCATTGGAAACCCGACAAACAGTCTTGACAACTGTGACATTTTATCTATCTATGTGTGTCACATCCATCCTGTTATTGCAATCGATATGATTAATTTTTTCAGATTTTTTTCTAATTAGCGTTGTTAACTACCAAAAGAATGCATACACAAATAGTTCTAGTGGACGAAGCAAAGAGACCGTTGTGTATCTGAATCAGGTTCTCAAACAAACACTACCAAAGATGGGTTGGTGAAAAATACCGGAGCTGTTATCTCGGTTGTTCAGTACTCTCCTATATCAACTTGAACGGTTGATGGTTACAAGGATCGTTCTAATAGATTAAAGAGAATAAACCATTTTTTACCAATTTTCACTCCAGTAGTTGAAACTTGAGCGCAGTAATCAATTCAAAACCCTCACCCTCAAAAATCAACCAGAAACCAAAGGAAAAAAGGGCTGATAATGGCTGATGGTTCTTCGTTGAGGAAACCAAACGTAGACGGAGATGATAGGCCTGGTAACCGGAAGAGAAATCAATTGTATTTTTTTAGTTGATTCTCTTGTTAAGTTTCTGAACCAACCGAAATCCACAAATTCCAACAGTTTCTTCATAGATTTCGTCCGGTTTCCAAACTCTTTCACACAAAGTTAATATTCACTGTGGTGGATGCAAGCATAAAGTTAGAAAAATACTTAAGTTGAACGGACGATATGTATCAACAAATTGTGAGTGGGAATATGGCTATGAAGAATAGTATGGATAAACAATCACCGGTACGGGTTTTTCTGCTAGTTATTCGGAATGTTTCGAATCATCACAGAAGACATGTCAGGTTCTACTGCTAGTAGTATGAGTCTGAGTCCATTGTGGTTCGTGAATGTTTCGAATCATCACGACAAGGATCGTTCCAATAGATTAAAGAGAATAACCCCTTTTTTACCATTTTTTACCCATAGTATACGAGCCGTATAATAATATACGGCCCGTATACAACCATCGTATACATTGTATACGATCGGTAAAAATATTTTTTACCAATGGTATACGGCCGTATAAACCGTATACGACTCGTATACATATGGTAAAAAATGGTAAAAACCTCTTTAATCTATTAGAACGATCCAATAAACGAAGAACAAAGCCTATTTTCAAAACGCAGGTTCATACAGTGCTGTAATAGGTTGTGGTTCAGTTTGTTACCGTATACTGTTACTGTAGTTGAGGAAACCAAATGTAGACGGAGATGATAGGCCTGGTAACCGGAAGAGAAATCAATTGTCTCAAACACTACTAAACATCTGCTTTCTGAATCTGAATCAGAATGTTAACTTTTTAGTTACTTATCTTGTTAAGTTGTGTATTGACGAAGCTGACAAACACATTGGTATTTTCTCAAAATGTGCAAACTTGAAGAATCTCACATTAAAGGAGTTTGCAACAACGGGATCAGATGGTTTGAGTATCTTTCATCCTCGTTTGGCTAATCTCACACTTGAAAATGACAACATTGGTATTTTCACAAATTTTACAAACTTGAAAATGACAACTTGCGAGATCTGACCCAACCGAAATCCACAATTATTTTACTCATAAACCCTTGAATCCCAACGCATCATTTGTAACCGTAAGGATGATGCAAATTTGTACGTAAAGATCTCTACACAAACTCTTCTACATCTTTTAACCAGTTGTCCATCACTTAAGACCTTGAAAGATTTGTTGAAATCGAAGCATTCACGAACCACAATGGACTCAGACTCATGTTCAAGTAAGTGTCTAAAAATCTAAAAATTCAGGTTTACCTTGTAAATTTCTCAAAACAAACTCTCGTTTCTTCATCTTCATCTTCAAGAACAATGATGAACAGATGATGTCAGATAATACTTCATTTGTTGAGAAACCATTATCTTGTGATACATGAACGTTGTATTCTTATCTTTCAGAAGAGTTTGTATTGAACCAAGAATACTACAAACATTCTATACCTTGCAACGTATACAGGTGCAAGAGAATGGCGAGTTATTTTAAGTTATTTCTGTTGATTCGCAAATTTCATTGTTTAAACCAGAATCAGGTTCTCAATACAAGGATCGTTCTAATAGATTAAAGAGAATAAACCATTTTTTTACCATTTTTTACCATAGTATACGAGCCGTATCAGAATATACGGCCCGTATACAATCATCGTATACATTGTATACGATCGGTAAATTTGTTTTTTACCGAGAGTATACGGCCGTATAAACGGTATACGGCCCGTATACATATGGTAAAAAATGGTAAAAAAATTTCTTTATTTCCTTTTTTTAGTTGCTTCTCTTGTTAAGTTTCTAAACCAACCGAAATCCACAAATTCCAACAGTTTCTTTGTGGATTCCGTCCGGTTTCCAAACTCGGTCATTCCCTGTGATACATGAACGTTGTATTCTTGTCTTTCAGAAGAGTGCTGTAATAGAGAAATCATCCTATGTCTTTTATCAACCGAAGAGGCAGCAAGGACAGATAATACTTCATTTGTCGAGAAACCATACTGTCAAGAAACTAACATCTTTTAATACTTCATTGCGTATGTGCTTGTGCTGTAGAAACCGGTGATTAATTTGTGTATCTAAATCAGGTTCTCTGCCTTAGATCGGTCATTCCTTGTGATACATGAACGTTGTATTCTTGTCTTTCAAGACAAGGATCGTTGGAAGGATTGTAGTAGCAGGACATTGGTACCACTGTGAAAATTGCATTAGGAGGGGAGAGGGTCTGATACAATAAGGATGTTGGGAATTAAACGCATGTACGTGACAAAATAAGGATGTTCGCATAAACATATATTCGTTTCATAACCTCCTCCTATAAATCAACCAAAACTGACAAAGAGCCTGTATTAAAAGCCATCCTATGTCTTTTACCAACCGAAGAGGCAGCAGAAGACGTGTCGAGTTCTTGCAACATTCACGAACCACAATGGACTCAGACTCATACTACTCACCCTCCCCTGAGGAAAAGTTTTCCCGACGACTCAACAAAATCCTGATAGAGAAAAAACATCAACAACCATTTTTTCTTTTCCTTCAATTTCGAGAACATTCTCCCTGTGTATGTGCTTGTGCTGTAGAAACCGGTGATGAATTTGTATACACAACTGAACATTAATTGATATTGTTTTAGACAACAACAGATAATGAACGGATTGTTGGTGGATAACGCAAACAAGTTCTCCACAGTTTGTTATTCAGATCTCTATTCGGTCATCTTTCCAAACTACAACACACGATAAGTTTAAACTTTTATAGTGTGTGATTTGACCAGGAAATGATTGGAGGTGAAGGTTCAGTGCACGAAAAGTTTCTTACGAAATGTACGTGACGAAACAAATATGTTGGGAATTAAACGCATGTCCGTAATCCCGCGTTGATAGCTTCCGTTTTATTCAGACTCCTTACAACTCTCATCAAATGCCTCACCCTTCCTTTTATTCTATAAATATTAAATAAAGAATAACATCATGCCCGTAATCCCGCGTTGATAGCTTCCGTTTTATTACAGTCATACGACACGTTTTCTTGTTCTTCAATCTTTGTTACTTGTTAATGTTTTATTTTTTTCTACTTTTAGAAAGTTTTGAGCACCTCACCACTCTAAAATATTTGAAAAATCAAAATTTCGTTCCATACGGGCCGTATATTAGTATACGGCCCGTATACACGTTCGTATACATTGTATACGACCAGGCAAACTTATTTACACATGGTGTATACGGGGCCGTATACGGTTATACGGCCCGTATAGAATAAAAACAAATAAAAACAACTGTCAAGTTGTTTTTATTCTATACGGGCCGTATAACAGTATACGGCCCCCGTATACACCATGTGTAAATAAGTTTTCCCATGTGTTAATATTAGGACCCTTTTTTTTAATTTTAATTTAGTTTTTTGTAATTTTAATTTTAAAATCAATATTTATGAACACGTAAACAGATCAAATTATCAATTTTCAATCAAAAATTAACATCCTTCTATGAACACGTAAACAGGATCAAAATATCAATTTTCAATCAAACATTAATATCCTTCTATTTCATTTTCATTTTATAGTAAATTTCATTTTTAGGACCATACCCCTTCAACATTTTAACCAATTCATTTGACTAGTCGGATCGGTTGAACCAACTATCGGGTATTGTGGTTGGATTAGAGTTCTATTTGTTTTATTTTGCTTTTATTCTTTTTTGTTACAAAATCTCATTTTCAGTCTATCAGGTTTGTACATTTTACTTTTAGCCTCGGTTTTTTTTTTTTTTATTGTCTTTCAGTTCAAGTTTTCTTTGTATAGATTTGAGTTTGTCAACGTTTTACGTCACGTGATGGTATAAATTTGCGTTTTTTGTTTTACGATTCTTTTTGGTTTTGGTCGACGTTTGCTTAATCCTTAGCACGGTTTTACGACCCTTGCGCCTGCAACGCATGGGTTAAACACTAGTTCATAAATAATTCAGATTTTACGTTTGTTTATTCCATGATTCTTTTTTGTTAACATTGCAAATCCATAATACATTATAAATAAATATGGATTAGTTCCATATTAATTTTAAGTTATTTATGACATGGTCTGGTTTTTAACTTGATTCGGTTAGCAAACAAATAAAATGATTGTTTGAATGACTTGTACACCTATAAAAAAAACATAAATGTTAGCATCACATGATTTCACCCTTTTTATATCCATTTTGATTTGGTTTTGAGTTTTCCAGGATTTTGATTTGTTTCTAGATATTGTGGTTTTGCGAGTTTCATTATAATTGAAGAGGATAGAAGATAGCATTTAAGATGAAAGATATTGAAACAAAGATGTTGATTGAAGAAGATAGAAGATAACATTTAAGATGAAAGCTTTTTTTTAACGGCCAACAGAATCAATCCCGAGCACTCTCGAGGCACCCACTGGATAAACGGAGTACTCTGAGAGTAAACCGAGTCCACCACCAATTCCAGGGAAAACCCGGTAACCCACCCGTCCGTAGGCACGACAGTAGAATTACCGGTAAAACCCGTTTGGCTCAAGGATCCAACCCAGGTTTCCCTGGGTCTCCTATCATTGCCCACCAGTGCATCACTCTACACCAAGTGGGAGTCGAACCTGCATATTAATTAAGGATAAAAACAAAGGAGATTAAGATGAATGATGATGAAGAATCTTAATTAAGAAGAGTCTTGGGGTGTTTGACATTGATAATCATATCATATACTAATTTTTTAATTAAAAAAAATTATAGTAATACACTATTTAAATTAAAGAGAATAATATGTTTGTTTTTATGGTGTATTTTTATTTATTTATTTTTAAATATTAACGTATGAAAAGTTATGAACTTATGAAAATTGTGTGAGTAATTGGTTTAAAAGTTAACAATATTTTTAAAAAATTGTATCATATGATTTAAAACTTGTATTACTTAAATTTTGGACGGGCCAAGCCAAGCAATGGGCCAGGACGAGTCAAGCCAAGCCCCACACCGAGTGGCCTAACATGTTTGTGATCTAAGACTAACTTAGTAACACTTTCATTTTTTTTTATATAGTTTTGTATGAAATGAAAACTGTTCATAAAAACTGCAGTATTAAAATCCAATTTGATTTATAATTAAATACAATAATACTAGATCGTATCTCAAAAGTCATCTAAAACGTTGGATACCATCTATTATATATAATAAATGAAAGTTATTTGGGCCACGTGTCACTTGATTAGGGCATCCTCAGTTCTCTTTTCCCGCCCAACAGTGCCATCTCCTTTTCCTTATATAAACTCTCTTCTCACTTCTCATCTTTGTTTACAAACCTTGGGTTCCTTCTCTCTCTATATTCAGGCGATTCAAATTCAAATTTCACAAACCCTGCAAATTTTTGAGATAATTCTTTCCATCCAAACCTTAATCTTCTTCCAGACGCCACCATAAAATCTTCTTTTGCTCATCGATTAGTTCATCAAAAGGTTTGTTCTTCTTTTTTTTAGTTGAAATACTTTCATGATTTCCTCTTATTTACACGAATCTTAATTTCTACTCGTAATCTAATCATATGGTTCCAGGGTTGTTGTCATCAAAGTTGAAATCCGCTTAGCTGAGGATAGATTTCTGCCATAAGCTAGTATGTTTGAATATGTTTAGAAATTAGCGTTTTTTTCTAGATGGTGATGATATGAGTATAACATCTGTTGTTTATTGATGTTTGAGTATGTTCAGCCATTATTCTTTCTGAAATTAGAGTTTCATTTCCAGTTCTCGAGGTATTATCTGTTTGTAACAGCAGTGGTTCAGCATCTACAGTGGATTCAACATCAGGTGTTTGCTATTATTGTTTGATGTTGTTTGCTATTGTTGTTTGCAGTTGAAGATATCTTAATTAAGGTAATAATTGTATTACATCCTGTTGAAAAATAGAATTGATAAATTTAGGGAAAGTGAGTTTGAAAGATAATAACCCAACAGTGGAGCATTTCATTCTACAGGTTCCATAAATTATGATGATGAAGATATCTTAATTAAGGTAATAATTGTATTACATCGTTTAAAGTATGTGTTTTTTGCTACTCCGATTTTCAATTTTGACATTTTTATTTTGAAGTGATATACTCTAATTCTCGGTTTATATTTCAGTCTAATCACAGTTGTTTGAAATTCATACAATCTGCTGCGGGTTATTATAGGTTTGTATTCAAAGAAGCATAAAGTTTAATTAAACACAAAGAAAGATTATTAAATTTATAGTTAAAATAATTTTTGCTTATGTCTAAATGATGATGATGATTATAATTGACTTGTGCAGAAGATGATGATGGAGAACCCACAGTAGTTCCCACTAAACGCAAGAAAGGATCTTCTATTGTTGTAAGATAAGATTTTATCTTACTAGAGAGTCTAGAGTAATGGTGTTTCCTGCCTTTTTTGTATTAAAAGAAGCATAAAGTTTGTTTTAAAGGAGCTCTTTATGAACAAAGACTGATGAGGCCTATCCACTGTTGAAGACAAGGTCCTGTTAAAGAGAAGCACTTTATGTACCTAGAGTTTGATTAATCAAAGGAAAACGACTGTTTAGTATCAGCAGTTGTTCGGCATCTACAAGGGATTCAAATTTAGTATTTAAGTATCGGTGGTTCTTATGTAACTTTAGTATTTAATTATCAGTGTTTCTTATGAGGTGTTTATATGTAACAGTATTTATCATAGCATGACATCTGTTTGATCTGTATTATAAATACAACAGTTGTTTGATCTTTATATTACTAAATAAAAATGTAGTATACTTGGATGTTAAATAAGTTCCTCATTATGATTATTTGGATATAATGTTTTTGTAATTCGTCTTTTTTTTTTAAAATAGATGTTTATGGGCAAATTTCTTTTTAAGGTTAAACATTTGTTTAACCTCAAACATGTTTTTACTATTTTAAATATCTTTGACCTTAAACAGATATTTGACCTTCAATATCAGTTGTTTGGAGTTAACAGATATTTAACCTTAAACAGATGTTCACTTTATGTACCTAGAGTTTGATTAATCAAAGGAAAACGACTGTTTAGTATCAGCAGTGGTTCGGCATCTACAAGGGATTCAAATATCTGATATTGAAGGTCAAATATCTGTTTAAGGTCAAAGATATTTAAAATAGTAAAAAATGATAGTTTCCATAAATCGTTAAAAGTCTGTTGGAACCACTGTTTTGGTTCAAACATCTTATTGTTAAATGTTATCCACTGCTGAGAGACAACCTCTGTTTCTTCATCAGTGTTTCAATCACTGTTGGCTATCCACTGATATTTAAAAATTAAAGTTAACATAAAAAATCAAAATAACTGTTGATGAAATTATGTTGCATATAAAATTACTAATTAATGGTAATTTTTTGAGCTTTGGACATCTTAAATATGGAAAATGGGAATTTCAAATTGACAGTTATTTTTTCTTAGATAAAGTTAAAATAAAAATTAGAAATATCATGATGACAATGGCCTTCAGATTCAGTAATTATTGACAATATTGTTAACTTTTCAAATTCAAAATATGCAAAATGCTAATTTAAATCACTGTTGGTTATCCACTGATAGTTAAAAAATTGTTACTGCTCAGATTTTTATTCTTCATATCCACTGATATTGACCATCATTGCTTTTACTAAAAAATATCCACTGCTCACGTTTTTATAATTGATGCGGTTAATTAATTATAGAATGAAATTATCAAATGAAAACTAGAATTGCAATGAAATTACCGTTTAACTTAATCGGTACATTCCAATGAGATAAGAGTTCCTCCAATATTGTTTTGGTCATAAAAATTTAAGTTATCATAAAAAATCAAAATAACTATTGATTAAATTTTGTTGCATATAAAATTAGTAATTAATGGTAATTTTTTGAGCTTTGTACAATTAAAATATGCAAAATGGGAATTTCAAATTGACAGTTAAAATTTTTTCTTAATTAAAGTTAAAATAAAAATTAGAAATGTCATGATAACAATGGCTTTCAAATCAATCAGTAATTATTGACAATATCGTTAACTTTTCAAATTCAAAATATGCAAAATATCTGTTAAAATCACTATTGGTTATCCACTGATAGTTAAAAAATTGTTACTGCTCAGATTTGAATTTGAATATCCACTGATATTGACCATCATTGCTTTTACTAAAAAATATCCACTGGTCATGTTTTTATAATTGATGCGGTTAATTAATTATAGAATGAAATTATCAAATGAAAACCTAGAATTGGAATGAAATTACCGTTTAACTTAATCGTTACCTTCCAATGAGATAAGAGTTCCTCCAATATTGTTTTGGTGATAAAAATTAATGTTAACATAAAAAATCAAAATAACTGTTGATTAAATTTTGTTGCATATAAAATTAGTAATTAATGGTAATTTTTTGATCTTTGTACATCTAAAATATGCAAAATGGGAATTTAAAATTGACAGTTACAATTTTTTCTTAGTTAAAGTTAAAATAAAAATTAGAAATGTCATGATTGACAATGGCTTTCAAATCAATCAGTAATTATTGACAATATCGTTAACTTTTCAAATTCAAAATATGTAAAATGGTAATTTAAATAACTGTTGGCAATACACTGATAGTTAAAAAATTGTCCACTGCTCACATTTTTATAATTGATGCGGTTAATTATTTATAGAATGAAATTATCTAATGAAAACTAGAATTACAATGAAATTACCGTTTAACCTAATCGTTACATTCCAGTGAGATAAGAGTTCCTCCAATATTGTTTTGTTTGATAAAAGTTAAAGTTAACATAAAAAATAAAAATAATTGTCGATTACATTTTGTTGCATATCAAATCAGTAATTAATGTTAATTTCTTGAGCTTTGGACATTGAAAATATGCAAACTGGGAATTTCAAATTCACGGTGTTTTTCTTTTAATTAAAGTTAAAATAAAAATTACAAATGTCATGATGACAATTGCTTTCAAATCAAATCAGTAATTACTGACAATATCCATAACTTTTGAAATTCAAAATATGCAAAATGGTAATTTAAAATTCAGGGGTATTCTCAAATAATACTTTCTAGCATATTTTAGATGCAAAATATGCAAAACAAGGTCACAACACCGCTAGCAACCACCAACACTAAAGTTGCGACGTGTTAATACGGATAAATTAGACCGAAACATAAAACATAGAAAATACTAACTAAGTCGAATTAGGACCCGTGCATCACGATGAACCTATCAAACGGAAAAAATAGACGACCATAAACTGTTGTATGATGTTGAGAGTTTCACGATTTTCATTCAAAGTTTTATGATACTTCAGTGTTTGTTCATTCATAGTGTTTAATTTAATCTATCATGGGTTTTCAAACATCTGTTGACCAAACGTCAAACATCTGTTCATCAAAAGTTAAATTGAGATTCACCAATAGTCAAATACATCTTGACCTTAAACAGATGTTTGGTTTAAGACCATTTGTTTAAGGCTAAAATCTATTTATGGCCAAATATCTGTTTAAGGTTAAACATTTATTTAACTCCAATATCAGTGTTTCAATTACTATTGGCTATCCGCTGTTAGATAAAAAACAACTACTGCTCACTTTTTGTTAGTTGACATCCATTGAATAAAAATGAAGTACACCTGGATGTTTATTAAGCTCCTCATTTTGTTTGTTTGGGTATAGTATTCTTGAAATTGGTCTTTTCTTGCAAACAGTTGTTTATGGGTCAACTTCTTTTTAATGTCAAACATTTGTTTAAGCGCAAACATGTGATTGTTAAATGTTATCCACTGCTGAAGGCCATCCTCTGTTTCTTCATAAACAATTGTTGACCACTGACTGACCAAACATCTGTGTTACATTTTGTTGGGTATCCACTGATAGTTAAAAAATAGTCACTGCTCCCCTTTTATTGTTGACATGCACTGAAATTTACAATCATTGGTTTTTTTAAAAATCATCCACTGCTCACATTTTTATTGTTGATGTGGTTAATTAATTATAGAATGATATTATTAAATGAATACTAGAATTACAATGATAGGTTAACTATATTATCTAATCGTTACATTTCAAAGAGATAAGAGTTCCTCGAATATTGTTTTGGTGATAAAAATTAAAGTTAAAATAAAAAATAAAAAAAACTGTTGTATAAAATCAGTGTTTTAACACACTGATGGCTATCCACTGCTAGCAAAAACTTACTTACTGTTCTCATTTGTGACTGTTGCAAACCACTGTTATTGTTCCATCAGTGGTTTCCTACCAACTGTCCTCCATTATCATCAGAGGTTGGCACGTGGACAGTACATAGCGGTAAGATCTATTAGTAACCGATGCCACGTCAGCATTCACTATTTCACCAAAAAAAACCCTGATCAAAACCCCCAAACAGTGTTTTTACTGTCGTATCGAATTCTAAATTCTTTTCTCAAAGCAGTTATCATCCATTTCTCTCAAAATCACTCATCCTCTTCATCGTCTTCTTCCTCTCGCAATCATAATCAAATCACGATGTCTCTCCCACGCAAATCCACACATAACTACTTAGGTCTACTTGAAAAACCCGGTCACACCAAAACCTTCAATTCCATCATTGATGTTCTGTCTTCTTCAAAGTACAAAACTTTGTTGACTTGTGATGCTCCGATCTACATGGATACCCAGCAAGAATTCTGGAAAAATGCTAAGTTGGAAACTAAGGATAAAAAGCCCTTAGCCATCAATTCTTCTATAAAGGACGTTCCAGTCACAATAACACCTCAAACCATTTCGGAAGTTTTTGAAGTCGATGATCTTAAAGGTAAAACATCTTTCCCTAAAGAAGAGTATCAAACGTTTTTCATTCAAATGGGTTATGAAGAGGAAATCAAAAAAGACACTTTAGAAAAAGGCAGTTTTCCTCCTGCCACAAGGTTTTCGTTTCATACCCTACTGATGTGTGTCTCAAACAAGACCACTGCTTTCAATGAAATCCCATTGAAGATTCAATATCTAGGTTATGCTATATTACATGGTGAAAATTTTAACTATTCCCAGGTAATCTTCAATTATCTTGTTAGAAATGTTAATAAAAAGGCGTTTTTGCTCTTTCCAAGGTTTTTAAGTTACTATTTTAAAAAGAAATTTTCAGAAGATAATGCCCATGTGCTTATCCAGGGTAATCCTTTTTCAATTAAGAGCCTCACTGCTGAAACCTTTACAAGAATGTCAAAACTTTCCAAAACACAAGCAGAGGTTCCTGAGCAGACTTCAGCATCTACCACTGCTCCTCAGGCACCTGCTGTTGAGCCCACTGCTCAAGGTGATGATAGCAATAAAACAACTGCTGTTAAACCCCCACCTAAAACCACCAAAAGACCAAAACAGAAAAAATCACAAAAGCCCCCCAAACCCAAAACAAAGGTAACTCTGGAAGATGAGATCCCAGAGCAACTACCAGTGACAAGACAAAAGTCACCAATAACCACTGCTGCTACTACCTCACAGCAGTTGGAAGAAAGATCTCAACCTGAGCCTCAAACTCCTCCTGCTTCTTCTAAAAAAGAGCAGGTTGTAATAATAGGGACACCAAATTATAATGCTCTGGAATCACTTGATTCCATCATCCACAGCCCACTGCCCGGGGCAAATTCGCTTTCTACACCTATCCTCACTTCTCAAATCCCCCCAGAAACAAAACTTTTGTTGGATGCAGTTGATTTAGCCTGGACACAAACCAGTTCTTCTCAAACACCTGTTAATGAGAATATACCTCAACAAGTGATTGGGTCTGGTGTCTCAATCATTGCTAACCCACCAATAACTGAGGAGGTTACACTGCAGGAAATACAAGTACTTCCTGTCAGTAGTTCAATTGGAGCAGCAACTACAGGTGTTGGATCCACTGATCTACACCTGGCTAGTTGTTTCATCAATAAGACTCCTCTGAAGGCAATTTCCTCTCCAGCAACTGTGATATCCGCTGCTGTCTTTGTTCCAACCCCTGGTTCTATTAAAAGGATCCCAATTGTTGAGGAAAGAAGTCCCCAGTACCAAGAAAAAGGGGCATCTGTGGATGACTTTTGGGAAACTTTCCCTAAGTCAACTGCTGATACAACCACTGCCAGTGGGAAATCAGATGATCCCATTAACTTGGGTGATGGTTTAATGTACAAGGAATTGAGGGAGAGGGTTAAGAAATTGGAAACTTCTGTTGCAGATATTAAGTCAATGCTCCAACAGTTGTTACAAGCCCAAAAGGCAACACCCACTGCAGCACCAGATACAACATCTGCTCCATCATCTGCTCCTACTCCCATTGAGCTTTTGAGTTTATTTCAACCTGTGCTTCACCAACAAAGGGCATATTCTGATCATCAACATGAAATACAGATTCAAAAGATCAGAAATATGATGGAAGCTAGGTTTATGGATACACAAGCAGACATAAAGGCATTGAAGGCCCACTCGCTGAAAACCACTAGTTCTGCTCCTCCTACTATCATCTTTGTGGACAACCCACCACCAGCTGATGCCAAAAAGTGGGAGAAAATGAAGCAGCTAAAGAAAAAGGGATATGAAGATGGTTTGTACATCGCACCAGACAAATCCACTATGCTTGCAGAGATACCTAAGCCAGATGGTACTAAAAAGGTTGATGTAACCACAAATGCCATTGCTGATGCAAAAGGAATGGTAAAAAGGGATATGGAGGCAAAGGATAAAGCAAGGTGGGAACAGGAGAAAAGAGTTTGTATGGAGAAGGATGAGCAGGGTGTTTCTGAGGCCAAGAATGAAGAAAATCCTGAGCCTAAAAGAAAACAGCCCACTAGAAAAGTGAAGGAACCCAAATCCACACCTCCCAAAAGCTCCACACATCAAACCTCAAAACGAGCAGATGTTAAAACATCTATTGTATCGACAACTGTAGGTACTTCAGTTGTTTCAACATATGTTACACCAACAATTTGCACCACTTCAACACAAATTCAATCCACTGCCTTACCACAAATCCCATTACCATCAAAAACATCCTCATTACTACCAACACCACCTGCAAAAAAGGAAAATACTTCAGGTGACACATCATCTGTTGTAATGGTAACAGTGGTTGAAACACCAGTTGTTTCAACAACTGTTAGTCAACCATCTACCACTCAAATCACTACCACTCAACGCACCAAAACACCACCAACCTCTCCAAAACATTAAAGGAGAAGGATCATTCTGAATGTTGATCCTTCAACACCGCAAACATCCACCCAACCATTGTCCCTTGTTACCATTCCCAATGTTGTCCCATTCTCTTCAGCACAAGTTTCAAATTCAAACACTGCCATTCTTCCTGCAGGAGTCCTGTATCCATTAGAACTGGAAGCAGTTAGAGAGGAGATCATATCCTTCTACTCTGAAGATGACCCTGCTAAAAGGAACTTGCCATCTGTTCAAGGATATCCAAGGCCTAATAACATTAATGAATACTTGAAGTTAAAGGCTCAACAAGCAGAGGATATATCCAAAAGAAATACACAAGGAAAATCTGACAGAGAGATTCAAACATTTTACCAACATTTGCTAACCCAAGTGAAAATTTTGGAGCAGTTTTCAAAAGATCTCTGTCAAAATTTATCAGAAAAAGCTGATGAAACTTTGAGGAAAGATTATATTGACTATATCATGGCTTACAAAACATACAAGGGAGAAAAGTACAAGTACAAAGAATGGACTATCAGTGAGCTAGAGAGTGAAACAGCCAGAATTCAAGATATGATCAAAAAGAAGGTGAAGCAGACTCCTCCTATCTGGGCAAAGTTTAAGAAAAATGTACCAGATAGGTCTCTGCAGCTGAAGAGAATGAAAGAAGAGTTAATAACAGCTAATTTTGGGTCAAAGAACCAAGTGTCAAGGTGGAAAGTGGATAAAGTTTTTTTCTCTTACAAAAAGCTGGAAGAATTAAGAAAGAAAGATCCTAATGTTCCCCAAAAGCCTGTTTACCCTGAAGCAGTGGTTCCAGCTAAGCCAAAAAAGCTACAAATCAGGAGATCCTAATACAGATTCGTTGGACTTTGAATTACAATTCAAAGGGCAAGTCAGGGAATTATTGATGAGGCAATAAAGATTCACAATGGAAATGTGATATTTGGGTTTGTGTTTTACAGTTTATAGCAGAGTTAAGATTACTAGGTGTGGTAATGTTTGCGGTTATATAAGAAATTTTATGTATTTGTGAATTTGGTAAGTAACTGAATTGACTTTGAAAGTCAAAGGTGAAAGAAACATGGTTGACTTCACTATTGGCATTGTTTGTTAATCTTGTTTTGTAGTAAAAATACTCTTTGAGCTTTTTTTTGAGCTGTTTAATTTGTTATCCTTTTAGTGAATTTTCTTTTTCAGTTGACCCATCTAATATAAAACACATGATTAAATCATATGGTCAAATTGTTAAGGGTCTTGATGATTTAAGTTGCTAATTGTGTGCCGTCTATTAGCTAATTATTTGTAATTTATGTTAACAGTGTTTATATTTTAACAGATGTTGACCAAAAGTCGAACAGATGTTGGCGAATAGTGAAACAGATGTTGACCTCAAGCAGATGTTTGGTTTGTGGCCAAATATCTCTTTATGAGCAAACATCTGTTTAACTTCAAACATTTGTTTAAGGCCAAACATATCTTTATTGGCAAATTCTGTTTATGGCCAAACATCTGTTTAAATCCAAACATCTGTTTAAGTCCAAACAACTGATATAGAACGCCAAACATTTGTTTAAGCCCCAACATCTGTTTAGGTCTAAACAGATGTTTAAATATCTGTTCAAAACACTGTTCAATCTAACATGGGTTTCCATGCATCTGTTGACTAAAAGTCAAACAGATTTTCAAACCACTGATTGACTTATCCAAATTTCTGTTGAATACTAAATGAGATGTTGACCAAAACTCAAACAGCGGTTGACCAAAAGTCAAACAGATGTTGACGAAAAAATGGGATTATCCGACCCGGTTACATGAGATATTTTTAAACTTCTAACATTTTAAAGATCCTCAGAAAATCTCAGTTCATTTCTCTCTCCACGTTTCTTTCTACACTTTCTCCAACAAAATCTGTCATCTTCTTCGATTTCTTCCGATCTTCATCAATATCATCTTGTATAATAATAAAGGTATTGTTAAATAATCTGATTTGTTTTGTATTTTTTATGTTTATTCTTTTAGTTATGAATTCTTTGGGCGATTATGGTTCTTGCTATTTAAATGAAGAAGTTGTAGTCGACGGTAGTGTATTCATGTATGTCCCTGTTTTTTTTTCAATCCATTGTTGGTTATGATTGTGTTTATTGTTGCGGCTTATACTTGAACAATTTTTGATAGTCCTAATTTTTTTGAATATCCGATTAATATGTAGTTATTATGCATGTTATGATAGACATATATGTTTCTAAAAAAAGTGATTTGCATTTCCTGTATCTACCATTTGTGTTATCTATTGTTGATTTTATTGGATTTCACTTTGCTCATGTATTTATCTTATTCTGATTTATGATATACCATCTGATGTATTCTCATGTGTATTTAAAAAAGTTGAATTTATTTTGATTAGTTCTTGGTATACTGTTTTTAAGTTTTTCTTTTGAATAGACACAAGTCACTATCCTGTTTTTCTATTCAATTTATACAGCTGTTGATCGTTCTTGTATATTTGTGATACTTAATCGGAAAAGTAGGTTTTAAGTTTTAATTATATGATTTGATGTAAAAATATATATATATTTCGATATGATAAGAAATTACATGTATTCTCACCTTTTTGATGTTGTCTATTGTTATTTTGATATATATTAGTTGTATCATCTTTTATTTAGATGTATTGCATACCTTAATGGATTGTATTCATTTGTTTCTTAATGTTATTGATTTTGATTATATATGATTGATACTGTTACAGTTTTATGTGAGAATGGTTTATGGATTTCCGTGTTACCTTCAAAGCAGTAAAAGGAAATGTTTGGTTAGTAGTTTTATCCGATCTTAGTTTAACACTTAATTTTAATTTTTTGGTATGATAATTAGCAATAAAAGTGTTTCTTTTATTTATGCTTAGATTTTGCCAAAACAGTATCAAAATTGGATTCAACAGTTTAATTATCCAATTGGAAATACAAATATCCGAACCACAGCCGGAAATGTTTTTAAAGTCAAGATCTATCCCCTAAGCAATGGCAGATATTATTTTTATAATGGTTGGTGTCAATTGGTAGACAGTTTGAAAATACCTTCAGATTCATGGTTGATATTTCATTATGAAGAAGCTTTACAAAGTTTCAGAATATTGTATTTTTATCAAGACATTGCTCTTTCTCCTTGTGAAGAGTTTTACTACAAACCATCTGGTAACGAAGATTATGTGGTATGTAACTTCGAATATTATTCATCATGTAATTTTATTGGAGATACAATTGTTTATTTGTTGTGTTTTATTTTTTTACTTAATTTTCTGATATATTTTTACTAATGTACTATATAATGTGTTTTATTCTGATTGTAGAGTAATAATCGTTCTTTTGTTCATCACAAGATGTTAAACACTATTCCTTCATATCCGGTCGTTATTAAAGGATCTGAAAACCAGAACTGGTCTGTAGGGGTGGAAGATATCAACAATGAACTTTACATAATTACCGGATGCAAGGAGATAAAGAATGACTTGTCATTAACTGCTGATCATCTCATTGTCTTTGAGATGATAGATCTTCAGACTTTTCATATCACGGTTTTCAATTGTGCTACCTGTGATTTAGTGCTTCCACCTGAGGTTTGTGCTGTTGTTAAACAAAAGGTGATAGAAGAGATTGTGTTGAGTTCAGATAGTGAAGCTGTACAGGACGTCGTTGATGTCAATAATAGTGGTATGGTTGTTGGGAATGAAGATGATCAGATCGTACCTCTTTCTTTCCGCGTGGACGGTCATTTTGTAAGTTTGTGATGATGAGTTTACTAATATATAATACTTTAGTCAGATTTTAAAGATGTGTTAATTCTTTGTTTATTGAATTGTTCGTTGTTTGTTACAGCACCTTTTTAAAAAACAGGCTGAAGATCTTGGACTGAATCGTAAGATGGGTTTGAAGATTGTGGACGTGGCAGGTGATGTTTGGAATATTCAAGCTGCTATAGGTTCATCTCGAGGTCAACCAAGATATTATCTGCAAGGAATAAGAAAGTTTGTGAGAGATAAAGGCATGGTTTCAGGTCAAGCATTTACACTTAACCTTGTGAAAGGTAAAAAGTTTTTTATGTTCGGATGAATGTTTGTGGTTTGAAGAAGGCAAATGCAGAAGCATACATTGAACTAAATTTTCGGGTTGTAGTTGTTTGCTTTTCGAAACTGATACTAGACTTGTTTGTTTAGTTTTGAAGTTGTGATTCTAAAACTATATATGTACATGTAAATTATTAGCTCCATGTCTAACGGAAACAATGTGGAGTTGTGAACTAAAAACAATATACTCCGTTTTACTTTTGGTCAACATCTGATTGACTTTTGGTCGTATTAATAACAGTATAAGATGGTTGATGTAATGTGGTCGTATTAATAACCAATGGTAATTAATTAATCTAAATAACTTTCCCGAGCCCGGGAAGCAATCCCGGGTAAAAACCTAGTATATAATAAATGAAAGTTATTTGGGCCACGTGTCACTTGATTAGGGCATCCTCAGTTCTCTTTTCCTGCCCAACAGTGCCATCTCCTTTTCCTTATATAATATCTCTTCTCACTTCTAATCTTTGTTTACAAACCTTGGGTTCTTTCTCTCTCTATATTCAGGCGATTCAAATTCAAATTTCACAAACCCTGCAAATTATTGAGATAATTCTTTCCATCCAAACCTTAATCTTTTTCAGACGCCACCATAAAATCTTCTTTTGTTCATCGATTACTTCATCAAAAGGTTTGTTCTTTTTTTTAGTTGAAATACTTTCATGATTTCCTCTTATTTACACTAATCCTAATTTCTACTAGTAATCTAATCATATGGTTCCAGGGTTGTTGTCATCAAAGTTGAAATCCGCTTAGCTGCGGATAGATTTCTGCCATAAGCTGGTATGTTTGAATATGTTTTGAAATTAGCGTTTTTTTCTAGATGGTGATGATATGATTATAACATCTGTTGATTATTGATGTTTGAGTATGTTCAGCCATTATTCTTTCTGAAATTAGAGTTTCATTTCCAGTTCTCGAGGTATTATCTGTTTGTAACAGCAGTGGTTTAGCATCTACAGTGGATTCAACATCAGGTGTTTGCTATTATTGTTTGATGTTGTTTGCTATTATTGTCTGATGTTGTTTGCTATTATTGTTTGATGTTGTTTGCTATTGTTGTTTGCAGTTGAAGATATCTTAATTAAGGTAATAATTGTATTACATCCTGTTGAAAATTAGAATTGATAAATTTAGGGAAAGTGAGGTTGAAAGTTAATAACCCAACAGTGGAGCATTTCATTCTACAGGTTCCATAAATTAAGGGTATTCTCATATAATGATGATGATTGTTCCACGGTTGTTTCCAGTATTATTGTTCCAACATCGTTTAAAGTATGTGTTTTTTGCTACTCTGATTTTCAATTTTGAGTTTTTTATTTTGAAGTGATATACTCTAATTCTCGGTTTATATTTCAGTCTAATCACAGTTGTTTGAAATTCATACAATCTGCTGCGGGTTATTATAGGTTTGTATTCAAAGAAGCATAAAGTTTAATTAAACACAAAGAAAGATTATTAAATTTATAGTTAAAATAATTTTTGCTTATGTCTAAATGATGATGATGATTATAATTGGCTTGTGCAGAAGATGATGATGGAGAACCCACAGTAGTTCCTACTAAACGCAAGAAGGGATCTGCTATTGTTCTAAGATAAGATTTTATGTTACTAGAGTGTCTAGAGTAATGGTGTTTCCTACCTTTTTTGTATTAAAAGAAGCATACAGTTTGTTTTAAAGGAGCTCTTTATGAACAAAGACTGATGAGGCCTATCCACTGTTGAAGACAAGGTCCTGTTAAAGACAAGCACTTTATGTACCTAGAGTTTGATTAATCAAAGGAAAACGACTGTTTAGTATCAGCAGTGGTTCAGCATCTACAACGGATTCAAATTTAGTATTTAATTATCAGTGGTTCTTATGTAACTTTAGTATTTCATTATGAGTTTGTTTCATGTTGTAAGAATCAGTGAATTCTCAGATAATAGATTGCTTTGCCGGATTAGATTATGTGTTAAATTATAGTTCTTTAAGTGATTGTTTCGTTTTCTTGAATTCTATGTAATTTTGTAAAGAAGTACAATAACAAACAGTGGTTTTAACATCTGTTTGCAATTTGGTCAATAGTTAATGGAAACCCCTGTTAGGTTGAACAGTAGATGTTATTAACTTAAACATCTGTTCAGGAAAACGACTGTTTGCACTTTATGTACCTAGAGTTTGATTAATCAAAGGAAAACGACTGTTTAGTATCAGCAGTGGTTTAGCATCTACAACGGATTCAAATTTAGTATTTAATTATCAGTGGTTCTTATGTAACTTTAGTATTTCATTATGAGTTTGTTTCATGTTGTAAGAATCAGTGAATTCTTAGATAATAGATTGCTTTTCCCGATTAGATTATGTGTTAAGTTATAATTCTTTAAGTGTTTGTTTCGTTTTCTTGAATTCTATGTAATTTTGTAAAGAAGTACAATAACAAACAGTGGTTTTAACATATGTTTGCAATTTGGTCAATAGTTAATGGAAACCCCTGTTAGGTTGAACAGTAGATGTTATTAACTTAAACATATGTTCAGGGTTAAACAGATGTTTGGGCTTTAACAGATGTTTGGCTCTAAACCAAACATCTGTTTAAGGTCAACATCTATTTGAGTATTGGTCCTGTTGTGAAATTTGTTTGACCCAACAGTGGTTTTAAACCACCAGATAAACATCTCTTTATGTGCAAACACCTGTTTATGGTCAAACTTCTGTTTATGGGCAAACTTCTGTTTAAGGCGAAACAGAAGTTTCTTCAAAATCTGTTGACCATTGACTGACCAAACATCAGTGTTTAAAAAACTGTTGGGTATCCACTGATAGGAAAAATAGCCACTGCTCACTTTTTTTATTGTTGGCATCTATTGATATTGATCATCAGTGGTTTTCCTAAAAAACAGCCACTGCTCACTTTTTTGTTATTGATAGTATTAATTAGTGATAGATTGAAATTATCAAATAAAAACTAGAATTACAATGAAATTACCATTTTACCTCATCTTTACATACTAATGAGGTAAGATTTCCTCCAACATTGTTTTGATCATACAATTTAAAAAATTCTTTATAACTATTTGTTGGAAATCAAATCAGTAATTAATGCTAATTTCTTGAGCTTTGGACATTTAAAACATGCAAAATGTGAATTTCAAACTCACGGTTTAAAAATTAGAAAAGTCATCATGACAATGACAGTTGCTTTCAAATCATCATCAGTAATTACTGATAATATCAGTAATTACAGAAAAGTCATAATGGCAATTGACGTTCTCTCTTTTTTTTTCCTACTTTGCATAACAATTCAAATTCAAATATTTAATATTTAATATTTTAATAAAGGAGTATATAAGGATATAGGCGCTAATCTCCGATTACACTTCTTTGTTCGAATGCATCTTTCTGTTGACCATTGACTGACCAAACATCAGTGTTTAAAAAACTGTGGGGTATCCACTGATAGGAAAAATAGCCACTGCTCACTTTTTTTATTGTTGAGATCTATTGATATTGACCATCAGTGGTTTTCCTAAAAAACGGCCATTGCTCACTTTTTTGTTATTGATTGTTTTAGTTTAGTGATAGATTGAAATTATCAAATAAAAAGTAGAATTACAATAAAATTACCATTTTACCTCATCTTTACATACCAATGAGGTAAGATTTCAAACAACATTGTTTTGATCATAAAATTTAAAATTAAATTAAAAAGTAAAAAAATTTCTTTATAACTATTTGTTGCAAATCAAATCAGTAATTAATGTTAATTTCTTGAGCTTTGGACATTTAAAACATGCAAAATGTGAATTTCAAACTCACGGTTATTATGTTTTTAAAAATTAGAAAAGTCATCATGACAATGACAGTTGCTTTCAAACCATCATCAGTAACTACAGAAAAGTCATCATGAAAATTGACCTTCTCTCTCTTTTTTTTTTCCTACTTTGCATAACAATTCAAATATTTAATATTTTAATAAAGAGAGGATAAGGATATATACTACTGTGGATTACGTATAAACATCAGTTCCCAATAAATAAGATAATTTAATAATTATCAGTTCCCACATTCAAAATTGAAAATTCAAACCGTATATTCTAATCCTATAAATAAGATATAATTATCTACTATCACATTCAAATCTCGCTCGCTCATATATGTGTGCGTATATCTCTCTCTCAAATGCATCTTTCTCGTGATTTAGGCGCTAATCTCCGATTACACTTCTTTGTTCGAATGTTTGTTGAACATGTTATCGTTCCAGTATCATTGTTCCAACATCGTCGTTTCAATGAAGATTCCCATCACAAGTCAACCTTTCAATATGGATGTTGCAGTATCATTGTTGCAACATCGTGAAAAGTTGCGTTGTTCGATTTTCGTTAAATCGAAAGTCAGGTTTTCTTGTGTCAGGTTTGTCATTGGGATTTCTTCTTTTATAGAAAGTATGGATAGATTCTTGCAATATCTTGAAAACTTAGATGTGCTACAATAGTTGAGAAGAGACCTTTGCATTTTAGGTTTGTTTCTTGTTTGTGTTGTCAGTAATATAGAGTGCGGTGATAGAGACTTGCAGTTATAGGCGATGCTGAAGTACATACATCTAGAGGTTCAGCAATGGATGGAGTTGAAACTAAAGTTTCTTAATTCTTGCTGTTATTCTTAGATTTGAACTTTAATACTGTTTAGTATGTCATGTAATTATTGGACTTTTAGTTTTAAGGTCATGAATAAATTAATAAATTTTATTTTATGAATCTATGTTGTATTTTTTTTTTATTTACTGTTTTAGTAAGATTTAAATTATGTTGATGTTGAATTGTGTCTGAACATCTGTTTGGTAAGACAACAGAGGTTTAATAGTGTCAATGCTTCTTCTCAAAGGGTTATGTTGCGGTTATAACAGCTGATCATGCTAAGGACTGTTATAGTTAACAACTGCTCTTTATAAAGACTGATGTTCTTAATGGTTGATGAGGCCTATCCCCTGTTGAAGACAAAGCCATGTTAAAGACAAGCACTTATGTAGCTAAAGCCTGATCAACCAAAGGAAAACCACTGCTCAGTAGCAGCAGTGCTTCAGCATCTATAGTGGATTCAACTTTAGTATTGATGTACCAGTGTTTCTATGTTGTGTTATATTTTTATTTATTACTTAGTGTTTGAGTACGATTTAAATTATGTTGATGTTGAATTGTGTCTGAACATCTGTTTGATAAGACAACAGAGATTTAATAGTTTCAATGCTTCCTCTCAAAGGGTTATGTTGTGGTTATAACAGCTGATCATGCCAAGGACTGTTATAATTAACCACTGCTCCTTATAAATACTGATGTTCTTAAAGGCTGATGAGGCCTATCCACTGTTGAAGACAAAGCCATGTTAAAGACAAGCACTTATGTACCTAAAGCCTGATCAACGAAAGGAAAACCACTGCTCAGTAACAGCAGTGCTTCAGCATCTATAGTGGATTCAACTTTAGTATTTATGTACCAGTGTTTCTATGTTGTATTCTATTTTTATTTACTATTTAGTGTTTGAGTACGATTTAAATTATGTTGATGTTGAATTGTGTCTGAACATCTGTTTGATAAGACAACAGAGGTTTAATACTTTCAATGCTTCCTCTCAAAGAGGTTTTTGAGTCGTTATAACAGCAGATCATGCTAAGGACTGTTATAATTAACAACTGCTCCTTATAAATACTGATGTTCTTAAAGATTGATGAGGCCTATCCACTGTTGAAGACAAAGCCATGTTAAAGACAAGCACTTATGTTCCTAAAGCCTGATCAACGAAAGGAAAAACATTGCTCAGTAGCAGCAGTGCTTCAGCATCTATAGTGGATTCAACATCAGTATTTTATACTCTGTTAGATTGTTAAATTTCATATCATAGGGTTGTTTATATGTAACGGTATTTATCACATCACCCTAGCATGCTAACTGATTATATGTAATACTTTATTTAAAAAATCTCAACATTCATCTTAAAAATAGTTAAAATGAATTTTTTTTTATGAATTATAAGCATTAAAATGTTTTAAGGCTATCCACTGATAACTTAAAGTCTCCCACTGTTTTTCAGTGTAATCATTGCAACCACTGTTATTATTCCATCAGTGTCTTCATAAAACAACTGTGTTCCATTACTCATCAGGGGTTGGCTCCTGGACAGTTCATAGCCGTCAGATCTTTTGTAACCGCTGCCACGTCAGCATTCACTTTTCCTGCTATAAAACCCTGATCAAAACCCCCAATCAGGGTTTTAACTGTCGAATCGAATTCATTTTTCCTTTTTTAAAGCAGTTATCCTCCATTTCTCTCAAAATTCCTCATCGTCCTTCTTCCTCAAATGGCAAAATCACGGTCTTCATCAGTTAAAAGGAAATCCAGTCAAAAGGTCATACAAATTCGATACAAAGCTCCCCATAACTACTTGGGTCTCTTGACAAAACCAAGTAACACTGAAACGTTCAATTCCATCATAGATGCCCTTTCGTCTTCAAAATACAAAACTTTGTTGACTTCTGATGCTCCGATTTACTTGGCAACCCAGAGGGAATTTTGGAAAAATGCAAAACTTGAATATCAAGATAAAACACCCATAGCTATCAATTCCTCGATAAAGGGTGTTGATGTTAAAATCACACCACAAACCATTTCTGAGGTGTTTGAACTCAATGATCTTGAAGGTAAGACTTCTTTCCCTAAAATAGAGTATCAAACAGATTTTTTAGAAAGAGGGTATGCAAAGCAAATGAAAAAAAAAACACTTCGCAAAAAGGCAGTTTTCCCCCTGCCCCAAGGTTTTTGTTTCATACCCTCTTAATGTGTGTTTCTAATAAGACCACTGTTTTCAATGAAATTCCATTAAAGATCCAATACCTGGCATATGCTATCTTGCATGGGGAAAACTTTAACTATTCACAGGAGATCTTTAATGACTTGGTAAAAAATGTTGATAGCAAATCATTTTTACTATTTCCAAGGTTCCTAAGCTTTTATTTTCAAAAGAAATTTGGAAAGGATGATGCTCATGTACTCATCCAGGGTGAACCTTTTCAAATAAATGGCCTTACACCGTTAACATTTACAAGGCTATCAAAAGTGTCCAAAACACAAGCACAGGCTCCTGAGCAGACTTTAGCAGCTACCACTGCTCCTCAGGCACCTGCTGCTGAGCCCACTGCTCAAGGTGATCACAGCAGCAAAACAACTGCTGTGAAACCGACACCTAAATCCACCAAAAGACCAAGACAAAAGAAAACACAAAAGCCCCTCAAACCTAAAACAAAGGCAACTCTGGAAGATGAGATCCCAGAGCCACTGCCGGTGAAAACACAAAAGTCACCAGAAACCACTGCTGCTACTTCCTCACAGCAGATGGTAGAAATATCTCAACCTGAGCCTTAAACTCCTCCTGTTTCTTTTCAAAAAGAACAGGTTGTAAGAATAGGGACATCAAATTATGTTGCTTTGGACTCACTTGAATCCATCATCCCCAGCCCACTGCCCGGGGCAAATCCTCTTTCCACTCCCGTACTCACTGTTACAATTCCACCACAAACAAAACTTTTGTTGGATGCAGTTGATATAAATCAGATAGCAATCAGTTCCTCTCAACCCCCTATCACTGAGAGCATGCCACAGAAAGTGACTGTGTCTGAGCTCCCTATCATTGCTAACCCACCAACAACACCTGAGGAGGTTACACTGCAGGATGTACAAGTACTTCCTGTCAGTAGTTCAAGTGAAGCAGCTACTACAAGTGTTGAACCCACTGGTTTACACTTGGACAGTAGTTTCATTAATCAGACTTCCTTGAAGGCAATTTCTTCTATGGGAACCTTTCTAAATACTGGTGTGTATCCTGTATACACTGGTGAGCTTAGATTGGTAACCTCTGCTGAGGAAAGAAGTCCCCAGTTCCAAGAAAAAGGGGCAACAGGGGATGACTTTTGGGAAAGTCTCCCTCAGTCAACCACTGTTACAACCACCTCTGGTGGGAAATCAGATGATCCCATTAAATTGGATGATGGTTTAATGTACCGAGAATTGAGGGAGAGGCTTAACAAACTGGATACATCTATTGTAGAAATCAAAACCATACTGCAACAGTTGTTACAAAAACAGCAGGCACCACCTGCTCCCACTGACCTTTGGGCATTATTTCAACCTCTGCTTCACCAACAAAGAGCAAATGCTGATCAGAAACATGAAATTCAGCTTCAAAATATCAGAAATATAATGGAAGCCAGGTTCAAAGACACTCAGGCAGATATAAAAACCCTGAAGGCTCAATTTATGAACACCACTGGCACTGCTCCTCCCTCTATCATCTTTGTGGACAGCCCACCACCAAATAATGCCAAAAAGGCGGAGAAAATGAGGCAGTTGAAGAAAAAGGGATATGAAGATGGTCTGTACATTGCACCAGATAATTCAACAATGCTTGCACACATCCCTTTGCCAGATGGTTTCAAAAAGGTTGATGTAACCTTAAATGCCATTGCTGATGCAAAAGCAAGGGTGAAAAAGGATATGGAGGCAAAGGATAAAGGAAGGTTTGAACATGAGAAGAGAGTTTTTATGGAGATGAATGAACAGGGTACTTCTGAGCCAAAGGATCAAGAAAATTCTCAGCCCATAAGAAAGTCTACTAGAAAAATCATACAACCCAAAACCACACCTCCCAAATCCACAAAACAAACTCCCAAACCTTCCAAAAGCTCCACACATCAATCTTCGAAACCAACAGATGTTAAAACACATGTTGTATCAACAGTTGTTGCTTCTTCAGTGGTTTCAACATCTGTTATCCAAACTTTCACCACTACCACTTCAACACACACTACATCCACTGTCTTATCTCCATTACGAAAAATCCCTTCACCACCACCAATACCACCTGCTAAAAGGCAGAAGACAACAGTTGACACGTCATCCGTGGTAATGGCAACAGTGGTTGAAACCCCAGTTGTTTCAACAGTTGTTAGTCAAACACACACCATCACTACTCAAACACCCCAAACAAAACCATCATCACAAAACTCACCACCTGCCTTAAAGCAAAAGACAACTGTTGATACATCAACAGTGGTTGAGACACCAGTTGTTTCGACAACTGTTAGTCAATTACCTACCACTTTTAACAATCCTTCCCAAGCCATAATTCCGTTTGCTCCAAAACCTCAAATAGAAACACCTCCTCCTGAAAATGTGTATACTAGAAGAAAAAATCTTCAAGTGCATGATGATGATATACTAGCACCTGATCTTGTTTCATCTGTACCTTACAAAATCACCAAACCTGAATCTTTCATTCCTCCAAAATTGGTCAATCCAATCAAAGATCCAATAGCTCTTCAAGGATATGAGTCTGCAGATGGTACCCCAGCAGCTGCCAGTTATCCACTGGAACTCCATGCAGTAAAGAATGAAATGAGGCAGTTCTACACAGTTGATGATCCTTCAAAAAGGAAATTCCCTTCTCTGGTTGGTTTTAGAAATCCAAAAAACATGGATGAATATCTAAAACTAAAAGCTAGACAAGCTCAAATAATAGCTAGGGTTGAATGCGACGGAGAAAATGACAATGTGTATTCAAGTCATTATCAGTTTTTACTCACCAAAGTCAAGCTCATGGAAGACTATGCTAGAGATTTGAGTAAAGAAATGTCAAATTTACCACCAGAACCTGGCCTGCAAAAAGATGTGAGAAAAGACATTCTGGCATTGATCATGAGTGAGAAGTTCTACCCTGCCAAGGAAGAGCAATTCCAAGATTGGCCACTTGTTGGTCTCAAAGCAGAACTCAATAGAATTGAAAGAGTAAAAAGCGATCCAAGCATGAAAAGGTCAGCACCAAATTGGCGTAAATACAAAAAGGCTATTGATGATCTTACCTTGGAGTATAAAAGAAAGAAACAATAGTTGGTTGATGCAAAGGTTGCAACTGCCAAGGCCATAGCAAAATGGACAAGGCAGTACACTGATGAAGCTTATGAAAGGCTTAGAAAAAAGAGAGAAACAGATCCTAGCCTTCCAAAGAAGCCTGATTACAAAACTATTAACATGTCAAAGAAGCAGCTCCACAATTCTGAACTACTGTTCACATCATCAGATACCTCTGTCATTATGTTAAACCAAAGAAAGAGGCAAAAGTTGACTGATGCAGAAGAGAAAGAGCAAGAAGCTGTATATTTTAAACAGGCTATCAAGACAATGGCACTTGAAGATGACAGCTCAGCAAAGCTTCTACATACATTGGAATCCAACCACTGATGAAGCATAAAAATTGAACCTCAAACTACTGATGGGATCCAAGCATTGTTGAAGATCAAAGAATTGTCATTCAAGCTCTGATCACCCTTTGAAAATAGCACTGATCCTCAACATCAGTGCTTAGATTACAACAGTGGAATGAAGAATCAATGTTTATGTATCAGTAGTTTGAATATAATCAGTGTTTGTAGTGTCTGTTGTTATAGATTCAGTGTTTATGTTGAACATCTGATCTGATTTACTTTTGGTCAACATTTGTTTGAATTTTGGTCAACATCTTATTTTGTTAAGAAGTACAAGAACAAACATTTTTACAAAATCCCAAATCACCCCATCATTTAAGTGCATTGAAGTAAAATTGGAAATAATGTTATTCATGTGGTCCTGTTGTTGAATAGATCTAATTCCGTGATTTTAAGACAATGTTGTTGAATATAATAAGATGGTTGATGTAATGTGGTCGTATTAATAACAAATTGTAATTAATTAATCTAAATAACTTTCCCGAGCCCGGGAAGCAATCCCGGGTAAAAACCTAGTTATTGAAATATAAATAAATTAATAGATTGATTGATTGATTGGGTTAAAACTTAAATCAAAACATGGACAAAGTCAAATAAACTTGGAGTGCAACTATACTCCAACTGTATATTATATTCATTATTCATTCACATTTTTCATGCGTATAAAAGTTTGAAGTCAAGATTAAGAGGGTTTTTTAACTATTAAATATTTGACAGTAGGATTTTTTAAAAGCATCTCATTTTATAAAAGATTCTGCTTCTATATAGTATATAGTTATATTCTATTTTAAGGGTAGCGGCGCAGCTTGTTGCTCGCTTACCTGCGATATTGATGTAAAGCGCATTTTTTCAATTAAAATTAAAGTTAATAAAGATTACAAAGAGAAACATGAAAAAAAAAACAAATGATTAGTTTTTTTTTTTTTTTGAAGGGTGACTTTCTATGTACAGGACCTATCGGTCACCGGGTTCTTGTCAAAGACAATCCCCCGTCAGACCGTTGCGGACGCGATGTTCTATCGGGCCCCGGCCGCGAACGGGAACTGACCTTCGCCCGGAAACCATACTGCCCCCACACGGGTAAAGCCGCTGGGGTAACAGCTGGGTGAAAACCGGGTTGCCCTCCGGATCGAACCATGCCTCGGTAGGAGCGATCCATCATAGGGACGTCCCCAAATGCAGTGGGTGGGGATCGAACCCGGGTCTCCAAGGAAACCCAAAGTTCTTTACACCACTCCACCACCCAAAGTTCTTTCCACCACTCCACCACAAATGATTAGTTGAATAGGCATAAGAAAGCTACCTTGAAAAAAAAGGTAAGGTGCACATTGGATTAACATATTATGTCAATGTGGCCCACTTGGTTGAGACCAGTGCTTTGAAGGCCGGACCGGTCGAACTGGTGACCGCTGCTTTAGGCGGTCATGTTCAGGGTTTTGGACCCTGTATGTAGCCGGGGGTCGGACCGGTGGCCGGAGGTCAACCAGTGAACCGGTAAGACGTTCGATTTGATGACCGGTCCGGTTTTAAAAACATTGGTTGAGATACATATCTTTTAGAGGGAAGGTTAGAAAGTAGTTTTAGATAAAACAAAAGTAACAATTGCCATTAAAAAATATAAACAGAATAATATTGTAAATTATATTATGGTAAACAACTATATATACTACAAAATGTTATATTGTCTCAATATAACTTAAATATCTCTTGAGGCTGTGGACATTCCTTATATGATATCCACAACACTATGCCTTAGATATTTAATATCTAAAAATGATATCTTGATAAAACCTAACGATGGGAAATATAACTCTAGTTTACTTGAGTTAGCAATCAGATGTGTTTTAGTTTGTTATTTCAACTTTTTCGTTAATTCCCGCAAATAAAAACTTGTATCTCTTGATTTTAATAAGGATTATAATCGTCGAAAATGTGTGTTTTGTAAAATGAGGATCCAATCCTCGTTTCTAAACATATTCAAACCATTTTTGTTCGATTTGAAATCTTCAGTGGCTAACAATAAATTTGTTTCAAATATATTAAAACCATTTTTGTTCGATTTGAAATCTTCAGTGGCTAACAATAAATTTGTTTCAAATAAATAAAAAGAATATCGAAAGAAATCTCATTAAATTTAAACCATTTCTCAACAAAATCTTAAATCATGAATCAAACATAAAAGATAAAATCTGAACAAATCAAACTTATATTTATCTCAGACTTCAATCCAAAACAACCGATTATCCAATTTTATATAGAGGTGTTCAATCTTCAGTTTCAAACCGATTAAACTAAAAAGCAAACCAAATAACATTACATATTCACAGGAGGCCCCTGTGAATTTCCTTACAGACCCCATGGAAGGGAGATCTACATTGAGACCAGCGGACCTGCTCGTCTTTGGCTGGGCGGGAGGGAAACATGCTTGTGTAGATCTCACAGGAGTCTCTCCCTTAGCTGGGTTAAGGGAAAATGGGTTTGTAGCAGGACAAGCGGTAAAGAAAGCAGAATCTAAAAAAGTGGACAAACACGCTAAAGCATGTGCTGATAACCAACATGCATTTGTCCCCTTTGCCTTCGACACCTTTGGATCCCTGGCTCCAGAAGCTATCCGTTTGCTGACTAGGGTCCAACAGGTTGTCCACAGCAGTGGCTCATCAACAGGGGGCAGGGGTTTGTTTTTAATAGGCTAGGGTTTGCTATCTAGAAAGGGGTAGCGGCGCAGCTTGTTGCTCGCTTACCTGCGATATTGATGTAAAGTGCATTTTGTTAAAAAAATATTAACTGAATTAGGTTTTCGGTTTAAATCAAATATAAAATAATGGTTATTTAAGTTGTCATTTATAACAGTCCTACTACAATTTTACCCAAATCTTATTTAGCTCAATCAATTTTTTTTTAAATAAAAAAGTATACTCAAGATTATGAAAGTTTGGTTTTTCACATCAAAATGCACTTTACATCAATACCGTAGGTAAGCGAGCAACAAGTTTCGCCGCTACCCATTTCCGAATAGCAAACCCTAGCCTATTAAAGACAAACCCCTGCTCCCTGTTGATGAGCCATTGCTGTGGACAACCTGTTGGACCCTAGTCAGCAAACGGATAGCTTCTGGTGCTAGGGATCCAAAGGTGTCGAAGGCGAGGGGACAAATGCATGTTGGTTATCAGCACATGCTTTAGCGTGTTTATCCACCTTTTTTGATTATGCTTTCCTTACAGCTTGTCCTGCTACAAACCCGTTTTCCCTTAAACCAGCTAAGGGGGAGACTCCTATGAGATCTACACAAGCATGTTTCCCTCCCGCCCAGCCAAAGACAAGCAGGTCCGCTGGTCTCAATGTAGATCTCCCTTCCATGGGGTCTGTAAGTAAAATTCACAGGGGCCTCCTTCTTGGCAGAAATCCCTGCTCTCCTCAAGATGTCCCTCAAAACATCCCTCACTCAGTCATGCCGGTATTTGGAACCAGTGAGCTCCTTGCAATGAACAACATGCTCCTCGTATTTATCCATGCAGGCTTTACGGCAGATTGGGCAGGTTTCGTCTTCTGGATACATAGGGATCATCAGCCGGTATTTGAGGATAGCCCTGTACTCAACAACCGACATGCATTGCCCCAGCCCCTCAATCAAATGCAATATGTCAGAAACTCAAGATTATCAACTGAAAAGGATCTTTATTGCACTCGTAATCACAGTACATAGAACATAGTCATTACAGATTGACAATACAAAGTAATAAGCTATGTGATGATGAAAAAGACCTAACACTCTTACGAATAACTTGTAAGAGAAAAAGAAGATTGAAATGAATAATTGGTGAGCCTATATCGAACAAAGAGAGAAGCGATCCATTTATGGGGATCCCTCAATACCCAAAAGGAAATGATCTTTGACAGCCGATTGATATGCCTTAAAGGTTCCAGCCAAATACAGCCTGGACATAGGAACCGCAAGCCCTAGCGATACTTCTAGACAAGCAGCGAAGCAAGGAAAAGGCCCAGAACAGGAGCAACAGGAGGCCCAACAACGAGCAGTCCAAAGACAACGAGCAGCCCAGCATAGAACCTTGCAACAAACAATGAATAAATTAAAAATATAACAAAAAATAAAGAGTATTAAAACTGAGACATGTTAATGTCTTTAACACACCCCCCCCCCCTCAGTTTTAATACCAAAAGGATTAGAGAGACCTAAAAACTTACACATTTTTTGATGATCAGCTGGTTAAAGACCTTTAGTGAACAAATCTGCATACTGATCCAACGAAGAAACACCAACCGTTTTGACTATTCCAGACGCGATCTTTTCACGAAAGAAAAACAAGTCGATTTCAAAATTTTTAATTTTGTCATGAAAGACGGGATTTGCTGCTATGGACAACACAGTAGTGCTGTCACACTTTAACTCAATGGGCAATTTAACTTTGACTTGCAATTCTTGTAACACGTTTACCAACCACATTACCTCGCACAGAGCAGCGCACATAGATCTGTATTCTGCTTCAGCAGAGGATCTAGATACGACACTTTGTTTTTTGCTTTTCCCGGAAATTAAGGACTTTCCCAGAAATATACAAAAGCCTGTAACATATCTTCTACTATCAATACACTTTGCCCAATCTAAGTCAGCAAAAGCGGATAGCTCAAAACTATCACCCTTTTTAAGCATTAACCCAGCCCCAGGTGCCCCTTTCAAATACCTCAACAACTTGAAAGCAATTTGAGAGTGAGCCGAGGTTGGTTTATGCATATATTGAGAAAGAAAATGAACCGCATATGCTATGTCAGGTCTGGTATGGGATAAGTAAATTAGTTTCCCAACTAGCCTTTGATATTCATTGACATTAACAAAGTTAGTTTCTTCCTTTTTACACAAATTTGTAACCACGTAGTTTGGTTCAATAGGACATGAAGCAGGCTTACATCCACTCATACCGAACTCATTTAGCAAGTCCATACAATACTTCCTCTGAGATAGACATATCCCTTCCTTGGTTTTAATAACTTCAATTCCCATAAAAAATTTCAACAAACCCAAATCTTTAATTTTAAACTCGGATTGTAACAACTTTTTCACATTATCAATTTCTTGTTTGTTATTACCAGTTAAAATAATATCGTCCAGATACACTAACATAACAATGAACACATTATTATCAGATTTGGTAAACACAGAATAGTCACATTTTGACTGATAGAAACCAATTTTCAAGAGCACATTTGTAACACCCCGAAAACGGCTTTGGTAATCAAACCACGTTAATAGTAAAGACGGGTAAAATACCGTTAGTGGTAAAAATTTACCCGGTAAATATTAGGATTTAAATAATTAATCCTAATAATAAATAAAAAGTGAATAAAAGCTTTTATGAAATAAAAGCTTAGAAGACCCGAGTTAACGGGACCTAAAATAAACTTAGTCATAAATATTCCCGAACCCGCTAAGTTAACTAGAAATATAAAACCTAGTTAATAAGTGGGAATATTGTTGAAAGTAATTAGGTTGTAACCTAATTAATAACTAACCAAACACGAGGGACCAAAGCCGGGTAACTTGAAAATGGTATTATAAACTTAAAATAAAACACAAACACACACACAAGAGTGTGTGTGCGTGTGTGAGGATCGACCAGGAAGAGCTTTAGGGAGCTCAAACCCTAACTCCAACAAATCCATCAAATTGAAGGTCGAATCTGGCCCAAATCGGATGCATGAACACATATTAATGATCACCAAGTAGTGGGGATCACAAGGTATGTTGAATCTTATGATTTAGTGATACTTTGAAACTATGATGAACAATCATAATCGAAATTCTGGAATGAATGTTGAATCTATGAGTCTTATTGTGATGAAATCCATGTTTAGGAACAACCCTAGTTAATAATTTGATAAACTAGTGTTGAAAGATAGAAATTTGATGATGACCCATATGTGTGCTAAGTGGGTTTTATGACAAGAAGATGAACACTTGAATTAGAGTGTTAAATTGATGAATATTGATGTTATGATACTAGCACTAAGTGTAGTTCATGAACACTAGACATGAAAGTTTGAATTTTGATGTTAATCTTGGTGAAAATAACTAGTTATGAACTAGTTAGTAAATATGTAAAATGTATGCACATTAGGTGTTTGTTAAAATGCCTAAATGAGAACTAAGTGTTGATAATGTGCCTAATTGAGTCTTGTGAACTTGATAGTGCAATCATATGTGTTAATTAGTGATTTGACTTTTAAATAGTCAAACCGACCATTAATAAGATCGAATGGTAATTGTGATAGAAAATATGTAAGATGGAATAGTCATAATTAATGATGACTAATATAACCGTCTTACGAATTATGATGATAGTTTGACGCTTGACAAGCTAGGTGGAGGCTTGGATAGGAAGCGGGTCAAACGAAGCAAGAATGGCGGAAAAGCATAATTCGGATGCAAAGTAAGTATAGCTTACACTAGTCTTATATGTTAGAATACTCCCTTATCGTATTAGTTACGAAAAAGACAAATACATAATTGAGGTATGATGTTCCGACGTGTAAACGTACGGAACAAGGTAGTCAAGCACGACAAGAAACCATGTTGATGGTTTAAAAGGAATTAAATCGGTAATTCGATCATTTTATGAAAAATGGAAAATGAACCTTTGAATGGTTACCTTATAGGGTAAACCAAAACAAACAATAAGGGTAAAAAGGTAAATTGGTCATGCGTTGACCATAACTATTGGTTTTGAAAGACACTGTAAGGCGTAAGCCATAACAGGCTAAAAAGCGTTAAGAAAATCAATTAATAAGTGAAATGGCCACACGGTGTAAACCGAAGCGAGTCGTATAGATGAGATGGTAATAAATATCATCTCGCCAACATAATCGGTCACTTAGACCAAATGGGTCAAAAGGTGAAGATATCACCCTTTGACAATAGCGACTAATGATTATTGTCGAGCTATATTATTTCAGGTGTAAATGTCAAATTGGTGTTAGCAACGCTATGAATTAGCGGTTATAAAAGCAAGGTATTAAAAACGGGTCAATATATTGATCTGCGCCAGGTATGTGAAATAGGGTAACACTCATTTAGAACATATGGTTCAAGAGTGTTAAAAGAGGTCAAAACAGACATTTGGTTACTTGTTAGGTAAACCAAATGTTTTATGTAATGAACATGGCGTTTGGAAAGCTTAATGACTTTTCAAACATAATCATAGGTTAAAAGAGGGATTATGGGTCCAATATACTTTCAAAAGTCCTTCATTGTTAATTAAGGACTAAAATGGACCAAAACGCCCTTGGTGGCTAAATTGACCAAACAACCTTTAAAAGTTGTTTGGAAATGAGTTTTATGATTAAATGAATACTTAGATTAATTATAGAAGCAATTGAAAGCGATTTTAGGCTCGAAAGTGCTTAAGAACCCTTAACGGGTCAAAATAAGCATACGAGTGAAAACGGGTTTAAATTGTGTAATAAACCTATGATTAGAACCTAAAATTGTAGGTAATATTAAATTAAAGAGTTGTATGTGATATAGGAATCAAACAAATACGTTTGTTTGATAAAATGCGTAAACGGGTCAAATTTTGGTAAAAGAGTAATAAGCCGAAGACTTAAAGGTCTTAAATTTTGTTAAGCCGAATGTCGGATTTTAACTCCATATGATGGAGAATCAAATTACAAACATGTAGGAAGAAACGGTAGGTCAAACGGATAAGCGGATTGAAAGTTACGAATGTTTTCGTAACCAAAAACGGCAAAATTGGAAAAGCTGAATGCAGGTACCACCGTAAATTACGGTGCCACCGTAATTTACGGTGGAGCCTGAAAGTGTTACGCCAGTTTATTACTGGTTTACGGTGGCAACATAGAAAAAAACATGGGCTACCGTAAATTACGGTACCCACCGTAATTTACGGTGGACCTTGTCCAAAAATGCATTTTAATCAGTTTTGTTTTCCGGACTCGTTTAGATGCATTTTAATTACCATATGACTAAAGCATTTCATGTTTATGAAATGTAGGTACTTCTGGGATGCCGGAAGACGATCAAGCTCAGCGAAGAACCGAACACGATAAAAATACACGCTTCCGCACATTGCATCGTTGTAGATTTTAATCAACGAATTCGATCACGTTTTGTAGAATAACCTATGATTAGTAAAAGTTTTAACAAACCCGCATTTACGATGTATATCTAATCATTAATTATATGATTATTTTCCCAAGATATACGTTAAACCTTGATTTATAAGAACGGGTGTTACAACATTTACGAGTTTTTCATTCCACATTCGTGGAGCTTGTTTTAACCCGTATAAAGATTTATTTAATTTGCAAACTTTATTATGATGGCTGTCATTCAAACCGTCAGGTATAGACATGTAAACTTCCTCTTTTAGATTTCCATAAATAAAAGCATTATTAACATCTAGTTGATAGAGAGGCCAATCATTTTGAACAGATAGGCTGATTATGCATCTAATAGTTACCATTTTCACAACTGGTGAAAATGTTTCATCAAAATCTATGCCTTCTCTTTGATTAAACCCTTTAGCCACCAACCTAGCTTTATATCTCTCGACCTCTCCATTTGATTTATATTTAACCTTAAAGACCCACTTACAACCTATAGGTTTTCTCCCTTTAGGAAGTTCAACAACAGACCAAGTGTTACTTTCATGAAGGGCACTAAGCTCTTCATTCATTGCATTTACCCAATTACTATCCTTAATCGTTTCTTGATATGAACCAGGTTCAAGTATTTTATTAACATTAGAGGCAAAACACACAGAATCAGGAGACAAGTTAGCATAATTAACAACTCTCTCATACCCGAATTTAACCTTGCCTTCGACCACATAGTCACCAAATTTTTTTGGAATAGACACAGACCTAGTTGACTTCCTAGTGGTGGTATGGGTACCCTCAGGAAGGTTTGATTCTTCATTGCTATTACTGTACTCAACCCTCACAGAATTAGGTTCAGGTTCATCCACTTGTTGATCGCCAGCCATGTCATCACTAGAGGATGACTGCTGAGTATCAACATGAGGTGTTGAATCATTTGAACTACTGTGTTGCTGAGTCACAGCAGCTGAATCAGTTTCCACCTTCTCATCATCATTGGGATTTATGTCACTTGAAGAATCATAAAGATCAAAAAAGTTTAAGTTATTTAAAAATTCAGTGTTGTCTAGATCGGATTCTGAAAACAACTTAGTTTTATAAGGAAAAACATTTTCATGAAAGCTGACATCCCTAGAGAAGGTAAATTTCTTTTGATCTAGACTCCAAACTTTGTAACCCTTTTTTAAATTTGAATACCCCATAAAAATGCATTTTTCAGCTTTTTCATCAAGTTTGTCAGGATTATTTAAAACAGTAAAGAAGCATAAGCAACCAAAAATCTTCAAGTGACTAAGGTGCTGTTTGTTTTTGCAGACAAAAAATGTCTGTAGTCTGATTTCAGCTGATTTTATGTCTGCAACTGAAGATGTGGTCTGAAGGTCTGCAAACTGAAAATATAATACTGTTTGTTTTATAAACTGGATATCGTCTGTATAAGCTGAAAATTATTTATCATAATTATCACAATTGATAAAAGTCATTTAACATTCAACTTACATAAATAAAAAAAAAAAAAAAAAGCTTTTCACAATCTGAAAAGAGATGGGGACAATCACTTCAAATCCGGTACAAATTGCCAACGTGATTTGGGGTAACCTGTGAAACACTTCAATAAACAAACAAACAAAGTATATTTCAAGATTATAAAGTAATTTACCCCTAAGTTTTCAAAGAAAAACACCAAAATAAACTACCTGAAACAAAGGGTTTGAATTCAAGGGTTCCACCAATTGATGATCATCTATGGAAGATACCCATTTCAAATGATTGATGAGAGGAGAGGAGAAGAGATGTATGGCGGCGAGAGGAGAAGAGCTAGGGTGGCCGGAGCAGATCTGTGGCGGCGGCCGGAGCAGATCTATGGCAGCGGGAGGAGAAGGGAGTGAGTTCGTCTGATTTTGGGGAGTGGATATTTGAAGATCTGATTTGTTTTGAAGATGTTGATGTGAGCTTCTTTTTTAAGCTAATAAAAGCCATTTTCAGATCTTCTTTTAAAAAAAAAACAAACAGTCTTCAAGGCCTTATGTCTGCCCGCCTACAGACATAAGCTCCTTGCAGACGTTTTAAGCAAAAACAAACAGCCCCTAAGAGAAGGTTCAAATCCAAAAAGTAACTCATAAGGAGTTTTACCATTTAGCACAGAAGAAGGTGTCCTGTTAATTAAGTACGAAGCAGTGAGAACACATTCAGACCAGAATTTTAAAGGGACACCTGACTGAAACAATAGAGCTCTAGTAACATTGAGTAAATGTCTATGCTTTCTCTCAACAATACCATTTTGTTGAGGAGTGTAAGCACAAGATGTTTGGTGAATGATCCCATGTGACTTAACAAAGGTGGACATTTGAGAGTTAACAAATTCAGTTCCGTTATCACTCCTAAAAACCTTAATATTTACTTCAAATTGAGTTTTCACAAGATTATAAAAGCTTTGAATGTTTTCAAAAACTTCAACTTTAGATTTCATCAGGTAAACCCAAACGGACCTGGAATAATCATCTACAATGGTGAGAAAATATTTAAAACCTTCTATGATTGGGACCTTATAGGGACCCTACACATCTAAGTGAATTAAGTCACCTACTTTAGAGGTTTTGTGTTCACTTAAAGGAAAAGGGACTCTGTGTTGTTTTGCTTTATGACAGACTTCACAGGGATCAATATTATTTTTATCAGGTTTAAGATTTAAAACATTTAAGGCTCGATCAGCGGGATGACCAAGTCTTGAGTGCCAGAGCTTTATAGTTTCAGCTTTATTAAAACAGGCAATCACAGAATTGAAAGAATTACCACAGAAATAAAGACCATCAGTTTGTCACCAGGGTTTTCTTTAAGTACAAATCCTGAATATAACAAGTATCTTCATCAAAACACAACCCTAAGTTGATTATCCTTTGCTAATTTATGCATAGAGATTAAGTTGACACAATATTCGGGGACCACAAAGACATCTCTTAAGATAACAGAGTTGGATAACTTGTAGCACCCTATTATAGTGACTTTGGAATCAGTACCATTAGGGTGTTTGATTGCTATATTATAATCAGACACATCAATTTTATTAAACATTTTTTCACTTGACATCATCATGTGCTGATTAGCACCAGAATCAATAATCCAACACATATTACCTTGGGACCAGGTTTTACTATTAAAACAATAAAATCTCTTGTAGCAATCTAAAGAAGAGAACACATTATGGCATTTACCTCCAACATTTGTCTTAGGCCCATCATCAGTCCTTTTGTCATTAAGCAAGTCTAGAAGTTTAGTGAACTGATCTGAGGTAAGAGAGTTCAAAGAGTTGCTAACAGATTTGTCACTAACAGAATTATTCACATAATTATTAGACTTAGACCACTGACTATTGGTTTGACTAGATTTAGACCTGTAATTTAGAGGATACCCATGAAGCTCAAAGAACTTATCAATAGTATGACCAACCTTGTTACAATGAGTGCACTTCAAGTTGGGATTAGGACCTTTGTTAAACCTCTTTTTGTTATCACTAAACTGATTTGTTTTTGCAGCAAAGCCAACATTAGGCATTTTAAAACTACTGTTTGAACCCCTATGTGACTCTTCCCTAGATATAATTGAAAAGGCAGTTTTAATAGATGGAAGAGGATCCCTGGTTAATAGATTAGTTCTAACAGGTTGGTAAACATCATCTAATTTCATCAAGAATTGCATAAGTTTTATTAACTGATTAAACTCATTGAACTTGGTAGAAGCATTACACGTGCAAGATGGTAACTGAAGCATAGCATCAAATTGTTTCCACGTAGTATTTATCCTATGATAATATTCAGACACACTGGAACCATTTTGACTAACAGAGTTAATTTTCTGATATAACCCAAACACTACAGAACCATCAACCTTATCATATGTCTCCTTAAGATCATTCCAAACTTCAGAAGCAAGTTTGGAATACACTTGACCAACATATATCTCATCAGAAACAGAATTCAGAATCCAGGTTAAAACAATAGAGTTGCATCTTTCCCATTGACTGGCTAAGACATCATTAGACTCAGATTTAACACATGTTCCATCAACAAATCCTAATTTGTTTTTAGCCATTAAAGCAAGTTTTATAGCATTCGACCATACCACATAATTCTCAGTACCTTTTAACTTGATATTGACGATAGACAGATTACTGGAGTCACTAGCATGCAAATACTAAGGATCACTAGCATCAAGTTTACTTATTAAGGTAACAGAGGGCTCCGTTTTGTCATTCATGATCACACACAAACGAAACAGAATCAGGACAATCCAGAACAATTAGACAGCAATCAAGTAAGCAAAGAATACTTAGCAGAAAAATAATGAACAGAACCAACCAAGTAACTCAAGAATCATAAAACAACAAAAAATAACGGTGAAGCTACACCAGTGTTCCAGATCGTTGGTTCATCACTCAAGGTGCCAACGCAGGTCTTAGTGTAGGAGCCACCTAAACCTTTAGGCACACAAGGAACAATCTCACCGAGAGGGGTTCCCAAGTTAGGGTTCGCCAAATAAGGATCACAACCTATAACCTTCACTTAGGGTTATATGACTGTGAGCAGAGAAGGATAAGCAATCCGGAGATAACACCCCTGATGAATCACGAGCAACAGGACCTTTGACCGAAAGTAACAGCCCCTGAAGCAGGGCAGTCACACCTCTGATTGCAGGAGAACAGAGTCACCAATACCTGAATCCGAATTAGCAAGCCCTAGATTTGATCCGGATCTCGCAGATGAACAACGCTGATGAACCACACTCCAGAGATACGCAGCGGAAGGTAATCAGAGCACCAGATCAGCCTTGGAGCTCTGATACCATGTCAGAAACTCAAGATTGTCAACTGAAAAGGATCTTTATTGCACTCGTAATCACAGTACATAGAACATAGTCATCACAGATTGACAATACAAAGTAATAAGCTATGTGATGATGCAAAAGACCTAACACTCTTACGAATAACTTGTAAGAGAAGAAGAAGATTGAAAGGAATAATTGGTGAGCCTATATCGAACAAAGAGAGCAGCGATCCATTTATGGGGATCCCTCAATACCCAAAAGGAAATGATCTTTGACAGCCGATTGATATGCCTTAAAGGTTCCAGCCAAATACAGCCTGGACATAGGAACCGCAAGCCCTAGAGATACTTCTAGACAAGCAGCGAAGCAAGGAAAAGGCCCAGAACAGGAGCAACAGGAGGCCCAGCAACAACCAGTCCAAAGACAACGAGCAACCCAGCATAGAACCTTGCAACAAACAATGAATAAATTAAAAATATAACAAAAAATAAAGAGTATTAAAACTGAGACATGTTAATGTCTTTAACACAATAACAAAAAAATGTTTGTTGTTTTTTTTTTCCGATCGAAACCGAAAACCAAACCAAATTCCAATTTGATCTTCCGTTCGTTCTTAACCACCCAATGTCGGTCCTTGTCGGTTTTCGATCAGAAGGATCCTTCAAACCGAATAAACTGAAAGGCGAAAACCAACCCTACCATACACCCTAATCTTATCATCCAAAACAATTAACCAAAGATTAACACTGTGTTCCCGAGTTTCATTAAATGAGAGAAAAGAAAAGATTTGGAAAGAAATAATTTTTAGTTGTGTTCCAGAGTTTCATTAAAGGAGAGAAAAGAAGAGAAACTGAGAGATTTTTTGCCTAAAATTAATCTTTCCAATTTGGAAAGAAACGGAGAGAAAGAAAAGAAAAGGAGAGAATCCTCTCTTTTCTCTGCTTAACTTAACTCGGGAACACAGTCTAAGCATTCCCCACCTTTTTAGTGGAGTAGAAGAGAAATGTGATACTTGTTAAATCTTGATAGGGGTCAAACGTGTTAGGCGGTCGATAAAGAAACTATGTCTTTCTTACCACAAATCATATTATTAAACTATTAAATTAATCATTAATCACCATTTTTTTAATTAATTACTCATTATTTTATTAGTCACCAACAAAATAATATCATCATTCATCACCTGCTTTCCACTTTCTTCATCCTCCTCCTCACGATCTACATTTTCTCTATAATATTCCATCATTATTCATCTTTTATCACTCTCATCGTGTTTCACTCTCCAAAGCACAAATTCATACATAAAAATCTCATCTTTATCTTTCTTTTTCCCCAACTACTCCCTCAATCTTCGCTTGTTTGTCCCCCACAAGCAATCAAATTCGAACCCACATTAAAAATCTTATCTTTTTCTTAATTAGCTTTGTGGGTGCTCTTAAATTTGTATTTTTAGTAGCTATATAGTTCTCTAAAAGTATTTTACCCAAATTTAAAACCTGGGTTTTTTTGTATTTTGTAAAAAAAGATTCTTAATTTGGGTGTTTCTTGATTTTGCAGTGTGTATTCAGCTGCTGATTTTGATGCAGGTTTTTGGGTTTGTTTTGAAATTCATCATCTAGGTTTTTTTTAAACCTTAATTTGAGGATTAATTAGGTTTCTTGTATTTTATATATACAAAAAGAATCTTGATTTGGATGTTTTTTTTTTTTTTTTTTTTTGATTCTGTATAGTTTTTATTTAGTTGCTGGTCTTGAGGCAAGTTTTAGGGTGGATTTAAAATATATCAAATTTGAGGTTTAAATAATGTGTATGTGAATCTGACCTGGGTTTTTTTTATATTTTATAAAAAAAAAAAGAATCTTTATTTGGGTGTTTCTTGATTCTGTAAAGTGTGTATTCAGTTGCTGATTTTGATGCAAGTTTTCAGGTTGTTTTTGAAATTTGTCAACTAGGGTTTAGGTTTTTTGCACATCTTAATTTGAGGTTTAAATTAAGTTATCAAGTTTATGTGAATCTGAACTGGTGTTCAGAGCTAATTTAAGAAAGAATCATGGATCATGTTGTTGGAGGAAAGTTTAAACTTGGAAGGAAGATTGGGAGTGGATCTTTTGGTGAACTTTTTTTGGGTACTTCTTGAATTACTGCTGTCATATCTTTATATTTATATTTATCTTTTTTTTTGTTTTTTTAATATAGTTAGTTGATTGGATTTTTTTTGATGATGTGCAGGTGTTAATATTCAGAGTGGTGAAGAAGTTGCTATTAAGCTGGTATGGCCTTCTTTTCTTTTTGATGATTTTGAAGCTTCTGATTGTTTAAGTTATTGATAGACTGATCACACCATATTTTTTTTTTTTTTTTTTTTTTTTTGCAAATAAACCATTAGGGTAAATTACTTTTTGAGTTCCTGTGTTTTAGTGGTTTTAACTATTTGAGTCCAAAAGCAAAAAGTTTAACGACCTGAGTCCCTATAAGCATTTTCTTTAACCATTTGAGTCCTTTTGAGTCCAAATTTTAACTTTTTGAGTCCAATTTTTTGGACTCAAATCGTTATAAAATGAACAAAATTGGACTCAAAACGTTATAAAATAAATGGTTAGGGACTCAGGGCGTTAAACTTTTTGATTTTGGACTCAAATGGTTAAAACTTAAAACCACTAAAACACATGGACTCAAAAAGTAATTTACTCAAACCATTATTATTGTGAAAAATCCAAAAAAGCTTGACACTTTTTGTGGAAAACTAAATATAGAACACAACTCTGTTTTTCTGTTATGTTTTGTAGATTATTGTAACTTGCTTGCAACTTCTTCATATAGAATTGTATGTGAAGTTTGTTGTATTCATAGTTTTATGGTTCTTTTTGTAACTTTGTACGAGTGTCTCAAGAACTTTCTGATTATAAGTTGTTAGCATATTTCAAAGAGAGATAAAGCCAAGCTTTTTTTATTCTTTCAACAAAAATATAGAAATGAAGTAATGAACTAAGAAGTACTTTTTAGTGATATGTGTGACAAACGTGTTGTATGAGAAGCACTTTCTTGATATTTTTGTATAACTTATTTTTTGGTTGCTAAATTCTCCAGGAGTCTATCAAAACAAAGCATCCGCAGCTTCATTATGAATCAAAAGTATATATGCTTCTCCAAGGAGGAAGTGAGTCGCTCTCTCCACTTATACACACCTATACATCTACATTTGCGTGTGTGTGTGTGTGTTTTGTATAATGATTTTAAATTCTTTTTTAAGGTTTTTTGTTTGAAACAAATCATCACTCTTGCAAGAGAGCGATTTTACTTTTTACAATAAACTGGTTTGGATCAAAAGGGATATTTTTGTTTATCAAAATCGGATTGGATTTACATGAAACATTTGTTTGTCACTCTGTCCAACATTTTTTTGATAAATAGTTAATGTGTTAGGTATGATTACGAAAGACAAAAATTCACAACAAAATGTAATTTGCTGATAAGATGATTGAAGAGATTTTATGCTTTGAAGCTACGCTTTGGGCCTATTTGACCCGTTGCCTTTTTTTTTGTTTTCCTAATCTATTTATAATTTTACCCATTTATTCAAGTTTAGATAACATAACCCGAATCTGCGTGTTCATAAGTAAATGGTGATTGCTGTTGATACCAGCTTCAGAAATGCGGCACACGTATTTATATACATGTGATCTTATAATTTTCTTCTTAATGAAGCCGGAATACCAAACCTTAAGTGGTATGGAGCTGAGGGAGAGTATAATATCATGGTTATCGACCTTCTTGGACCAAGCCTTGAAGACCTTTTCAACTATTGTAATAGAAAGTTTAGCTTGAAGACCGTGTTAATGCTTGCAGATCAACTAGTAAGTGGTTATTTATGGGCATGCAACATCTTTAAATTTTTTAACTTTTTGAGTGCAGCAGTCATTCATACCAATTTTTACAGATTAACAGAGTCGAATGCATGCATGCCAGAGGGTTTCTTCATCGTGACATAAAGCCCGATAATTTTTTAATGGGCCTTGGCCGCAAAGCTAATCAGGTACCCGTTTGGTTTATTAAGCCTTTTGTGAATTTTTATATATGTGGATCATCTAAGGTACATGCTTTATTGTACAAACTGAGTTACCGTTGACCAATTTTGTGTTGGTAGCTTACAGCTTCTTTTATCTTAATCTTTTTGGGTTCAGAATATTTTATTTTAAATTAATTAGTAAATGTTAAATCGACTTAAAACGGTTTGATACTTTGATGCGTGAAAATTATATTGACTTTACTATATATGTTGGAATGAATATTTATTTGGACCAACAATATTCATGACAGGTGTACGCCATTGATTTTGGCCTCGCGAAAAAATATAGAGATCTTCAAACTAATAAACACATACCATACAGGTAACTCAAGAAACTCTGAAATTTTTAATCTTTATCTCGTAACTTACATGTCTTATCTAATTTATTGTACATAAATTAATCACCTTTTTTATTTTTGTAATTTTTTGATACTTAAATCTTTCTATAGTAATAAATGAAAATCTTTTTTGGACACGTGTCGCTTTCTGGTGATTTCTCACCTTATTTTTCTATTTATCTCTTGTATTAAATAATAATAAGTTCAAACAAAATATTAGATAAGGATAAAAGTTTGTTTTTATTATCATCATATTAAATAATAATAATAATAATAATAATAATAATAATAATTTTAAACAAAAAACTAGATAAGAATATACACGTTTGTTTTTATTATGATCATAGTAAATAATAACATTAGTTTTAAACAAAAAATTAGATAAGAATAAATATTTGTTTTTATATTAATAATTCAAAACAAAAATTTAGATAAGAATAATTGTTTGTTATTATTTATGAGTAGATATATATAACTTGGAGTTCGGTGATTGAAATTATGATAAATTAGGAATCAGAGGTTCCTGTTTGATATATACTTAATAATTGTGTTATTTTTCACCGGAAATAAATAATTATTTTAGATCGGGCATATGCTTCTATAAAATTGTAAGTGTTTTTAGACGCATCACTATAATGGTAGGCGTATTGTTATAATTGGTTTAAACTCATCATTTATCGCACATTGCATCAACATGTAGAAAGAGCATAATTTTTTAAATATAAAAACAATTCTATACTTCATTCAAAGAGAATTTAATTCTCGATTTTATGGTATAAATCATAAAAATGATGAAATATATTAAAACGTGGGGATCGATCTCCACCTTTTGTACCATAAACTCTCTTGGATACAATTTAAGACAAGTGTTTAATGAATGAACTAAACAAATAAGTATGAAGGTGCATAAACCTGACTAAAATAATTGTGTCTCATAATTTGAATGTATTATAAAAACGAGATTCAACCCCATGTAATACATGTGTTTTTAACATAATAATAAATAAAAAACAAAGTAAAATGTTATATTAAGTAAATAGTACATCAAAGTTCATTTTTAAAAGATAAACCTTGACGACTGTATGTGTTAACATATGACATTATATTTTATTCAACACGTGCAATATACGAGTTTTTTAAAGATATATATCTTTGTTATTATTTATTATACAAAATTACATTTATGCAAAATAAAAGAATGATGTAAAATGGTATAATAAGTAAACAGTACATCAATGTTTATTTTTAAAAGATAAGTCTTAATGATTATTTATGTTAAAATATGACATAATATTTTATTCAACACGTGCAATATACGAGTTTTTTAAAGATATATCATTTTTTATTATTTTTTATATAAAATTACATTTATGCAACCCGTGTAATACACGGAGTTCTAACCTAGTATAGTATTACAGAACCTTTTCGCGTATATATTAATATGTGAACTCGTTTCAACTATTTTCTCAGGGAAAACAAGAATCTCACCGGCACGGCTCGTTACGCAAGTGTCAACACGCACCTTGGTGTTGGTGAGTTGTTTCATCACATTAATATGATTTATAAAGTTTTGTTGAACATTTTGATGTAAAGTCTAGTTGTTACGATGCAGAACAAAGTAGACGCGATGATCTCGAATCTCTCGGTTATGTTCTTATGTATTTCCTTAGAGGAAGCCTTCCGTGGCAGGGACTAAGAGCGGGAAACAAGAAACAAAAGTACGATAAAATAAGCGAAAAAAAGATGCTGACTCCAATAGAGGTAACTACTAACAGTAGTTGTATATACATACATACAGAGACATATGTACGCACGTGTGTGTGTGTGTGTCACGAACTAGAAACAAACTTTACAGTTTCCCCGATTGCGAAAAAGTGTAACTTTCGGTTTCTATTTCATGCAGGAGTAAAATGTCATTTTCGTACCTGAGGTTTGTCCACTTTTGTGACTTTCATCCAAAGGTTTGTTTTTCCGCATCTGGATCCAAAAGGTTTGAAATCTTGCCATTTTCATCCGGCTCGTTAACTCCATCCATTTTTCTCCGTTAAAAGAGGGGCATTTCTGTCTCTTTAGACATTTTTAATTAAAGTAAAAAACACTAAAAGAAATAAAAATCTATCTCTGTTGACTTTCTCCCCACCCAAACCCTTTAATACCCTGACTTAACGTTAAAAAATGGATGGAGTTAACGAGTTCGATGAAAATGGCAATATTTCAAATACTTTTGGATCCAGATGCGGAAAAACAAACCTTTGAACGAAAGTCGCAAAAGTAGCCAAACCTCAGGGACGAAAATGGCATTTTACTCTTCATGCAGTTTGCTCTATGAAAAGCTAAGTTTTATGATAATTTAGCGAATTGAAGTTTACAATAAAAGAAATTCTCTTTAACAGGTGTTATGTAAATCATACCCATCGGAGTTCATATCATACTTTCACTACTGTCGATCACTGAGATTCGAGGATAAACCCGACTATTCATATTTAAAGAGGCTTTTCCGAGACTTATTTATTCGTGAAGGTCAAAGTCAAATCTCATAATCCAAATTAAACTCAAATGTATGTATTACCTTTTGAGTTTTGATTCTCGATCTAATTACATGATTTTATAATTACAGGCTATCAATTTGACAATGTATTCGATTGGACCATGTTAAAGTACCCTCAAATTGGCGCTACCTCTAGAGGACGAGTGAGTGCAAAAATGCTGATCAATTTATACACGCATGCATATACATACCTATATACGCATGTGTATACATCCATATATACACATGACCTTTTTTTGGCTTAAAGATTGCATGATTACATGGTCTTTCTTTTTGTGTAGCTTCAAGGCGGAAACACGGGTATAAACGCTGGAACATCAGCGGAAAAGCCGACAAGAACCTCAGGTATCACTCGTAAAACAAGCCCATCAGCCGCTAATAAGATTCATCATCGTTTTAAGTTGATTAGTAGGTTAGGTATTACTGTATTTTTCAAGGTTGCTTATTTTGTGCAGCGGGGCAAGATATCCGCGACAGAATCTCAGGTGCGGTAGAAGCGTTTTCTAGAAGAAATTTGACAGGTGGCGCCCGACAAAGTTCACGAAACAAGATTTCCGATGATGTACCATCATCAAAAGAAGTGGTAAGCTTGTATATCCCATTTTTGTTTTTAGTATAGTTTTGACTCTTGAAAGTCAAAAGTTGACTTTGACTTATAATACTCAAATCGACAACAGCTGCCTAATTCTGAGAGAATCCGGTCCTCTCGAGACGGGGACTCTTCGAAACGGGGTGCCACCGCTGGCAGCAGACCCGGCTCCTCGGTGGAACCAACAGAAGGCCGGTTAGCTCGTCATGTGTCGTCCAGTGGGGCCCGCATATCAACTACTCATAGAGTCCAACCACAACCGAGCTACGACACCAAACCGTTGGGACTTTCACGTACTACGAAAGGTGGCCACGAAGACCAGCTTCGCAGCTTCGAGTCCCTGTCGATTAGGAAGTGAACAAAATGACCATTTTATCCAAGTAATTTTAGCTCTTGCTAAAATGGAGAAACGTGTTTTCTTATTGTACTTGGTTGTCGTTTCTGGCTGCCCGAACCCGAATTATAAGTTTCGTGTTACGCCAGTCATGACCCGTTGGGACATGACGAATAAGCTGTGAAACCCATTGTAAATTGCATTTTCGGTTTTGCGCTTTGTAGCAAAAGGTTTAAGATCAAATCTGAAAAGATGGTTTGTGTCCTTTATGTTGTGTTTTGTATTAACAAGAATCATATGAAAGAAATTTTTTGTAATAATGTCGGGTTTTGATCTATTTATGGTTTCTCTAAACATGAGTTGGCTTTCATACGTGATCTAAAAAACTTCTGCTATTTATAAAAAGCATGGTTGTAAAAATCCCGACTAGGTGTCGATTAATCCCCAATTAATCGCTGGTTCCCACCTCATCGCCCGACTAGCGATTACTACAACATTGATAAAAAGTAAAAAATACAATATGAACACATTTAGGGCTGAGCAATTTACGGTTCTGAACCGCCAGAATCGGGGAACCGAACCGGAACCGCTAGATCCAAACCGTATTGTTGTATTTCGGGTCTGGTTCCGGTTCTTAAGTTTGGGAGAAAATGGTTCCTCGTTCAGTTCTGGTTATAACCGACGGTTCTGTTTAAAGAACCGCTAGAACCCGTTTGGGTTTAAACTTTAAATAATATATTTAAAAACCCTATTAATTCATTTACACTTAAAATATTATATTTAAAAAAAATGTATCTAGTATTAAAGAATATTAAAATAGTTTTGATATAATGTTTGAATGAAATTGTTATGATGATTAACTAAAGTTTTTTAGTTAACTTTTGGTTTTCTAAATTGTATAATTTCGGTTTAAAACATTTTATTGTTGCTACTTTTACTCTGATTAATTTGAATTGTTGATGTTGCAACTCTTAGTTATATGTTTTAAACAGTTTATTGTTTTAATTGTTTTTATTTTGTTCTTAGTTTTAGGATTTAATTGACAACCGGTTCCGGCAAGAACCGTTTACGCTAGAAACGTTTAACCCGATTCCGAACTGAACCGGAACCATTAGAATACGGTTCGGTTCCGGTTCTTATATTTAGAATTAAACGGTTCTGGTTAGGTCCTGGTTCGGTTCGGTCCGATTCTAGACCGTTACACAGCCCTAAACACATTGATAAAAAGTAGAAAATAAAATATGAACACATCATCTTAAAAACTTTTGCTATTTATAAAAAGTAGAAAATATGAAATACAAACGATGTAAGATTTAAAGTTTGTTTCTCAAATGGGACATTCTCGCTTCAGCTTCGTCCACTACCCCTTGCACAGGTGCTTCACTCTAAGGCATATATCGAAACTTGTTGACATGACAAATCTATAGATTTTGTTGGAATGGGTTGTTTTAATGTGACTAATTTAGCACCTTGCATCAGAGAGGGGCGGACCTAGTGTTGGTCCAGGCGTAGCACGGGCTACGGCTCAACTTTTTTCCAGTAGTGTAAATTTTTTATTTTATTTTTTTCGATTTTTATACTAAGGACACACCTAAACAACTACGAGGACACCCTAAACAACTACCTAAGGTGAAGATAGGTGAAGATGAAATGAAATCAAAATTTTCCATCGACGGAAACGTTTCCGGTCGACCTACAAAAAAATTGTTTAAGATGGAGAAGATGAAGTATAATAAATAATAATAGTGAGGAGCATTGGAAACATAAAAAGCAAAGCAAGTTGGAATGTAGAAGTTATATTCAAGTCAATAGTCAAACTATTGCATTTAAACATTTACTCTATTTTTTCTTAAAGGTCACTATTAATAAAACCACAAAATGTTGTAAGCAAATATTTACCAAGAAAAAAAAACAATTTACTTTAATAAATATCTAACCATTTAGTATATTTAACTTGTTACTATAAACATTATCTGTTTGTCTTTTTTTTATTTCTTTGTTTATCCTTTTATTAAGTATATTATGCCTAGTGGATATGGATATGATTGGGTGATTCCGCTGGTGACACGATGATACTTCAGTGGTCCATCAGTGATCCAAATTTGTTGTTCAAAAAAAGTATTAGATTTACTTTTTATTTTTATTTTTGATTCTTGTTGTTGTTGAATATATTTTTATTACAAATTATGGATTAGGATCAAATACAAATGCTTCTAATTGTAAGAAGGGTACAAAGGCTCCTAAAAAAACCCACTACACAAAAAAAAAAAAAAAAAAACCTTAAACATCCACCACCACCCAAAAACCTAAACTCCCACCCATGCCCTCCCCAATCACCTACCCCCCCCCCCCCCCCAAAAAAAAAAAAAAAAATTGGGTGGTGGTGGGATGGGGGTGGGTTAGGGATGGCAATGGGTCGGGTTTGGGACGGGTTTAGGTAACCCCAAACCCAAACCCGGTTAGATAAGCTTGTCCCAAACCCGTCCCAAAACCCATCGGATTTCTAGCGGGTAAATACCCATCGGGTATCGGGTATACCCGCGGGTTTCGGGTAAACCCGTTAATTTAAAAAGATTACTCGTTGGGTATACTCATCTCAAAACCCATTGAGTATCTAACAGGTAACTATTAACCGTTTACATTTTGTATTGTCATTATAAAAATATATATCAAATAACTACAATGTATACGGAATAGAATACCTATATGTGTAAAAAATGGATGTATCATATATATACATATTTAATAATATAAAAGAAATTATATCGGGTATACAATCGGGTAAACGGGTACACTTTATCGGGTAATTGGGTCGGGTAAACGGGTATATCACTAAATCCCAAACCCGTCCCAAACCCGCAAAAAAATAAAAACTATTCCCAAACCCGTCCCAAACCCGATTAACCAACCCCAAACCCGTCCCAAATGTGTCGGGTTTCGGGTTTACCCAACGGATTCGGGTTTGATTGCCATCCCTAGGGTGGGTGTTTAGTTTTTTTTAGAATTTTTTTAGGTTTTTAAGGGGTGGAGGGGGGGGGGGGTAAGGTTTTTTTAGGTTTTTTGGGGTGGGGGTTACGTTTTTTTTGGGGTTTTTGGTGAGGTATAGGTTTTTTTTTTTTTTTTTTTTTTTTTTTTTTTTTTTTGCTGGGGGGTCGGGGGCCAGGGGTTTAGGATTTTGGGTGGTGGTGGGGTGAATGTTTAGGTTTTGGGTGGTAGGGTTGGGCTAGATAAAAAACCCTATCTTTCTTAGAAAACTCTGGAAACTCAAAGCTCCTGACATTTTTTTTTTGAAAAAAATAACACATGTAATATACATGTTTTTAAGACTTTTGGGCAAAAAAAATCAAAAAAGCGCCGAGTACTTTTTTTTAAAAAAAATAAACAAGTTCCAAAAACTTCGTTGACTAACATGTGTTAGACAAAAAATGCTGAAAGTTGCTGAAATTTGTTTTTTTTTTTTTTTAAAACCTTCGGCGCTTTTTTGATTTTTTTGGCCCAAAACTCTTAAAAACATGTAAATTACATGTGTTATTTTTTTCAAAAAAAAAAAAATGTCGGGAGCTTTGAGTTTCCCGGGTTTTCTACCTAAAGAGGGTTTTCTACCTAGCCTTATCCTTGGGTGGTAATGTAGTGGTTTAATTTTAGGTTATTGAACACTTGTCACTCTATAAATCCTTCTTACACTTCTTACAGTTAGGAGCCTTTGTAGAATAACTTGACCCTACAAATTATATCTATAAAACTTCTTAATAACATTTAAAGTTTTATAAAAATAATTTATAACCTTCTAGTGTGTGTTTCATACATTCATTAGTAAAAAATGATAATCAACGTATATAGAAATAAAATTATATTCGGATCTTGCAAGTCAATAGTTTTTGTTCTCACATTTTTTAGAGAGTAAGACTCTATAAATAATTAATTAAAGATTTTGTTTTCAAAAATAGTTTCACTATAAATGTATCTATACCTAACAATACATAATTTCAACCCGTGTAATACACAAATGTGTAATTATATATATTAAGACTCATTTTTACTAGCCGCCCAGGTCCCCTAAGGGCTCTTGAATTCTCAGGGGACAGGGACAGGCCCAGGTTAAAAAAAAAAAAAACAAAACAAAACTAAGGTCCCATTTTTACTACCGGCACAGGCTTTTTAATTCTCAAGAACGGCCACAGGTAAAAAAAACTGAGGATACCCCTCAATTTTTCTTCTAAGTACGCCATTGTTGCATCATATAAACGTGTGCATACAACTTCATGTACACAATCTTATTCAATCAACACAATTTCACATGATTATCTACATGCAAACACGCACTACTTAACCGTATCCCTACCAAACTACATAACTAATTGTACATCAAATCATAACAAAAAAAAAAAAAAAAAAAAAAAAAAAAACGAATTATATTCATGTATGTCATCTAGCACATGTGGACACATAACACTTGCCCACACCCTATCCTCAATCAAGTTACATTCAAGGTAACACAAATACCACTTTCACATGCCATAAAGCACTATTTATAACCGCTCATAACTAACACAACTCTTGCACTTACCCCGTAAATGTGATGGTTAATCATACTTTAAAAACACCTTTTTAATTTATTTGTCTAAAACAACCCCAAAGGCTAAGAATTCAACTTTGGGGGTGTAGCCCATTAAATACACGTTAAATGTTATGGTGTTACCCATTCCAAAACCATTTTACCACTTGTATATGCACCTTGGAAGGTTTGTAGCTGTCCACACACTTGTTTGGACCCGAATACTCTAAACCACCGATTATTGAAATGTCAATCTCGTCGATCATTTTTTATGATGTATTTTCAACATATACATTTTCAAGTTGATTACGTCATCAGGGAATAGTGTTGGTAAGTGGTTGGCCACTTTTGGGCGGCGACTTTTGTTTTTTTTTTTTTTTCCATATAATAGTGATTTATATGTGATGCCAAATTATAATTTTATCTCAGGTGTAAAAATACGATTTCGCCCTAGATTCAAAATAAAATTTTGTTTTTGTCCCTTGCTTAAATTTACGATTTTGCCCTCAGTGAAAAAATACAATTTTGCCCCCAGTTCAAAATAAAAATATAGCTATGCCCTCAGCTAGAGTCCTGCCAAATTACGATTTGGTTCCCAGTTTAAAATTACGATTTCGCCCCCAGCTAAAAATTACGATTTTGCCCGCAGTCGGGGGTGGGAACGTATATACCTAAAAATTTTCTATAGGAAAATACTATTCATAACACTACGCGTCGAAAAGTTCGAGGGGTCGGGCGCCCCCTCGGAACTCCACTAAGCTGCGCCCCTGCTCACCGAAACAGTTGCGTCGACTCTTCCCCTTTTCCCTTCAATAGTTTATTTGGGACTTCTTTTTGAATTTAATTTAAAGGGTTTATGAGCTTATGTGGTGGGCTTAAGCCTTAATGAGTTATTTTTTAATTGAATGTGAGCTAAATTAGTTAGTGGGTTATATTTTTTTTCTTATTAGAACGTACGTCTAACAAGTTATTCTTTCTTTAATTGAAATGTGGTTTAGGTTTGTTATCAAACTAGTTTTTATACCCGTCACGCGTTGCAGTGACGCCGTGTACACGATATGAGAAATTATAGACTACAATCAACACGGCTAGTTTTCAAACTAAATTTACGCCAAAATGTAGAGTAATTTGAATTCATACCGTTGACTGAAAATTTATAATATTTGACCCGACTTATTTAAAAAAAAATAACGTCAAAATGTAGACCAACTCAAAACGGACATAATTTAAACATGTGCGGTGGCGTCGTACACAACGTGATAAAGTATAGACTACAATCGACCCTTTTCGTTTTCGTACTAAATTTACATGGAAACATATAGTAACTCAAATTTGTACAAAACAATTTATAATTAACCCGATTCATTTCCAAAAAAATACGTTAAAGAAACATTCAAATACTTAATTTTGGTGTAAAAAGAAGTTAAAGAAACATTAGTTAAATAATATGATAAAATTAGTGTGTTAAGTAATAATAACCGGTGAGAACTATAAGTTAAATAATATGATAAAATTAGTATGCTAAATAATAATAACCACATGAGAATTATTAGATAATATGAAAATTGAAAACATAATAGTTAGTGATGATGGCATGTGAAGTGTAAAGTTGAGTGTCAAAACTAGGTCTGTAAACGAACCGAACGAACACTAACATATAATCGAACATATTTTTTTGTTCGTGTTCGTTCATTAAGAAATCGGGCATGTCGTTTATGTTCGTTCATTTAAAGGCTAAACGAATAGTTCACGGACATAAACGAACACAAATGAACATAAACAAAAAGAAAATTTAACTGAACATATTTGAATAACCATAAATAAACATAAATTAACATGATTGAACAAACAAAAACGAACAAAAATGAATATAATTGAACAAATGTAGACAAACACAATTTAACATTAGGGTACAGGGTATAGGATCGGTGACTTGAGCGGGGACTTCAAGGTCACCGATTGGTGACTACACCGGGTGAAGGAGAGTGTTCGGTGAGGAGGAGAGAGGGTGGGGAATTCGGTGAGTGTTTACCGAAAAGGGGGAGAGAGAGTGATTGAGAAAATGGTGGGTCACAACCCCTTTTAACCAATCACAATTTTTTTATTTTTTAACCTACTCAAACACCCCTATGGTGATTCACTCTAGTCCTGTACCCCCTGATTGAGTGCAAAATAGGGAGTTGACATGGCATAAATATTATTGGGTAGGATTTCACTCAAACACCCTAAGATGTTTGACTATACCCTCCACCCTTAGTGAACACAAACAAAAGTCTAATATATTACAATTCATCGAAAAGCACATCTAAAATAGGGTTCATATGTACTAAAATTAAGTGGCGTTTATATAAATATTTAATAAATGATCAGTTACGATCTAGGAAAAATTCTAAAATTTCATTTTTTATTACTAGAAAACTCAATTACTATTTAATTATATTTATATAAGTAGTTAGAAAACCTAATATTTATATAAATATAATTATTTATGTATCCACTAAAATTTAAACGAACGTAAATAAACGAACGTAAATAAACGAACATAAACGAGTGTTCATGAACATAAATGAACGAACACAAGGTAAACGAACAAAATATTTTGTTCGTGTTCGTTCGTTTATTAAATAAACGAACTTCCCACCGAACAGGTTCACGAACAGTTCATGAACGTTCGGTTCGTTTACAGGCCTAGTCAAAACTCGAAAGAGGAAAACCCAAACATATATCTGATTAGAGTGTAAAAAGATAATTGAGAAATTTGAAGGGTGTATACTGGACAATCAAAACATCACCGACCTTTCTTTATAAGAATATATAAATTCTCGAAGGTTCGATGTCAAGTTTTCTGAGGGTTCGGTGTCAAGGTTTTTAAGGATTCGGTGTAAAGCTTTAAGTAAGTTTTATAATAATACGTATGTTACAACTATTTACTAGCTATATATAAATTTGCGTATATAAAGATAGTGGCTTATAACCCCGTGTATTATACGTGTTAAATATAAAAAAAAACTTATATTTAATAATATTTTAATTATAGGTGTTACAAACCCGTTTATTACACGGGTTAAATATCGGGAAAACTTATATTGAATAATATTTTAATTATAGGTGTTACAAACCCGTTTATCATACTGGTTAACTATCGAAAAAACTTATATTGAATGATATTTTAATTTATAGGTGTTACAAACCCGTATATTACATGCGTTAAATATTGAAAAAATATTGTAAATCATAAAGTTTATATAATCTGTATCACACGGTTAAAAATGTGTATTAATATTATAAAAAGTGTAAAAATACTATAATCCAATATAACAATATTTTAGTAGAAAAATCTAATTATTGTATTTTTGTATTTTACGGTATATAATATAAAAACAATGTATTTATCTCATAATACTAAATAAATAGTGAGTAAATAATATTAAATCGGGTTATTAACATATTTAAATTAAATTTATTATAAAAGTAAGGATAAGGATTAAAAAATATTTTAAAAATAAAAAATAGAGTAAACTGCAATTTTACACCCTGAGGTTAGGGGTCATTGGCATGTCTACCCCGCCTAACGAAATAATTGCAATTTTACACCCCGCTGTTAACCCTTATGTCGCAACATTACCCCCTGTTAACAGTCAACGGTAGTTTGACCTTATAGTTGAGGGTATTTTGGTAATCTTACCCAATATTTATTATTATTATTATTATTAATATATTAAAATCTAAACCTAAATTTACCCAATATTTATTATTATTATTATTATTATTATTATTATTATATTAATATCTAAACCTAAATAATCTAAGTTTCTGATTCTTCTTCTTCGTTTCAACAAAATCCACCAGAAACCCTAGTTACAAAGATTCAGCGGCCAAGGTGATTATCTGATGACCGGCGGTGCTCGGAGAAACCCTAGTTACAAAGATTCAGCGGCCAAGGTGATTATCTGATGATCGGCGGTGCTCGGAGATCGGTGAAAGGTCGGTAATGAAGCTGCAGTTTGACGGTGATGGTGAATGAAGATTTAAGAGTGAAGATGATGAACACTGCACGGTGATCGGAGTTGAACGGAGAGATATGAGCACGGTGATGGTGAAAGAAGCTTCGTTTTTTTTGTTTTCAATAGCTAGGGTGGTGGTTGTGCACCGGAGCAGATATGAGAAAAGTGGGGATGGACTGGTTCAATCGCAGAGGGGTTTCAATCTTTGTGTGATTGAGTTGAAATTTGTGCCTAGGGTTTCAATTTAGGGTTTTGAAACTGATGGATTGGTTAAATTGGGGATTTTGGTGGAGAGTTGGGGAAATTGTCAAGAAATGGTTTCGATTGTTGTGGATTGTGGTGGGGGTGGCTGGTGAGGGTGGTGGTGGCTGGTGAGGGTGGTGGTGGCTGATGGTGGCGGTGGAGAATCTGATAGTGATAGTTAAAACTAAACTGTGAACAACATCCCCGTCAATAACTTGATCTGTTTCCCCATCGGAGCCTACAGATTCTTGCAGCAGTTCATTCTTCATATTCAAAACACCCAGGTTTGTGTGTTTGTATGCTTCTTTCTTGATATGTTTGTGTTCATTCTTGATCTGTTTGTGTTCATTCTTCATATTTAGCCTACAGATACTTGATCTGCGTTTGTGTGCTTCTTTTTTGTAGCAATAATCAAATGATTAGAATCTCATTTTGGGGTTTATTTTGAGCAAGAATCTGGGATTTGATATTACGCCATTGATGGGGATGTTTTGAATATGAAGAATGAACAGTGGTGGGATGATGGTGGCGGTGGTCAGAAGAGGAGAAGGAGGTGGTGGTGGTGATGAACTGATGATGAACCTGATGATGATGATGATGAACTTGTTTCGTTGATGATGATGATGATGATGATTCTTGATTTTTTATATAATTTTAATAAGACAGGGGCAAAAACGACTTTTCACACATTATAACAGTCAAAACAAACGTTGACTTAACAGAATCTGTTAACAGGGGGTAAGGTTGCGACATAAGGGTTAACAGTGGGGTGTAAAATTGCAATTATTTCGTTAGGGGGGTAGACATGCCAATGACCCTAACCTCAGGGTGTAAAATTGCAGTTTACTCTAAAAAATATATATATAAATTATGAAGTTGAAGGAGAGAGTGTCACAGTGACATTATTTGGATTCTTTGATTATAAGTTAGATTAGATTAGATGATATATAAGCTGACATCTAATTCAAAAACTCATAAAACTAGCGTTCGGTTTTGATATCAAATGCTAACATCCCGAATCTGATGGTGGTAACCGGTCGTGGAGTCATCAAAAATTGGGTTGACAAACGACATATTTCATTTGGTATATTTGAATCAAGTGGTGTTCAAAGTAGGTTTTAGACATATTTAGTGAAATCAAAATTCCTTCTTTTATTGGCCTAAGAGACATCTACGTGAATCATATACTTTGAGTAGAAATTTGTTAGTCAAATTATGTTGAATAAGTTTGCAACTGAGTCTGAGTCGAGTCGAGGAGAATAAAAGAAGAAATAATAGATGTATAGTGTTCATCTTGATGCGTTTGATCTATTTCTTTTCATTTTTTCTCAACAGAGCCTTTTTTTTTATACAAACAAATTTTGTCACCAATGGGAATTGAATCATCACCACATGGAAAGACAAAGTCTTATCCAACACCTTGATACCCGTAGGCCAAAGGCCCTTTGGTTCTCAATAGAGCTTCTAATTTATGTTTCTTTAACTCTTGACTCGATCTATCTATAAGGGGGAACGGGGCGCTCGCGGGGAAGCCAAGTGTCGCACGGTGAATGTGCAGACTAAGGCTTTTGCCGCGCGGTGAAGGGGGAGGGAAGGTTGAAATAGGTGAATGGTTGCCGCATGCGGGGAAGGGGGAGGGTGTAAAGGTGGGAGCCCACTAGTATTCAACCAATCATGTCTTTTCTTGTTTTTTTAAATGTTTTCGGGAAACCACCCCTTAAGGGAGAATGAGAGGGAAAATGACATGATACAATATGATTGAGTGGGTGAAAATTTTCCCCCAATCTCATGAGACTAAGGGGTATGGTGAGGCCCATCCCCACGAGGATGGGCCGCCACGTAGGCGCCACATCACCGGCTCGTGGGGGATGGACCTCCTTCATAATTGAGGGGGATGGAGGATGGGGCTACCCCACCTCATTATTTTATAATTTTCTAAGTTTTACTTTATTAACTTAATAAAAATTTTATAAAAATTAACAAATACAACATAAAACAACATAAATAAATTCATTTCATAACATAAAAAAAAATTACATTTCCTAAAAAAAAAATACATTTCCGAAAAATAAAAAAAATATTACATTTCCTAAAAAAAAAACTACACTACTCGTCTTCGTCACCGTCCGCTACGTTAACGTTGTTCCAAATATGTTCTACCAAATCCTGTTGAAGGTTTATATGCGTGAAGTCGTTGGTTAGCGCGAACGAGTTTAAATCCTGTTGCGTCGGATCTACCGGGACAGTATTCCCGTAAGATGCATTCTCATCATATTCACAAATCGCCCGACCTTCGTCTTCAATAATCATGTTATGGAGCAAAATGCAAGCGTACATACAAAGGCGCAACCGCTTCGGTGTGAACGCACGTGCCGGTTGTTCAAGGACGACCCTTTTTTTTTTAAAACACCAAAACAACGTTCGATGTCTTTTCTTGCACCTTCTTGACGCTTGGCGAATTTTTTCCTTTTTTCGTCCTCAGGATATGAAATAGTCTTGACAATTGTAGACCAAGACGGATATATTCCGTCAGCAAGATAATACCCGCGTCTATACTCAACCCCTGAAACTGTAAAACGGGTGTCCGGACCGATTCCATTAACGACATCGCTAAAGATCGTCGATTGGTACAGCACGTTGAGGTCGTTGAGTGAACCAGAGAGCCCAAAGAAAGAATGTCAGATCCACAAATCTTGTGACGCCACGGCCTCAAGTATTAAGGTTGGATAGCCGTGATCACCTCGCGTGTATTGGCCTCGCCACCCAGTCGGGCAGTTATGCCACGCCCAATGCATACAATCAATGCTACCAAGCATTCCCGGAAACCCGTGCCTTGCTTCATGAGCTTGGTACAACTGTTGAACATCATACGCGTTTGGTTTCCGCAAATATTTTTTGCTATACAGTTTCACCACATTATGGCAAAACCGATACAAACATTCCCGCGCGGTTCTTGCCGACATCTGTAAGTACTCGTCCAACGCTTCGGCCACTGTCCCGTACGCCAGTTGGCGAATGGCCGCAGTAAACTTTTGTAACGTGGTGAACCCTTCATAATTCCGAGCATCGGGTCGTTGAGTGAAAAACGGGTCTAGCCCCGCCAAATCATCAGCAATCCGTGTGAATAAACGGCGACTCATTCGGAACCTTCGTTTGAAAGTGTCGGCGTTGTAAAGGGGTGCATCCGAAAAATAATCGTTAACCAATTTCTCGTGCGCTCCTTCGCGGTCTCTGTTAACCTGTATTCGTCTGGTAATAACGTTTTCAGACGAGTCCTCTTCCTCTTCCAAAAGAATCTGCGCCGCCTTTACCACAACGTTTGCGAAAAACATCTCCTCTTCATCCGAAGAAGAGCCGGACCACCAAGGATTAGATGCCATTGTGGATGAAGAGATATTTTTTTATAAAAGATTGGTATAAAAATGGGAGTGATTTTTTATAAAAATGGATGAGAATGGGAGAAGAATGGGTGAAATATTGAAGAAATGGTATAAAGAATGTGTATATATTTAAATTGAAAAAGGTTTTTTTTTTTTTTTTTTATTAATCTAGCCGTTAGTAACGGCTATATTGTTCAAAAGTGGCACGGCGAGACCGGCTTTGGGCCGCTGGTGAGGACGGGTGGGATGGAGGGGGGCGGTGTGGGGGACCGGCGCCGGGCCTCAGCCGGCCCCCATACCTTCTAGTAAAAGCATCTTCAACAATGAGGTGGGTTTAAAATCCATACCAGTACCGTAACGAACCAAACCGATACTGAACAAAAAAAACACCGGTACCGATACATGTATTCATTTTTATAGGTTACAATCTACTGAACCTGTAATGAACTGGGCTGATAACGGTCGAAAACCTGTAACGAAGCACGCAAGAATCCCACTAGATAACTTGATTTAAAAAAAAGAGTTAAGTGCTATTTTAGTCCCTGTGGTTTGGGTCATTTTGGCATTTTAGTCAAAATGTTTCATTTTTCACCTGTGGGGTCAAAAAATGTTTCACCGTTGCCATTTTAGTCCACTGGGTTAACTTCATCCATTTTTTCTGTTAACGAGAAGGCCAATTCGGTCATTTTATATGGCTAAATTGCCCTTCTATATAAAATGACCGAATTGGCCTTCTCGTTAACAGAAAAAATGGATGAAGTTAACCCCAGGTGACTAAAATGGCAACGGTGAAACATTTTTTGGACCCACAGATGAAAAATCAAACCTTTGGACTAAACTGGCAAAATAACCTCAAACCACATAGACTAAAATGACATTTAACTCTAGAAAAAAAAAAAAACAAAACAATTTTAGATAAATATATAACTTTTTTGAAACGCAGACAAATATATAACTTGATTACTTTTTCAAAGCAACTTAAGGCAAATTGTTAAAAAACTGGGTTAAAAAAATATAGACGGTCCAATGCAAGTTGGGTTGGGCCAAGGGATGGATGAAATATGGTAATAAGGTACCCACCCACCCCCTCAGCCAAAGTTTGCTTGCCCTACCTTTCATCGTCCGATGTTATCCCACGATCGATGGCACCCACCCGCAGCCAAAGTTTGCCCTACCTTAATGCAGGAACCGATGTTATTCCCTGAACGATCGAAATGTTTAGGATGCCGACAACGAGCTAATGGAGGTGGGCTGTGATTGGATAGCGTTAGAAATTAGCTCCATGATGTTTGGATCCGGAGGGATTATTGCTGTTCATAGGTATGTATCTCCTCATTCCTACATGTTGTATTCTTGCATAATACACCTGTTTATGTTTATCTTCTTAGGATATCAATATCATTAGCTGCTGCTTTTTTATGTACTATCAATTGCATACTTATAATTTTACATATTAAAATAGTTATTTTATTTATATGTTTATCAAAAGCTTGCTAGCCTACCCAAGCCTTTAAGCTCGGCTTTAAAGTTTGAGTGCCCCACTAATCAGTGGCGGAGCTTACCAAAACTTCTGGGAGGGGGGGGGGGGGGGGGGGGGGGGGTGGGGGGGGGGTTGTGGTTTTAAAAAGTGCCCTTCAGGGGTTTTTGATATTTGTTTTTAATGTTTTTGACTTTTTGTGTTAATTTCAAGCAGTTTATGTCTTTTTTACGTGTGTTTTTGATGAATTTAGTTAGTATTATTATTTTTTAAAAGATAGATATTTTTAGTTCCCCCTCGGTTCGTCTCGAGGCTTAAACGCCTCGAAACTTGTTTCTGTTTTTTTAAACCTTGTTTATATTATTATATATGTTTGTTTACATGAATATGACTTTTTTTAAATATACTATTTAGCTCGTGTTGCTAATAACCGTGTTAATTCTTCGCAATTGAAGCGATAATGCATTTTTGTGGTCTCCGTCCGGTTTGGTTCATGACAAAGTCAAAGCAAAGCTTGGGGTGAGCAAGAGTCGGGGCGGTCCACGACCCGACGCCCTTAATACAAACAATGTACAGACAGCTTTCCATGCGACTCATCCTCATATGGTCGGCTTCGGGTTTGACCCAACATTTGCCAACCCTCCCTAGTCACAACAGGTGAATCCTCCTATTTCAATGATTTGCAGTTGCATTAAATTTAAATAATCTGATTTTTAATGTTGTTCCCAGGTGAAAGTCATTCACTAATGTTGACTGAGGAAAGCACAGAAGTTATTAAGGTAATATAACAATCATCCTCATCTTCATAACGAACATGAAAACATGCATTGTTTGGTGAATCTAGTAACGAACATGAAAACATGCATCATTTTAACAAGATTTGTAATAATGAACATATTCTCATACAACTTAAAACAGAAATTCAATGGTATCTACCACCAATACCCTCCACTTTAAAAACTTTTAATTTTAACCCCTGTATTATTACTTTGTATTTACACTCTTGAAAATTACATCTTTATATTACTCTATTTACAATTTTTTAGGACAACTTGCCTTTTTAACCCACAAGTTTGAATTCCGTCACAACCCCCTCAACTTTTAAACTTTGCGTTTACCCCTTGCACTTTACATTTTTACTTCTTCTACTATTATTTGAAAATTTCATATACTTAGGCTGGAGGGTGTGGTTGGAGCCCCCTAGGGGCTTTATCAGGCACGTCAGCGCCACCTAGGATCCACCTCAGCCATGGAGCCCTCTTTAATTTGCATGTGTGGATGGAGCCCCCTATTAAACAAAACTAAAAAAGAAGATTTCATTGGTTTAAATCAAGTGGGCCCCACCTGATAAAGCCCTTCTCCCTCGTTACCATGATGGAGCCCCTCCTATAGCGCCCCCCCTTTAAATCCGAGGGTGTGGAGGTTTAGCGCCCCGGGGCGCTATAGATGATGAGTTGGCGGGGGTGGCGCCCCCACACCCTCCGGCCTTAACGTTGGACTATTCCATTCGATGTTTGCAATGCAGACAGTTCTAATTGCTAGTTAATATGATAGAAGAAGTTATTTTTAAGGTTGACTTTTGTGGAATAAAAACCTAGGAAGACTTTAAAGTGAGTTCAAATCTTTTTGGGATTTACGTATTATTTGGAAACAAACTTTTTACCTTATTATTATTATTAATAATAATTATTATTATTATTATTATTGTTTAACTAAACCCAACTAAAAACTATTTACTATTAAAAAAAGCCCTTTATCATTTTAATTACTTTTAGTATATATCTTTATATTATGAAGTATATAACATTTACGAAGTTCATTTTAAAGACAACATAGTACAATTAATATTTACAATATGTAATAATGAACGTTGGGTTTTAACTTAACATTTGAAAAATACATTTCTACGTAAAAAAGATAATTAATTTTAACTTAATATATTTGAAAGATTCTTGTAATAATGAGCGTTGGGTTTTTTAATACTTGCATGCTGTTCGAATTAAACCCTATTGTTACATGCATGTTATTTGTATAAATACTACTTTCAGTCACCTTTGTCTTCTAAAACAAACACCTTCTGTCAAATCTTTCAATAATCTTTCAAGAATCTTAGACATGGATGATAGGAGGCTGAATTCCCACATTTTTTCCTACTTGCAGAGAAGATTTTATTCGATGTCCGCTGACACATTTGGCATTGAAAGCAATGCAGTTAATGAAAGAGTTCCAGGTAAAGTTTAAGGGTTTTGCACTTTGAATCTTTGTTTTTTTCAAAGATTTACTCCTTTAGTCTTTGTAATTATGAAATTTTTTACATTATGGTTTTATGGAGTGAAACTTTTAACAATAGGGTTTTATAGAATCTTGTTCTTGACATGAAACAATAGGGTTTTATAGAATCTTGAAAATACTAATGTTGTTCTTGACATGAAACAGTAGGGTTTTATAGAATCTTGAAAATACTAATGTTGTTCTTGACATGAAACAGTAGGGTTTTATAGAATATTGAAAATACTAATCTTGTTCTTGACATGAAACAATAGGGTTTTATAGAATCTTGAAAGTACTAATCTTGTTATTGACATGAAACAATAGGGTTTTATAGAATCTTGAAAATACTAATCTTGTTCTTGACATGAAATTGATAATTATATGTTTTTTATAAATAAATCTTATATAGAATTGATAAATAAATGTTCCTATGGAATTGCAATTTTTAACAATGGGGTTTTATTGATGAAATAAATGTTTTTAGAATATTTGGGGTGAATAATCTTATCTTTACAAGTTCGCACTAATCTTGAAAATGGTGAATTTAAGGGTTTTGCACTTTGAAACTTTTTTTTTTCAAAGATTTACTCCTTTAGTCTTTGTAATTATGAAATTTTTTACATTATGGTTTTATGGAGCGAAATTTTTAACAATAGGGTTTTATAGAATCTTGTTCTTGACATGAAATTGATAATTATATGTTTTTTATAAATAAATCTTTTATAGAATTGATAAATAAATGTTCCTATGGAATTGCAATTTTTAACAATGGGGTTTTATTGATAATATAAATGTTTTTAGAATATTTGGGGTGAATAATCTTATCTCTACAAGTTCGCACTAATCTTGAAAATGGTGAATTTCTGACACGACACGAACTTAACTCGAAATTCGCAGGTTTGGATTTAGTCTAAACGGGTTTGGTCAGTTTCAAGTTGAACCCGCGAACCCGTTTGGCTAAATGGGTCGGGTTTGGGTCAACCCAGTCGGGTTGGCAGGTTGACCCGTTTAACTGATTTATGCTATACTATATTTTTTACGATATATTTTATGTCATAAATTAAATTGAGTGTGTATTTTATGCCAAAATTATAACTTAAAAAGAGAATTTTGACATAAAATTCTATATTTTAAATGCAATTGTATTACATACAGTTCTATTTTTTAGCAACTTTTAATTTTAATATATTATTTGTGAAAAAATATTAAAAAATAAAAAATTTCGTGTTGAGCGTGTTTGTGTTCGGGTTGACCTGCAAAAATTCGGTCATGTTCGGGTTTATATGTATGGTATGATTTTTGGGTTCGGGTTCGTCTAAAGTATTCAGGTTCGGATTGGGTTGGGTTGAACCCATCAACCCGTGTACATGACCCGTTTAGCACCGGTTTTATCTTATTATTGTTATTAAAAAAAGTGTTTACTTTTTGTTACAGATCATCCAGAGTTGCTAGAAGTCTGGTGGGCCGGGTGGGGTAACTACTGTTTACCAATCCCTGACATTGTAAGAATATTCTGTCCCGAAGAGGTAATCACTTGAAACCAATCTGGTTTTTCACATAGATATGTACAACATCTCCTAACAAGTAGTTTATGTCACAGGAAGTGCCGGCGTTGGTTGATGATTCTGTACTTACACCGTTGAGAACGATTCGGTGAGTTTCATGAATCCATTTAATAAGTTCTACTTAAAGTAATATTTACAAATTATTTTATATTTAAGATGTAATTTTCACTTTTCTTCCATATTGACAATTCATCAAAGATCACATCCCTAGACACCACTATCTTCATTGTATCTAAATCAAAGAGCAGACAGGCTTTTGACTTTGGACAATAGCCTATAAACACATACTTCTTTGACCCGCTACAGCCTTTGTGGGTGATAAGCGCAAAAGATACACTGCCGTTGCTACTGCCTCTCCCCAAAAGATCCGCTCAAGTTCTTTTCTTGCATCATGCTTTGAGCCATTTCCACTACTGTACGGTTCTTGCGTTCTGCCACACCATTTTGCTCTGGTGAATAGGGTGCGGTAAGATGCCATTTTATTCCATGTTAATCACAAAAGGAGTTGAATTCAATTGAACAAAACTCACCTCCTCTTGTCGCCCCTTAATGTTCCTATCTTTTGTCCAGACTCCTCCACTTTGATCTTGAAAATCTTGAGTCGTTCAAAGGCTTCAGCTTTCTTGTCTAGACAATACATCCATGACATCCTAAGAAAATGCTTACTCCCACCTAACGACCTCATCGGCATCGTGCACAAATCTGCATGCACAAGTTCTAATACCCGTGTGGAACGCCATGGAGACACCTGCCATTTCCCATTCTTACCTGCACTTTTTTAGACTTGTCTAAGTCTTGAAACAAGCCTCTCTTTCCCATCATGTGGTTTGAACATACACTATCTATAAACCAAACATTCTTTTCTGGCTTCTCTTCACATCATCTTCAACCGCTGCTTGTGCTTGAGGCTCGTTCCAACAATCAGCCCTCACATGGCCAAACCTGTTACAATTGTAACACTGTATTGCTCCTCTTTTCTACCACAAACCAACCACATCCTCGACCACGGCCCCGTGAAACACCTCTTTCTCGTCCTCTAAAGGACCCCATTCGATTATCCTCACCTCTTGATATTGTCTGAAACACTTTCTCTTCTTCACTTATCTCCATTCCTCGATTAACTCTTGTTTCATGAGCCTGCAACGAGCCCATCAACAGATCGAAGGACAGGGTTGAAAGGTCCTTTGATTCTTTTATAGCAGTCACAACGTGACCCAAACGTGGAGTAAGGCTTCGAAGGACTATCTCGACAACACTTTGATCTGTAACCGCCTCCCCATACGCTCGTTTCTGGTTTACGATCTTCATTACTCGTGATAAGAAATCCGCAATCGCTACCGCATCCTTCATCTGAAGAGTTTCAAATTCCCTCATAAGACTTTTTAACTTTACGGTTTTTACTTTTGAATCACCCTGATATTCTGTCGGCTAGAGGGTCCAAGTTTGCGTAGCCGTTGCCCCCCCCCCCCCCCCCCCCCCCAATTCTAGAGAATACATCGTCATGGACTGCCTGCTGGGTAACTGACAATGCTCTAGAATCCTTCCTTTTGTTTTCTCTCAACCTTCCGTGATCACCATCATTTGACCTGTACCCCGTTTCTACAAAATCCCAGAGATCATGCGACATGAGAAGAGTTCTCATTCGAATGCTTCAGAATTCACAGCTTTCACCTTTAAAAAATGGGAAGTTCATTCAACTCAGCTCTCCGTACTTGGTGCACTGCTATTTGCCATGAACTTCAGACTCTCCGTTTACAACTCAGCTCTGATACCGGATTGTTGGCACAAAACACTAACCTCACACACAAATGTTTACGTGAAAAGACATAGTTCATTCAACCAACTCAAACATAATGCGGACACTTACATAAAAACGAACCAAAAAAGAAACTGACACCCACATACTCAACTACGCCACTACTAAAAAACGACCCATTATCTAAAGGAAAATACTGAAACAATAAAAACAAAGAAACTGAAACGTAACTGACAAAGTTGACTTGACCCACTTATGAAACTTCATGCAGCTTACATCCAAAATAAAACCCATGTGTTATATTAGTGAATTACTTCCAATATGTACCAATATGCGTAAATATTTTTGATTTTTTTTGAAGGCTCAATAGACACGTATTACAGTACATGAGGGCGCATGGTTTTCCCCTATCGGCTGCTGTATTTTCTGTAGAAGCTCATGTTCAAGAGATTGAACAAGGTACTTAGCATTTCTTATTTTACTTGCAATGTAATAGTTCTTAGTTTTTATCGTTTTTGTAACGAGTTCTTTTTTTTTTTTTTTTTTCAGATTGCGATGGATTACTAGAACTTTTCTGGTATTGTCTGTGCGATATGATTAGCCAGGTTCGTCCGTCTGATTATCTCTCCCTTGGCAAACATGCATGCACATGTTAATTTTTTTGTCTTTGTATCTCAGGTCAACGTAGTCTCTGAACCGCACGATCAGCCAGAATCAAGTGATGTTCAAGATCAGCAGCCATTTGTGAGCTTGGGAGATAAAGACATCGTATGCTCAAGTGCAGCTTACACAAGTTCATCACAATCCCATGGTGTTGGCCCTTCAATGCTTGATAGCCAAGGTTTGTTTGTTTCTTTATTCCTTCCTTTCCATAGAGTTTTACTTTTTTTTTTTAATGCATGTTACTTGTATGTATAAAGCAGACTTTTCGCTTCGAGCTTTTTGTACTGTGTTTCAAGATACGACAGCAAGGGTTAATGCCTGCCATTTCTCCTCGGATGGCAAATTTTTAGCTTATGGCGGAGCAAGAGCACTGGTTTGTCAAACATGCCTTTTTATTTTACAAACCATTGATAATGATATTTTGTTAACTAGTTTGAACCGGCCTGCAGTTGTCGATCTGGAGTGTTGAAACACGTAGCCACATTGCTACCGCTATAGATCATCTGCCTGGTAACATCGTCGACATCCGTTTCCAACCGAAATCTTATGTTTTTGCAGCGGCTTTTTTTGACGATGTTGTCCGCTGCTTCAATACAACTAGTGTAAGGCATTTGATTTTTATTTTTTGTTCTTTCGTTTCATGTTGTAGTAACTTTTCATGTTTTGTTTCAGGTTAGGGAACCTCTATATGATCTTAGAGGTCATTCTGTTTCAGTTACGACCGTGGATTTTATGCCTGGAAATCCAAATGTCTTATGCTCCGGTGACGTCAAAGGTAATCTACTTTTATGGGACATGGGACGGAGAATCCGCATGTGCTCATCCGAGGTTAGTTTTGTTAATGATCATACTATTGTGTTGTTATCCCTGTGCTGAAATCTGTCATTTATTGTTTGTATTTGTTTTTGGAAATAGGTCAAAGATGGCATAATAAAGTAACTCAGATTCCACCCGAACAGCAATCTGTTAGCTGTTGCCTTTGGAAAAAACGTTGTGGTCATGTTTGTTCAACCTGACAAGATTGATGCAACTAGTCAACGCATTTTAGGGGTATGCACCTCATCATATAGTTAATAACATACTTTCCTCATTTCTTGATGTTTTTAACATTTTCTTCATACAGGGACATGATGACACCGTAAAATCTATTGCTTGGGACCCTACTGGTAGATTTCTGGCTTCTATTTGCCAGCGAAATGCCCGGGTGTGGACATCAACAACGGATGCTTGGATGTGTGGTTACCCATTGGATTCCGACGGCCACGTGTTTGAGTCATGTGTGTTCCATAGTACCCACCCTCAGTTGTTGATTGGCTCCTACATGGTAAATGTGTAAATGTGTTTCAGCATGTTTGTTCCAAGTATATTTATTCACTCACTATGTATGTGTAAATGTGTTTCAGCATGTTCACATGTGGGATTTCGCTCGTCGCAGTAAACGGATTTTCGCAATGCCTACTAGCGGTTTTATCTCATCGCTGGCTTGTTCCTCGGAAGCTGGATTGATTGCAACTACAAGTCGATCAGGTGATGTGAAATTGTGGAAAACAGAATAGAACTTGGAGCGTGTTATAGAAATTGGTATAGACCTTGGAGCGTTTTCTGAAAGGGGTTGGGATGCGTATTGAATATTGAGAATGGTAATCTTTTCTGCATTTATTGCAGTGTTTACTTTCTAGATATCATCTTGTTTGCCTATCATATATTTGATCTTTTTTTAATAAGGTTAGAGATAGGTTTATTCATGTTCTCTGTGCTTAGGAGTTCTATGTATATTTTCCTGCAATATGCTCCCAACCCACATGATATTTTTATTATTTAAGTGGTCCAACTTGAACAGTTACTGATTAGTCAAGGGCTTGAGATTTTACATGGTAGTTTACTCATGCATGCCTGGCGAGTAGTGATGATTATCTTTGTGCCTGTGTCCATGGTCATTTAGGGTTTTGATAAGTTGATTTGTTGGGATGCATATCGAATGGTCGTATTATTCATACTTCTTTGACAATGTGTTTATTTTTTTAAGGCTGCTCACTTGATTATTAAGAAATGTGTTTATCATGGTTTTTAACGTTATTTTACTAATTTCGTGAAAATAACGTTAAAGAAGGGGGATGGTTGATCATGCATCGTGTGGTGGCGTTGATAGCCGAAAGTCAAGGGGATACATGCCCTAATCGGCATTTGTCTCAATTGCTTACTGAGTGTTATGTCCCTTATGTCCAAGGCTTGATGCAAGACTACTATCGAGCCGGTGGACCGGAAGCAGCCTCTATTCCTACGGGGTAGAGGTAAGGCTGTGTACATCGTACCCTCCTCAGATCCTACCTTTGCTTTGCTATTGGTGGGATTTACCGAGTGTGATGATGATGATGTTTATCATGGTTTTTGCTTTTGGACAATGTGTGGGTCAGTTTGGTGTTTACATGTTTCGTCTTGCTGTTTTTGTTTTATATGTGCTACGACTATGATGCTCAGCTTTCTCATAATAAATAGTCTATCATTCTTTCTTTCTTATAATTTTCATGTTCTAAGTGTTTATTAATTATGTCTGCTTGGTGAGTTGTGATGAATATCTTTGTGCCTTTCTCCATGCTCATTACAGATTGGATGCATATTATTTGTATTTGATGGTTAATATTCTTCATTGAAGTTAAGGGTGCTGATTTGATTGTTAAGAAATGTGTTGATCATGTTTTTTAGCTTTTTTGACAATGTAATCTGAGTCTGCATTATTTTTTATGGGTCAGTTTAAGGTACCATCAACCACATGCCAAACGAACAAACCTATAAAAATGCATAGATACCCTACAGTTTTTTTTTCTGAGACCCCCTGTAGTGGGGCGCCATATGTGGCTTTTTTTCATCCATAACGACCCATAACGCCTCGCACACCGCGACGGGCGGCGTTATGGGGAAAAAGGGGGGGGGGGGGGGGGAGGCGCCATGCATTTCGCGGCGTTATGGGCTTTGCTTTTCAACCTTTGACCAATCAAAATAAAGCATGGTTTTTTATAATTAATTAATAAAAACAAAAATTAATAATTAGGTAATGATGGGTAGGGGCTTTATGACTACGGGCTCTAGTGATATAACGCCCCATAAAGCCCTTGTGTGACGTGGCACGACACGTGTCACATAACAACGCCCCACAAGGGGCTTTATGACTACGGATGGCCTGAGAGCTATAGACGTACACAGAAATTATATCTATATTTTGTTGAAAACAATCAAACTTGTGGGCGTTCTCCTTGATTACAAAAGAAAAAACCCATCATGAATTTCCGAATTAGGACCTAAATCTGATAACCATTTTGCACTGCCCACTACTTCATCGTCATTTTTTTTATTTTTATTACTTCTTATTTTATGTTGCTCATATATGTGTTATAATTTATACATTATTGTCCCAACAATATTGGCACCAGTGGCGGACCCAAATTTTTTTTTCATGGTTGTCGAAAACTTTTTGGGGTTGTGTTTCTATCGTCGACTTGGTTCGGGTCGGATCAGGTCAGGTCATATAAAAAAATATAATCAAACTAATTTTTATATAATCGACGAAAGTACGCCAAACGCAAATGCATAATCAAAATAAAAAAAATACCTAAAGTTCTATATGGGTATTCATTTTTTTGAAATCTTGCCATAGACAATGTTTTTAAAACCAGACCGGACATTGAGCCCAACGCGTTATTGGTCCATTAGTCAGACAGTTTGGCCAGTTGTTTCGGATCAAAAAATATAAAAGGAAGCATATAACAAAATTACATCGAACTACAAGTGTACATAAGCTTTTTTAGTCGAAGTATATTATAAAGATATTTGATTAAATAAAGAATTATAAAAAAATAGTATAGATTAACCTATCACCAACAAAAAAAAATAATAACTCATAAAACATTTATATTTACTTGGGCTTTTGTACTCAGTTTTTATACATAGCCCTAGCCCAAGTTAAAGTACCTAATTACTTATATTACGGCCGATCATCTAGTCTCATTTCCTTCTTCACGTATTTATTTATTTTTTTTAAAAACTACCAGACAACTTTTCACTCTGCATTTGGAGCACCTCCACCAAGTTTGACCGGAATAAAACTTCCAATCAAGTTGTTTCTGTCTTTTCTTCTCATTTCACTCTCCAATTTTTAGTTCAAGGGGTGTGGTTCCAAAATTTCATGAGGTGCGTTCAGAAATTTCAATAACCTATACTACTAAAAAAGAAAATTTTAAGGTGGGCGGCTCACACCCTCATTAAGCACTAGGTCCTCCCCTGATAGGCACTTGTATCAATTCAGGCCCCTTTAAAACTCTTTTTGCTGTCTACAACCTCCACCTTTGAAAAACGCTACACTTTATAACTTTTTGTTAGTTGACTGTCACGTTATATTCCTGGTAGCAGGTGAATTATGAATTCAGCTTCTTTGTCTGGAGGTAGTCCGGGCAATTCTTCTGGAAATACATCTGAAAACTGAGATACTACTGAAATATCTTTTAAATCATTTCCTTTAGTGTTAGTGATTATGAAAATCATATACACTATAGAATCTTTTCTTATATAACTTGCAGTTTTCATCACAGAGATAAATTTTGTGGATCTAGAGGGCTTATCTCCTTTAATTGTGATCGTTTTACCTTTAGGTGATTTTACTTGAATTGACTTTTGATCACATAAAATACTGGCTTTATTGGCTATTAACCAATCCATTCCTAAAACAACATCGAATCCTGCCAGATTCATGGGATATAGGTTTGCTATAAACATTTGGTTAAAATTTTTTATTCTTGCTCCCTGCAAGATTTCAGAAATCTTAATAGTTTCTCCATTAGCGGTCTCTACTAGACATTCTTGTGGTAGTTTAGTTAATGACTGATTTAGAATTTTGCAAAACGAAGTATTGATAAAACTTTGGTTTGCACCAGAGTCAAATAATACTTTAGCAAATATATCATTAACTAAAAATGTACCAGCTATGACATTTGGAATCATCTTGACTTCCTCTGCAGTCAGAACAAACGCTCTAGCATTTTTGGTATTCTTGTTGTTTGCAGCTGGGGTTAGTTTTGGACAGTTTGGCCTGATATGACCTTTTTCCCCGCAGTTGTAGCACAATCCATTACTGGATTTCTTCCTGTAATTTTCTTCCTTGTGTCCTGGCATCTTGCAATAATTGCAGAGAGTGGAGCATTTTCCCGAATGCTTTTTCTTGCAGACTTTGCAGTATGGTGTAGAGGTAGAACCCGTATTCCTACGATTGCAATTTCCAGAACGGAATTCTTGAGTAAGCCTTTGCGTTAGGTTTTTCCTTTGATCCTCTTCTCGGGTGCGGACTAACTCATCAGTCAAGGTATTGGCTAGTTCTACAGCTTCTTCTATGGTTTGAGGTCTAGCTGCCTTGACTACGTGTCTTATCTCCCCAATTAATCCCCAAATATAACGGGAGATTAACACTGGTTCTGGTGAAGCAAGAGTTGGCACTATCCTAACATATTCGAAGAATAACTTAGTGTACCCCTTGCTATCCACACCAGTCATCCTAAGGTTTAGGAACTTGTTTGCTATCTGTTCTTTTTCATTGGGTGGGCATAATTTCCTTTCTACTTTGTTCTTAAATTCTTCCCATTCCATATTGTAGGTTCTATCACTTCCTCTGGATTGGAGGATAGTGTTCCACCATTCTAGTGCTGAATTCTTAAATAAATTAGAAGCAAACAATATCTTATCTTCTTCAGCACATTTACTTATCCTTAAGACTGCCTCAGTTGCCCGAGAATTCCATTGGTTTACAAGACCAGAATTCTTTATAAGAACAACCATAAGGCATGGTTCTTCTTCTTTTGGGAATGGGAATTTGAAGTACATGTCCATTGTTCACGTTGTTTTCTGGTTCAATTGGTCGCTTACTGCTATGTTTACTTTTATTATTCGCTTCTTGAATATTTTGAATAATAAATGGCATGGCATCTATGATTCCTTGTGCCACTATGTGTTGAACGACACTATTGTCCATCTGGTTTCCATTGTTATTGATGCTCGGATTCTCATTAACCACGTTAATGTTACTCTGGTTATCATTATTCGGATTTCCTTGATTTCCGTCATCGGCCATATGAATTTTAAACATTTATCCATATTAATGTCACAAGATAATATTTAATATAGCTAATCACCTGACACACAATCTAACCAAAAACGTAGATCATTGCTACTTTTACTCTATTCATATACTATTATGCATCTATTACACACTAGTACTGAAATAAAAATTACAATACCAACAGAAATAGAATCACACTAATAGTAATATGCATCCGTACACACATATTTTATTTTATTATTATTACTACCATTTCCTCTATTCTCACATTCACGGATATGGATTTATCCAAAAATCCATATTGCGCTCATCGTATTTCCATACGAGACGTTCTCCCACCTGACGCATTCTCTCACTGCTCTCTAAAATTTCCTCCCCAAAAGTCCTAAGTTCTTGGACGTTTTCTGCACTCATTGGGGGTGCAGGTTCTCGGACTGGGTTTGGAATCTGTGGTGCGGGTTCCTGATATGGGGGTGACAGTGCCTGAAATCGGTAAGGATCTTCTAAGATCTCCCTAATATATTCATCATGGTAATAGGGATCTAAAGGGTCCATACCTGGATAGGCTTCTATGTTCTGTATGGGTGGGTATTCCTGGATAGGGTAACGTTGCACAAAGTCCCTATTGTCATCCCACCAAGGGTCGTAATTTGGGTCTAGGGGGTTTGGTGCAGGTATCCTAGGAATTTCTTCGGGGTTAAAGTCATGCATCTCCACTTGGTTTTCCGGGTTTTCTATCTCCATGGGTTGGTCTGGGTTTTGTGGTTGTGGGGCTACTAGTTGTTCCAGACTTGGGTCAACAGCAGTTGTGGCTAGGATATGGAAATTGGCTAGGCTTCTATTAAGCATATCCTGTGAATGGGCATCTGTCTTTCGCTTAGAAGCCGCTAGAACTCTTTGCTGTTGCAATTTTCGCATTCTCTTCCTACGAGCAAAAGCTTCCTTACTGAACCATCCTCTCCTTTTGTGAGGGAATGGCTCTTCTGACTGAGCTTCAAAAGCAAACATTCCTTCTTCCTGATCAGCAGTATACCCAGAAAGGGCATGCTGTGAAGAAGTACCTTCACTCCTAGGTGATTCAGACAACTGACGATTCATGTCTGAGGGTCCTTGATCACTCATACTGTAAACTAACAAATAGTCAAATAACACATAACAAATAAATACAGTTATGCACGTATTTCCGTAATTTATTTCCTAACACAAATTTTAGAATTTTTTAAGTGTCAGCAGAACACTTATTTGGCTCAGACCAGTGGCTAGGCTCTGATACCACCTTCTGTCGCAACCCACGATCCCTGAGTCCCGGGAACGGGCGGACGCGATCTCAGAGTTTCGGTGGTATCAGTTATTAATCTTGCAGCGGAATTTACATCAGGACCGTAGTTAGGAAATGTTTCTCAGAGTAAAACCACCTCATTTAATATTAATAATCACATGGGTAAAACCCAAGTTTCTTAGTACAATACATTTATAGGGATAAACCCTATTTTATTGAATTTTAAAATATCGTTTATTTGGTAACTTTTATAGCCACATTTTCCCAAGCCTTCAGTGCTCTCCAGCTGGCTTTTTACTAATTGGCTGTCACATTGGGTTCCCTGAAACGTGTTTTAAAAACATTTGTCAGTCGGAAATACTGGTGAGTGAATCCCAGTTTAATCAAGTTTAAATAAAAAGTCACAGTGAACAGTATTGAGAGCGATCACATTGTTTATGTCTACACAATTACTCCATTAGTACTGTCAACCCTGACTTGTGGGTCATATTACCCATTAGCTAACTCATTGACCAATGGTAACGTATTGTCATCCTCAACTTACTACTCACAGTGTAGTACATTTTGTATACAAAACCCCAACATACCAGCAGTAATTGAAGAACTACAAAGACTCAATCACTGCTAAATTTCATAGTAAAACATTTAAGGTTAGGTAAAACATTACCAAAAAGATTATCAAAAAGAGGATAAACTCACAAAAAGGTTTACACAAAAAGAAGGATTACTCACATTGCTATCTTAGACTTCGCGTAAGGGTTTCCTGGATATAATCTATAATTTATACATATGTACATTGGTTAGTATCATAACCCTTTGAAAATATTAATGATACCCTCCCCGAGACGGCATTCCAACAACTACGTCGGGCAGAACCCCGACAGTTGTTACGGAACCCTAAATCAATCGGGCAGCGTAACTATTACGAAACTAGGGTTATAATACTTACAACGGAGCAGAACCTCGCTAATTAGGGGTATAATACCCGACTATAATGCTTATAACTTCAGAAATTGAGATTGAGAATGAATTGTGAGCGACGGAAAACGAAAACTGATGCGTTCTATTTATAGTGCTGATACTCGACTCTCAGGCGGCCCGCGTAAGGTAAGGCGAAGCCTTACGCGGCCCGCGTCAACACTCGGTCAACTCTATAGCTTATCTGGCTCACCAAGTAGACCCGCCACGATGTCGACACGTGTCAGCTCAGGGCTGCGCCACCATTCATGACACTCGCGGCCCGCGTGAACTAATGGAGGGGTCTTACGTGGCCCGCTTTAACTAAAGGAATCAACGGTATCAGGTTTTAAACCTTGATACGGCCCGCGTGAGGTTGGGGTGGGATCCTACGCGGCCCGCCTCAGCTTAATAATTATTGTTTTTAATTTATTTTATATGTTATAACATAATTCGGGCTCGGTTTTCACATACGGGGTTTATTTAAAGACATATAAGGGTATTTTAAAATATAATAGGGTGTCGGAAATATTTATGAGGGTGTTGGTTTTACCGAGGGGTGTTACACACCGATACCGATACATGTATTCATTTTTATAGGTTACAATCTACTGGACCTGTAATGAATTGGGCTGATAACGGTCGAAAACCTGTAACGAAGCACGCAAGAATCCCACTAGATAACTTGATTTAAAAAAAAAGTTAAGTGCTATTTTAGTCCCTGTGGTTTGGGTCATTTTGCCAGTTTAGTCAAAATGTTTCATTTTTCACCTATGAGTCAAAAAATGTTTCACCGTTGCCATTGTAGTCCACTGGGTTAACTTCGTCTATTTTTTCTGTTAACGAGAAGGCCAATTCGGTCATTTTATATGGCCGAATTGCCCTTCTAGTTAACAGAATTACATATAAAATGACCGAATTGGCCTTCTCCTTAATAGAAAAAAATGAATGAAGTTAACCCAGTGGACTAAAATGGCAACGATGAAACCTTTTTGGACCCACATGTGAAAAATCAAACATTTGAACTAAACTGGCAAAATAACCTCAAACCACAAAGACTAAAATCACATTTAACTCTAGAAAAAAACAAAACAATTTTAGATAAATATATAACTTTTTTGAAACGCAGACAAATATATAACTTGATTACTTTTTCAAAGCAACTTAAGGCAAATTGTTAAAAAACTAGCTTAAAAAAATATAGACGGTCCAATGCAAGTTGGGTTGGGCCAAGGGATGGATGAAATATGGTAATAAGGTACCCACCCACCCCCTCAGCCAAAGTTTGCTTGCCCTACCTCATCTTAGACGCCTTTCATCGTCCGATGTTATGATGGCACCCACCCGCAGCCAAAGTTTGCCCTACCTCAACGCAGGAACCGATGTTATTCCCTGAACGATCGAAATGTTTAGGATGCCGACAACGAGCTAATGGAGGTGGGCTGTGATTGGATAGCGTTAGAAATTAGCTCCATGATGTTTGGATCTGGAGGGATTACTGCTGTTCATAGGTATGTATCTCCTCATTCCTACATGTTTATGTTTATCTTCTTAGGCCATCCGTAGTCATAAAGCCCCTTGTGGGGCGTTATGCGACACGTGTCGTGCCTAGTCACACGGGGCTTTATGGAATTATGGGGCGTTATATCACTAGAGCCCGTAATCATAAAGCCCCTACCCATCATTACCTACCTATTAATTTTCAATTTTATTAATTAATTATAAAAACCTAACTATTTTGTGATTGGTCAGAATTTGAAAATGAAAGCCCATGGCGCCGCTATCTCCATCGCGCCTGTCACCAAATTCTCCCCCATAGCGCCGCCCGTCGCGGTGTGCGGGGCGCTATGGGGCTTTATATTTGAAAAATCTGGGCTGATAGCGCCCCATTACACAAGCTCTTAGGATATCAATATCATTAGCTGCTGCTTTTTTATGTACTATCAATTGCCCCCACACCCTCCGGCCTTAACGTGGACTATTCCATTCGATGTTTGCAATGCAGACAGTTCTAATTGCTAGTTAATATGATAGAAGAAGTTATTTTTAAGGTTGACTTTTGTGGAATAAAAACCTAGGAAGACTTTAAAGTGAGTTCAAATCTTTTTGGGATTTACGTATTATTTGGAAACAAACTTTTTACCTTATTATTATTATTAATAATAATTATTATTATTATTATTATTGTTTAACTAAACCCAACTAAAAACTATTTACTATTAAAAAAAGCCCTTTATCATTTTAATTACTTTTAGTATATATCTTTATATTATGAAGTATATAACATTTACGAAGTTCATTTTAAAGACAACATAGTACAATTAATATTTACAATATGTAATAATGAACGTTGGGTTTTAACTTAACATTTGAAAAATACATTTCTACGTAAAAAAGATAATTAATTTTAACTTAATATATTTGAAAGATTCTTGTAATAATGAGCGTTGGGTTTTTTAATACTTGCATGCTGTTCGAATTAAACCCTATTGTTACATGCATGTTATTTGTATAAATACTACTTTCAGTCACCTTTGTCTTCTAAAACAAACACCTTCTGTCAAATCTTTCAATAATCTTTCAAGAATCTTAGACATGGATGATAGGAGGCTGAATTCCCACATTTTTTCCTACTTGCAGAGAAGATTTTATTCGATGTCCGCTGACACATTTGGCATTGAAAGCAATGCAGTTAATGAAAGAGTTCCAGGTAAAGTTTAAGGGTTTTGCACTTTGAATCTTTGTTTTTTTCAAAGATTTACTCCTTTAGTCTTTGTAATTATGAAATTTTTTACATTATGGTTTTATGGAGTGAAACTTTTAACAATAGGGTTTTATAGAATCTTGTTCTTGACATGAAACAATAGGGTTTTATAGAATCTTGAAAATACTAATGTTGTTCTTGACATGAAACAGTAGGGTTTTATAGAATCTTGAAAATACTAATGTTGTTCTTGACATGAAACAGTAGGGTTTTATAGAATCTTGAAAATACTAATCTTGTTCTTGACATGAAACAATAGGGTTTTATAGAATCTTGAAAGTACTAATCTTGTTCTTGACATGAAACAATAGGGTTTTATAGAATCTTAAAAATACTAATCTTGTTCTTGTCTTGAAATTGATAATTATATGTTTTTTATAAATAAATCTTTTATAGAATTGATAAATAGATGTTCCTATGGAATTGCAATTTTTAACAATGGGGTTTTATTGATAATATAAATGTTTTTAGAATATTTGGGGTGAATAATCTTATCTCTACAAGTTCGCACTAATCTTGAAAATGGTGAATTTCTGACACGACACGAACTTAACTCGAAATTCGCAGGTTTGGGTTTAGTCTAAACGGGTTTGGTCAGTTTCAAGTTGAGCCCGCGAACCCGTTTGGCTAAACGGGTCGGGTTTGGGTCAACCCAGTCGGGTTGACGGGTTGACCCGTTTAACTGATTTATGTTATACTATATTTTTTACGATATATTTTATGTCATAAATTAAATTGAGTGTGTATTTTATGCCAAAATTATAACTTAAAAAGAGAATTTTGACATAAAATTCTATAGTTTAAATGCAATTGTATTACATACAGTTCTATTTTTTAGCAACTTTTAATTTTAATATATTATTTTTGAAAAAAATATTAAAAAATAAAAAATTTCGTGTTGAGCGTGTTGTGTTCGGGTTGACCTGCAAAAATTCGGTCATGTTCGGGTTTATATGTATGGTATGATTTTTGGGTTCGGGTTCGTCTAAAGTATTCAGGTTCGGGTTGGGTTGGGTTGAACCCATCAACCCGTGTACATGACCCGTTTAGCACCGGTTTTATCTTATTATTGTTATTAAAAAGAGTGTTTACTTTTTGTTACAGATCATCCAGAGTTGCTAGAAGTCTGGTGGGCCGGGTGGGGTAACTACTGTTTACGTTTAAAAAGGCTAAAACGGGTATCGAGGCGTTTTCCCTTAGCCTCACGAGGCGTAAGCCTCGAGGCAGGTCGAGGCGTAAGCCTCAAAACATTATTAAAAAAAATTAAAAAAATATATAGATGTCTCATAAAAATCACAAATTAGCATAAAACAAATATCATAAATAGAAAATATTTCAACAAACAAGGTTTAAACATAAAACAAACATCATAAAATAGTCTTTTTATGCATAAATTCAGAAGTTTAAGGACCAAATGTAAACTAGTGAAGATAGAGGGGTTAAATGTTTAAATACACAAACTAATTTTACACTTTTTTATGTAAAAGTTATAAGTTTTAGGGGCTAAATATAAACTGGTGAAAGATAGAGGGGTTAAATGTTAAAATACCTAAAGTTATTTAACCCTAGGAGTGTTAAACACTTAAACACGCCGCTACTCTGCATCTTCTTCCTAATTCCTGGTCGATCTTCTTCCTTCTTCCTGGTCACATCTTCTTCTCACATGTTTCCGGCTAAAAAGCAGCGCCGGCGCCGGAATTTATCGCCGGAGGTCGCTATTTTCACGCTTTTCAGCCGCGAGATCCAAATAGCGCAGGTACATCGATTCGCAACGCTATTCGCGATAAAATGGGCCGAAAAAAAGTCCAGAAAACAAAAAAACTGATCAGTTTGCACAAGTCTGGTGAGGCTTAAGCCTCACCGCCTCGCCTCACCGCCTCAGCGCCTCAACCCGCCTCAAACCGCCTCGTATGGGCTGAGGCTTAGGTTTCAGTTCCCCCCTGTGAGGCTAAGCCTCGATTGCGTTTTTTCACCGCCTCACCTGAGGCGTACGCCTCGAGGCGCGCCTCAAAACGCCTTTTTAAACAATGCCAATCCCTGACATTGTAAGAATATTCTGTCCCGAAGAGGTAATTACTTGAAACCAATCTGGTTTTTCACATAGATATGTACAACATCTCCTAACAAGTAGTTTATGTCACAGGAAGTGCCGGCGTTGGTTGATGATTATGTACTTACACCGTTGAGAACGATTCGGTGAGTTTCATGAATCCATTTAATAAGTCCTACTTAAAGTAATATTTACAAATTATTTTATATTTAAGATGTAATTTTCACTTTTCTTCCATATTGACAATTCATCAAAGATCACATCCCTAGACACCACTATCTTCATTGTATCTAAATCAAAGAGCAGACAGAAAAGATGATGTGAAGAGAAGCCAGAAAATCTTGAGTCGTTCAAAGATCAAGATCACATCCCTAGACACCACTATACTTCTTTGACCCGCTACAGCCTTTGTGGGTGATAAGCGCAAAAGATACAATGCCGTTGCTACTGCCTCTCCCCAAAAGATCCGCTCAAGTTCTTTTCTTGCATCATGCTTTGAGCCATTTCCACTACTGTACGGTTCTTGCGTTCTGCCACACCATTTTGCTCTGGTGAATAGGGTGCGGTAAGATGCCATTTTATTCCATGTTAATCACAAAAGGAGTTGAATTCAATTGAATAAAACTCACCTCCTCTTGTCGCCCCTTAATGTTCCTATCTTTTGTCCAGACTCCTCCACTTTGATCTTGAAAATCTTGAGTCGTTCAAAGGCTTCAGCTTTCTTGTCTAGACAATACACCCATGACATCATAAGAAAATGCTTACTCCCACCTAGCGACCTCATCGGCATCGTGCACAAATCTGCATGCACAAGTTCTAATACCCGTGTGGAACGCCATGGAGACACCTGCCATTTCCCATTCTTACCTGCACTTTTTTAGACTTGTCTAAGTCTTGAAACAAGCCTCTCTTTCCCATCATGTGGTTTGAACATACACCATCTATAAACCAAACATTCTTTTCTGGCTTCTCTTCACATCATCTTCAACCGCTGCTTGTGCTTGAGGCTCGTTCCTACAGCCATGAACAACTTACACTCTTCCTCCTCCTCATCATCTTCAACCGCTGCTTGTGCTTGAGGCTCGTTCCAACAATCAGCCCTCACATGGCCAAACCTGTTACAATTGTAACACTGTATTGCTCCTCTTTTTCTACCACAAACCAACCACATCCTCGACCACGGCCCGTGAAACACCTCTTTCTCGTCCTCTAAAGGACCCCATTCGATTATCCTCACCTCTTGATATTGTCTGAAACACTTTCTCTTCTTCACTTATCTCCATTCCTCGATTAACTCTTGTTTCATGAGCCTGCAACGAGCCCATCGGCAGATCGAAGGACAGGGTTGAAAGGTCCTTCGATTCTTTTATAGCAGTCACAACGTGACCCAAACGTGGAGTAAGGCTTCGAAGGACTATCTCGACAACACTTTGATCTGTAACCGCCTCCCCATACGCTCGTTTCTGGTTTAGGATCTTCATTACTCGTGATAAGAAATCCGCAATCGCTACCGCATCCTTCATCTGAAGAGTTTCAAATTCCCTCATAAGACTTTTTAACTTTACGGTTTTTACTTTTGAATCACCCTGATATTCTGTCGGCTAGAGGGTCCAAGCTTGCGTAGCCGTTGCCCCCCCCCCCCCCCCCCCCCCCCCCCCCCAATTCTAGAGAATACATCGTCATGGACTGCCTGCTGGATAACTGACAATGCTCTAGAATCCTCCCTTTTCTTTTCTCTCAACCTTCCGTGATCACCATCATTTGACCTGTACCCCGTTTCTACAAAAATCCCAGAGATCATGCGACATGAGAAGAGTTCTCATTCGAATGCTTCAGAATTCACAGCTTTCACCCTTTAAAAAATGGGAAGTTCATTCAACTCAGCTCTCCGTACCTGGTGCACTGGTATTTGCCATGAACTTCAGACTCTCCGTTTACAACTCAGCTCTGATACCGGATTGTTGGTGTTGGTAATTTTAGTGTTATCAACGGATTTTGGTGATATTGGATTAACTTGTCGACCATGTTGATCTTATTAGAAACTAAACGAGTTAGGAGATGCGGGAGTGCATGCTCGTTTTAATTTAATAAGATCGGGTACTCATCGGTTTTGTAAATTCAATATATTTTGTTTTGGGCTTGTTAATTAAAATTATTTTCACTTTAAGAATGTTTATTAAATCAAAGTGGGCTTTCATCTTGTAATGAATCAAGAAGTATTAAACTTATTTGGGCCTAAGGAATGGATCTGATTTGTTTTTTAATACCTAAAACCCAAATCAATGATGAGGATGTGATATACGTATGATACTTGGTCGACCATAGATACGGTTCTTTTTCTGTCGAACAGGACTGAGAACATGAGAAAACGGTACGGTTATTTCTCAATATGACGATCAAATTCGTTCTTGATTCTCTAAGTCTAATCCGTTCAAACTTTTTGATAGTACCATCAAATTAGTTTGTTCTGATAGTGAGTACACGATTCTTAGAGATTATCCAAGTGATTCCCAATTTGTCTATGATTCAAGTTTTCTTCAATTCAATATGCAACAGTGAAAGAGGTTTGTTTCCTCCTATAATTTCAACAGTTGGCACAAAACACTAACCTCACACACAAATGTTTACATGAAAAGACATAGTTCATTCAACCAACTCAAACATAATGCGGACACTTACATAAAAACGAACCAACAAAGAAACTGACACCCACGTACTCAACTACGCCACTACTAAAAAACGACCCATTATCTAAAGGAAAATAAACAAAGAAACTGAAAAGTAACTGACAAAGTTGACTTGACACACTTATGAAACTTCATGTAGCTTACATCCAAAATAAAACCCATGTGTTATATCAGTGAATTACTTCCAATATGTACCCTGTGTTTAAAAAAGCGCGCTTCAAGCGAGTGTGAAGCGATGAAGCGCTGGAAAAAACGCTTTTTTGGGTCTGAAGCGATACATTACGTGAAGCGATGTGAAGCGAGCTTTAAGCGGCGAAGCGATGAAGTTGTGAAGCGACGCTCCAGCCAATCAGATCACCATTTGGGCCATTTTTTAAGCCCAACAGTCTTTACAAGGTACATATCGACCTTATATCGACGATATAGCGACTTCCTATGTGAAATCCGGCGACAAATTCCGGCGACGGAGTTGCTTTCAGCCAGAAACCAGGAAGAAGGGGGAAGAAGAAGAGAGATGCTGAGAGCGGCTGCGTATCTCTTTTAGGCTTTTTAGGGTTTTTATAAGTTAAGGTTTTTAAACATTTATCCCCTCTATCTTTCATTAGTTTACATTCAGTCCCTGAAACTTCTAACTTTTTACTTAAAAAGTGTAAAGATAGTTTGTCTATTTAAACATTTAACCCCCTCTATCTTCAGTAGTTTACATTTGGTCCTTAAACTTTTTAATTTATGCATAAAAGTACAAAATTAACATTATAAAATACATATATATAATATGGATAGCTATTTTTTATACATATATATAAAATTAACATTATATATAATTATATATAATATGGAGCGCTTCGTATACGTGAAGCTCTCGCTTCGCGCTTGAAGCTTCGCTTAAAGCTTTTGGAACCAAAACGCTTCGGAGCGCTTCGCGCTTTTTTAAACCAAGTATGTACCAATATGCGTAAATATTTTTGATTTTTTTTGAAGGCTCAATAGACACGTATTACAGTACATGAGGGCGCATGGTTTTCCCCTATCGGCTGCTGTATTTTCTGTAGAAGCTCATGTTCAAGAGAATGCACAAGGTACTTAGCATTTCTTATTTTACTTACAATGTAATAGTTCTTAGTTTTTATCATTTTTGTAACGAGTTCTTTTTTTTTCAGATTGCGATGGATTACTAGAACGTTTCTGGTATTGTCTGTGCGATATGATTAGCCAGGTTTGTCCGTCTGATTATCTCTCCCTTGGCAAACATACATGCACATGTTAATTTTTTTGTCTTTGTATCTCAGGTCAACGTAGTCTCTGAACCGCACGATCAGCCAGAATCAAGTGATGTTCAAGATCAGCAGCCATTTGTGAGCTTGGGAGATAAAGACATCGTATGCTCAAGTGCAGCTTACACAAGTTCATCACAATCCCATGGTGTTGGCCCTTCAATGCTTGATAGCCAAGGTTTGTTTGTTTCTTTATTCCTTCCTTTCCATTGAGTTTTACTTATTTTTTTTAATGCATGTTACTTGTATGTATAAAGCAGACTTTTCGCTTCGAGCTTTTTGTACTGTGTTTCAAGATACGACAGCAAGGGTTAATGCCTGCCATTTCTCCTCGGATGGCAAATTTTTAGCTTATGGCGGAGCAAGAGCACTGGTTTGTCAAACATGCCTTTTTATTTTACAAATCATTGATAATGATATTTTGTTAACTAGTTTGAACCGGCCTGCAGTTGTCGATCTGGAGTGTTGAAACACGTAGCCACATTGCTACCGCTATAGATCATCTGCCTGGTAACATCGTCGACATCCGTTTCCAACCGAAATCTTATGTTTTTGCAGCGGCTTTTTTTGACGATGTTGTCCGCTGCTTCAATACAACTAGTGTAAGGCATTTGATTTTTATTTTTTGTTCTTTCGTTTCATGTTGTAGTAACTTTTCATGTTTTGTTTCAGGTTAGGGAACCTCTATATGATCTTAGAGGTCATTCTGTTTCAGTTACGACCGTGGATTTTATGCCTGGAAATCCAAATGTCTTATGCTCCGGTGACGTCAAAGGTAATCTACTTTTATGGGACATGGGACGGAGAATCCGCATTTGCTCATCCGAGGTTAGTTTTGTTAATGATCATACTATTGTGTTGTTATCCCTGTGCTGAAATCTGTCATTTATTGTTTGTATTTGTTTTTGGAAATAGGTCAAAGATGGCATAATAAAGCAACTCAGATTCCACCCGAACAGCAATCTGTTAGCTGTTGCCTTTGGAAAAAACGTTGTGGTCATGTTTGTTCAACTTGACAAGATTGATGCAACTAGTCAACGCATTTTAGGGGTATGCACCTCATCATATAGTTAATAACATACTTTCCTCATTTCTTGATGTTTTTAACATTTTCTTCATACAGGGACATGATGACACCGTCAAATCTATTGCTTGGGACCCTACTGGTAGATTTCTGGCTTCTATTTGCCAGCGAAATGCCCGGGTGTGGACATCAACAACGGATGCTTGGATGTGTGGTTACCAATTGGATTCCGACGGCCACGTGTTTGAGTCATGTGTGTTCCATAGTACCCACCCTCAGTTGTTGATTGGCTCCTACATGGTAAATGTGTAAATGTGTTTCAGCATGTTTGTTCCAAGTATATTTATTCACTCACTATGTATGTGTAAATGTGTTTCAGCATGTTCACATGTGGGATTTCGCTCGTCGCAGTAAACGGATTTTCGCAATGCCTACTAGCGGTTTTATCTCATCGCTGGCTTGTTCCTCGGAAGCCGGATTGATTGCAACTACAAGTCGATCAGGTGATGTGAAATTGTGGAAAACAGAATAGAACTTGGAGCGTGTTATAGAAATTGGTATAGACCTTGGAGCGTTTTCTGAAAGGGGTTGGGATGCGTATTGAATATTGAGAATGGTAATCTTTTCTGCATTTATTGCAGTGTTTACTTTCTAGATATCATCTTGTTTGCCTATCATATATTTGATCTTTTTTTAATAAGGTTAGAGATAGGTTTATTCATGTTCTCTGTGCTTAGGAGTTCTATGTATATTTTCCTGCAATATGTTCCCAACCCACATGATATTTTTATTATTTAAGTGGTCCAACTTGAACAGTTACTGATTAGTCAAGGGCTTGAGATTTTACATGGTAGTTTACTTATGCATGCCTGGTGAGTGGTGATGATTATCTTTGTGCCTGTGTCCATGGTCATTTAGGGTTTTGATAAGTTGATTTGTTGGGATGCATATCGAATGGTCGTATTATTCATACTTCTTTGACAATGTGTTTATTTTTTTAAGGCTGCTCACTTGATTATTAAGAAATGTGTTTATCATGGTTTTTAACGTTATTTTACTAATTTCGTGAAAATAACGTTAAAGAAGGGGGATGGTTGATCATGCATCGTGTGGTGGCGTTGATAGCCGAAAGTCAAGGGGATACATGCCCTAATCGGCATTTGTCTCAATTGCTTACTGAGTGTTATGTCCCTTATGTCCTAGGCTTGATGCAAGACTACTATCGAGCCGGTGGACCGGAAGCAGCCTCTATTCCTACGGGGTAGAGGTAAGGCTGTGTACATCGTACCCTCCTCAGATCCTACCTTAGCTTTGCTATTGGTGGGATTTACCGAGTGTGATGATGATGTTTTTGGACAATGTGTGGGTCAGTTTGGTGTTTGCAACATTTTACATGTTTCGTCTTGCTGTTTTTGTTTTATATGTGCTACGACTATGATGCTCAGCTTTCTCATAATAAATAGTCTATCATTCTTTCTTTCTTATAATTTTCATGTTCTAAGTGTTTATTAATTATGTCTGCTTGGTGAGTTGTGATGAATATCTTTGTGCCTTTCTCCATGCTCATTACAGAAGATCAGATTGGATGCATATTATTTGTATTTGATGGTTAATATTCTTCATTGAAGTTTTTCAGGGTGCTGATTTGATTGTTAAGAAATGTGTTGATCATGTTTTTTTTTAGCTTTTTTGACAATATAATCTGAGTCTGCATTATTTTTTATGGGTCAGTTTAGTAATGTATTTCCTCCTATAATTCTAACTCAGTTCAAGGTATTAGTAATGAATAAGGTACCATCAACCACATGCCAAACGAACAAACCTATAAAAATGCATAGATACCCTACAGTTTTTTTCTGAGACCCCCTGTAGTGGGGCGCCATATGTGGCTTTTTTCATCCATAACGCCCCATAACGCCTCGCACACTGCGACGGGCGGCGTTATGGGAAAAAAAGGGGGGGGGGGGGGAGGCGCCATGCATTTCGCGGCGTTATGGGCTTTGCTTTTCAACCTTTGACCAATCAAAATAAAGCATGGTTTTTTATAATTTATTAATAAAAAAAAAATTAATAATTAGATAATGATGGGTAGAGACTTTATGACTACGGGCTCTAGTGATATAACGCCTCACAAGGGGCTTTATGACTACGGATGGCCTGAGAGCTATAGACATACACAGAAATTATATCTATATTTTGTTGAAAACAATCAAACTTGTGGGCGTTCTCCTTGATTACAAAAGAAAAAACCCATCATGAATTTCCGAATTAGGACCTAAATCTGATAAAAAGGTGGATTTTTTAAGGGTCGTCTCTTCATCTTCATAAAAACACTTCTTAAATATTCGATATCTAACACTAATGGAAAATTAAAATGATCAGCTCACCGGAACTAGAATTTGGATGATGACGATGGAGAAGCAGACGACGGATCGTAGATAACCATTTTGCACTGCCCACTACTTCATCGTCATTTTTTATTTTTATTACTTCTTATTTTATGTTGCTCATATGTGTGTTATAATTTATAGATTATTGTCCCAACGATATTGGCATCAGTGGCGGACCCAGAATTTTTTTTCATGGTTGTCGAAAACTTTTTGGGGTTGTGTGTCTATCGTCGACTTGGTTCGGGTCGGATCAGGTCAGGTCATATAAAAAAATATAATCAAACTAATTTTTATATAATCGACGAAAGTACGCCAAACGCAAATGCATAATCAAAATAATAAAAAAAATACCTAAAGTTCTATATGGGTATTCATTTTTTTGAAATCTTGCCATAGACAATGTTTTTAAAACCAGACCGGACATTGAGCCCAACGTGTTATTGGTCCATTAGTCAGACAGTTTGGCCAGTTGTTTCGGATAAAAAAATATAAAAGAAAGCATATAACAAAATTACATCGAACTACAAGCGTACATAAGCTTTTTTAGTCGAAGTATATTATAAAGATATTTGATTAAATAAAGAATTATAAAAAAATAGTATAGATTAACCTATCACCAACAAAAAAAAAAAATAACTCAATAAAACATTTATATTTACTTGGGCTTTTGTACTCAGTTTTTACACATAGCCCTAGCCCAAGTTAAAGTACCTAATTACTTGTATTACGACCGACCATCTAGTCTTATTTCCTTCTTCACATAAAACTATCAGACAACTTTGCACTCTGCATTTGGAGCACTCCCACCAAGTTTGACCGGAATAAAACTTCCAATCAAGTTGTTTCTGTCTTTTCTTCTCATTACACTCTCCATTTTTTAGTTCAAGGGGTGTGGTTCCAAAATTTCATGGGGTGCGTTCAGAAATTTCAATAACCTATTATACTAAAAAAGAAAATTTTAAGGGGAGAGGCGCACACCCTCATCAAGCACCAGGTCCGCCCCTGATAGGCACTTGTATCAATTCAGGCCCCTTTAAAACTCTTTTTGCTGTCTACAACCTCCACCTTTGAAAAACGCTACACTTTATAACTTTTTGTTAGTTGACTGTCACGTTATATAACACTTTACACATCTCCTCCATCTATAATCAACATCTTAACAACCTCAAGGGGTGAGAGCGTGCAAAATGTCAATTGGAGAGATAAGTTGGATCCCACTACTGTCAATAGGTCATTTGCTTCCACCGTAATTTTTTACATTTTTAGCACTTTACGTTGGTGGGAAATCTCGAGGCTTGAATGGACGTGGAGTGGTAATTTGAAGCTTGCTGGATCAAATACATGCTTAAGTAACAAAACAAATGGACTGATTGTGTTAGCCACAGGTGGTTGGGCCGTTTTCTTAATTGGAACAAAGCTCAAAGATCATTTGAGTAATTGAGTCGAGTGCACAAAAAAAACCTGTATTCGTAACTATACCTGAGAAAAAAATCCGAAACCTGTTATTTTTGTACCTGGGTTTTCTATACCCATAACCGAAACCGATCCAACCCGTAGGGTATAGATAGAACATACATTTTGAGATCAATACCCACTCTGCCCAATTTGTACCCGAAAATACCCGGAGCCGATCATTTCCTATACCCTAACCCGGTTATACCCTATACCTGATACCATTTTTTAATACCCGACATAATGCCCGAATTTTTTAAGTATATTTTATGTTTATTTTACAACTTTCATCTTTAAGTTTTTAAAAAATGCATATTATAAAGCAAATAATTTCTGTTTGTGTGAATTTATGTTATTATTACAAACCAACTTTAATTTTTAAGCGAATTTATTTTTGTGTAAAATAATAAAAAAAAATACTTATATTTTTTAAACTTGGTATTAATACGCCCTATAAAGCCCTTGTGTGACGTGGCTTTAATTAATTAATAAAAACAAAAATTAATAATTAGGTAATGATGGGTAGGGGCTTTATGACTACGGGCTTTAGTGATATAACGCCCTATAAAGCCCTTGTGTGACGTGGCACAACACGTGTCACATAACGCCCCACAGGGGCTTTATGACTCCGGATGGCCTGAGAGCTATAGACATACACAGAAATTATATCTATATTTTGTTGAAAACAATCAAACTTGTGGGCGTTCTCCTTGATTACAAAAGAAAAACCCCATCATGAATTTTCGAATTAGGACCTAAATCTGATAAAATGGTGGATTTTTTAAGGGTCGTCTCTTCATCTTCATAAAAACACTTCTTAATTTGGATGATGACGATGGAGAAGAAGACGACGGATCGTAGATAACCATTTTGCACTGCCCACTACTTCATCGTCATTTTTTATTTTTATTACTTCTTATTTTATGTTGCTCATATATGTGTTATAATTTATACATTATTGTCCCAATAATATTGGCACCAGTTGCGGACTTAGAAATTTTTTTCATGGTTGTCGAAAACGTTTTGGGGTTGTGTCTATCGTCGACTTGGTTCGGGTCGAATCAGGTCAGGTCATATAAAAAAATATAATCAAACTAATTTTTATATAATCGATGAAAGTACGCCAAACGCAAATGCATAATCAAAATAAAAAAAAATACCTAAAGTTGTTCTATATGGGTATTCATTTTTTTGAAATCTTGCCATAGACAATGTTTTTAAAACCAGACCGGACATTGAGCCCAACGCGTTATTGGTCCATTAGTCAGACAGTTTGGCCAGTTGTTTCGGATCAAAAAATATAAAAGGAAGCATATAACAAAATTACATCGAACTACAAGTGTACATAAGCTTTTTTAGTCGAAGTATATTATAAAGATATTTGATTAAATAAAGAATTATAAAAAAATAGTATAGATTAACCTATCACCAACAAAAAAAAATAATAACTCATAAAACATTTATATTTACTTGGGCTTTTGTACTCAGTTTTTATACATAGCCCTAGCCCAAGTTAAAGTACCTAATTACTTATATTACGGCCGGCCATCTAGTCTCGTTTCCTTCTTCACATAAAACTATCATACAACTTTGCACTCTGCATTTGGAGCACTCCCACCAAGTTTGACCGGAATAAAACTTCCAATCAAGTTGTTTCTGTCTTTTCTTCTCATTTCACACTCCATTTTTTAGTTCAAGGGGTGTGGTTCTAAAATTTCATGGGGTGCGTTCAGAAATTTCAATAACCTATTAACACCTTATAACTTTGCAACTTTTTGTGCATCATCAGCAGTACTCTGTGCATTGGGAGTGTTTAAAAAAAACTCTCCATCCTCCCTTTTATCCACCGACGTGTCCCACTCTCTCTCCCCAACACTGCATTCAGAATTTAGAGAGAGAAAGTCAAGGTTTGAGAGAGCATCTTCTCCCAGATCCACGTTTTCCTGCCTCTACATCTCCCTCCGCTGGCTATGACGGATGTCATCACTCTCACTCCGGCGAGAAGAAGCGTAACAACGACAGATCTGGATTCGATTGGGACCTCATGACCTTCACAGATAACAGGATGCAGCAGAACCGCCAGTCGCCGTTTCCGCCGTCAATCGGCGGTTTGCAGCGGTAGTCGCTACGGCGAGAGCTCGATTTCCGGTGATTACTTTGTTCCGTCGCTGTAGGCGACGGTTAACGGTGTTGGTGGTGATTCTGAGGGTTTTGCGACGGTGATGGATGGCGGAGGCGGCGGTCGTGGTGAGGTGCGGCGCGGGTACATCGTAAACATTGAATGGATTACAGGGAGATTACTATACAAACTAGGTATGTGATCTCACATGGAAAATAGTGTTTTGTTAGCAATTATATTTAAAATTGAAGTTGCAGAAGTTAATTATTATGAGTTATTGAGTTTTACTTGAGTTCTTTTTAGTTTGATATTTGTTTAGAGGGTTGAATTTGTGGGTGTTGTAAACTGGAAGGAAAGCAGCTTGGAATATCTTTCACTCGCGCTTGCAGCGGTTATTCCTTCGGTTCTTGCGGCTTACAGGAAACTGCGACCTGATGCTGGTGAGAGGTACTGAAATCTTATGGTATTTTTAAGATAATTGTTTTGGGTTATGATTATTGTGGTTCTATTGTATAATAGTTATAATAATAATAATGTGGTTAAGTTAGAAATGAAGCAGTTGGAAGCTTCTATTCTGTGTACTGTTTATTCTTGTGGTATGAACAAGATGAGATTAAATTTTGAGGGAATACAGTGAATCTACTTTTGTTTAAAGTTGTTGATTCTGTTGTTTTATGCATCTTGGATTGTTGAATCTTGCATGAAATATGATATGTGTTTATGAATTGTTGATTGAGGTTTAGTTGCTAGCGTTTCGAGGTAAATGGTTTAGTGCAAAGTAAGTCGCGCGACGGACTTTGTCATGTGTTTTGAAATTGAATATTGGAATTTTGGAGAGAGATTCAGATTATATTGTTTTTACTCATTCCTGTAAACACGAACATATAAGCGAACACAATTTTTTTGTTCGTGTTCGTCACTGAAGAAGGCTGGCAAAAAGAGCGAAGAGGGGGGAGCAATCCGTTCTGGTAGGGACGACATTGCCAACGTGTACACACATACATAAATTTAATGAATATTGTATAGAGAACTCGGAGCAAAAGCATCGCTTTTGATGTTTCTTTCCAATACATTTTGTTTTTTCATTAAGAGTATTTGTTTTGACGTCCATTGGATTAATTTTTTTTCCATCAAACTTGCTTTTGCAGACCTTTTGATATCTTTTAAGACTTCAATTGGACAAACCTCACCGTATTATTCTTCACAAGTATGACGAGTAACTTTTTAGGAGTCTCGATCATGGTGTTTAGAATGGCCATAGGTGTGTTTCAGTTGTCATGGTCTGTAATTCTATTTTCCATATGTGATTCGACCAAGGTTTTACGTAATGTTATGTGCCGCAAAATCCATAGGTGTGTTGCAGCTGCTTTATCAACAATTGCCTATGAAACTGAGGTAATTTTATTGTTTATAAGAATTATATTTAGAAGTTTTTGCATAATGTTCAAGTAAGGCTCTTAGTAATAGTTACCTAATGCATACAGTAATATGGGTGAACTTTATGCATTGTGTTACAAAATTTGTGTGTGGAATCTCATCATGTAGGTTGTAGTAAATGGTTAACATAATGCCCGGATAACGATACTTCCTTAGCTTAAAACCTACCCCATGTTGCAGAATTTGTATATGTATACTGGGCATGCTGATCTACTATCCAGTTACTTACTAGCTGATTAATTCTGATAGAATTTTTTATGAATGGGTCAATTTGGTTATGTAGATTAGATATTTAGATTATAAGGAATGTAATAAGACGAGTCGAGTAACAATTAATGTTTGATTTAACTTTACAACTCACTTTTGGTGTCATTTAGATCCGGCTTTTTTTTCGGTACGATGAGATAACTATGAGTCGGAAGGTTGGAGAAGAAGACAAGGACGGATGCTCGCATGTAAGAACCCCGCCGCTTTGCGGCGGGTACTAATTCCTAGTTATACTAAAAAAGAAAATTTTAAGGGGGGAGGCGCACACCCTCATCAAGCACCAGGTCCGCCCCTGATAGGCACTTGTATCAATTCAGGCCCCTTTAAAACTCTTTTTGCTGTCTACAACCTCCACCTTTGAAAAACGCTACACTTTATAACTTTTTGTTAGTTGACTGTCACGTTATATAACACTTTACACATACTACACACCTTTGAAAAACGCGACACTTTATAACTTTTTGTTAGTTGACTGTCACGTTATATAACACTTTACACATACTACAAATTATATAACCCAAAATTGTAACTTATATATAACACTTCGGTTTAATCTTGATACATCTCCTCCATCTATAATCAACATCTTAACAACCTCAAGGGGTGAGAGTGTGCAAAATGTCGATTGGAGAGATAAGCTGGATCCCACTACTGTCAATAGGTCATTTGCTTCCACCGTAAATTTTTACATTTTTAGCACTTTACGTTGGTGGGAAATCTAGAGGCTTGAATGGACGTGGAGTGGTAATTTGAAGCTTGCTGGATCAAATACATGCTTAAGTAACAAAACAAATGGTCTGATTGTATTAGCCACAGGTGGTTGGGCCGTTTTCTTAATTGGAACAAAGCTCAAAGATCATTTGAGTAATTGAGTCGAGTGCACAAAAAAACCTGTATTCGTAACCATACCTGAGAAAAAAATCCGAAACCTGTTATTTTTGTACCTGGGTTTTCTATACCCATAACCGAAACTGATCCAACCCGTAGGGTATAGATAGAACATACATTTTGAGATCAATACACACTCTGCCCAATTTGTACCCGAAAATACCCGGAGCCGATCATTTCCTATACCCAAACCCGGTTATACCCTATACCTGATACCATTTTTTAATACCCAACATAATGCCCGAATTTTTTAAGTATATTTTATGTTTATTTTACAACTTTCATCTTTAAGTTTTAAAAAATTGCATATTATAAAGCAAATAATTTCTGGAGTTAATTATTGTTTTCGTCACTGTGGTTTGTCAAAAATCATTATTTCAGTCCATTAGTTTAAAAATTACTATTTCAGTCGTCGTGGTTTCACTTTCGTAACCATTTCAGTCCCTGTGGTTTCACTTTCGTAACCATTTCAATCCATTTATTCTGTAAGTACAGGGACTGAAATGGTTACGCGGTAGACTGAAATGGTTACGAAAGTGAAACCACAGGGACTGAAATCGCAATTTTTAAACTAATAGACTGAAATAGTGATTTTTGACAAACCACAGGGATGAAAACAGTAATTAACTCTAATTTCTGTTTGTGTGAATTTATGTTATTATTACAAACCAACTTTAATTTTTAAGCAAATTGATTTTTGTGTAAAACAATAATTAAATACTTATATTTTTTAAACTTGGTATTAATACCCGAACCCATATCCGGTGAACCCGAGCATGGATATGATAAGAGGTGAGCCAGCTTATGAGAACATCAAACGGATAATATCAGAGTTAATTACTGTTTTCGTCACTGTGGTTTTTCAAAAATCACTATTTCAGACCATTAGTTTAAAAATTGTGATTTCAGTCCATGTGGTTTCACTTTCGTAACCATTTCAGTGCATGTGGTTTCACTTTCGTAACCATTTCAATCCATTTATTCTGTTAGTACAGGGACTGAAATGGTTACGAGGTGGATTGAAATGGTTATGAAAGTGAAACCACAGGGATTGAAATCGCAATTTTTAAACTAATGGACTGAGATAGTGATTTTTGACAAACCACATGGACGAAAACAATAATTAACTCATAATATTATTATGGAATGAAGCCCATTGACCATAGTACAAGTGGAAATCTACAACGAAGAACAATGGGCTGAATTGGAATGAAATAATCAAAATTTCATGTGTTTGAACGAGAGAATTGATAAACTAACAAAAACTGAGTAGAACGTTGTAAATTGTCGACGTCACCGCATCGTGTTGGTTTCTTGCTAGTCTTCACATGTACTCCATTACAAGTTTATATCCAAACTTGTTGACTTGACATAAATCGTAGAGTTAATTACGTTTTTCGTCCCTGTGGTTTGTCAAAAATCACTATTCCAGTTCATTAGTTTAAAAATTGTCATTTCAGTCCCTGTGGTTTCATTTTCGTAACTATTTCAGTCCACTCACTTAACACCGTTTATTTATTCTGTTAAGTTATGATGAAATGACTAAAATACCCTTGTTACTTTAAAAACCTTTTATGTAGTTAACTATACTTAGGGACTTCTTATGTAAATTCTATTATTAAAATATATTATATTACAAATTGAGACCCATTATTACCATTAAATCCAACCTATGATTCATCTTTGTCATCCCCAATCCGCCAATCCTCATCTCTGATTACCAATAAACCTAACCATGACCCATCATCTTGGTCACCTACAACCATACTCTAAAAACAAACCTGCAACAATTATATAAAACCTCAATCCCCAAACATCAACTTGTTAAAACCTCAATCCCCAAACACCATGTATCGAATTCAGAGTAAGAGAAATTAGCTATGAAACAATGCTAATTTTCAGAATTTTTCGATTGGTTTCTCTACAGCTGCAACCAAGGGGCGGATTCTCTACAGTGATGCATTTCTTCCACAACGCCAATAGTTAAAAGCTAGATCTGAAGACGAAAGTTGAAACCCAGGGATCGAAGTTGGCGATAGTTAAAACTTAAAACCCAAATCTGAACCATCCTGTCGGCCGATGGAAATACGAGAGTTAAAGACGAAACAAAGATCCATTAAGGTTAGCTTAATGACAGTCGGAATCTTGTTGGAAAAACAAGCGCAGTGGTGGTCGCCCCGGTGACGAGTGGGTGGTCGTGGGACTATGGTGTTGTGGTGTTGGGCGTGGTGGTTTGAGTGATGGTCGTTGCAGTGATGGTTAGGTGGTGGTTCACGGTGGCAGGAGGTGTGATGGTGTTTCAGGGAATTTGGGGGTTTTACGAGATGAGAGAGAAGCAGATCGTTGATGAGGGAGGGGAGGCGGAGGTGAGATGATGGCAGTGGTGTGACGGGGATGGTGGTGGTGTGTGGCGGAGGTGGGTGGTAACGGGTAGAGGACTAGAGGTAGGTGGTGGGGGTTGTATGGTCTGGTGGTGGCAATGGTTTGCTGTGTGGTTTGCAGGAAAGAGAGATTATGTAAGAGTTCATTGTTATTATAACAGTTTAGCCCATTACTTTCTTGGTTTGACAAGTTGGTCCTTTATTTATTTATATTTTAACTTTAATTAATAATAATAGGGGTATTATGGTCAAATCATATAAAACTAACAGAATAATTGGATGGGGTTAACGAAGGTGGACTGAAATAGTTACGAAAGTGAAACCACAGGGACTGAAATGACAATTTTTAAACTAATGGACTAAAATAGTTATTTTTGACAAACCACAGTGACGAAAAACGTAATTAACTCTAAATCGTAATAATATGGCTAGACCATGACGTATTTGAAAGGCTGACATGTCATTATTAAATAATAACTTTTACAATCGAAACATAATTTCAAAAATTGAATGAGGTGTTACAATAGCGATTCCAAAATAAACTCAAAATCGTTTCAAAAATTAATGAGGTCTTACGATCTTATTAGCTAACAAACTGTGTGTCTTTCTACAAACTCAGCACCTTCAATTTACGCATGCTTTCCTCCTATATTATATTATGCATAGTTTTAATAAAGATTTGGTACATGACAACCATCTACTTTTCAACTACGCGTCGGGAATTCGGTTGATATCGGTTTGGTTCGTTATGGTACCGGCACTTGGTATAGAAATCAAAAGATAAAATAACAAAAATAAAATCGTGATATTTCCAAAAGGATAACAACACGTGATTTACCTTGATCAAAACCAAGAAAACAAATAACAATACCACTGACGCTATTGCTGGTTAGTATCAATTCAGTTCGATATTGTAAAGCAGTACATTATAGTATGGTAGGGTACTCGATATAGTTTACGATCCAAACAAACACTTCATTTTGAACACATTTCCTATTTTAACTATATATATAGAGAGTAGGAGTTCTGCGGAAAGTGTGTTTTTCCTAGAAAGTCTAGGAAGCGATCTGGGCCCTCCGATTGGTGTTTTTAATGGCTTAGATCAAATGGATGGCATTTTCGTAATATCTGAGTTATATAATTAGAGACTTTTAATATAGTGAGGGTATTTTGGTAATTAGAATTGTTTTAAATCAGTCAAGAAACTGCCATATCAATAATCAATCCCTAAAATCATGGGATTTCCCCTCTTTCTCTCTCTCTCCCTAACCGCAACCAAAGAAGAACCAGCCATATTTCCTGCAAATATTCTTCCTTCGAGGTATAAGCCGTTCAACCCATCAATTGCACATGTGAGCACATGGGACTTGGGACTTGTACGCAGCCATTGGTGAGACAAAAGAAACAAAGTCAACAACATGAAATGATCATCATTATCAATTAGGGGGCAGCCTTCTTTCATGCATACCGATGACAATGCAGACTTGGATTTTTGTGGGTAATTAAAATCAATGGAGCACTCACAATATTGGAGAACTATTAGATTGCAAAATAAAATTAACATCACGTGACCTTGGGAGTAGATGTGAACATTGAAATGGTGAGTTTTTTTTGGCGGCTAACTTCTTCTAGCCATTCACGTGAACAAGTCAACATCATCATCATCATAGTGGGCCAACATTTTGGACTTGGAGGATTTTTATTGCTGACGGTTGTCGTTCAAACGGTAGTCGGAATCGTTGGTCGGCCGGTGATGTTTCCCTATCGGTTGTTGTTTTTCATACTTGTTTCAATTTTTTTTATCTATCATTGAATCGGGTTCTTATTTTTTAGTCAATGGACATCAATGCTTGACATCTTAGAGTGGGCTCTAGATGTAATTGGGGTTACCTACAGACGTCTTGATGGCAGTACCTACAGATGTAATTGTGTTTTAAAATGACATCTGAATATGTTAATGATGGAAGTGTGTTTTAAGGTTTATGTGTTTTACCATTTTAATGTTGATGATGACAGTGTGTTGAAGACGAAGACACTGACAGTGTGTCGAACAATCTGCTTGCTGTTAAAACACAATGTCAAGAAATATGCTTGCTGTTAAAACACAGTGTCAAGAATCCTCTAGCAATCTGCTTGCTGTTAAAACACAGTGTCAAGAATCCTCTAGCAATCTGCTTGCTGTTAAAACACAGCGTCAAGAAATCTGTTTGTTGTTAAAACACAGTGTCAAGGAAATTTGCTTGCTGTTAAAATACAGTGTCAAGGAATCTGCTTGCTGTTAAAACACAGTGTTAAGAATCCTCCAGCAATCTGCTTGCTGTTAAAACACAGTGTCAAGAATCCTCCAGCAATTTGCTTGCTGTTAAAACACAGCGTCAAGAAATCTGCTTGCTGTTAAAACACAGCGTCAAGAAATCTGCTTGCTGTTAAAACACATTGTCAAGAAACACAGCGTCTTGTATGATTTAAATTGAAACTGTCAATTTGATTTAAATGGAATATTTAGTTTCCATAATTTTCTGGTTAGTTAGTTATCCTAATAAAATAATCCATAATTAAAATAATATTCAAATTACACAATTGCCCTTTTAGTTAAAATCCTTCAATGCCACATGTCGCGTTCTTATTGCTTCCTAGACTTTCTAGGAAAAACACACTTTCCGCAGGAACCCTACTATATATATATATACATAGGTAGGATAAGAAAGAATATACACCATTAGATCTTTGATCTAATAGTTGAGATCAATAGAGACCAAATTGTAAATTGTGTTTTATTATTTTTGACTGATTTGAAAATTGTAGGGGTAATAGAGTCTTTATATCCATTTGAAAATAAGAAACTGTAAATCAAAACCCCTACAATTTCGCGAATCATGACATCTCCGTATCATCTTCTTCTCCAGATCTGTAAAGATCCATTGATGGTCGGTCAGATGGGTTGTCGCAGGTAGTGGGCCGAAGCGGCAGGGGGTTCCAGCAAGGTGGTGTCGGGTGGTTGGGTTCGAGCGAGAGAAAGAGAGACCGTAGAGAGAGAGAGAGAGAGACTGTAGAGAGGCGACGCCGGCCACCTCTCCACGATAAACTCCCAAGAAATATTAAATGATTACCTACGGGTTTTCTCTATGTATAAAATCATTTTTGAAAAATTATTTTCAAAATGAGTGAGTTAATTGTATTTACCAGCGAAAGCTGACGTATTTTCAAAAGATAGAACTGCAGGTACCGAACCTTAATATTAGGCTGGGAATCCGGGTCGGCTATGATAAAGGCTATGGAATTTGCAACTCCTAGCTTAAGGCCTATGATGTCTAAGCTTCTTTTTGTCTCGATCCCCCCTGTGGGCTTAAACTTGAACACTTGAACATCTTGGTATTTGAATATTCGACACTTTTAATGTTATGAATATTTTTACTCTAAATACTTCCGCTGCATTACTATTAAATTGTGATACTGTTATCCAATCGTCACGACCCATCCGGGTCCCACCGGAAATCGGGGTGTGACATGAGTGGAGACCGAGCCAAGCTCGAGCTTGAGAAGCTACCCACGAGCCGAGCTCGAGCTCGAGCTTTGAATTTAAAGCATAAACTGAGCCAAACTCTCAAAAGTTAATCGAGCACGAGCTCGAACCTGGTCGAGCTCAGGTTCGGCTCGGTTCGTTTGCACCCCTAGTTAATCTAGCCAAATGAACCCACATGAGGGTATTTTGGTCATTTTACCCTAAATGCTAAAATAAATAAACATAATAAATAAGAAACGGGATCGAGAGAAAACGATTGTAAGTGTGAAAACGGTGAGAACGAATCCTGGTCGAACACGTGGCGCGCGATATAATTAAGGCGGGGGTGTTTTTTTTGTCCTTTTATTTTCTTTTCCAATGCACCTCTCACACACCGTTGTCATTTGTGGCGTGTAGGATTTTTTTTGGCGTGTTAGAAACAAAAACTCTCTGGCGTTTTATTGTTTTTTAGATCTGTCTTGATGAATTAATCGTTTTTGTGTTACAAAGTAAATATCTTGGCGTTTATGGCGTTCCCAAATTCGTTATAATCGCTTAATAATTCAAACATCTTGGCGTCTATGGCGTTCCCAAATTCATGGAGTTCATGACATTCCCAAATTCATTTTGCCGTTTTTGTAGATCTGTCCAGTTGAATTAATCCCTTATATCGTATAAAGGTAAATATCTTGGCGTTCATGACATTCCTAAATTCATTATGCCGTTTTGTATTAATGACGTTTTAGATAAATATGACGTTTCATCTGGAAGTGACTGATGTGAATGGAATGTAGGTTAAGGCGGGAATGTTGAATGGCTTTTTGCTCATTTGTTTGGCGTTTTGTATCTTAGCAGTAAAAAGACCCTTTTACCCTTAAGGAAGCACGTCAAAGTAATAAAATTGATGTCATTTCCGAAAATGCTACTACGCCATTCTAATCCATAGATTGTTTTGATCCAACGGATGAGGGGGCGTTCTCACTGTTTTCCCTAAGTCCTGCCCTAATAAATAATTAATAATACAATTTTGTTTAAAACAATATATATACACATAACCCCCTCACCACCACCACAAACCCCTCTCAGCTGTCAAAATTCACTCTCTCCCTCAAAACTCACTCTCCCCCTTCTTTCTCTCTCTATAAGCTGGTGCTACTACCGCCATAACACTATCACTATGATCGCATCATCACCGCCATTGCACCACCGCCATAACAACACCATCATCGCACCACCACTGACATTACACTTCCGCCATCGCAACACCTAGAAATGGGTCACCGAAATCAAATTTGTAAAAACCCTTCCAAAGCATCCTTTTTTTTTATCTCACCACTGCAACATCGACCTACGTGGATCCAGATCTAAAAAAAGGAAGCTATGGAGGTTTTTTTTTTTTTTTAGATTTGAAGTTTTGGTGTTGGTGTTGGGTTTAGTGAAATATGAAGATGGAGTTTGGTAGATTTTGTATTTTGGTCAGATTTAGTTAAACACAAATCGACATGAAGATGAAGTTGGTTGGATTTTGTAGTTTTGGTGTTGGTGTTGGTGTTGGGGTTATTGAAATCTTACCCATTTGAAATCTTTTAGTGGTTTTTGTAGTTTTAGTGTTGGGTTTAGAGGATTTTGTAGTTGGTGGTGGTGGCTGGTAGGGGTAGCCGGGTAGGTGGTGCAAGGGTGGTGGCTGGTTATGTATCAATAAATGTTTTTAAATAAATATGTTAAAAGACTAATTTAACCTCACGTGGGGTCTAGTTAGTTAGATTTAACTGTAAAAATAAACGTGGTTTAGAGTAAAGAAAGGACCGTGCAAAGGTTTCAAACATAAAGACGTTAACTGTAATTTCATCTTACGTTTTTATGTTTTCCTTGTTCTCATTGCTAAATTTGCCCGTTTGGCTTGTAATTTACTCTTTCATTTTTTAGTGTTTTCCTTGTGTCGTATTGGTACCTGTGACGAATCAAATTTATACTGATCAAAAGCCTGTCGTGAATATGTTTATTTTTTTCTCAACTCTACAGTTTGTAATATGATAAAGACTTTAACATTGGGTGTTTGTTTTTTCTTCAAACATCTTTAAGGGGGCTGATGTCTGCAGGTGCGCAGACATTACCCTTGAAGACTGTTTGATTTTTTTTTTCAAACAGATCTGAACTCATCTTAAAAAATAAACTATAGAACCCTTTCTTAAAACATCTTCACACCTCTCTCTTCTCCTCCCTCAAACATCAACCCCTCCCACCGCCGCTCCTCCTCTTTCTCCGACATCCCTCTTCTCCTCCGGCGACCTCCCTCTTCTCCTCCGGTGACCTATCTCCTCCGGCGACCTACCTCTTCTCCGACCTCCCTCCTCCTCCGGCGACCTCCCTCCTCCTCCGGTGACCAGCTCCTTCTCCGACCTCCCTCTTCTCCTCTGCTGGATCGAAGCGGAATGTGAATGTTTCGTCATTGTTTGATGCACTTCAGACCAGTATCAACTTATAAAAACAAACAGTCTTATATTTTCAGCTTGCAGATCTTCAGACCACATCTTCAGTTGCAGACATAAAAACAGATGAAATCAGCTTGCAGACAATTTATGTCTGCAAAAACAAACAGCACCTTAGATAGTGTTTGGTATGTAGAAATAAGAGGTGGAATGTAATAGACTATTGTAAGGGAATGAAAAAAAATGTGTTCGGTAGATTAAGGTAATGGAATCACCGATTACATAAGACATTTCGTTCCTGCAAATTCATTCCATCAACCCCCTTGTTTTTTTTTTCATTCCATACCCTATCTCACTCTTCCTCACCAATAGCGCCCACCACCACCCACCGCCGATCACTCATCGCCATCCTCTGCTATCGACCACCAACGCCGCAACCGACACCACTCACTATCGCTACCCATCGCCGATTTTATTCCTTCTTTTTTTTTCTGCATACCAAACAATATATGGTAATGATTCATTCCATTCCTACATGGTAACCAAACAAGACTATAGAATGGTAATAAACCATTTCATTTCTTTATCCATTCCATTACCTCGTCTATTACATTACCCCGTATTAAACATACCTTTGAAAATGTTTGGTGTTTTGAATTGTTGTAAATGCCTCTTTTAATTACTTAGAAAAACATTGCATTGCCCTAACGTTTAGCGGAAAAATTCTTAGAGTATTCACAATGAAAACCTTAAAAATATGTGAGGGAGTTTAGTTATATTATAAGGAAACACGAACTATTATTTCTGTTAACGAGAAGAACAATTCGTTCATTTTATATGGCTGAATTGCCCTTCTAGCTAATTGAATTACATATAAAATGACCGAATTGCCCTTCTCGTTAACAGAAAAAAATGAATGAAGTTAACCCAGTGAACTAAAATGGCAACGATGAAACTTTTTGGACTCACAGACGAAAAATAAAATATTTAGACCAAACTATTAAAATGGCCCAAACAAAAGGAATAAAATCACATTCAACTCTTCTTTATATTATAAAGATTAAAATATATTTATTGATACGAATCCTAACAAATATCAAATTAGTGCAGCGAAAGTAAATCTATAAATCACATTTACTTACAGGATACCTAGAAAAAGCGTGAACTTCATTACCATCTGCCTCGTCATCATCATCCGGTGAGCTATTTTTTCTAACCATTTTAATTTGATTTCTTAAATGTTCGTTTTCACTGTTTAAGTATTATCAATAGCCCTAGTTTGCATACTCTTCGATCGATGTGTTAGAAATCGGATGGGTTTGTTTGGAAAGAAACCCATGAAAAAACATCTTTTTCATCTGATTTGGTTATATTCAAGTTTTTCTTAAGCAATCGATGTGTTAGAATTTCTAACTTCTCAAAGATAATTTTTTCACACACAAAAACAACTTAAATAAGTTAAACCAAACACTACGGGACCGCTAAAATGAAAACCACTCCAGTTGTAAGAACCATGAGAACTACACCGTACGGGGCGAGTTGGACCAAATATTTTTTTCATAAACGTAGATGCGTGTACGGTACCCGTAAACACAAACTTGTGGTGCTCAAAACTTCACACACGACATTTTTTTTTGATTTTTTTTTTTACAAATGTGTTTATAATACACGCATCTACGTTTATGAAAAAAAAAATTGGTCCAACTCGCCCCGGATCAAAAAGTTTTCATGGTTCTTACAACTGGAGGTGGTTTTCATTTTAGCGGCCCCCCAAACACTATAAAAACAACTTATTAACTTTTAGGGTAAATTACTTTTTGAGTCCCTGTGTTTTATGGGTTTTAACTAGTTGAGTCAAAAAGCAAAAAGTTTAACGACCTGAGTCCCCATAAGCATTTTCTTTAACCATTTGAGTCCAAATTTCTAACACTGTTAGAATTTTTTGGTTAAGTATTGTTAAATGACCAAAATACCCTTATAATTAAAAAATAAAAAAAAATTATGTCTCTGTTAGATCCCCTTATCCCTTTCTCTCTCTAAAAATTCTCACCTTCATCTCATCTTTCTTTCTCTCTCTACACCACCATCAACACCACCACCGTCACCACCGCCACAAGAGAATCTCGTCAATCTAACACGAAATCAGGTAAATAACCTTTCACTTGATCTTTATGTGTTTAGTTTATTATGAATCTGCATCTGTTTTCGATCTGTGTAACCGTATTTAGCCCTAATTTGTATGTAAAACCCTAATTTCAACTAATTTTGCAAGTTTATGAGAGATTTTACGGTAGTTTTTTGTGAATGAACCACATGTACACTGAATTGATATGATTTACACTCGAATTGTTTTGATTTTGCGTCTGTTTGGATTTGCATGACTGTAATTAGCCCTAATTCGTATATAAAACCCCAATATTTAACTAATTTTGCAAGTTTATGAGAGATTTTGCGGTAGTTTTTTGTGAATGAATCACCTGTAGACAGAATTGCTTTGATTCACACTTTAATTCTTGTGATTCTGCGTATGTTATGATTTGTGCAACTGTAATTAGCTTTAATCAGTATGTAAACCCCTAATTTTTAACTAATTTTGCATGTTTATGCTAGATTTTGCAGTAGTTCTTTTGGAATGAACCACCTGTACACAAAATTGCTTTGATTTTCTGGTTTTCCAGTGATTTTAATTCTGTATTTACACTCTAATCTAAAGCTAAGATTGGAAAACCATTGATAAAAACGTTAATATCCTAATTGTTGAACTCTTGTTAGAAGAATTTGGTTAATTGCAATCTTGTTGCTTTCCTTTGTATTTAGGAACAGAGGACGTACCTTTACAGTTCCTGAACATGAACTTGGAGTTTCTCATGATTTACAGCTTTCGAACTCTGCTTCGTGACAAATTCTGCAGCATATAACCTCTGATGCTGAATATATAAACTGATCGTCGCTGTTTAATCGGACTTCTGTCATTGTCTTTACACAATTTCTTTGTTTTTTCTCTCTCTCTCTATATATATGTATCTCTCTCTCTATATCTATTTCTTTCTGCTCGGTGTCTCTGTTTCGTGGCGAGCTTTTGAGCTTTTGAGCTTTTGGTGTTGATGGTGGTATAGAGAGAGAAGAAAGATGAGAGGGAGAGATGAAGAGATAAGGGGCACATAACAGATACAGAGAATTTTTTTTAATTATAAGGGTATTTTGGGTATTTAATAATACTTAACCAAAAAATTCTAACAGTGTTAGAAATTTGGACTCAAATGGTTAAAGAAACTGCTTATAGGGACTCAGGTTGTTAAACTTTTTGCTTTTGGACTCAACTAGTTAAAACCCATAAAACACAGGGACTCAAAAAGTAATTTACCCTAACTTTTATAAGTCAATAAGTTATAAGTTGCTCCAAAATAACCTAACCCAAACATCCACTGGGTCATAACATAACTATTCATGACCCGTTGTTCTCGACTAGCCTCAAGCGCAAGAAAACCAAAAGTATCAAATGAAAATGAATTCAAGATGCCTTTTTGGTTTTAGTGATGTTATTTATTTATTTATTTAGGTTTAAATTGCAGCAGAATCACATATATAATGTCGTCGTATGATCTATGCGAAGAGCTGATTGTTGAAATCTTGTCAAGGCTACCAACGAAATCCCTCCTCCGATTTAGATCAGTTTCCAAATCATTATGTGCTTGTATTGGTAGCCCCGATTTCATCCGACTCCACGCTCTTCGATCTCCGAACAAAGTCATGATTTTACACCAAGTTTATTTCTATGGAGCAACACGCTCTACAGATATGTATACATTACACTCTGGAGGTCAGTTGTCAAATGATCCCTATGTCGGCGTAACAGCAGTCGAATATCCTTTTACAAGTTTCCGCATTGTCGGTTCATGTAATGGGGTTCTCTGTCTTCATGAATATGGAAAGGGTATCATTCTATGGAACCCTTCAATTAGGCGCAAAGTAACCGTACATGACCGTCCTTTGTTGAGCGATTGGGGAGGCCAACTGCATCCGTTCGGGTTTGCTTTCGACCCAATCATTAAAGATTACAAGATTTTGATGACAACCAAATGCAATACTAAAAAAGGCCTTGTACCAAGGACATTTGTTTACAGCATGAAGAAGGACGCTTGGCATGAGATTGCTTCCCCTACTCAGGATCTCTTATCTTGTCGAGAGTCATATCAGTGTCTTTTCAATGGAACATTGCATTGGGTAATAAAACGGTTTCTAACGGATTCACATGATGATTGCCATTCTCCTTATATATTGGCATTCAATCCGAGCTCAGAGATTTTCTCTACGATTGAGCTGCCAGAACCAAGTTGGGAAACCAAGGAGGTGACGATCATCAATGGTTCTCTAGCTGTGATTTCTTCAAAACACGATGATAGTTGGATTTGGGTGAGGAATAACACTACTGCTTCTTGGTCCGTTGCTTTTAAACTGAAGGCACATGAATTTGAAGGAACACACAGAGTTTTTCAACTTACCGCCAATAGTGATTTACTGTTCAACCCCTGCGGGATCATAGTTTATAATCCAGAGACTAGGGAACGGTCGAGCCTTGTGCGCTTGAGTGCTTCTTCACTTGTGGGCGTGACCGGTTCTACACGCAGTCTTCTCATATATCCTTGCATTGAAAGCCTCGGATTGTTAGATATGGGGACTTCATGTGATCAAGGGAAGAGGAACAGAAAGAGAAGCAGAGCATATTGGCTTTTATGACAGTATTTAATTGATTATTATTGAGCATTCCACTTTGAATTATTAACTATGGTTAAAATGTTTGAATCTGAGATGGTTATAGACTCACTCAAGTACTGACCAACTCATAAGTTATATGCTATAAAGTTTATTTATCATACTCTAGGTTTACACATGGTTGGGGTCTGGATCATCTTATTGCTGTTGATTTCATGTGAACACAGCGAGTGGTGATGTCTCCCACACTTAATTTATACTTGCACATTTAAGTGACTAGTTAACTATTCTAAGTGTATTTTGCCGTATCTACCCTCCCCAGACCCTACTCTACAATTGCGTTGTTACTTGATACGTTTGTTTGTTTACTGTAAGGGCCTGTTTGTTTGCATCTGAATGGATTCATTCAGCCTACCTCTGAATCGGCCAGAGGCATGGGCTGTTTGGTTCACCAAAAGTTCTCCTCTTAATGGAGCCATTCAGAGCTGAATGGTTCAGCTACTTTTATACGCTGGATGAGATCTTTGACACTCATGCCCCTTGACCTAACAATACAAACATCATCTCCTCAATACACAGACGCCATCAACCCATCATCTCCTCCCCTCCTCTCCTCTCCTCCACAACTCTGCCGCCCTCCACCACTCCGCCACAGTCCTCCATCGCAGCGCCCTACACATCCTCTGTTCTCCTTCGCCACCCTCCACCACTCCGCCGTCCTCCACGTTGCAGCAGTCCTCCATCGCAGCGCCCTTTACAGCCTCCGTTCTCCTCACACCGACCCTCCACAGCCTCCATCTCCACAGGTAATTAATCATGATTTTTGAAAAGTTAAATTCGTGTTTCGTGCATTGGAGTTGTAAATAGAATTTGAAAATACAGACATGAAAAACCCAATATCAATATCACTCTGTATATTCAAGAAGGAAAATAGATGATACACATGGAACCCAATATCTTGAGGATGAACGATGTGTATGATGGATGGTTATGAATAGAATTTGAAATACAGAAATAGTGAGAAAGGGATGTGGCAGTTTATCATGGTTTCAAATGAAAGCAAGAACAGAGCTTTAATAATCTTCAAAAAAAAAAAAATAAACAGAGCTTTAACAACACTACTGCTGGCACATGGTTTCAAGAAAGGTATTTTGTTGGCACATGGTTTCAAGAAAGGTCCGTTAAAAAAAACTTTAAAGAAAGGTATTTTGTTTTATTGAGAGGGGTAAAAATGTCATTTTACACAGTCATTCAGATGTGCAACCAAACAGCACTTTACTGGTTCATCACTTACTGGTTCAGAGCCTCTTACCCATTCAGACATCTTATTCATTCAGCACTTATTGGTTCAGATGTTGCCAAACAGCCCCTAAGGCTTCATTTGATTTATGAAATTATGTTTATTTTTAATTTCTCTTATAGCGACACACTAGCCCTTCAGAGTCGCCATGGTCTAATAATATTGCAGTTAGAGTGAGTCAATTAATTTTTGAGTCCTTGTGTTTTAGTGGTTTTAACCATTTGAGTCCAAAATTAAAATGTTTAACGCTCTGAGTCCCTGAACGCTTTTTTTTATAACCTTTTGAGTCCTATTGAGTTGAATCTTTTAACTTTTTGAGTCCAAATTTTTTAACAAAATTGGACTCAAAACGTTATAAAATGAACAAATTGGACTCAGAACATTATAAAATGAGCGGTTAGGGACACAAGGCGTTAAACTTGTTGATTTTGGACTCAAGTGGTTAAAACCACTAAAACACAAACACTCAAAGGTAAATTACTCTTGAAGTTATTATCATATCAACAGGTTTGCATATGCTCAAGCAACAAAGTAAATATGAAGATGCACGTTAAACAAACACAACGTATGCCAACTGCTCTTAAACCTTAGTCTAGTCATGATAAACTAAATCGACGTTTGTACCAGATATACAAACCAGAAAATGCGAAATAGAATGAAAAAATGTTATTGCATGGAATCTTGGTTCAAATCACAAATATATCATAAGTGAATTTCAACCTAAGCATGATGTTCAAATCACAAAAATGTTATTCCGGCCAAAAACGTTTTTTCGGCGACCGGAGACTAACGGCGTTAGGGTTCCGTTAGTTAGGGTCAGTTGGAGGCTAATATGTTAATAGTTGGGACTGCCGGTGGTTATTTTTGTAGTAGGGACTGTTGACGGTCAACGACGAATAGTTAGGATTATTAAAATCCAATAGGACGTATGGAAAATCACATATTAAAATGACAGGCAGGAGTGTAAATAGTGAGGTGTGAGGGAGCATTCTCAAAGTATTTGTGTTTTTAAACCCACCATGCACTTGTTGTTTATTAAGGAACATTGTAATTTATTGTTTGTCAAAAGTTTTTATTAAGACATTTTCTTTTCTAATACTATAAAAATAATTTTTTATGGTTCGGTTCGGTTTTTTATGGTTATTGAAAATGGTTATCCGAAAACCGAACTAAAAGTGTCAATTATTAAAAATCCAAAAAACGAACCATCCATCGATTTTTGTTTCAGTTCAGTTTTTTGTTTCGATTTTTCCGGTTCAGTTTCCTATTCAATCACTTTGATCGGTACAAATTCTTCCTTTCTTACTGCTGCTCCTGTTAGTTATTGTTTTAAGTTATGAAATTGGCACCAACGAAGTTGACCCTGTTTGCGAAGTGAATGATCCAATTACGCAGGGCTGCTTTGTATGCCCTTGAATCAAACCACTGTAATATAATCAAGTTAGGAACCATCGGGGATACTTACACTGCCAACATTCTATTAACAGGTTATGTAAAAAACCCACAACTACAACTTGCCCACAAGTTGTTCGATGAAATGCCTCAGAGAGACAATGTTTCATGGAACTCGTTAATTGCGGGATACGTCAACCACGGGGTTCTTGAGAGCACCTGGGCGGTTCTAATGCGTATGAAACATTGTGGGTTTTGCTTTGATGAGTACACATTTGGTAGCATACTCAAGGGTGTTGGTTCTAATGAGTGTCTCTTTGCCGGGCAGCAATTGCACGCGTGTATCGTTAAAACAGGGTATGAACAGAATGTGTACTCGGGGAGTGCTCTTTTGGACATGTATGCGAAATGTGGTAGAGTGGTGGATGCACGCAAGTGTTTTGATTGCATGCCTGAGCGTAATACTGTGTCGTGGAATGCTTTGATTTCGGGGTATGTTGAAACCGGTGACCGTTTCAATTGTTTTTTGTTATTCAAATCTATGCATAGGGAAGGCGTGAGGCTTGACGATGGCACGTTTTCTCCCCTTTTGACGTTATTCGATAGCCCTGATTTATATAAACAAACAGTGCAAGTCCACTGTGCGATTATAAAACATGGCATGTTATCTGATTGCTCTGTACTTAACGCCACAATCAGTGCTTACTCGGGATGTGGGTCAGTCGAAGATGCAAAGAAAGTCTTCGATGGCGCAAGTGATGAGCGGGATATTGTCAGTTGGAATGCCATGCTGGCGGCTTATCTGGAACATGATAAACGGGTCCTTGCGTTTAACCTTTTCTCTATGATGCAAATTTTGGGATTCGAACCAGATATTTATACGTACACTAGCATGATAAGTTCTTGCTTTGAAGAAGAAATTACAAACCAAGGACAACCTTTACACGCATTGGTAATCAAAAGAGGTGTTGAGCATTTGATACCGGTTTCTAATTCATTGATGGCTATGTATAGTGGATCAAATGGCGTTTATTTGGATAACGCGATAAGAATATTTAACAAAATGGAGGTTAAAGACCATGTTTCTTGGAACTCGATGTTAACAGGACTCTCGCAACATGGGTTTAGTGAGAACGCGTTGAAGCTTTTTCAAATAATGCAATCTGGGAATGTGGGGATGGATTATTACGCGTTTTCTGTGGTCCTTAGATCTTGCGCGGATGTGGCAGCCCTACAGTTAGGTCAACAGATTCACACTTTGGCGCTAAAATCAGGTTATGAGTCTAATGAATTTGTAACCAGTAATTTAATAGTTATGTACTCTAAGTGTGGGACTATTGAGGATGCTAGAAGATCATTCGAGACTTCATATAAGCAGAACGCGGTTACTTGGAACTCAATGATGTTTGCATATGCGCAACACGGTCAAGGGCATGTTGCGTTGGATCTTTTCTCTCAGATGAAAATAAGTAAAGTGAAAATGGATCATATAACTTTTGTTGCGGTTCTAACAGCATGCAGTCACAATGGTTTAGTCGAAAAAGGATACACCTTTTTAAAAACTATGGAATCTGGTTACGGAATTTCACCGCAAATGGAACATTACGCTTGTGTGATCGACTTATATGGACGGGCGGGTCGTCTCAAAGAGGCAGAAAACATTGTTAAAGAAATGCCGTTTCAACCTGATGCAATGGTTTGGAAAACTTTATTAGGGGCTTGTAGATTATGTGGTGATGTTGTGTTAGCTACACGCGTGGGGAAGTTGTTATTGGAATCGCAGCCTTATGACCATTGTACTTACGTTCTTTTGTGTGAGTTATATGGTCATCTTAAGTGGTGGGATGAAATTGCGGTTTTAAAGAGAACAATGAAAGAAAAGGGGGTCAAAAAGATGCCCGGTTGGAGCTGGATAGAGGTTGGGAACCAGATGCATGCATTTAATGCTGCTAGCCGTTCACATACTCAAAACGAGGATATACATCAAATGCTGAGAACACTAGCAAACGATTTGCAGATTTAGATAATATTTATGAATAACTGGAACATTGGATCAAAAATATCAAATCTTGATCACTACAAGACCTTTCAATTTCAAGATCTTAAGTCTGTACTTACTACGTTTAACGCGAGCATGCAGATCCACATGTGAATATTATGCATTAATATATGTATTCAAATGTAAACATGGATAATCAGAATGGAAATATGGATTTATTTAGGATCCAAAACAGATCAGAAACCCATGGTCATTCACTCATTCACCTATCAGCCTTCTACAGAAGCTAAATAGGCGGTAAGCATCCGCATTAGGTAATTTTCATATCGTTTAGTTTTTGTTCTAACACATGAAGAGTTTTACTTATTAGGATTTTTTTCTTAGTTTTATTATTCGGGTGATCTAAAAATGCACCCATGGTTCTAAAAAACGCCTGAGGCGTGCCTTGAGGCGAAACGACCAAACAACGAGTATGAGGCACGACTCATGCGGTTTTTATTGTATATGCGCCTCAAAGGGGCTGAGGCGCTAAGAAAGGCTGCGCCTCCGGGGATTTTGTTAGTTGTTTATGACTTTTTGTGTCAATTTCAAGCATTTCATGTTTTTTTATGTGTTTTTTGATGATTTTGACGAATCCGATGATGAAATTAGTTAGTATTATTATTTTTATAATATATATAATTTTATATTTATTTTTTAATAGCGCCTTGGCCTTACGCGTTGTTTCGCCTCGAGGCTTACGCCTCGTGAGGCGAAGGGAAAACACATCGAAACTCATTTCCGTTCTTTTAAACCTGGAATGCACCCTATAGAGATACATTTGGCTTTAGACTTGGTGTTGCGTTTTCTGCCTGTGTGGCTGAAAAGACGATGTCTTTCCTTTCATTTTTGTTATTATAAATTATGACACATGCTTAATGGTTTTTAAACAATCCATATTCATTTAGTTTATTATATGTTACAACATGAAACATTGCTTTATAACTGTAGTAGAACAAGCTGAGAACATGTAAGTTGCAGTCACAAACACCCTGGTAACAATTTGTTTCTTTTTAAGGCTATGATTATTGTCGCTTAAGATGGTGCTGGAAACCCGAACACAATATTCAACTACGAGTCTATGATGTTTTTAACAATGTACCGAGTGTCTTCATAATGGCTTTGGTATTGAACCGTGGTCAAGGTATGTCGAGCACTTGCTTTTTGAAGTGCTAATCCTATTCCCTACAAACTTTTGATTTTTCTGAACTTTTTAAATCATTTTCTGCATTTCATGCTGAAATAGACCTTAATTTTTGCTTGATAAGAGTGACTGGACTTATTTATTCTGCAGCTGTTCTAGGCATGGTACTGAAATGGAAAACAACCGGTTAGTTATTTATTAGGTACAGCCGTACAGATATAGTGAAAAGGTATAAACAAGTAAACAAAAAAAAAAAAAAAAAAGAATAAACAAAAAAAATAATATTAATAATACTATATAAAAAATTCAATAAAAGGAAATGCTAATCATAAATCAAATATAGTAATATACACGAGTGTGTGTAGACAAAAGACAATGAAACACATGGTGATAAACGAAGTTCCCGACGAAGACAAGAAATGAGTTGATAGTTACTTTAATACTATACAATTTGCAACGTCGTTCGTTGTTTTTATTTTTCTAACATTGTTTCATTTTTTTTATCTAATTTGATTTTTCATTAATAACTTTCGTTCAATAAATGTAAAAATGTAAACTAAATACGTAATTGTGTATATTTTTTTCTCAACATTCTTCTAATGTAAATTTTATTGAAAAGAGAGTTGTATTAAAAAATAATGTACTTATTGTTGCGTAAACTATACAACTTATCGGTACATTACCAGTAATGAAAAGAACCAGACTGATTCCAATCAAACATCGGTATCGGTATTACTGAAACCGTGTCGGTATTCGTTTTAACAGTTTTTGATCAATGTAAAACACTCTTTTTTATTTCTTTGGTTACACGAGACAAGTTTTGTGTAATTATTTATTGTACTACACATAAGTTTTTACTGAAACGAAATGAACCAAACTGATACCGCCCGAACATCATCGGTACTGGTACAGATCTTCATTTTTATACTTTTTTATTAAGGAATCTAAATACGTGTCAACATTCCAATATACTTTGTTTTCAATACAGAGTTATATTCAAAATAAAGAATTGTATGTATTGTAAACTATACGGAATAACAATGCTATATCGGTATTCATTTTTATCAATTTCGATCAATGTAAAACACGTGATATTTCATTTCGACATATCACGACTTTATTTTCTGGTTACTTGAGATAACTTGTATGTAGTTCAAACTTACAAGTGCAAAATTAGATGTAAAAAATATTGTTAGAAAAAAAGAAAAGAAAGCAAACCTTTCACCTTTAGTCCGATAGTTTAAACTTTAAACCCAAACCATTGGGCCAAAATTCAAAAACAAATAATTAGAAATAACAACATAATAACAAACCATTGGGCTGATAGTTAAAACAAGCCCAAACCTTTGTGCCAATAGTCTTCTGTATTATATATTAGAGTAAACTATGATTTTGTCCCGAATGAACTTTTATCATTTTAACCAAAAAAAAGTTTTTAACATCTGAACCTTCAACATCTTTTTTTCTAACTCTTTTGGCCGCTAATGTCTTTTTTTAACCCTTTTGGCCCCTAACATTTAATGAATGAGGTTAATGTTAGGGGCCAAAAGGTTTAGAAAAAAAGACGTTGGAGGCTTAAATGTTAAAATATTTTTTTTAACAAAAAGGATAAAAGTGATATAACCACATGGGCCAAAATCGTAATTTTCTCTATATATTATTCCTAATAATCGTAAACCCTAACTTTCATCATCTTCATCGTTACCGCCACATTCTTCATCGGCGATCTCCAAAATGGTAAAATTCAACCCTAATTACACTCTCTATATGCGTATATTTGTGTTACTTTATTTGTGTTCTTAAATTTTTTCCGTATGACTTGAATTTTAGCCGTTCAAGAGGTACGTTGAGATCGGAAGAATCGCACTGGTCAACTACGGCAAGGATTATGGAAAACTTGTGGTCATTGTCGATGTTATTGATCAAAATAGGGTATGATTGTTCTTTTATAAGCTCAATTTTATACTTGTTTAATAATTGGGTGCATTTTTAGGCTCTATGTTAGTGATTGACAACACTTTCGATGTGTTTTGTTTTCTGTTTAATCAAATTGGGCACAATTACATGTTTTTTTTAATCAATTTATGGTTTTTTTGTTTATCTTGTGGTGTAAACGAGCTCGTGAGCTACTTGAGATTGGATCGTTAAAATGCTTGATTCAAGCCGAGCTTAAACAAGCTCCGTTCTTAGCCCGGGCCTAAATATAAGCTTGTTTAATATACGGGCTCGAGCCTGAGCTTCACTTGTTGTGCTCAAGCTGGCTTGCTAGTAGAGCAACGAACTGAACGTTCAGCGAACTGTTCGTGAACCGTTCGGCGGGAAGTTCGTCTACGTTTGTTCGATTAGTTAAATGAACGAACACGATTAGAGGTCTCGTTCGTTCAATTGTGTTTGTGAACCTTCGGTAATGTGTTGGTGAACATTTCATGTTTGTTTATTTATGTTGGTTATTAAAGATTTTTGTACATTTATTTACTTTATCTAAACTTTTCATATATTCTTATTTGTTTTATTACCCTATTAAGAATAGAATAGGAAATCCCATTCCCACCTTGTGTATGCACAGTTCCACTTTTATTCTCATTATTCGCCTCGATGAATACTATCGACCCCCGTTCCACGATTTGGACTTCAAGTTCTAGCACTTCTCCATCCGCCACCTACCTTTAGCCTTCACCGTTTATTTGTGTTTGTGTTCGTGAACCGTTCATGAACACATTATTGCCTTAGCGAACGAACACGAACAAGGCCTTGTTCGTGTTTGTTCGGTTCGTTTACAGCCCTACTCGCTAGCATAATATTTGTATAATTTTTGTTTAATATTTCAAATATATATATTTTTTCTAATTTTTATTATGTATAAAGTTATTATTATAAAAATAACTAAGTAATATGTTTTATGTTGTATATAGTTTTATAGTTAAAATACATACAACAAATAATTAAAAATATGTATAAAGTTAATTAATAAATAATAAAGGAGCCCAAATCCAGCTCGCTCTATAGAAATAGAGCTGGAAACGAGCCGAACTCTAGCGTAGTTGAGCTCGGGCTCAGCTCGGCTTGCTTACACTTCCAGGTTCATCGAATGTTAATTTGATTGTATCTATAGGATGTTCTCTGCAACTTGAATTCATTTAGCTTTATTAATTTTGTCTTTTGATCATATTTAGACTCAGAACATTAACGTTTATGGATTGTTAATTATCCATATTTTGATTGATAGGCACTTGTTGATGCTCCTGACATGGTAAGGGGCCAAATGAACTTCAAAAGACTGACACTCACTGACATCAAGATCGACATTAAAAGAGTTCCAAATAAGAAAACCCTTGTTGCTGCATTGGAAGCCGCTGGTATGTATTGAGTATTAGTATAGGTTTCATGGTATGTTATGTTAACGTTAATTACCGAATCTTTATGATACACAGATGTTAAGAACAAGTGGGAAAGCAGTTCTTGGGGAAGGAAGCTTATCGTTCAAAAGAAGAGGGCTTCGCTAAACGATTTTGATAGGTTCAAGATTATGTTGGCCAAGATAAAGGTTCACATCAATCCGATATATACACATATTTACTGTTTTATTCTTGTTTGATACATGATCAGCTAAGGGTTAAAGTGGGTTGTTTTAAAATAATATTGAGTTGGTTACGGTCAAAGCAATTGCTGCCCAAATTGAGTTTGGGTTAAAAGTTAAAACAAGTCTATTTAGAAAAAAGATTATCAAGATGGGTTTGTTTTTGTTTTCACGAACTGTTTATGAACACTTACCAAAAGAGATTTTATGTTCGTGTTTGTTTGTTAAGGAAATGAACTTGTTCGTGTTCGTTTGTTATATTTAGGCAATGAACGTTGATGAACACAAATGAGCACAAACTAATGTTCATGAACGCAAATGGAAGCAAACAAACACAAACAAGCTCTCATGAACAAAATTTATAATACACTTCAGTGAGACTTATTAAATATTTTATTTGTTGGAATTTTGAACTATTTAATTAAACTATAAAAACTAAAAACACAAATAAACTATCGAACACATCAAACACAAACAAAATAGGTTAGCGAACGTTCACTAACCTAAATGAACGAACGTGGCCTCTATTCATGTTCGTTTATCTAACTAAACGAACAAAATTTCTTGTTTGTGTTCGTTTGTTTAATAAAACGAACGAACACAAACGAACTTCCTGCCGAGCGGTTCACGAATTGATTTGCAGTTGTGGCGGGGGCGGTTGTGATTCATTTGAAACTTCCAAGTTATCAAATTTTGCCCGTGTGACTTTTAATCTATTGTTTAATTTTAAGTGACACAATAGAACCTGTTTGGCAAATAAAAGTTATACCCAAATCATTCATTTTATTGAAAAGATGGGTCATGATTGTCAAGAGTAATCTAGATTAATCTCCGGTTTGTGTCTGTTTTTGTTTGTTCTCATTGTTTGATTTCTATTGAATTTGTGATATTGCAGAAGGCTGGCGTTGTAAGGCAAGAACTAGCAAAGCTTAAGAAGGAGACCACAGCATGATATGGTCTAAATATCAAGATTTTGATGTAGTTTATTTGAATTTGATGAGTTATTATGATTTTGTGTTGGGACTAAATGAAATATATGCTTCATTTTTGGATTTCCATTTTTGTTGCTTTAATGTTTGTATTTTGTACATTATAGATTGATTATTGATAAACTTTTTTATGCATCAGGGCTATAATTCTAAGATTATCAGTTTTTTTTTTTATAAATAATGGAAACATAGTGAAGTATCATATCAATGTCAAATGAATATTAGACATTGGATTTTCTAACCGAGAGATTAACGTCCAGTGAGGTATAATTCTCGCCCGAAGGCACGACAGTGCGGTGAGGTAAAACCTGTTCAGTTAGTGATTTCCACCTATTCGCCTAGTCTCCCATCATCACCAGGTGTCGCAGAAAATAATGGGGAGGGTAGGAATCGAACTTGGGTCCCTTAGAACACCAACTCTTTCCCTTACCACTCCACCACCACCTCATTGGCAAAAAAAAAAGTGGTGATCTATTTGGAACATTTACTATTTGCAAAATGTACAAATTATATTGATGCGATTAATTAAATTTAAATTCTTGTCCGTCTAAAATTTATATCTATATCCGAGGGCCGGCCCAATGCTTATTAAAACTTAGGTCAGGGACCTAGGGCCGGCTATTTTTTGTCTAGTTTTTTAGTTAATATATGTACACTTTTAATCAGTATATGACCCAAAAGTGTTTTTAATTAGGGAACGCAGAGATGAGTGAGCCAATGTAGGGTAGCCTACTTGGTAGAGGCATATGCCTCTAAGAGAGGAGGACTCGGGTTTAAACACGGACAAAAAGAGTATTTTAGAATATTCGATGTAAACTAGAGGGGAAATTCAGAAAACATTCGATGTAAGAACAACACTTATAATGTAGTTTATATCAGGTACGTTTTTATGAAATTTGTTACATACACGATTTTGTCTTTTCAGTTCTTCAAAACTTCTCCTCTCTCTCTCCTTATGTCTTAAATGTTCAACACAATCCATACTGCTCCAACTATGACTACGTGATCGTCTACCTTCACAAATATTTTAAGAAAAACACTATTATCATATCCCAGATAGAAATAATTCCACCCGACATGCCTGATGCCTCCTCAAAATTATAGATCCCCTACATCTCCTTAACTCTAAACGAATCTAAAGAAGACATTCTCGGTTCTTATGTTTCAAGACATCCCCGCTTCGGTTCTTATGTTTCAAGACATCCCCGCTTCAACAAATGTTGAGCGATAGAACATTCATCGGTTCACCATATTTACATTCATTCTCTTTAGTGCCTTTGCTAAGTTAGCTCTACTCCCCGAAACATTGTAACCCATAATTTCTCCAATTTCAATATTTTTATAAAATATAGAAACGATCTTCCATTCAACTTTTTAAATTTCTTTATAACCTTGTTCTTCCTATTAGAAAAAGAGTTACGTGAAGAGGCTACATGACCATTTCTGTGTTCTACTTCTGAGTTTTCTTAATGGCCCAACAATCCGTTCCGTATAACATAGCCGCTCTAACTGCCTAACAATATATGTGTATATGAGTTACTAGGTTATAACCCGTGAAAGTCATGCTCAGACACCAATTTCCTTTCAAGGATATGTATGCATTACATTCGGAAGGCCAACTGTCATGTACCGGCATACCACTAGTTGAGTATCCTTTCAGAAGTTCCAGCATTATTTATTGTTGGTTCATGTAACGGAATTCTGTGTGTTTATGATGTTAATGGTGGTATTCATCTATGGAACCCTTCAATTAGGCGTAAAGTAACCATAGAGAATCGTCCTTCTTGGAGTGATTATAAAATCCGACGTGCTCCACTAGGGTTTGGTTCGACCCAATCCTTGACGATTACAAGATTTTGATGAGAGCTGAAGAAGGAGATGTACGAAGTACATTTGTTTACACCATCAAGACAGACTCTTGGCGTGAGATTGCCTTTTCTACTACTCCGTTGGCTTATAGGTTGTCACAGTGTCTTTTTAATGGAGTATTGCATTGGGCGGTAAAAAGGTATTTAACCGATTTAGGTGATGATTGCCGTAGTTATATATTAACATTTGATTTGAGCTCCGAGGTTTTTTCTAGAATCGAGCTTCCAGAACCAAGTTGGGAAACCAATCAAGTGACAATCATCAATGGTTCTCTAGCTGTGTTATCTTCAAAACATTATGACAAATGGATTTGGGTGAGGAGTAACACCACTGGTTCTTGGTCGGTAGCTTATAAACTAAATCCGCATATATTTGGACATGTATTAAGAGTTTTTCAAGTTACCTCCAATGATGTTTTGATGATCAAACAAAAGCTTCCTTGGATCAAAATTTATAACCCTGAGACACAGACACAAAGGATATATGTGGTGGGATTGAGTGCTTCTTGTAACACGTATGTTCCGACTCTGTGCGTCGAAAGCCTCGGATTATTAGATATGGGGACTTCATGTGATGAAAGGAAGGAACTCACCTGAAAGAAAAGAGAAGCACTTTGAACCCGCCACAAAGACATGTTTCTGTTCAAGCCTTTTTGTTTTCATGTATCCGTTTGACTAGATTGAGATAACACATAACCTGAATCGACCCATTTATAAGCAACCAGGTCGAAATTGCCACCTCTCGCCATTATGGAATACTTGAGATAAAGGTATATTTTTGTAATCATGTCATAAAATTTCTCTGCAAGGTCTTCAATGCTGGTTCTTCCCTCTTAAAGATAATTATAAGATGAAGAAGAGAGGAGTCAAAATATACCATTTATCAATGACTGTATAATATATTTGCTCAATATAAACATTAAAACTAACAATGTATTTATAGTTGTAATAATCATTCCAGCTATCTCAATGGCCTCTTAAGCTTTGACAATGTGAACTCTACCCTGGCTGGATACCAGGGGCGGACCTAGTGTATACCGGGGGGTAGCCTCCGCTACGGCTTGGCTCGGAAAAATTTGACATTTTTAGTGTAAATTTTGGAAAAATTTGATGTTTTTTCGATTTCGTTACGGCTTATTTATAAAACGTTACGGCTTGGCGTGAATCCTAGATCCGCCACTGCTGGATACCACTCTTAAACTTCCCTACACGGCTACGCCCCTTCCACCAACAAGAATTTGGTTCGTCACGACCAACTGGATTAAAGAAATCAACAGTTAAATCAAACTTCAATTAGATTTTAGTATTCCATTACAAATAAGCACTGAATGACCATATATAAAGATCACAACTTCTATATTTTAGTCTTGTGACCAGATATCGATGTTTAAAAGTTTCGAAATAAAACACCCACCACAACCAAATGTCCTTTTTCGTGTGGAATGAAATAGGATTATTGCGTAAAAAAAAATGCTAACATGTATGGCCAGTTACCTCCTCGTATCGAAAATGTTGTTTGCTTAGCTTTTCTGAATTCTTAAACAGAAGAAACATCAACACCTTTTGGAACATTGTCATTGATTCAACTCCTTAATTTCAAAAGAGGATTTTTACTAAATGTATACCTCCTCCCTGTCACATTAGTTGTTTCGCTTGTATGCAGCGTATAGCCCTTGGGGACTCCTTGTATACGGACACGTAACTTTGAAGGGTTGTGAGACTCTTTATTTATATATAGAGATGAAAAGAGGGTTTTGGCTTTAGTAATTTTGAGCTTAGGACACCAACCTTTTTTCTATAGAGATGAAAGGGAGTTTGGATTGGGTAAATTTTGTTTTTATATTATTTATGATAGCAAGTTTGAACTTGTGATCTTCTGTGAAAGGATTTCAAGTTTGCAAACTCATTTAAGTTAAAGTTGGTGTTATAAATGTGACTATACAATATGTATCGTAATTTTTACCAGTTATATTCTATAGGATTAGGATCAAATACAAAAGATCCTAATTGTAAGAAGTGTAAGAAGGATTTATAGAGTGACAAGTGTCCAATAACCTAAAAAAACCCACTACACAAAAAAACCCACTAAAAAAAAAAAAAAAAACTTAAACATCCACCACCACCAAAAACCCCCACCCCCCACATCACCCACCAAAAAAATATATATATATATATATATATATATATATATATATATATATATATACTATAGGAATAAGTTAAAATGAGAACCACCTCGAGTTGTAAGAACCAGCGAGAACCACCCCCGCGGGGGGCCGTTGACCACGATTTTTTTTTACAACTAGATGTGTATATTTTAACACCCTACGCAAAGTTTGGGTTCAAACGGCGCGCCCGAGGGGGTAGTTTTTTACGCCCAAAGTTTGGTTAAAAAAAAAGAAAAATTAAAAGAAATTAAAAAAACCCAAACTTTGGGCGTAAAAAACTACCCCCTCGGGCGCGCCGTTTAAACCCAAACTTTACGTAGGGTGTTAAAATATACACATCTAGTTGTAAAAAAAATTTCGTGGTCAACGGCCACCCGCGGGGGTGGTTCTCGCTGGTTCTTACAACTCGAGGTGGTTCTCATTTTAACCTTCCCCTATATACTATATATATATATATATATATATATATATTTTTTGCCGAGGGGGTGGGGGTTTAGGTTTTTGGGTGGTGGTGGGGGTGGGGGTGGGTGTTTAGTTTTTTTTTATATTTTTTTTTTAGGTTTTTGGGGGGTGGGGGGGGGGGGGTTTAGGTTTTTGGGGGGTGGGGGTAGGGGGGGGGGTTAGGTTTTTTGGGGGTTTTTTTGGTGAGGTATAGTTTTTTTTTTTTGCCGGGGGGGGGGGGGGGGGTGGGGGGGTGGGGTTAGGTTTTTGGGTGGTGGTGGTGGTGGGGTGGGGGTGGGTGTTTAGGTTTTTTGGTGGTGATATAGTGGGTTTAGTTTTAGGTTATTGGACACTTGTCACTCTATAAATCCTTCTTACACTTCTTACAATTAGAAACCTTTGTAGAATAACTTGACCCATATTCTATATATATTACTTGTACCTTTAACCCAAAAAGATTAAACATCAAATTGCTAAAAAAATATATATATTTGAACCAAACTCAGTATTTTATGACTAAATCACACAAAAAGATAAAATCTCATCAACTTTGGAATAAATTTCAACTCCAAGTTTATCCCGTGCAAGGAGTATGATCAAATACAAACCACATTTTGCATACAAACTGTAAGAACCATTTAAAAAGTGTCATGTGTCATCCAACCAATTATAGAGAAATGATAAAATGATATCCTAAATAATATCAATTATATTGAATTTCCTATAAATAAGCTAACAAGCAATTAATTCTTTATTTGAATCTTCCTTTTGGTTTCAATGTGCTAATTAAGAAAAGTGCCGATATCATTTAAATATGTGCTAAAATCAATTATTTTGATTAATTTCATGTGCTAATAATTATAAGTGCTACTTTTATGTATGTATTGTTTTGGTATGTTCCAATTTAACTTTTCTTAAGTGCTAGGATCTGTTCTTACGGTTTGTAGCATAAATATGGTTTGTACCGGAACCAACCCCTCCGGTGCAAACCAAATACAACTTCCGGTGTGGAACATTCCAAAAAATTCCACTAATTATATGATTTATTATGTACTATTTTCTTCTTATGCCACAAATTTAACACACCAAAATTAATAATTCAAAGTAGAATACTCAACAATAATCAAGTATTGTGTTAAAAGCTAAATTTGCATGTAGATCCATAATATCTCCTGTTCACTGTTGGTTTGCTTCATTGAATATTTGAAGCTCCCATGTTTGAACAATCCTAGAAGAATAATTCAAATTCAAAGTATTGTGATAAAAGCTAATCTGAAAATGCCAAAAGTATAATTCAAAATATCTAAACTACCATAATTAAAAAAATTCAAAGCAGAATACTCAATAATCAAGTGTTGTAATAGAACCTAAATTTGCATAATTTGCAATACCCCTCACATGAAGTCCCCATATCTAATAATCCAACGCTATCCAAACACATATCCATGCCATCTAAGCTAGTTGGATAATCATTCAAGTCCTCCGGACTAGATATCGCCCTTGTCATAATATTATAAACTATTATCTTGTTAGGATAAACAATGTATAGTAGATCATCTTTGGGGGTCATTTGCAAAACTCTATGTTCTACTTCAAGTGGATTTGTACTGAATCTAATAGCAATATGCCAAGCAGGGTATATGTTATTGTACTCTCTTCTAAGCCAAAGAGAATGGTCATGATGGTCCGAAGTAAACACAGCTAGACAACCTTTGATGACTGTTAAACTTACATCACAGGTTTCCCAACATGGTTGGGGCAACTCGATCGTAGAAAAAACCTCAGAGCTCAAATCGAATCTCATTATATAATACCATAAATCATGTGCATTGGTTGCATACCTTTTTCTGACCCAATGCAATGCTCCTTGGAAAAGACACTGGTAATACTTGACAAAAGTAAAAGGAGTAGTAGGGGTAGGGGAAGCAATCTCACGCCAAGTGTGTGTGTTGATGGTGTAAATATATGAAGTTGGTGTTGTGGTTATCCTCAAAATCTTGTAATCGTCGATGACAGGGTCGAAACCAACTGCGAATACATCTGTGTAGATACTGTCATTGGAACTACGGCCCCAATGAAGTCGGTGTGTGATCATGGCTTTCTCCGGAGATCGAAAAGTATGGAGTCGGATGAAGACACTCGGTGTACGAATACGAACACATAGTGATTTGGAAACTGATCTGAAGCGGAGAAGGGATTTGGTTGGTAGTTTTGAGAAGATGTTAAGAATCAAATCTTCATACAGATCATTAGACATTGTGTATAGCTCTGCAATTGAAATTGAAAACCTAAACGAATAATACGATGGTGAAGAAACGTCTCTATTTTTTCTAGGTATTATCAATTATGGGATTTATAGTGTCTTCCTGTGGGCTTAACATACGTAGCCCAATACTTTCACCCTCGTATATTATTTTCCTTGTTACTTTTTATTAATAATCTTATTACTTTTTTTTTTTTGAAAAGTAATAATCTTATTACTAATCGCATTTTAATTAAAAAATAAAAACTAATAATCCTCACAAAGATTTAACGTATTAGGTTTAAGGGTGAGGATCAAATGAGAAGTTTATTTTGGCTAGGAAGTGTAGTAAGCAATAGGATTATGACATGTGACAACATTTAATATAAAGAGCAAGGGTATTTTATTCAATCGTATCCTTTCTTCTTCCTTCTTCTCCCCAGTAACTTCAAAACCCACCATCTTCAACCTTTTCTTCACTTTCTATCTCAATAATCACTACATTATAGTTTGATTTTCGTCAACAATCAATGATTCAAACACCCGATCAACGTGTTCTTCAGCTTTTTTGAAGAAAACCCAGTTTAATTTCATACAAAATCTCGTTTTTTCTCATGATTTTGAAGATAATCACTCGATCCGTTCGATTCGATCGCTGATAAGTGTTTCTATCATTCAAATTTCGTCAATCGTTGAAGAAATCGGCTTCGATCCATGTAAGAAATTCTTTAATTTCAGTTTTACGATATGGGTTTTTGATTTAGTCGTTGCGTTTTACGATCTTGGCAGGGGTCAGGGGGCAGCGCCTAGGGTTGTAAACGAACCGAACGAACACGAACAACGCCTTGTTCGTGTTCGTGCGTTAAAGAAATAAATGTGTTCATGAACACTTACCGAACGCGATTTTATGTTCATGTTCGTTCATTAAGAAAATGAGAGTGTTCACGAACGGTTCACGAACACAAATAAATTTAGCCAACGCGGCGAAGGATAAAGGTGGATGGCCTAGAGAGTAGCACTGGAACTTGAATCCCTTATTGTGGAACGGAGGTCAATCGTATTCGTCGATGTAAATAATGAGAAAGGAAAAGGAAATGGTACATTAACAAATTGAACTAAGGTTTCCTAGTTTAATTGTTATGGTAATAAAATAAATAAAAGTTTAATAATATAAAAGTATAGATAAAATATATGAAAGTACAAAAATCTTTAATTAAAACACAAACATAATCGAACGCATATAAAATGAACGAAGTTCAAGAACACGTTCACGAACACCTTACCGAACATTCACGAACACAATTGATCGAACGAGTCTTCTGTTCATGTTCGTTCATTTAACTAATCGAACGAAATTTCTTGTTCATGTTCGTTTGTTTATTAAATGAACGAACATAAACGAACTTCCCGCCGAAAGATTCACGAACTGTTCGCTGAACGTTCGATTCGTTTACAATCCTAGCAGCGCCCCTGGCGAGGTACAAGGGGCAGAGCCCCTGGCTGGGGTTGAGACAATTCGTAGACAGTTTTTTATCTCCTGCTTCCTGGTTCAGACAATTCACATACAAAACTATTGTCCTGGTTCAATGCGTTTTAGAGAGAACACTTTCTTTGGTGTTTTCTGGCCATTCGTTTTAAAAACACACATTTTTGAAGTGTTTTTAGTCATTGCGTTTTAGGTAAAACACATTTTTAAGTGTTTTCAGTCCATTGCGTTTTAGAGAGAACACTTTCTTTTGTTTTTTTAGGCCATTGCATTTTAGAAAGAAGACATTTTTAAGTGTTTTTTGGCCATTGCGTTTTATAAATATGATATTTCTTTGTGTTTTTGGTGCATTGCGTTTTATAGAGAACACTTTCTTTTGTTTTTTTAGGCCATTGCGTTTTAGAAAATGAGACATTTTTAAATGTTTTCTGGCCATTGCGTTTTATAAATATGACATTTCTTTGTGTTTTTGGTGCATTGCGTTTTATAGAAAACACTTTCTTTTGTTTTTTTAGGCCATTACGTTTTAGAAAGGAGACATTTTTAAGTGTTTTCTGGCCATTGCATTTTAGAAATAAGACATTTCTTTGTGATTTTTGTGCATTGCGTTTTAGGTAAAACACATTTTTATGTGTTTTCAGTCTTTCTTTTGTGTTTTTAAGCTATTGCGTTTTAGAAATAAAACATATTTTTATGTTTTATGGGAATTGCGTTTTACAAATAAGACATTTCATTGTGTTTTTGGTGCATTGCGTTTTAGAAAAAAATGTCATTTTTTGGGTTTTTTTCCATTGCGTTTTACGCAACTGGGTTTTCAAAAAAAAATCGAAAATATAGCAATAGTATACTCGTTTTAAAGATAAAAAAAACGCTCGTTTTTTGGTGGAATTTTTATAAAAAAAATAATGTCGTATGAAAGAGTTATTAACGTTTAAAAAATGGGGGGGGGGGGGAATTGGAGGAGAGAGAAACTATTGCCTTGACTTGACTAGAATGCCCCTGAACAAACCCATGCGCCTCTTTTTTTTCTTTCAATTTCACCCATTTAATCTTAGCCTTTGATTAACTAAATGGATGGTCAAGATCACTTCCTAGCCTTCCTGTAACGCCCCTAACTTATCATTTTCAAAAGATCTTAACGTGGATAATAGATGTTAGAAATTTCGGCATGACCCGTACGTAAATAGACCACTAACACCTGTTTTATACGGTAAACCATTTCTACATAAAACATCCTTGACAAAAACCCAAAACGGAACGTTTAAGTTGTTTACAACAAGACTACCATGTAACACCCGTTCTTATAAATCAAGGTTTAATGTATATTTTGCGAAAATAATCATGTAATTAATGATTACATATACATCGGAAATACGGGTTTGTTAAAAACTTTTACAATTTAAGTGATATACATAATGTGATTTAATTTGTCGTTTAGAATAACGACAAAACAACGTTGCGGAAGCTTTGTTTAATGTGTGTTCGGTTCTTGCTCGATGCTTGATCTTCATTCGGGACTCTCGACATTCACCTGTGATCAAAACCAACTTAAAGGTCAGTTTTGATGATTAATTAACTAATACAACGGGAAATTATGAAAATCCAACATGGATATCTTAAACCCAAAACAAAAACTCATTTCTGACCTCCACCGTAACTTACGGTGGCACCGTAAGTTACGGTGGCCTCTGTGTTTCAATTCTTCTATCGTACAACAGTAGGCATTCACCGTAACTAAATCATGTCCACCGTAACTTACGGTGGCACCGTAAGTTACGGTGACCCCTGCATCATTCCTTTCCTTTTTGCCGCTTTTGACACGAAAACTTTCGTATCTTTCAATCCGCTTGTCTGTTTAACCTACCGTTTCTTCCTACGTGTTTGTAATTTGATTCTCCATCATATGGAGTTAAAATCTAACATCCGGTTTAACAAAATTTCAGAGTTTTAAGTCTTCGGCTTATTACCCTTTTTACCAAATTTTGACCCGTTCGATTCTTATCAAACAAACTTGTTTGTTTGATCCTTAATTCATGAAATTTATAATTTCCATATCTCCTATCATATTAGTTTCAAATCACGGAATTATTACATAATAAAAACCCGTTTACGCTCAGGTTCTTATTTTGACCCGTTTAGAACGAATTATGTATATTTAAGCATCAAACTCTCTCTTCTCTTTCTACACTTCATATTCTCACTTTTAAATAGCCTCTTATATTCCACCACAACTATTTTTGTGGTGGATTTAACAAAATGAACCACATTCCAAATTTTTACCCTTAGGATAGTCAATTTACATGATTAACCCGTTCATAGGCATTTGACCCCAAAAATTGATGCCTACCACTCTTACATGTGTCTAAGAGTTACATGATGATAATACTAATATCTAAACGACCTCTAAGGGTCGTTTGCCCGATTTACCTATCAAGGGCATTTTCGTCAACTTATTTCCCCTTTTTACGACATTGGTCCCTTTGCCAATGTATTGACCAATATTGCATTTTTAACCATAAATCTATATATATGCGTACCTGGCTCGAGTCAACATATAGACCCGTTTTATGCCTCGCGTTAATTAACCAACATTCTATGGCGTCGCAATTATCCAAATTGCTAATCACTCCTGATAACATACGACTTGACAATCACATTAGTCGATACTGTCAAATGGTGTTTCATCACCATTTGACCCGTTTGGACTATAAGACCAAACATTTACATAAATTAGAATAAAAGCATGGTTTTAAATTTCCAAAATTTACCCATTGCCCCGTTCACCATAAACCATGGTTTTTATCATTTGTACTTGTTCCGACTTGTATCAGTCATGTCGGAACCCTTATTTTGGTTATTACATCTTTCGCATTTATAGTTTATAAAATAAACACGTGTCCTACATAAGGGTGTAAGTTTTACTTACCTTGCATCCGAAACTCGTTTTTTTCCTTTACACTTGATTCGCTTGACCCGCTTCCTTCCCAACCCGCTTCCTTCCCAAGCCTTCACCTAGCTTGTCAAGCATCGAACTATAATCATAATTAGTAAGATGGTTAGACTAGTCATTATCACACACGACTATTCCATCTTACGAATTCTATGTTGAGTCTACTATTCGACTTCATGATTAGTTAACTTAACTTATCTAAAGTTAACTACTTTCAATCGCATGGTTTACAACATTATGTCTAAATCAACATAGTATTTAGAACTCTTATCACTTTATATCACGCGTAATTGCCATATCATTCGAATACGCGTTTTCACTCTAAATTTCAATACTTAGTTCTTATTTAGGCATTTTAACAAACACCTAATGTGCATAATTTCACATATTTACTAACTAGTTTATAATTAGTTATTTTCACCAAGATTTATATAACAATCAAACCTCTAAGTCTAGTGTTCATGAATTACATCAAGAACTTATATTATAACAATCAATTTACATCAATTTAACACTCTAATCCGAGTGTTCATCTTATTGTCATAAAACCCACTTAGAACATAATAGGGTAATTACCAAATCCCTAGTTTTGACAACAATTTATCAAATTTTCTACTAGGGTTTGTTTCTAAACCAAGATATAATCACAATAACACTCATAGATTCAACATTCATTCCAGAATTTTGATTATGATTGTTCATCATAATCTCCAAGTATCACCAAATCATAAAATTCAACATACCTTGTAATCCCCACGACTAGGTGATCACGAATTTGTAATCATGCAAACGATTTAGGTTTGATTTGAGCTTCAATTTGAGAGATTTGTGAGGATTTTAGGGTTTGAAGAAAACCCATGTCGCCCCCCTGCTTCTTCTACGACCAGACAACCCCAAGTGGGTGTTTGGTTTGTTTTTAATTAATCAAGTTTCAAGTTTAACAAGTTTGGCCCCTCCATTTTCCTTAGTTCATAATTTAAGGGTTTTAACCTACTCATGAGTCACTATCTAACTAGGTTAGAATTATTCCTAGTCAGTTTAGTAGGTTCTGGAAGTCATAACCCGTTTTACTTTAAGTCCCGTTAAATCGGGCCTTTTATCCATTCTATTTTCTTGAAAGCTCTTATTCATTTTTAAATAAATATTAGGATTATTTAAATAAATTCCTAATATTTGCCGGTTTACTTTTACCGCTAACGGTACTTTCCCCGTCTTTAGTATTAACGGGGTTTAATTACCAAACTCGTTTTCGGGGTGTTACATACCACTAATGAGTTTTTAACCAAACCATAAAGACCTCAAAATACTACACAATTTAACGTACATAAGACCAAAAGTTTAGACCACGTTATATTAACTTATGACGGAAGCGTGTAGTGGGCGTAGATCAAGTGTGCTCATTCCAAATCGTCCGACCGCCTAGATTGAGGATTTACCTACATTCAACATAAACAAATAAGTTAGTATTTCGTCACAAACACAACTAAATAACAAACCGATTCGTCTCTTTCACGGTTTTACATCATTTAATTACTTTACTAACCGTTAAACGGTTCATTACATGCTTGCCTCAAAGTAGAGACTAAGCATACTCTTCTTAACATACCCACTAAGAACGGATACTAGTATCATTACTTAACTTCCATTCGATTCGTTCATGACGAACAAACATATTCTTTACATTCTTACCTCATTCTCCGATCCGAGAAAGACGGATCGAGTAGGCTTTCATTCATTACATACTTAACTTCCCATACCCGGTTCAACTAAAAGAACCGGATATGATGCATTATCTTTCGTAACTTATTCATTCCTCGCAATCTGTTTATGACAGATCTTACTTTTACTTTCGAAGAACCATAGATTTCAAATCTCACAATTTTAACATAACGACACAATACAATTGGGACTATTATACATATGACAACATTATAGAATATGATGTACACTAACGTACCTCGATCTTGTGAACCTTCCGATTTCCTAGTACTGGATCCTTCTTCCTTCACGCCTATAACAACACATTCATTCGTTTATTTAGTACAACCGAATCTCATTCATTCATCTTCCAAATCATACATATTGTTCTTCTAAGCATTTCATCAAACACTTGGTGATCATCATATTTACAAGCATGATGTACAAGCATACAAAGCATGAATTCTTACTAGTTCATCTTATAATTCATCAACAATATATACATGTTCATATTTTTCTTTTATCCTACATAAATTTCTAAGATTCAAGCATTACAATATCACCATATTTCAAGATTTCACATAACTATGACTGATGCGTTGTCGAGTGTTATATATATTAGGTGTATATTTTAAGCCCCTTTAACACTTTTTAGTTAAGTTTTAAATTTATAAAACACGATATTTACTAACACTAGACACACATATGGGCAAGTGCACCCATCGTGAGCGTAGTATAGTGTTGGTAAGATACTGAGGTCGTCCAAGGACACAAGAGCTTTTAGTACTGGTTTATCCTTAACGTCTAATCAAATCAAAAAGAAGTTTAGAAAATGTTTTAAACTAAGAAAAATAAAAATTAACTAAAATGCTGAAAATAAAAATAAAAAAGAAAAAACAGATAGACAAGATGAATCACTTGGTTCCGACTCGTATCTAGTGTAACCTTTGATTATTTCCGCACTTTTGCACTATTTTAAGAGATTATCTTAGTTATTGTAGTAGGCCCCTCTTTTGAAGGTGACGTTACCCTCACCCCAGTAGTTTGAGTCAGCAAGGATACAATCCTAAAAGGGTGGATTATTGGAAGATAATTAATTAAGTTATTAATGCAAATTATGGTAGGCCCCTCTTTTGGAGGTGATGTTACCCTCGACTAAGTAGTCTGAGTCAGCAGGGATACAGTCCTAAATAGCCGGGTTATAGTATTAATAGTAGTTAACTTATGAGGGGATCAAAGAGTTTGGACCCCCGCCATCCAATACCGTTAAGTATTGAAGGAGGTCCTACTAAATTTGACCCAGGTCCATTGCAGGACCTCTAAACGCTGAACAATGGCAAGACCTTTACCAAACCGTTCCCTTAACCCCCGACCAGGTAGCCAACATACCTCCATATAGACCGTGGAGATATGAATGGTGAAAATCTTTTATTTTATATAGACAGTAAAATAATTTCAAGACACCACGGACAAACGATAAAGAAAGATCACCTTCAACATAAGCAACTAGTTATTAAAGTCATTAATACGAAACCAAATAAAAAGTGCGAAAAGATTAGAAATAAAAAGTATTACACTAGACACTTTGTCTTCACCAAGTGATATAAGAGACTTAGGCAAACATGGCCTTGATTGTCAAGAACTCTTACGATCAATCTTGGATCCCGAGACGACTCACACACTCTACGATGGACAATGGATGATGGTGGTGGATGATGGTGTTATGGTGGTGGTGGGTGGTGGGTGAAGTGTGAGAGAGGTGGTGTGCCAAGGGATGGTTTGAGCTTTAGCCAAGCACTTCTATTTATAGGCTGAACAGAAGCTCGGGCTTGGCCCCGTGTCCACATCCTTCTCTTTCTTCATTTAATGCAGTTTTGTCTTTTTAGTTGACCACGCCCCTGTGTCCGCTGAGCACGACCCTGTGGTGCAGAAGAATTTTTGTACTATGCAGATTTGCTGGATTGTGCGAATCTTATAGTTGACCACGGCCCCGTGTCCGCTGAGCACGGCCCCATGGTGGGCAATAGAAGCTTCTACCACTTTGTCTTTTCTGCTGACACTTGGGCACGCCCCCGTGCTGGCTGAGCACGGGGCGTGTTCAGTCTTCTGATCTCTTGTTTTGCTTGAGAAGATGCCGTCGTGGGGTCGGGCATGTCACGTCTTGTTCCTTTTCTTGTATTTATGTTAGATTTTGATGTCTTTTTGCTTCTTTTGTTAATTTGAGCTCATTTAATCCTGAAAATACAAAAGGAAGACAAAAGCACACTTTTTCCAACATTAGTACTAAAAAAGGGTTAGTTTTATGCCTCATTTGATGAAATTTATATGTTGCATTTTTAACACATCAAATACCCCCACACTTGAATCTTTGCTTGTCCTCAAGCAAAACTCTTTAATATGTGGCTATTACACTCCCAAATGGAATGGGTAGAGAAGAAGGTTTTTGGGCTTGTCGTAGAGTGTCGGGATTTCCAAGATTCTTTATTTAATTTTATTTTTATTTATTTACAATCCTATTCGTCATGATTTATTTAAAACTTTTCATAAGATAAATTACTTATTAGGGCATAACATGCCTCTTTAAAATTCTATTTATATACAAGTTCACATACCTCACGGGGATCACTCAACACTCGGCCGAAAATGTATTTTTGTGGATCACTCGAGAGCGGCATGGAACTTACTCCTACCATAGGCTTGCCAAGCAATCAATCCTCCTCCTTTTTAACTTATATACCTTTGTAAATATCAAGAGGACTTTGTGGATGAAGGGTTAGGCTTGGGTTAAAGGTAGGTGGTTGGGTTGGTGGTTAGTGGTTAGTAGAAAAAGGGCGAAAAGCGTAACAAGTGTCGGTTTTCGTAAGACTTTCTATTTTTGTAACTTTTATTTTGATGAAGCTATTATTCAAACAAAGTTATTTTTGATGAACTTGTTTGTTTATTTTCTTTTGCTTCATCATCAACAATTTTTTTTTTTTGAAAGTCATACGAAAAACTGAACTTGTTACTAAAATAAAGGGTTAAAAATAAAAAGGTTTTGGTGGGTAAAAGGGTGTGTTTGGTTTGGGTTATGAAATGAAAAGGTTTAGGCTCAAAGGGGCTAACTAGGGGGATTTTGGGTAGGTGGTAAAAAAAAAAATAATGGTGTAGAAATAAAAAGGGTTAGTCCTAATGCCTCCATCATTTACTTACTCGGGTTTAAGTTGGTAAGGACCGGGAATGTATCGTCATGGCAAGTTCTAGAGTCGTAAGAACCAAGCGGCTATTCACACAAGAAACGAAAAATGAGCATTTAGTCTAATGATATGTAATTGTATGCTCAATAAAGGCTCAAAACTCACTTTTGTGGGAATGGGTTTTTATGTGATCAAGTATATATAATCAAATTTTAACTAAGCTTGTCATGCCTTTTCATAATTTTCTTATGTTGGTTCTTTTTTTATCACGACGCTATCGGTTGTAAATTCATAAAAATATAACCTTTTTAGAACTTGAAATTCCCGTGTTAAACCTAGACAAGTAAAAAAAAATGAAAATTTTTGAAAAAATTTGGGGTGATTAGCGGTTCCAATAGAGTTTTGTGTAAGGCTTGTATTTAGGACTTGTAAGATTCAAGGTTTTAGCATCCCCCCACACTTAAATTACACATTGTCCTCAATGTGTCCCAAAAATAAGTTTTTAGGTTGATTGAATGTGTAAAAGGTGTGAAAAAGCAAAAATTTTGTGTTACTGGGCGCTGAACACGGCCCCGTGTTCAAGTGCCAGTAACAAAAACAAGAGAAACAGAAGCCTGGACACGGGGGCGTGTTGGGTGAACACGCCCCGTGTCCAGTTACCTGAACTGGGTCTTTTTCTGCAGACTGTGCTGCACGGGGCCGTGTTGGGTGGACACGGCCCGTGCCGAGCTTACTGTAAACGAAGAAATTTGTCGGACGGTTCTGTTTTCCTGCATGGAGTGCTGGTTCAAGTTTCCCTTGCATCCTTTGCCATCTCAAGTGTGTTTTATTCCATTCAACACCATTCAAACACCAAATTAACTAAAACCATCATTCATTAATCATAGAGAGAATTACATAATAGTCCTAAAAATGAAAAATAAAAGTTAAAAGTCCTAATATTAAATAGGTCAAGGGATCCGTAAAATCTTCCTAAGGAGTTCTACTTCTACAATAAGAACCAAAATTCCGGAAATAGACTTCCGGTCTAAAAGCCTTGTAGAACTCCAAGCCGAACGGTGTTCCTTAGATGTTGCTAGAGCCATTCTTCTATCTCCCTTGGGAGAAGGGAGGCGGCTTCATGTTCCTCGACATCTTGCGGAGGAGGAGCGACACCAATTGGAACCCCTTGTAGGATGTCTCGAGGAGGTTCCTGATGTAGGGCGTACCATTCGGCCGGAATGATGACTTCCGGCACCACATTCCATGCCCTTTGGGTGATAATCGGTACCAAAGGAGGAGAGGCGAGAATGTTCAACCTTTGGTGCAAAAGGTTGACCTCCCGGAGACATCCTTCTAGTCCCACCGTCAAATGATTAATGCGGTCGACCAATGCCTCTTCCACACTTGTTACTTCATTAAGAGCTTCTCTTAAGGCGTAAACATAGTTTACAAGAGAATCCTCAACCGTAGATGATCTTCTCCCCTGCCGGTTGTTCCTGGAATGTGACGAAGAGTTTCCGCTTGTTCTGCTTGCCATTCTGAGAAAACATGCCGAAAAGAGTTCAATTTTATGGGTCCAGTACTTCGGACACGGCCCCGTGTTCAGTGAACACGGCCCCGTGTTCAGATATCTGCAGGATTAATGGACAAGGAATCTTGGGGTTTCAAATTGTTTTTATGATTTTTGAAGCGTTTTTTAAAAATTGTTATAAAACTTGTTTTTATCAAGATTCCATGAACAAAAATCTAACAAACATCTCAATAAGGCTTGAAACTATAGAAGGTTCAACCTTTAATGGAAGTATGAGGAAAATTGAAGAAGATGAAAGTGGATAAAAGAGGAAAGGACAAGAAGATAGTTGAGAAACTTCTTTTAGAAAATACCTAGGATGGTATGTGAGAATATTCCTCAAATCTCTGTCCCTGGAATGGTTCAAATGTGCAGGATTCTTAGCTGCATTTATAGAAAACGACAATACGTTGCGCACGGCCCCGTGTCGGCTGGACACGGCCCCGTGTGCAGATGGAATCCTGACACATTTTTGTCCGTATTCTGACAAAATTAGAAGGGAATCTTTTGGGTGGACACGGGGGCGTGCTGACCTGGACACGGCCCTGTGTCTAGAAGCTGTCTTAAGGAATTCTTCAAATTTCAAGGTACTTTCCCGGATCGGGTGGTTCCTTACTAGATGGAACAACCCCAAAGTGCCTAAGATACCTTAATTGATCTAGATTAAGACGAGAACGCAAGAGGTTGTCGGCGAGGGTGATTCCTATGCTATATGTAGGTGGACAAGTCCAACCCTTTTCCGGGCTCTCGTTAAAGAAGGTGTATGTCGAATCGCTCAGGTCTATGTATGCATCGAACGAAGTCGATGGGGAGTCCTTCACGGCACAATCGACACAGGGACGACTATCGCTCAAGTCCTCACTAGAGTTAGAAGTATCATTAGAAACAATGAAGTTGTTTGAATGCGTTTCCAACCTCTCTTCTTGGTTATCGTCTTGGAAAAGATTATTGAAATCTTCCCTAAGTTCTTTTAACCAATTAAAAATTAGATCTTCTAGTTGAAATAATTCATCGAGAAGCATTTCTCCTAGAATATCCGGTTGGGCGCATTCGAGGGAGAGATAGGGATTATTTTTACTTTCGCCCCTCTTAAGGATACTAGGAAATGATGGGTCTATATAGTGGAGTTTATAATTTAGAAAAAAACATTCTAATTCTTTATGGTTACCACCACATAATTGACACCACATAGTACCATAAGAGTGCCGAAAGTAAAAAGTATCTGTATCACTCATGTTTGTGTCAGAAATTACCAACCGTCGGGATCTTACGGTTCTGTTTTCAGTAACTGAAACTTGGGCACGGGGGCGTGTTGAGTGGGCACGACCCCGTGTTCAGCTTACTGTCTAACTTAAAACAGGATTGCCAGTTCCAATGATTGGGCACGGGGCGTGTTCAGCGGGCACGGCCCGTGCTGAGTTCTGCAGAAGCTGAAAAACTAAAAAAATCCTAAAAAAAAAGAAAAACAAGAAAAACGATTAGGCCGTTGATTCCTAACTTTCTTAAAATCTTTGTGTCCCCGGCAACGGCGCCAAAAACTTGATGCGTTGTCGAGTGTTATATATATTAGGTGTATATTTTAAGCCCCTTTAACACTTTTTAGTCAAGTTTTAAATTTATAAAACACGATATTTACTAACACTAGACACACATATGGGCAAGTGCACACATCGTGAGCGTAGTATAGTGTTGGTAAGATACCGAGGTCGTCCAAGGACACAAGAGCTTTTAGTACCGGTTTATCCTCAACGTCTAATCAAATCAAAAAGAAGTTTAGAAAAATGTTTTAAGCTAAGAAAAATAAAAATTAACTAAAATGCTGAAAATAAAAATAAAAAAGAAAAAACAGATAGACAAGATGAATCACTTGGTTCCGACTTGTATCTAGTGTAACCTTTGATTATTTCCGCAATTTTGCACTATTTTAAGAGATTATCTTAGTTATTGTAGTAGACCTCTCTTTTGAAGGTGACGTTACCCTCACCCCAGTAGTTTGAGTCAGCAAGGATACAATCCTAAAAATGGTGGATTATTGGAAGATAATTAATTAAGTTATTAATGCAAATTATGGTAGGCCCCTCTTTTGGAGGTGACGTTACCCTCGACTAAGTAGTCTGAGTCAGCAGGGATACAGTCCTAAATAGCCGGGTTATAGTATTAATAGTAGTTAACTTATGAGGGGATCAAAGAGTTTGGACCCCCGCCATCCAATACCGTTAAGTATTGAAGGAGGTCCTACTAAATTTGACCCAGGTCCATTGCAGGACCTCTAAACGCTGAACAATGGCAAGACCTTTACCAAACCGTTCCCTTAACCCCCGACCAGGTAGCCAACATACCTCCATATAGACCGTGGAGATATGAATGGTGAAAATCTTTTATTTTATATAGACAGTAAAATAATTTCAAGACACCACGGACAAACGATAAAGAAAGATAACCTTCAACATAAGCAACTAGTTATTAAAGTCATTAATACGAAACCAAATAAAAAGTGCGAAAAGATTAGAAATAAAAAGTATTACACTAGACACTTTGTCTTCACCAAGTGATGTAAGAGACTTAGGCAAACATGGCCTTGATTGTCAAGAACTCTTACGATCAATCTTGGATCTCGAGACGACTCACACACTCTACGATGGTGGTGGATGATGGTGTTATGGTGGTGGTGGGTGGTGGGTGAAGTGTGAGAGAGGTGGTGTGCCAAGGGATGGTTTGAGCTTTAGCCTAGCACTTTTATTTATAGGCTGAACAGAAGCTCGGGCACGGCCCCGTGTCCAGTGGGCACGACCCCGTGTCCACATCCTTCTCTTTCTTCATTTAATGAAGTTTTGTCTTTTTAGTTGACCACGCCCCCGTGTCCGCTGAGCACGACCCCGTGGTGCAGAAGAATCTTTGTACTATGCAGATTTGCTGGATTGTGCGAATCTTATAGTTGACCACGGCCCCGTGTCCGCTGAGCACGACCCCGTGGTGGGCAATAGAAGCTTCTACCACTTTGTCTTTTCTGCTGACACTTGGGCACGCCCCCGTGCTGGCTGAGCACGGGGCGTGTTCAGTCTTCTGATCTCTTGTTTTGCTTGAGAAGATGCTGTCGTGGGGTCGGGCATGTCACGTCTTGTTCCTTTTCTTGTATTTATGTTAGATTTTGATGTCTTTTTGCTTCTTTTGTTACTTTGAGCTCATTTAATCCTGAAAATACAAAAGGAAGACAAAAGCACACTTTTTCCAACATTAGTACTAAAAAAGGGTTAGTTTTATGCCTCATTTGATGAAATTTATATGTTGCATTTTTAACACATCAATGACCACTTTGATCATCCTATTCATATCACAATTTCATAAAGTGGGTTTTTACCAAAATCTTTCAAATAACCTAAAATCGAACATGATTCTTGTTCTAGAAGGTAACCCTAACTAAGATTTCTCACATTTAGACACAAGAATTCAAGATTGGGTTGAACCCCTCATCCTACAATTCATGAATTCAGAAATTAAACTTACCACTTCTGAAATTGAGGTTAGCTACTCGAAATTAGGGCTCATGCATTAGATTTTTCCTTTGATTCAAGTTTAATTGCTTGAATTCTTGATATTAAGGTTTCACCCCCTTGCTTGCTCTCCTGTTCGATCGACCAGAACCCCACACACAGAGTGTGTATGGGTGTGTATGGGTTTTGAGCTCTTTTATTATAATCACCCTTAATTTGGATATGTTACACCTTTAGTCCCTCAAGTTCATTTACTTATTTAACTTTAAACCTCACCCATTTATTATTTATATTATGCATCAAATCCCATTAACTAAGTTAAGTTTTAAATAAACTTTTTAAGTTATCAAGTAAACATTCTTGGGGTCTTACACTTCCTACCCAAATAAACTTCCTATTATATCCTAACCCTTAGGTTTAAATGTATGTTAAAAAGATATAACGGTTCTTACTATTGCATGGGTATAATTACTATGGATAATTATATTTTTTATGAATCGCTAAATTTCTTTAAACCCAACACCTTCTCGTTCCCAACCTAGGTGTTTTTAAAGGCTTTCTTTGCCTTTGCCAATGGACCACCACCCCATTGGTACTATGGATAATTATATACAACTACAAAAACCAACTTGGATTATGTCTCTTTAAAGAAAGCTCGCCCATTTAGAAGAGTTTATTATCTTAGGGGCTGTTTGGTAGCCTCTTAATGACCATTCAGATGTTACCTCTTAATGGTTTAAAACCTCTGAATAAATAAGAGGCAATGTAACACCCCGAAAACGGGTTTAGTAATCAAACCTCGTTAATAGTGATGGACGGGTAAAATGCCGTTAGTGGTAAAATTTAACCCGGTAAATATTAGGATTTAAATAAATAAACCTAATATTAATAAAAAAAGGGGGAATAAATGCTTGAGAAAATAAAGTTACGAAATGTCCGAAGTAACGGGACTTAAAAATAAAACGGGTCATAACTTCCTCGGACCTACCAAGTAACTAGGAATAATAACCTAGTTAAATACATGCCTTAAAATAAAGAAGGAAACTTGGGTAATAACCCTTATTATAAGGTTACAAACTAGAGGGGCTAAAAGAGGAGGAATTAAAACTTGATTTTATTTAATTAAAACACTACACACACTAGTGTGTGTGTGTGTGAAATCGATCAGGAGAAGAGCCAGGGTCTCAAACCCTAACTCATCTCAATCTCACCAAATTGAAGGGCAGAAGTAGCTCAAATCAGATGCATGAACACGAATTCATGATCACCTAGTCATGGGGATTACAAGGTATGTCAAATTTTACGATTTGGTGATACTTTGAGATTATGATGAACAATCAAAAATCGAAATTCTGGAATGAATGTTGAATCTATGAGTGTTATTGTGATTATATCTTAGTTTAGAAACAAATCCTAGTAGAAAACTTGATGAATTGTTGTCAAAACTAGGGATTTGATAATTACCCTACTATGTGCTAAGTGGGTTTTGATTTTGTAGTGAAGATGATGATATGTTTATGCTAGAAATCATCATAGTTGACAGTAGAAACAAGGTACTTGAACAAATTAGGTGTTTGGGTACATAAATCATAATTGCTACGAAATGGGTTTAGTTGATTTGAAGAAATTAATGTTACATTGGTGTTTATAAACGCCATACTAACTCGTATGAATGAACTACTTGAACAAAATAGGGATTTTGTTAAGAGTTCATAATTGATTAGAAGTGAGTCTTGACACAAGAATTAAACTCGTGAATTATGATTGAGTTTAAAGGAAAAATAGTCAAAGAATCATAAGGTGTGAAAGTCATGATTTGGGATGGCTAATCTAACAACCTTGTGAATAATGAATGATAGTTGGCGCTTAACGAGCTAGGTGGAAGCTTGATGAGTGAGCGGGTCAAACGAACCAAGTGAGAAGAAAGGCGTATTCGGGATGCGAGGTAAGTTAAAACTTACACCTTTTATTTGATATCTATTGGTTTTATAGATTTTGAGTAATCAAAAGTCACATTTTGACTTATGATGTTTCGACCCGACGTGCGAGGTTCGAAACAAAAGACAATGATGATAAACCATGTTGAATGGTTAAAAAGAGCTAATAAGGTCATTTAGTCATGTAATGACTAATAAATAACTAGTTTTGAGTGATTTACCTTATAAGGTAAATCAATACAATTAATAAGGGTAAAACGGCAATGTAGTCACTCGTTGACGATAACCGTTAGTTTTGAAGGACACTTTATGGCGTAAGATATAAAGGGGTCAAAATAATCAAGAAATAAATTTATAAGTAAATTGACCGTATGGTGTAAACCGGTACAAGTTATGTAGACGAGATGATAATAAATCCATCTCGCAAAAGTAAATGGTCATATAGACCAAACGGGTCAAAAGGTGAAAATATCACCCTTTGACAATATCGGTTAATGTTTCGTCAAGTTGCATGATTACAGGAATAAATATCGATTGAATGTTGTCATCGCTATTACTTAGCGGCTACTAAGGCAAGGTATCAAACGGGTCAATATATTGATTCGAGCCAGGTATGTATAATTGGTCAAATCATCATTAGAACTTGAAGTTCAATGAGGGCTAAACAAGTTAAAATGGACATTGGGTTATCTTTTAAGTAAACTGAATGATTTAAGTTATTGTCATTGTGTTTTAAAAACATGATGGCTATTTAAACAAGATCCTAGTTTAAAAAGTGGAATTTTGGTCAATTACGACATGAAAAGTCCTTTGTTGTAAAGAAAGGGTTTAAGATGACCAAAACGCCCTCGTAAGCAAAATCAAGTAAATGAACCTTAAGAGTCGTTTAAAAACAAGTTATATGATCAAGCAAATACTTTGAATAAGTATAAAGAATGAAAAGGGTAAATCTTGGGTCAAATGACTCAATATGGGTCTTTGCCGTAAAATGATAGTCCGAGGGATAAAACTCGGAATATATGTATCTCCATATTAAATCCACCACAAATATAGTTGTGGTGGAAGACTTCTGGTAAGAAATGTGAAAATATAAAGTTAGATACAAATGAAAGCGATTTTAGGCTCGAAAGTGCTTAAATACCCTTAACGGGTCAAAATAAGCATACGAGCGAAAACGGGTTTAAATTGTGTAATAAACCTATGATTAGAACCTAATATGGTAGGTAACATTAATTTGAAGAAGTGTATGTGATATAGGAATCAAACAAATACGTTTGTTTGATAAAATGCATAAACGGGTTAAAATTCGGTAAAAAAGTAACGAGTCAAAGGCTTAGAAGTCTCAAAATTTCTTATGTTGGATGTAGGATTTCAACTCCATAAGATGGAGTATTAAATTACGGACGCGTAGGAAAAAGAATCGGGTAAAACGGATCAATAACGAAGAAGTTATGGCCGTTTCCGTAAAAACAGGCATAACTGAAAATGCAGGACCCAGCTCCAGACCTGCTGGAAACTGGTTTCCCCCCGCGACACGCAAAGGAACAACATGGCGCCTCCGCGACACGCGACGGAACCCCGTTTTGGCGAAAAATTTTTATTTTAATCAGTTTCGCTTCCCAGACTCGTTTAAATACGTTCTAAGTTACATATGACTAATCCAACTCATGTTTTATGAGTTTCAGGTATGATTTTAGCACCGGTGGACGATCAAGCATAATGAAGAACCGAACACGATTAAGAAATAAGCTTCCGCACTATGTATCGTTGTTATGTTAAATGACGAACTCACAAACGTTATGTTGTTTAGTTTTAATTATGTAAAAGGTTTAATGAACCCGTAATTTCAATGTATTTGAAATCATAATTACCCGTTTATCTTCATAAACTATACGAAAACCGTTAAATAATAATAAGGGTGTTACAAGTTGGTAATCAGAGCTCAAGGTTGTTGGAAAATGTGTTCGGTTCGAGGCTTGATCGCAAATCTGGTAAGTACATGTATATCAATGGTTTAGTATGATTAAAGTGTTGAGAATAACACATACTGTTATCTTGTAATGCACGTTACAACAATAAAATCGATATAGAATAGATATAGTCAACGAAATTATACGCGTTGATGCGTATAGAAGAAAAGCCTCGTATTATAATACGGGCACCCATTAATGTCGAAATTACTAACTATTGTAAACGTTTTAGATTGAAGGACACTCGCATATGAAGATAGCGAGAGTTTAACAAATCATGGATTTGACAGAGGAATGGTCCAAAGTACGACAAATAGAGCACGCTCACCAAGGACCTAAATCGCGCAATGATTGCGAATAAGTTAATGGCAAGGTGAGCCTGCTAGAGCAAGCATTATCAGGTGCACGTTTTAAATTATTGCATAAATAAGTAATATGCAACAAATATGTAGAAATTGAAAGTTGCATATGTAGATTAAAAACTTGGAAAAACCCAAACAGAAAATGTATTCGGGATATTGTTTCAAGAGAAACAAATAGAGGCATTACTTACATAGGGTGTGATGTGAAAACTATAAAAAGGTCATGCGTGTCATGTGTTAATCGCTTACTCTGGCCAAGTAAGTAGTGGCATATGATACTATGAACTTCTTATAGCGAACACATTTACATCCGATGTAGTAAGGACGGGGTGAATGGGACAAATTAAAAAGCACCCAAATGAAACAAATGAACAAAATAGTTGATAATAATGTAAACGCACAGCCGGGTGACGGAAGCGTATTACATTAGAATAATGAGCCCGAGAGAAGGGACAAGGATTAATGTAAATGATGATATAAATTAATGATCAAAAGAAAATTCACGAAAATAAGTCATCTTGGACAAAAGGGCCATGGTGAACAAAATGGGCAAGTAAAACCAAAGTATAGATGATCCGCCGGGTCATAAAAACAAAGGTGTTGCCCACACGAAAAAGATAATCAAGGTTGTTAACTTTAGTCGTAGTAAAGAAAGGATAACGATGATAATCGTCACTCATAATTAATAAGGCCGCCAATGGTGGTCACGTAAAGAATAAAAGATATGGTCGAATAAAAGCGACGGATTTCGCTAAGATGACCAAGTAAATCGAAATGAAGTCTTAATGCATACCGGAAGGGGTGCAATGATAACGATTTAGGTAAAACACCCGGTTGGTGGGTAAGAATTTAAACGCATGCGTAGACTGAGAAACAGGAACGCGAAATAGAAAGTCAAAAGACTCGGAATATGAGTCATGACTAAAATATGACAAGAATTTTCGCAAACATAAATTTTGGTAATTACGTTCAACCATTTCAAAGATGGACGGGTCAAGTAAAGAATGAAGTTTGACATTCATGAGTGATGAAAATTCACCCAAAAAGAGTCAAACGAGTCAATTAAGGAATAACGCTTGATAAAATAGGAAAACGCAAACCGGTGAAACTGGAAAGCTAAAAACAATAAGATAGAAGGACCCGGGTAATGGGTTGTAAAGGAGTATAAGTATGAACCGGGTAACGGTAAGTTTAGGACAAATTGACGCGTAAATAACGTCAGAAGTCATAAAGTCGGAGGATTAGTCCGGAAGTAAACAAATGAAGCCTTAGACTACGGTCAAGGTCAATTGAAGTTCAAGAGCGAAAATAAACGATTCCAAACATAATAAGAGATGCCTTGAAGCTATATATGTATATATACATTTGAATATAGACAAGAATAAAAGATGATCTACGGGATCATCATAACCTACGGGATTAAACACAGTGTTAAGGTCTACGGGACCAAAAAGACCCTCGGGTCATAAAGAGAAGGAAACGAGTTGTTAATGTCTCACCTTAAAAAGGTGAAAAATTTAAAGAAATAGCCTATGAGGCTAAGTGAAAGAACCTACGGGTCAATAGTGTAAAGCAAGGGAACTAGTTATGATTCCCCGCGTAAAATGAGAACGAAAAAGAATAAATTATGGGTTGTCAATTTCCTTAATATGAGTAATTGACATAGTTAAAAAAAACGTTAAACTAAAATTCAGTTTTAGTAAGAAACAACGTTTTAACAAATATGAATACTATAAGACGAAATTGGAAATAACAAATATCAAAGAGTATGGGTCTTAACATCGATAGGTGCAAGACGATATATTCGAAAAAGTGGTATTTTCGAAAATGAAAGGTTGATATAAATTAAACATGACGTGACACGATCACGGTCAAGAAATGCAATGTGAAGTGTAATCACATTATCACCAAGCGAGCGGTAAAAAGCAACTGGACTAATAAGTCTAGTTAGTGAGACCGGTTAAGGTCATTTAAGTAAGTTGGTTGCTTGTAAGCGGTGGATTCGGTATAACTGAACCGAATAAATGAATTTGAAAACAAAAGAAATTGTTGCTAAAAGTGAAAGATTTCACTAAAGACCTTTAAACGAGTCAAAGTAACGGATTCATAAGGAAATTCGATAGTATATGAAAGCGATGGATATCGCTAAGTTAACTAAACTAGTGGAAATAACGAGATTACGTTATTTCGAAGTTACACTATGTCGTATGAGATATGTAGACAATTAGTAACCAAAAAGATGTTACCGTACTTTTCGGGTAATACTAACGATTGGTTAAAAAGTATAAGTAATGTTTAAAATATTTATCGGATCGAATACATTGAGTTTAAACTCAATGAATTATGTAAGAAAAGGTTTCGAGGACGAACCCTCTTTAAGGGGGGTAGACTTGTAACACCCCGAAAACGGGTTTAGTAATCAAACCTCGTTAATAGTGATGGACGGGTAAAATGCCGTTAGTGGTAAAATTTAACCCGGTAAATATTAGGATTTAAATAAATAAACCTAATATTAATAAAAAAATGGGGAATAAATGCTTGAGAAAATAAAGTTACGAAAGGTCCGAATTAACGGGACTTAAAAATAAAACGGGTCATAACTTCCTCGGACCTACCAAGTAACTAGGAATAATAACCTAGTTAAATACATGCCTTAAAATAAAGAAGGAAACTTGGGTAATAACCCTTATTATAAGGTTACAAACTAGAGGGGCTAAAAGAGGATGAATTAAAACTTGATTTTATTTAATTAAAACACTACACACACACTAGTGTGTGTGTGTGTGAAATCGATCAGGAGAAGAGCCAGGGGCTCAAACCCTAACTCATCTCAATCTCACCAAATTGAAGGGCAGAACTAGCTCAAATCAGATGCATGAACATGAATTCATGATCACCTAGTCATGGGGATTACAAGGTATGTCGAATTTTACGATTTGGTGATACTTTGAGATTATGATGAACAATCAAAAATCGAAATTCTGGAATGAATGTTGAATCTATGAGTGTTATTGTGATTATATCTTAGTTTAGAAACAAACCCTAGTAGAAAACTTGATGAATTGTTGTCAAAACTAGGGATTTGATAATTACCCTACTATGTGCTAAGTGGGTTTTGATTTTGTAGTGAAGATGATGATATGTTTATGATAGAAATCATCATAGTTGATAGTAGAAACAAGGTACTTGAACAAATTAGGTGTTTGGGTACATAAATCATAATTGCTACGAAATGGGTTTAGTTGATTTGTGTTGGTGCACTTGTGTCTGTACTTTGTCTGTATTTTGTCTTTATACCAAACGATGTCTTTGTTAGTCTTGTAAGTTTGACCAAGTCAACCATCCTCCTGGTTTGACTTGGCCAAACAGTCAACACTTTGTTTGTAACATGTCTGTGTCGAAGGATGTGTCATCGAAGGATTGTTTAGATCCTTCGATGAGCTCGAAAGATAAAAACCTTCGATGGATGGACCTCGAAGGATATCATCTGTGACAACTCGAGTTTCCGACATTCTTTATTCGCATTTATTGCACGTTGACTTTGACGGTCTAGTTGTTTGACTCGTCTGATTTGTAACGATACACTTTGTGTGATAATAAAAGTATTATGTTTGCTTGGTTATGTGTTGATATTATAGCATGAGACTTAGTGTATTTGAAATAACATAAACTACTGAACATATGAAACAACTCGACGAAACAGAGTTGTGATTCGCCATGAACACACTCGACGAAACAAGGCTGTTTCGCCAAACTCATCTCGACGAAACAGACTGTTTCGCCGGCCCAGTATTACGCCGAAGCCCAGTTCGGGCCCAGTACTGTTAGACTTGTTATATTGCGTAGAATGATCCCATTTGACACATTTTAGCAAACCAGAAACCCTAGAGAACTCTCTGCTGTGTGACGGCGAACTAGAACCCACCGGAAACCTTGGTGCGATCAAATTTTCATCTCGGTTAGTACGGGTTCGTTAACTCGGTTCCGTTGATGTTTCTGATTTCTTGTTATGTGTATATGTACCTGCTGATTTACGAAACGGATTATGAATATATGTGCACGATGATATAGATGTCGATATACATGGTTAATCGGATGTGTAATTATAAGCGAAACTTAATACGATCAGATACTCGGTTCTGTATGTTGTTAATATGATCTGATTTTGGTAACACGTTAGTATCTTGATAGGGTTCGATGATATGTTTGTGGTTTGATTAATCGATACGTTGCTCACATAAACTAGGGTTATGCTAAGACGATTATACTTTGATGATTGAGTTATGATGATTTTGGGTGCACATTGATCTCCATACGATTTCTGATATTTGTGTTGGCTGTTAGGTTGATTAGGGTTTCTGTATGTGACGTAACTGACTTGTGACGAATCAGATCGCTATCGACGAAACGCAGGTAACGACGAAACAGGAATCTGTTTCGTCGAGATCTCTGCGACGAATCTGAGCAATGACGAAACTGGTGTTTCGTCGAAGGGTAAGAACGGCGAAACAGGGGTGTTTCGTCGTATACACAATCTGCACAGTAACATGTTTATATTCTGTTAAGTGTTAACTGGGTTAGTTAACTGCTGTTAAGTGTAACCATATTGTACATGACTGTGATTACGTGTTGCATGCTTATACGTGAACGACTTGAACTCAAACTGATTTCACATATGTGCCTACTTTAGGACGCGATTGATTACTTGTGAGCATACACTTAGCATACCGAGCAAAACAAGGTGAGTTCACACCCTTACTAAGGCATGGGATTCCCAGGGTTTGGGGAATGGGATGGAAGGAATAAGGTTGAATAGATTCGTACATACACTGATACTAGACTACCATACCATTGTCCTCGGTTGTGAAGGACACATACGTAAAACCTACGTATACTTATGCTACTCGCTATCCTCGGTTGTGAAGGATACTCACGTAAAACCTACGTGAACTTATACTTAATACTATCCTCGGTTGTGAAGGATACTCACGTAAAACCTACGTGAACTTATACTCAATACTATCCTCGGTTGTGAAGGATACTCACGTAAAACCTACGTGAACTTATACTCAATACTATCCTCGGTTGTGAAGGACACTTACGTAAAGCCTACGTAAACTATGTACGTACTACTGTTCTCGGTCGTGAAGAACACTTATGGTTGCAAATAGTCTAGTGTATATGCAACATGGGAAGCCCCCACTAATAGAACATACGATCGGCCTAGTAGCGCCACATGTTACGAAACAAACTTACAATTACGAACTTATTTACTGTGAACTCGCTCAACTAGTTGTTGATTCTCTGTTACATGCCTTGCAGGACCTTAGGTACATATGGAGCTTGCACAGGAAGGAGCAGGTTGTTGTGGGATACGGATCGTAGACGATATTTGAACTTATAACTTATTTTTGGGTTTTCATTATTATGCTTCCGCTACTTAAACAATGTTTGGTTATGAACATCAGTCATGTCAAGATGAATTACCTTTTCCTACTTTTACTCTTAAATACTATGTTTGATATGATTGGTGGCTTGATCCTGGTCATGTCACGCCTCCAAGCGGTGGTACTCCGCGGGCGGATTTTGGGGGTGTGACAGATTGGTATCAGAGCCATTGGTTATAGAGAACTCGGTTTTAATAAGGGGAAAACATTTTTATTAAAACCAGACTATAACCAGAACAGTGCTCTCAACGATCCACAACGACGCTTCGCTCCACGTGCAAGACTCAACATCATAGGTACTACTATTCATGTTACCTTACTACTTGCTAGAACTACATAGAACTTTGCTCGTGGTATGCTTAGATTACATTGCTCACTATTTGTTATTGCATGAGGACACTTGTGTGCTCACTCTCTTCGCACTATTCGCGAACCTCTCACCCACATGTTCTCCTTGATGTCAAGATCATGTGTGGACGCGTTAACCTAACTCAAGCCCAGTTGGCGGCTTCGATCACTGAACAAGTTACTGCAGCACTCGCAGCTGCCCAGGCAGGAGGTGTAACCTGCCATCACCACTTACTCTAGGATCCTTAGATCCTACTCTCGTAACTCAACACTTGTGCTTAATTTTGATTACTCTTACGCACACGACAAGTCAACACGCTCAGCCACCTGTGTGCACATACACGATTTTTATGGACTGTCGTCCTACTACTTTCAGCGACACTCGAATCGGCCTTCAAATGTGCGAATGACCTGAGGCTCGTAAGGTGAAATATGCCACTGATATTCTCGAAGGTACTGCGCAAACTTGGTGGAGCGCGCAAGTTACGATACTGGGGCTGGCGGCTGCTAATGCCACCCCATGGAATGATTCTAAGGAACTGATCAAACGTGAATACAGTAGTTATGATGCCATCCACAAGTTGGAAGTGGAGTTCTTTAACATGAAGATGACGGGATCAGAGATAGAAGCATTGAAACCAGACAACGTCAGGGCTGAAGCCCTATGCGGCTCAAGGCAACGCTTAGAACAGAAGGAAGATGGTGCTTACTACGTCACAGGACGCATTTGGGTCCCACTGTACGGCAACCTACGCGAGCTAGTAATGGATGAAGCTCATAAGTCTCGCTACTCAGTACATCCTGGTTCGGATAAGATGTACCACGACCTCAGAACTACATATTGGTGGCCTAGCATGAAGGCCCACATAGCCACATACGTTAGCAAATGCTTGACTTGTGCGAGAGTCAAGGCAGAATATCAGAAACCGTCAGGACCACTCCAACAACCTGAAATACCACAATGGAAATGGGAGCAAATTTCCATGGATTTTGTTACTGGCCTACCTAGATCTCAGCGCGGAAATGATACTATTTGGGTGATCGTAGATCGACTCACAAAGTCTGCTCACTTCTTAGCAATCAAAGAAACAGACAAGTTCTCTACCTTGGCAGACATTTACTTAGAAGAAGTGGTCTCGAGGCACGGAGTGCCCACCTCCATCATCTCTGATCGTGACGCACGTTTTACTTCAGAACTGTGGCAAGCAATGCACAAATCTTTTGGCTCTCGTTTAGACATGAGCACAGCTTATCACCCTCAGACAGATGGGCAGTCTGAGCGCACTATTCAAACTCTAGAAGACATGCTTCGGGCGTGCGTAATTGACTTTGGCAATGGTTGGGAGAAACATCTGCCACTCGTGGAATTTTCGTATAACAACAACTACCACACCAGCATTAAAGCTGCACCATTCGAGGCATTGTACGGGCGTAGGTGCCGGTCACCTCTCTGTTGGGCAGAGGTGGGGGAAAGTCAAATCACAGGTCCAGAAATGGTAGTTGATACTACTGAAAAGATTGCTCAAATACGACAACGCTTGGCGGCAGCTCGTGACCGTCAGAAAGTATACGCTGATAAAGACAGGAAACTACTCGAATTCCAGGTTGGGGATCGAGCGCTACTTAAAGTTTCACCCTGGAAGGGTGTGGTTCGTTTTGGCAAACGCGGCAAACTCAATCCACGATACGTTGGACCTTTCGAAGTTATTGAGAAAATAGGCAAAGTGGCCTACAGACTGAACTTACCTGCTGAACTCAGTGCAGTTCACAACGTCTTTCACGTGTCGAATCTGAAGAAGTTTCAGTCAGATGAGACCCACATAGTTCCTCTGAAGGAGCTCACTATCGACGAACGATTGCATTTCGTCGAGGAACCAGTTGAAATCACGGACCGGGATGTTAAGGTCCTCAAGAACACTAGAATACCTCTTGTACGAGTTCGTTGGAACTCCCGTCGCGGCCCAGAGTTCACCTGGGAGCGCGAAGATCAAATGGAACTCAAATATCCCCAGTTGTTCGAAAATAATGCAACTACTACTGAGGCTGAAGCTACTACGGAATTTCGGAATGAAATTCCAACTCAACGGGGGAATGATGTGACACCCCAGGGAAACTAGTAAACGATAACTTACCTAGCTTCCTCAGTAACCGCATGCTAAATTTCGGGACGAAATTTCTTTCAAGTTGGGGATAATGTGACAACTCGAGTTTCCGACATTCTTTATTCGCATTTATTGCACGTTGACTTTGACGGTCTAGTTGTTTGACTCGTCTGATTTGTAACGATACACTTTGTGTGATAATAAAAGTATTATGTTTGCTTGGTTATGTGTTGATATTATAGCATGAGACTTAGTGTATTTGAAATAACATAAACTACTGAACATATGAAACAACTCGACGAAACAGAGTTGTGATTCGCCATGAACACACTCGACGAAACAAGGCTGTTTCGCCAAACTCATCTCGACGAAACAGACTGTTTCGCCGGCCCAGTATTACGCCGAAGCCCAGTTCGGGCCCAGTACTGTTAGACTTGTTATATTGCGTAGAATGATCCCATTTGACACATTTTAGCAAACCAGAAACCCTAGAGAACTCTCTGCTGTGTGACAGCGAACTAGAACCCACCGGAAACCTTGGTGCGATCAAATTTTCATCTCGGTTAGTACGGGTTCGTTAACTCGGTTCCGTTGATGTTTCTGATTTCTTGTTATGTGTATATGTACCTGCTGATTTACGAAACGGATTATGAATATATGTGCACGATGATATAGATGTCGATATACATGGTTAATCGGATGTGTAATTATAAGCGAAACTTAATACGATCAGATACTCGGTTCTGTATGTTGTTAATATGATCTGATTTTGGTAACACGTTAGTATCTTGATAGGGTTCGATGATATGTTTGTGGTTTGATTAATCGATACGTTGCTCACATAAACTAGGGTTATGCTAAGACGATTATACTTTGATGATTGAGTTATGATGATTTTGGGTGCACATTGATCTCCATACGATTTCTGATATTTGTGTTGGCTGTTAGGTTGATTAGGGTTTCTGTATGTGACGTAACTGACTTGTGACGAATCAGATCGCTATCGACGAAACGCAGGTAACGACGAAACAGGAATCTGTTTCGTCGAGATCTCTGCGACGAATCTGAGCAATGACGAAACTGGTGTTTCGTCGAAGGGTAAGAACGACGAAACAGGGGTGTTTCGTCGTATACACAATCTGCACAGTAACATGTTTATATTCTGTTAAGTGTTAACTGGGTTAGTTAACTGCTGTTAAGTGTAACCATATTGTACATGACTGTGATTACGTGTTGCATGCTTATACGTGAACGACTTGAACTCAAACTGATTTCACATATGTGCCTACTTTAGGACGCGATTGATTACTTGTGAGCATACACTTAGCATACCGAGCAAAACAAGGTGAGTTCACACCCTTACTAAGGCATGGGATTCCCAGGGTTTGGGGAATGGGATGGAAGGAATAAGGTTGAATAGATTCGTACATACACTGATACTAGACTACCATACCATTGTCCTCGGTTGTGAAGGACACATACGTAAAACCTACGTATACTTATGCTACTCGCTATCCTCGGTTGTGAAGGATACTCACGTAAAACCTACGTGAACTTATACTTAATACTATCCTCGGTTGTGAAGGATACTCACGTAAAACCTACGTGAACTTATACTCAATACTATCCTCGGTTGTGAAGGATACTCACGTAAAACCTACGTGAACTTATACTCAATACTATCCTCGGTTGTGAAGGACACTTACGTAAAGCCTACGTAAACTATGTACGTACTACTGTTCTCGGTCGTGAAGAACACTTATGGTTGCAAATAGTCTAGTGTATATGCAACATGGGAAGCCCCCACTAATAGAACATACGATCGGCCTAGTAGCGCCACATGTTACGAAACAAACTTACAATTACGAACTTATTTACTGTGAACTCGCTCAACTAGTTGTTGATTCTCTGTTACATGCCTTGCAGGACCTTAGGTACATATGGAGCTTGCACAGGAAGGAGCAGGTCGTTGTGGGATACGGATCGTAGACGATATTTGAACTTATAACTTATTTTTGGGTTTTCATTATTATGCTTCCGCTACTTAAACAATGTTTGGTTATGAACATCAGTCATGTCAAGATGAATTACCTTTTCCTACTTTTACTCTTAAATACTATGTTTGATATGATTGGTGGCTTGATCCTGGTCATGTCACGCCTCCAAGCGGTGGTACTCCGCGGGTGGATTTTGGGGGTGTGACATCATCCTTCGAGGTATTTATGGATCCTTCGAGCTGTTTCAGATCGATAGATGATCTTTCGATCAGTCTATCTGATCCTTCGACCAGACGATCTGTGTTTGGGTATATATACCCATGTAATGTGTTCACTTCATTTTTTAGACAAGAGAGACAAGAGAACACTTAGAGTGAAAACAGACACACACGAGAGTTAGAGAGAGTTTGCAGAATAGATTTGTAAACCTTATGCTTGTAACCGAACCTTTCTTCGTATTAATACAAGTGGTATTAATCGGTGAAGTTTGTGTGTTGTGTTTGTGCTTGTTCTATCTCGGTTTGCATGCTAGCTTGGATTCCGCACTTGCTAGTGTGTTAGACATAACAAGGAATAGGTTTAACCTCAACCTCCGAGGGACCTACAAGTGGTATCAGAGCCGTGGCTCTTTTCCTTGTTAAAAACCGAGTTTTTACAAGACTTTGGAGTGTTTTGGACAAAAACTCACTTGGTTTAGCACCCGTTTTTACTGTTTTTCTCGCATTTCCAGACGTTAAAACGTGTTCTAAACTTACCGGGTGTGTTAAAAGACGGGTTGGGTAACTCAAAAACTTGTTTTTAAGAAGTTTGGTCTTCTCCGGCCAAATTCCGGCTTACTCCGGTGACCGGTTTCTGGGTTTATCCTTCGGATTTTTAGTATATTTTATTGTTTCAAAATCTGTTTTGGCAGAAAGTATGGTCTGGACATACCTTCTGCCGAAAGTTTCTACCAACCCATCAACTTTTTCACCAACCTGTCACTTTTGTCAACTGTGTCAGATCAGATCAAAGGATATCCTTCGAAGTCGAAAGATCATCTTTCGATCAAAGGAGGTTCGATAGATAATCATCCTTCGAACATCCTTCGAAGTCTGTGACTTATCCTTCGATCCAAGGAATCTTTTCGAAGCATACATCTTTCGGTCTACAGTTCTTTTTCGAAAGATAAGGATCCTTCGTTTGGAGAATCTTTCGAAATCATTGTTCGAAATTCAACAGTGATCTTTCGAACACTGTTGATCCTTCGAACAAGTCTTGATCCTTCGACCTTAGTCTGTTTATGTTTAACAAGTTTGTGATTTTCAGGTATTATTATTCTTGACCAAAAATGAATCCAAGATGGGGTACTCCGGTAAATACAGATATGTATTTTGGTACTCCGTCTCCCGCACCGGTATCTTCTCAAGCTAATGCAATTTCTACCGGTCAATGGGCATTCGTATCAAATCAAACTCCAAGTATTCAAAGCATTCTCTTAAGCGAGAGCGAAACCGGAAGTTTGAATCGGCCTCCAAAGTTGATACACTTATATGAATATCCAGGATGGATTGACAGATTTCATACATACGTCCTTGGCCAAAATACAGAATTGTGGTTGCGGTTCATCACAGATTTCGATCAAACAATAGAAGTTGCCGCATCATCTGCTGCTACGTTTGCAGATCTTACGGAAGATCAGAAGAAGGTCTATGATTTGGAAAAGAAGGCATATGCCATTCTTACTCAGGCGTTAAGTAAAGATATTTATCATCAATTTGTCAGTTACAAGACAACGAAGAGGTTGTGGGACGCATTGAAGACAAGGGGCGTAGGAAATGAAGCGACACGCCAATTGAGACGTGAATTGCTAAAGAAAGAGTTTGATGGTTTTACTTGTATGGAGAATGAGTCTTTAGGAGATTTGACAAGTTGATTTAATCATTTGCTGACTGAATTGGCAAATTTTGAGGTTGTTACAACTTCAGCAGAGATTGTGAAAAAGTTTGCAGATGCGTTGCCACCTCAATGGAATACTTTCTTGGAAATCATGAAGTACAATGGCACTCTAGCTACAACAAACTTCAATGACTTTGTTCAACTCCTGGAAAACAAGAATCAGGAAGAGACTCTCAAGGCAAAAAGAGTTCCCGTGCCACAAAATCCTGACATGTATTATGGAACTTCTAGCACTTCTACAAAACCTTCTTCACACGCTCCAATTCAAACAGCGTTTGTGTCTAGCACAGACATGTATGGCAATACTATCCAAGTTCCGGTCAAGCCTCCTCCAACAGACATGTATGGAAATCCGCTTGAACCAGTTCCTCAACCAGTACCACAACAGCAAAGCCAACGAACTATCAGAGCAACTGATATGTTCGGAAATCCATTACCTGTTCGATCTACCGGACCAACAGACATGTATGGGAATCCACTTCCTCCTCAATCTACCGGACCAACAGACATGTATGGGAATCCACTTCCTCCTCAACAGCAAGCGTGTTATGGAAGCACATCATCTGCTGGTCAACAATCAAAGCCAAATACAGTACGGCTCGACACCTCAAGCTTTTCTAAAGTGAGTGTGGAAGTAGCAAAGGAACACATGGAGCTGCTAAACACTTTGGTGAGCGCATACTGTGGATTAGTGGAAGGTCAGATTGGTAACATTAATCTGACACAAGAAGACTATCAGCAGATCGATAAAGAGGAGATGGGGATGATGGACATCAAGTGGGCCTTTGCCAGTGCTGTTAGGCGAGCAAAGGATTTCATGGAGAGAACTGGCAGAACCAGCTTGGAAAGCAAGAAAGACACCAAGTATGGGTTTGATAAGCAGGCTGTCAAGTGCTTCAATTGTGGTGAACGTGGTCATTTCAAACGTGAATGTACGAGGCCATCTCAACATGAAAACCAAAATCCCTTCAGAGGTCAAGGCAACAGGGCAAATCAGAACCAAGTAAGGAACAATGAGCGAACATTGGTGCCTGTCAACAACCAGAGTCAAGCAGGACCATCTAATGCCAACCAGGCACTAGTGGTTCAAGTAGATGAAGGCTGTGATTGGTCAATCCAGTTGGGAAATGATGCTCCAGATGGAACAGCTTGTTTTGCTGAAGTTGTCAAGGATCTTAAACACGCCAGTGGTGGAGAATCTTCCACCAATGGTGATGAATCTTCTGAAGATGAAGACAGCTCCGGTTACAGTGGGAGTTCAGATGAAGAGTCCTCCACTTCAGGCAATGATCATGTGGATGAGACATCAAGTGCGTCAGTTGATGCAGATATTGATGAGCTATTGGAAGAAGCTGCAGCAGGAATTCAAAGAAGATCTATTTTGGTGGATCAAGCTGCTTATTCTTCGTCTTCTCTCCATTCAGCCTTTATGGCTAATGTCGACAGTTCATCAAGTCAGGTATGTGTCGATGAACTCACTTCTGTTAGTTGTGATAACTGTGATAGTTTGCGTGTTAAATGTGCTGATTTAGAGGCAAACATGTCTGAGTTGCAAGGCAAACATGATGCTTTACAAGCTAGTTTGTTTAACTTGCAAGACAAACATGTTTCTTTGAATGATAAGTGGTGTGAATTGCAAAGCAAACACGAGGCTTTGCAAGAGAAATATGATGTGACATTCATTCACAATCAGAAATTGACCGTTGATCTTTCGAAGTGCACTGAAGCCAACATGTTTTATGAAAACTATGAAAAGGAGTTTAAGTCGGTAATTGAGAAGTTAAAGAAAGATAAAACCGAGTTAACTAAAATGGTTTCCAGAAAACAAACTGACATTAATTTGTATATAACTCGTCTGGAAGTAATGCAAAAGGAAATGGCTTGTGTCAAAACTGAAAGTGAGGCGATCCAACTTAAGCTAGACAGTTATTTGAGCTCTAGCTATGTGTTGGATCACATCATTGACGTACAGAAAGAGAAACGGGATGTCACATGCATAGGTTACAAGAAATGTCCACCACCTGTGAGACATAATTATGATGCCATGCCGGATGAGGAAGATAGAGTTTTCTTTGAACCATCTGTTCCTTTAGATGTTGAGGAATTTGCAACAGGACTCGGATACAAGAAGGAAGTATCATCAGATTCAGATGTGTCAGCAGATACATTTGTGACAGCTGAACAAAATCAGGATCCTCCAGTTGTGATTGAGGATGCTGATTCTTCTGATGATGAATCTGATGATACTAATTCAGCAAAGTCTGATGCGGTAATCAAAGAAGAGGACATACCTCTTGAGAATCATATTCTATTTGATCCTCCAGCAAAGCCCGCTAAGACTGCTGCAACCGAGTCAACGTCTGCAAAAGAGTCGGAGAGTGTGGATTTGCTGTACACTCTTGTTGGTGATAATAAAATTTATTCAGACAAAGATTTTCCTATTAAGAATGTTAATCAATCATTAATCAGTAAAGTCTTTGAAAATTCAACAAGTAAGTTTTTGGGAAAGACAGGATCACGTGTTACAGTAACACAGTGTCCTCCTATTCCAAAGGCTGAAGTTCGAAAACAGTATGGAAATCAGAAAATACCAACAGTGCAAACACAGCAAAATCATAACAAACAAAAAGGAAAATTGCCGGCTCAAAGTCAAAAGAAGCCAAATCAAAAGAAGAAAAAGAATGTGAACTTTGTGAAATCTAAGGGAACGGACAAAATTGAAAAGTTTGAAAATCAATCTAACTTAGATTTTGTCAAGAAAGCAACAGTGATGAAAAGGAATGAATCAAATAGTTCAAAACCTAGTACCTCGGGATCACAAAGTTCATCATCGGCAAGACGATCACATGATACTTCGGGGTTTGTTGAACGAAGATCATGTTTTGAATGTGGTACAATTGGACACATAATTCGAAATTGTCCATATCTTCATAAATTAAAAGCCAAAGAAGATGATCCCCGTGAACGAAATTACCAAAAGCGATCTGTTTCTGCAAAACAAGATCCCCGCCTTGTAAAAGAAAGGGAAAAGAAACAGAAACGCCAACAGGTCAAGGTAATTGAGAAAGCACTTAAAACTGAAGTGGTTCAAAAACAATCTGTTTCAGTTAAACCAGAAAACTCAAAATTTTCAAAAACTTCAAACAATCACGAAGTTAAATTGTCAAACAATCAAACTGGTAAAACAAAACAGATCTGGAAACCAAAAACTGTTATTGAATCAGGGGGACCATCACAATTTTCAAATCATCAAAGAATAGAAGTTATTGTTGTTGATGAAAATGGAAGACCCAAGACCACAATGGCTTGGGTCCCCATCTCCAACTAATTATGTGAGTTCATGTGCAGGGTGTTCCAGGAGGAACTATCAGTAGTCATTGGATTGTTGATAGTGGGGCATCCAGGCACATGACAGGCGACATGAAGCTTCTCTACGACGTCAAATCTATTAGAGGAGGTTATGTTGCTTTTGCTGGAGATAAAGGCGGATATATTACGGGTGAAGGAATGATTTCCAACGGGGTTGTTAGCTTTGATAAGATCAACTTCGTACAACAACTTGATCACAATCTTCTTAGTGTTTCTCAAATTTGTGATAAGCAGTTCTCAGTACACTTTGATGCAAATGGATGTTATGTGATGAAACCCGGCTTCAAAATTCTGAAAGAATGGATTCTCTTGTCGGCTCCAAGGATAAATGATCTGTATGTCCTTGATATGAGCCAAGCTATCACAACGTCTGCACAAGCAACTTGTTTCGTTTCCAAAGCCACAGAAAAAGACTCAATCTCTTGGCACAGACGAATGGGTCACATTCACTTACGCAAAATGAATCATTTGGTGTCAAATGAATTAGTGAATGGTGTTCCTCTTAAAAGCTTTCATCTTCAAGACATCTGTGTCTCGTGCCAGAAAGGAAAACAAACGAAGAAGCGACACCCTACAAAGAAAATCAACACGGTGGCTGTTCCTCTTGAACGTTTGCACATGGATTTGTTCGGTCCTGTCAAGCACAAAAGTATTAGGAATGATCAATATTGCCTCGTGATAACTGATGATTATTCAAGATTTTCTTGGGTGGCGTTCATGGCACACAAGAGTGAAACCTTCGGTATTATTAAAAACTTGATCATTCAGATTGAGAATCTATATAACTTGAAGGTTAGGCGGATACGTAGCGACAATGGTACTGAATTTAAAAATCATGCCATGGCGGAGTTTTGCACTTCTAAAGGTATTCTTCACGAATTTAGTGCAGCTTATACTCCTCAACAGAATGGCGTCGCTGAACGTAAGAACCGCACATTGATCGAGACTGCTAGGACTATGTTGGTAGAGTCACAATTGCCCATTCCATTTTGGACTGAAGCTGTGTCCTCTGCATGTTACACGTTGAACCGAGTCCTTACAGTCAAAAGGCACAACAAGACCTGCTTTGAGCTTATTAACAAACGGAAACCAGATTTGTCATATCTTGAACCGTTTGGAGCTCCGTGCACACTAATCGATCCTAATGGAAAGTTTGGGGCAAGAGCCATTGAAGGATACTTTCTTGGGTATTCCACCCCGAACTTAAGAGTCTGGAATCTAGAGACTAAAAGGGTCGAGGAATGGTCTGAAGTCAGAGTACAAAGGCACACTTTGCCAGTTAGAAATCCTGGTCAGCCTTGGATGTTTGAGTACGATGACTTTTTCAATTCGATCAATGTTGAAGCAGTTGAAGAAAATGCTGCAGCAAGGATGTTTTTCGAGAGTGACAATGCAACAGATTCACCGTTGGTTCGTCCCATTATTGTCAATCAAGAACCATCTTCAGTGAACAATAATGCTCTCGATAATGAGGATTTTCACGATGCTACCGAATTGAACGAATCTTCAGAGGATGATGAATTTCTAGATGCAGATCAAGAAGCTCCAACAACAGCAGTTCATGGTACTTCAGAGGGTACTCCTCCAGTGGACGCCCCTAGAACAGCTGAAGCTACTGCATCATCCTCTTCGCCAATTCCGGGCATTGAATTGGTTGTAGATCTCAATCTCAACAATCTGGGTACAAACATTCCAGTTCAAGATAATCCAGAAACAAGGATTCACAATACCCATCCTCAACAAAACATCATCGGAAATGTACAGAGTGGCGTTCAAACAAGAAACATGTTGCGAAACAACAACAATGCAGGCTTGTATACAGCTATCCGAGAATCTGGTCAACAAAATGATTGGTCTTTCGCGTGTTATGTCTCACAGGAAGAGCCAAGAACTTGGAAAGAAGCTTTGAAAGATAACTCATGGGTTGAAGCAATGCAGGAAGAACTGCAACAATTCCAGAAGCTTGGTGTCTGGAAACTCGTAGAGAAACCTGCTGGTTACAAGAAGATTGGTACCCGTTGGGTGTTTAAATGCAAAAAGGATGACCGTGGAATCGTTATTCGAAACAAAGCAAGGCTAGTCGTTCAAGGTTTTCGTCAGATAGAAGGGATCGACTACAACGAAGTGTATGCACCTGTTGCACGTCTAGAAGCAATTCGGATCTTTCTGGCTTATGCCTCATTCAAAGGTTTCAAGGTATACCAGATGGACGTGAAAAGTGCATTCTTACATGGTGTGGTGGAAGAAGAGGTGTACGTCGAACAACCTCCAGGTTTTGAAGATCCTATCCATCCCGATCGGGTTTGGTTGCTCAACAAAGCTCTATATGGTCTACATCAAGCACCGCGAGCTTGGTACGCAACCTTATCTAATTATCTGCTGGAGAATGGATTTCGCAGAGGTCTTATCGATTGAACTCTTTTCGTCAAAGAACAAGATGGAGATCTTCTACTGGTACAGGTATACGTTGATGATATTATTTTTGGTTCTACTAATGATGTTTTGTGTAGGAATTTCGAGCGCATCATGCAGGATAAATTCGAGATGAGTGCTATGGGGGAAATGACTTTCTTTTTGGGCCTACAAGTACAACAAACCGAGTCTGGGATATTCATCCATCAGACTAAATATGTTGGTGACATCTTGAGCCGGTTCCAGATGTCTGATGCAACGCCCATTGGTACCCCATTGCCGCAAAATCACGGAATTACTCCAGACTTGAAGGGTGAAGCTGTTAGCCCCTCGTACTACCGCGCAATGATCGGATCTCTTATGTACCTCACAGCATCAAGACCAGATATAATGTACCCAACGTGCCTGCTTGCCAGATATCAAGTCAACCCGAAGGCCTCACATCTTGCAGCTGTAAAAATGATTTTTCGTTATTTGAAGGGTTACCCTGACACCGGTCTATGGTACCCTAGGGATAATAACTTTGACTTGATCGCATTCAGTGATTCTGATTTTGGCGGATGCAAAATCGACGGCAAATCCATAACGGCTGGATGTCAGTTTTTGGGAAATCGCCTAGTCACATGGCAGTGCAAGAAGCAGACCTGTGTAGCTACATCCACATGCGAAGCTGAATACATTGCTGCCTCAAGTTGTTGCTCCCAAGTCCTATGGATCCAACAACAAATGCGCGACTACGGTTTTGAATTCCTAACTACTCCTATTTACGTTGATAATTCTGCTGCCTTACAGATCACTAAAAATCCTGTGCAGCATTTAAAGACTAAGCACATCGAAATTAAGTATCACTTCATACGTGATTGCTTTGAGAAAAGGCTAATCGATGTTGCTTACGTCCACACCGATGACCAACGTGCCGACCTTTTTACCAAAGCATTTGACAAATCAAGATTTGACTATTTATTATTGGTAAACGGCATTAAGGTCAAGCAAGAGTAAAACCAACATCAAAAATCATTTTTGTAAATACTTTTGTGTTTTAAATTTGTCTTAGTTTATTGATTTTAGGGGGAGTAAATCCAAAATTTGAAAATCCAAAAACATTGAAAAATTTCAAAATCACAAAAACAATAGAAAAACAAAAATGAGTTTCCTGGCGAGCAAAAGAGAAAATGATAGTACATCAGTGGTCTGTCTAAACCTCTTTAAACCTTAAATGAAAAACGATAAGCAGCTCTATATAAGATGTATCGGTAGGCTCACAATCATTTTAAAGTGTGCAGGGTGATATAAACTTAAATCGACTGAAGACCAGGTGGGAACCATTCATTGGCATATGGTCTTAGTACCGAAATTTCGTTTGAGAGATTGCCGAGGTTCTGAGATATTCGGTCTCTATGCTGCTTATCATCTGGGTATCATGGTTGTATCTTTTACCGAAAAATAACGGGGACGCAAGTCTAGATCTTCCATGATACTATACATACGTGTACATATTGCATACGACCTCAATAAGTGATCAACAATCACATGTCCAAACAAAATAAGTGATAAAATATCACATTTATCCGGGAGTCAAGTTCGTCTCTCTGCTGTACGAAAGTACTGACCTGTTCACGGACTTGCTCCTGTGCCCTCATGCATATGAAAATCAAGTTCCTCATCAATAAGTGATTATATCACATAGGGCTTGTTTTCAATCAAAATAAGTGAGAGTCTCACATCATATACGGTCAAACAGATGATAATCGGTATACTCACCGGTAAGATGAACCCTCGTGCATACCTTGATACGGGAATGTGTCGTGATGTGGATGAACACCGGTCGGTAAGTATAAATCATACCTTAACGTATCCCCTCGCCATGATTACATCTGATAAGTTGAGCTTAAGTGGACAACAATACCGATAATTGTTATAGGATGCTTATCTTAATGTTAACTAATTGAACAACAAGAGCGTTTTGGCATGACCGTACACTGATATGATTCTCTTACCCTCGAAACTCGCAAAAAGAATGTATGTATATATTTATTTAATGCTTTCAATTTCTGCACCTTTGTATATATTTATTTACTGCTTTCAGTCTTTACATTTGAAATATTCAAAAGTCCAAAAAGATTTTAGGTGTGTTTTAATATAAACTTTATAAAAGCCAAAAAGATTTTATTTCTATTTTATTTTCGATCGTACGATGTTGGATCTCGAGTCTTCGTTACCTGAAACCTGATTGAAAACCAAAACGACTATATCTTCATAAACGGTCGAAATTTGCAAGTTTTGAAAGTTAAAAACTGAAATTGACAAATTTTTAAACTTTCAAACTGTCGGACGGTAGTTGATTGAAATATGGTCATACGTGTGTCATTTGTTTATGTTAACTATATTCCAAGCAGTTGTTCTCATTACGCGTTTAGATTTCTTGCTTGTGCAGATACTAAAGGCAAGGAGAACATGGTCGATGACAAGCTTTGGAATGAAGACACGACATGAAGGCACTCAAGTGATGAAGATGATCGAGTTGCCGCTGACCATCATCAACACCACAAGGATCTCAATTCATAAAGAACAAGATATTCACGAGCATAACTCAAGGGGGAGCTTATGTTAAGGGGGAGTTTGTCAACACACTTCCTACATGGAACGGGGAGTTTGTTGATACACTTTCTGCTTTCAAGACGTGAAGACTTTTAAGATCCTCCAACATTGAAGACTTGAAAGGACGTGAAAGACTTGAAGACACGAGGGACCTACAAGAATTAAGATCGAGATCGAGACAAAGCTACAGCCAAGGGGGAGTTTGTTGGTGCACTTGTGTCTGTACTTTGTCTGTATTTTGTCTTTATACCAAACGATGTCTTTGTTAGTCTTGTAAGTTTGACCAAGTCAACCATCCTCCTGGTTTGACTTGGCCAAACAGTCAACACTTTGTTTGTAACATGTCTGTGTCGAAGGATGTGTCATCGAAGGATTGTTTAGATCCTTCGATGAGCTCGAAAGATAAAAACCTTCGATGGATGGACCTCGAAGGATATCATCCTTCGAGGTATTTATGGATCCTTCGAGCTGTTTCAGATCGATAGATGATCTTTCGATCAGTCTATCTGATCCTTCGACCAGACGATCTGTGTTTGGGTATATATACCCATGTAATGTGTTCACTTCATTTTTAGACAAGAGAGACAAGAGAACACTTAGAGTGAAAACAGACACACACGAGAGTTAGAGAGAGTTTGCAGAATAGATTTGTAAACCTTGTGCTTGTAACCAAACCTTTCTTCGTATTAATACAAGTGGTATTAATCGGTGAAGTTTGTGTGTTGTGTTTGTGCTTGTTCTATCTCGGTTTGCATGCTAGCTTGGATTCCGCACTTGCTAGTGTGTTAGACATAACAAGGAATAGGTTTAACCTCAACCTCCGAGGGACCTACAATTTGAAGAAATTAATGTTACATTGGTGTTTATAAACGCCATACTAACTCGTATGAATGAACTACTTGAACAAAATAGGGGTTTTGTTAAGAGTTTATAATTGATTAGAAGTGAGTCTTGACACAAGAATTAAAATCGTGAATTATGATTGAGTTTAAAGGAAAAATAGTCAAAGAATCATAAGGTGTGAAAGTCATGATTTGGGATGGCTAATCTAACAACCTTGTGAATAATGAATGATAGTTGGCACTTAACGAGCTAGGTGGAAGCTTGATGAGTGAGCGGGTCAAACGAACCAAGTGAGAAGAAAGGCGTATTCGGGATGCGAGGTAAGTTAAAACTTACACCTTTTATTTGATATGTATTGGTTTTATAGATTTTGAGTAATCAAAAGTCACATTTTGACTTATGATGTTTCGACCCGACGTGCGAGGTTCGAAACAAAAGACAATGATGATAAACCATGTTGAATGGTTAAAAAGAGCTAATAAGGTCATTTAGTCATGTAATGACTAATAAATAACGAGTTTTGAGTGATTTACCTTATAAGGTAAATCAATACAATTAATAAGGGTAAAACGGCAATGTAGTCACTCGTTGACGATAACCGTTAGTTTTGAAGGACACTTTATGGCGTAAGATATAAAGGGGTCAAAATAATCAAGAAATAAATTTATAAGTAAATTGACCGTATGGTGTAAACCGGTACAAGTTATGTAGACGAGATGATAATAAATCCATCTCGCAAAAGTAAATGGTCATATAGACCAAACGGGTCAAAAGGTGAAAATATCACCCTTTGACAATATCGGTTAATGTTTTGTCAAGTTGCATGATTACAGGAATAAATATCGATTGAATGTTGTCATCGCTATTACTTAGCGGCTACTAAGGCAAGGTATCAAACGGGTCAATATATTGATTCGAGCCAGGTATGTATAATTGGTCAAATCATCATTAGAACTTGAAGTTCAATGAGGGCTAAACAAGTTAAAATGGACATTGGGTTATCTTTTAAGTAAACTGAATGATTTAAGTTATTGTCATTGTGTTTTAAAAACATGATGGCTATTTAAACAAGATCCTAGTTTAAAAAGTGGAATTTTGGTCAATTACGACATGAAAAGTCCTTTGTTGTAAAGAAAGGGTTTAAGATGACCAAAACGCCCTCGTAAGCAAAATCGAGTAAATGAACCTTAAGATTCGTTTAAAAACAAGTTATATGATCAAGCAAATACTTTGAATAAGTATAAAGAATGAAAAGGGTAAATCTTGGGTCAAATGACTCAATATGGGTCTTTGCCGTAAAATGATAGTCCGAGGGATAAAACTCGGAATATATGTATCTCCATATTAAATCCACCACAAATATAGTTTTGGTGGAAGACTACTTGGTAAGAAATGTGAAAATATAAAGTTAGATACAAATGAAAGCGATTTTAGGCTCGAAAGTGCTTAAATACCCTTAACGGGTCAAAATAAGCATACGAGCGAAAACGGGTTTAAATTGTGTAATAAACCTATGATTAGAACCTAATATGGTAGGTAACATTAATTTGAAGAAGTGTATGTGATATAGGAATCAAACAAATACGTTTGTTTGATAAAATGCATAAACGGGTTAAAATTCGGTAAAAAGGTAACGAGTCAAAGGCTTAGAAGTCTCAAAATTTCTTATGTTGGATGTAGGATTTCAACTCCATAAGATGGAGGATTAAATTACGGACGTGTTGGAAAAAGAATCGGGTAAAACGGATCAATAACGAAGAAGTTATGGCCGTTTCCGTAAAAACAGGCATAGCTGAAAATGCAGGACCCAGCTCCTGACCCGCTGGAAACTGGTTTCCCCCCGCGACACGCGAAGGAACAACATGGCGCCTCCGCGACACGCGACGGAACCCCGTTTTGGCGAAATTTTTTTATTTTAATCAGTATCGCTTTCCAGACTCGTTTAAATACGTTCTAATTACATATGACTAATCCAACTCATGTTTTATGAGTTTCAGGTATGATTTTAGCACCGGTGGACGATCAAGCATAATGAAGAACCGAACACGATTAAGAAATAAGCTTCCGCACTATGTATCGTTGTTATGTTAAATGACGAACTCACAAACGTTATGTTGTGTAGTTTTAATTCTGTAAAATGTTTAATGAACCCGTAATTTCAATGTATTTGAAATCATAATTACCCGTTTATCTTCATAAACTATACGAAAACCTTTAAATAATAATAAGGGTGTTACAGGTAACCTCAAGTCTGAATGGTTAAGAGGTAACCTCTGAATGGTAAATCATCACATGTCACATTCTTCTACATTCTCATTGGTAAAATTCTTAATGGTTCCATTAAGAGTTAGCCTCTTAATGACCATTCAGAGGCTACCAAACAGCCCCTTAGAGAATTTTCAGTGAAAGATGGAATAACAAAATTAATATGTTTATTACACATCTACCCCTCCCAATACCCAAATGATCTAACATGGAAGATGGAATAACAAAATTAATATGTTTATTACACCTCTGTCCCTCCCAATACCCAAATGATCCAACATATAAGACTCAATATTAAAATTTATAAGGTTGCTCAGAACAGTGACAGATAGAGGGATCCCATACCATTTGTTATGTTTTAAATCTAACAAGTTTGGGGTGGAATTCAATCTTCAACTAAATATCAAGAACTATACAAAGATGTTACATTAAAATGCTTGCTTTGTTACTTTTACTTCCTGGACTATTTTTGAATAAGATCTTAGTCTTGATGAATGACCTTTGCCTGGACTAAGGTAAGTCACTATGCAATGATAATATATTGCATGAAAAATACAAATGATTATTATTTCTATTAGTAATTACTTCTAATCTAACTACTATAATAAAAGAAACCAACTTTTGGACACGTGTCATTCAATAAAGGTATCCTCAAATTTATATTTATCTTATTATATTAACTAAGGGTAAGGATAGTGTAAAAAGGGCCTAAAGTGTGAGAAGTGTATTATAACACTATATATAATACTATATAACACCATATAAACACCGTATAACAATATGTAACACCATATAATACTATATAACACTATGTAACACTTTATAACATTATATAACAAATATAACACTATACATCTATCAAAGACATGCTATCAGACAAGCTATAGTGTTATATAATGATATATAGTGTTACATAGTGTTATATGATATTATATGGTGTTACATATTGTTATACGGTGTTTATATGGTGTTATATAGTATTATATATAGCGTTATAATACACTTCTCACACTTTGAGCACTTTGAGCACTTTTTACAGGATCCTCTACCTATTAACTAAATAAATAATAAATTAATATTAAATCTTATCATACTTTATAAAATATTATCCTCAAGTCTAAATTGTTAATTTAATATATTTTTAAAACAAATACCTCTCTTATCTACTTATCTTATATTAAATATATAAATAATAAAGTAATATTAAATGTTATCCTAATTTATTAAAAATATAACTTTTTTATTATTTGGTATACAAAATTATATTTAATCAACTCGTTTAAAACGCAGGGTTTTTAAGGATATAATTTTTTTTTATTATTTAGTAGATTTTTCAACCCGACTATACACGAGTTTTTTTAAAGATACGACGTTTTTAGTATTTAATATACAAAATTACATTTATTTAGGATATAATTTTTTTTATTTGGTAGATTTTTCAACCCGACTATACACGGGTTTTTTTAAAGATACGACATTTTTAGTATTTAATATGCAAAATTACATTTATTTAATCTGTGTAATACACATGGTTTTTAAAGATATAACTTTTTTTTAGATCTATTCAACACGTGTAATATACGGGGTTTTAAGGATATAATTTTTTATTATTTGGTAGATATATTCAACCCGTTATACACGGGTTTTTTAAAGATACGACGTGTTTAGTATTTATTATACAAAATTATATATATTTAATCTGTGTAATACACATGGTTTTTAAAGATATATTTTTTTATTATTTGATATATAAAATTACATTTATTTAACTCGTACAATATACATGGTTCATAAAGATATATTTTTTTTATTTAATATATAAAATTACATTTATTCAACCCGTGTAATACACGGGGTTGTAACCTAGTTAAATATAATTATTTGATAAATTTTCTAGTTAAAGTTGTACTTCACAAAAGGTTGTCAACTTATGATTATCAAATAAAGTTTTAGAACAATGTGGGGCTAACCCACTTGGTATAGGTGCATATCCCAAGTTGAAACCTGGGAAGAAGGAATAATTTATAATATTTGGTGTAAAGTAGAGTATAAGTAACATTTTGCGTTAAAAAAAACAAATAAAGTTTCAAAGGACTTGATTATATATATAATTCTAACAATAGCAAGTACTAAAATATCCAAGTCCAACATATAACTAGTAAAATATAGCACAATAAATAATAAATCTCAAATGAATGTTTTAATATAAGTAACAATATTGATATATAATTTTTAGTAAATAAAAAATAAGTTTATCCTTTTTAAAAATAAACTCTAATTTTAGAAGTTAGCAGTTTAATTAATTAGAAGAACCTTGAGTCATCTAATTCATTCAAATGATGGCGATTAAAGGGCAGTATGCTCTTTCTCTGTAATTCCCCTAAGTTAACTTTCCTTCACCTAGATACTTTATAATGTTATGTTTTGGTCAGATGCCAGCATTTCACTATTCTATAGTTTTAGTTCTTTTTACCAAGTTGTTGTCCTCTGCTTTAATATGTATTTTCAGGTTTAGTATGAGCACTAAAAAACTGTTGGTTTGGCTGCGGTTTGGATCAAACTGTTGCCTTGTCAGCTGATGCAGATGCCCGGGTTGATCGAGTCTTCTACAGATGGTTCAAGCATTGACATATAAGTACCAAAAATATATAACTTCAAATAATAATTAAAAAAAATAAAAAATAAAAAACTTAATGCATACAAGCACTAAAAAACTGTTGACGGCGTTATGTGGTCATACTGACCAAATTTAAAGTACCAAAAATAATAATTCAAAGTAGAATACTCACTGATCAAGTATTGTGATAGTTGCTATATTTCACTTGTTCCGCGTCTCTTCTTTCCTCTTGATCTATTTCTCTTTTTTCCTTGTGATTTGCTTCCATTATGTGAAGTCCTCATATCTAACAATTCAAGGCTTTCAACGCACAAAGTCATGTCTCTAATGCGAGAAAAAGCACTCAAGTTCACAAGTCTCGATTGTTCCTGTGTCTCAGGATTATAAACTATGATCCCCTTATCGGAAGAGTAGCATAGTAATTCATCATTGGGTGTAATTTGCAAAACTCTTTGAAACGGATTTGTATCAACTTTATAAGCAACAGACAAGAAGAAGCAGTGTTGCCATTGTATTCTCTTCTCAACCAAATCCAACTATGATCATGATGGTCTAATGAAATCACACCTAAACAATCTTTAATAATCGTCACGTCATTAATTTCCCAGGTTTTGGCACCTCAATCGTCGAGAAAACCTCAGAGCACAAATCGAATGTCATTATACAGTTGAAATACATGTTTACAGCCCAATGCAATGCTCCATTAAAAGGACACTGGTGATGCTTCACAAAAGTAAACGGGCTAGTAGGGGAAGCAATTGCACGCCATGTGTGCACCTTGACAGTGTAAACAAATGAATTTTGGATGTCTATTTTCAAAATCTTGTAATCGTTGATGATTGGGTCGAAACCAAACCCGTATACCAAATAGTCATCACCAGAGGCGGACTTAGAGTGAAAGTACGGGTAGCACGGGCTACCCCTCAACCCCGTCTCCGTAGTGTAAAAATACTCCTTAACTTCATTTCCGTAGTGTAAAATTATCTCTCAACTCTGTTTCCGTTATATAAAGGATACCCCTGAGCCTAAAAAAAAGGTTAGGATACCCCTAACTTTTTGGGCTAGTTCCGCCACTGGTCATCACTAAAAGAAGGAAGATTACGTATAGTAACTTTGCGTCTAATTGAAGGGTTCCATAGAGATAGAATGCGGTTATTTGAACGAAATTCATAAAGACATAGAATGCCATTACATGAACCAAATATTATGAATTTTAAGGAAGGCCCCTTGGCAGGTGTGATGCCTATATAGGGCTTAGATGACAAAAAAACTGGCCTTCCGAATGTAATGTATACATGTTTTTAGCCCATGTTTTTCTTGTCCAAGGAAGTTGGTGTATGATCATGACTTTATTATTCTGAGATCGAAGAGTATGGAGTCGGATGAAATCGGGGCTATCGATATAAGAACATAATGATTTGGAAACTGATCTTAATCGGAGTAGAGATTTCGATGGTAATCTTGTGAAGATTTCACCGATCAGCTCTTCAGACAGATCGTACAACATTGTGTAAATATACAAATTTAAAACCTAACGAAACGATTAATATGGCGGAGAAGAAAACCGATAGAAGAACATTATGCAGTTTTTTCTATGATTTTATATGGATTCTTTTCTTTGGCCTCACCTGATATCTACATATTCTAGTATCTCCGAAACTCTTTTTACATAATTAAATTTTTTCTTTGGTCATCTGTAAAAATTCTCTTGATAAATAGATAAGATTTGAATTTAACAGGGATTTGTATAAAAGAACATATATAAGTTAATTATACAACTTCTCTAATTGTATTATATATATGTTTGATATTAATTAGATAATATTTTTTAAAAGAATATTAATTATATTTCAGCGCTTGTCGAACGAGGGCATATCTTAGGGGTGAGCAAAAGGAAAAACCCGACCCGACCATTACCCGACCCGACCCGAGAACCGATCAAACATAAAATATAGAACCGATTCACTACCCTAAATATAGAGTCGGTCCCGGTCCATAGGTAAAAGTCGGGTTTCACCATGAAAAGAACCGAGAACCCGCCCACCCTAACCGCTTCCCGAGCAGTGGCAAAATCAGAACTTTTAACTGAGCGAGGTCGTATTAGGAAATTATTAATAGACTAATTTACATAAATTACTTTTATATTATTCATTGGTCTATTGCGGTCACATGTCTTGAAATCGTTATACTTTTTTTGTTTTCAATGTTTGCATAAAAAAAAAAACCTTTTTCTCGTATTTTCACAAACCACGTATCTAAGGAAAAGACGTTTTAGTTGACAAGGCTCTTTCCCGAAGTAAGGCCTCCTTACTTCCTTTCAAATGATCATTAACTAGTGTTAAACCCCCGTGTTGCGGGTGGGGGTCATAAAACCTTGCTAAGTATTTCCTATGATCTTACTCTGATTGTTATATACTTGTGGGTTATCTTGAGCATCGCGACGTTTTATAGGAGTGTGTGATATGCCTTTACAAATAGGGGCATTTTCACATTGTTACCTAAGGATGAGATGAAATCAATTAGCCGAATCAATATAAACTCATCCAAACTAAGAATCAACGGTTCGGTTTTGTTTACGTTTTTAACCACTAATCACGGTTTGGTTACGCCACACTTTAAAATCAAACTGAACCGCACCGGATTTATTTGAATGGTTATGAAATTATCATACAATTCATTATTTTTTTATTAGTATAAAAAAATAGACCACAAGTTTATCCCAAGAGCTAATAGTTTCACTTAAAGCTACCTGTAAATTACTTTTACATGACTGTTTCTCAAGACCACAATCAACACCTACCTCCACTTCTTTTCTCCATTCACACACCATCAAACCTGAAATATTTGTCACCCATAACATGAATACTTCAGGCTGCACTCATCCTCTTCTTCCCAAAAGATCTTTTTACAAATTATAATTTCTTCTCGCTACTAAGATGTCGTCCAGCTGGTGCTCGGATGTCTCCGATTTGAACATACAGGGCGAAAACGACTCGCCGGAGATTGACCGAAACCTTGCCAGAAACCTAGCCGTCATAGTCGGAGGCGACGGCTAGATGCTCAAACACCGTCAACAATCTACTTCCATCAACGTTTCCCCGCCTTCAGATTAGGGAAAGAACCGACCCACGCTCCTGAACGGTGGTGTTGCCGCCGTGGCGCCGTCATGGAACCACCGTGGCCGGCACCCATAACTCTTCGTCTATCAAAAGCTCTTTTTCTATTTATGACATTTATATGTCTCTCTTCCTATTAATTTGAACAAAGGTGGTTTCATAAAGCAAGCAGTGGTGCCATGGTGGTGGTAAATATTAACTTTTGTGAGTCTCCTTTTCAAGTCTGCCATGGCTCTTTTTCAAACAATTAGGTTGGTGGCATAACCGTAATTAACAATAAAAAATTGTTCAATTAAAAAATGACAACACCATTGTAGCAAAGTGGTGTTGTCATTTGATATATATAATAATTTATTTGAGTAAGTTCAAATAACTATGATTTTTATCTTCTAGCAATTATATTTTAAGTCGATCATATTATTAGGCCACCCGGGGTGGTGCTTTTTTTGCCCGTGATACTTTTCTTCAACGCGTAGAGAATTGTAAAACACCACTACCACCATCATTTATCACGCAGCAATTTTTATAACGCGTGTTTTATTGTTGTGAGGGAAGTTGTTGGTTGGGGGGAAAATTGTTGGTATGGTATTGGTGGTGAGTGATGGTCATTTTCACTAAAAAAAAATTGTGAGTTATGAAATAATGGTTGATGATATGGCGGAACTTAATTGGATGAGTGATAAATGTGTGGTGAGTGATAACCACCCCTACCCCTTATGATATAAAAAAAAATAAAAAAAAATTGATGAAATTTTTAAATATTTGGTTAGGTTCTTTTTCCCCGTTAAAGTACCTTTTTGAAATTGGATAAAAGATAGTATATAAAAATACACAGTGAATAACTAAACTTACTAAAGATACAAATGTCTTACAAATTAAAAAAGGACTTATTCTACTATAAAACTAGTAATATAAAAGCAAATAGACTATAGAGTGAATGGATGGACAACCTAGACTTATTTAATAAAAACCTTAATTAATATAAACCCCGATTAAATTTCTTATTTCTTCTCCTCATCTTATTCTTCGTGAAAAGCATTCTCCATTTCGTCTAAGGGGCTGTTTGGCTAAGCTTATTTTTTTGACTTATTTACTTATTTGCTTATTTGAAAAGCAAATAAGTCATAATGGAATGACTTATTTACTTATTCCTCTCACATAAATAAGCTAACCCAAACACCTTTTAACTTTTCAAAAAGTAAATAAGTAAATAAGTCACTAAAATAAGCTTAGCCAAACAGCCCCTAAAACTTCATAAACCAAATCCAGCATATAATACTCCGATAATGATATTTCTCCTTTCTATTCTCTCTTTACTTTAAGTATACAAAACTATTTAAAGGGTCAAAGTACCCATAACAAGTATTTTTTTTTATAACTGTTTACCGAAGATCTAGCCGGAATTTGGTCGGCCGGAGGGTCAGCTGACCCCCCTAACCCTCCCGTGGTTCCGTCCCTATTCCTGAGCACCAGGGTTGCCCGTGATCCAAAGGTATCCGAGAGGGGTACCCGAGTGGTACCACGAGTTCCCTAGTTTCCCTATTTTGAACGTTCATTTTTACATGCTGGAATAATATAGAAAAGGTACCTTGGGTCTTAACTATTTTCCTTTTAACTTCTTTTGTCAATATAGACAAGGTACCCTGTGTCTTAACTGTCTTACGTTTATTTAGAACTTTTTCAACTTGAAGCTAACACATATGTTGAAGAACCAAAAAAAAAAAAACAAGAAAATAAGGAACCACGGTATTTTTGTCGAAATACGAGGGGAAATACATGAACGGACATTATGAAAACTACCCTTAATATTCCCACGACAGAAATCCAAGAATTTGTAGGGAATCTGAAATTTTCTTGAATGAAATATGTTAAATTCCACATCAGGAATTTTTTTCATCAATATGTGTACAACCTAATTATAATATTATAATGCGACTACAAAATTTTTAAAAAAATCATCTAATTACCTTATAAAAGGTGTGGTTAATCTTGGTGAAACTTCGCATTTTGGTACTTTGATGTCAGTTTAATTAGATGGTATAATGAAGCTTGTTTAGTTATTCTCATTTTGGGGCCGAATTGACTGCCAACGTTTTATATTTTTTGATTGTTTCATCTATGCAATCTAATTAGTTGATATATATCTCAATGAAATTCACTTATGCGTTTTTTGTTGCAAGCAGTCTAAACAACTGCCCATCATGAATATCTTTATGAATAGTTCTGCTGGTGGTGCAAACTCGGGTCGAACATCATATAAGATAATATTTATGTAATCCAAGCACTAAGAATGCAATGAAAATCATGGCTTAGTTTATAACGTAGTTAGGACCGGACCAGACTGAGTCCAAATCCAATTCTAGACCGGAACCAAAGACCATTAGAGCCACTACAATTCAGACGGGTTTTCAGGTTTGTTTCGGTTATGCAAGAAATGAACTCACCCATAATTTTTTTGTGAACCTAATGAGTATTTTCTTACTAAACCAATTTAAAGTAGAAAAGTAATAATACATTATTGTGAAAGTGGCTAAATCTGCAAAACTTCACTTGTTCTCCTCTTGTTTTCCTGGTAATTTGCTCCCTTCATGAAGTCCCATGTCTAACAATCCAAGGCTTTCAACACACAAATTCACGTCAAGTATCAGAGAAGAATCACTGAAGTCCGCAAGCCGCATTCGTACCTGTGTCTTGGGATTATAAACTAGGATCTCCTTATAATATTTGAAAGAGATGCATAGCAATTCATCATTGGGGGTAATTGGTACAACTCTTTGTGCTCCTTTAAATGGATTTGAATTTAGTTCACTAACAACAGACCAAGAAGCAGTGTTGTTATATTCTCTCATCACCCAGATTATGCTATAGTCAGGTTTTGTTGAAATCACAGCTAGAGAACCTTTGATGACTGTCACTAGACGCGTTTTCAAACTTGGTTCTGGCAACTCAATCGTAGAAAAAACCTCCGAGCTCAAATCAAATGTCATTATATAATAATGGCGTATATCGCATGTTAAGTACCTTTTTACAGTCCAATGCAATGCTCCATTGAAAATACACTGGTATGACTTCCAACTCGAAAACGGAGAAATAGGGGAAGCAATCCCACAACAAGTGCGCGTCTTCACGGTGTAAACAGATGAACCCGCTTTGGATATCCTCAAAATCTTGTAGTCGCCGATGATTGGGTCGAAACCAAACCCATCTACCCAACTAATGAAGGATACCCTTACTTTGCGCCTAATTGAAGGGTTCCATAGATAAAGGCGGGCTCCATGTTCACCGGTTCCATATTCACATACACATAGAATTCCATTACATGAGCCAACAATTTTGCATTTTTTGAAAGGATACTCAATTGTTGGTATTCCCATATAGGGATGGTATTTATATGCCAATTGTCCATCCGAATGTAATGTGTAGATGTGTTTATCTTGTGCTTCTCCTTTGTCACGAATTCGGTGTGTGACAACTACTGTATTAGGTGATCGAAGACTATGCAGTTCGATGAAATCGGGGCTGCCAATACAAGCACATAGTGATTTGGAAACTGATCTAAATCGCAGAAGGGATTTGGTTGGTAGTCTTGAGAAGATATCAGCAATCAGATCCCCACATAGATCACTTGACATTATGTAATCCTGCAACAAATGAAAATTTTAATTCAAAGAACCCTTCGTCAAAACAAAAACCTAAATCAATGAATATCCAGTTCCTTCAGTAGAGTTTCAATATCAGATTTTAACTCTCCTTGACTTTTTCTCTTAGGTCAAAGAACGACTCACCAGAAACGGATGAAAGAAAGTGGCCAAAGATCAGGGTTTTGTTTATAGATATTGTTTCATTTATTTATCCGTATAATAGTAACATAAGTTTTTTTTTATCTTATTATATTATATTTTTAATTTAATTTGATTTTTCCTCAGACAATTAACAATTAACTTGCGCTCATAATCTTTTTAAAATATGAATACGCGATGTGTTTAATATTTTTTTCTTGGTGTTCATGTATAAAGTTTGTTGAAAAAGAGTTTTCTCCAAAATAGTAACATGACGAATTGAACCTACATTGGTATAATCGAAACCAGAACCAATATTCATTTTTATGGTTTTTTTATCGATATCGGTACCGGTATTGTTATTAACGGAACCGGAATCGGTATTCATTTTATGGTTTAAATGTAAAACGTTTTCTTTTGCACGTATGATACCATACCGATTCCGTCACAAACCTAATTGATACCGTCCGAGTTCCAGCCACAACGCACGTGGAAATCTCAGTAGTTTATCCTTGTTTAAGGAATATAATTATTTTGTCGACCACCATATAATCTTGTTGAAATAAAATACAACCCACACAAAACTAAATCAAATTAATTAATTAATATGAATAAAAGTAAATATACCTAAAACAAAAATCACCTTTCTTGATCTCCATCGTAATAATCGTTTAGATTTTAAATTACAATGTCGTACGATCTATGCGAAGAACTCATTATTGAAATCTTCTCAAGACTACCATCCAAATCCCTCCTTCGATTCAGATCAGTTTCCAAATCGTTATGTGCTTGCATCGATAGCCCCGATTTCATCCGACTCCATACTCTTCAATCTCCGAAAAAAGTCTTGATCATCCACCAATTTCCTTATGAACGTGAAGAACACCTTAAAAACATCTATACATTACATGCACAAGGTCAGTTTCCAAATAATCCCTGTACTGGAATACCACAAATCAAGTTTCCTTTCAGTTTCAAAATTGTTGGTTCTTGCAATGGAATTATATGTATTTGTGGAAACGGTGATCTTCATCTATGGAACCCTTCAACTAGGCGCATAGTAACCATACATGATCTCTCTGCTTGGTGTCGTCGTTATTATGAATGTATTTCTGCGGGTGTATTAGGGTTTGGTTTCGATCCAATCATCGACGATTACAAGATTTTGAGGATAACCACACCAACTTCATATATTTACTCTATGAAGACACGCACTTGGCGTGAGATTGCTTCCCCGGTTACTCCTTTAATGACTTTTGTGAAGTTAGACCAGTGTCTTTTTAATGGAGCATTGCATTGGGCTGTAAAAAGGTATTTAACTGATGCTCGCGATGAATGTGATTATTTTATAATGAAATTCGATTTGAGTTTGGAGGTTTTTTCGACGATTGAGTTGCCAGAACCAAGTTGGGAAACGAGCGTAGTGACAATCATCAAAGGTTGTTTAGGTGTGATTTCTTCGGACAGTCATGATCGTAGTTGGATTTGGGTGAGGAGAGAAGACAATAACACTGATTCTTGGTGTGTTGCTTATAAACTGGATACAAATCCATTTAAAGGAGCAGGCAAAGTTTTTCAAATTACCCCCAATGATGAATTACTATACAACGTTCACTGTAATGGGATCAGAGTTTATAATCTTGGGACAAAGGGGCTATCCAGACTTGTGGCATCGAGTGAACCTTCAACTAGCTTAGTTGACATGGATGTGTGTGTTGAAAACCTTGGAGATAAGGGGACTTCATGTGACTATGCGAGGGGAGCACATGAAGAAGAAAAAAGAGAAGTGAAATTATGCATTTAATTTAGGTTTTATTACAACATGACTTGATTATTGAGTATTCTACTTTGAACTTTTTTATTTTTATGCTGGTACTTTAAATATTTTGTATTACTTCATGCCTCTATTTTAAATTATGAATTTCAACTTATCCTTATATGTTTTAACTCCATGATTTATCAGGTTTTATTAATGCTGAAATTAAACTACTACTGTATTAGCAAAGATTTTATGTTTTAAAATTTGATGATTTGAAGCTCTTTAGCTTTTAGGAAGTTAGGGTGGAGGGAGTGGTCAAACACTCCTTACTATCACTATCTAATAATCTCATGGCATATCAAGTCCCCACTTCATTCCTCATTTTGCACTCAATCACTGCCAATGGTCAAACACATGGAGAATGGTAAAAAATTAAAAAAAAATGTGATTAGTTGAAAAATGGTAGGACACACCATTAACCCCTCTCTCTCCTCTCTCAATTCTCTTCCCCGCATCGGTGTATACTCACCGCCCTTACCCCTCCCCGATCACCGAACCAGGACCGGCATCCCCATCACCGCTGGGCAACCCCCCTCCCCGATCAAGTCCCCGCATGCATACCTTCCCCCTTATTATGAGATATGGTTGATGCATTTGGTGATCATTGGTTTAGAGAAGACGTCTGACAAGATGCTAAGGATGTTTGGATGTGTATTATAAAACTGATTATTGTGACTTAATTAAAAAAAAAAAAAAAACAAGAGTTGGTTAAATAGCTGCAACAAAGTAATCCAAGTCATAAGGGATAGCTACTTAGGGGAAGGTTCATTTGAGAAGAAAAATTTATTGAGAAGAAAAAGAATAAAAGGGTATAATTGTAAAACATTAAATAGTTTTTTTTTCTCATCTCATTTATTATTATGTTTGACTAATTAATTAGTCATTAAGACTATAATCCTCCACACTAAATATTTTTGCCTACACACATCAAAAGTTATCCTACACATTTCGAAATTTATCCTACACATATTGAAATTTATCCTACACAACTCGTAATTTATCCTACACGCCTCGTATTTATCCTACACTTTAAATGAATTTTATTTTTATTTTTTGTGAAAAATATATATCTTAAAAATAAGTTACAAATTTAATATAGTTAGTTATTAAAGATGAAACTACCAATTAATGATGTATGTAAGTTTACTAATATACCCTTATAGTTACATTAAGTACAAATATTAAATGAAGTCTAATGAAGCATTCCTATTGGTTGAAATTTCTTCTTTTTTCTTCTTACAAAGAATTTCTTCTCATTTGAACCCTCCACTAACTACTTATTGTTACATTTACCTTCCTGAATCAATATATTAATCTTGGTTTGAAAAGACATGGACTTTGAGTAATCAAACTTTAATAACACTTCCCCCTTTTTAGTTAGATTATTATCGGATCCTAGGCATGAGAAAGACTGTGTAGTTTCCCTTCTCTCTTCTTTTCAAGCGTGGATAGAGGTGGATGATTTATAATAACGAAATAATGAAAAAAAACCCAATGATTTTTATTTCACTTTAGGCCTTAGGAACGGTTAAGCCGCTGAATATTTGTTAATTCAGATTTTAATAGTTCTTATTAATATAGAGACCAAGGCTAAATGTAAAAAAGTTTTAGGGTTAAATTATAAATGTTGTAAAAGTATTAGAGTTAAAAGTAAAATTAAATTAAATATAAAAAATACGAAAAAAGAAAAAAGAAAATCAAGTGGGTACAATTAGGCATGAGCATGGTACCGGTACCAGTACCGAATATACCGGTTCGGTATCGGTATTTACCGGTGTTTTACCCGTAAATACCGGTACTGTATCGGTACCGGTACCGAAAAACGGAGAAAGTGGTACCGGTACGAAATATACCCTGTACGTTTTAGTACCGGTATCTGGTACCAAACGCTTATCCCTAGGTACAATGACAAATGCCAAAATTACAACTAGCAATGGAACAAAAAATTAAAAATTAATATATACTGAGTAGTTAATGTGACTGTGTCCCTATTTGGGACCGGTATGTTCACCAGATCACAACAATTGAACCATCGTACTTGTTTGTAGGTAGGGTAGTTCCATGCCTAGTTTAGTATTCAATACCAAAAAATATATCTTAGACAATTAAAATTCAATATTCAAAACGATAAATCCCTTTCCACTATTCAATAAAAGCTCTACTTACATAGTTATAGAGGTGCCAAACAAACCGGTTTCAAAATTGTAAGTCTGTAACTGATAAAAAAAACCTTGAACAAGGTATTGTTAGGAACCGGGTATGGAACCGACCCCTACGTGCTGAGTATATGTCGAGATGTAATCTTATGCTTTGAAACCGGTTCCGACCTGGTAATACACAACTCAAACCAGTCAAAACCCACAAAAACTTGGATTCAGAACCGAACCAAACCGGAACAATCACTTCCCTATTTATAAACCGGTTCCACTAAGAACTTGTTGTGACTTTCGTTAACCCAATCTAGTTCATTATTCGGTTTTGGAAAGAAAAAAAAAACAGAAACGTGCGCCTTTAACTATACTTTGCAAAACAAAACCAAATAGCAAGTTTTGAGTCATAATGGGTCTATATCGTGATATGTTGGTTTATCTTGGTCCGTAACTAAAATTTCATTTGGGGTACTTGTTATTATTTTGTTTAAAGCCGAACCAAACCATAATCGAAAAAACCGAAACGAATAATCCATTTTGGTATTTGGTTTTACAAAAATGTTGAATTCGGGTCAACCGTATAACCGATTTAAACCATTTACCCTTCTAGGTCCAAATCTATTTTCATATATTTATATTAGCCCTGAGCCCCAGCCCAGCCCAAATTCGATACAGCAGAAATTAGCCCAGCCCCAGTTCAATTCAAATCTCACTTTCATCAAAAGCAAATCGAGTTCAACGACCAAATGTAGTACGAAACCCTGGAGTGTTCTCAGTGAACAGCAGAAATAAGTATCAAAGCAATCGATCTTTCAGAGTGTTCAAATCGATCGGCCATTTTCTATTTCGACTCAAACTCTCCGGAGGTTAGTCACTTTGTTATTGTAATTACATTTATATGTAGTGTGTACTTGTTTTATATACAAAAGGAGACAAACGCATAAGCTAATTGAATTTACCTAACCTCATTTGGTAAGTAGATGCTGCAATTAGAAGTATATAATCTATTCTTCTGAGTCCTGATTTCGTTGTTATGGCTTTTTTTTTTAATTTTGCTTCTCAGTAGGCCTTAATTTTGTGTTTAAGTTTAGGAAAAAGGTTAAAAACCACACAATTTGAAAGAGGTAAAATCCAGGTCAAATTTTTTACAGCCCAAGAAACAGAATATTTTAATATGTCATCTTCGTGGTTCTGTTTTGGTTTGGTTTTAAAGTTATGTATTCTGAACCCTTAGTTTGGATTATTTATGGGATCAACTTTTGGGTGAGTCCGAATTTGTACTGATCTGTATATCTTTGTTGATGATTGGTAGGATGAATGGAGGATATTGTATGATACATGGCACACGATGTATCATACAACCCGTTTTTTAGAACAACCCGTTTTTTTATTTAAAGTTATGTATTCTGAACCCGTTTAAAGTTATGTATTCTGAACCCGTTTTTTTATTTTTATAAATTTATCCTTTTTTAGAACAACCCATTTTGACTTGCACTCGTTTTTGTCAAAACCCACGAACCAAATTAACCATTTTTAAAACGAACTCGTCCTGACCCACTACCTTGCTGGCCATGCCCATTTTGCCGGGTATAGGCTTGACTAGTGTCCTAAATATAATGTTAGGCCCACAGAAAAAGAGTGTATTTAAATAAAGGGATATTGGCCTCTAATAATCCCTACTAGATGTCACTGGCCATTGGCAGTCCCACCTTTTTTTATTCCCCGTGACAGTCCCACCTTTCAACTATTTTTCCTCCACCGGTTCTCAGTTTAAAAAAACTCAACGGAGTTAAGTTTTTTTCCGAATTACAAACTGACGTTTTAGGGCTTTTGATCAGAACGAGCTTGGTTTTGGCTTCGACCCAGTCATAGATGATTACAAGATTTTGAGGATAACCACACCAACTTCATTTATATACACCCTGAAGACACACACTTGGCGTGAGATTGCTTCCCCTACCCCTACTACTACGTTTTCTCAGGTGAATTCATTCCAGTGTCTCTTTAGTGACTCATTGCATTGTACACTAAAAGGGAGTTTAAGCTTTTCATATGGTGTATGCGATTATTATTATATATTGAAATTCGATTTGAGCTCTGAAGTTTTTTCTACAATTGAGTTGCCGGTACCAAGTTGGGAAGCTACTGCAGTGACAATCATCAAAGGTTCTCTAGCTGTGTTTTCTTCAGAACCCGAACATGAAAATAGTTGGATTTGGGTGATGAGAGATTACAGTAATCCTACTTCATGGTCTATTGCTTTTAAACTTAAACTGACTATGGAATACTTTGATCGCGCATACAGAGTTTTTCAACTTACAGCTAATGATGATCTACTGTTATACCTCCTCTCTGATAGGATTTCAGTTTATAATCCTGAGACACAAGTAAAATCTAGACTTGTGGACTTGGGTGATTCTTCTCAAATAGTCCACTTTATTAAGTGCACTGAAAGTCTTGGATTGTTAGGCATGGGGACTTCATGCTAGATATTAAAGACATGGGTAATCGGGCCAGATTTCAGCTGATACCAGTCATCGAAGCTTTCTTCGACTTCATTATCTCCATCACTCTCGCTTTTCGTCAGATGTGAAAGAAATCAATGCATCCGCACCTCATAAATGCTGAGCTCGATAAGAACACCATTTTCTTCCAAATTTCGATTCCGTTGTAAGAGTGTAAAACATATTTATATGTGGTGAGCGTTGCAGTTGGAGTTTTGACTCATGCCAATATTCTTCAGTTTCGTTTCATTTCTGGATAGTTTGTCCGATTAGATTAGCTTCCGAATGGTTCCATTTTGTTTTTATCTGTAAGAATGGTGTGGATGATAGTTTGTTTCCCTGATAATTCACTTACGCCATATCGACAATGTTAAATCAAGTAAGAAATTAAAGATGACTCTATTGTGGCTTGTCTTACTTTATGTTTGTTTTGTTATACCACTCTTTATCCTTTAGCTAGAATATTGGATGCCCTGATCATAAACTTTTTTAGGGGTGGGAAACTATTTATTTGGATAAGAAAGCTACTGGTCTAGTCACTCTCACCTGGTTAAGAACATTTTTTTTATTTAATTGATATGGTAGCCGTATTTCAATATCTTTCATTTAACTTAACCTTTTATTTTATATTTTGCCAGTCCAGTAACTCTCACCTGGTTAATAACATTTGCATGTATAGTTTGACTTTTGAGTCAAAGAAGTTTGACTTTTGCTAAAGTCAGATTTGAGTTTAAAGCTGACCAACGAAACGGAAGCTTATTTTGCCACTATGAGCATCTGCATATGCGGTAGTTGACCCATGATAAACTGTATATCTATATGGTTGACATAAAAACTGATAACAAGTATGGGAGCCACTAACCATTCTCCATGGCGAAAATCATGAGATGTTTGAAATATGATACCTTCTTACATCCATTTGAAGTTTGAACTCAAATTCACTTGCATGATAACAACCGTCTGGACCACTTCGAACGGAAAGAGTCGTTATTCATACTGCGGAGGAGTTCTCATATTCGTTACAGCATGGATTCTTGTAGCAAAAGTTATCAAAACAGAAGAAATAATAATGACAGTTACATATATACTTTAATGGTAAGAATCATATCTCCTTCCAAACTAGTAACTCAAATATATTAAAACAAACAACCGCAATGATCAATGATATGGTTGAATGAAAATACAATGGTATCACAAACAATGCTGATAATTAAAATACATTTACCAATAAAAACAACAGAATCTTGCTCAAGTTTTTCCACTCACTGAATTGAAACAATGTTACACGCAAAATGAGAAATCACTAGTAAAGCATATGCTTTTTTGGCTTAAAAAGGTTTTTGTAACCATACGTTGAGCGGTAAACATCGGCTAGAAGACCATACTGATGTCTAGCATATAAGATAACGGGTGTGGAAGCAAATGAGGTGATAACAATTGGTACCCAAATCAACTCATTGTCATAGAGAACAAAAAAACTGGCACTAAAAGCAACCATCATGGCAACAATAGAGAGGAAAAGTGTTGCTAGACCTTTCATAAGTTTTTTAGGTAGTGTTTCCATGAAATCTTGCTCAGCATAACGAGATGTAAGGATGTATAAGAACATGAGGATTGAAACTGTAGCAAATGTCAAAGAAATGGCATCTGATATTACGAAGATTATGAAAGCTTTACGTCGACGAAAAATAGGGATGCCATTGTCCTGATTGTACCCACCTGGTACTGTGAAAGCGGCTGCAAATACTATGGTAGCAATTAGCGCAGCAACTACCATACAATGGCTAGCTGTGTCTTTCATCCACTTCTCACTTGCAGACATGAGATCTTTGTGCTCCTTGGTGAACAATTCGTGTGGCAGTAGACCAGCCTTGTTCTTCTTTTCTTGATAAGAAGGAGGGATCATACCTTCCACTTCCTACACGAAAGAGGGTGTCAAAAGCAAAAGCACAACCAATCAATTTCTATGGAATAATATTTATTTGATTAGTTTTGATTTTTCTATTTGTTTGTATTTACGATCAAGTATAGATTCATATAAATAATGTTTTTCCTTGCAATAATCACAATTGTAATTTATAGGTTAATATGTATCCCTTTCGAACATTATAATTAACTTAAAAGATATCATCAAAATTAAACAATATTTGACAATATGATATAATAATGTTCAAATGTCATAAGAAATAATGTTTAAGATACCAAAAACTCTAAACCAAAACATATCTACCAAAAAAAGACATTAAATGTTCGGGTTTTTTTTTCGGGTTTCGGAATTCGGGTTATTCGGGATTTTGGTTGGAACCCGATAACCGATCCATTTAAGGTCTAGGTTGGTCGGGTTCGGGTTTTTCGGGTATTCTCTAATTCGAGTTCGGGTGGCTTCAACTTTGGGTCGGGTTTCGGATAATAATTTTTTTTTTTTTTAATGAACAACCCTAGTTCGGTTTGAAGACGAATAAACCGAAACCAAATTGAACCATAACCGAAGCTAAATAACCCGTTCAGTTATCGGTTTTACAAAATGTTGAACTCAGGTTAACCCGAATAACAATTTAAACCGTTTAACAACCCATTAAGAGCTTCTAGGCCCAAATTCAGTTTTACATATTTATATTAGCCCTAAGCCCACCCTCAATTCAAATCCCACTTTCGCCAAAAAAAAGTGAATTCGTAGTATTAAATGTCCTAAGGAATAATGTTTGATGATGGAACCGATCGGCCATTACAATGCACTAGTGTATTTGATGATGAAAATACACTAGTGTATTTTACGATTTGATGATGTAATACACACTTCTATTACAATGCACTCATAAAAGAGAGAGAACGAAAGATCATTATATACACAAAAATTAACTAACTTCTTGGAATCTAAAATATATACCTTGTACCATAACAATTCCCTTTGCATTTGTAGAGCAACTCCTGAGATTTCTTGAAGTCGCTTGTTCTTTGGATTCATGGCAGCTAAATGCAGCATGTTATTGCCGTCCACATCCGTGAGAGGGGCTATGAGATCCGTCATCCCTATCTCGTACAAAAGGTTATAGACACCCTCTTGACGGTGTGAGACTGCGACATGAAATATACTTTGGTTATCATCATTTACCTGCCAAATTAGATCTGGATATGACCGAATGAGCTCCACTATAAATTTAGTGTTTCCCATTTCAGCAGCAATAAATAGCACCCGAGAAGAGTATTTTCTTGGTCTGACATCTGATGTTGTTGCCTGTTGACCATCTTGTGGTTCCTCGTCATGTGGCCCTCTGAGTATGCTATCAACTTCAGCTTTGATCATTGTCACTGTATTGTCCCAGATGGTTTTTAATAACCTCGTAGTCGTAGCAAGAGCAAGACTTTCTTGTTCAGCGTCCCAGATGGTTTTTAATAACCTCTTAGCAAGACTTTCAACATGAATAACTGCAAAAATTTGACAGAAACAACAATATAAGAAACCAAGTACATGACACGTGGAATAAAACCATCGCACAGAGTGTTATTTATGAGCAGTTTCTGGGTACATGACCATTTCGGCATTTAGGAGTGTATGACACCCATGCGTACGTGGTTAGCATGGTCATGTGAAAGTTCGAATACTGCTAGTGCAGGTTATGCAGGGTGATTCAATGACCCGATCGTAAAAAAATGATATTTTCATGAAATTGAGCTTCCATGTTTCGACAAATATATAAAAATAAAAACATTGAAACCTCCAGGGCACGTCTATCAGGAAACGTTTTAGAGTTAGAGAGACTACAAAACAGTGTAAGAGATGGTAAATCCGTTAGAAAGGGACGTGCTACATTTTTAATGAAGCCGTTACTACAACCTACTGTGATTATTTCCCCACTGAGCAAAAACTCATAGATCTGCCACTCACTGGTATATACTTACATTGACTGATAACTCTCAGAATAAATTTGTCTTCTATTTCTCTAAATGCATTAGTCTTTGAAGCCAAAGCTTGAAGTACACCTGGAGTTATAGCGAGTTCTGGCCGAGCGTCCAATATATCAAGTGCAACATCTACGGAATATTGAAAGATTAATCACTTAGTGAGGCAAAGTGTTAAAAGAATGCAACAAAGATCAGCCAAAAAACAATAGCTGAATTGTTAATTGTACGTGTCATATCTAGAACTTGTTGCCCACAATCTTTGATGAACACATTGATAAACTATAAACAATCCACACTTGATTTCTAAATTGACATACATAAACCCTATATATACTAAACGAAGGGACACCTTCAAACTAGGGATGAGCATACGGGACTTGGTACCGGTACTGAATTTCCGGTACCAAATTGGTACTCCCTTTTTGGCGTTTTCAGTACCGGTATTTTCAGTTCGGCACCGGTTTGCTTACCGAATTTTACCTTCAAATAAACATTTCGGTAAAGTACCGGTACAAGCTCATCCTACTTCAAAAACTCAACCCAAAAAACTAGTTTAGTGGGTGAAAGAGCCCATTTGGTATATAAATCCCACATTTGTTGCCCATACAACCAATGTGAGACAAGTCTCATACCTTGCAATGGTATTAGTCCATAACACAATCGACGTGTCTTCTTGATTTGGCGCACTTCTGGATCGAAGTGTTGATACGCCCCTACACATATACATATGTTCTAAAGACATACTATTAACTATTTGCATACATAACCTACATGGATTAAGGAATTATAATCTAATAGAACTCTAGAAGTGCCCCATGGAAAGGCTAAAGCATACCTATTGAGATGTTTATAAGGACTTGATTCGAGGTCGCCATAAAACAAGAATAAAAATGTAACTTCACATTGCTTACCATGGAAATCAGCTTCTACACATTTCAGGAAAACCCAACCACGATTCCTATCTGTCCAATTGACCCCACTCATATGGTCTGATATTCCATAGAGATACCTCACCATATCATGCTTTCTATATAAAGAAGCTATATAGAGCGGCAGCATCGTTCCATGATGTCCAGGAATATCCAGCAGGTCTCTGTTACGTTCTACTAAAATCTTAGCGATCTCTATATTACCGGATGCTGCTGCTAAACACAAGGCGGTGTTGCCATTTTTATTCTGAAATAGCAAGTCACGTGGGTTCAACATATTCACTAGCTTTGTAACAAAATCCACCATCAACTTGGTGCCTTTAGAGGATGCTGCTATATGAAGTGCAGTTTCATAATTGTCAGTAATGCTACACCTCGTCACATCATGACCATGCTGTTCTATGATTACTCTAGCAGCTTCCCAGTTGCCTTCGGCTGAAGCTACGTAGAGAGGAACGCAAACAGAGAGGTACAAAGCTCTATCTCCTTTAAATTTCAAAAGCAAACTTGATTATGTAAAAGGTTAATCACATCACAAGGTAAGTTTTTTAAGATTATATATGTTAAAAATATATAATTTTCCTATTATACAACGTACTTTCTATTAACATTTTGCTATGTGTATAGAGAAAGTTCATGCCATTAATTACCCCAAATTCTTGGCGATTGCCTAAAATGTCACTTCTATTTCTATGACCAGCAGTCTTTAAGTAGTGCAAACGGCCTTCGACAACACCACGCAAACGTTACGTTTAGTGGCCAAAGTTTGAGTTATGTTCACTTTATATTTAATTATATGATATTACAAAATAAAATAACATGTGCATGATGATATTGAAAAGGAGGATTAGGATATAATAGGAAGTTTATTTAGGTAGGAAGCCTAGGAAGTAATCTTGACCATCCATTTATTTAATCAAGGGCTAAGATTAAATGAGTGAAATTGAAGGAAAAAAGGAGGCGTGTGGGTTTGTTTAGGGGCATTCTAGTCAATCCAAGGCAATAGTTTATCTCTCCTCCAATTCCCCCCGCCCCCCATTTTTTAAACGTTAATAACTCTTTCATACGACTTTATTTTTTTTTATAAAAATTGCACCAAAAAGACAAGCGTTTTTTATCTTTAAAACGAGTATACTATTGCTATATTTTCGAAAAAAAATTTCGAAAACCCAGTTGTGTAAAACGCAACGAAAAAAAAACCTAAAAACTGACATTTTTCTAAAACGCAATGCACAAAAAACACAAAGAAATCTCTTATTTGTAAAACGCAATGGCCAGAAAATACAAAGAAATGTCTTATTTCTAAAACGCAATAGCATAGAAACACAAAAGAAAATTTACTTTCTAAAAAGCAATGGACTGAAAACACATAAAAATGTGTTTTACCTAAAACGCAATGCACCAAAAACACAAACAAATGTCTTATTTCTAAAACGCAATGGCTAGAAAACACTTAAGATGTCTGTTTTCTAAAACGCAATGGACTGAAAACACATAAAAATGTGTTTTACCTAAAACGCAATGCAAAAAAAACACAAAGAAATGTTTTATTTATAAAACGCAATGGCCAGAAAACACTTAAAAATGTCTCATTTCTAAAACGCAATGGCCTAAAAAAACAAAAGAAAGTGTTCTCTCTAAAACGCAATGGACTGAAAACACCTAAAAATGTGTTTTTACCTAAAACGCAATGACTAAAAACACTTAAAAATGTGTTTTTCTAAAACGCAATGACTAAAAACACTTCAAAAATGTGTTTTTCTAAAACGCAATGGGCAGAAAACACATAAAAATGTCTTAGTTCTAAAACACAATGGCATAAAAACACCAAAGAAAGTGTTCTCTCTAAATCGCATTGAACCAGGACAATAGTTTTGTCTGTGAATTGTCTGAACCAGGAAATTAAATTGTCAAAACCTGTCTACGAATGCAGTTTTCCAAAGACAAAATTACAGAAAAATAAATTTTCTCATGCATTTTTATTAAAGCAATTTAATCGGAAAAAAATTTTCCAAGCTCTGCCCCTTGGACACCGCCAGGGGCTGCCGCCCCTTGGACTCGGCTACCAGGGGCGCTGCCCCCGGACCCCCGCCAAGATCGTAAAACGTAATGACTAAATTAAAAACCCAGATCGTAAAAATGAAATTAAAGAATTCCTTACATGGATCAAAGCCGATTTCTTCAACGATTGACGAAATTTGAATGATAGAAACACTTATCAGCGATCGAATCGAACGGATCGAGTGATTATCTTCAAAATCAATGGAAAAAACAAGATTTTGAATGAAATTAAACTGGGTTTTCTTCAAAAAAAAAAAAAAAACTGAAGAACACGTTGATCGGGTGTTTGAATAATTGATTGATGACGAAAATCGCACTATAATGTAGTGATTATTGAGATAGTAAGTGAGGAAAAGGTTGAAGATGGAGGGTTTTGAAAATGGTGGGTTTTGAAATTACTGGGAAGAAGAAGAAAGAAGAAAGGACACGATTGACTAAAATATCCTTTCTCTTTATTTTAAATTTTGTCACATGTCATAATCCTATTGCTTTCTATCATTCCTAGCCAAAATAAACTTTTTATTTAATCCTCACCCTTGAAAAGGAATAATAAATGAATTGTTTGAGAAAAATGTCTCGGTAAAAAATAAAGATGTTGGTAAATGTTATTTTTTTTTTAATTTTAACGGTTCATACACTACGCATAATCTTGCTCTTACCACTAACTATTTATTTATTTATTTATTTTTAATGATCAATCAAATTGAATAAATTCAATATTTAAATGGACAGTTTGTAAGCAAAGTATAAAAAATACAGTTTAATAGAAAACCCTTAAAAACAAAACATGTATATATTACATTGGGGAAAGTTACTGTACAAATAAACTTAACGTACAAAACATACGAATTGCATGAAAAGGAAAAAGTAGGCAGTGCCATTTTTGTAATTATCAGTAACTATCAAAGTTACTCTACAAATGTACCTGTAAAGTAATTTTGATCTTTTGTAAAGAAATTTTATAAAATATTCTTGTAGAGTAATTTTGTTCTTGTATGGTAATTATCAAAATTACTCTAGAAAGATCAAAATTACTCTACAGTATCATTTTAAATTACTCACAAAAGATACTGTAAAGTAATTTTGATCTTTTGTATAGTAATTTTGTAAAATGTTCATGTAGAGTAATTTTGGTCTTGTAGGGTAATTTTGCTCTACAAGATCAAAATTACTCTATAGGATCATTTTACAAAATTACTCTACAAAAGATCAAAATTACTCTACAGTTTTTTGAGGGTTAGTGTAATTTTGATAATTACCCTACAAGACCAAAATTACTCTACAAAAGGTCAAAATTACTCTACAGTTTTTTGATAAACTTGCAGGGTAATTTTGATTCACTTGTAAAAGTAATTTTGATGAAGAGTAATTTTACAAAATTACTCTACAAAAGATAAAAATTACTCTACAAGAGTAATTTTGATAGTTACTCATAATTACAAAAATGACATCGTGCTTTTTTATCTTTTCCTTCGGTCGTATGTTTAGTACGTTTAGTTTATTTGTATTTGATCTTTATCCATATTACATGTGTGGTTTTTTCCATATATATATATATATATATATATATATATATATATATATATATATATATATATTAGGAGGTTAAAGTTTATTAGGTTTTCTCAGTTAAGAGAGTTTTCTCCCAATACTATGAGAACCAGTTTCTTGTATGTATATATATATATATATATATAAACAACATTATTATTATTAATCTTATTTTCACATATATATATATATATGTATATATGTATATGTATATGTATATGTATGTATGTATGTATATAGAGAGATAGAGAGGAGCCGTGTGTGAAAATTAACTTTTTTTTTTTTGATAATCTGTGCTCCACATTTTTTTTTAAGATGCAATGGGTATCCCATTAATTAGGACCCACCGATGCTCTAGAGAGTGTCGTATCGTTGTTACCAAGTATTCTTGCATTAGGTAGGTGTGAGGATGGGCGTGGGGGTGGGCGTGTTTCAAACGAAGGCATATATGGTGGCATCTCAGTCTTTATTTCCACCTCCCCCATCTCCTGGCTGGTGGGAGTAAATGAAGGCATCTCTGTCTTCATTTCCACGGTACCGGATGTGCTTGAGGTGGCCATTTCTTGGTGTATTTACTAAACCTGCACCTATATTCAGCTCAAACCATCAAACTTTAGTTAACATGCTTACAGTTTCTTAAGTGCTGTATTTATCTCAGAATTATGTAAAGAAGGAATGAGTAGTTGAAAGTGTAAAACACATATTATTAGGTGATAGTATATTGGAATGGAACTTTCTACTATTTTATATGCAGACTAATTTCGACGTGAACTATTATAGAAAACTAGTATTATTACCCGCGCTTCGCAACGAGGGCTTAAGTTAGTGTATTCATAGTAATTGTTTCTATTGTTCACAAATCACATTGAAATTCATAAGCTCACCAAACAGTTTCAAAAATAGTTTTTGTATAATAGTTATATATATATATATATATATATATATATATATATATATATATATATATATATATATATATATATATGGCAAACCTATTTATTTGTCTATATTAAATTATAGCCATATGTGTTACACAAATGCACTTAACAAAAAATAGTTAATAATGTGTGATTTATGTTGTTAATTATATATACTGAATTATGTAAATAATATCAAATTTAAAAACATATTACCAATGTTTGTGCTTTATGGCTTGTACTTCAAGCATGAGGAGTCTTTCAAAAAAAAAAAAAAATGATTTTTCATTTTTAACCCAAAGGTTTTATTTTTTGCATTTTAAACCCTTTTGTTTTTTTACTTTTAACCCAAAGCTTTTCATCTTTTGCAATTTAACCCCAACACATTTTTATTTTCAACTTTGATCCATGTATTTTTCATCTTTTTCAAATTTTTCGTTTACGTTTTGTTCTACTTTTGCGAGTAAACACACCGTAACCTACGTGTGGGTTTCAAAGTTTTTTCGACTATTTTTTCCCGTTTGACAGGACCGTCACAATGCGTCTATTTTTCCCTGTTTGACAGGTTCGTCGCAACATGCGTGGTATTAGATCAACTTAGTTATTCTTTTCTATTTTTACGTTTCAGTCTTATTTCTTTGCATTAACATGTCGCAACTGGCATACGTGGTTCAACGATTTTATGTATGTTTTTCGTTCGGTGTTATTTTTTTCCTTTTTATTTATTTTATTTTTACGAGCTTATCCGGTGTTGTTAATCGCTGGTAGTTGTGTAGCATTAGTGCTACTTGGCACGGTCCCCCCGCGCAACGCGGGGGCCCTTAATACTAGTTTTAATTTAAAGAGTAAGTTGAAAGTTTTCTGTCAAAATGATTTAATTGGTAAATTGAAAAAAGTAAAATAACCTACAAAGTTTAGTTACATAAATATATAAGTTTGAAAGTTTTCTGTAAAAATGATTTAATTGTAAATTGAAAAAAAAACATATAAATAACCATAATAAATATATAAAAATGTCATGTATGACACATGAATTCATGATCACATTCATCAATGTGGCTCAATCCCTTTTACCCGTCTATCATCAACCATTAAGGCCGGAGGGTATGGAGTGAAGCCCCTAAGGGCTCCATTGCACCACTTCATCGACACGTAGGCGTCACTTAGAATAAGTGGCTCCATTGTCTTTTCCAAATAAAGCTCAATCATTACACAATTATTTATTTAATTTAGTTTCTGAAGAAACACTGACCTTATGGGTAAGCTCCGGCTAGGACTTCAACTCTTTGGCGATCCGAACAGCTGACTGCAAAACAGAACACCGTTAGGACTCGTTACAGGAATGAGGTTATTCCTATAACTACCCTCCGGCGTGAGAATAAGTCTCGGTTTGGGAGAAAGTAAGTATGAATGTAGAGAGAGAGTAAACGAGAGCAAGATGATCATACCTTAGATGTTTACCTCTATTTATAGTTTACCATTAGGGTTTCCCTTAACTTAGGATGGGCTCCGATAAGTTAGGGATTTGCATGATCTTCCCAAAAGATTGGGGATTTGGTTACGTTGTTTATCCATGCAGAATAGAACATTCTAGAATAAACGTATGTAATTAAGTATTTATAATAAAATAATAGGTGATGACCGGGTCGGATTAGCCGATCCGGGTCATACCTCGTCATGTCCCCCCAGTCCGAAGTTATGAAATGAAATTCATAAAATCGGACTAAAAAAGGAAAAGTCAAAATTTCCCCTTTGAGTGTAAGTTTCTCGAGTGGGGTTCCGTTATGTTTTTTGAAAAATGGCGGCGATGGGAATGGATGTGACAGTTAAGTCATCATTAGTATGACAGTTGTATCTCCCCTGTCTTGACACGCGTTCCCACCCGTTTGTCTTTTTGATTCGAAAGGTTGCAGTCCCCTATAAATAGGTGTCCCGTTTAGGGTTTGGGATTTTATTTCCTTCCTTCTTCACAATCACTTCCTTCAATTTAAAAAATGGCCTCAAAAACCGGCGAATCCTCTTCATCTGCCCCTGCAAGTTCTGATGCCCTGTATGTCAAATGGGGGCTTACTTTGTTCAACAATCTTATTCAAGATTACGGTATTAGGGCGGAGTGGAATCCGGTACTGCCGTCGAAGACAGACACGACATTTCCGTTGAAAAAAGGTAAAATCACTCTGTTCAGTAACTTTTTAAAGTTTTGCAACTTCCGATTGCCGATCACCAAGTTTTGTAAGTTGGGTTCTTAACCATTATCCCATCCACATTTCTCAATTGCACCCGTTGGGGTTGGTCAAACTTTGACAGTTTGAATTTGTTTGCATAGCCCTGGGTCATATCCCTGAACTCACATTTTTAGGGCTTTTTTCGTTCTCGTGTGGAAATCCCCTTTTTTCACCTTCGATAGGCGAGATGTCGATGTGTCTTACTTGAGAGATATTCCTACCAGTTCCAAGGATAAGGATTAGAAGAAAAAAATCTTCTATATTGATGCCGGTGTCATTCCCGGAGAAATGCAATGGAGGGAGATGGGACCCAAGGACAAAGTTAAAGACGATGGTCCCCCAAAAGATGCTTACGTGGCAAACGCTCTCTATAAGAGACTATGTGAGTGCCCTTCCGAGTGCACGGTGATCCCGGAGGGAGCCCTGGTGATGGCTGGAATGAGCCTGCTATGGCGTGACATCAAGCTGTATCCTTCCTTCCAGAGGGATGATGAAGGTATGTATCTCTTCTGCTTTGAATAAGCTTTGTTAATTGTGTGCGAATTAACATGTGTAAACATCACAGGTAAGTGGAGTTTGTTTGACTTTGTTGATCCTCCGCGGAACGCTGCTTTAAGGGCCGCGGACCGCGTGATTGGTGACCAAGAACCTGATGTACTGAAGTTCCACTTGGAGCAGTTTTTGCTACCAGCTGTGCCGGCGGACCCGGCTGCTTATATTTCTCAGCCTCCCCCCAGCGGAGGAAGCAGTCTTTCTGCCGTAGAGGCGAAGAAACCAATCCGGGTGAGAGTCACCAGGACAATAGTTTCTCTCTACTCCAACTCCCCCCAATTTTTTAAACGTTAATAACTTTTTCGTACGGCATTATTTTTTTATAAAAACTGCACCAAAAAAAATGAGTGTTTTTTTGTTTTTTATCTTTAAAACGAGTATACTATTGCTATATTTTTGAAATTTTTTTCGAAAACCCAGTTGCGGAGAACGCAATGGAAAGAAACCCAGTTGCGTAAAACGCAATAGACAAAAAACGTAAAAAATGACTTATTTTTAAAACGCAATGCAACAAAAACACAAAGAAATATCTTATTTGTAAAACACAATGGCCAGAAAACATTTAAAAATGTCTTATTTCTAAAACGCAATGGCCTAAAAACACAAAAGAAATTGTACTTTCTAAAACGCAATGGACTAAACACATAAAAATGTGTTTACGTAAAACGCAATGGACTAAAAACACTTCAAAAATGTGTTTTTTTAAACGCAATGGCCAGAAAACACTTAAAAATGTCTTATTTCTAAAACGCAATGGCCTAAAAACACAAAAGAAAGTGTACTTTCTAAAACGCATTGGACTGAAAAAGCATAAAAATGTGTTGTTACTAAAACGCAATGGACTGAAAACACAAAAAGAAATGTTTGAACTTGGAAAATTGCTTGCCATGATACATTAATCTAGTTACCTATTTTTGCCATGCAGATTCGTTTGAACTTTTTTTTACATACTTATGCTATATTAAACTTGTGTACTCGCCAATACTTTGTGTGTTGAACTATACTTTCTAAATATGTTGCAGGTTAATGATGTTGATATCGACGAAATCTAGTAGGGACGACCTACAAACACAATAAAATGTGTTGTTTCTAAAACGCATTGGACTGAAAACACAAAAGAAAATGTTTTTTCATTCCTTTGTGAAACGCAATGACTCAATTCAAAAACCCAGATCGTAAAACGGATTCAAAAATTTCTTACACAGATCGAAGCCGATTTCTTCAGATTTCTTCAACGATTGACGAAATTTGAATGGTAGAAACACTTATCAGCATTTGAATCGAACGAATCGAGTGATTTAGCCATTCGTTTAATTTATTTAATTTACACAACTTCAAACATGCAAATCAAAAGAATATGTGAACATGAAAAGTCAACTCAGAAGCAAACCCTTAAAAGATTACGTGCAGAAGAAGAAACCGACACAACAATGGCAGACAGGCTTTCAGACTTGCCGGAATTCCTGCAACTTCACATTCTCTCTTCTCTTGAAACCAAACACGCTTTTAAAACATCGATTCTATCGAAATCATGGGCTTCTAAATGGACTTGTGTTCCAATTCTCGACTTCAATTCATATGGTTTCAACAAACTCAACGAGTTCGATAAGTTCGTCTTCAATACATTATCTGTTTGTCGATCCACAAAGCTGGAGAAACTAACATTCAGACGCGATGGAATATGCAGTGCCAAGATCTTAAACAAAGTGTTTGATTACGCGTTTTCACAAGGGGTGAAAGATGTGGATGTAACCATTAAAAGGAGTAGGAAAGACAGGAGTTGGCCGATATGGGCACATACTACGTCGGATTCGTTACAAAGTTTGAAACTAGATAGCAACAGTAACATGGGCTGCTCGTTTTTGGGCCCAAGATTAGGAGGAGCTTTTAAGAAACTGACCAGTTTGTATCTCAAAAGGGTGATTATTAAGGATCTTGATCTGTTCTCGGGGTTTCCCGCATTGAAGAAGCTAACATTGGTGAGTTGTAATTTTCTTCAGACAGATGGAACTACTAATACTTTGAATGTACGCGCTCCGCAACTTTTGGAGTTAATCATGTCTGATTATTATGTCAATTACCGTTGCCAACTCACGACTCCAAACCTTAGATATTTCAATTGTCGAGGGTGTAATTTCCCGCGGTTGCAGGGTGGTGGTCTTCCTGTTCTTGACACGGTGGTCATCGATTTCACTGGCTCTTCCGGCGAAAACCAACGGAGGAAAACGTTTGATGATCTGATGATGTTGTTTAATACTTGACATAGTGCCAAATCGCTTACGCTTTACTCGGCTGTTGTTCATCTGCTAACGTTTTTTTCCTGATGAATTGGCGAAACGGTGTTCGCCTTTTCGAGAGTTGAAGTGTTTGAAGATGGATTTTAGTAAGTTTCATTATCAAAGTCTTGATTATGAACAAAGATTGCAAGAGAATGATGTTTGTATTGCTACAAGAAAAAAAATGTTTGTATTACATGGAAATGCTTTCAAGTTTAAAGTGTGTGTTTGATGTTTTGCAAAGCTAGGGTGGTTTGCATATGAGGCTACCATCCTCTATTTATATTAGTTACAAGGTTTTAGACAAGTGTTAATCTAGAAACTTCTATCATAAAATTTCAAGGTTGATTTCTATAACATTCCATGAAATATCCAACATTGTAAGACTTTTCAAGGGTGTTCAAGAGTTAACCTAGAAACATCTTTTAGCAACCTTCTTTGGTCAACAAATCTAGAAATTCTTAGGAAATTCTAGCATTTTCAAAGGTAGAGATGGCTACTTTTTTTCCGGCTCCTAACCAGTTTGGCCATCTATTTCAGGTTGGTTCCAAACTGGTCTGGCCGGTTTGAGAATTGTTTTTAGTCGATTTTGATTTGGTTCGATTTCAGTTTCGGTTCCAAAACGGTTCATTTTTAGAGAATTGTTTTTCCCAAAACGGTTAAGCAAGACAGTAACCACCCCAACAAGAGCTTGTTTGTGTCATCTATCGATTCAGTGCATATATATATTCTAGCTTATACAACGAAAATTCTACACAAAATTAAAAATATTTGGGCCCCAGAGGGTTTGGGCCTTGTGCCGTCGCCCACCCCGCACCCCTCCAGGCCGGCCTTGCACAAAGTAGTTTACGAATATATGTATACATTAAACTCAGGTGACCAATTGTGATATGATCCCTATATTGTCGTAACAGCTATCGAATATCCTTTCAGAAGTATCCAAATTGCATTGCATGTCCTTTATGTATAAAAGTTTTGGTGCACGTCATTTACGTCTACATTAAATTGCACTGCACGTCCTTTACCACAAACCTAGTTAGTTTCGGTGCACGTCCTTTACATTTACATTAAACACATGCCTAGCACATGATGGGTAAATTAGTCATTTTAAGAAAAAATAATTAACGAGGTGTAGAAAATAATTATTGATAGGGTAACAAGAGAGTTGATAAAGCTAAGAAGACTGTTGAAAAGGGTAAGAAGCTAGTTGACAAGGGTAAGAAAACTGTTGACAATGATAACAAGAGCGTTGAAATAGGTAAAAGGGGTGTATACAAGAATAAATGATTTAGGTTTTATACAATTTTTTTTTTTGCTAATTATGATTTTTGGTTATTTGGGGATGTATTTTGTCATAACAGTTTGATCAATTATTTCGGTGCTATTATATTATGTTGTGAATACTATGTTTGATTAAGATTTATTTAGTAATGATTTGATCTTCTTTGTTTTGTTTGTTTTTTTTTTCTTATGAACATGACATGATTTGTTGACTTTAAAGGCTCCAATAAAAATAAGTGTTCGATTTTTATACACTTCATTATTATTTTCTTAAAATGACTATTATGCGTATCATGTGTTAGGCATGTGTTTAAGTTAGCTAAGAAAACTAACTAGGTTTATGGTAAAGGACGTGCATTGCAACAAAAAATAAATGTAAAAGACGTGCACTGAAACTTTTAAACATAAAGAACGTGCACTGCAATTTAATGTAAACGTAAAGGACATGCACTGCAATTTTGTCTTTTTTATGCCAAAGTGAGGAATATATACAACGAAGGTAGCATACTCCTTTCACCGCAATCTTGGATTTTATTTCATTAGATTTGTTTCAAAAACAAAGTAAACAAGTTTTATAGACGAACCTAGCTATGGATTAGAGTTCGAACCTTTTGCCATTGCTTGAGATTCAAACCAGACAGATTTTATAAAACGTTACCGCTAAGAAGATTTTCTAGATCCGCCACTGACCTTCATTCCACCCTCCCCGGACCGTACCAATAGTTTTCGTTGATTATTATCAAATACTCGATTTTTGCATGGTTATAACCCTTGTAACTCAACCATAAGCATCAAAGTCTTTGAGTTTGCGTTATGAATACTTACCAAACTTCTATGAAGTTGAAGATGGTGGTGGTAGTTGGATATGAAATTAAAGGTTGGTGTTCGACTCTAACTGGTGGTTCATCACACGTATATATACACAAACATGTAAACATTTTTTCCCCTTTGTTGTCGATTATTGAATCAATAAAATACTTTAAGAGTTTTACTTATTCCCGCATATGTGATCAAAATATATGGATGCTTGATCTTTAATTGGGTGTTCTAGTATGATAATATCTAACAATTACATGGCCTCATGTTCAAAAACATTCTTTATTAGTCTAATAACCCGTTCGGTTATTGGTTATATACTTATGTCGCACACCAAAACCAAAATCAAGGCCAAAACCGAACTACATATTTCAGTTAATTGCTCGGTTCAATTATACTTGTGAATAATAGTTGGTTATCTCTCCCATTTATTTCACTGTTTCGTTGTTGAACATATAGACAATATTCTAGGTTAGTTTGGTATTATATTATATTATATACTATACAGTTTGCAACGTCGTTTGTTGTTTTTATATACTATACAATTTGCAACGTCGTTTGTTGTTTTTATTTTTCTAACATTATTTCATTTTTTTTATCTAATTTGATTTTTCATTAATAACTTTCGTTCAATAAATTAAAAAATATAAACTAAATACGTAATTGTGTATATTTTTTCTCAACATTCTTCTAATGTAAATTTTATTGAAAAGAGAGTTGTATTCAAAATAATGTACTTATTGTTGCGTAAACTATACAACTTATCGGTACATTACCAGTAATGAAAAGAACCAGACTGATTCCAATCAAACATCGGTATCGGTATTACTGAAACCGTGTCGGTATTCGTTTTAACAGTTTTCGATCAATGTAAAACACTCTTTTTTTATTTCTTTGGTTACACGAGACAAGTTTTGTGTAATTATTTATTGTACTACACATAAGTTTTTACTGAAACGAAATGAACCAAACTGATACCGCCCGAACATCATCGGTACTGGTACAGATCTGCATTTTTATACTTTTTTTATTAAGGAATCTAAATACGTGTCAACATTCCAATATACTTTGTTTTCAATACAGAGTTATATTCAAAATAAAGAATTGTATGTATTGTAAACTATACGGAATAACAATGCTATACCAGTATTCATTTTTATAAATTTCGATCAATGTAAAACATATGATATTTCATTTCGACATATCACGACTTTATTTTCTGGTTACTTGAGATAACTTGTATGTAGTTCAAACTTACAAGTGCAAAATTAGATGTAAAAAATATTGTTAGAAAAAAAAGAAAAGAAAGCAAACCTTTCACCTTTAGACCGATAGTTAGTTTAAACTTTAAACCCAAACCATTGGGCCAAAAACAAATAATTAGAGATAACAATATAATAGCAAACCATTGGGCCGATAGTTAAAACAAGCCCAAACCTTTGTGCCAATAGTCTTCTGTATTATATATAAGAGTAAATTACGATTTTGCACCCTATAGTTATATCACTTTTATCATTTTAGCTTAAAAAATAGTTTTTAACATCTGAGCCCCTAATTTTTTTTCTAACCCTTTTGGCCCCTAATGTCTTTTTTTCTAACATTTTTGGCCACTAACATTTAATGGATGACAGGATGAGGTTATTGTTAGAGGCAAAAAAGGTTAGAAAAAAAAACGTTGAGTGCTCAAATGTTAAAATAATTTTTTTAGACAAAAAGGGTAAAAGTGATATAACCACAGGGATCAAAATCGTAATTTACTCTATATATATTATTCCTAATAATCGTAAACCCTAACTTTCATCATCTTCATCGTTACCGCCACATTCTTCATCGGCGATCTCCAAAATGGTAAAATTCAACCCTAATTACACTCTCTATATGCGTATATTTGTGTTCTTAAAGTTTTTCCGTATGACTTGAATTTTAGCCGTTCAAGAGGTACGTTGAGATCGGAAGAATCGCACTGGTCAACTACGGCAAGGATTATGGAAAACTTGTGGTCATTGTCGATGTTATTGATCAAAATAGGGTATGATTGTTCTTCTATAAGCTCAATTTTACACTTGGTTAATAATTGGGTGCATTTTTAGGTTCTATGTTAGTGATTGACAACACTTTCGATGTGTTTTGTTTTCTGTTTAATCAAATTGGGCACAATTACATGTTTTTTTTTTAATCAACCTATGGTTTTTTGTTTATCTTGTGGTGTAAACGAGCTTGTGAGCTACTTGAGATTGGATCGTTAAAATGCTTGATTCAAGCCGAGCTTAAACAAGCTCCGTTCTGAGCCCGGGCCTAAATATAAGCTTGTTTAATATACGGGCCCGAGCCTGAGCTTCATTTATTGTGCTCAAGCTGGCTCGCTAGTAGATCAACGAACTGAGCGTTCGGCGAACAGTTCGTGAACCGTCGCTGGGAAGTTCGTCTACGTTTGTTCGATTAGTTAAATGAACGAACATAAATATAGGTCTCGTTCGTTTAATTGTGTTTGTGAACGTTCGGTAATGTGTTTGTGAACATTTCATGTTCGTTTATTTATGTTGGTTATTAAAGATTTTTGTAAATTTATTTACTTTATCTAAACTTTTCATATATTCTTATTTGTTTTATTACCCTACTAAAAATAGAATAGGAAATCCAATTCCCACCTTGTTTATGCACGGTTCCCCTTTTGTTCTCAATATTCGCCTCAATGAATAGTATCGACCCCTGTTCCACGATTTGGACTTCAAGTTCCAGCACTTCGTCATCCGCCTCCTACCTTTAGCCTTCGCCGTTTATTTGTGTTTGTGTTCGTGAACCGTTCATGAACACATTATTTCCTTAGCGAACGAACACGAACAAGGTCTTGTTCGTGTTTGTTCGGTTCGTTTACAGCCCTACTCGCTAGCATAATATTTGTATAATTTTTGTTTAATATTTCAAATATATATATATATTTTTACTAATTTTTATTATGTATAAAGTTATTATTATAAAAATAACTAAGTAATATATTTTATGCTGTATATAATTTTATGGTTAAAATACATACAACAAATAATTATAAATTTGTATAAAGTTAATTAATAAATAATAAAGGAGCCCCAATCCAGCTCGCTCTATAGAAATAGAGCTGGAAACGAGCCGAGCTCTAGCGTAGTTGAGCTCGGGCTCAGCTCGGCTTGCTTACACTTCTAGGTTCATCGAATGTTATTTTGATTGTATCTATTTAGCTTTATTAATTTGTCTTTTGATCATATTTAGACTCAAAACATTAACATTTATGGATTGTTAATTATCCATATTTTGATTGATAGGCACTTGTTGATGCTCCTGACATGGTAAGGGGCCAAATGAACTTCAAAAGACTGACACTCACTGACATCAAGATCGACATTAAAAGAGTTCCAAATAAGAAAACCCTTGTTGCTGCATTGGAAGCCGCTGGTATGTATCGAGTATTAGTATAGGTTTAATGGTATGTTCTGTTAACGTTAATTACCGAATCCTTATGATACACAGATGTTAAGAACAAGTGGGAAAGCAGTTCTTGGGGAAGGAAGCTTATCGTTCAAAAGAAGAGGGCTTCGCTAAATGATTTTGATAGGTTCAAGATTATGTTGGCCAAGATAAAGGTTCACATCAATCCGATATATATACATATTTACTGTTTTATTCTTGTTTGATACATGGTCAGCTAAGGGTTAAAATGGGTTGTTTTAAAATAATATTAAGTTGGTTACGGTCAAAGCAATTGCTGCCCAAATTGAGTTTGGGTTAAAAGTTAAAACAAGTCTATTTAGAAAAAAAGATTATCAAGATGGGTTTGTTTTTGTTTTCACGAACTGTTTATGAACACTTACCAAAAGAGATTTTATGTTCGTGTTTGTTTGTTAAGGAAATGAACTTGTTCGTGTTCGTTTGTTATATTTAGGCAACGAACGTTGATGAACACAAATGAGCACAAACTAATGTTCATGAACGCAAATGGAAGCAAACAAACACAAACAAGCTCTCATGAACAAAATTTATAATACACTACAGTGAGACTTGTTAAATATTTTATTTGTTGGAATTTTGAACTATTTAATTAAACTATAAAAACTAAAAACACAAATAAACTATCGAACACATCAAACACAAACAAACCTGTTAGCGAACGTTCACTAACCTAAATGAACGAACGTGGCCTCTATTCATGTTCGTTTATCTAACTAAACGAACCAAATTTCTTGTTTGTGTTCGTTTGTTTAATAAAACGAACGAACACAAACGAACTTCCTGCCGAGCGGTTCACGAATTGATTTGCAGTTGTGGCGGGGGCGGTTGTGATTCATTTGAAACTTCCAAGTTAGGGGTGTTCATGAGCCGATCCGATCCGATCGAGGGTCTGCTCATGCTAGGATTGAATTACAATCGATCCGATCCGAGCGGATCGAATTTGCAAAACCGAGCGCAAAAGTGATGCTCATGCTCGGATTGAATTTGAATCGATCGGCTTGGTTTCGCTTGGTTTTTATCAAATCCTAAAAAAAATCGAGCGGATCGTTTTCGCTCGATTGAATGATAAGGCTTCGTTCAATAAAAACAAATTCTAACTTAATTAAAACATGTCCAACACTTTACTAACAAAAGCAATACATAACTCAAATCATGATTCTAAAAATGTTCTTAACAATATCAAGAAGCACAAAATAAAGTGCGAATACAAATTGTCATTTAGTTCAAAAGCCATAAACTTCTTCTTTAAGCTTGATCATCTTCATCCACAAAATTCAACTTCAAATCAGCATATAACCTATAAACACAAGCATTAAACAAAACCATTAGGTTTTGTCACTTGTTTGATGATTGTCCGACGATGTGTGTGAGTGTGACTGTGGACCGGAAAGTGAGAGTCGGAGACTAGATCACTAGAGCGGCGAATATTTTTTTAGGGTTAGATTTTCATATCAAATATAGATTTAGGGTTAGATTTTCATATTAAATATTAAGTTGGGCTGAATATTATTTGGGCTTTTAATTTTTTTGGGCTATTATATTTTTTTGGGTTTTTAATCTATAAAATCTATAATATATATATATATATATATATATATATATATATATATATATATATATATATATATATATATATATTATTAATAAAAATAATTCGAGCGAAACCGAGCGATCGACGAGCGAGCGGAGCTTTGCTCATGCTCGGATTGAATTTTAATCGAACCGATCCGATCGGCTCATTTACAAACTGAGCGGGAATCGAACGAGCATTTTTCGAGCATTTTTCGAGCGATCGTCGATCGTCGAGCAGTTTGGACAGCCCTATTCCAAGTTATCAAATTTTGTCCGTGTGACTTTTAATCTATTGTTTAATTTTAAGTGACACAATAGACCCTGTTTGGCAAATAAAAGTTATACCCAAATCAATCATTTTATTGAAAAGATGGGTCATGATTATCAACAGTAATCTAGATTAATCTCCGGTTTGTGTCTGTTTTTGTTTGTTCTCTTTGTTTGATTTCTATTGAATTTGTGATATTGCAGAAGGCTGGAGTTGTAAGGCAAGAAGTAGCAAAGCTTAAGAAGGAGACCACAGCATGATATGGTCTCTAAATATCAAGATTTTGATGTAGTTTATTTGAATTTGATGAGTTATTATGATTTTGTGTTGGGATTTCTATTTTTGTTGCTTTAATGTTTGTACATCAGGGCTATAATTCTAAGATTATCAGTTTCTTTCTTTCTTTTTTTTTTTTTTTTTTATATAAATAACGGAAACATAGTGAAGTATAATATCAATGTAAAATAAATATTAGACATTGGCATTTCTAACCGAGAGACTAACGACCATTGGCTTTACACACGTTGAAACGTTAAAGAGCGGTTCCAAAAAAAAAAACAGTGCCAAGGGGTTGGTGGGCATGAAGATGCAGAGATGGTGACGGTGAGCGAGTGTTGTGGGTGAGAGAGAGTGAGAGTTTGTTTTTTTAATCAATCATGTGATGTCACGTCAAAACCTTTTCTAATTGATCTGCAACACGTTTGTTAAAAGATGAGTTAGTTAAAACTACGGCCTACGTAATAATAATGTGACACTTCATAACATATAGTCTTAACAACAAAGACAAAAGAAAGTAACCACTAGAATTCTAATTACGGCCTACGTAATAATAATGTGACACTTCATAACATATAGTCTTAACAACAAAGACAAAAGAAAGTAACCACTAGAATTCTAATGCTTATACTTGAATATCACGTCTTCCACCTTTTACATTATTCCTTCGAAGTGTATATGCTTATTTTGTTTGTAGAATCCGTGTTTATTTGGAACTATTTGGAATCATATATTTACTAGTGAATGTTTCAACGCAGTCCATACTCCTTTAACTATGACTACATATTTACCATAAAACAGTGAATGTTCAAGCAATCAATACTCCTTCAACTATGACTGCGTATTTACCATAAAACACATAAAACAGTGAATTTTCAAGCAATCAATACTCCTTCAACTATGACTGCGTATTTATCATAAAACAGTGAATGTTCAAGCAATCCATACTCCTTCAACTATGACTACTGATCGTCTACCTATACTTTAAGAAGACTCAAACTATTGGCACACCTAAGGTGCCTATTTGCACGCTTTAGGGTTTATATACGCTGCGTATAGATCTATATGCAACGTATAGGGTTGCATAAAAATCAGTGTTTGGCTGATTTTAGTTCTGGTCTGGCTGCTCATATACGCTGCGTATAGCCCTATGTGTGACGTATATATGGAGCATGTTTATAAAGGGTCAAAAAGACAATTATTGTCACGTGTCACTCTCTCCTTCAACCTTACACGTATCACGGTTAGATATATGTAATATACAGAGACAAGAACGATTATAATACCTTTAACACCAAAAAAAATTGTTAGGAAACACGTTAGGTTAAATATTTAACGGTGTAAATTCGAGTTACTTTAAGTTTTGACGCCGCCACAATACATGATGGATCAAAATACTAGTAAATATATGAGGTTAAAAGAGTTGGGCTTACCAGAAAAATATGATATTGGGCTAACATAACTAGAATTTATACAATGTAAACATGTACGTAACCATCATCACTAGTGCTCTAGTCGTGGTCACGGGTATTTAAGTTCCACCTATAGTGAGTCTGGGTGAATTTTCCTCTCCAGGTCTCAAGTTCGAGTCTGGGTGATAGAGTTTCTCATTGAGGGGTTTAACTTAGGGATCTATTGTGCGAGAGGGCTTTCTAGCGCGAACCCGATTAAGACAACGTATGTTAGATCTTCCGACATTCGCAGAATAATTCACACCTTTCAAAAAAAAAAAAAAAAAAAACATGTTATGTACATACAGGATACCTAGAAAAAGTCGTGAACTTTCTACCCTTGGTCGTCTTCTTCTCCGTCAGCATTATCATCCAGCTTTCACTTCCGGTGAGCTACTTTTTTATTAATAATCTCAATTTTCTTAATTGTCTGATATAATTATTCACTTTTAATGTTTACATTTACTTTATCATTCATTTATTAACCATCTAACAAGGATTGTTTTTTGATTGAGACTTATATTAATGTTTTTGTTAATCCTTGAAGATAATTGGCATTTCAATTTGGTTTTAAAGATGTGATTTATTTAGGTTTAATTTTCAGAATAACATAATGTTGAATGATCTATGTGAAGAGCTGAATGTTGAAATCTTGTCAAGGCTACCAACCAAATCCCTCCTCCGATTTAGATCTGTTTCTAAATCATTATGTGCTCGTATCGGTAGCCCTGGTTTCATCCGAATCCATAGTCTTCGATCTCCGAAGAAAGTCATGCTCAGACACCAATTTCCTTTCAAGGATATGTATGCATTACATTCGGAAGGCCAACTGTCATGTACCGGCATACCACCAGTTGAGTATCCTTTCGGAAGTTCCAGCATTAGGGGGTAGGGGTGGTTTGTTAGTGATAGATTCCAGTGATGGAAGCAACCAATCAAATGATGCCATGTGGCACCCAATATTCTAGTGATAGTGATAGAAATGTAGGAGGGGTGGTATCACTAGTGATAGAGATTCCAATGTACAAATATTAATGTACAATGTACAAGATACATGTTCCTTTTTTTGATTTACAACGCGTTACCCACTCCACGCGTGATAGTTCCACGAGTGATAGAAATGACTGGCGGCGGTGTAGAGTGATAGTTCCACGAGTGATGGGGCTTCATAACGTGACCACCCCGGGTGGCCTTATTGTTGGTTCATGTAACGGAATTCTGTGTGTTTATGAAAATGTTAATGGTGGTATTCATCTATGGAACCCTTCAGTTAGGTGTAATGTAACCATACAGAATCGTCCTTCTTGGAGTGATTATAAAATCCGGCATGATCCACTAGGGTTTGGTATCGACCCAATCCTTGACGATTACAAGATTTTGATGAGAGCTGAAAAAGGAGATGTACTAAGTACATTTGTTTACACCATCAAGACAGACTCTTGGCGTGAGATTGTTTTTTCTACTCCTCCGTTGGCTTATAGGTTGTCACAGTGTCTTTTTAATGGAGTATTGCATTGGGCGGTAAAAAGGTATTTAACCGATTTAGGTGATGATTGCTGTAGTTATATATTAACATTACAGACACGTTTAACAAAGACCGTACAATTAACACACCAAAATTAATAATTCAAAGTAGAATACTCAACAATAATCAAGTATTGTGTTAAAAGCTAAATTTGCATGTAGATCCATAATATCTCCTGTTCACTGTTGGGTTGCTTCATTGATTATTTGAAGCTCCCATATTTGAACAATCCAAGTAGAATAATTCAAATTCAAAGTATTGTGATAAAAGCTAATCTGAAAATGCCAAAAGTATAATTCAAAATATCTAAACTACCATAATTAAAAAAAATTCAAAGCAGAATACTCAATAATCAAGTGTTGTAATAGAACCTAAATTTGCATAATTTGCAATAACCCTCACATGAAGTCCCCATATCTAATAATCCAACACTATCCAAACACACATCCATGCCATCTAAGCTAGTTGGATAATCACTCAAGTCCTCCGTACCAGATATCGCCCTTGTCATAATATTATAAACTAGGATCTTGTTAGGATAAACAATGTATAGTAGATCATCTTTGGGGGTCATTTGCAAAACTCTATGTTCTACTTCAAATGGATTTGTTATAAATCTAAAAGCAATATGCCAAGAAGCAGGGGTTATGTTATTGTACTCTCTTATCCAAAGACGATGGTCATGATGGTCCGAAGTAAACACAGCTAGACAACCTTTGATGACTGTTAAACTTACATCACTGGTTTCCGAACTTGGTTGGGGCAACTCGATCGTAGAAAAAACCTCAGAGCTCAAATCGAATCTCATTATATAATACCATAAATCATGCGCATTGGTTGCATACCTTTTTCTGACCCAATGCAATGTTCCTTGGAAAAGACACTGGTAATACTTGACAAAAGTAAAAGGAGTAGTAGGGGTAGGGGAAGCAATCTCACGCCAAGTCCAAGTGTGTGTATTCATGGTGTAAATATATGAAGTTGGTGTTGTGGTTATCCTCAAAATCTTGTAATCGTCGATGACAGGGTCGAAACCAACTGCGAATACATCCGTGTAGATACTGTCATTGGAACTACGGCTTCGATAAAGTCGGTGTGTGATCATGGCTTTCTCCGGAGATCGAAAAGTATGGAGTCGGATGAAGACACTCGGTGTACGAATACGAACACATAATGATTTGGAAACTGATCTGAAGCGGAGAAGGGATTTGGTTGGTAGTTTTGAGAAGATGTTAAGAATCAAATCTTCATACAGATCATTAGACATTGTGTATGGCTCTGCAATTGAAATTGAAAACCTAAACGAATAATACGATGGTGAAGAAACGTCTCTATTTTTTCTAGGTATTATCAATTATGGGATTTATAGTGTCTTCCTGTGGGCTTAACATACGTAGCCCAATACTTTCACCCTCGTATATTATTTTCCTTGTTACTTTTTATTAATAATCTTATTACTAATCACATTTTAATTAAAAATAAAAACTAATAATCCTCTCAAAGATTTAACGTATTAGGTTTAAATGTATGTTAAAAAATATAACGATTCTTAGACTGTCTCCAATGCAACGGACTGCATTTACTACATGCATCCTAGTTATCACTGCCATATCAGCTTTTTACCCATTCTTCTTATATGCACTCTCTCTCCTCGTTTTAACTCCAACTCATCATTCTCACATCTCTCTTCCACATCACCACTCTCACATGGGCCCACCATTCTCTTGCATTTGGTTGCACTTCCCCACCTACAAGCCTTCCCCTTCATCACCCGCTCCATTGCATCCTTCCCACATGTCTTTTATATTAATAGACTAATTTACATAAATTACTTTTATATTATTCATTGGTCTATTGAGGTCACATGTCTTGAAATCGTTATACTTTTTTTGTTTCCAATGTTTGCATAAAAAAATAACCTTTTTTTCGTACATTCACAAACCACATATCTAAGGAAAAGACGTTTTGGTTGACAAGACTCTTTCCCGAAGTAAGGCCTCCTTAGACTAAGGGGAGTGGGGCGTCTCCCACCCCCGCGTCGCCCGATACCGCCCGGCACACCGCCCCCCATAGGCGACGACCATGGCGTCTCCAGCCATGGCGTCTTCTTTCGAACGCCCAAACTTTCCAATTCCCCATAACATATCCGTTGCCAACGGTAACTTTTTGTTTTTTATTTTATTTTATTTTTTTTAAATAACCCTCAACCCTTATAAATACTACCATATTCCAAACACAAAATACCTCAATCTTCTCTCAACTCATCAAAATTTATACCATTCTGTATATTTTTTACTCCTTTTTATAAAAAAATGTATCCCCACAACACCCCTCCTTTCAACCAAAATCCACGAACCCCATTCCCGAATACGCAATCTTCAAATCCACAACCCGATATGTCGGATCCAAACGTGTTAAACAACCCCGCTTTTTACGCCTATTTCAATAATATGCACGTTCCTAGCCCTACACCGCAAGTATACTACAACAATATGTCGATGCCTCAAAATATGGGGTTCGCCACTTGGAACACTCAACAACCCGGTGCTTTTCAAAACGTTGGAGGATCGAGCCAACAAAATGGTATAATTTTTTATTTATTTTTTTTGTAAAGAAATATGTTTTTTTTTAAACTTTGTTTGTATTCCATCTAGTGGTAGATTTAGATGACGAAGAAGTTCCGGAGACCCAATTCGATGTTGAACCCGAAAAAAAGAAACGTTCACACAAGAGGAAAACACCGGGTGAAGAACGCTTGAAAACACCGAAAGGCGTTTCCTTATCTTGCTATTTAGCAAGTTCTAAGAAAGAGTTCGAAATTTCACATAGTCATCAACTTTGATCCATTCAAAACTCATGGCCAACCGTCGGCTAAGCGGTCAAAAACCTCATCCTCAACCGACCAAAACGGCCGGTTGGCCGAGATACGGCCAGAAAAGGCGCCCAATCGTCTTCTAGCGGTGTACGAATTGACTACACCGAAACATTCGAAAAAGTCACCGATAAGTTAGAAGGCTTGTTGCAAACGAGCCAACAACGGATCAACTTAAAAAAAGAACACGGTGACCGAAAGCTAAAGCTGAAAGAAAGTCGTCAAAAAACACTTGATTTGCAAATATTAACAACCGACACGACAAAGCTTTCTGGAGCCGAGCTCGCTTTAGCCGAACAAATGAAGCAAGAAATTCGAGAAAAATATAACCTTTGTTGATTGTATTTTTTTTTCCGGTTGATGTATCTTTTATTTTGTTGAAGTAATTTATTTTATTGAAGTACTAGTTTTTATTTACTTGGATTACTCCTTTTTATAAAAAAATAGGACTTTTTTTTTATATCTTTTACATAAAAAAAAACAAAATAAATCAATGCCACGTGTCGCAAGACGCCCCACCCAGCAACGTTGTTCCACTCCCCTTTTTTTGCCCAAAATCCTCTAATCTGACGTGGCGCCACGTGTCGCAAGACGCCCCATCAAAAGGAAGCCCCACTCCCCTTAGTCTTACTTCCTTTCAAATGATCATTAATTTATTTGAGTAAGTTCAAATAACTATGATTTTTATCTTCTAGCAATTATATTTTAAGTCGATCATATTATTAGGCCACCCGGGGTGGTGCTTCTTTTCCCCGTGATACTTTTCTTCAACGCGTGAAGAATTGTAAAACACCATCGCCACCATCATTTAACACGCACCAATTTTTATAATGCGTGATTTTTTTGACGCGTGATGTTTTATTGTTGTGAGGGAAATTGTTGGTTGGGGGGAAAATTGTTGGGTGTGGTGGTGAGTGATGGGCATTTCCACTAAAAAAAGTTGTGAGTGATGAAATAAGGGTTGATGACATGGCGGAACTTGATTGGATGTTGTGAGTGATAAATGGGTGGTGAGTGATAACCAACCCTACCCCTTCTGACGTTAATTGGTATTTAATTGATGAAATTTTTAAATATTTGGTTAGGTTCTTTTTCCACGTTAAAGTACCTTTTTGAAATAGGATAAAAGATAGTATATAAGAATAAACACTGAATAACTAAAGATACAAATACCTTTTAAATTAAAAAAGGATTTATTCTACTATAAAACTAGTAATACAAATTAAAAAAGGACTTGTTCTACTATAAAACTAGTAATATAAAAGCAAATAGACTATAGAGTGAATGGATGGACAACCTAAACTTATTTAATAAAAACCTTAATTAATTAATATAAACCCTAATTAAATTTCTTATTTCTTCTCTTCATCTTATTCTTCGTGAAAAGCATTCTTCATTTTCTCTAAAACTTCATAAACCAAATCCAGCAAATAATACTCCGATAATGATATTTCTCCTTTCTATTCTCTCTTTACTTTAAGTATACAAGACTATTTAAAGGGTCAAAATTCCCAAAGCAAGTATTTTTTTATAACTGTTTACCGAAGATCTAGTCGGAATTTGGTAAGCTGAAGGGTCAGCTGACCCCCTGACCCTCCCGTGGTTCCGTCCCTGTTCCTGAGCACCGGGGTTGCCCGTTATCCAAAGGTACCCGAGTGGCACAAGTTCCCTAGTGTCCCTAGTTTGATAGTTCATTTTTACATGTGTCCAACTATTTTCCTTTTAACTTCTTTTGTCAATATAGAAAAGGTACCCTGTGTCTTAACTGTCTTACGTTTATTTAGAACTTTTTTCAACTTGAAGCTAACACATATACATGGTTGGATTAATTGAAGAACCACAAAAAGCGAGAAAAGAAGGAACCATGGTATTTTTGTCCAAAAAGAATTAGGAGGGGAAATACATGAATGGGCATTTTGAAAACTACCCTAAAATGTTCCCACGACAGAAATCCAAGAATTTGTAGGGAATCCGAAATTTTCTTGAATGAAATATGTTAAATTCCACATCAGGAAATTTTTTCATCAATATGTGTACATAACTAGTTTTTGCCCCGCCCGCGTTGCGGAGCAATAAACCGAATATTTCTCTCTCATAACATGTATGTATGTATAGAGGGCAAAATCGTAATTATATTTTGAGCTGGAGGCGAAATCATAATTTTAAACTGAGAGTAAAATCATAATTTTGAGCTTGGGGGGGGGGGGGATCATAATTTTATTTTGAACTGTGGGCAAAAACGTAATTTTGAGCTGAGGGCAGAATCGTAATTTTAAGGTAGAGGGAAAACCAACATTTTATTTTGAACTGGGGGCAAGACCATAATTTTAAACGAAGCGCGAAACCGTAATTTTAAACTGAGAAGAAAATTAAAAATGAGTTTTTGAACCGAGGGCAAAAGCATAATTTTGAGTTAGGGGAAATTATAATTTTATTTTGAGCTGGGGGCAAAAACGTATTTTTAACGAAAGGACGAAAGCGTAATTTTATACTGGGAATAAAATTAAATTAAAAAAAGGTTGGTCCAGTGGGGGAGTGCCAGGCGTAATTTTGAGCTAGGGGCAAAATTATAATTTTATTTTGAGCTGGGCGCAAAAACGTATTTTTAACGAAGGACGAAAGCGTAATTTTATACTAGGAATAAAATTAAATTAAAAAAAGGTTGGTCCAATTAGGGGTGAGCAGAAAACCGAAATAACCGAACCGTAACCGATATAACCGACAAAACCGAACCGAAACAAAAACCGACGGTTCGGATTTCGGATTTTTAATAACCGAAAATTTCGGTTCGGTTTTTGGATAACCATTTTCAATAACCGAAAAAACCGAACCGAACCGAAACGAAAAAAACATATATTTTTACGTTTAAGTTTAAGTTGTTTAGGTGTTCAACCCATGCTACTAGAAATTATTAATTTTTATTCTTGAATATTAAGTATTTTATAATAAAACATTAACATGTTTGTTTATAATTGAGATGATTTATTTATTGCCTACAACAAATAACAAAATTTAATATAAAAATTAAATAATCTTCAAAGTATTATAAAAGAAAATGTCTTGATAAAAACTTTAGAGAAACATAAAAATATATTAGAAGATTAGGTTTATGTAAACATTATTAATTAAAAAGGTTAAATATAACAACTTAGATCTAAATATATAAGAAAGATCCTTAAATCTTAAATTATATCTTTTATTTTTTAATCTTACATAATTTTGTTTCAAAAACCGAAATAACCGAAAAACCGAACCGAACCGGTGAAAAAACCGAAAAAACCGAAACCGAAAAATACTGAAACCGAACGGTTTTCAAAAACCAAAAACCGACATTTCGGTTTCGGTTTTAGTTTTGCCCAAAAACCGAACCGAACCGAACCATGCACACCCTTAGGTCTAATGGGGGAGTGCCAGGCAGCTGCCTGGCACTATTCCCCCAGCTTGTAAATGTATCTGTATAAAATGTGACCTAATTATAATATGACTACAAAATTTCAAAAAAAAAAAAAAAAAAACATCTAAAACCTTATAAAAGGTGGGGTTAATCTTGGTGAAACTTCGCATTTTCGTACTTTGATGTCAATTTAATTAGATGGTATAATGAAGCTTGTTTAGTTATTCTCATTTTGGGGCCTGCCAACGTTTTATATTTTTTGATTGTTTCATCTATGCAATCTATTTTTTTTTTGAAAAAAAAAAATCAATGAAATTTACTTATGCTTTTTTTGTTGCAAGCGGTCTAAACAACTACCCATCATGAATATCTTTATGAATAGTTCTGCTGGTGGTGCAAATTACTCGGGTCGATCCTCACATGTAAGATAATATTTTATGTAATCCAAGCACTAAGAATGCAATGAAAATCAGTAAATCCATGGCTTAGTTTATAATGTATGTTCTCTCGGGTAAGTAGTTAGGACCGGACCAGACCAGACTGAGTCCAAATCCAGTTCTAGACCAGAACCAAAGACCACCAGAGCCAATACAATTCAGACGGGTTAATTTTCAGGTTTGTTTCGGTTATGCACGAAATAAACTCACCCATAATTTTTATTGTGAACCTAATGAGTATTTTATTACTAAACCAACTTAAAGTAGAAATGTAACAGTACATTATTGTGATAGAAGCTAAATCTGCAAAACTTCACTTGTTCTCCTTTTGTTTTCCAGGTAATTTGCTCCCTTCATGAAGTCTCATGTCTAACAATCCAAGGCTTTCAACACACAAATTCACGTCAAGTATCAGAGAAGAATCACTGAAGTCCGCAAGCCTCATTCGTACCTGTGTCTTGGGATTATAAACTAGGATCTCCTTATAATATTTGAAAGAGATGCATAGCAATTCATCATTGGGGGTAATTGGTACAACTCTTTGTGCTCCTTTAAATGGATTTGAATTTAGTTCACTAACAACAGACCAAGAAGCAGTGTTGTTATATTCTCTCATCACCCAGATTATGCTATAGTCAGGTTTTGTTGAAATCACAGCTAGAGAACCTTTGATGACTGTTACTAGACGCGTTTTCCAACTTGGTTCTGGCAACTCAATCGTAGAGAAAACCTCAGAGCTCAGATCAAATGTCATTATATAATAATGGCGTATATCGCATGTTAGGTATCTTTTTACAGTCCAATGCAATGCTCCATTGAAAATACACTGGTATGACTTCCAACTCGAAAACGGAGAAATAGGGGAAGCAATCCCACAACAAGTGCGCGTCTTCACGGTGTAAACAGATGAACCCGCTTTGGATATCCTCAAAATCTTGTAGTCGCCGATGATTGGGTCGAAACCAAACCCATCTACCCAACTAATGAAGGATACCCTTACTTTGCGCCTAATTGAAGGGTTCCATAGATAAAGGCGGGCTCCATGTTCACCGGTTCCATATTCACATACACATAGAATTCCATTACATGAGCCAACAATTTTGCATTTTTTGAAAGGATACTCAATTGTTGGTATTCCCATATAGGGATGGTATTTATATGCCAATTGTCCATCCGAATGTAATGTGTAGATGTGTTTATCTTGTGCTTCTCCTTTGTCACGAATTCGGTGTGTGACAACTACTGTATTAGGTGATCGAAGACTATGCAGTTCGATGAAATCGGGGCTGCCAATACAAGCACATAGTGATTTGGAAACTGATCTAAATCGCAGAAGGGATTTGGTTGGTAGTCTTGAGAAGATATCAGCAATCAGATCCCCACATAGATCACTTGACATTATGTAATCCTGCAACAAATGAAAATTTTAATTCAAAGAACCCTTCGTCAAAACAAAAACCTAAATCAATGAATATCCAGTTCCTTCAGTAGAGTTTCAATATCAGATTTTAACTCTCCTTGACTTTTTCTCTTAGGTCAAAGAACGACTCACCAGAAACGGATGAAAGAAAGTGGCCAAAGATCAGGGTTTTGTTTATAGATATTGTTTCATTTATTTATCCGTATAATAGTAACATAAGTTTTTTTTTATCTTATTATATTATATTTTTAATTTAATTTGATTTTTCCTCAGACAATTAACAATTAACTTGCGCTCATAATCTTTTTAAAATATGAATACGCGATGTGTTTAATATTTTTTTCTTGGTGTTCATGTATAAAGTTTGTTGAAAAAGAGTTTTCTCCAAAATAGTAACATGACGAATTGAACCTACATTGGTATAATCGAAACCAGAACCAATATTCATTTTTATGGTTTTTTTATCGATATCGGTACCGGTATTGTTATTAACGGAACCGGAATCGGTATTCATTTTATGGTTTAAATGTAAAACGTTTTCTTTTGCACGTATGATACCATACCGATTCCGTCACAAACCTAATTGATACCGTCCGAGTTCCAGCCACAACGCACGTGGAAATCTCAGTAGTTTATCCTTGTTTAAGGAATATAATTATTTTGTCGACCACCATATAATCTTGTTGAAATAAAATACAACCCACACAAAACTAAATCAAATTAATTAATTAATATGAATAAAAGTAAATATACCTAAAACAAAAATCACCTTTCTTGATCTCCATCGTAATAATCGTTTAGATTTTAAATTACAATGTCGTACGATCTATGCGAAGAACTCATTATTGAAATCTTCTCAAGACTACCATCCAAATCCCTCCTTCGATTCAGATCAGTTTCCAAATCGTTATGTGCTTGCATCGATAGCCCCGATTTCATCCGACTCCATACTCTTCAATCTCCGAAAAAAGTCTTGATCATCCACCAATTTCCTTATGAACGTGAAGAACACCTTAAAAACATCTATACATTACATGCACAAGGTCAGTTTCCAAATAATCCCTGTACTGGAATACCACAAATCAAGTTTCCTTTCAGTTTCAAAATTGTTGGTTCTTGCAATGGAATTATATGTATTTGTGGAAACGGTGATCTTCATCTATGGAACCCTTCAACTAGGCGCATAGTAACCATACATGATCTCTCTGCTTGGTGTCGTCGTTATTATGAATGTATTTCTGCGGGTGTATTAGGGTTTGGTTTCGATCCAATCATCGACGATTACAAGATTTTGAGGATAACCACACCAACTTCATATATTTACTCTATGAAGACACGCACTTGGCGTGAGATTGCTTCCCCGGTTACTCCTTTAATGACTTTTGTGAAGTTAGACCAGTGTCTTTTCAATGGAGCATTGCATTGGGCTGTAAAAAGGTATTTAACTGATGCACGAGATGAATGTGATTATTTTATAATGAAATTCGATTTGAGTTTGGAGGTTTTTTCGACGATTGAGTTGCCAGAACCAAGTTGGGAAACGAGCGTAGTGACAATCATCAAAGGTTGTTTAGGTGTGATTTCTTCGGACAGTCGTGATCATAGTTGGATTTGGGTGAGGAAAGAAAACAATAACACTGATTCTTGGTGTGTTGCTTATAAACTGGATACAAATCCATTTAAAGGAGCAGGCAGAGTTTTTCAAATTACCCCCAATGATGAATTACTATACAACGTTCACTGTAACGGGATCAGAGTCTATAATCTTGGGACAAAGGGGCTATCGAGACTTGTGGACTCGAGTAAATCTTCAACTAGCTTTGTTGACATGGATGTATGTGTTGAAAACCTTGGATGGATTGTTAGATAAGGGGACTTCATGTGAGGGAAGCACATGAAGAAAAAAGAGAAGTGAAATTATGCATTTACTTTAGGTTTTATTACAACATGACTTGATTATTGAGTATTCTACTTTGAACTTTTTTATTTTTATGCTGGTATTTTAAATATTTTGTATTACTTCACGCCTCTATTTTAAATTATGAATTTCAACTTATGCTTATCCATGATCTAACAGGTTTAATTAATGCTGAAATTAAACTACTAGTGTACTAGCAAAGATTTTATGTTTTAAAATTTGATGATTTGAAGCTCAGCTCTTTAGCTTTTAGGAAGTTAGGGTAGAGTGAGTGGTCAAACACCTCACTATCACTATCTAATAATCTCATGCCATGTCAAGTCCCAACTTCATTCCTCATTTTGCACTCAATCACTGGCAATGGTCAAACGCATGGAAAGTGGTAAAAAATTAAAAAAAAATTGTGATTGGTTGAAAAATGGTAGGACCCACCATTAACCCTCTCTCTCCTCCCTCAATTCTCTTCCCCGCATCGGTGTATACTCACCGCCCTTACCCCTCCCCGATCACCAAACCAGGACCGGCATCCCCATCACCGCTCGGCAACCCCCCTCCCCGATCAAGTCCCCGCATGCATACCTTCCCCCTTATTATAAGATATGGTTGATGCATTTGGTGATCATTGGTTTAGAGAAAACGTCTGACAAGATGCTAAGGATGTTTGGATGTGTATTATAAAACTGATTATTGTGACTTAATTTAAAAAAAAAAAAACAAGAGTTGGATAAATAGCTGCAACAAAGTAATCCAAGTTATAAGGGATAGCTACTTATTGTTACATTTACCTTCCTGAATCAATATACTAATAATATCTTGGTTTGAAAAGACATGGATTTTGAGTAATCAAACTTTAATAACACTTCCCCCTTTTTAGTTAGATTATTATCGGATCCTAGGCATGAGAAAGACACTGTGTAGTTTCTCTTCTTTCTTCTTTTCAAGCGTGGATAGAGGTGGATGATTTATAATAACGAAATAATGAAAAAAAAACCAATGATTTTTATTTCGCTTTAGGCCTTAGGAACGGTTAAGCCTCTGAATATTTGTTAATTCATATTTTAATAGTTCTTATTAATATGATTGATGATGCACTTAAATCTAATGTTTTAGATTGCGCAGATTATTAATTCTTTTTTCTAACGGAAACTAATGTACTTCTAATCTACTTCTATTAACCACCAATACATATTGTTAAAACTAATGCACCTTACGTATTGTTAACTATTTTCTTTAATTGAAAATATAATTTACTAATCGGTAATTAGTTAAGGTCTTCTAGTTACATTGTTGTATCATTTTCCCACTCACCTCTCCTTTTCACAAACTTGAATCTAATGTTTATCGTCTTGGGGTGTTATGCTTGTTTTTTGTTAAGTCCAGGTGTTTTTTTCACTTCTTTTAATAAAGTTTGCCCTTATAATGATATTTTAACCTTTTGTAATTTATATTTAATTTAAACTTGTATTACGCCTCGTGTTGTGGCGGGGGCCTAAAAACTGTGCCAAGTAGCAATAATGGCACATCAGGCCAACGACCACCAACACTCGAAAAACTTGTATAAAAAGAAATAAATAACAAAAAAATAAAACCGAACAAAAAGAAAACATTGAGCCGCACACGTGAAACGTAAAACATAAAAAACAATAACTAAGTCGATGTATGACTCGCATGTTGCGGCGGAGCCGTTAAACGGAAAAATTTAGGTGTAAAAACATTGAACTATACATACACGTTGCGACGTATTAAATCACACAACCTAGACTAAATGTAAAACGAAAAAAAAAATGTAAAAGGTGAAAAGTATAAAGACCAATGCTAAATGTAAAAAAGTTTTATGGTTAAATTATAAATGTTGTAAAAGTATTAGACGTAAAAGTAAAATAAAATTAAATATAAAAAATACGAAAAAAGAAAATCAAGTTGGTACAATTAGGGATTAGCACGGTATCTGTTCGGTACCGAATATACCGGTTCGGTATTGGTATTTACCGGTGTTTTACCCGTAAATACAGGTACCGGTACCAAAAAACAGAAAAAGTGGGTACCGGTACGAAATATACCCGGTATGGTTCGGTACCGTTACCCGGTACCAAATGCTTATCGCTAGGTACAATCATAAATGCCAAAATTACAACATTGGAACAAAAAATTAAAAATTAATATATACTGTGTAGTCAAGGTGATTGTGTCCCTATTTGGGACCGGTATGTTCACCAGATCACAACAATTGAACCATCATACTTGTAGGTAGGGTAGTTCCATGCCTACTTTAGTATTCAAAACCAAAAAATATATCTTAGACAATTAAAATTCAATATTCAAAACTATAAATCCCTTTCCACTCTTCAATAAAAGCTTTTACTTACATAGTTATAGAGGTCCCAAACAAACCGGTTTCAAAATTGTAAGTCTGTAACTAGGGCTGTAAACGAACCGAACGAACACGAACAAGGCTATGTTCGTGTTCGTTCGTTAAGGAAATTTGGATGTTCGTGAACTGTTCGCGAACACATGGCGAACAGAAGTTTGTGTTCGTGTTCGTTCGTTAAGGAATTTGGTTGTTCGCGAACAGTTCGTGAACACTAACCACGAACACAAACGAACACAAATGAACTTTAATTTTGAAAATTAAAAAAGGCACCGTTAATCTTAAACATCGTACACAACGAAAGTAGTTAAATATAACCATTTAAAGATTGAAGGGATGGATAATATTGGGTTCAATCAATTGGAGATAAGCTGAATGAAGGAGTGTGATATCAAAAGAGGGAGATGGCCAGAGAGAGGGAAATAATACATGTGGGGAAAGTAAAAAATTAATAAAACATTAAAAACTTTTAGAAAAATAAACATAAAAAACGAACACGAACGGACATAAACGAATGAACACGAACGAACGTATTACCGAACGTTCACGAACGCAGTTGAACGAACGAGACCTTTGTTCGTGTTCGTTTGTTAAGCTTATCGAACGAAATTTTTTGTTCGTGTTCGTTCGTTAAGCTTATCGAACGAACATAAACGAACTTCCCGCCGAACGGTTCACGAACTGTTCGCTGAACGTTCGGTTCGTTTACAGCCCTATCTGTAACTGATAAAAAAAACCTTGAACAAGGTATTGTTAGGAACCGGGCATGAAACCGACCCCTACGTATACGTCGAGATGTAATCTTATGCTTTGAAACCGGTTCCGACCTGGTAATACCCAACTCAAACGAGTCAAAACCCACAAAAACTTGGATTTAGAATCGAACCGGAACAATCACTCCCTTCTTCATAAACCGGTTCCACTAAGAACTTGTTGTGACTTTCATTAACCCAATCTAGTTTATTATTCGGTTTTGGAAAAAAGAAAACCAGAAACGTGCACCTTTAACTATACTTGGCAAAACAAAACCAAGTAGCAAGTTTTGAGTCATAATGGGTCTATATCGTGGTATGTTGGTTTATCTTGGTCCGTAATTAAAATTTCATTTGGGGTACTTGTTATTTTGTTTAAAGCCGAACCAACCATAATCGAAAAAACCGAAACGAATAATCCATTTTGGTATTTGGTTTTACAAAAATGTCGAATTCGGGTCAACCGAATAACCGATTTAAACCATTTACCCTTCTAGGTCCAAATCTATTTTCATATATTTATATTATCCCTAAGCCCAGCTCAGCCCCATCCAATACAGCAGAAATTAGCCCAGTCCCAATTCAATTCAAATCTCACTTTCATCGTCGACTTCAACGACCCAAAGTAGTACGAAACCCTGGAGTGTTCTCACTCAGTGAACAGCACAAAGTATCAAAGCAATCGATCTTTCAGAGTGTTCAAATCGATCGGCCATTTTCTATTTCGACTCAAACTCTCCGGAGGTTAGTCACTTAATTATTGTAATTACATTTATAGTTAGTGTGTTGTTGTTTTATAATCTATTCTTCTGAGTCCTGATTTCGTTGTTATGGCTTTTTTTTTTAATTTTGCTTCTCATTAGGCCTTAATTTTTTGTTTAAGTCAAAACCCACGAACCAAATTAACCATTTTTAAAACGAACCCGTCCTGACCCACTACCTTGCTGGCCCTGCCAATTTTGCCGAGTATAGGCTTGACTAGTGTACTAAATATAATGTTAGGCCCACAAAAAAAGAGTGTATCTCTAATAATCCCTGATTGGTCATTGGTAGTCCCACCTTTTTTTATTCCCCCGACAACCCACCTTTCAACTATTTTTCCTCCACCGGTTCTCAGTTAAAAAAACTTAACGGAATTACAAACTGACGTTTTAGGGCTTTTGATCAGAACAACGAGGATACGAGTCGAATGATGTAAAACTTACCTTGAAATTGTGCTCCAAACGACGAAAATGGTACTTCAATTTGGGTGTTTAAACTTCCAATTAACAAAACTCAGGTCGTTTGGAGCACCGTTTCGAGGTAAGTTTTACATCAATAGACTCGTATCCTCGTTCTGATCGAAAGCCCTAAAATGTCAGTTTGTAATTCAGAAAAAAAACTTAACTTCGTTAAGTTTTTTTAACTAAGGACCGGTGGAGGAAAAATAGTTGAAAGGTGGGACTGTCAGGAGGAATAAAAAAGGGGGACTGCCAATGGACAATGACGTCTAGTAGAGATTATTAGAGGCCAATATATCCCTTTAAATAATAGTATACCTAGTAAAAAGCCTGTTTTTTTTTTCTTCTCCTTAATATTATTTGTTTAGGTTTTAAACTGCAGGCTTACATGATGTCCAATGATCTATGTGAAGAGCTGATTCTTGACATTTTTTCAAGATTGCCAACCAAATCCTTGCTCCGATTCAGATCAGTTTCCAAATCATTATATGCTTGTATTGGCAGCCCAGATTTCATCCGATTGCATGCTCTTCGTTCTCCCGAAAAAATCATGCTCATACACATCATCCGGGAAGGAGAAGAAAGTTGGCGGAACACCTATACATTACACTTGGAAGACCAATTTCCATATAATATCAATTTCCACACCAGTGGCGTATCATTTCGGACTTTTCAGCATCCCTGGATCTTGTAATGGAATTGTATGTCTTTATGAACGTGGGAAGAGTATTAATCTATGGAACCCTTCAATTAGACGGAAGGTAAATGTGCATTATCCTCCTTCTTGGGGTGATAACTGTGCTGTATTCGAGCTTGGTTTTGGCTTCGACCCAGTCATAGATGATTACAAGATTTTGAGGATAACCACACCAACTTCATTTATTTACACCCTGAAGACACACACTTGGCGTGAGATTGCTTCCCCTACCCCTACTACTACGTTTTCTCAGGTGAATTCATTCCAGTGTCTCTTTAGTGACTCATTGCATTGTACAGTAAAAGGGAGTTTAAGCTTTCCATATGGTGTATGCGATTATTATTATATATTGAAATTCGATTTGAGCTCTGAAGTTTTTTCTACAATTGAGTTGCCGGTACCAAGTTGGGAAGCTACTGCAGTGACAATCATCAAAGGTTCTCTAGCTGTGTTTTCTTCAGAACCCGAACATGAAAATAGTTGGATTTGGGTGATGAGAGATTACAGTAATCCTACTTCATGGTCTATTGCTTTTAAACTTAAACTGACTATGGAATACTTTGATCGCGCATACAGAGTTTTTCAACTTACAGCTAATGATGATCTACTGTTATACCTCCTCTCTGATAGGATTTCAGTTTATAATCCTGAGACACAAGTAAAATCTAGACTTGTGGACTTGGGTGATTCTTCTCAAATAGTCCACTTTATTAAGTGCACTGAAAGTCTTGGATTGTTAGGCATGGGGACTTCATGCTAGATATTAAAGACATGGGTAATCGGGCCAGATTTCAGCTGATACCAGTCATCGAAGCTTTCTTCGACTTCATTATCTCCATCACTCTCGCTTTTCGTCATATGTGAAAGAAATCAATGGCATCCGCACCTCATAAATGCTGAGCTCGATAAGAACACCATTTTCTTCCAAATTTCGATTCCGTTGTAAGAGTGTAAAACATATTTATCTGTGGTGAGCGTTGCAGTTGGAGTTTTGACTCATGCCAATATTCTTCAGTTTCGTTTCATTTCTGGATAGTTTATCCGATTAGATTAGCTTCCGAATGGTTCCATTTTGTTTTTATCTGTAAGAATGGTGTGGATGATAGTTTGTTTCCCTGATAATTCACTTACGCCATATCGACAATGTTAAATCAAGTAAGAAATTAAAGATGACTCTATTGTGGCTTGTCTTACTTTATGTTTGTTTTGTTATACCACTCTTTATCCTTTAGCTAGAATATTGGATGCCCTGATCATAAACTTTTTTAGGGGTGGGAAACTATTTATTTGGATAAGAAAGCTACTGGTCTAGTCACTCTCACCTGGTTAAGAACATTTTTTTTATTTAAATGATATGGTAGCCGTATTTCAATATCTTTCATTTAACTTAACCTTTTATTTTATATTTTGCCAGTCCAGTAACTCTCACCTGGTTAATAACATTTGCATGTATAGTTTGACTTTTGAGTCAAAGAAGTTTGACTTTTGCTAAAGTCAGATTTGAGTTTTAAGCTGACCAACGAAACGGAAGCTAATTATTTTGCCATTATGAGCATCTGCATATGCGGTAGTTGACCCATGATAAACTGTATATCTATATGGTTGACATCAAAACTGATAACAAGTATGGGAGCCACTAACCATTCTCCCATGGCGAAAATCATGAGATGTTTGAAATATGATACCTTCTTACATCCATTTGAAGTTTGAACTCAAATTCACTTGCATGATAACAACCTTCTGGACCACTTCGAACATAATGAGTCGTTATTCATACTGCGTAGGAGTTCTCATACTCGTTACAGCACGGATTCTTGTAGCAAAAGTTATCAAAACAGAAAAAATAATAATGACAGTTACATATATACTTTAATTGCAAGCAAGCATCATATCTCCTTCCCAACTAGTAACTCAAATATATTAAAACAAACAACCGCAATGATCAGTGATATGGTTGAATGAAAATACAATGGTATCATAAACAATGCTGATAATTAAAATAATCTTGCTCAAGTTTTTCCACTCACTGAATTGAAACAATGTTACACGCAAAACGAGAAATCACTAGTAAAGCATATGCTTTTTTGGCTTAAAAAGGTTTTTGAAACCATACGTTGAGCGGTAAACATCGGCTAGAAGACCATACTGATGTCTAGCATATAAGATAACGGGTGTGGAAGCAAATGAGGTGATAACAATTGGTACCCAAATCAACTCATTGTCATAGAGAACAAAAAAACTGGCACTAAAAGCAACCATCATGGCAACAATAGAGAGGAAAAGCGTTGCTAGACCTTTCATAAGTTTTTTGGGTAGTGTTTCCATGAAATCTTGCTCAGCATAACGAGATGTAAGGATGTATAAGAACATGAGGATTGAAACTGTAGCAAATGTCAAAGAAATGGCATCTGATATTACGAAGATTATGAAAGCTTTATTTTGACGGAAAATAGGGATACCCTTTTCCTGATTGTTTCCACCTGGTACTGTGAAAGCGGCTGCAAATACTATAGTAGCAATTAGCGCAGCAACAACCATACAGTGGCTAGCTGTGTCTTTCATCCATTTCTCACTTGCAGACATGAGATCTTTGTGCTCCTTGGTGAACAATTCGTGCGGCAGTAGACCAGCATTGTTCTTTCTTTCTTGATAAGAAGGAGGGATCATACCTTCCACTTCCTACACGAAAGATGTTATATTTGGTGTCAAAAGCAAAAGCGCAAGGAAATCAATTTCTATGGAATATGTGTTAAGAAATATATTTTATTTGATTAGGTTTGATTTTTCTATTTGTTTGTATACATATAAGGATGGGGGAGGGTTATCTTGACAACACTAAATATTGCGAGAACCGTGCGAACGAATGAAAAAAACCAATCAAACCCAATTTTTTTTAATACAAACCTCATTTTCTTTATTTACAGATAAGTGTAAATTAAATTTCTAACATTGTATTCAAATAATAATGATTAGTGTAAAAAAATTTTGAAATTGAATTGTTTTTAACCAATCATTCGTGAACGGTTCTCACAATATTTAGCGTTCTCATTTAAACCTTCCCCTATATATAGGGTTTTAGGTTCATTTGTGAACAACCACTTGATAGTGAGCTGTGTCAACTAATCCTAGCTCTTGATTTATCAATACACAAGTGTAAATCAATGGTCAGGATTTGATGATGAAAATACACGAGCGTATTTTACGATTTGATGATTTAATACACACACTTCTATTACAATGCACTCATAAAAGAGAGAAAAAACGAGAGAGAACGAAAGATCATTATATACACAAAAATTAACTAACTTCTTGGAATCTAAAATATATACCTTGTACCATAACAATTCCCTTTGCATTTGTAGAGCAACTCCTGAGATTTCTTGAAGTCGCTTGTTCTTTGGATTCATGGCAGCTAAATGCAGCATGTTATTGCCGTCCACATCCGTGAGAGGGGCTATGAAATCCGTCATCCCTATCTCGTACAAAAGGTTATAGACACCCTCTTGACGGTGTGAGACTGCGACATGAAATATACTTTGGTTATTATCATTTACCTGCCAAATTAGATCTGGATATGACCGAATGAGCTCCACTATAAATTTCGTGTTTCCCATTTCAGCAGCAATAAATAGCACCCGAGAAGAGTATTTTCTTGGTCTGACATCTGATGCTGTTGCCTGTTGACCATTGTATAAACTATAAACAATCCACACTTGATTTCTAAATGAACATTGTATTGAATGTGATTGTGATGATTAAAACTGACATACATAAACCCTATATATACTAATACCATTGCAAGTCCCATACCTTGCAATGGTATTAGTCCATAACACAATCGATGTGTCTTCTTGATTTGGCGCACTTCTGGATCGAAGTGTTGATACGCCCCTACACATATACATATGTTCTAAAGACATACTATTAACTATTTGCATAGATAACCCACATGGATTAAGGAATTATAATCTAATAGAACTCTAGAAGTGCTCTATGGAAAGGCTAAAGCATACCTATTGAGATGTTTATAAGGACTTGATTTGAGGTCGCCATAAAACAAGAATAAAAATGTAACTTCACATTGCTTACCATGGAAATCAGCTTCTACACATTTCAGGAGAACCCAACCACGATTCCTATGTGTCCAATTGACCCCACTCATATTGTCTGATATTCCATAGAGATACCTCACCATACCATGCTTTCCATATAAAGAAGCTATATAGAGCGGCATGCTTCCATTACTACCAGGAATATCCAGCAGGCCGATGTTACGTTTTAATAAAATCTCAGCGATCCTTATATTACCTGATGCTGCTGCTAAACACAAGGCGCTGTTGCCATTTCTATTCCGAAGTAGCAAGTCATTTATGTCCATCATATTCACTAGGTTTGTAACAAAATCCACCATCAACTTGGTGCCTTTAGAGGATGCTGCTATATGAAGTGCAGTTTCATAATTGTCAGTAATGCTACACCTCGTCACATCATGACCATGCCGTCCTATGATTCCTCTAGCAGCTTCCCAGTTGCCTTTGACTGATGCTTCGTAGAGAGGAACGCAAATAGAACGGTACAAAGCTCTATCTCCTTTAAATTTCAAAAGCAAACTTGATTATGTACAAGGTTTATCACATCACAAGGTAAGTTTTTTAAGATTATATATGTTAAAAATATATAATTTTCCTATTATACAACGTACTTTCTATTAACATTTTGCTATGTGTATAGAGAAAGTTCATGCCATTAATTACCCCAAATTCTTGGCGATTGCCTAAAATGTCACTTCTATTTCTATGACCAGCAGTCTTTAATACGGCCATCGACAACACCATGCAAACGTTACGTTTAGTGGCCAAAGTTTGAGTTATGTTCACTTTATATTTAATTGTACGATACTACAAAATAAAATAACATGTGCATGATGATATTGAAAAGGAATGATAAATGAATTGTTTGAGAAAAATGTCTCGTTAAAAAATAAAGATGTTGGTAAATGTTATTTTTTTTTAATTTTAATGGTTTATACACTACGCATAATCTTGCTCTTACCACTAACTATTTATTTATTTATTTTTAATGATCAATCAAATTGAATAAATTCAATATATAAATGGACAGTTTGTAAGCAAAGTATAAAAAATACAATTTATTAGAAAACCCTTAAAAACATGTATATATGACATGTGTGATTTTTCAAATATATAAATGTGTATATATATATATATATATGTGTATATATATATGTATATATATATATATATGGTAAGGTTCTAGAGTGAACACTAGGTTGAAAGTGAACCGTATGAACTAAACTGGGCCATTGAATTACATCATCTATAGATTTTTAAACAATGGCAAGATTTTAATTATAATGTTGTAACTCCCCTTTAAAATAATTGACAGAAGGGTATTTGCGTCTTTTGTAAATTGCATTTATTAAACAATATAATCAAAATCCCTAAAATCTCGCTAGTTTCCGTATATACAAGATACACAGCTGTTTGTGTATACGCATGTGTACAGTCTCGCTAGTATCAGTTTATACAAGATACACAGGTGTTAGTTTATACACATCCGTACAGTCTCGCTAACTATCAGTTTATACAAGATACACAGTTGTTAGTTTATACACATGTGTACAGTCTTTTATACATATGTGTATTATATTCAGAAATGGTTACGTATGGGTATATTAACAACATATAGTATATTATGCATGCACACGAGTAGATTTATATAAAAATTATGAAATTAATGAACACGAAACAAATCACATGTATGCAAAAATAAATAAGTTCATCACATATTCAAAAAAAAGTTAGTGCCCAAAAATAATTATTACAATTTCAATCTTTGAGATTTTTTTTAATATTTATTGAAAATTATAAAAAGTTAAAAACAATGTATTATGATATTTATATATACGGATAATAAAAGAAAAACAATATTCAAGTTAAAATTAAAACAAAATCTATGGATAAAGAAATGATGGAGAAATAATAATAAATGAGAGAGAGAGAGAGAGAGAATTAAAAGATGAGAAAATGAAGGGATTTAAATTAAACATACTTGGCTAATGTCAATTTTACCCTTTTAATCTAAAAAATAATCAAGGGCCAAGATTAATTCACTCAGTTCACTCTCAAGAAGTTGTTCACTCTTGATCCTAATCCTATATATATATAGGGAGGAGATCATGCGAGAATCACCCTTATTGCGAGAACCGCGAGAACCAATGTGAACACAACCTAAAATAGCTAAAAAAAACCTAAAAAAACCTAACCCCCACCCCCCCCCCCCCCAAAGCTAAAATGCTAAAAACTAAACCCCCAAAAAACCTAAAAAAATCTAAAAAAAATCTAATTTTTTTTTTATATTTTTTATGCTCAAATCGTTACTTTTAGTGGCAAAAAAAAATATTTAAAATTTTTTTTTAATTTTTTTGGCTTCGAAAAGTAGCGATTGTTATATAAAAATATTAAAAAAAAAAAAATTTTGTGTGATTTTTAGCTATTTTTAGGCATTTTTGGTTGTGTTCACATTGGTTCTCGCAATAAGAGGTGGTTCTCGCATGATCTTCTCCCTATACATATATATATATATATATAAATATATATATATATATATATATATATATGGTGGGGTTCGGCTACAAAGTCTATTTTTCCTACAAAGTGTACAAAGGCATAAAACACCACAATTTCAGCCATAAAACACACTCAAAACCCACAAATAACATAGTGAAGATCACTAAAACACAATATCCAAACACTAAGAGTCCTTAGAAACTTCAAACACACCATCGTACAACTATGAATATAAAACACAACATGATAATCAACATAAAACACATTAATGTTAGTCATTCGATAATCAAAGGCTTATCATCCAAAACACAACACAAAACCCACAAATATGGTGTTTTAGTTATCTCCACTATGTTATTTGTGGGTTTTGAGTGTGTTTTATAGTTGACATTATTGTGTTTTATGACTTTGTAGGAAAAATGGACTTTGTAGCCAACTCCCACCCTCTATATATATATATAGGGAGAAGATCATGCGAGAACCACCTCTTATTGCGAGAACCGCGAGAACCAATGTGAAAACAACCAAAAATGCCTAAAAATAGCTAAAAATCACACAAATTTTTTTTATTTTTTATATAAAAATCGCTACTTTTCGAAGCCAAAAAAAAAAATTAAAATTTTTAAAAAAAAAAAATTTTTTTTTAGGTTTTTTAGGGGTTTAGTTTTTAGCATTTTAGCTTGGGGGGGGGGGAGGGTTTAGGTTTTTGGGGGGTGGGGGAGGGGGTTTAGGTTTTTTTTTTTTGGGGGGGGGGGGGGTTAGGTTTTTTTAGGTTTTTTGGGGGTTTTAGTTTTTAGCATTTAGCTTGGGGGGGGTAAGGTTTAGGTTTTGGGGGGGGGGGGGGGGGTTAGGTTTTTTTAGCTATTTTAGGTTGTGTTCATATTGGTTCTCGCGGTTCTCGCAATAAGGGTGGTTCTCGCATGATCTCCTCCCTATATATATATACGGGATCATGAGAAAACGCACAAAAGTGTGAGAACGGTGAGAAAACTTTCTGGCCTAACACGTGTCACGCGGCATAGAGAAGGGCGGAGGGGCTTTTTTGTCTTTTCATTCTTCTTTTATTTTCCCAACGCGGTATAATATTTTCTGGCGTCTAAGTTTTTTTGGCGTTAATTGTATTTATTAAACTTTTTGGCGTTGAATTAATTGTTTTTGTGTCACATATATAATTTTTTGGCGTTATAGCGTTTTCTGGTTAATTTTTTTTGGCGTTTGTGGCGTTTTATATAATAATTCTCTACGAGTCATTAATATTTGCATAAGATTACAATAAGACTAATTTTTTTGGCGTTTAGTGAATTTTTTGGCATTTAATACCATTTTACAAGGTGCTTTGCCAGCACCCGTTCTCCCAGTTTTCATTCTACTAGCATTTTGGTGTTTGTAGTTTTTGGCGTTTTTATATAATAATGTATTTTATTTATAGAGAATTTGATAACAAAACAGTATATAACTTGATATTAAAACAATATAAAATGTAAACAAAAATAATAAAAAATGGTAATCTAATTTTTCTTCCGAATCTTCACTGTCCTCGGCCTCTTTCTTCTTGAATTTGTTTTTGGCGTTTTGAACCTTTTTTGAATACTTTAGCTAGATGCCAACTTTCCTACATAAACCCCGTCTTTTTCAGAAGAAGCTGTTTAGTGGCATTCTGTGTTTTGGGGTGATATTCTTGTTTGGTGGCATGTCATTGAAGATAAACTCTTGCTTGATGCTATTTGTAATAATGGAGTCCAAAATAGCATTTTACCCTTGTGTTGGTCCCTTTATTCCATGCCGATATTCATCAAGAACAAAGCTCACATGATGGCATATCACTGTCATCAGTCTCTTTTTCTTGAATATTTGTCCATCTCATTCAGCAAAATATTATTGAGATAACACCCTCAGAAGAAGGATCCATTTCAGTGAAAGCTTTGTCATCTGTGGTGTTTTAAAGTGAGTGGTTTCTAGAGGATATGGCGTTTGTGTTTTCTGGGTGTGATTAATTTCATTGTGTATAGACCCCTCTCTTATAGGAGTTTTTTGGCGAGTAGTTTAGGCGGGACTTTTTATTGTAATAAATGATAGTAATAAAGTAACTGTCTTTTCGGTTACTGTTTTTGTATTTACTGTGTTGATCAACTTTTATCAGTTTTATAGGTTATAGACGTCCCATCTTCTAAGTTTGGCGTTTTTTTAAATGGCGTTATACATACCAAGATGACAAAATACAATAACGGGGTAAATAAAATATTAAGCAGGAAAAATATTTTTTGTTATTTTTGGTGTTTTGTAAGGGTTAACCATTTTTAGTATTTTTTTGGCGTTTGCTAATAAAGATAGAAATATATCATTTAATTATCTTAAAAAAAAAGATTACATAGAAGAAAAAAAATAGGAAAAAAATTAAAAGCCTTCGTCAGAAGGTACTTTATCCGAAAAGTATCCATCACTTGCGTCATCTTCTTCCTCCTCGGAGTCTTCATCTGGATCTTCATCCATGTCATCACCTTCACCTTCATCAGCTTCATGTTCCTGAAGATTCTGAAGCCTCCACCTGAACATGTCTTGCATTAACTCAAATTTTGAGTTTATTTCTGTGTTGGTACAAGTGGCGTTATGCAATTCTTCCATGAAACCCAGACGCTGTTCTGTCATCATGTTCTCTAGACTTCCTGTTCTCCGCTGTCGTATGTAACCGTCACCATGTCTGTTTCATCATCAAAACGCCATGATGTCATGACAGGGTCCGGCTTCACATCTGCTTTGATTGGTCCAAATTTGCTGGTTAATGCTTTCATAAGCATATGCGTTTCATGGCATTCGTTGTCTAGAGCGATGCCAATGGATAAGATTCGCCTCTGTATCTCTTCTTCCATCTTCAGGATTGCCCTGACCGTCTTAACAAACACCCTCCTTCTGTTGTCAAAAAGGAGGACGTATCACCTGATTCCCAGAGTGTATCTCCACGAAACGATTGTTGCCATTTTTGGCGTTTTGGTTAAGTTGGCGTTTTTGGTTAAAATGTTTTTTGCAGAAAATGGATAGATTGAAGTGATTATGGAAGCTATGTTTTACCTTGTTTATATAATGATGTTTTTGGCGCGTAATTTATGAGGGAATTTCTTCTAATAAATGTTAATAACTGAAATTCAGTTTCTGTGTTGTTTCATCTTCCTGTAATATTCAACGCGTTTTACTACTAATTTTTGGCGTTTTGTTTTTAATGGCGTTTTATTTTTTTTGGTATGGCGTTTTATCATTTGATGGCGTTTTGAATATGAGCGGTAAAAGACTTTTTACCCTTGATGAGGCGCGTCCACGTAATAAAATTGATGTTATTAACGAAAACGCCACCGCGCCAATCTAGTCCATAGATTGTTTTAATCGGACGATCCATAAGCGTTCTCACATTTTCTACCGTTTTCTCTAAATCCCGACCCTATATATTTATATATATATATATATATATATATAGGGTTGAGTTCATTTCAGAACTCTAAATAACTACAGAACTCCTAATAAACAATCATTTTATATATAAGTTTTGTATTTAGGATGTTTTTATCAGCTATTATATGTATTTCTTTGATTACATACATGTTAAAAGTAGTTTACATATGTTTAATTGCCAAAATTATATATATGTATCATAACTAATTACATATATGTAAAAAAACTAGTTTACATATGTGTAATTATAAAATTACATACAAATAATGATAAAATTACTCTTAACATGTATGTAATCGTAAAAATACACATAATAAATGATAAAATTATCCTAAACATAAAAATATATAAATAAAAATATTGTTTATTAGGAGTTCTGCGAGTTCTGTAAATATTTATGGTTCTGAAATGATCCTGGACCTATATATATATATATATATATAAGGTAAGGTTGATGCGAGAACCACCCTTATTGCGAGAACCGCGAGAACCAATGTGAATACAAAATAAAATCTAAAAAAATAAAAATGGCACTCAAAAAAAATTTAATATTTTTTTTAAAAAATCGCTATATTTCGTTACAAAAAAAAACTTTTTTTTCGAGTAACAGTTATCCATGCACATGTGCATATGTATCATTACTTCGACAAATTCGGTAATACGTTATCAGGAATAGATAATTGCACTTTAATTTACAATACCATATGTAATACACTACTTTTTACATTACCAATATTCAAAATGCACATGTGCATCATTAGGCATAACCATGATATAACGTGTTTTGTTACAAAAAGTTTGTGATTTTGAATTGAGAAGTAGGCCCATATACATGTTTTTTGGTTATTTATATCTAGTGGTTGATGGTTTGGTTATAGTTGTCAATTTATGATTTAATATGTTGATTGGATGGTATAAATGGTGTTTACATACATGTAATCAAGTGAAAATATTGGTAATGGTATTGTATTATGGATGATATGAGGTAATGGTATTGTATTATGAATGGTAGGAGGTAATAGTAGTGTATTATGGATGGTATGATAGATGAAAAGGAAAGTGTATTCAAAGTAGTGTACCAAAACACCTTATTTCATGTTGATACATATATATGCACATGTGCATTTCTAATATTGGTAATGTAAAAAATATTGTATTACACATGGTAGTGTAAATGAAAGTGCAATTGTCTAATATTTGTAATGAATTACGGAATTTGTCAAAGAAATGACAAAAATGCACATGTGCATGTTTGTGTATTGTGGATTGAATGATAGATGAAAGAGAAAGTAGATACACCTTATTTCATGTTGATACATATAGATGCACATGTGCATTTCTTATTTTGTTAACGTAAAAATTAGTGTATTACACGTGATAGTGTAAATGAGAGTGCAATTGTCTAATATTTGTAATGAATTACAGAATTTGTCAAAGAAATCATACAAATGCACATGTGCATGGATAACTGTGACTCGAAATTTATTTATTTTTTTGAATTTTTTTATTATAAACGAAATATAGCGATTCTTCCAAACAAAAATAGTAAAAAAAATTTGGATGTTTTTTAGATTTTTTTAGGTATTACTGTTTGTGTTCACAAGTGTCTCGCGGTTATCGTAATAAAGGGTGGTTCATAACGGATCCTTCTCCTATATATATATATATGGTGGGGTTCTAGAGTGAACATTAATGTATTTGCGAACTGAGTGAACAAATGCTTGCCATTGATCTACACATGTGTATGGCCAGGATCTCATCATCAAATCGTAAAATACACTAGTGTATTTCAACATCAAATCCTGGCCATTGTACTACACACATGTATGGCAAGTATTAGTTCACTCAGTTCCCAAGCTACACTTGTGTTCACTCTTGAACCTAATCCTATATATATATATAGGGTGAGGTTCCTCTACAAAGTGTATTTTTCCTATAAAGTGTAGGAAGTGATCTTGACCATTGGATGAGTGTGTTTGATGGTTGAGATTATCTTGATGGCATTTTGGTAATATGTGGGTCTTAAAAATAAACTAATTTAATTGATTGGTGGTAAATATGTCATTTTACTTGTTTTAAATAAGGAAATAACTTTCATACCATAACTTCCCTACATTTTTCGCTAGTTTCTCTCTCTACCTTCTCTCCTTAGAAACTACTGGGTTTTAGATAATGAAATAATTGTCATACCATAAACCTCCACATCTTCGAACCTGGTGTGTTTTATACTGTGTATTTCAGACACTAGTGTGTTTTATATTGTGTATTTAAAAAACTAGTGTGTTTACATTGAATCAGAAACTGATGTGTTTTATATTGTGTATTTCGGACACTAGTGTGTTTTATTTCAGACACTGATGTGTTTTATGTGTAATGGGTGTGTTTAATTGTGAAAACTGATACAACCCAATGTGAAGATCCCATAAACTAATAAAACACAATGTTTAGAAAATTATGGATGCGTTTTATGTTTCAAAATGTATGAGGGGTATGTTTAATTATGAAAACTGATATAACACAGTGTGAAGAACCGGAAACTGATAAAACACACCTTAAAGAAATAATGGAATGTGAATATGAATTAGCGATCATCATGATATAAAAAATAACATTTGATTTTGAAATCAATAAAGATATGCAATTTCCTTAAAGAACTCGTTAATTTTGTTTAGGATATTAATCTTCCATAATTAAAATAATTATCCAATTACCATTATGCCCTTTTGTTTAAAATAACTAAATGCCACATGTCACAAGGAGATTGTTTCCTACACTTTGTAGGAAAAGTAGGCTTTGTAACCAACTCCTATCCTATATATATATATATTTGGAGGTTAAAGATTTTTAGGTTTTCTCAATTAAGAGAGTTTTCTCCCAATACTATGAGAACCAGTTTCTCATATGTATATATATATATATATAAACAACATTATTATTAATAATCTTATTTTACAAATGTACTAGAAGAGTTTTCTTAAGGCTTCTACTATTTAGACCTCTAAATCTTATTTTCACATCCTTTTCCACTTTATCTATCTATTATCTCTCTCTATATATATATAGGGGAGAGTTCAAATGAGAAGAAATTTTTTGTAAGAATAAAAAAGAATAAATTTCAATTAATAAGAATGCTTCATTTTACTTTATTTAATTTTTGTATTTAATATTAGTGTAAGGGTATATTGGTAAACTTAGATGGATCATTAATTGATAGTCTTCCTTTTTAATAGCTAACTACATTAAATTTGTAACTTATTTTCAAAAACACATATTTTTCAAAAAAAGAAAAATATATAATTTATAGTGTAACATAAATTACGAGGAGGTGTGTAGGAAGAAATACGAGCTGTGTAGGATAAATTTCAATATGTGTAGGATAAATTTCAAAACGTGTAGGATAAATTTTGATGAGTGTAAGCAAAAATTTAAATGTGGAGGATGATAGTGTTTATGACTAATTAATTAGTCAAAGATAATAATAAATGAGTTGAAAGAAAAGACTATTTAATGTTTTACATTTGTACCCTTTTTCTTTTTCTTCTTAATTTAATTTTTTTTCTCAAATTAATCTTCCCATATATATATATATATATATATATATATATAGAGAGAGAGGAGCCATATTAACTCCTTTTTTTTAATTTTTGGAGAATCTGCGCTTCACATATTTTTTTTAAAGATGCAATGGGTATCCCATTAATTAGGACCCACCGATGCTCTAGAGGGTGTCGTATCGTTGTTTACCAAGTAGTCTTGCATCAGGTAGGTATTGTGGTAGGGTTGGGGATGGGCGTGTTTCAAACGAAGGCGCATATGGTGGCATCTCAGTCTTTATTTCCACCACCCCCATCTCCTGGCTGGTGGGAGTAAATGAAGGCATATCCGTCTTCATTTCCACGGTGTAGGATGTGCTTGGGCTGGCCATTTCTTGTAGTATTTACTAAACCTGCACCTATTCAGCTCACACCATCAAACTTTAGTTAACATGCTTACAGTTTCTTAAGTGCTCTATTTATCTCAGAATTATATAAAGAAGGAATGAGTAGTTGAAAGTGTAAAACACATATTAGGTGATAGTATGTTGGAATGGATCTATCTACTATGTGGGAGATAGTGAGTGTGTGAAAGAGAGTTACTTTGTGTGCAAGATATACTTGTACAATGTGCATCAAATATTTGTACATTTTGAGAATAGTGTGATTTTGTGCGTATGTTTATTCCATATAATTTGACCTAAATAGTCTATAGTTTGACCAATTAACCCCAAACCACTTAGGCTGGAGGGTGTGGGGGCGCCACCCTCGCCAGCTGGACACCTATAGCGCCCCCCCCTCCGCCATCGTCCACACCCCCGGCGCTATGCCGGGGCGCAATTGAAGCTCCGCCACCATGGTAACGAGCTCGAAGGGGCTCTATAGGTGGGACCCACTTGTTTTGCACCAATGAAATCTTTTTTTTTTTAATTTTCTTTAATATGGGGCTCCATCCACACCATGCAAATTAAAGGGGGCTCCATGGCTGAGTTGGATCCTAGGTGGCGCTGAAGTGGATCCTAGCTGGCATGATAAAGCCCAAGGGGGCTCCAACCACACCCCATAGCCTTAGGGTGTAGAAAGTGGTTAGACACTTGAGAGTAGCAAACTAAAAAATCAACCAATGAGAGTGTGCCATGTCAATCAGTCAAAGATGTTTAAACTTGGTGAAAAGTGTTGGCAATGGTTTAGACACTTGGTGAAGTGGTAAACTATTTTTTTTTAAAAAAAAGTAAAAGGTGTGATTGGTTGAGATAGGAATGGACCCCACCTCACAATACCCTCTCTCTCTCCTATCCTCCTTCCCCGCGTCGGCATACCATCACCGCACAAACCCATCAAAATCGGCAAACATGTTGTTGGCGGTGGTTTACCGCGTCGGTAAACGTGTTTGCAGCATGTTGCCGATCACCACTCCGTATGCCCTTAGTGGACAGAGCTGGAAAGAGCTTTCACGAGAATTTTGGGCTCCACGTGTTTGACATCGTTGGACCATCGATCTCAAAAAGCCCCATCCCCTCCTCGACAATCTTTGCTTTCTGTTCCCTGTCAAAAAACATTTTCCCCGCCCACTTTCGTACAAAAAGCTCAAGTACGGCTAAAATCAATGACAGTGGTGGGGATGGAGATTATCTACCTGTTGTGACGGATCTATGGTTGTGCGATGTTACTGGACTGCTATGCTGACCACCAGCAACCGCCTCGTGAGATAGTGGTTAATCGTTTAGATCGGCAAAAGCCGCCTCGGGAGGATACGACTTGAAAAGGTTTTGTAGGACACAATACGAGTCAATTAAAAATGATTGGGTAATAATGGCAAGGCTGCAAGAGGTTGTAGTTGTAGTAGCAGCTTTTGGTGTTGTCGGAATTGCATCTGGGGCAGTTTAGATGCTCGTGTTCTGGGAATTGGAGGGAGGTTTGTGTTGTGTATAAATTAAAGCTGGACTCTAGACTTTGGAGGTGCAGCCTAATTTATTATTATGTTTGCTCGACCTTGAGCCCCATTTAAGCCCCAAAAAAAATTACTAATTTATTCAGAATATTACATACCTACTTGATGTTTTTTCACCGAAACCTCGGAGAACAAATCAGGCATGCTGGATGCGATTTTTTTAGAACATAATCCACACATTTGATTCACAACAAGGTTTATCTACTTTCTAAGTGTTTTATTTTTAATCTCAATTAAGTTTTACCTCGGTTTACTAATTTTATAGTTCTTATATTTGATAAGAATAAAATTTCGAAAGGGTTCCAATTTTAGTGTTCGCTAGCTTTGGGCCATTAAAAAGCTTGAGCCGGTCCTAGTTATGGGTTTTGGTGATTTTTTTATGCGAATGTTGATGAAATTGAGGATTTTTTTTTAAGACAGAGATATTAGAGGGAAATTGGTGTTTGATTTTGACTTGTATTAAAGTCTTTGGTATGTGATGAGGTGTGGCATGTGAGTGGATGGAAGTAAAATTATTATAGCATGGTCGACATTCTAATTGAGAGTGTTACTAAATGCATTTTGATCTCCAGGAGATTAATAAAAAGGTGAGGTCCTCAGGATCATGATGACGGGTCGAATGAATAAGTTTAAGTTTGAATATAACTAGATTGTTGTCATATGCCGTGTTTTGGCGGCAACGCCATAGTTATTTATAGCTAGCAACACGTTATATGATGCACCATATCAGTGGCGGACCCAGGATTTTTTCCATGGGGGTGCGGAAGATTTTTAAAAATTTTAGGCCCCTAGGTACATAAGTAAAAAAATCGGTTGTATCGGGTCGGGTCGGGTCGGGTCGGGTCATGTAAGTCAAAAGAACATCAAACTAAATTTATATATTTGGCAAACACGTCAAACTTGGTAAAAAAAATCGGTTGTATCGGGTCGGGTCGGATTCCGAAGGAAGAGTATCCAAATCAATTAGTTCGCGCCATAACGTCTCTACTCATGGTTCCTATCACAATCATATTGATCCATCATCCATGACCATAAATTCATCGTTCCAAAAATCATCTAAAAATCACCCCTAAAAATCATCTAAATAACATAATCATCAAGCCCTAGAATTGTTTAATCACCCCTAAAAATCATCTAAATAACATAATCATCAAAAAAATCATCTAAGGCAGTAAATCATCACGTAAAAGCATCAAAAAAAACCATCTTAAAAATCATCTATGGCAGTAAATCATCAAGTAAAATCATTAAAAAAAAAAAACCAAAAAACTAACCTTGATGATGTCGCTGCTGTGTTGCTGCTGCCTGGCCGGATTCCGGTCAGTTTCTGGCCGGAATTTTGACTGTCACTGGCTGCTGTTGCTGCTGGCTTGGTGATGAAGTCGCTGGGCAGGATGTCGTGGAACAGAAACAGAAGGGCGGGAGGATATTGAAGGGGGTTTTGGGCAAATTGTTAATGTTTATTGTTGGGTATTAGGTAATTGACTAATGGACTATTGGGCTTTTGTTTATTGTTGGGTATTGGATAATGGATATGGACTAATGGACTAATGGGTTAAGCTTTGGTTTGGGTTTAAGTAGTATAATGGTAGTTTTTTTTTATAAAAAATCAGACTTTACTAAAAAAAATTATAATATAAATCCATAATATTTTTTTACCCAAGGGGTGCGGATGAAAAATTACAAGGGGTGCGACCGAAAAATTCCACGGGGTGCGGATGAAAAATTCCACGGGGTGCGGACGAAAAATTCCAAGGGGTGCGGACGGGATTTTCTTCCGAAAATTACACTAAATTTTTTTTTCTCGGGGGTGCGCCCGCCCACCTTGGCTTGGTGGTGGGTCCGCCCCTGCACCATATGAACACGCGTGTTTCAACGTATTCAACTTAAAATATTGCGGTTACAAAAGAAACGGAATCGAATTGAACTTTAGTGGATTCGTTTAGTAAGAGTTCCACCAAACCACTAAACCACCATTACCTTTGCATCAAGACTTAGCGACCTCAAAACATAAAATAACTCGAATTTATACCGTTGAATGAAAACGTATTATATTTAACCTAACTTGTTTATGTCAAAAACGTAGACCAACCGAAAACGTATGCAAAAATAAGCATGAAAACCTATTATATTTGACCAAACTCGTTTCCGAATAAAATTTTCATTGAAACATTGATTTATATTGACACCTACATAAAAAATAATCACGTAAAATTTTTTTATTTTAATTTTAAGCTAAAGAATGAAAATACGGGAGTTCAATTAAAAGTTAAAACCCAAGGTGGTGGGAATGACTACTTATAAAGGTTTTATAAAGTTTTCAAAAGTTTAGGGGATGTTTTTAGACGATTTAGAAGTTTAGGGTTTCTTTTCTGTTCTTTGTCTTTATGTGGTATTGAATTTAGAAGTTAAAACCCAAGGTGGTGGGAATGGCTACTAATTTAGTCGTGTTATGTGGTCCTAGATTTTTTTTTTTTCATCTAAAATACCCGACGTTTGTTTGTTTTTTTTTTATCGGACGTATATGGTATCGATCAATGTCATGTGGTAACATGCTTTTTATGTTATATATTTAGGGTTGTCCAAAAAGCTCGTAGCTCGTAGCTCGGAGCTTGCTCGAAGCTCGTTTGGATTTAGCTTAGAAAAAAACTCGCTTGATATGGCTCGGTTTGAAAGTGAGCCGAGCCAGCTTGGCTCACTTAAAAAGTGAACCAACTCGGCTTGGCTCATAACGAGCCGAATTGGCTCGGTTTGGCTCGCTTGGTAGCTCAGCTCGGCTAGTTCGGATTATTTTCTTTATAATATATTATTTTTATATACATTATAATATATTACAAAAAACTTGTTATTATTTATATGTATTTAGGCTTGTAATTTGATATTCATGGCATATTTGAATCTTAATTAGCTTGCTAATGAACTAATATTGTATTTCATTGAAATTTAAAACTTATTTTCCGTTGTTGAACATGATTTTGGCTTGTAATGTATTAGGATAAACTTATTTTGAATATGTTTTTTTGAAGTATTGAATCATATTTTAGGCTACTTAATTTTAAGAGCTATATAGTATATTCTTCTTACACTTAGGGGATTCGAACTAGTCCTTTCTTCCGGTGAAAAAGACTTAGACGGGTGTGTGGCATAACATCGTGTCTGTCCTTAGCAAACCTTTTTTTGGTAATCGTTGCATTAGCAGCCTGTTTAAAGGAGTTGTGGGAAATGGCGAACGTATTCTTTTCTGGCTCGACCCTTGGATCAGCGATGTTCCTCTTTATGAGCTTTTCCCGAACTTGTTTTCTTTAGAGGTTGTGAAAACTTGTGTGGTTAAGGACCGGGAGTTTGGAGAGTGGTTATGGAAACATGATCCGGAGCCGAGCATTGAGTTGATGGAGCTTTCTTCTCTTTCTGCGGCTTTGTCCTCCGTCTCGTTGGGGACTTCGGGTGATGGGTGGAAGTGGTTAGGGGATCAATCGGGGACGTTTTCCGTCGGTTCGGTTAGGAAGGTTCTATTGGGCCCGGTTGTCAACAACGGTAGATTTATTTTGGATTGGTGTAAATGGACGCCAAGCAAATGCAATCTTTTCGTTTGAAGAGCCGAAATGGACAGGATTCCTACCTCGAATGCGCTTGCTAAAAGAGGAGTTGTGGTGGGGGACGGGTTGTGTCCGTTTTGTTGGGACGGTAGCGAGACGGTGGAGCACCTCTTCACTTCTTGCTTCTTCTCTGTTGTGTTTTGGCAAAAGATTAGTCGGTGGTACCGTATTCCTCTGATTTTCGCCTTTTCTTTTAGAGACTTGCTGGAGATACACAAATCGGGATTCATCGGTGCTGGGAATAGGTCGGCTATACAAGGTATCATTATTGCTTCCTGTTGGAGTTTATGGCAGGCTCGGAATAAGGCCATTTTTTCGGAGGTGGAGGCTAAGGTGGATAAGGTTTTTAGTGAAGTTAAATCGTTGGGTTATTTATGGTTTAAGCATAGATCTAGAAACAATCATATCTCATGGTTGGATTGGTGTAATTCTAATTTGAAGTAAGGTGTTGGTTGTCCCCGCTCGGTTTTCGGGCTCGGGGTGTTTTTAATGAAGTTTACGTTTCAAAAAAAAATATATATTATATTTTTCTTTTTAAAAAAGTGACACCTATAATAAGAGTTTTTTCCATTATAGTGTGGGTGGAAAAAGTATTTATTATAATAGTGTTGCTACAAAATTATTTATCAAAATGGTGTTTTTGAGTATTGATTTGTTTCTCACTCCTATTTTCATTGGACAACTTCAATTCATTAAAAATATTTATGGATTGAATCATGTATATGCATGTAATCTCTAACCTAAATATTTCTTAATCTTAAAATAACTCTCTTTTTTATAGATCGATCTACGTTTGAAAAAAAAAAAAAAATTTTGAACAGCAAACAACTTTTATTCATCACCAACTTTACATTTAAATGTTTACAAGATTTTAAACACAAATCTAAAATTTCAATTACATTTTAAAAATCATTCAAACTTATATACAGTCACTTTATATTCCCTTAACTTTACAAAAAAAAAAAAATAATAATAATAATAGAAACTTGTTTTACAAATCTGTGTACACATAAAAATTCCTAGTTATTCTAAAATTTTGTATCGTTCTAAAAAAATTTCAATTAACATGGGATTCTATAATTATATTTATACCCTCTTAAAGTTGTATTAAATAAAAAAATATGTTATTTTATTTATTTTATTAACCAATGATGCAAGGATTAAATTTGAACCCACTAGTTAACTCTTTCATTGTAGTTAAATCCACAAACTTTGTTTTTATTAGCAAAAATAAAGAAAAGCTTCTACTGGAAAAGTGTTTATTTTTTAATTAGCAGTTAAATCGTATATTTTATTTATCTACTTTGAAAAGTGTTTATATTTTAATTGCCAGTTAAATTGTATATTACATAACCATACATATTCAAAGAAGGTGTACACTGACTATTTCCTATTGGTTTACATGGTCAATGAAGCCAATCAGGGTTGGCCATGTGGATTCAACTAATTTTTTTTATTTTTTTATTTTACAATGCTTTTTGTGTATAAAAAATCAGTTAAGTGATAGAGTTGATACTCCCTCCGTCCCATTAAAAGTGTCATATTTTGAATTTTTAAAGTCTTTATTTATAAACTTTGACCTAAAATAATTTTGTTTGTGTTAGATAATACTTGATGACAGTTATATGATTTGAGTGTGTTTTACAAGTGTTTTTATCGGGTTAATTTTCATCAAGTTTTATATAATACAAAAATACAATTAAAGTCAAAGTTTATAAATAAAGACTTTGAAAATTCAAAATATGACACTTTTAATGGGACGGAGGTAGTAAAACACAGGTCAATTGGTAAATGCATGTACACGGCTTCAAAGCCTGGGATTAACATTTTAGTTTTCTTTTTACCGTATTTATTTAATTCTCAATTTTCTTATGTATAACCAATATATTATACATAAATATATATAACTTCTATTTATTTATATTATGAAATTAAAATAAATTTATCAACTTAGCCTCTGTTATCTTTTTTTTTTTTAATTTTCTATGTTTTTATCTATAAATAAAATTAAGATTTTAAAACTAATAAAAAACTATAGTAAAATACGTATCGCTATCCTTTTAAGACGTGCATATTTTTATCTATGTTTCGATAAAAGTTTTATACAAAATCAAATGGGTCGAATACAAAGAATTTTTTATCTTTACTGTGACGAACTGAGCAAGTAACGTTGGAACAACAACGGTACCCGTACAAGTATTCATTTAAAGAGTATAAAATAATTATTATTTTTTTGTTCCTACTAAAAAAAATAGATACCAGGTTATTTTGTGCTCTCACCGTCTCTATGTAATTAATGGTAAATAAAAATAAAATTCTATATAGTTTTTCTGTTTATCATAATGTACTGTATTATAATAAACTGCACACATCACCTTCTTACCAGACACCCGTCGCGTAGCACGGGTACTCACCTAGTTTTATTTATTTAGCTTCTACTAGAACAGTTCTCATCTTTTATCTACAACTTAAATCATATAACAAGTTAAATTGTATATTTTTTATTTGTTTATTTATTCTACAACTTAAATCATATAACAAGTTAAATTGTATATTTTTTATTTGTTTATTTATATTGACTGTCAAATATTTTTACATGATTTATCTATATATTATGTTTTAACTTTTAAACCAATATATTAAGATTCAAATAATATGGTTCCTTCTCAATGTGTTAAAGATATCTTTTAACTAATGCTGCGGTTGGCTTGGCACAAAACTTCTCAATGTGTTAAAGATATCTTTTTAACTAATGCTGCTGCGGTTGGCTTGGAAAAAAAAAATTATATTGAGTCAACCAAGTAAAATAAAACATTATCATAGTTTTGCAAAAAAATGATGGCACGATTACAATTTTTAACTGGGGGCAAAATCATAATTTTGAAAGGGGAGCAAAATCATATATTAAACTGATGGTAAAATCGTAATTTTTAGCTAGGGGCAACACCATAATTTATTTTGAACTTGGGGCAAAATCAAATTTTACTTTGAATTGAGGGAGAAATCATAATTTTAAACTGGGGCGAAATCGTAATTTGACAGAACCAATGGGGAAGTGTCAGACAGCCGCCTGACACTATTCCCCGTCTTCCTTTTGTATGCTACCTGGCCAATGTGTTAAAATCCAGTTTTTATACCGTACCGGATTTGACTCAGAAATGGTTTAACCAGGTGTATCAGACGGTTCAACCGGGTGTATCGGGAGGTTTAGTCGGTTCTACCGGTACAATTGGCCAATTTGAATCGGTTTTTAAAACATTGCCTGGCACTATTCCCCATCTTTCTTTATAAATAGAGTAAATTACGATTTTGGCCCCAGTGGTATATCACGTTTACCCTATTACCCTAAAAAGGAATCTTTTGACATCTGTACCCCAACATTATTTTATCTAACTGTTTTGGCCCTTGCCACTAACCCCATCTATTTATTTGGTTAAAAACTAGTTATGTGCCCCTCACATGAAGGGCATTTATATCAATTCACCCATCTTGCTATAATAAACAGAAAAACCCTTCTGTGATCCATGTTCATCTTTTTCATTTCAAAATTAAAGGCTTGCAAACCCATCTGTGATCCATGTTCATCTGAACTGATCTGTGATTTATCTGAACCAAACAATAGTTACTTTTCCAAATGGATCAATATAGAGCAAACAACTACATCTTCTAAATCTTCATATCATAAAGCTTAAAAACAGGTGGTCCACATTTACAGGAAACTCTCCGTACATAAGAACAAAGGAATCAACATTTCAAAGTCAATATTCAATATTGTGTTGTTCTCTAGATTGAAAGACGATAGAGAACGGTGTTCTATATACACCACCAACCTGAACCACCAACCTGAATCATCCAAATATACAGTGAAACATACATTCAACATCCAAGTTCAAAACCCTAGCCACACTTAAAGTATAAAACTCCACTATTGAGTTGAAAAACTCAAGAAAATAGAGTAATCCATAACTAAAACTAACATGAAGCTCTCAATTCTAGCGAAAAGGAAAAGATTATATCTACAATACTTGCACTTTCAGCAATCAATTTTATCAGAAAGATAATACTTTTCGATAGTTTTGAAGCAATTCATCGCAAATGGCGAAAAACCCCAATTAAAACAACTTATAAATCAAGCTTCATCCTTTCTATATCACATTGGAAATCAAAAGCAATATTTGTAATAGATTCCTCTAATTTATTTATTCATAATGTTGAATTATGCAACTCACGATCTCAGTGACTTGCAAGCCTTTAATTCTTCTGAAATGAAGAAGATGAACATGGATCACAAATGGTTTTTTTGTTAAATGGTTTATTATAATAGGGTGGGTGAATTGAAAAAAATGCCTCTCATGTGAGGGACACATGCCTAGTTTTTAACCAAATAAATGGATGTGATTAGTGACAAGGGCCAAAACATTTAGATAAAATAACCTTGGGGGTATAGATGTTAAAAAAAAAAATTAGGCTAATAGGGTAAAAGTGACAAAACCATAAGGACCAAAATCGTAATTTACTCTTATAAATATAATATAAATGACTGGAAATTAATAAATATATTTAATTGAATAAAAGAGAATAAAAAGTCAACAAAACTAAATCTATAATATAGCAAGTAACATGTTTCTTTTAGCATTTAGGAAAAAAACAAAAACAAAAGGCGTTTAGGAAAAAAAAAAAAAAAAAAAACAAAAACAAAAGAAGTGGCATCGACTTGGCCCTTCATACCAAGATGCCCTTCAAAACTTCATAATCTTGTTGGCATCCTTCAATTATATTAATTTGTTACACTTTCTTTTAGCGTTTAGGAAAAAAAAAACAAAAGGCGTTTAGGAAAAAAACAAAAACAAAAGAAGTGGCATCGACTTGGCCCTTCATACCAAGATGCCCTTCAAAACTTCATAATCTTGTTGGCATCCTTCAATTATATTAATTTTTTACACTTTCTTTTAGTGTTTAGGAAAAAAAAAAAAAAAACCAAAAAAAAAAAAAAAAAAAAAAAACAAAACAAAAAACAAAAGAAAAAACAAAAGGCATTTAGGAAAAAAAAAACAAAAACAAAAGAAGTGGCATCGACTTGGCCCTTCATACCAAGATGCCCTTCAAAACTTCATAATCTTGTTGGCATCCTTCAATTTTATTAATTTTTTACACTTATTTCATAATCTGCTATTACATTTTCAAATATAAAATATGTTTGTTTAGTTATTTTATGTTTTATAATTTAATGTAATCAGATTGATTTGGTGACCAAAGTAAATTATGATACACAATAAGCAAGTTAGGAGGTGTGAGAGCGCACACTTATTTGAGTGGTTACAATTCTAAGTGTTCGGGTAGAGCGCACGCATATGCAATAGTTGATCCATGATAAACAATATGTGTAATTATCTAGATGGTCTCCAAAACAGATAACACGTATGGGAGCCACTAACCATTCGGAATAAGCATAAATCATGATAATCAATATCATGATACATATAACAAGGAACACAAATACCCAAACCAACATTTGTATAAACCATAGAACAAAGATATTAAGTATATTACAACACACAAAATTCAACACTAACACTAAGAAGATTATCAACACAATAGTTTTCGCATAGACAAGAAGAAGAATACGCTACATGAACATATTCAAGGTGTATTCTTAACAAACCCTAATCGCCTCAAAGTTAGAGAGAGAAACAACTGAACAAATATCTAGTGAATGAGCAAAGAGACTCATCACGAGCCTTTATATAGCCCGGGTTAAACCCATTTTCAATAACCCTGCTTCATGGTCAGTTGCTTTTAAACTGAACGCGCCTCAATATGATGAGGCGGATAGATTTTATCAACTTACCGCTATGGATGATTTACTGTTGGACCATTTCTACGATGGGATCATAGCTTATAATCCTGTGACACACGAACATTCTGAACTTTTGGACTTCATTGATTCTTCTCGCATGGTTTGCATGACTATGTACATTGAAAGTCTTGAATTGTTAAATATTGGGACTATATGTTAGATATTGGGAGTGACTTTTCTTAATGAAAATTGAGGATCTACATGCAAATTATATTATCATGTTTATCTTTGTTGAAATTGTCAAGTGAAGAAAGTTATGCTTTCCCGTCACCTAAGTACATTATTTTTCTCCATTGTATGTTTTTTTTAAATTTTTAATCATTTATTGGGGTTTATATGGGTTACTTTTCTTATACTGCTTGTTAGTTATTTTAGGATTGTTGTAGATTAATCGGTTTAATTCTTTGCCTATCCCTCATGAGATTTTGGGAGCTCTTAGGGGCATTGATCTTGATTTTTATCTCTAGAGATCCATTGAAAAATCAATTATATTTTCTAATTATATTTTTAAGCTATAACCAAGTTTTCAAAAAATCAGTTATATTTTCTAATTATAGTTATAAGCTATATAACCAAGTTTTCATAGCATTAACGTTTTGAGGATTTAGACAACGAAATATCATATCATCAACTTTGACATCCCAATGTGACTGTTTTGACACGCCTGCACTCCAAATTTTTTTTTTTTTTTGGTCCACCACTACATAGTTACAAAGTTCGTCATGCTCAACTAAGGCCAAGAATGGTTGTACGTATATCTATTCATCATGGTATAAAAATAGAGCGTCGATTTTATACAAAGAATTAGTCAACACTGATTAGCTCGTTCATTTGTTGAACAAATTAAGGGTGTAAATAAGGGTGTAAATGAGTCGTCAAACTCTGCACTTGTCAACCTATGATGCACTGGGACGAGTACGGGAACGGGGTACAGGTACGGGAACGGGAAACGGCAAAACCAAAAAATTCAAGAAGTGGGGAAGGGACGGGTACGGGAATAAAAACATATAAAAAATAAATATATATTAAAGATAATGTAACGTAAAACCCCAAAATAGTTATATATTGATGTAAAGTTCAAAAATCACATATCTTCCTAATCTAATCAAACGTTAACAAGCAAATCGCTTTCAAGTTCCGGTTCATCTAATGAAAGATCAGCAAACTCCAAAAATCCTACATCTTACATCGAGTCAAAAGCATCTCCACCCACATCCCACATATTTACACCATCATTGGGGGCCTTAGACAAAAGCCGAAGATTGTTGTGGATGTAAACCAAGTCTTGTGCATGACTTGTAGTCAATCTGTTCCTCCTAAGCGAGTGGATAAATGCATAGGTGCTCCAATTTCGCTCAGCGCATGAAGATGAACTAGGTTGTCCAAGTAAGTTAAAAGCTAAAGTTTGGAGAAGAGGGGTTTGACCACCAAAGTTAGCCCACCATGACTTAGGTTCCATAGTATCCATCTTTGTAATACATGTTAAATCTTCAAAAGGACCAGCCTTCATTGAAAACACAACATACTCCTCCAAGACTCTATCATGCTCATCATCATTAGGAAACAATCTCCTAAAACAAGTCTTCCTCTCTTGTGAAATTTCTCCATCCCTATGAGGAGGGAGTCTTTTACTATCCTCAAGTAACCATGCGTCACTATAATATCTACAACATTTAAAAGTAAAAATATAAATAGATAATAGAAACCAAGCATGTAATTTTAAATCATATACCTTGGATTTAAAAAGTGTGCTAAACAATGTAGAGGAGTGTTATTCTTCGTCCACCGAGCCACTAAAACTTGATGCACAACATCATAAAAGATACTACGAGCAGATAAGGGAAGTTTTCCTTTCTTGTAGATCTCGGCCTTCACCTTCTCAATCATTGAATCCCACATCTCATACACCAAATGTAGACATGGTTTGTCGGTGTCACAAACTCTAATTGTGACAACCCGTATCTCAGTAGCTTGTCTGTGTGTTTTGGTTTAGCTTGCATAGTTGATGTGGTGTTTCGATGTAATACATGTATGTTGAATAAATTGTTTGATTAAATGCGAATGATGACGAGTTTGTGTTTTCATGAATGTTATGAGTTTATATTTGTGTGTGTGCTAAATTGGATCGCACAATCCTCGAAACCTGAGGGCTTCTTCGAGCCCAAACGTCCCTAAACCCAAACCAAGCCCAAACCGACCCCTTATGACATGCGCATATGCATATAGGGGTGCATATCATTCTTTTCCCAAACTTTAGCAAACCCTACTCTCCTCTCTCTCCCTCAAGATCGACGGCAGCCCTTCTGTTTGATCGAAGCATTCCCTCGGCCCTAGCATCTTCCTCGACACCTTGTAATCCGGTTAGTGTTCATACTCATATTGTTTTGATGACCATTCTCTGCCATGTGTAATGTTGATGATTACAAATCACCATGCTTAAATGTTTATTGTTAAACTAGGGTTCTTGTGTGTTGAGATTGATAAGTCTAGCATGATTAAGTTTAGTGATAGTAGAACATCGATAATTGATAAACTGATGATTGAGTTCTATGATTTCTATGTGATTTGATCCGAATGGAATGTTGTTTTGTACGATGATGGTGATGATGATTACTTGATTAAAAGTGTTATTGTGATTTTAGTCATAAATGGAATGATTAGGGTTGGAATAAATTAGGAATTGTAACTGTTTGATCTATGATTGGGGGAATGGGTTCATGCTTACGAAAATCATGGGGGACTGGTTGACTAGTCCGATCGCACAAGGGAACCCCAATCGTACAAGGGATCCCAGTCGCAAAAGTCAGCGGCGATCGCACAAGTTTTGCTGGACTGTTGGGCTTTGCTCATTAATAAGTCCAGTGGGCCGGGTATGAATCGCACAAGTTTTGCGATTGGGAAGGAGGCCGCCTAATCTGTTGCCGGGTCAGTCTTGTTGGGCCAGCCCACACATGGATCGCACAAGAATCCCAATCGCACAACAGTTGTCAGTCGCACAAGAGTTTGGGCCTAACGGCCAGTCGCACAAGTATAGTGGGCTTGGATGGTCTTGGGCTGTGTACCAAGGTTGATCGCACAAGACCAAGCCAGTCGCACAAGTCTTTTTGGGCCTTATGTAGTACGAGTCTGATGTGCTTATGTGGGCCGTATGGTGTTGGGCCAAGATTATATGTTTTCTGTTTATGTACAAGTGAACGGAACGTGAATAATGTGTACTGAATGCAAATACCAGACTATGTGTATAGATAAGTAGCTTGCATACGAACTGATTAGATATGTACAAATGTTATAGGCTTTGATTAACTTGAACGTGTAATTGTCTTGCCGAGCAAATCTAAGGTGAGTTCACTGCTCTTTTTCCAAGAATGCGTCCCGGTGAGGGACATCTGGTAAACGTTCCGGGGAGGAATGTCGGGTTATTGGGATGTTGGTTATTACACTCATTTCTATCATTAAGTCCCATCATATACTGATTGGTTGCCGGGGAGGCAACATGGTTATTAGTTGATAGCGCTATTAGGTTTGGCACCCTCACATCGTACCGGGGAGGACGGTCGTGAACTAATCACCTTAACCACTTGACCATTGTATGATAGAGCATTGGGGTTGGGCAAATAATCTAGAGCCATCCGCGGTAATCGAGTTAATAACAATATCAAATCTCTGAACTATTTTATACTCATATTTGGTAACTAAAACGTGCTAACAAACTTTGAACTCACCAGCGTCGTCTGACACACTTGTCTGCATGCTTGCAGGTCGTTAGATTCTTGATTATGGACTTGCTATCTGGGAGTGCTGGAGTGGTCATGGGTCGAGACTCTTGGATACATGTTTCGTGGTTTTGAAACACTTGTTTTGAAACAGTTGATTCACATTTTACATTATGCTTCCACTGAACGATTACTTTGGTTTTAATTTATGACTTGGTGTTATTTTATGAAATGTTTCGCTTAAATGTTTATTATAGTTCAATGTGATTGGCGGCTTTGATCCTGGTACGTCACACGTCCGGCGGTGTTTCCGCATGTGGTATTTTGGGGGTGTAACAGTTTGGTATCAGAGCCACTGGTTATAGTGAACTAGGTTTTAAAACGTTTTTATAAAACCAGACTATAACCGAACAGCTTCGAAATCGACCATGACACTCAGCTCCAGATTGCAAGGTTCATCTTTCGTTTACTTATTACCTAGTATACCTAGTATACACTTATGTATGATGTAACACCCCGTGTTTTCATAAGTCAAAGTCAATGTCAAAGTCAACGACCGATTGTACGAATTTGACTTATAGGAATTTCTTTATTTTAATTATATTATGTGGAGTAAGTGTTGTTAATTACAATAATCGACGTGTGATAATCGCTATCGAATCGACTTACGACTGTGAATTTTAGGTAGTAACAATGCGATAAAGTTAATTAATCAATAATCAAGCTATATTAATCAAATCGACATCGAACCATGATACGAACCACAACTCGACTTACGAAATATAGTTGTTGTTATACGTGTGTGTGTGCCTTATGTGTTACTTGTGCGTGTTTATTTATGTTGTATTGTGGAAATCAATCTAACTCAATCGAAACTCGAAATGCAATCGAACTCGAACTCGAATCACAACCGAACTATGATAATTAGTGGAGAAGAGACAGTGCTCGATATGAGTAGTTAGGACTGAAAGTAATTTGACTAGGAAACCCTATCGTGTCGAACCGCTCGCAATCGAAATCGAAACGCCAAAAATCGTCGCGTCAAACACTCGAACCAAGTACCATCCGGCCGGATAGCCATCCGACCGGATAGCCACCTGGTGACAGGTCAGGTGCCATCCGACCAGGATGTCATCTGACCGGATCGTTATCCGAGCGGTGTGCCATCCGATTGGACAGCCCTTTCCTCTTTTGGAATCTTATAAATACCCCTGTCATTGTCATCATTACCACTTTTGGAAATCCTCTGTCCGAACAGCTCGTGCTCCCCAACTTTTCTTCGATTTCTCTCAATCCAGGTAAGATTTCATCCTAAATCTTGTACTTTCTTGATCTACACGCACTCCTACACCTTTCTATCTTTCAACTCTAAACTTTTAACCGTGAAATCACTAGATTTCGGGTGTTCTAGGATGACATCATCATGTGTTCTTGAAGAACTTCATGTTTTGACTTCAATCCACCAAGAACAACCTAGATCTAACCGATTTCCACACAAACACACAAAGATCTTGTACAGATCTCAACATAATCGTGGTGAAAAAGGATTGAAAGATGGTTCTAACTTTCTTTCAACTCCTTTATACTCAATACACTCAAAACCGTTAGGATCGGGCTTTGTTCTAGTCTCCTACTCATTCTTAGTGTTGCACTAGTCCAAGGTCAGGATTCTACTCACGAGACCACCGATTTCGGGTTAAACAAGAACAACCGTCTTGAGCCGGTAACTGGCCGGACTAGGGTGATTCCTGGTCGGTTGGGCACTTGGGTCAAAATGAGGTTCTGTTGGTTAACGCGTTGTCAACACGTCTCGATAAAACGACAAACAAACAAAACAACCAAGTGTAAGACGAACGGGACAGCCGGAGCGGAATGCTGTCCGGATGGACTGCTGTCCGAACGGATAGTTCATCCGAACGGATTATCTTCCGAACGGATCACACCTTGGGTCCCACACCTAAGCAACCTTATCTGAAGTTTGAGTATCGAACGAATTGCTATCCAAACGGACGACCATCTGAACGGATTACTTTTCGGATCATCAGATACTAAGACTTTAAAGACTTAAACAATTTTCAACATGTTCGATAACAGGGTTGCCACCCTGATCGGATGGACATCCGATCGAGTGACTCTTCTGCTATGAACTTGTTTCCACCAAGTAACCTCTTCACTAGAGTCGCCGTCCGACCGGATTACTGTCCGACCGGATGACCATCCGAACAGATTGTCATCCGTATGAACGACCGTCCTATCGACCGACTTGAAAGATAGAGATACTTCAATGTTTTCAAAATACTACAACGAAAACTTCAAAAGTCAAGCCATCATACACAAACACATCCTTCTTATAGGAAGAAACAATCCACTCGAATAGTCACCCGACCGGACAAGCTGTCCGAACGGATGACCATTCGAACGGATTGTTATCCGCACGGATTGTTGTCCGATTGGATTACCATCCGATCGAACTACTATCCGACCCACTCACCCTTGTATCGTTTTACGCGTCACTTATCGTTATGCTACCGAATCTATTTAGGCTAACCTTACTCGCTAAGCGCTCCCTTCAATCCATCAACCGCTGTGAGTATACTCGATCCTTTTTTGCATAAGCACTTTTGGGTGTTACATACGTTACAACTATTCAAATCACATCAAACACACTACTCAATACTATTTGAACGCTAACCGTTAATGCATGTTATACGTGGCTTATGAATGCTTGTTTGTTATGTTTACACATGGAATGCTGTCTACCTGTCTTAGCAATGATAGTACTATAGTTTGGACTCAGCACCCGTTTACACGGGGGTTGTTAAGGACAATTACTTACATGGATTACGGTGGTAATCATGTATTGCGAACTGCATTTGGCAGTCAACCCGCAGTCATTGGTATCGATGGATCTATGTCGATAACTAACGTGCCTCATTTCGCTATGTGTACGTGCTGGTTATGCGTAAACGAATTCGAACTCTATATGCTAGTATCAAACTTGTATGCTCACATTTACATTATATGTATTGACTTTTATTTTAACGTATGTGACAGGTGCTTAGGATGCACTCAGGCTAGGAAGTCGAGGCTAGAATAAAGCTCTAGAGCCCAACAAATAGTTGTCTGTAGTAGTTGAATTAAGGGTCTCTAGAAGCAGATAAACAATTGCTGTCTTTAAATCTGAGTTGTCGGAACAGAAGTATTTGCCTAGATTTTTATCTGTAATAATTTGTTTACTGTTTGAGACATGGTATGGGACATGTTATTTTAAATTGAATAGTAATGATAATTGTTATGGAAACTTCTGGACAATCTGTTTTGCTCAGTGCCATGCCCCGATGTTTCCGCCATCGGTTGGGGTGTGACATATGAGGTTGCATGCGATTGCACACACTAAGCATTTCAGACTAAATTCATGTGTAATTACCTGAGTTATGTGATTGATAGAGTCACACTGTGATATCCCGTTAGATTTTCGTGGTTTATGTTTGAGGTGTTTTGTCTTGTTGCGAGAATTTGAGGAACCTTTTAGAATAAGTTAGGAGGAGCTGAGATAAACATGCAAATCGCATTGTTATTATGGTTGCACACATAATAATAATGTGGGGTGCATGTGAGTCCCAGTGAGCCTTAACGAGTATGAAAAGGGGTTTCGCTCTGTTGATTGATGTAAACTCAGTAGTTTATAGAAGTTATTGTGAGATTTGACTCCTACCTTATCTCGACCCTTAACCTTTTCCCTTTCCTCATATAGAATCATGAGCGGACGAGGCCATGGACGTGGTCACATTGCGATGACTCAGGCTGAGTTGACAAACCTTATTAACACCCGTGTGGCTGAGGCTTTGGCAGCCTACCAAGCTGGTACGATATGCGCCAAATACTCTTTATTCTTGTGTTGCGTACACAACTCTTACCATTGTGTTGTATTTCCTTTCGCCCATTAGGTCAGCAAGCGAATCAGAACCAAAACCATCCGCCTGCTTGCACTTTCAAGACGTTTATGGATTGTAAGCCACAGACATTCAGTGGGACTGAAGGGGCTGTGGGGTTACTACGCTGGTTTGAGAAGGCTGAGTCGGTGTTCGCTATGTGTAACTGTCCCGAGGGGGACCGTGTGAAGTATGCTACAGGCACTTTGGAGGATGGTGCCTTAACTTGGTGGAATGCCCAGGTGCAAATGTTGGGCATCGAAATGGCTAATGCAATGACATGGGATAACTTTAAGGAGTTGATGCAGGATGAGTACTATCCTCGTGATGAGATTTAGAAGCTCGAGAACGAGTACTACGATTTGAAGATGGAAGGGTCCGAGATCGAGGCTTACACGAAACAATCTCATGAACTAGCAAATATGTGTCTCGACCTTCGCCTCGAAGAATTGAGTTGTACATCAAAGGCCTGGCACCAGCAGTAAAGAGTTTGGTCACTGCTGCAAACCTTAACAATCTGCCCCAGATCATCCGTTTAGCACACAAGATTACTGACCAAGAGGTCGAACGTGGCTCATTGCCGCCACGTGTTTCTACTACTACCCCTGCTGCTACAGCTACCACACCTGCTAGTAATAACAAGCGAAACTGGAACGATGCTGGACAAAGCAACCAGTGCCAGTCAATCTCAGAAAAGGCCTGACAACAGCAATAACCGTAGTTTCAGTCAGTCGTCCTCAGTTAACCAAGGCCAGGGCAGCAATCAGAGTCAAGGCACCTACGTTGGTAAGAAGCCAAAGTGCAACAAGTGTGGTTATCATCATCATGGACCGTGTGTCTGGGCTTACCGTAGGTGCGAAAAGGTGGGCCATGAGGCAAAAGACTGTAGAGCCCCGTACCCAAAGCAGCAGCAGCAAAATCAGCAGCATCAGCAACAGCAAAGGCAGCAACCCCATCAGAACCAAGGTAATAGGAAGGGGTGCTTCCAGTGTGGAGATGCGGGTCACATTAAACGGGATTGCCCTCAGCTGAATCAGAACGCCAATGATAACAACAACCGTCAGAACAACAAGAGCAATGCTGGGAACAACAATAACGGCAACAATGGGGGAAATGGTGCTCGTGGAAGAGTGTTTACGATTGGTGCTGGTGATGCTAGGAATGACGTCAATGTCGTGACTGGTACGTTTTCTGTGAACAACCTCTTTGCTTCTGTATTATTTGATTCTGGTGCCGATTGGAGTTATGTGTCCCTAGAGTTCAGTCAACGATTAGGGTTAGCTCCAACACCTTTATAAGCTAAGCATGTAGTAGAATTAGCAGATGGTAAAATAATTGAAGCCTCATACTTCTTTGTGGGATGTAAACCAGATCTTGTGGGTCAAGTGTTTGATATTGACCTCCTTCCTGTTACCCTCGGTAGTTTTGATGTAGTGGTTGGTATGGATTGGTTGTCTAAGCATCAAGCTGAAATTCTCTGTAAAGAGAAAATCGTGCGCATTCCTCTCCCTAGTGGAGAATCTTTATCGGTTCAAGGGCATCGCAGTGGTGCGATGGTTGGTATCATCTCAGCTATGCAAGCGCAGAAGTGTCTACGAAAGGGGTATCCTGCTATTCTAGCACTTGTTACTGATACTTCGCCAGAAGAAAGAAAAATCAAAGACCTGCCAGTTGTTCGTTAATTTCTTGATGTATTTCCTGAGGAACTACCTGGTTTGCCTCCTCACCGTCAAGTGGAATTTCAGATTGATCTTGCACCAGGAGCTGCTCCAATTTCTCGTGCTCCTTATCGTTTAGCACCTGGGGAGTTGCAGGAGTTGTCTAATCAACTGCAAGAGTTATTGGACAAGGGCTTTATTCGACCCAGTTCTTCGCCTTGGGGAGCCCCAGTTTTGTTTGTAAAGAAGAAAGATGGGTCCTTTCGTATGTGCATTGATTAACGGGAACTCAACAAGGTGACTGTCAAGAACCGCTATCCTTTTCCACGCATCGACGACTTATTTGACCAGTTGCAAGGGTCCAGTTTTTACTCGAAGATCGACTTAAGATCGGGCTATCATCAGATGAGAGTCCGAGAGGAGGATATTCCTAAAACGACTTTTCGGATGCGGTATGGGCATTATGAGTTTTTAGTTATGCCGTTTGGGTTGACGAACGCGCCAGCGGTCTTCATGGACCTCATGAACCGTGTATGCAAACCGTATCTTGACGACTTCGTTATCGTATTTATCGACGACATTCTGATATATTCAAAGAGCAAGGAAGATCACGAGCGACACATGCGTCTTATTTTGGTACTTCTAAGGAAGGAGCAGCTCTACGCAAAAGTTTCTAAGTGTGACTTCTGGATTCGAGAGGTGCACTTCCTTGGCCACATTGTGAATGAATCAGGAATACACGTAGATCCTGCAAAGATCAATGTTATTAGAAATTGGGCGGCACCAAAGAATCCTTCGGAGGTGCGACAATTTCTTGGTCTCGCTGGGTACTATCAGAGATTTATTAAAGACTTCTCCAAGATTGCTCAACCTCTTACCTCGTTAACACAGAAGGGCGTTGTATACTCATGGGGAACGAAACAAGAAGAGGCTTTCCAGTTGTTAAAATAGAAACTCTGCAGTGCACCGATTTTGTCTCTACCTGAAGGTACCGAAGATTTTGTGGTATATTGTGATGCTTCTATTCAGGGTCTTGGTTGCGTGCTGATACAACACAACAATGTGATAGCTTATGCTTCTCGACAGTTGAAGGTTCATGAGAAGAATTACACGACTTGGAGTTGGGAGCCGTGGTATTTGCGCTCAAAATCTGGAGGCACTACTTGTATGGTACTAAGTGCACTATTTATACTGACCACAAGAGCCTTTAGCATGTCTTTGACCAGAAGGAATTGAATATGCGACAGCGTCGCTGGGTAGAACTCTTAAATGACTACGATTGTGCAATCAAGTATCATCCGGGTAAGGCTAACGTTGTAGCTGATGCTCTCAGTCGAAAGGAATCGAAACCCAAACGTGTTCGCGCTTTGCAGCTCACCATTCATTCTAACCTACCTGACCAGATCCGTTCTGCACAAACCCAAGCATTGAAAGAGGAAAACATTGAAGCAGAGTACTTAAGGGGAATGGAAAAACGACTTTTAGAGAGATCGAATGGTATCCTCTACTTCATGGAGCGTGCGTGGATTCCTTTGTTCAGTAACCTTAGAGAGCTTGTGATGGACGAAGCACACAAGTCTCGATACTCTGTTCACCCAGGTTCGGATAAGATGTATCAGGATCTCAAAGTCATGTATTGGTAGCCGAAGATGAAAGCTCATGTCGCGACTTATGTGAGTAAGTGTTTTACCTGCTCGAAAGTCAAGGTAGAATATCAGAAACCCTCAGGCTTACTTCAGCAACCAGAGATACCCATGTGGAAATGGGAGCAAATTGCCATGGATTTTGTCATTGGGCTACCTAGAACTCAATACGGGAACGATACCATTTGGGTGATCGTTGATCGTCTCACGAAGTCAGCGCATTTTCTTGCAATCAAGGAAACGGATAAGTTCTCATAGTTAGCTGTTGTTTACCTCAAGGAGGTGGTTTCTAGACATGGGGTGCCGACCTCTATTATCTCTGATCGTGACCCGCGTTTTATTTCAGATTTATAGCAGTCGATGTATAAATCGTTCAGCTCACGTCTCGACATGAGTACTGCCTATCACCCACAGACGGATGGTCAAAGTGAACGAACCATCCAGACACTTAAAGACATGCTGCGAGCATGCGTGATTGATTTTGGCAAGGGTTGGGAGAAACACTTGCCGTTGATAGTGTTCTCCTATACCATACCAGTATCCAGGCAGCTCCGTTTGAAGCCTTGTACGGACGGAAATGTCGTTCTCTTCTTTGTTGGGCTGAGGTGGGTGACAGCCAGATCACAGGTCCAGAACTCGTACTTGAAACTTCAGAAAAGATTGTCCAAATTAGGAATCATATGGCGGCAGCGAGTGACCATCAGAAAAGCTACGCTGATAAGCGTAGGAAACCCCTGGAGTTCGCTATAGGCGATCATGTTATGTTGAAAGTCTTACCCTGGAAGGGTGTGGCTTGGGAAGCGCGAAAAGCTTAAGCCTCGTTATGTAGGGCCTTTCAAAATTCTGGAATGGATTGGTAAAGTGGCCTACAAACTCGAGTTACCTACCGAGCTGGGTAACGTTCATGATGTTTTCCACGTGTCGCAGTTAAATAAGTGTTTGTCTGATGAAACACCTGTGGTACCATTTCAAGAGCTAAAGATTGACGACAAGTTGCAGTTTGTCGAAGAACCAATAGAAATTATGGACCAGGAGGTCAAGGTCCGTAAGCATAGTCGAATTTTGATCGTGAAGGTTCGTTGGAACTCAAAACGTGGACCGGAGTTTACCTGGGAACGCGAGGATCAGATGAAGCTCAAGTACCCTCACTTATTCCCAACTGACAAATCTAAATCTGATGCAACTAGTGAACTTCGGGATGAAATTCCCATTCAAGTTGGGGATGATGTGGCACCTGGGGAAAATCCACAGTCATCCTGACCTGACACTGTATTGCTTTGGATAACTTATCAAATTTCGGGACGAAATTTCTTTTAAGTTGGGGATGATGTGACAACCCGTATCTCAGTAGCTTGTTTATGTGTTTTGGTTTAGCTTGCATAGTTGATGTGGTGTTTCGATGTAATACATGTATGTTGAATAAATTGTTTGATTAAATGCGAATGATGACGAGTTTGTGTTTTCATGAATGTTATGAGTTTATATTTGTGTGTGTGCTAAATTGGATCGCACAATCCTCGAAACCATGAGGGCTTCTTCGAGCCCAAACGTCCCTAAACCCAAACCGAGCCCAAACCGACCCCTTATAACATGCGTATATGCATATAGGGGTGCATATCATTCTTTTTCCAAACTTTAGCCAACCCTACTCTCCTCTCTCTCCCTCAAGATCGACGGCAGCCATTCTGTTTGATCGAAGCATTCCCTCGGCCCTAGCATCTTCCTCGACACCTTGTAATCCGGTTAGTGTTCATACTCATATTGTTTTGATAACCATTCTCTGCCATGTGTAATGTTGATGATTAGAATACACCATGCTTAAATGTTTATTGTTAAACTAGGGTTCTTGTGTGTTGAGATTGATAAGTCTAGCATGATTAAGTTTAGTGATAGTTGAACATTGATAATTGATAAACTGATGATTGAGTTCTATGATTTCTATGTGATTTGATCCGAATGGAATGTTGTTTTGTACGATGATGGTGATGATGATTACTTGATTAAAAGTGTTATTGTGATTTTAGTCATAAATGGAATGATTAGGGTTGGAATAAATTAGGAATTGTAATTGTTTGATCTATGATTGGGGGAATGGGTTCATGCTTACGAAAATCATGGGGGACTGGTTGACTAGTCCGATCGCACAAGGGAACCCCAATCGTACAAGGGATCCCAGTCGCACAAGTCAGCGGGGATCGCACAAGTTTTGCTGGACTGTTGGGCTTTGCTCGTTAATAAGTCCAGTGGGCCGGGTATGAATCTCACAAGTTGTGCGATTGGGCAGGAGGCCGCCTAATCTGTTGCCGGGTCAGTCTTGTTGGGCCAGCCCATACATGGATCGCACAAGAATCCCAATCGCACAACAGTTATCAGTCGCACAAGAGTTTGGGCCTAACGGCCAGTCGCACAAGTATAGTGGGCTTGGATGGTCTTGGGCCGTGTACCAAGGTTGATCGCACAAGACCAAGCCAGTCGCACGAGTCTTTTTGGGCCTTATGTAGTACGAGTCTGATGTGCTTATGTGGGCCGTATGGTGTTGGGCCAAGATTATATGTTATCTGTTTATGTACAAGTAAACGGAACGTGAATAATGTGTACTGAATGCAAATACCAGACTATGTGTATAGATAAGTAGCTTGCATACGAACTGATTGGATATGTACAAATGTTATAGGCTTTGATTAACTTGAACGTGTAATTGTCTTGCTGAGCAAATCTAAGGTGAGTTCACTGCTCTTTTTCCAAGCATGCGTCCCGGGGAGGGACATCTGGTAAACGTTCCGGGGAGGAATGTCGGGTTATTGGGATGTTGGTTATTACACTCATTTCTATCTTTCAGTCCCATCATATACCGATTGGTTGCCGGGGAGGCAACGGGGTTATTAGTTTATAGCGCTATTAAGTTTGGCACCCTCACACCGTACCGGGGAGGACGGTCGTGAACTAATTACCTTAACCACTTGACCAATGTATGATAGTGCATTGGGGTTGGGCAAATAATCTAGATCCATCCGTGGTAATCGAGTTAATAACAACATCAAATCTCTGAACTATTTTATACTCATATCTGGTAACTAAAACGTGCTAACAAACTTTGAACTCACCAGCGTCGTCTGACACATTTGTCTGCATGCTTGCAGGTCGTTAGATTCTTGATTATGGACTTGCTATCTGGGAGTGCTGGAGTGGTCATGGGTCGAGACTCTTGGATACATGTTTCGTGGTTTTGAACAATTGTTTTGAAACAATTGATTCCCATTTTACATTATGCTTCCGCTGAACGATTACTTTGGTTTTAACTTATGACTTGGTGTTATTTTATGAAATGTTTCGCTTAAATGTTTATTATAGTTCAATGTGATTGGTGGCTTGGATCTTGGTACGTCACACGTCCCGCGGTGTTTCCGCATGTGGTATTTTGGGGGTGTGACACTAATCATATCATATATCGGTTCAGTAAAACTAAGAATGTATGATACTTTATCCCACCAATCGTCATCCAAAATCTTCTATTTAACAGAGTTAGCTTTCACCGTGTCATCCTCTCTATAAGAAGCCCATTCATTACTTATGACTATAGCTTGTAGACCCCGTTTGACAAGTTTGAATCTCTTAAGCATCACAACAATTGAAGCAAAACGAGTATCAGCAACCGAAAGCAATCTAAGAGGAGTAAACTTGCTTAAAATGGAGAGTCTCATGTTATGGTTCACGATAAAGCTTTTTATTGCAACCGCATCCATGTGAACTTCTGTTATCCATTTGCATTCATCATATGTTGTTTGATTGGTTCCCATATTCCTTGGTGAACATATATTCTTCAATGCAAGATTAAGCGTATGTACCACGCATGGTGTCCAGTAGATGCGAGTAAACTCACTCGTGACAATCTCTCCAGCCGCCTTACAAGTTGATGCATTGTCAGTGATGATTTGCACAACATTTTCATGACCAATCTCGTTGATAACTTCTTTCATCAGATTAGCAATAAAAAACTTATCTTTGAATTCTCCAAAACAATTAACCGCCTTTAGAAATAAAGGACCATTACTTGAGGTAGCCATGAAGTTGATTAAAGGCTTTCTTGTAGGATCTGTCCAACCATCACTGACAATAGACACACCTTTCTCGTTCCATGATAACCTAATCGGTTCCAATAACTTGTGCACATTCTCCTTTTCCTTTTGTAGCATGGTTGTTCTAAGCCTATTATAGTTAGGAGGTACATACCCTTCAATTTTGTTCTCTGCAGCAAACTGAAAAGCCCTATGGTAGTGCGGGTTTCTTGCAAGATTGAAAGGTAAACCTCCAGTATAGAACATCCTTGCTATCTCCTCATCAAGTTGGTCCCTTATTTCCACACCAAAAGCTTTTTGAATAGGATTTTAAGCGGGTTTTCTCCTCTTTAAGGGATTGCCAGCTTCACATGGCAACCCGACTTCTTTCGCTTTTGAATTGTTTTTTTCTCTTCATATGCATCTTCTAACTTTTTCATTGCAACTTTATCACTCTGTGTTGCTTTCTTGCAGATAGCAATCCCACTACCTTTTATACAAATCAACAATAATCAACTAATCACTAATCAGTAGATAATCAACAACAAACTAGTAAACAACAACCAAAATCATACCTTTTATACCGAGCAAGTGTGCTCTAACTCTTGAATACGATCCTTGTTGATTTTCACCACAAACTTTGCACTTGAATTTCCAAGTTCCTCCCGAACCTTGCTTTTCTAGTTTTTCCACATAATCCCACAATGGAGGTTCATCTATAGATGATGATGATCCTTGTGTTTCTTCATTAGAAGCCATAATTTCGGAGTTTGAATAGGAAAAGAGAAGAAGAAGAAGAAGAAGAAGAAGAAGAGGATCGTCAGAGGGAGTGTAGGGTTTTAAACTTGATCGTCGCTTGGTATAACTGAATAGGAGGGGGCGCTATTTTAGAATAGGATTAAAAAATATTTTTTTTAAACCAAAAAAAAATAAACGGAAACTTGACGGAAACGTTTCCTGCACGTCCCCAAACCCCGTCCCCTTCTGTAGCACGTTTCCACGCCTTACCCAACATGCCGGGGACATTTCCCGGCCGTCCCCGTGCCGTTTCCGTCCCCTAGCAGTCCCCGGGACGGGAGACGGCACCTCAATGGCGTTTCCGTGCTTCTGAGTTGTAAACTACAAACCGGCTCTCTAAAATCTCAAACCAAGTCAAATTTAAAAGAACTTGAGGCTTAATTATTTTTGGAACGACAAGTTTGTTGTATTAGGCTACCGCACTCCCCATTATTTTTGAAACGACGAATTTCTTGTATTAGGCTACCACACTCCTCAAATTGGAGAGTCTCGTTGACCCACTCCGACCAGACTATGTTGTCTTAACCGGGTCCACGCTGGCTTCAAAGTTTGGCTTGGACGTTGCGTGGGGAAACAAACTGCCGAATGCCACTTGAAAGCCGTTGTGCCACCACAAGAGCAGAATTCTTTAACGTAACACACGGTGGGATGAAAACCCGAGTGGGCTCAAGATAGAGTCTAAGATCTAGGGTTGTGCAACGGTTCAAAACTGGAATGAACCGAACCGAATCGGAACCGTTTAATGTTAAATATAAAAACTAGAACCGAAGCGTATTTTAACAGTTCCGGTTTTGTTCGGAACTGGGTCAAACGGTTCTCGTCAGAACCGGTGGTGAACAAAATCTTAAAATTAACAATTCAAGGCATATTAATTTACTAACAAATATACTAATAACTAGGTTATAACCCGTGTATTACACGGGTCGAATAAATGAATTTTATATACTAAATAATAAAACAATATATCTTTAACAACCTTTTTTATTACACGAGTTGAATAAATATAATTTTATATATTAAAGAGTTAATTGCCAAAATCGTTCCTGAGGTTTGGGCAAGTTTGCCATTTTCGTCCAAAAATGACACTTTTGTACCAAATTGCTCCCAACTTTTGTAACTTTTTGCCATTTTCATCCAAACCACTAACTTAGTTTATTTTTTCTGTTAAGTTGAGGATATTTAGATGAAACTGGCAAATATAAAACCACAAGGACGATTTTGGTAATTTACTCAAACTCTTTTAAATTTCTTTTATTTAATTAATTTTGTTACATATATAATAAAAAAGAATATACATGCAATTTTTATATGAAAAAAATAATAGCTTTGTCACATAATTTTTATATATTTTCATTCAACCACTAACTAAGTTAATTTTTCAATTAAGGCGAATGATGTTTATAAACTAAGACAGAAATTAATTTCTAATTTTTGATATAGATCAGTTTTATAAAAATAAAATCTACTTAAACCTCTAAATTTTATAAAACTAAAATGCTGGTGACCTTATTGAAAAAGGTCAAACAGAAAAATGTTATCATATGTACCAAGTTTGTAATTCATCTTCTACTATTTTAAATTCGCTCATAAGGAAAAACAGAAGCTAGTGCCCCCCCCCCTCTATCAAACAACATATCTACAACTGATAAATACTAAAAGTTGTAATCGATTGTTATGTGTTGCACACCAATGACGTTTTCTCTTTATAAAACTGATTTATATAAAGAAGTTGTAAATTAATTTATGTCTTAATTTATAAAATTTAAAACATCCTTACCTTAACAGAAAAAATAAACTGAGTTAGTGATTTGGATGAAAATTTATAAAAATTATGTGATAAAACTATTAATTTTTTTTCTAAAAACTTCATGTATATTCTTTTTTATTATATATGTAACAAAAATAATTAAATAAAAGAAATTAAAAAGGGTTTGAGTAAATTACCAAAATCGTCCCTATGGTTTTATATTTGCCAGTTTCATCCAAATATCCTCAACTTAACAGAAAAAATAAACTAAGTTAGTGGTTTGGATGAAAATGGCAAAAACTTACAAACGTTGGGGGCGAAAATGATAAACGTACCCAAACCTCAAGGATGATTTTGGCAATTAACTCTATATTAAATAATAAAAAGTTATATCTATAAGAACCATATTGTACGGGTTGAATAAATATAATTTTATATACCAAATAAAAAAGTTATATCTTTAAAACTGCTTGTTTTACACGAGTTGAATAAATGTAATATTGTTTACCAAATAATAAAATAATACATCTTTAAGAAACCTCATTTATTACATGGGTTGAATAAATGTAATTTTATATACCAAATAATAAAAAAGTTACATCTTTAAAAATATGTGTATTACACGGGTTGAATAAATGTAATTTTCGTTACTAAATAATAAAAATATATATCCTTAAAAAACCTCGTGTATTGTACGAATTGAATAAATCTAATTTTATATATCAAATAATAAAAAGTTATATCTTAAAAGACCTCATCTATTACACGGGTCGAATAAATGTAATTTTGTATAGTAAATAATAAAAAGGTATATCTATAAAAAACCACGTGTATTACATGGGTTTAATAAATCTAATTTTACATACCAATAATAAAAAAGTCATATATTTCAACATACTAATAGATAATACTCGATACGCGATGGATATGGTGATTGTGAAGACGGTTCTTGAAAAGAAGCTATGTTATTCAAGAAGCAAATCAACATCTATTTGAGTGATAAAATGTTGTTACCAATTCCGACAAATTGATTTATAAATGCTTACAATGAATGATAGGTGTTACACATTAATATTTTATTATATAGTATAGTATAAATATATATTTATACTGATATAAATAGATTATTATATTGTAGTAAAATTTGTTAACAAAGTCTCAATAAATTTAACCCTTTATTTAAAACTTGTAAATGTAACGAAGTCTCAATAAATTTAACCATTTATTTAAAACTTGTAAATGTAGAAATGATAAATAATATTAGTTAAATTTATTTTAAGTTTCGTAAAATCTATTTGATACCAAACTAAACAAAACGTTCAAATATATAGTTAATATCAAGAGTAAATTACGATTTTGGCCCCTGTGGTGATATCACTTTTACCCTTTTAGCCAAAAAAACGAATCTTTTAACATCTGAGCCCACAACGTCTTTTTTTCTAACCCTTTTGGTCCCCTACCAAAAGGGTTAGAAAAAAAGATGTTGGGGGGGGGGGGGTCCAAAAGGTTTAGAAAAAAAGACGTTGAGGGCTCAGATGTTAAAAAATTTCTTTTTGGGCTAAAAGGGTAAAAGTGATATAACCAAATGGGTCAAAATCGTAATTTACTCTAATATCAAATTAGATAACTAAGTTTGAATTTGAAGTAAATAGATAAATATAAAAGTAATAATTAAACTAAATAATATTTAGTAGGAGGATTATCTATAACTAATTAGAAGAGATTAAATTAAAATTAAAATTATCTATAAGACATGGCCTAATGTGATGACAAGCGGCCTCAAAGTGGTTTCTTTTATTATATGTACTAGCGGTAATACCCGTGTGTAAACACGGGTCGTTTCTTAGAAAACCATCCCAAAACTTGATAAATTATATATTTTACTTCATTTCTTTTATTATTTTTATACAACTACTTCAATGACAAATACTAAATACAAACCAATAATAAAATTTAATTCACCAAAAGTATGATCATATCTCCAAAAGCTTCAGCATGATCAGCTTCATGATATAACATGTTATATTCTTCTTCTCTTTTAAATTTAAAGTGATCAAAACTAAACATTTGTTGTGATATAGTTCTTCCATCTAAATGATCTTCGTAAAGCGAAGCAACCGGGGAGTTAAAACTTCAGTATGTTCTTTATCTTCACCATGTTTGTTAGCTTCTGTTTTTGCAGCGAGTAATCTTTTGAACTCCTTCAAGTTTTCACGAGCTGCGACTTCATTGATTTTTAATTTTTCCTTTTCTTCGGTAAGAGCGCGTAACAATTCTTCCTTTTTGGATAATAAGTCCTTGAGCTCTGAGTGTTCGGCTCGGGCTAGATTGGAAGCTTCTTTAGCAACCTTAGAATCGTTTAGCGCTTGTTTGATGATATCACGTAGTTTAGAAGTTTCTTCTCGTCTGATCTTGGTGGTGCTTTCCGACGCGACTAATGCTTTCATGTAGCTTCTTGCAAAACGTTGGCTAGCACGTCTTCTAAACGACCTTTTCTTGCGAAGAACAGTACTTATAAAACGTCGTCTGACTCTTTTCTGTTTATAACACTGCCATAAAATTCTTTGTTAATAACTTTGACTTCTTACATATATACATAATGATATAAAATCTTTAAAGATGACATTTTTACCTGATGTGAGCATAATAATTTTAATTCTATCTGCTTTCTTAATCCAGCTTTACCTAAAGAAAAGTATTGCATCCTCCTATTCGTCATCAAGCAGTTAAAACTAAAACCATGAAACTTAATGCACCAATCTCTCTTACAAGGAGATCCTAGATGATGTACAAGTAACTCATTTTGCAGTCACACTACACTAAAGCAGAATCCACAAACAAACATTATAAACTGGATTTACTGATTTATTAACAACTTATATAACTTCATTAATCCATAACAAAAACTGTTTAAAAGAGTAAAAAGAAAAATCACCAAAAAGAAAAACTTTGTTTAAAAGAGTAAACCAGTCTTTTAGTGGTTCAAAAGTCTGTTTGACCAAAGTTAAACCATTGTTTTAACCCAACAGTGGTTTGAAACATCTGTTTTCTCCACAAAACATTATTTTAACGCAAGAGTGGTTTCAAACCACCTTTTTACCTAACAGTGGTTTCCACCACTGTTTTCTCCACAAAACACTGTTTTAACCCAACAGTGGTTTCAAACAAATCAACTAAAGTTCAAAGACATACGCTTAGATTAGTTTTATAAATTTTCTATTATGAGCATGAAATGCTGCTGATATGATTAGATTAGTTTTATAAATTTTCTATTATGATCATGAAATGCTGCTGATATGATTATGAAACGTGTCATTTTAAATCGAAATTTTCCAAAAATAGTCTATTTTAAAATGAACCTACCCTCCCTCGCACTGAATTTTAGAAATGCACGAGCCGTGTACCAGTTTTCATTCCACGGACCATAACATACCGTGATCCATGCGACTACGGATTATATAACCATTTGTGTGATTTTGGTACCTGCTGATCATATGCAGAGACGTTTACAGTTGGTGAGGGCTTAGTAGTCTTGGCAGGAGGTGCATTGCCTCTCTAGGTAAATATCCAGCTAGGTATGTCTCCAGACAGCAAATTGTTATTTAAAAATCTACATCCATAGGGTCACAAAAAACATTTAGTCTCAAATTATATTGACAAATTGAAATCAACCGAAATTTAGGTGCATGCAACTTATCAATCTGTAGTGTCTGAACTGAATCAGGTATTGAGCCAGTCAAAGTGTTTGAAACTCAAGCCTTTGCAATAAGAAATTTTTTAGGATGAACATAAAAAGCTGCTGATAAAATCGAAGATAATTTCACAAGGTTTTCGTTATTCTATCTGTTACTGTCCCTATTAGATAAGATGTGTTCAATTGTGTCATAAATAGTAGATCCGAAAATCTTGAACTGGATGCTCCAGCCAGATCAGTTATTCTCCTCATAACCGTAAATGGATATATGAATACTCAAATAAATTTAAAGAGGAAAAAAAGGGGAGGCTTAATAACGCGCTCACAATTCCTTCAACTTTGTCAACCGAGATATCGTAGAAGGGATTGGTCCTTCCATTGAAGTTCCTTGCAAATCATTGCACCGTAAATTATATATATAATAATTAATTTGGAAACAGAACTATTTAATAAACGAAAGCAAAATAACACTCACAGTCTCGTGAGGTTTGTCTAGTTTCCGATAAAATCAGCTATTCTTCCAGATAATGAACTCCCGTCTATCCTACTCCTCACAATAAGAACTTTGTTTATGAAAACTATCATTCTTCATGAATTCATAAAATTGCAAATTAACAACATTTCACAATATATGACATTGGTGTAGCATCACCAACTCTTATTCGATTTCAAAGCACTCTTGTATATCCTCCCACCCGAAACACTTTCTTTTGTGTTTTAATAACAGTCGCTAACCACCTTTAAAACCAAAACAAATCAGGCAGTTCAGCCGGTATTAGATTCACACAGTTAAGATTCATACAGCCGGTATTAGGAACAAAAATTACCTTAATAAAAGGACACAACAGCACAATAATTACAATCACCGAATCAATTAATTAATAGATCTGAGTGTTTGAGAATCAATAGATCGGAATTGTGTACCTGTTATATCGGAATCGGTGTCGGAATTAGGTCGTGCATCTGATGTCGAAAGATTATGGATGAATCGCACCATCAAATGCAATCAAGGTTCAAAAAAGAGCCCTAATACTTCAAGAGCAAAATAGTAAAACAGGCTAATCTACTTACATGACCCTATTTGACCCAATGCTTCAAGAGCACATTCATATTCATCTATATCTTGACTTTCCAGCAATGAAATCCTTTCATCAATGGCTGAGATCACAACTTTAACACCTACATGAAAAATAAAAAGTAATATGAAAAGAAATAAAAATAATAATCAATCGATATATTCAAACACGCACAAAAAGGGGCATACCAGATTAGTCTATTAACGTGAGAAGGTTCTCCTTAGATAAAAGCCGGCCGCTGATCATCGTAGCCCTCGATCTCAACATCGATTCAGTAGAAGAATTTCTACAAACGTATTATACGATACACAAATTAAAAACTATACTATATGTACGGATCACCAATCAAAAACAAAATTCAAAGCTAATTTAGAATAAAAATACCTGATTATTGAAATAAGTAACTGCAAAATATTGGTCTGGAGAACATATTCCATTCCATGCTGGACCTCAGCCGGCTGCAAAAATCAACACAGTTATATAAACATTAATAATTGTCAAAAAACGAAATGAAATTAGAAAATGACTTAATGATGAAAAACCTTTCCAGCAATGAAATCCTTTCATCAATGGCTAAGATCACAGCTTCAACACCTACATGAAAAATTAAAAAGTAATATGAAAAGAAATAAAAATAATAATCAATCGATATATATTCAAACAGGCACAAAAAGGGGGATACCAGATTCGTCTATTAACGTGAGAAGGTTCTCCTTAGATAAAAGCCGGCCGCTGATCATCGTAGCCCTCGATCTTAACATCGATTCAGCAGAAGAATTTATATAAACGTATTATACGATACACAATTTAAAAACTATACAATATGTACAGATCACCAAAACGCTATATTGCATCAATTCACATTCACAATTGAAAGCTATATTGCAGCTTATGCTATGGCGACTAAGTTGATTAAAAGCAATATTCCTCAAACATGGAAGCTCCATTACACATTCACAGATAATATAGCAGCTATTATTTAGTTTACCTTCAATGACATTGATGCTTGCCCAGTTTGCATCGCTACCCACAAAACGCGGTATGAGCGTCGAGCGAACAAATCCACCTGAGAAGGTTTCCACGACAGCTCATATTACTGAATTTAGGCACAAGTTATCAAAAGTTTTGGTTCACATTAATAAACTTAATTAAAAATCACAATCCGTTCAATCAGTCGATTATTAGGCACAAATTATCACAAGATCAAATCATAAACATAAAGTACAATCGGTTTAACAATTGTGAATACAATAAATAATTTAATTTCAACCCGCAAACCTTTGCAAAACTCACCTACATCAACAACTGTTGCTGCTGAATCAACAACTGCTGCTGCTGAACCTCACAAATTCAATCTTCATATTCCTGAACCTCACAAATTCAATCATTTCGGTTTAACAATTGTGAATACAATAAATAATTTAATTTCAATCAGTCGATTATTAACTGAACCTCACAAATTCAATCTTCATATTCCTGCATCAACAACTGCTGCTGCTGAATCTGCCGTTGATTGGTCTGTAACACAACTGGAGTTAGAAACCCAATCAATAGAAACACAAAACCTAAATTAGAAACCCAATCAACAGAAACTCAAATCAATTTAAAACCAAAACTTACTTTATATTCAACGATTTCTTCATCGGATGAAGATGAGTACAGGAACATCGGTATCACCGATTGCCGGAAGTTATTACTATCCATTAACGTCATCGGCGGAACCACAACCGTTACCTTCGGAACAACTGTACCGTCTTCTGGATTTGAGAGAGAGAGAGAGAGAGAGTGAGGGGATTTGAATGAAATGAAATAAGAAAGAGTTAATCGTGTTCATCACAATCTCAAATCGTGTTCATCACAACACCGTCACCGGATTTCTTGTGCACTGATGGAAAGATCTGGATGAGAGAGATATAGGATTAATCGGAGCCCAGATTTTGAATTTTAGAGAGAGAAAGTTAATCAGAGCCCAGATTTTGAATTTTAGAGAGAGAGAGTTGAGAGAGAAATGGATTGATTTCTGAAAGTGAAGCTCAGATTTTGAATTTTAGAGAGAGAGTTGAGCTTTTTATAGGTCAGTTGTTTAAATTTTGAATCTGGAGCCATGTTTAAATTTTGAATTTGGAGCCATGATTTTGAATTTGGGCAGTGTTTTGGATGAACAACAGTGGCTTGTGATGGAGGGTGTGAAACACGAGCCTTAATGTGTATTTTATGATGTGTTTTAATGCGTCTTACGTGATTATACGCCTCGAATGTAGTAACTACGAGAGTTTATAATTTTACAGGTTAATCGCGTTATTCGTTGAAGTTATGATGTTTGGTGATGAAGCGGAACAACCGGAGATAACAACCGAGTGAATTACGTTAACCGGGACTTGTTGCGGGTGATAAAAACAACTTCGAAGCACAAGATACGAAAGTGAATGAATTTCAGAGGGTTATTTGTCATTATATAAAAGTTGGAATGCATTAAAGTTTGGGAGCCATGCACTAGAGTTGGAATATAAGGTAAGGGTCTTCAGCGTAACCTACGGCCAAGAATAAAAGAAAAGAAACAGAATGTTTAAACCATAACCTACGGTTTAGGACCCGTAGGCTACGGTTGCATACAAAAGACTTGGAGCGTATGTAAAGGGTTTAATACCCTAATCATAACAAAGAAGCAACAACATCACGTGACATGCAGATTTTAGTAAAGGGGATCGGTTTTCAACAAACATAATCATTACTTTGGAGGTAAAAATTAATTAACACATGAATTGATTTAACATCATGTGAAGACATGGGCTGCCAAAACACGTGAACAAGCATGGGGACTTGACTGGTGGCGGCTGACTTGAGAGGATTAATTGAAATAAAATACAATATCCATCATTAACACATGCAGCCATAGACGATTTTTTTTATAGGAAGAAAAGCAATTCATGTGAAACATTGGGTGCACATGCAAGACTTAGACTAAAGGGTATGGAGAGGATGGGTTTGGAGGGGATGAGCCGCCACGTAGGCGCCACGTAGGAGTGGCTTGGATGGGATGAACCTAGGGGGTGGGGGATGAACCCCTTTATATATATATATGTATGTATGTATAGATGTATGTGTGTATAGAGAGAGGAGAGAGGATCGGCTAGATCGGCTGTGGGGGGCCGAATAAGCCGGGCCGGACATGAGGGGGATGGTGTGGGGGACCGGCGCCGGTCCTAGCCGGGCCTCAGCCGGCCCCATACCCATTAGTCTTATGGGATTATAATTAAAAAGGTTGAAAAGCCCCAAATAAAACATCATCACATTGAAAGAGGGGGAATTTGGCGGCTGTTGTTGTTGACTTCTTTGACGTGCACTTCACAATAAAGACAAGACACACGCATACACTTTTGGGCCGATCACATCACATGACTATTGAATCCACACACGCACATGTGGGCTTGGGCTTGATTCGACGGCAACATTAAGGGCACACATATCATCTTTGACAAAAGGGAGGAACAATGGAACATCCATTATCATCATTCACATCGGCCGAGTTGGAGGTGAAGATAATTCAATCCACATGAGCGGCTAGTCGTTTTATGGTTTCCTCCGGATGGAGGGTTTTGTAAGTTGGATAATTTTATGTGTTTGTGACAATCGTATAACTCGGTGATCTAAGCATTCGATGCTTTTCACCTTGATTTGATTTATTGATTGTAGACAATTGCATTTATTTAAACCTTAATTTCTAAGCATTCAGTTCCCGAGAGTTCTAGTAATTGGGATATATTTAAACCTTAAATCGGATCATCATCATACCATCGAATTGGAGGCAGCCGGACACGACATCAACCTTTGGCTCTAAAACTCATCATTGCCCATCATCTACAACATAACAAATTCGATCATGTCTTCATCAATTTATTACCAAGCTATTGAAGATCAAGTCATGAGCATGTGCGGTTAACCCTCCAGTGAACACTCCGGGTGATGTGTCACACCCCCAAAATCCACACGCGGAGTATCACCGCTTGGAGGCATGACTGACCAGGATCAAGCCACCAATCATATAGAACAATGTATAAAGTAAAAGTAATTGCAATTTAACTCCAAACAATCCATATGAGAGGTGTTCCAAAACATAAGTATGTTATCACAGTATAGCGGAAGCGTATGATTAAACCCATCATAATAAAGTATGAAATGTTATAAAGTCTAAACAAGTATTCAAAATCCATGCCCACAACGACTACGCCTCCCGTGCAAGCTCCATAAGTACCTAAGGTCCTGCAAGGCATGTAACAGAGGATCAACAACTAGTTGAGCGAGTTCACAGAAAGTAAATGCGTAATAGTAAGTTCGTATGTAACATGTGGCTCTACTTGGGCCGTTAGTACGTTCTATTGGTGGGGGTTTCCCATAATGTATACTTTCTAGACTAGTTGTATTCGTAAGTATCCTTCCCAATCCGAGGATAGTAATAAGTATGCATATTTGTATAAGTATCCTTCCCAACCGAGGATAGTACGTATCGAGTACGTAGGTTTAGCGCTGGTGTTCTTCCCATCCGAGAACATTGGTACCTAGGATTTTTGTATGTGTTAACACTAGTATCCTTCCCAATCCGAGGATAGTACGTATGTTATACGTAGATTTTTGGCACAGGCATCCTTCCCAATCCGAGGACCGTGGTAAGTAGTCTAGTAGTAATGTGTGTACAAGCAATCAATCAATCCCATTCCCAACCCACCTGGGGAATCCCATGCCTTGGTAAGAGTGTGAACTCACCTTGGTTTGCTCGGTATGCTAAGTATGTGCTCAAAGTACATCAATCACGTCCTAGAGTACGCACGTATACAAAATCAGTTTGTAGTCACAAAGTACACGTATAAGCATGTAGTATGTATTCACAATCACACAAGTCATGTTTAACATTTACAGCAGTTAGTTGGTTCAGTTAACACTTAACAGCAATTAAATAAGTTACTGTGCCAAAAAAATACCCATCCGACGAAACACCCACTGTTTCGTCGTGGCTCCCTTCGGCGAAACACCCCGTCTCGTCTACTCTGATTCGTCGCTGAGATCTCGACGAAACACTTTGGTTTCGTCGTTACCTCTGTTTCGCCGATCGTTTTGATTCGTCACAACCTATTACGTCGTACAACAGTTACGTAAATGAGAAACCCTAATATACACTACCAACCACATGCCCAATCATCACAAGATTATTCATGAATAAAATGGCTCAACAATGGCCGACAAGTATTAGTTGTTTTCCTGCTGATAATTGACCATAATAATACATTACTTATCAATACTTATCAACATACACACACTCCCATATGCACATGTGATGGCAGACTAGTCAATTAACAATTTACTTCAATTATTCATGAAATAAGTACTGACAAATCAATATATAAATCACATGGCTTGATCAGATTCACATGTCTACAATTCCCCAAATTAACAATATGCATAGCACATACATGATCCTTCACATCGATCATAATCATCATCATTAAAATAACCATCGTACGGAATCATATTACATGATTATCGTTATCACTCAATCATTAAATCAATATTTGCAACAACCAAACACAACAGTTCTGAAACATCATACAATCTAGTTCATCATTAACAAACAATCCACATCTCGATACACAGAAATTGTAACCGATTAATCATACATTACGAATCCAGAATCATCATACTCATATACTCATATTCATTCCAGAACTCATGCATAAACACAAACATATAATGAATAATCAAAACGTCAATGAAACCGAGTTATCGAATACGCACTAACCGAGATGAAAGAAACAATGAGTTGATCGCTAAGGACTTGGGGAGACACACACAGCTGCCGTCACACTTGGGAAATAGTTTTAGGGTTTCAGATTGTTAAAACGTGTGAGACTGAATTCGTTTCCCGTAAATAAACACGAAACATCGTTCTGGGCCCTTAATGGGCTTCGCGTAACAATGGGCCGTCGAAACAGCCTGTTCCGTCGGACATGCTTATGACGAAACAACTCTGTTTCGTCAGAATGAGGTATGGCGAATCTCATTCTGTTTCGTCGTATGGATTATGGCGAAACACATTTGTGTTTCGTCGAGTTGCTAACTTCTTAAACAGTTTACATGTATCCATGCAGTCAATTACTTTACACATTAACACACAGAATTCAAAATAATCATCTCAACTTATAATTCAACGTGCACAATTACAAGGTAATTAATTCGTGTAAGCAATTAACTAGACAGTCAACGTGCAATAAATGCAAAAGTGAAAGTCGGAAACTCGAGTTGTCACATGATGATTCTTGTATTTCACTTTTAATTTAGTTCTGTTTGTTTGAGAATTAGATTGTAATTAGGTGTTGACCGAATTGCATTCACACACACACACACATATATATATATATATATATATATATATATATATATACAATTTGTGTGACAGACAAATCCTGGTGATAACCAGAGAGACGTGTTTATGTTGAATCTAATTGTGCCTTTGCTGATTGAATAATTATTTATGCTTGCGGTTAATATCTCTCTGATCAATTGGTATTATGCTAGGATCTTGTATAAGTAATTGGTTTATGTGACAGATTTACCATTTAATCAGTGGCATCCAAATAAACAATAATTAGATTATTAAGTGTTTACAGAATCTGAATCCTGGAGTGGTCACGTTCCTATCATTGTTTTCTCATTTTCACAATACTTATTCATAAAAATTACAAAAATAGATAAACTAGCAAATTTCATAAAGTAAGTTTAGATTAGTTAAACGGTATTACACTGACCACATGCTACTCTGGATTCGATACCTGACTTACCCTGTCTATAGGTAATTTTAGGTTTTTGCATAGACCCGACGACAGTCTATCAAAATGGCGCCGTTGCCGGGGAGGCGTGCGCAAAGTGTTTAGTGTTAAGTTTTAGTAAAAAAAAAAAAAATAATAAATAAATAAAAAATTAAATTTAAAAATCCCAAAAAGATTTTTCTTTGATGTTCGTGATTTACACTTGGTAGTTGAGTTGTGTTGTGCAGGATGACAAAGCATTACACAGATTTCAGCTTTTCTACGTGTATATTGTACGGGGGTCCACGTCATCCGTGTATCGGTTGCCACGAGGCCCACTACAGGAGGGCACATGGAAAACCGGTGTCTTATGTTTCACAGCTTCCACCTCCATCATACGATGATGATTATGACCTAGAGATGGAGGATGATTATTACTCGGATGGATATGATCGGGACGAGGATGTTTATTTTGAGCCAAGGACAGATGGACGATGTTTCTGTTGCGGTCATAATCATACTTCTGTTTATGATGATGTGTGCGCGGTGTATTTGGAAAATCCAGAGTATTGGAATAAAAAAATGATGGATGCGTACATCTCAACACCGTATCAGGGATATCGACAGTATCATCCCGAGGAATATCCTGAGCCCGAGGGTGTCTATACTTATCAGACCGAGGAGGAGAAAAAGCTTGCTACGTTGGAAGTGACTTTGTCCAAACTCGAGCAGTATTTATCAGCACCCAACCTTTCCGATGAAGATCAAATCAGCTGCCTAGTTTCCAAGTGTCAGAAGTTAAAAATGAAGATAGAAATAGAAGAGCGCCTCTCACCATTACCTGTTGATATTAGAGATTATTCTCACATGGAGGAGGAGGTTGTGGAGGATAATACCACACCAATGAATCCTTTATCTGATGAAGAGTCACTGGTGGATCAGATGGTGTGTGAGGATGAGGAGGCAGAGCAGTCTGATGAGATGAATGTGTGTACCGAACCTCTCCCCATATCAATTATTCAAATTAACATGTGTGGGGAAGAGGGTTCGAGGAAGAAGATGAGAAGGGTGAAACAACAAGACATCAAGGTATATCTCGTGAAGTGTATTTGTGAAAACCTCAGGTGCAGTCTGAACATGCCAATTATACTTACAAACCTATGGAAATGGCATGTAAATTTCTGAGCATTCGTTGGAAATGTTTTGGGTAAATGTGCACTGAGACCACCGTAGCACATCGCAGGTACGGTCTGGCTGAAGACCTTTAAACTTAGCGCTCTCGGGAGGCAGCCCGAGGATGTAGAGTATTGTATTGTATTTTGGTTTGGTTTCGTTTTGGTGTGTTTGTGTTTGACAGGTGTCTACGTTCCATCTTCACGGATGCAATGAATCAAGTGTGGGGATGTTTGGCAACATCCCCGGTGAGATCTCAAAGAATCTATGAGGGGCGTATGTTCCGGTTAGATCGCAGCAGCTACACCACTACAAACACTCACTTGTTTTCTGATCAGGTGCATGTGTTTATCTATCTTGTGTTTTATTTGTTTTCGTATATTTGGTGGTGTGAAATTTTTGTGTCGGGAGTGGTTTCTTTGTGTTGAGTCGTCTAGTTATTAGCCGTTCATGGTTTGCGGGTGGTATATCTTGAGTTTAGATTATAAATTGCACCATACATTAGGGACAATGTATCCCAAGTGTGGGGATGCGGTAACTCGAGAAAAAGGTTGGTAAGATTGTGATGTCAATTGCTTGGAAGGGTTGAAATTGTGAAAAATTGGAAAATTTTGAAATTTTTTGTTTCTTAAGTATGCTTGAACTACATAAAAACCAACATTTTCAATCGCTAAAGGGTTCCTACTGATATTAAACTAACTTAGATCTCTAGTCATGGTTGTCCCTTTAAGTTTCATGAGAGTATTTCTGACAGGTTTTTATAAAATAGTTGAGAAGAGATGCCTAACTAGGGGTAACATGCTTTAGGAATTACACATGCTACGTGTCGGCAACCTATATTCCTTTTGTTCGGTGAGATATTTGAGCCTACTAGATTGTTAGTTTAAATTGCAATAATTGTTCGTTTGCTGAGAGTAGGCCATATGTTTCTTTGTGTTAGAACTTGTGTAATTTGATACGTGCCGAGACTGGATTTAGCGTATGCACATAAATGATAAAGGCATTAGGATCCCTTCCATTGTGTTATTTGTTGATTGTTTATCCACCCACCTTAGTTAACCATGTTGAGCCTTTTACCCTTCGTTTGATACACCTTGTTTGACCCGTTTGCTTACCAACCATGAATGACAAGTACATGTTAGATGTTTGTTGAAAAAAAAAAGAGAAAAAAAAAAAAGAAAGAAAAAGAAAAAGAAAAAAAAAACAAAAACAAAAAGTATTATTATGTTCGTGTTGAATAAATGGGTCGAAAATAACCCAAAGTGTTAGTAATTATTGTGAATAAAGTTGTCATGGCTTGGTATTCATTTGTGTTCGCCATATAAAAAAAAGCCAAAAATATTCCTTACCTTTACCTTTAACCCAAAACCCATAAGTCCTTTTGATATGTGTTACGTTATTTGATACAGTGGAGGTATGATTGCTATACAAGCTTATGATTACAAGGTAGCGTATTTGGTTTTGAGTGAATTATATACTAGCACATTACACGCTAGTCTTGATAAAACCGAGAGGAGTGATTATTGTGAGGGGTGTGTGGTATGTGTGTAGTAATATAAGCATGTTAGTTTTAGTTAGGCAAGTCTTAATGTTTATATATTTGTCAGATTGTCAATCTTGATTGTGTCAGTTTATGGGACGGGTATGACTTGGGACCTTAAATTGTAAATTCGGTAAGGGATTCAATGGTGATTTGTTAATAAGGTGAGTAATGTTTGTGATGGTTGCTTGAGGACAATCAAAGTTAAGTGTGGGGATGTGATGGAGGGTGTGAAACACGAGCCTTAATGTGTATTTTATGATGTGTTTTAATGCGTCTTACGTGATTATACGCCTCGAATGTAGTAACTACGAGAGTTTATAATTTTACAGGTTAATCGCGTTATTCGTTGAAGTTATGATGTTTGGTGATGAAGCGGAACAACCGGAGATAACAACCGAGTGAATTACGTTAACCGGGACTTGTTGCGGGTGATAAAAACAACTTCGAAGCACAAGATACGAAAGTGAATGAATTTCAGAGGGTTATTTGTCATTATATAAAAGTTGGAATGCATTAAAGTTTGGGAGCCATGCACTAGAGTTGGAATATAAGGTAAGGGTCTTCAGCGTAACCTACGGCCAAGAATAAAAGAAAAGAAACAGAATGTTTAAACCATAACCTACGGTTTAGGACCCGTAGGCTACGGTTGCATACAAAAGACTTGGAGCGTATGTAAAGGGTTTAATACCCTAATCATAACAAAGAAGCAACAACATCACGTGACATGCAGATTTTAGTAAAGGGGATCGGTTTTCAACAAACATAATCATTACTTTGGAGGTAAAAATTAATTAACACATGAATTGATTTAACATCATGTGAAGACATGGGCTGCCAAAACACGTGAACAAGCATGGGGACTTGACTGGTGGCGGCTGACTTGAGAGGATTAATTGAAATAAAATACAATATCCATCATTATCCATCTTTGTACTCTTTCAGCTCCGCGCTGCGCTTTTTATATTTAATTTGCCTTTCAAAAAAAAATTAACACATGCAGCCATAGACGATTTTTTTTATAGGAAGAAAAGCAATTCATGTGAAACATTGGGTGCACATGCAAGACTTATGGGATTATAATTAAAAAGGTTGAAAAGCCCCAAATAAAACATCATCATCACATTGAAAGAGGGGGAATTTGGCGGCTGTTGTTTTCTTTGACGTGCACTTCACAATAAAGACAAGACACACACATACACTTTTGGGCCGATCACATCACATGACTATTGAATCCACACACGCACATGTGGGCTTGGGCTTGATTCGACGGCAACATTAAGGGCACACATATCATCTTTGACAAAAGGGAGGAACAAGGAACATCCATTATCATCATTCACATCGGCCGAGTTGGAGGTGAAGATAATTCAATCCACATGAGCGGCTAGTCGTTTTATGGTTTCCTCCGGATGGAGGGTTTTGTAAGTTGGATAATTTTATGTGTTTGTGACAATCGTATAACTCGGTGATCTAAGCATTCGATGCTTTTCACCTTGATTTGATTTATTGATTGTAGACAATTGCATTTATTTAAACCTTAATTTCTAAGCATTCAGTTCCCGAGAGTTCTAGTAATTGGGATATATTTGACATGGGGTTAGGGTTTGTAATTGTAATTGATAATCATTCGATAACCTCCCGTTATGTATTGACCGGAGTACTTAGTCGTTGGTTATCACAATTGATGAATTAGGTTAAACACTTATGTCTATGTGAGTGTTTCGATTAAACACATAATTGAATCTAACTTTAAAACCTGAAATCTGGAGGAACCATTGTTCTCTCTATTGCTTTAAACATCACTTTTAGTTCGTAATTTTTAGATAATCAATCAAATCCAACAATTGAGTTTTACTTTTTAATAGTAGTTAATCAAAACTAAGCATTATACACTTTCCACAATCCTCCTCTGGTTCGATATCCGACTTATCCTATCTACATAGTTTAGTTGGTTTTTGCATGTCATTAACGACAGACATCAGCTTGCCCTTTTGTATGAACATCAGTGGTTTGCCCTTTTGTATATGTCATCAGAGGTTTGGAAGGCAGAGGTTTGAAAAAGTGAAAGTGAGTCAACTTTGAATTTTGAAGTGTTTATATATTAGCCTTTATGATGTAATAATGACATAAGAAAAGCCTTGTTGGACATGCTCTCTAGCTGACACATCAACTTTTCTCATATCACTTGGATTTCTCCTTTTATAGAAAGTATAGATAGATACTACATGTAAGTAGATAATTTTAACCATAATAAAAAAAAGTTCTTAAGTTATTCCTACTTCTTAGTTTCATTAAAAAATTGTTAAATCAATTTAATGAATTTATATTATCAAATTCGATACTTTATTTTTCTAATAATTACAAAGATTATACTATTATTGGGTATTAAACTAAAAAGCATTTAAAAATTCAACTTGAATATATATCAATTTGTATTGTTTCATCTTGAATATATATGAGTCGATCAGTTTAATACACATGCATAAAGGTTAAGAGACCTAACTTAAATCATCTAAATCGAGAGTCATGACTATCATTTTTTTTTCTGTGAAAACTTTTTTTTACATTCAAAAACAAAAAAATAAAAAGGAATAGCCTGCATGTAGGGTTTTGCCTATAAAAAATAGAAATAAATAGGCTTTAAAATATTTATAATCCCATCTGGTTCTAGGGTTCTTCACACAGAACCGTCGGTTCTAACCGGAACCGAACCATGAACCGTTTTCACCCAAATTTAAGAACCGGAACCGGACCCTAACTATAACAATACGGTTCGGATCTGGCGGTTTTGGTTCGGTTCCCCGGTTCTGACAGTTCGAAGCCGTAAACTTCTCAGCCCTACTAACATCTCTACTAGGAGGCTAGGCTATCTATTATTGCCTAATCCACCAAAGTACCCAAACCTCATGGACAATTTTGACATTTTTACTCAAGTTTTAATATTTAATCATTAAAATCTTAAAAATAAGCTTTTCTAAAAACTTTAGAACGGGTTAACAAACCTATTAGAAGAGTTGTATTCGTCTTAACCCATTTATCAATCAGTCATGTTTGGGTTCACTGGCTTAATGAACATGTGTTAACCCGAACCTTTTTTCGTCTCATGTTTGGGTCTTGTAAGGAATTGTCATCGGCTCATGGCTAATTCTCACGACAGCGCCGCCGAGTTGGGTCAACTCTTTCACCTATTTGCTCAACTCAAAAGTAGTCAATATCATGGGATCAGTTTTTCATCCTCTGTTTCTTACCTAACTTTTCTTTTAAAAAATGTTATTATGTTACCCTAGTATTAACATTAGTTTTATGAAAAGAAAAGGGCTCATATGACATTCCTCACCAATTGGTCCCTTGGCAAACATAGTAAACTTATTTATATGAAAGAAGGCATAATTAGAACAAGTTGAACGATGATAACTATTTTGTTCATCATAATATGTTTTTGTTCAAATGTACCCGGCATGAATATTAATAGCATCACCTATTAATGAAACAAAATCATAATGTATTTCCTCAAAATACCTAGAAGGTGCCAAACAAACCGGTTTCAAAATTGTAAGTCTGTAACTGATAAAAAAAACCTTGAACAAGAACTTATGCTATGAAACCGGTTCCGCAACTCAAACCAGTCATCCCACAAAAACTTGGATTCAGAACTGAACCAGAAATCACTTCCCTCTTCATAAACCGGTTCCACTAAGAACTTGTCTTGACTTTCGTTAACCCAATCTAGTTAATTATTCAATTTTGGGACCCCCCCCGGGAAATGTGCACCTTTTAACTATACTTGGCAAAACAAAACCAAGTAGCAAGTTTTGAGTCATAATGGGTCTATATCGTGATATGTTGGTTTATCTTGGCCTGTAATTAAAATTTCATTTGGGGTACTCGTTATTCTGTTTAAAGCCGAACCAAACAATAATCGAAAAAACCGAAATGAATAATCCATTTTGGTTTTTGGTTTGGTTATCGGTTTTACAAAAATGTTGAATTCGAGCCAACCAAATAACCGATTTAAACCATTTACCCAAAACATAGGTCCAAATCCATTTTCATATATTTATATTATCCCTAAGCCCAGCCCAGCCCAGCCCCAATCCAATACAGCAGAAATTAGCCCAGTCCCAATTCAATTCAAATCGCACTTTCTTCAAAGCAAATCGAGTTCAACGTCCAAAAGTAGTACGAAACCCTGGAGTGTTCTCACTCAGTGAACAGCAGAAAGTATCAAAGCTTCAGAGTGTTCAAATCGATCGGCCATTTTCTATTTCGACTCAAACTCTCCGGAGGTTAGTCACTTAATTATTGTAATTACATTTATATCATTATATGTACTGTGTTCTTGTTTACCTATCCTCATTTGGTAAGTAGATGCTGCAAAAGGAAAAAAAACGCATGATAAGCTAATTAAATTTACCTAACCTCATTTGGTAAGTAGATGCTGCAATTAGTAGTATATAATCTATTCTTCTGAGTCCTGATTTCGTTGTTATGGCTTTTTTTTTTTCTTCTAATTTTGCTTCTCATTAGGCCTTAATTTTGTGTTTAAGTCAAAACCCACGAACCAAATTAACCATTTTTAAAACGAACCCGTCCTGACCCACTACCTTGCTGGCCCTGCCAATTTTGCCGAGTATAGGCTTGACTAGTGTACTAAATATAATGTTAGGCCCACAGAAAAAGAGTGTATCTCTAATAATCCCTACTAGACGTGATTGGTCATTGGTAGTCCCACCTTTTTTTTATTCCCCCGACAACCCACCTTTCAACTATTTTTCCTCCACCGGTTCTCAGTTAAAAAAACTTAACGGAATTACAAACTGACGTTTTAGGGCTTTTGGTCAGAACGAGGATACGAGTCGAATGATGTAAAACTTATCTTGATATTGTGCACCAAACGACGAAAATGGTGCTTCAATTCGGGTGTTTAAACTTCCAATTAACAAAACTCAGGTCGTTTGGTGCACCGTTTCGAGGTAAGTTTTACATCAATAGACTCGTATCCCCGTTTTTATCAAAAGCCCTAAAATGTCAGTTTGTAATTCAGAAAAAAACTTAACTTCGTTAAGTTTTTTTAACTAAGGACCGGTGGAGGAAAAATAGTTGAAAGGTGGGACTGTCAGGGGGAATAAAAAAAGGGGGACTGCCAATGGACAATGACGTCTAGTAGAGATTATTAGAGGCCAATATATCCCTTTAAATAATAGTATACCTAGTAAAAAGCCTGTTTCTTTTTTCTTCTCCTTAATATTATTTGTTTAGGTTTTAAACTGCAGGCTTACATGATGTCCAATGATCTATGTGAAGAGCTGATTCTTGACATTTTTTCAAGATTGCCAACCAAATCCTTGCTCCAATTCAGATCAGTTTCCAAATCATTATATGCTTGTATTGGCAGCCCAGATTTCATCCGATTGCATGCTCTTCGGCCTCCCGAAAAAATCATGCTCATACACATCATCCGGGAAGGAGAAGAAAGTTGGCGGAACACCTATACATTACATTTGGAAGACCAGTTTCCATATAATATCAATAATGGCATTACAACACCAGTGGCGTATCATTTCGGACATTTCAGCATCCCTGGATCTTGTAATGGAATTGTATGTCTTTATGAAAATGGGAAGAGTATCAATCTATGGAACCCTTCAATTAGACGCAAGGTAAATGTGCATTATCCTCCTTCTTGGAGTGATAACTGTGCTGTATTCGAGTTTGGTTTCGGCTTCGACCCAGTCATAGATGATTACAAGATTTTGAGGATAACCTCACCAACTTCATTTGTTATACCCTGAAGACACACACTTGGCGTGAGATTGCTTCCCCTACTACTCCGTTTTCTCATGTGAATTCATACCAGTGTCTCTTTAGTGAATCATTGCATTGCACTGTAAAAGGGAGTTTAACGTTTTCATGTGGTGTATGCGATTATTATTATATATTGAAATTCAATTTGAGCTCTGAAGTTTTTTCTACAATTGATTTGCCGGTACCAAGTTGGGAAGCTACTGCAGTCACAATCATCAAAGGTTCTCTAGCTGTGTTTTCTTCGGAACCAAACCATAAAACTAGTTGGATTTGGGTGATGAGAGGCTACAGTAACCCTGCTTCATGGTCCGTTGCATTCAAACTTGAACTGACTATGTCTTACTTCGAACACGCAGATAGAGTTTTTCAACTTACAGCCAATGATGACTTACTGTTATACCTCCTCTCTGATAGGATTTCAGTTTATAATCCTGAGACACAAGTAAAATCTAGACTTGTGGACTTGGGTGATTCTTCTCAAATAGTCCACTTTATTAAGTGCACTGAAAGTCTTGGATTGTTAGGCATGGGGACTTCATGCTAGATATTAAAGACATGGGTAATGGGGCCGAATTTCAGCTGATACCAGTCATCGAAGCTTTCTTCCACTTCATTATCTCCATCACTCTCGCTTTTCGTCAGATGCGAAAGAAATCAATGGCATCCGCACCTCATAAATGCTGAGCTCGATCAGAACACCGTTTTCTTCCAAATTTCGATTCCGTTGTAAAAATGTAAAACAAATTTATCTGTGTTGAGCGTTGCAGTTGGAGAGTAGACTCATGCCAATATTCTTCAGTTTCGTTTCATTTCTGGATAGTTTGTCCGATTAGATTAGCTTCCGAATGGTTCCATTTTGTTTTTATCTGTAAGAATGGTGTGGATAATCTCTGATAGTTTGTTTCCCTGATAATTCACTTACGCCATATCGCCAATGTTAAATCAAGTAAGAAATTAAGGATGACTCTATTGTGTCTTGTCTTAATTTATGTTTGTTTTGTTATACCACTCTTTATCCTTTAGCTAGAATATTGGATGCCTTGATCATAAACTTTTTTTAGGGATGGGAGACTATTTATTTAGGTAAGAAAGCAACTGGTCTGGTCACTCTCACCTGGTTAGAACATTTTTTTTATTTAAATGATATGGTAGCAGTATTTCAATATCTTTAATGTTAACAAAAACCTTTTTACATCCATTTGAAGTTTGAACTCAAATTCACTTGCATGATGACAAGTATCATGGCCATAACTTGCATGATGTACTTTACAAATTCACCTTGATCAGCAAGTCAATCCTGATTACACTTAAATATCCAACAGAAATCATGCAGATACATAAGAACATGGCGATGCCCATTAGCATACGGATGTGGCACATAACATATTAATAATCCATCTTATGGACGAGTTTTGGCATCATTATCTACGGTTAATGGTTCGCTTTGCTTCACGGCTGGCTTCACCTTCAGTAGATTATTGTTGTAAAACTAAAACATAAATACCAAATGGGTGTCCAAAGTGACAGTTTTAGAAAATTTTCCAATGGGCAATTGAAATTTTTAGTGTTCTCGCTTACATTAATTGCTCTGTGGTCTTATTTTTTTTTGTAGAAACTTGTATGAAAGGTAATATACTCGGATTATACTCGTTGGATTAAAAATTCAAAAATAAATTCTATTGAAACTATATTTAACTCATATAGTCAGTCATATGTGATGGAACAAACAATAAAAGAAACACACCAATCAAACTAGGTCAATGATACTACACATAAGCGCACCGAGTCAATGTTAAATCATTTTATCACATTCTTACAAATATATACATGTTATTGCACAGGGTACCCTTATTCCAGGTCTGGTCTCCGACCCATCTGTAAGGCGCCGATTAGGGTTGACCAGTCCAGGGGCGGATCCAGCATGGTACAAGGGGAAACCCCCGCTACGGCTTGGCGCTTCGTCGGTAGTGTAAAATTAGTGTAAATTTTGGAAAAATTTGACGTTTTTTCGATTTCGTTACCGCTTTTTTATAAAACGTTACGGCTTTGCGGATTTTCTAGATCCGCCACTGGACCAGTCTTCCTCTATATATGGGAACTATGGATCCTCCCTCCTCTGGGCTCTCGGCTCTTTTCGTCACATACCTGCCTCTAAGAGCAGATTTATCTCTAAAGTTATGATGTTTACAACCCTATTCCTGGCTTGGGACACGACACAACCGTCTAGACCACTTCGAACGGAAAGAGTCGTTATTCATACTGCTGGGGAGTTCTCATACTCGTTAGTTGCAGCACGGATTCTTGTAGCAAAAGTTATCGAAACAGAAAAAATAATAATGACAGTTACATACATACTTTAATGGCAAGTAAGCATCATATCTCCTTCCCAACTAGTAACTCAAATATATTAAAACAAACAACCGCAATGATCAATGATATGGTTGAATGAAAATACAATGGTATCACAAACAATGCTGATAATGAAATACATTTACCAATAAAAACAACATAATCTTGCTCAAGTTTTTCCACTCACTAAATTGAAACAATGTTACACGCAAAATGAGAAATCACTAGTAAAGCATATGCTTTTTTGGCTTAAAAAGGTTTTTGGAACCATACGTTGAGCGGTAAACATCGGCTAGAAGACCATACTGATGTCTACCATATAAGATAACGGGTGTGGAAGCAAATAAAGTGATAACAATTGGTACCCAAATCAACTCATTGTCATAGAGAACAAAAAAACTGGCACTAAAAGCAACCATCATGGCAACAATAGAGAGGAAAAGTGTTGCTAGACCTTTCATAAGTTTTTTGGGTAGTGTTTCCAAGAAATCTTGCTCAGCATAACGAGATGTAAGGATGTATAAGAACATGAGGATTGAAACTGTAGCAAATGTCAAAGAAATGGCATCTGATAGTACGAAGATTATAAAAGCTTTACGTCGACGGAAAATAGGGATACCCTTGTCCTGATTGTATCCACCTGGTACTGTGAAAGCGGCTGCAAATACTATGGTAGCAATTAGCGCAGCAACTACCATACAGTGGCTAGCTGTGTCTTTCATCCACTTCTCACTTGCAGACATGAGATCTTTGTGCTCCTTGGTGAACAATTCATGCGGCAGTAGACCAGCATTGTTCTTTCTTTCTTGATAAGAAGGAGGGATCATACCTTCCACTTCCTACACGAAAGAGGTTATATTTGGTGTCAAAAGCAAAAGCGCAAGGAAATCAATTTCTATGGAATATGTGTTAAGAAATATATTTTATTTGATTAGGTTTGATTTTTCTATTTGTTTGTATATATATAAGGATGAGGGAGGGTTATCTTAAGAACACTAAATATTGCGAGAACCGTGCGAACGAATGAAAAAAATCAATCAAACCCAATTTTTTTTAATACAAACCTCATTTTCTTTATTTACAGATTCATGTAAATTTAAACGTGTAAATTAAATTTCTAACATTGTATTCGAATAATAATGATTAGTGTAAAAAAAATTGAAATTGAATTGTTTTTAACCAAGTTCTCGCGGTTTTTTCATTCGTGAACGGTTCTCACAATATTTAGCGTTCTCATTTAAACATTCCCCTATATATAGGGTTATAGGTTCATTTGTGAACAACCCCTTGATACTGAACTGTGTCAACTAATCCTAGCCCTTGATTTATCAATACACAAGTGTAAATCTATAGTCAGGATTTAATGATGAAAATACACGAGCGTATTTTACGATTTGATGATTTAATACACACACTTCTATTACAATGCACTCATAAAAGAGAGAAAAAACGAGAGAGAACGAAAGATCATTATATAGACAAAAATTAACTAACTTCTTGGAATCTAAAATATATACCTTGTACCATAACAATTCCCTTTGCATTTGTAGAGCAACTCCTGAGATTTCTTGAAGTCGCTTGTTCTTTGGATTCATGGCAGCTAAATGCAGCATGTTATTGCCATCCACATCAGTGAGAGGGGCTATGAGATCCGTCATCCCTATCTCGTACAAAAGGTTATAGACACGCTCTTGACGGTGTGAGACTGCGACATGAAATACACTTTGGTTATTATCATTTACCTGCCAAATTAGATCTGGATATGACCGAATGAGCTCCACTATAAATTTAGTGTTTCCCATTTCAGCAGCAATAAATAACACCCGAGAAGAGTATTTTCTTGGTTTGACATCTGATGTTGTTGCCTGTTGACCATCTTGTGGTTCCTCGTCATGTGGCCCTCTGAGTATGGTATCAACTTCAGCTTTGGTCAATGTCACTGTATTGTCCCAGATGGTTTTTAATAACCTCGTAGCAAGACTTTCTTGTTCAGCAACAAGAATAACTGCAAAATCTGACAGCAACAACAATATAAGAAGCCAAGTACATGACACCTGGTATAAAACCATCGCAGAGAGCGTTATTTATGAGCAGTTTCTGGGTACACGACCATTTCGGCATTTAGGAGTGTATGATACCCATGCATACATGGTTATGCAGGGCGATTCAATGACCCGATCATAAAAAAATGATATTTTCATGAAATTAAGCTTCCATGTTTTGACAAATATATAAATATAAAAACATTGAAACCTCCAGGGCTCGTCTATCGGGCAAACTAATGGACCTATCCAGGGCCGGCTCAACCATTTTAGTGGCCTAAGGCGAAGTAAAATCTTGTGGCCTTTTTCCCAAAAAAATGTATGTAATTGAAAGTTAAACTTGAAGGGCCCAAGTGCAATTATTTGAAAGATTGTGTTAAAATTTAAAAACAAGAAAAAAAATGGTGAATCAAAGATTCGAACTGAGGTCTCACCAACATCCATACATACACAAAACCACTACACTACCAATCATCAATTTATTGATAACCCACACCCTAAATCTTTTATAAATGGATTGTTGTTTCATCAAATTGTGGAGGCCCTAGAGTTTTGGTGGCCCAAGGCCCAAGCCTCATTCGGCTTACCCTTGGGCCGGCCCTGGCACCTATCTGACACACAGTGTAAGAGATGGTAAATCCGTTAGAAAGGGACGTGCTACATTTTTCATGAAGCCGTTATATTTAATACAGTAAAGAAAGTTGCATGATATTGTTTTTTTTACAACCTACTGTGATTATTTCCCCACTGAGCAAAGACTCATGGATCTGCCACTCACTGGTATATACTTACATTGACTGATAGCTCTGATAACTCTCTGACTAAATTTTTCTTCTATTTCTCTAAATGCATTAGTCTTTGAAGCCAAAGCTTGAAGTACACCTGGAGTTACAGCGAGTGCTGGCCAATCGGTCACTATTTCAAGTGCAACATCTACGAAATATTGAAAAATTAATCACTTATTGAGGCAAAGTGTTAAAAGAATGCAGAAAAGGTCTGCCAAAAAACAATAGCTGAATTGTTAATTGTACATGTCATATCTAGAACTTGTTGCCCAGAATCTTTGATGAACACACTGATAAACAATCCATACTTGATTTCTAAATGAACATTATATTGAATGTGATTGTGATGATTAAAATTGACATACATAAACCCTATATATACTAAACGAAGGGACACCTTCAAACTAGGGATGAGCATATGGGACTTGGTACCGGTACTGAATTTCCGGTACGGATTTTTTTCTTCGGTACCAAATTTTACCTTCAAATAAACATTTCGGTAAAGTACCGATACCAAGCCCATCCTACTTCAAAAACTCAACCCAAAAGACTAGTCTAGTGAGTGAAAGAGCCCATTTGGTATATAACTCCCACATTGGTTGCCCATACAACCAATGTGGGACAAGTCCCATACCTTGCAATGGTATTAGTCCATAACACAATCGATGTGTCTTCTTGATTTGGCGCACTTCTGGATCGAAGTGTTGATACGCCCATACACATATACATATGTTCTAAATACATACTATTTACTATTTTGCGTAAATAACCCATATGGATAGAGATGTTTATAAGGACTTGACTTGAGGTCGCCATAAAACAAGAATAAAAATGTAACTTCATACTGCTTACCATGGAAATCAGCTTCTACACATTTCAGGAGAACCCAACCACGACTCCTATCTGTCCAATTGTCACCATTCATATGGCCTGACATTCCATAGAGATACCTCACCATATCGAGCTTTCCATATAAAGAAGCTATATAGAGCGGCATGCTTCCATTCCTACCAGGAATATCCAGCTGCTCTCTGTAATGTTCTACTAAAATCGTAGCGACCCCTATATTGCCTGATGCTGCTGCTAAACACAAGGCGGTGTTGCCATTTCTATTCTGAAATAGCAAGTCATTTCGGCTCATCATATACACTAGGTTTCTAACAAAATCCACCATCAACTTGGTGCCTTTAGAGGATGCTGCTATATGAAGTGCAGTTTCATAATTGTCAGTAATGCTACACCTCGTCACATCATCATGCTGTTCTATGATTACTCTAGCAGCTTCCCAGTTGCCTTTGACTGATGCTTCGTAGAGAGGAACGCAAACAGAGAGGTACAAAGCTCTATCTCCTTTAAATTTCAAAAGCAAACTTGATTATGTAAAAGGTTAATCACATCACAAGGTAAGTTTTTTATGATTATATATGTTAAAAATATATAATTTTCATATCATACAACGTACTTTCTATTAACATTTTGCTATGTGTATAGAGAAAGTTCATGAGTAGTGCCATTAATTACCCCAAATTCTTGGCGATTGCCTAAAATGTCACTTCTATTTTTATGACCAGCAGTCTTTAAGAAGTGCAAACGGCCATGGACAACACCACGCAAACGTTACGTTTAGTTTTTTTTCGAACGGCAACTATATTAAAATTCAAATATGGAAGAAAAGGGTCAACAAGAAGCTGGAGTCCCAAAACACGTTTAGTGGCCAAAGTTTGAGTTATGCTCACTTTATATTTAATTATACGATATTACAAAATAAAATAACATGTGCATGATGATATAGAAAACGAATGATAAATGAATTGTTTGAGAAAAATGTCTCTGTAAAAAATAAAGATGCTGGTAAATGTTATGTTTTTTTAATGGTTCATACACTATGCATAATCTTTCTCTTACCACTAACTGTTTATTTATTTTTAATGTTCAATCAAATTGAATAAATTCAATATATAAATGGATAGTTTGTAAGTAAAGTATAAAAAATACACTTTATTAAAAACTCTTAAAAACATGTATATTACTACATGTGTAATTTTTTTCAAAAATAAAAAAATAAAAAAATGGGAGGTTAAAGTTTCATAAGTTTTCTCAATTAAGAGGGTTTTCTCCCAATACTATGAGAACCCAGTTTCTCGCGTGTGTATATATATAGGATTCGGTTCAATTAATAACTCTCACGAGTTGTGAGAACTATGAGAAATCATATTTCTCGCGCGAGTTGGGCTGCCTTTTTTTAAATGTAACTGTAAAAAAAATTAACAAGTGAGTCGATGGCAGGGGCGGACCCACCCAAGGTGGGCGGCCGCACCACTTGAAAAAAAATTAGTGTATATTTTAGTCAGAAAAACCCGACCGTACCCTTTGAAAATATGATTAAACACCTCATCTGAACCCCAGCAAATAATTCCTGGGTTCACCACTGGTCAATGGTTATGTCTTATGTAAAATTTGTTTACGAAATGATGACATCATCAATAAAAATTTTTACATCGAAATTGATAAACTAGTTGACTCTATACAACTTTAATTACTTCATAAACAACGTTATTGTTATTGTTATTGTTATTCTTATTGTTATTTTTATTCTTATTGTTATTGTTATTATTATTATTCTTATTATTATTATTATTATTCCTTTATTATTATTATTATTATTATTATTATTATTATTATTATTATTATTATTATTATTATTATTATTATTATTAATCTTATTTTACAAATGTACTACAGGTTTAGAAGGTTTTTTTTTTTCTTTAAGGATTCTACTTTTCTTACACCCCTAAATCTTATTTTTATATCCCTTTTCACTCTAGGTGATGGTTCAAATGAAAATCACTTTTATTGCGAAAACTCAAAACTTAAAAAAGCCTTAAAAACACTCAAATTTTTTTTTTCAATTTTTTTATTAAAAATCGCTAGTTTTTTTATATAAAAATTTTTTTTTTTTCAAAAAAGAAAAAATTTGTAGTGCACATGTTTAATAATTAACATGTGTAGTACACATACTATTACACATGTGCACTAAATTTTTTTTTTTTTTGGAAAAAAGTTTTTTTTATTTACCTAAAATAGCGAAACTTGGTATGCAAAAAAAATAAAAATAAAAATTTGATATGTTTTTTGGTTTTTTTAGTTAGTTTTCGAGTTTTCACAATAACTAATGGTTTTCATTTGAATCTTCCCTTTTCACTCTCTCTCTCTCTCTCTCTCTCTCTCTATATATATATATATATATATATATATATGGTAAGAATCATTTCAGAACCATAAATATTTACAGAGCTTACAGAACTCCTAATAAACAATCTTTTTATTTATATATTTTTATGTTTGGGATAATTTTATCATTTATTATGTGTATTTTTATGATTACATACATGTTAAGAATAATTTTATCATTTTTATATGTAATTTTATAATTACACATATGTAAACTAGTTTTTTTACATATATGTAATTAATTATGACACATATATATAATTTTGGCAATTAAACATATGTAAACTACTTTTAACATGTATGTAATCAAAGAAATACATATAATAGATGATAAAAAGATACTAAATACAAAAAAATATATATATATAAAATAATTGTTTATTAGGAGTTCTGAAAGTTATGTATTTATTTAGAGTTCTGAAATAAATCCAACCCTATATATATATATATAGAGAGAGAGAGAGAGAGAGAGAGATAGAGGGGAGGTATATAACTGTTTTTTTTATAATTTTTGGAGAATCTGCGCTCCACATATTTTTTTTAAGATGAAATGGGTATCCCATTAATTAAGACCCACCGATGCGCTAGAGGGTGTCGTATCGTTGTTTACCAAGTAGTCTTGCATTAGGCATGTTTAATGGTAGTGGTTGGGATGGGCGTGTTCCAAACGAAGGTGTAAATGGTGGCATCTCAGTCTTTATTTCCACCACCCCCATCTCCTGGCTGGTGGGAGTAAATGAAGGCATCTTCGTCGTCATTTCCATTTCTTGGAGTATTTACTAAACCTGCACCTATATTCAGCTCACACCATCAAACTTTAGTTAGCATGCTTACAGTTTCTTAAGTTCTGTATTTATCTCAGAATTATGCAAAGAAGGAATGACTACTTGAAAGTGTAAAACACATATTAGGTGATAGTATATTGGAATGGATCTATCTACTATGTGAGAGATGGTGAGTGTGTGAAAGAGAGTTACTTTGTTTTGTGTGTAAGATATACTTGTACAATGTGCATCAAATATTTGTACATTTTGTGAATAGTGTGATTTTGTGAGTAGGTTTATTCCATATAATTTGACCTAAATAGTCTCTAGTTTGACCAATTAACCCTAAACCACTGCTATTAGTGGACAGAGAGATGGAAAGAGCTTTCACGACGTGTTTGACATCGTTGGACCATCGATCTCAAAAAGCCCCATCCCCTCCTCGACAATCTTTGCTTTGTGTTCCTCTGTCAAAAAACATTTTTCCCGGCCCACTTCCGTACAAAAAGCTCAAGTACGGCTAAAATCAATGACAGTGGTGGGGATGGAGATTATCTACCTGTTGTGACGGGCGATGCTACTGGACTGCTCTGCTGACCAACAGCAACCGCCTCCGTGAGATAGTGTGGTTAATCGTTTAGATCGGCAAAAACCGCTGAAAAGGTTTTGTAGGACGCAATACGAGTCAATTAAAAATGATTCGGTAATAATGGCAAGGCTGCAGGGGGTTGTAGTTGTAGTAGCAGATTTTGGTATTGTTGGAACGCAGTTTAGGTGCTCGTGTTCTGGGAATTGGAGGGAGGTTTGTGTTGTGTATATATTTAAGTTGGACTGGACTTTGGAGGTGCAGCCTATTATTATGTTTGCTCGACCTTGAGCCCCATTTAAGAAACAAAAAAAAGTAAATTACAAAAATCATCTTTTATGTTAATACTAGATTGCAAATTGTATCATTTGTCTTTAAAAAGTACAAAAAACGTACTCGATGTTTGCAAACCACTGCATTTTATGTCCTTTAACCCTAACTCAATTAGTTTTCTGTTAAAGATCCATACACATCAAGGGGACCTACAATTGGTATCAGAGCATTAGGCTCTTGAAGGCTCGGTTCAGAATTGTTCTTGGAGAAACAGGGAGATTTTCGAATTTTTTGAAACCTGAAAAATTAGGGTTTCGAAATTTTGTGTTTGTTTGATACAGATTGGTATCAGAGGATTAGGCTCTTGAAGAAGCTCGGTTCAGAATTGTGATCTGCAGAATTCGGGTGGAAGAGTTTAAAATTTTCGAAAATTTTAAACCTGAAACTAGGGTTTTCGAAAATTTTTGTTTTTCTGATTTATTTGTGTGTTTTAGTTTGTGTTTGATCAGTTTGTTTGTTGAGTTTTGCTGATTTGCAGGTTTTCGGGACAATTTCTGTTGGATTTTGACGAGTATTTGGCTGGAATTCGAAGACTGTTCTTCGTGTTTATCATATTATTTTCGAAAATTACTGATTATTTTGCTGTTTCGATTCTGCAGGAAGGTGTTGGTAGAATCTGGAAAATCTCAGAAATTTGAAAAAGATTGAATTTCCATATTCTGGGTGGCGAAATTAACAAATTCGCAGACTGGACCAGCGAATTTAACTGACTTGCGAACTTGTCGGAGAATTTAAAAACCAAAGGCGACTTTGGTAACCGTATAATTATCCACAACGAAATTATTACGGTTTTCGGCGAATTTACTGGTCGTCGTAATAGCGAAATTGACCAGCGAATTTGGAGCGAAATTGATCAGCGAACTTAAGCAGCGAAATTAACGTTGTTGACCAGCGAACTTATCCTACCTGAACTGAGAACTAGTGCCAGCGAAATTAATCTGATTTCCCAGTGAAATTAGCAGCATAATTAAAAGGGTGGAAGATTTTTTGGCAAGCGTAAGGAAAAATTAACGTTTTCGTGAATAGAAATTGATCCGTAGCTCGTTTGACGGTATAATTTGGTAAAAACAGTTTTCGGAAAAATTTTGTACGTTTTTATCAGCACGGTTACGGTAAAACGTGTTTAAAGATGGTTAAAGTGGACAATGTTGGCGAGATAGTTAAGAATTGGCCAAAGCTGAAAAATGTCAAAGAATATACTATCTGGAAAGAGGAGTTTGAGGGATTTGTGAAAAGTGAAGATACCAGAATGTGGTATTGTATGATTGATGGATATGTTGCTCCTACACGTCGTGTTGAAGGAAGGGTTAAGGTGATTTCTTATGAGATGATGGATGAGTCTGAGAGACAGGTGGTTGATGCTGAGACGAAAGCTTTAGCTGCAATAAAAATGTCCTTACCTGATGGCATCAAGCATACCTTTACGAAGTACACTAATTCAAAGGATATGTGGGATGCATTAGAAAAGCGATATCAGGGAAATGCAGATGTTGTGGTAGAAGAGAAGAAGAAAGCTGTTGAGAAGAAGGCTACAGAAGTTTCAAAGGGCTTGAATGATGTGAACGGACTTACAGCAGAGGTGAAGGTATCATCAGAATCTGTAAGTTATACATGTCATAATTGCACTGAACTACAAGGTAAAGTTGACAGACTATCGGAGCAAAACAAAATTCAGTTAGTTGAATTGCAAAAATTAAAAGAGTCAAATGTTCTTTTGATTAAAAGAGAGTCAAATTGTTTAGATAAACTCAAATCAAATGAACAGGATATTAGCAGTTTAACAAGAAAAGTCAATGAACTGTTACAGGTCATTGATTTGGCTCGTGAAACTGTGAAGGATAAAACTAATGAATTTTCTGAAAAGTGCAGGGAATTGGCCGTTACACAAGACCAAATTGTTGAACTTAAAGGAAAGGTAGACAAATTTGGAAAATCTTCATTAGTTAGGACTCAAATTCAAAAAGGGTTAAAAAGGAGTAATGATAGAACGGGAGTGGGGTTTACTAAAGCTTCATCTTCTAAGGATCAAGACTACTCTTTTTTACCTGATGAGAATAAGTTAATTGATTTTGCGCCAACTACACCAGCTGTAGTGGATCCGATAGCTGTGGACTTGCCAAGTAGTCCAGAATCTTTGAAGGAATCTGTTGAGGCTAACAGTACACCTCATAAATCGGATGAGGATACTGAAGAGGAAAAGAAGAAAACACTTAAAAAGAGATTTAACAAAAAGAAAATTTATAAGATAAAATCTTGTTTTAAATGTCACACAAAAGGGCATGTGGCAAGTTGTTGTGCTTTGAAGAAAAATAAACAAAAAGTTGATGAGGTTAAAGATGGAAATCGGGTTGGTTTAAATAATAATGTGCAACCACATTGTCAAAGTAATCAACAAAGATTTCAATCAAAGACTTCAACAGCTAGAAGATTTGATAGACCAAGAAGCAATTCTACACAATTTAGTCATTTTAATGGTAAATCAAATCGGTTTCAAAATCAAAATAGAAATTTTGGATATCAAAATCGATACCATACTAACGGTAATCGAAATTTTCAAAGAAGAAACGAGCATAGGGGTTTTAGTAACTCAAATGTTCAACATCATCCAAAATTTTTCCAAAATTCATGGTTTAATAATGGTAGAAGATGGTATCAAGATAATAATTTTCAAAGGTCAGAAAATCCGAGATTTTATTGGAACTCTTGTGATCAAAATTCTGAAGATTTTTCTGATTCTCCAACACAAATCTGCAGAATCAAAACACCAAATCAGCACAATAAGTTAAAAAATTATCAAGAACTGGTCTGAAAACACGAAGAACACGAAGAACAGTCTTCGAATCTTCAAGTCTATCAGCCGAAAACTTTTCCAGAATCAACAAAATCTTTCCAGAAATCCCTAAAACCTGCAAAACAGAAATCAAACAAAGCAGAAAATCAAAACAGCAAAAAAAACATTTCTTTTTTTAAAAGGACTTCCATTTTGAATTGACATGTTGTTGTTTTTGCATGATAAGATAAAATATTGGTTTATCTTTATATGTGAAAAAGACTAATGGTTTTTCGAGATACTTGCTTGTGTTGCTAAACAGATTGATGCAGTTATCAAAATGAAGTGCAGAATACAAGTAAAGTGCAAATTGAGAGTGAAGTGAAGATGCGTGAAGATGTATGGTAGGATCCTTCTACTACATTGCAGAGAAAGAGAGATATGGAAGAGTTGGAGCTTACTTGCTTAACCAAGGATTGCTAGCTAACTGATCTACAAATGAATGAAAGTTTTGGAGATTGGAAGCATCAGCTAAGGGGGAGTCTGTTGATGTCAGAAGCTGTGTAGCTGACGCTATCCAAAGACCAAAAGAACACAAGATGTTTGAAGACAAAGTTACACTATGAAGCTATTGTCAAGGGGGAGTCTGTTGGTGCATATTCGGTGACAACAGCTTAATAGTTTGATTATTTAGTCTTTGGATATTTTGTATTGGGCTTAGCTTATTGGTTAGTGAGTTTATTGTTGTAATGGGCTTGGAAAATGGCCTAGCCTAGTAGGAAGCCCAGTTCACAGACATGTGGTATATAAACATGTTTTGTGATTAGGGTTTCAGTTGGTAACTTGGAGGCTAGAGAGAGAAAGTAGAGAGAGAGAGAGAATTCGAAATTGGGTTTAGCAAGATCACAGATAGTGGCTGTGAGGTTGTGAGGGTCTTGAGTTGATTGTAAAACGTTTCGTTTGGATAATCAATAGAAGACCCGTTTGATTGAATTTCTGTTTTCTACTTGTTTCTGTAACAAATCTGATCTAGGGGATTCCGCACTCTAGGTTAGATATACAATTCTGTGAAAGATCCATACATCAAGGGGACCTACATTACGGGGTTCTTGATTCCGTACGACTCTTTGGGATGGAGCACTCCTCTGGTTTGATGAGTGGTGAGTATTACTGTTGTGGGCAGTGTGGGTCCTGGAGGGTGTTCTAGAGTGTGGTGCAGATCGGGTCCTTGTACGGGTACCACTGGATTCATGGAGCTGTCTATCCATAGCTCGATTAACGGCATTATCTATCATTGCCTGTAATTCTGCACCCGCTACATTTACTCGGGCATTATCATGCTCTCCCCGAGGGTGACTATTAATCTCGCTTGAGTTGGCCATGTTGCTTGAACTGTTACATATTAACAATAATTTATTGGTGAGTTTATTAAAAATTGTCTTTTATGACAATTTATTAACCGTGGTAAACGTAGACCATATATGGTTAATTTATTACTCACATTTATTTAGGATTTCTATTATAATTTATCATAATTATAAAACAATAACAGTTTTATTCTTAGCACAAAAGGCCTAGTCACAAGGACAATTTAAATCATAAGCTATGATTTCAGAGAATCAAGGCTTTTAAAGTTTGAACATAGTTCATTACCTTTTTCGGACAGGGAGTCATAGCTACCACTGTCTTTTGGCTCATGTAGAAATGAGCAAGGCCCGTAGGCATTGTATTACCAGGGTATGGTCAAAATAAGATCATCATAATTGATGATTTAAACCCATGATTCAGAGATCAATAAGTTGGGTTAGGAATCTTTTAAAGAATCCTATAATAAGAATGACGTGTGTGATTTTAACAAATCACATCTGCCAGGAGCGTTAACATGTTTTCAGATGTTAACAGGGGTTGGAATCTTTTATACAGGTCTTACCATCTTGGCCAAGTCTTATAATGACATATAGGCTAGGTTTTACCTTTAAGATCTTTATTTATTATTTAATGGGCAGATCATTATTAAAAGGAATGATTTTATTTCTTTTATTTCATGTATAATATATAAATGCATAGATGACAGAAATAAAATTTTCAAACTTAACATTCCATTAAAATTTACAATTAGTACACTTTGCCCTAAATGGGACTTTTCACTAAAACACTTGCCCACGCAGGAGCTATACAGATAATACATGTCCTCACAGGGACTGTTTACAAAAGTAAATGTCCACACAGGGACTAATAGAGACAAGTCCTCGTAGGGACTAAGTACAAAGATAGATGTCCATGCAGGGACTACATACACACATAAATAAATGTCCACATAGGGACTTGATTTAAACAAGGAAATACAATAATACATATTGGGATTTAATGATCCCGTTTCTTCTTTCCCTTCAGCAAACTTGCCAAACCACTCATGAATCCCTGATTCTTCCTACGCTCTTTCTGGAGGTCTCGCTCAACCCTGCCCAGTCTTTGACGGAGATCCTCCTGTTCTGACGGGGAAAATCGTGGTGGCGGATGCTGAAGTGGTGGCTGAGCAGGTACTTGATACCCACGAGCTGGGTGTCCCATTCCCCAAGGGGTTCCATATGGTCCCTCAGGGTTTTGGGCATAGTAGTTTGATGCCACTTGGTAAGGATCCTCAGCATAGTTATAGTTAGTGTATGCTGGCGGTCCGTATGGGTTGTAAGCTGCTGGAGCAGTATAAGCAGGGATAGGGTTGCCAAAACCCGGTGATGGCGGTGCAATAGGTGCCGAATTCACCTCTGATACTGGAACTGAAGGTCCACCCACCTGTGGTTCTTCATATAGTGGCGGGTAGTGGCTGCCACTAGAGTGTTGAGGGGTACTGAAATGAAACTCCCCTCCTCTTGCTGACATCCGTGCGCCAGTCCTCCTACGTCTTGGTGGTTCTGGAGGCTCTAGATGAACTGGCGGCGGTGGAGGCGGTGGCGTGACTGCCACAAAACGTGGATCCCCAGAGGGATCTTGCTGCTGCTGCTGGTGAGGCGATGAATGGTGAGATGGTGTAAAGTACCACTCACACCGGTCGAACCGTGCCTGGTGACTATCCGGACCTTGGTAGGGTGATCCGTGAAAAGATGAACCATCCGAGATCACAAAAGGATGGTTCGGGGTTCCGGTTGAAGCCTCGACGGGATCTGTGTCCTCGTCCATATCCATCGCTTGATCACCAGAAAAGTGATCCTCCGGTCCTAGTGGGTTAAAGCCCACTGGTTCTGGTAGGTATTCCGCCGGGTTAAACTGGCCCCGAAAGACAGGATTAGGGTCGCCGAAAGAATTATGCGATAATGATCGCTGTAGTGGTATGTATGAAGGTTGCGGGTTGTTGGGCTCATTCTCGGACTGAGGCCCAAAGGAGTGGTGATATGGAGGCGTCGAACTATACGACATAGATTGCCTGGCAGAATCCTCATAAGTCCTCCAAGGTTCTCGTGGATCGACACTCCTTGTAGAAGAAGGAGTTCGCCTGTGCGAAGGCCCTGCCTCGTGGTCGTTAGTGGCGCTGATTGGCCCTTTTCCTCGATCTCCTCGCCTGAATCTTGGCAGCATTGCTAAACCTGTTAATATAAACAAGATAACACAAGGAAAATGAAGGACAAAAATTAAAATTAAAATAAAAAAAACATTTTGGATTATTCCTAAGTTCTTTGTCTAGACTTGAAGATTTAGGAATGTGCAATTGCGTCATTGAGATTAAACACAAAAGGCTTGTGTTTAATTCACTCAACGTTGGCTGTGATACCAACCTGTCACACCCCGAATTTCCACGTGTCACCGGTGGGCCCGGTAGGGGAGTATCGTGACGTGGTTGGCAACACAATAGTCAAACAACACAATATTTAAATGCACAGCAGAAGCAAAGTATAGATTCATTTCAACCAAACAATATTGTAATATTAAGTATCACAAGTAGTTGAATATAAATCCACAGGTAGATCAAAATAAAAGGAAACAATGTTCAACAGTCTATGACATCCAAGCTTGCGAGACTTATTGTGGATGCTAGGAGAAAAGCCAGCCTATTACGCGTAGTACCTGCACTTAACCTTTTTGAGAAAATACGTCAGTTTACACTGGTAAATACAATCAACCGACTCATTTTGAAAAGAGTTTAAGAAAATGCATTTTTTTAGGCACAAGGCACAAATAATATTTTATAACTTGGGATAATTATTTGAATATAATACTTGTAAAGGAATTACATGTTACTTATGCGTTCAGTAGCCCGGATCGATCCGGGTTAAAGATCAATAGACACGCCACATTATGTATATGAGACACCGACGGGCGTACGCCTACGCCCCGTGCTTAGGTCGTGGCCATTTCGTAAAATGATGCCAGGGATATCCGGGACATGGTCATTAACCCCCCAAAGGCTTTAAGCAAACAAAACAAATTAAACGAGACATCTCAATACTTTAACCATCATACAATTAAAGATTCAATGCCCGACCAAGCGGTATTTTTATATACCGTACCCCAAGCCCGTATAGGGAAAATAAGTTAAAAGTATTTACCTGAGCAAGTATAAATCACAATCAGCTATTGCAAATATCTTTTACCGGGTCTCCTATTCTAGAACGAAGGTTTATAACAACCTATTAGAATCCTAACGGGTCTTTAGTTAAGCTTAAGCTTAGACCGGTTAATTTTTAAGGATACGGTTCGTACGCACGATTAAGCGAAGACCGGATAGAATGTGATTTAGACCCGACAAGTTTGAAGACTTGCTTAATATGGGTATATTATACACATTCTGGATTTTGAGATAAAACCGATAAGGTTTGACCCGCTTCGGCTAATTTATGTAAACTAGTTACATAAACCAAACCGAACGCGCACGAAGCGTAACGGGTAACCGTAAGAGTCCTAAACAGGTTTCCTAAGTTAACATGCCACAAATATGTTGTGATATTAGTAGGATACCTTCCATTATGCCCATAACGAGTTTAATCTCATATTAAGCCCTGTAGGGGTATTTTGGTCATTTTAAAGATTATAAAAGGGATAAATTAAGCTTCTGTGATTCGGGTCTGAATAATTCAGTAAAATAGCTTATTTTAACAGGTTACCTCAGTTGGTAATAAGTCTTATGTGACAAAATGTTTTTAAACTCAAACTATGCGTCTAATACGCGTATAAAGCCGTTTTAAGCGACGTACGGGTTAAAATAGGATTCTGAGTTTTCTGATCAGTTAAATAGGTTCAAAACACTACATTTATTATTTAAAATTAGTAGCAATTGGTTTGGTATCAAAAAGATTTGTAAAACTCATTTTATGGCCGAAAAGGGTATATTCGGTATTTACCGAATCAAGGTACTAATCCTAGCTTATGATCAGTTTAAAAATAATTAAAAATCTTCAAAAATCCCAACATATTATATTACATAAGTGGGTAAAAGGTTTGGTGTCAAAAATTGGATTTAGATAGGCTTTACGCTAATGACGCCGTTTAATTACAAAGAAGCGTTCTAATTACGTCATTAGGCATAACTCCTAATCTAGACCTCCAACTGATGTGAAAATTTAGGGACATGTTTAATAATCAGTAACAAAGATTATTGTACTTTCACATTTCCAAAATTCTTGTTTTATGGTCATAAGGGCATTATGGTCCATATTTAAGCACTTAACGGAAACGTCGGACAATTAGGGATTCAAAGGGTATAAACGCAGAGGGTTATACAAACATGTAACTAGGTCCTAATGGAACTTTAAGGCATGTATAAACCTATCAAAACCAGGTCAGAACCAAAGTCAAAGCAGAAAGTCAAACTATGCGCCTTTCGGTTCCGAATCGATCTTAAACAGAAAGTTGTCGAATCAAACAAGCTTAGAGAAGTTCTTATACTTATTATCAGGTTATATGAATGATAAAATAGGCTACATGCCTTTTACATGGATAATCATGCGTTAAATCGAAAATTACATTTCTGTTGACTTTTTCTAATCATGTTTGACTCGACAAACGACCTAGTTAGGATGGGAATCAGCGAGTACCCTTTTAAGGGTTTATTACCCATATAATTACCTACTTAAAGGTACTTTTAATTCGAGATTTGACTGAGCCATTATTAAATAAACTTGAAGTCAAACCGTAATTACGACGGTTTGACTTTTAGCTAAATAACTAAGTTAAACACTATAAAAGAAGGTTAAGCATACTTACACGTGACTAATGAATGATTAGGAAGGTCTTGGTTCTGCTCTTGTGCTCCTCAAATGCTCAGAAGTTGATATTGGAAGGAATGATCAAGGTTGCACAAGAATGTGGGTCTTATATAGTGTTTAATCACACATGGATCATTGACACATGAGTCTAGGAGTGTTCCCATAACACCAACAAGTGTCCTAGAGGCTATAAACCAGTTATAGTCGCCCATGGTATGCAAAACAATGCATATAAGTCGGTTAAAACATCAACAGGCAGCTGCCTGTTTCTTTCTGCATCTGTAAGTCGGACGCGGCCCGTGTAAGATATTGTTAAATCTTACGCGGCCCGCATGGACCTCCGGTTCAGGTTATAAATTTTCCTTTTATTGCACTTTTAGTCCCCGGTCCTCCTAAACGTCGCTTTCTCAATGATTCTTGCATTTTAAGGCTTTAAAATTGACATAAAGGGGCTTTAAGACTTATACCATCTTTGTCAAGTCCTCGGGTAACTTTGTGATCACCCTAAAAGCCCTAATTTTCATTGTTGACGATTCTAACCCCTCGCACACGAATTTTATCATAACTTTCTCATACGATAACGAAACTTGGTGAAATTTTTATGGTGCATTCTAGTGAGCATAATTAATGGTTACAAAGCTTCGGGTTTGCTAAAAGGTCACTCAGAGGTATATCTTAAACATGTTGACACATTTAACCCCTGCAGTTTGAAATCTCCCACTTTCTTTCACAATTAGCTTCGTATGATCCATGATTTATTCGTTTAAGGTTATAAACATCATGTAGGGTTATTGTAGAGTATATTTATTCATTGTTGACACTTTGAACTCTTATATTTACATAGTTTCATTGTTTGTCAACTTTAGTCCCTCGAAAGTATTCTTTCACACGTTTAAAGGTTATGACACGTGTCAAGACATTATAGGACGTAAATTTTCGAGGTGTTACACGTTACTAAGTTCCTCCGGTAGTTTGAGTCTGTAGGCAACTTTTCCGATCCTTTCCAGAATCTTAAAAGGTCCAACATATCGAGGCGCTAGTTTCTCTTTCTTGCCGAATCTGACCACACCCTTCCAAGGTGATACCTTTAGGAGTACGTAGTCGCCAATGTCAAATTCAAGGGTCTTGCGTCGTCTATCGGCGTAACTTTTCTGTCGACTTCGAGCTTTCAACAAGTTGTCTCGAATTTGGAGGACTTTGTCAGTCGTTTCTTGCAATAGCTCAGGACCGGTTAGTTGCGAGTGACCGATCTCGTGCCACACAATAGGTGATCGACATCTTCTTCCATATAAAGCCTTGAATGGTGCCATTTGTATGCTGGAATGAAAACTGTTGCTATACGAGAATTCGACTAACGGCAGGTATGTATCCCAATTACCACCGAAGTCTATGACACACGAACGGAGCATGTCTTCAAGAGTACGGATCGTTCTTTCAGTCAGGCCGTCGGTTTGAGGGTGGAAAGCGGTACTTAGATTAAGTGATGTTTCGAGAGCCGTTTGAAATGTTTCCCACAGTCGCGAGGTAAACCGAGCATCATGGTTAGAGATGATGTCGCGGGGCGTCCCATGATTACAAATGATCTCGTTGGTGTAGATTCGGGCTAATCATTCTACCTTGTAGTCTTCCCGTATTGGCAAGAAGTGAGCAGATTTGGTCAAACGGTCAACAACAACCCAGATGCTGTCGTGACCTGATGACGTGTGCGGAAGTTTTGTTATGAAGTCCATAGCTATACTCTCCCACTTCCGTATAGGGATTGGCGGTTGTTCGAGTAAGCCAGAGGGTCTTTGGTGTTCAGCCTTGACCTTTGCACAAGTCAGGCACTTTCCAACGTAGAGAACAATATCCCTTTTCATGCCCGGCCACCAGTACTTGTAGCGAAGATCCTGGTACATTTTGTCGGCACCGGGATGAATAGAATATCAAGATTTGTGGGCTTCGTTCATCAAAATCTGTCGCAAATCGGTCCGTTTAGGGATCCAAATTCGGTCCAGAAAGTGGAATATCCCATTCGACTTATTCATAAGTTGAGCTCCATCGTGATAGATTCGTTCCTTCTTTAGAGTGCGTTCATTAAAACATGCATGCTGGGCTTCGCGGATGAGGGTTTCGAGATCGTATTGGGCTTGGATGTTTCGAATGCTGAGCAAATAACTCCGTCTACTGAGAGCGTCGGCAACGACATTCGCTTTGCCTGGGTGATAACGAATCTCACAGTCATAATCGTTGAGAAGTTCTACCAATCGGCGTTGACGCATATTAAGTTCCTTCTGGTTAAAGATGTGTTGTAGGCTCCTATGATCGGCGAAGATCGTACACTTTGTACCATACAGGTAGTGTCACCAAATCTTTAACGCAAAAACAACTGCGCCTAGCTCGAGATCATGGGTTGTATAGTTCTTTTCGTGGATTTTGAGCTGACGAGATGCGTAAGCTATAACCTTGTCCCGTTGCATGAAGACACAACCAAGACCAAGGTTGGAAGCATCACAATAGACAATGAAATCATCATTTCCGTCGGGCAATGTGAGAACAGGGGCATTGCAAAGCATGTGCTTGAGTGTTTGGAAAGCAGACTCTTGTTCGATTCCCCAAACAAAAGGCTTGTCTTTATGCGTGAGAGCGGTGAGCGGCACAGCGATCTTTGAGAATCCTTCGATAAATCGTCGATAATTGCCCGCTAGTCCGAGAAAAGAACGGACTTCGGACGGGTTCTTAGGTGTAATCCAACTCTTAACGGCTTCAATCTTCGCAGGATCGATGTGAATACCTTGACTATTTACGATGTCACCTAGAAAGTGAACCTCCTCCAACCAGAATTCACACTTGGAGAACTTGGCATAGAGTCGATTCCCTTGGAGTAGCTCGAGAACCAAACGTAGATGTTGCGCGTGTTCGGCTTTCGATCTGGAATAGATCAAGACATCGTCGATGAATACGATGACGAAACGGTCGAGATATGGTTTACACACGCGATTCATCAGATCCATGAAAACCGTGGGTGCGTTGGTTAAACCAAAGGGCATAACAACGAATTCATAATGGCCATAACGAGTGCGAAATGCGCTTTTGGGTATATCCTCCTCTTGAATGCGTAGTTGGTGATAGCCTGAGCATAGATCGATCTTCGAGAAACACGTAGCACCTTGTAGCTGATCAAACAAATCATCAATGCGAGGCAGAGGGTAGCGGTTCTTGATAGTCAGCTTGTTCAATTCCCGATAGTCGATGCACATCCTGAACGACCCATCCTTCTTTTTGACGAAAAGGACTGGCGCGCCCCAAGGAGAGGTGCTCGGGCGAATGAAGCCTTTCTCAAGTAATTCCTGGAGTTGGTTCGAGAGTTCACGCATTTCGGACGGTGCGAGTCGGTAAGGAGCTTTGGCAATAGGGTTGGCTCCAGGAATGAGGTCGATACGAAAGTCGATATCACGACTTGGTGGTAATCCTGGGAGATCATCAGGGAACACATTAGGAAATTCACGAACCACGGGAACATCTTTTACACCAGGACTCCCTTTCTTTTCCTTCTCTGCTACTACAATGTTAGCCAAGAAAGCTCTATATTCCTTGCGGAGATACTTGCTAGCTTGGACACATGACATGAGTTTGAGGACCTTCGAAGCAGTTTCGCCATAAACACACAATAAATCACCATTCGCGAGCGAGAATCAAATCATCTTATCGAAACACACAACTTCAGCATGGTTTTCGTGAAGAAAGTCCATGCCTATTATGACGTCAAAACTTCCGAGTTGCATCGGAATAAGGTCGATTGGGAAGATGTGATTGTTGAGCTCGAGAGTACAATCACGAAGAATAGAATTAACGGCGACAGTTCTTCCGGTAGCGACTTCAACATCGAACGTCGAGGAGAGTTGGGAGCGTTTACGACTAAGGAGTTTCTCAAATTCGAACGACACAAAGCAATTATCGGCTCCAGTATCAAACAAACACGAAGCATAAATACCATTCACAATGAACGTACCATTGACCACGTTGTTGTCAGCCTGGGCTTGGCGCACGTTGATGTTGAAAGTTCTGGCGCGTGCGGCTTGTTGCTGCTGCTGATGCTGTTGCTGCTGGTGTTGTTGCTGCTGCTGAGGCTCTTGTTTCACCACCCTGTTCGGGCACATGTTCGCAAAGTGGTTGGGATCACCACATGCGAAGCAGACTCGGGCGTTGATCGTGGGTGCCTGAGCTGCTTGTTGGCCTTGCGGGGCTGGGAGCAGAGCTTGATGAGCAGTGGCTTGAGCTGGGGCTTGACGGGGACCAGTACGACAGTTGACAGTGAAGTGGCCGTACAGGTTGCAGTGAGCGCAGAAACGACAGGCGAGACCCACCGGGTGATGATAAGAACATGTTGGGCAAGCCGGGTGGGGGCCTGTGTATGCACGCTTTGCTGGCGGTGCATAAGAAACTGGCGCTGGAAGGTGATGGGGCTGCTGTTGGGCCGGTACGGCTTGAAGTGGAGCAGCAGTGGTGGTGACAGCACTGTTCTTGTTGCTGGAGCTGCTATTGTTGTTCTTCTTCTTGCGGCGTGAGGACTTTGACGGTTGAGCGGCGGCAGTTTCAGCGGTTGGTGCGGCGGTGACTTGATGCAGGCTCTTTGAAGCTTTATCCCAAACACCAGCTTTTACCCGCTTGTCGTTGATTTCAGCGGCAAGCAAGTAAGTTTCTTCGATCGTTGTGGTCTTTGCGGCATGCACAAAATCCGCAACACAGTCGGGTAGAGCTCGGATATACTTCTTGATTGCCATATCAGGCGTCTTCACTTGATCGGGACAGATGATGCTGAGCTGCTTAAAGCGAGCAGTCAGGGCAGCGTTGTCTCCATCCTTCTGCTTTATGTTCCAAAACTCGTCCTCCAACTTTTGGCGTTCATGGGGAGGGCAGAATTCGTCCATCATGATGGCTTTCAGCTCTTCCCAAGTCAGCTCATAAGCTGCATCATTCCCGTGTTTGTTTCTCTCGGCCGTCCACCAGTCTAATGCGCGGGACTGGAAGACGCCGGTAGCGTTTAGGGTACGGAGATTTTTAGGACAGCCGCTTTGGCGCAGAGTGACTTCGATGGAATCGAACCATTGAAACATAGCCGTCGGGCCATCTTCTCCAATGAATTCCTTCGGACCGCATGCCTTGAACTGTTTGAAGCTGAAAGCAGTAGCAGCTTTAGGAACTTCGGTTCTTGACTCCTCAGACGATTTGCTAACATTCTCGTAAATCTCACTCACGATCTGAGGCACAACCTTGGCCACTTGTTTCGCGAGGATGGCAGCAAGGCGTTTGTCCCTCTGTTCTTGACGAGAGAGTCGTGGGTGACGGGATCCTGATGATGGTCCAGTTGACATTGTCTGCAACAGACATCGTCATAGGTCTCAGACACGTCAAAATCGAATCTCACCTCACACGTCTAGTACTTACTAAAGCTCGGGAACACAGTGAAACATGTATCACATAAACACATAGGCACATAAGCACAGATTCACATAAACACAGAAACACGTAATCACGTAAACACGTAGAGCACAGAAGCATGTAATCACAAGATGCATATAGAGACACATAGGGCATTCTGACTGCATCTATTATCTAAGATCTACGCGCGTTCGAGAATAGCGATCGCGAATAACTTGTCGAGTTATATAGTATAAGCGTGTAACATAGCATAAGATCGTCCATAATTTAGCGATTTGTCAGTGATGTGTAGTGTGTTGTGTGAATAGCGGAAGCAAAAGGCGTTAGATCGAAACTAGTAGTACCTCAAAACGCTAACAAATAAACATGAACCACATAAAACACATAAAATCGACGAGTCATCAGAGTCTGCAGTTGCGGGCTCAGAATTGAAACACATAAAAATCGAGGAATAGATCGTCTGCGGCTATTAGACATTGACTACCCAAAGTAATTCGACTATCCACAAGGACTTGTTGTGCACATTTGACCTTCAGGACAGTGCCTTTGCCTCGATTCTTGGGCGTTTGGCACGCATCCCGTTAGTCACATCGTGACTTCAGGTCGTTGGAGTCCGTCGAGACTTTGGTGAGAGTTTTACAAAAAGGGTGGAACAAGTCGTCAAGGTAAGGGTCTCACTCCTGGCTTAACAACTTCGTCCCTGTTTTGATAAAATGGGGGAAAATTATGCGTCAAAGTATGGATTTCACTCCTGGTTTAACGCAAATTCTCGTGTTTATAGATAAAATTGAACAAGCAATTAAATCGAGAGTTTGCGGTTTTCACACCTAATCTCGACTTAGTCGCTCCCCAAAATTGAAAATTCAAATGCAGTGATAGTGTAGCGTAAACGAGAATAGCGAAGAGTAGCGGCAAGCTCATACATAGTCCCTACTGGATATGCACAAGTCGGTCTGTGGGTTCCTAACTATAGACTAGGTATCTAAGACATCGACCCGGACTAGGTCGAGTCTTGCCTAATTCCCTATAGTTATGGCTCTGATACCAATCTGTCACACCCCAACCGATGGCGGAAACATCGGGGCATGGCACTGAGCGAAACAGATTGTCCAGAAGTTTCTATAACAATTATCATTACCAATTAATTTAAAGTAACATGTCCCATACCATGTCTTAAAAGTAATACAATTATTATAGACAAAATCTAGGCAAATAGTTCTGTTCCGACAACTCAGATTTCATTCGTACTGTAGGTCCCCTTGAGTCGTATGGATCTTTAACAGAATTGTCAATCTAATCAAGAGTGCGGAATCCTCTTGATCAGAATATAGCAGAATCAGTAGAAGCAGAAATCACTTTCAAACCGGGTTTCTATTGATTATCAATCTCACAAGAATTACAATCAATCTAAACCCTAACACACTAAATTCGTCCAAGCCTGTCTAGCTCTCACGAAATCTCACACACAAACGTTTTGGCTGATTAACCTAAACCCTAAAGCCTAACCTTGTTTATATAACACAAGGTTTTCTACTTGGGCTAAGGTTCCTACATGGGCAAAGCCCAAATCGTCCTCCTAGACCCAATGTGGGTTTTGTTTAGCCCAAACTCTATTATCTCACTAATACAAAGCTAAACCCGCTAACCGTTTATCATTTAACTAATTACAAGATATCCAAAGACTAAATCTAAGCTGTTGTCACAAATATGCACCAACAAACTCCCCCTTGACAATAGCTTCATAAAATAACTTTGTCTTCAGTCATCTTGCAATCTTCATGTAGTCTTGCACTGTCTTTGTTCTTTGGATAGCTTCAGCTTCAACAGCTTCTGTCAGCAACAGACTCCCCCTAAGCTGATGCATCCAATCACCAAATCTTCAAAAACTTTAGCGTTTGAGCAAACTCCAGTTTAGAATTTGTAAAGCAATCTTCAAACTGTTCATCTTTTTCTGCAATATAGAAAGGAGGTTCTACCATGCATCCAATCAAACTCTCATCTTCACAGCAACTTCTCAGTAACATATTGCTTCAATCTGTATACTATAAAACAAACATCTCGAGAAACCAAAAGAAGTTTTCAACAAAGTTAAATAAATTATTATTTTTTCAAGAGATAGTTAAACTGTATCACAGATTAAGCATTTTCAACTTATCACCAACATGCAAAACTTTTCAATCACACACCCTATAACCCGCATGATTTAAAATTTTGAACTCACTTTCTAACACCGTCTCCCCCTATCAGTAACAATTCCTCCAAGAATAACAATTTTCCGTACATTAAGAATTTTAAACAGAAAAAGACACTATTTTTGGATTTTTATATTTTCTGAAAGCAAGTAAATAACAAAACAATAAACACTCTGTTTTTGTGAGAATCACTGGTAAGAAGATCATATCAGCACAATCAAACTGTTTCACACCGTTAGTTAATTCTTTATGTAATTTTTTCGTGAAAAGCAGTCCAAGACGATTACCAGTATCTTTGTCCACCTAAACAAAATGCATGAACATTTCAAGTACCATTACCGTATGATACGTTAAGGTAATATTATTATACTTAAATATTAGCGTGTCCCACTTCAGGATATACCCCGCGATCAAGGTGTGCACAAAGATTCATCGTAGTAGGTGAGTATACTGAATTCATCCGTTTTGTTTTTCAACATTTAGATAATTGGTGAACAGGTCCGTACTTCCGTACAGCAGAGAGACCAAAATACCTAACGAGGGCTATGACAAATACCATTATTGGTACGATTTATGCTTTTTGCACATTTGAATGACTCTCTATGAGAGCTTCTTCATTTATGGGTTTTGGCATTTTTAGCTCTTTTAAGATATCCTGGTTATGTCTAGGTCAGCATGTATCTGGATGCAGCAGAAGGATAACCCTGATATCCCCAGATGAAATAACAGTATAAAGACCCAAAACTTCAGATTTTGGCAATCTATCAACGCAAGATTTAAGGTCATTAAACCATACACCACTGATGTGTTCCCCACTCATATACAATTCATTTAGGTTTATATCACATTGGTAAGTTGATTATTTCATGCTTTTTGCCTACTGGTACATCATATGATGAACCTGCTATCACACTAAAGCAATTTAATTTCATTTTCAGTGTGACAGTCTATCTTGCTGATGTACTATCATTTCTCCCTTTTCACACAGTGATAACTCATTTTTAATTTTCCAATTTTTTTTTATGTTTTTGATTTTTTTATGTTTTTGTATTTTTTATTTTAAAGAAAACAGTAAACTATTTACAAAATTCTTATGAAAAACCAGTTATTCAGGATTCCTCATCCCGTTGAGTTCGACTAAATGTTCAAAGCGAGCCCTGTCAAATGCTTTAGTATAAAGATCTGCCAGGTTATCTAGTGTGTCGACTCGATGTAATTCAATTAGTCTCTTTTCAGCACAATCCCGTATAAAATGATGACGTATGTCAATATGTTTTGTGCGACTGTGTTTCACGGGATTATTAGTTATTGAAATTGTGGCATTATTGTCTATCATAATAGGAGTACGAGTGAAATCCAAACCGTAATCGCGCATCTGCTGTTGTATCTAGAGAACCTGAGAGCAGCAGCTTCCCGCAGCAATATATTCAGCTTCACAAGTAGAGGTAGACACACAAGATTGCTTCTTGCATTGCCAAGACACAATCCTGCCTCCCAAGAACTGACAACCACCTGTTGTAGACTTTCTGTTCGACTTGCATCCCCTAAAGTCTAAGTCAGTGTAAGCAACAAAATTCATATCACTATCAGCTGGATACCACAACCCAAGTTTAGGTTTCCCCTTCAAGTAACGAAGAATACGCTTCACTGCTTTCATGTGTGACTCTTTTGGATTCGCCTGATATCTGGCACACAAGCATACTGCAAACATAATGTCAGGTCTTGAAGCAGTCAAGTACATTAGAGAACCAATCATTGCCCTGTATTGAGTTGGATCAACGTCTTCAGTACTTTCATGATCTGGGCCAAGATTGTGATTTTCGCAAATGGGTGTGTTGAAAGTAGAGCAATCATTCATTTTGAACCGACTCAAAATGTCATACACATACTTTGTTTGATGAATAAACATCCCATCCTCCTTCTGTTCAACTTGTAATCCCAGAAAGTAAGATAGCTCACCCATAGTGCTCATTTCGAACTTGCTCTTCATCACCTGCTCGAACTCTTTACACATGTTTTCATCTGATGACCCAAAGATGATGTCATCCACGTATACCTGTACCAGCAGAAAATATTCCTTCTTCCTCTTGCTGAACAGTGTACTGTCAATCTGGCCTCTTTCAAAACCATTCTTGATCAAATGTGTAGACAGTAGACAGTGTCTCGTACCACGCCCTGGGAGCTTGATGTAATCCATATAAAGCCTTATCAAGTTTGTAAACCCGATCTGGATAGTCTGGATCAACGAACCCATCTGGTTGTGAGACATACACCACTTCTTGGACTTTCCCGTAAAGAAATGCACTCTTCACGTCTAGTTGGTAAACTTTGAAGCCCTTGAATGAAGCGAAAGCTAGAAACAAACGAATTGCCTCCAACCTTGCCACTGGTGCAAACACTTCATTGTAATCAATCCCTTCTTGCTGATTGAAACCTTTTACCACCAATCGAGCCTTGTTTCGCGTGACTATTCCTCTTTTATCCTTCTTGCACCTAAATACCCATTTAGTGCCAATCTCTCTTTCACCTTTAGGAAGGTCAACTAACTCCCAAACCTTCAACTTAGCAAACTGGGCCAATTCCTCTTGCATAGCTTCAACCCATGAATTGTCTTTAAGAGCCATGTGTATGTTTTTAGGCTCCTCTTGGGAAATAAAGCAACTATACAAGCACTCGTTCACAATCCCAGTCTTCTCAATCGAAACAAATAAACCAGAATTCGCTGCTATGCTTCTTCTCGTCTGAACACCTGCAGTAGGATCTCCAAGTATCATGTCAACTGGATGATCTCTATTTGCTCGTGTAGTAGCAACATCATCCACTTCTAAGTTATCACCCAGGTTTGATCCAACCTCCCCTTGAATATTCTGATTTGCAAACGGATTAATGAATTCCTCCCCCTGAATGGGTTCAGAGTCACTATCGCTTGAATCAGGATCAGCAGCACCTTGAGAAGTTTTCGGAGCATTTGTCATATCAACATTCGATCTAGGCATGAACTCACCCTCATCGTCTCCATCAATCACTGCTTGAATCAACTAAGAATCATCTGCATTTGGAAACTTAGGAATATTAAATGATTTAAAAGTGCTTTCATAATCATATAATATAGCAGGACCACTCGTTGATTGTTGAGGTTTGTATGTAGTAATTTCAACATTGTAAACAACCTCAATTTTACCAGTTTTTAGATTAAAAACCCTTTTATTCAGTGTGCCAGGCACATAACCTAGAAAGTAGCCATCATCAGCCACCTCACCGAATTTTTGTTTATCTTTATTTCGCACAATGGTGCAGGGTAATCCAAATGGTTCAAAGCCTTCTAAGTTTGGTTTCTTGTTAAACATCAATTCATGATAAGTTTTATTAAAACGTTTAACAGTCAAAACTTTGTTTAGGACGTAGCAGGCTGTATTCACAGCTTCTCCCCAGAAAAGAACTGGTAGCTTTGAATCTGAAAGCATCGTCCTAGCGGCTTCAATCAACGTCCTGTTTTTCCTCTCAGCAACTCCATTTTGTTGAGGTGTATAAGGAGCAGAATATTGATGTTCAATTCCCTTTCGAAGACAGTAGAGATCCAGAATTCGATTCTTGAACTCCGTGCCATTATCACTCCTTATCCTCTTGATCCTTGCATCATGAACGTTTTCCAATTTCGTAAAAAGATCTATCAGCATCTCCGCCGTCTCATCTTTTGTACCTAAAAAGAAAACCCATGAATAACGTGAGTAATCATCAGTGACAACTAAACAATAGTACTTTCCACCTATGCTCCTGACATTCACTGGACCGAATAAATCCATGTGAAGTAATTCATAAGGGGCATCTATGGCATTTACTGTTTTAGACTTATGAGGTTTCTTGTGTTGTTTTCCCTTTTGACATGGAAGACATTTATCTTCCACTTGAAACCTCTGCATTGGAACCCCTTTCACTAGCTCATTTTTAACAAGGTAATTCATTTTTTGATAGTGAATATGGGCCATGCGTCTGTGCCACAACATCGATTCAGCTTCAGATGCTTTTGATAGTAAACACACCACCACAGCAGTCGGATCCTTAGCACCCATGTCCATGACATAAGTGTCATTTCTCCTTGGCGCTCTCATCACTATCCAATCGTCCGGAATTACCAAACCTGGTTTCAACACTAATGCTTCATTCTTGGTAAAATGGACCGAGTGACCCTTGTCGCAGACTTGAGACATGCTCATCAGATTGTGTTTAAGCTGCTCCACATAGTTCACTTTGTCCAGTGTAATCTTCCCATTGGTTACTTTTCCTCGTCCTGTAATTTTACCACCTTTAACACCCGCAAAATTCACCTTTCCACCATCAAAATCTTCAAATTCAGTTAACAATCTCGCACCCCCCGTCATGTGCCTGGAGCAGCCACTATCAACATACAATAAGTTGATAATCCTCCTTAGCAGCTCCTGCACACACTAACCAAGAAATTAGTTAGATTGGGGGACCCAAGCCTTAATGGTCTTGGGTCGTCCAAATTCACCAACTACTGGAACATCCATCCAATATCCATTACTCCTAACTGGAGTCTTGGATCTCAGACCCGTTGATGGAATTTGATTTTGATTTCCACTAGGTCTATGGTCCTGAGGGTTCCTATATGTATTTGGACTATTTGACCTTTGAAAATTTTGATTTTGATACCTTGAATTTTGATTCCAAGAAGCATTATTGTTGTAATTTCTAAAGCCATTGTTATAAAAAGTTCAACCACCATTATTTTGGTATCGATTTTGATATTGACCTTGGCTTTTGAAATTATTAGAATTATGATTGTTCATTCTTGGTGAACTGCTTCTAGGTCTCTCATATCTGCCTGGTGGAGATCTAGGCTGAAATCTTGGTTGATTTCTTTGAAAACGAGGAACTTGTGGAGTTCCTTTTTCAGCCTTATCTTCACCAACAGCAACATTCTCTGGTTGCTTATGAGCAGATTTCTTTGGAGAATTTGCAACTTTCTCCTCAGTATTATCACCACTCTTCTCTGGTGACTTCTCTCTTTTCTTTTCACTCACTTGTGCTTCATTCTTTTTATTAGGACAATAGCTAGCTACATGTCCCTTGGTGTGACATTTGAAGCACGATCTCTTTTTCGAAGACTTCTTTTCTGAATCCTTTGAACTAGATTCGGGTTTTGCTGATGATGCCTTAGAAGGATTTGGTTCAGTTTGCTTAGTTTCAGAATTTTCTTTGTTCTTGTTTTTAGCAAACTCTACATTAGATTCGTTTTCAATAACAGCTGTTTCATCTTTCATGTCACTTCCTTGAACAAAATTAACCCTTTTAACAAAAGTTGGATTGTTATTCTTAGGATGTGATGTTTTCTTTTTCAAAACAGGTTTGCTGTTATTGTCCTTCTCAGCATCAGCACTCTCAAACACATTTCCTTGACTTGACCTGGAACTACTTGGTGATGTTGACCCAAAGTCCATGAGCTCATTTCATCAGGCAAGAAAGAATAGTCATGACTAACAGGAGGTGGAACTTCATTGAAACCATGAAATCCCACACTGGTTTTGTCATTACTTTTCTTCAAGCCACCCATCATATGTTTCATAACAAAAGTAGAGTCCCTGAATTGACCTAATTTCTTTTCAAGTTCAACAATTTTGAGTTGTGCATCTGACAACTCTTTGCATTTTTCAGAAATCTCTTTTGTTTTCTCAGCCATCATTTCATGAGCTAAGTCTATGACTTGAAGTTTTTCGTTTAGTTTGCAGGTTAAAGAGTCAATTTTACTTTCATAACCTTTTATCTTCTTCAAGTATGAGGATTCATTTCTTTTAGCAAAAAAGTTTGCTTCTTTTATGTTAGACATCTCGCTTACCAGACTTTGGTTTTGTGTTGACAACCTGTCAACCTCACCCTGCAGTTCACGACATTTTAAACACACAGAATTAGACTGTACCTCTCCTGTTTGTTTGTCAAGATTGGCCATTAGCGCTGCAAGTTGAGCTTCCATTCTCTTGTATTTAGCTTCTTTTTCTTCAGCTTCCTTTTCATGGTCAGACTTTTTCTTTTCTTCTTCAGCATCTGTTGTCTGATCAGCCTTATCTACCTCAGCTTCACTTTTCTTCTCAACTTTAGCATTATCTACTGCAGCTTCACCATCATCAACTGGCGTTATTTCTGGCATGAATGCCTGAGTGACATTATCATCATTTTCCAAGTGAACACTCCAGTCATATGAACCTTCTCTAGTTATAGAGATCAGCGCTCTTGAGTTAGAGTTGTTTCATGCATTCCTATTGTTTGAACTCTGACTCGAAGTCTCCTGCTTTTGTTTTTGACATTCCCTAGCGAAATGCCCATAACTTTGACAGTTGAAGCATCTCACTTTGGTCTTATCGAAACCAACAGTCTTTCCTATAAACTTCCTTCCTGTTCGGTTCATAAATCTCTTCACTCGTCTAGTAATCATCGCCATTTGCCATTGCAAATCCATATCTTCAAGATCATCAGGGTCAATCTGATCGTAATCTTCATCTAAAGTGGCAGGATCAGATATCTTCCCCTGAATGTAGTTCTCATAAGAAGCAACAAATGAAGCAAGTAGAGCAAGATGCTCTTCTGCAGACTTAACACTCATAGGCATCGACTTGACACCACTACTCTGCTTAGAAGCTGATGGTCTCTTGGCTCCTGTTGATCCTCCTGAAGCAGCTACAAAACACACATCACCATCTTCATTCACTGTGACCTGCTCGTTCTCACACAAAAGAAACGCAGTAGCAGAGTCGCTAGAAGCGTTGTGAGATGAAGAAGATGTAAGCCCATTGTAAATCGCTGGATCTTGAACCTGATCATATCCAGTGTCTTTCTTCTTCATACTTAGCTCATAAGCTCTCAGCTTTCCTACCACTTCTTCAAGCTCTTTTATCTCATAATCTGCCTCCCCCTTAATCATGAGAGTGTAAATATCCTACTTAGTAGGTAAGGCATCGAGCAGCTTGTCATTCTTCTCTACGTCAGAATAGCAATCGATCTCATAGTTTTCCATTTCTGACATCAGATGGTAGTAACGAGTGATGATGTCCTCAAGTGACTCATGTTTCATGTACTTGAAAACAGCGAACTGCTTCTTCAGTAGATCAACTTTGTTCTTCTTGACATCTGCATTTCCAGCGTATCTTTTCTCTAATGCATCCCACATATCCTTAGAATTAGTGTACTTCTTGAAGGTATGCTTGATGCTATCAGGTAAGGACATCTTTATTGCAGCCAAGGCTCTCTTTTCAGCCTCATACATCTTTTTATCAGCATCTTCCATGTTCACATAGGCAGTTCTACGTGGTCTGCCTTCAAAGTCATGTGTAGGGTTTGTGTACCCATCTTCAATGCATATCCACATGCGTGTGTCCTGATATTCAATGAAGGATTCAAAACGATCCTTCCATGTCATATAATTCTCCACCTTCATCATCTTAGGTGGTTTGTTGGTAGTGCTAACTTCATGCTCCATTTTCAATAGCTCATTCAAAATAGACATGTTCGACATTTTAAACGTTGCAGACTGATAAACCGTACAAAATATCTCTGAAAACAGTGGTTACCAAATTACACCGTTAGAATCATCTCGAAAAGACGAATCCAATGATATCTAATGTCGAAAACCGAATTCGGGATTTTCCAGTGTTTTTTTTGTCCTAAAAATATGAGGAATTCAATGGTGCAGACGGTTCTGTCAAACGAGCTACGGATCAATTTCTATTTGCAAAACAGTCAAATTTTATTGACGCTTGCCAACTGAAATTCTACCCTGTTAAATTCGCTGGTCTCAGTTAATTTTGCTGGGCCAGTAATTAATTTTGCTGATTAAGTTCACTGGTCAAATTCGCTGTCGAGTTCGCTTCTTAATTTCGCTATTACGACGACCAGTAAAGTCGCCGAAAACCGTAATAATTTCGCTGTGGAAAGTTATCCGGTTACCAAAGTCGCCTTTGGATTTAACGTCGCCGGTAATTTCGCAGGTCAGTTAATTTCGCAGGTCCAGACTGCGAAATTTATCAAATTCGCCAGTAAATTTGGAAATTAAATCAGTTTGAAATTTTGAAGATTTTATCCCTTCACCAACACAAATCTGTAAAATCAAACAACTTAATCAGCTCAAAATTTTCGAAAAAATATGAAGAACTGATCGAAGAAACACGAAGAACACGAAGAACAGTCTTCGAATCTTCAAGTCTGTCAACCAAAAACTTTTCTAGAATCAACAAAATCTTTCCAGAAATCCTGCAAAACAGCAATCAAACAAAACAGAAGATCCAAACAGCCAAAAAATTTCGAAAATTTTTATCAAAACAGCCAAAAATTTTGAAACCCTAATTGCAAAAATTTCAAAAATCTCCCTGTTTCTGCCAAGCACAATTCTGAACCGAGCCTTCAAGAGCCTAATGCTCTGATACCAATTGTAGGTCCCCTTGAGTCGTATGGATCTTTAACAGAATTGTCAATCTAATCAAGAGTGCGGAATCCTCTTGATCAGAATATAGCAGAATGAGTAGAAACAGAAATTACTTTCAAACCGGGTTTCTATTGATTATCATTCTCACAAGAATTACAATCAATCTAAACCCTAACACACTAAATTCGTCCAAGCCTGTCTAGCTCTCACGAAATTTCACACACAAACATTTTGGCTGATTAACCTAAACCCTAAAGCCTAACCTTGTTTATATAACACATGGTTTGCTACTTGGGCTAAGGTTCCTACATGGGCAAAGCCCAAATCGTCCCCCTAGACCCAATGTGGGTTTTGTTTAGCCCAAACTCTATTATCTCACTAATACAAAGCTAAACCCACTAACCGTTTATCATTTAACTAATTACAAGATATCCAAAGACCAAATCTAAGCTGTTGTCACAAATATGCACCAACACGTATAGACAACTATTTGTTGGCCTCTAAGACCTTATTCTAGCCTCGATTTCCTAGCAGATAAGCATCCTAAGCACCTATCACATACGTTAAAATAAAAGTCAATACACATAGTGTAAAGGTGAGCATACAAGTTTGATAATAGCATATAGAGTTCGAAAGCGTTACGCATAACCAACACGTACACAGAGTGAAATGAGGCATGTTAGTTATCGATATGAACCTATCGTTACCAATGACTGCGGGTTGACTGCCCAAGGCAGTTCGTAATACATGATCACGACTGTAATCCATGCAAATAATTGTCCTTAACAACCCCCGCGTGAGCGGGTGCTGAGTCCAAACTATAGTACTATCGTTGCTAAGGCAGGTAGACAACATTCCATGTGTAAACATAACAAATAAGCATTCATTAAGTCACGTATAACATGCGGTAACGGTTAGCGTTAAAAGTATTGCGTAGTGTGTTCGATGTGATTTTGTATAAGTAACGTATGTAACACCCAAAAGTGCATAAAGCAAAAAGGGATCGAGTATACTCACAACGATTGATGGATTGAAGGGAGAGCTAGAGAGTAAGGTTAGCCTGATCAAAACGATAGTAATACGATAAGCGACGCGTAGTGAATCGGCACAAGCTCCGATTCTAATTTATTTAAAATTGGTTAACCCGAAATCGATAATCTCGTGGATAGAATACGAATTTTGAACCAATACAACCACAAGATTGAGTAGTGAATCAGCACAAGCTTCGATTCTACCGGTTTTGAATGCATTGAGTGTAAAAGAGTTGAAAGAAAGTTGGAAAACCTTCTCTCAATCCTTTTCACTGTGAATATGTTTAGATCTATGAAAGATCTTTGTTCATTTATGTGGAAATCGATTAGATCTATGTTGTTCTTGGTGGGTTGAGGCCAAAACATGAAGTTCTTCAAGAACACATGATGACGTCATCCTAGAACACCTTGAATCTTGATGATTTCACGGTTAAAAGTTAAGATTTAAAAGATAGAAAGGTGTAGGAGTGCGTGTAGATCAAGGAAGTACAGGATTTAGGACGAGATCTTACCGGGATTGCGAGAAATCAGAGAAAAAGCGAGGAAAACGAGCTGGTCGGACGTCACTAGCCAAAAGTGGAAAGAATGAAAGTGACATGGGGTATTTATAGGAGACCCAAAGTGGAAAGGGGTGGGTCGGTCGGATAGCATTTCACCGGGATGGCAATCCGGTCGGATGTCATCTCGGTCGGATGGCAGCCTGGCATCTCGATCAAGTGACAGCCCGGTCGGATGGCAATCCGGCCGGCTGGCACCTGGTTCGAGTGCTCAGCGCGATGATTTTTGCTGTTTCGATTTCGATTACGAGCGTTGCGATGCGATAGATTCTCCTAGTTAAATTACTTTTAAACCCAACTACTCATATCTCGCACCGTCTCTTCTCCACCAATTATCATACAATTTTGATTGCGATTGAGTTCGATTGTGTTTGAGTTTCGATTGTGATTCGATTGATTACCAGACATAACACAAATAAACATGCACAAGTAACACTTAAGGCACACACACACGTATAACAATAACCAAAATACGTAATTCGAGTTGCGAGTGCGATTGTGACAGCGATAAAGCGATTATATAGCGATAACCATGCGATTATTAATAGATACTCCACATAATACAACTAAAGCGAAAATAAGTTAGGCTAATTACAAGTCAAAGAAGTCAAAACAGGAATTGAGCAAGAAGAGACAGATCGCAATTAGCAATCTTGTCTTCTTTTGACTTCAATCTTGACTTTGACATTGACTTCAGAAACACGTGGTGTTACAAGAACCCTAGGTAGTATGAGAACCGGAGGATTATAAACAACATTTTTGGCAATGGTGGTACCTGCCCGACTATTAGAAGGGTTCTTGCCACTCGGATCTGGTGATCCCGATGATGGCCAGAATTAGCTAGGCACTTATACAGCCAATCGGGTTCCATAGGCTTGCTGAAAAGAAAATCTTTTATGATAATTAGTTAATTACAGTATTCATTAACATTGGGGTGGCAATTTGTGACAGGTTCAACCAAACCTGAACACGATCCGTTTACTTAGTCGTATCGAAAATTTGAACCATAAACCGGATATGACCCGTACAGGACCTGAGTAAACCGGTTATATAAACAGGTTGTCGAGTCAAGAGATTTGGGTGTAAGATACTGTTTAGGATTCTCAATGACGGATATTCATGCACGATCAAATTGTGAGAAAGGAGTATATTGACTTTCATAAGTATAGCAATGAACAAAGGAAAAGGAGACTTTGGTGAGGGTAGTAATAAAGAATAGTATTGAAAGAACCTTAGATGATGGTAGTTCGGTTATATTTGATTGCACAAATGAGCACTCCATAACATCTGGGACCCCATTAAGTCCTTTCAAACATGCATAGCAAATATTGTTCCTGCATTACAAACAAAAAATCGACACTTTCTTAAGCTCATGTTGTCGATTTCATATTCCAAAATAGAAAGGTCCAGCGAGAGAAGGCAAGGAAAAATAACAACACATATTGGGTAAGACGCAACTCCTTGAGCAAAATATTCATCTAGTTTGCTGCTGCAAGTTCAATAAGAGAACAAAACCACATTATAATACACATCGGTTTGCAACTCACACTTGAGTCTTCAGCAAAATAAGACTCAATAAACAAATATGCAACAACGAATAGAAATAAAATCCGTTAGGACTTACGCCATTGAGAGTGTAACAGAACCCTTTCCAGCCTTTGCCTCCAACCTCCGTGCCACCATCTTGAGTTCTTTTTGTTATAGCAACTATCTTTTCATTTGATAAGTTATTTGCTTGTGGTGTAGCCTTCATTTAAAAGCATTCATGAGTACCACAAACCAACAATTTATATACAATGTATCCATGTTCACAAGCACTACATTTGGTTCTTGTGTACACTTACCTGTGAAGATGAACCAAGAGACTTAGAACCCTGTGATACAACCTTAACAGTCTCTTCATAAAAAAACATGCGTAAGAACAAAGCAAGCTATGAAAATATCTTATGAGGGGAAACGAAATAGGTACCAAGTTAGTTCAAAAGCATCCGCCTTGATTGTTTTGCAAATGCTGACTGTTGTCAGCGCTGACCAATATATCTCTTCTTTCGATCCAAAACGCTGATTGCTGCTTGCATTTCCACAGCTTATGGATGGGAAGAGGTGGGGCCCATGTAAATTGGTGTTCTGTAAATATAAATTTGTTTAACGAAAGAATGTAAGGGCTCTAGATTAAGATTAGTAGATTTTAGGAGAGAGTTCACAACCTGCCATCAATGTGTTTAGATTGTTGGATAAAATTTGAAGTTTGTTCTTTGATGAATTTTTTATTCCAATGGCCTGTTTATTTCACAAAACAGTTAGCGAGTACGATCATCAATAAGAATTATAACCATTATAACTGTAATAAGAATTATTCATATTAAAATTGCTGTGTTCGGTTGGAGATCAGTGCAGAACAGATCCTAACAAAAGTTGAACTGGTAAAAAGAAAAGTTCCAGTTGACTCTCAAGTTTGCGGTATGTGTGGTGTGGATGATGAGACGACTGACCATTGCCTCATAAACTATTTGTATGCAAAGAAAGCATGGACTGGTATTTGCGACTGGTATAACATTCCTAGGCTATCTTGTGACACGGTAGTCCTGGTATTGGAGTTTCCAAACAAGATTTACATTGATGTAATGATTATCATATGATTTGTAAAATATATTGAAAATAAACTTGTATCAAATGCATATATTTTTATCCAATTTATATACAGGAAATGGGAAGTTGAAACGAACATATAAGTACTCGGTAAAGAATAAAATTGAAAGAAAAAGGTAAACAGACCATTCTTTCACCCATCTTTGTAGGCTTTTCAACTTCTACAACCAAACATTCCAACCCTGTTCATCATTTACCCACCACAGCCACCTCCAATGCAACAACCATCATCACCCGCCACCTCGAAGTTTATCGGGGTCGTCGGATTAAAGCAAGCCGGCGTACCATCTGGCCTATCCTCTGATCGTGATCGATTTGAAACCGGAGTGGGTTCCAACATAAGAATCTGTGCTGAACGGTGGGGGTGGTGCGAGGGTTTTGAGATGAAATTGTGGTGGGGGAGATGATGGCCGGTGGCGGTGCTGAATGGTGGGGGTGGTGCGAGGGTTTTGAGATGAAATTGTGGTGGGGGAGATGAGAAGATGATTGTTTGTACGTGTTTAGGTGTTGACAAGAAAGGATCTCTTATCAACACGTGTTACCAACAAAGCATATCCAGCCACCTAGGTGTGTGGCTGGTAGCTTCAACTGTTCATTCAGTTGAGCTATTAATAGATATTAATTGAGTCTGTTTCTTCTTTGTTCACACCACCATAAACCACCCACTCTACCACCACCACCTACCTACCACCACCGCCTACCTGGCTACCCCCATCGGCCATCACCACCTTCCCCCACAACCACTCGAATATGTTCATTTCTAGGGTTTACAATCTAAATCTGTTTGAGATGGAGGGTTTCGATGCAAAGAACAGATATCAATCTGTTCTGTTTGAGTTGTTAAATCAACAACAAAATCCAGCTAATCTGAGCCGCCGGAGATGGTGCGTAATAGTGATTAAGATCTGATCGTTGAATAGAGAAGAAACAATGTCATTTAAAGGTTAAGTACTGAAGACATGGATGGGAGTGTGATGAAGATGTTTCAGTTGATCGAAGGTATGTTACCGGAGAATTAGGTTGACCGGCGATTAAAGGTATGAAGTGTTTCCAGTTGAAAATGGGGAGTCTGTTATAAGTAAATGGTGTTTTGGGTTAGAATGTTCAAGTATTTTGTTGTTTTTGTTTTCCAATAATTATAACAGAAAATGAGATCGTTAATCCCACTGTTAACTTCCATTTGTTTGAGTTATCTTCCTTTTTATCTCATGTACTCAAGCTTGAATTGAACTCCCAGTATTGGAGTGTGTATTTCTCAGCATTAACACCTCTGGACGGATGAGACGGCGGACGTGGTTAAGGGGAGGCGGTGGCGGAGGTGTTTAAGGGGAGGCGGTGGCGGAGGTGTTAAGGGGATGCGGTGGCGGATGTGTTACAGATCTGAGGTTGGAGAAGTTCAGTGGTGGCGGTTGGGTGGTGGTTGTGGAGAACTCAGAATAGATTGAAAATGGTGAGAAAAAGTAGGGTTGTTTATGGTGTTAGTGGAGCTAGAGTGGTGGTGTTGGTGGTGCTAAAATGGTGGTGGGTACAGAGGTTAGAGAGAGAAAGAGAATGAGACTTATGAGATAGAGTACACAATTTATTCTTGTTTTATATTTTTATTTTTTAAAAATTCTTTTTTGTTTTCTTTATTGAAGATATTTTAAATAAATTAATAAAATTACTAATATACCCTGATTTAACATTAGAATTTAACAGAGTCTTGGATAAAAGACATAACGTGTTAGGTTTTGCATACATAAAGTATGCATCCCATCAACTTTAAAGATAAATGACACATTTTGCAATCTAATAAAAACATAAAGGACGATTTTTGTAATTTACTCTTATTTATATGATCAAGAATTTATTCATCGTATGATTTATGTAGTGTACTAATTATCTACCTCAAAAGTCTTCTTTTTTTAAATTAAAAATTTATACTACTTTGTTGCCGATGGCGGATCAATATATAATAGATGGTGAGATATTGTGGGCTTAATCCTTTTCTTTCGACTTAAGGCGTCTGCTACCACATTCGTCTTTCCAGGATGATACTTGATCTCGCAGTCATAATCATTTAGCAAATTAACCCAACGTCGCTCTCTCATATCAAGCTCTTTCTGATCAAATATGTGCTGAAGGCTCTTATGATCCGTAAAAATAGTACATCGAGTACCATATTGATAATGTCGCCAGATCTTCAGAGCAAATACCACTGCGCCTAGCTCCAAATCATGCGTGGTATAGTTCTTCTCATGGACCTTCAGTTGGCGTGAAGCATAAACGATAACCTTTTGGCATTGCATTAGCACACAACCCAATCCCTGACGCGAGGCATCATAATATACCACGAAGTCTTCAGTGCCTTCGGGTAGGGATAATATCGGTGCATCGCATAGCTTATTCTTGAGCGGCTGAAAGGCTTCTTCCTGCTTATCTCCCCATTCATACTTCTTGTCCTTTTGGGTAAGGGAGGCCAACGGTTGAGCTATCTTGGAGAAATTCTCGATGAACCTGTGATAATAACCTGCTAAACCCAAAAATTGTCGGATCTCGGTCGGCGTCTTCGGAGTTTCCCAGTTCTTGATTGCCTCGATCTTTGTGGGATCCGCATGAATTCCATTCTCGTTTACCACGTGACTGAGGAACTGTACTTCGCGTATCCAAAAATCTCACTTTGAGAACTTAGCGTAGAGCTTTTCCTTCTTTAGTAGCTCTAGGGTGGCTCTGAGGTGTTGCTCATGATCTTCCTTCGTCCGCGAATAAATCAAAATATTGTCGATAAATACGATCATGAATTTATCGAGATATGGCTTGCACACCCGATTCATCAAATCCATAAATACTTCCGGTACATTTGTCAATCCAAACGGCATCACTAGAAACTCGTAATGTCCATAACGAGTTCTGAAGGCAGTTTTCGATATACTTTCTTCTTGAATTCGCAGCTGATGATAACCTGATCGAAGGTCAATCTTGGAATAGTAGCTTGATCCTTTCAGTTGGTCGAATAAATCATCAATCCTCGGTAAGGGATACCGATTCTTGATGGTCAGCTTGTTCAGCTCCTGGTAGTCGATACACATTCGAAAGCTACCATCCTTCTTCTTGACGAACAACATTGGAGCTCCCCAAGGCGAGAAGCTCGGCCTTATGAATCCCTTGTCCAATAACTCCTGAAGCTGCGTGGATAACTCTTGCATCTCTGAAGGCGCAAGTCGATAAGGTGCTTTGGCTACAGGCGCGGTGCCTGGAACCAAGTCAATGTGGAATTCGACTTGTCGTTGAGGAGGTAATCCTGGCAGGTCTTCGGGGAAGACTTCAGGATATTCCCTTACCACATGGATATCTTCAAGCTTCAGCTCTTCGGCTTCCTTATCCATAACATTAGCTAAGAAGGCAACACATCCCTTATGTAGACACTTTCGCGCTTTCAAGCAGCTAATAACCCGCAGAGGCGTATCATGCTTCTCTCCATGAATCACGATCGTCTCTTCATTCGCCATCGGAATGCGAATGATCTTCTCATGGCACACAATCTCTGCACGGTTACTAGACAACCAATCCATCCCAACTACGACGTCAAAGCTTCCCAAATCAACTGGCAAAAGATCTATAAAAAAATCACGCTCACCAAGCTCTATAACACATCCTTTAATCACTTCATTAGCTTCTACTAGCTTTCCATTAGCCAGTTCTATCGAGTATGGGACGTCTAACTTACTTGCTACTAAACCAAGCATATTCTTAAATTCTAGAGATACGAAGCTATAATCGGCACCAGTATCAAACAACACAGATGCATAAGGTTGATTAATTGGGAATGTACCAGTACCCACATTTGGAACTTGGCGTGCTTCCCTAACTCCAATGTTAAACACCCTTCCACGTGCCTGATTATTTTGTGGTCTATCCCGCTTAAAGTGCCCCATTTCACCACAACCAAAACAACCTTGACCGCGTCCATTGTCATTTCCGTTTCCGCCCTGATTGTTGTTGTTATTATTTCCACCTCGATTTCCGTTACCAGCTTGGTTTCCATAACCACCACGATTCCCATTTCCACCAAAATTACCATTTCCTCCCTGATTCCGATTCCCAGTTTGATTCCCATTACCACCACGGTTTCCATTACCATTACCACCTGGTCCTCCATTTCTCCGTCCAGCACCATACCGGCATGCCTCCCTGGCATGCCCCACTTTGCCACAGTTCTCACATCTCCCATACCTACATCGTCCGATGTGTTGATGTTGACAGATATCACACTTGGGCAGGGTGCCCATGTACCCTTTTCCTTTGGGTTCAGTATTTGCAGCGCCAGTCCTAACCTCGGCTGGCTGGTATCCCTTCGCTTGTTGGCATTATTGTTGTTGTTGTTGCTCGCTTGAGTGCCCTTCTTGAATTTGTAAACTTCCTTTTATTACCCCCAGATGACTCCACATGAGTCTCTTTCTTCTTCGTTTCAGAAATCGAAAACTTTCCCAACCTAACGGCTTCTTCAGTAAACGCCACACTCAAGTCGATTTCCTCAGAAATGGTTGGAGGCTTAGAAGCTGTCACCATGCTCAAAATCTGAGGTGCCAATCCCCAGATGAAGCGTTTAATCCTCTTAAACTCGGGTTTGTCCAAATAAGGAACAACTCTAGACAAATCATGAAATCTCTGCACATACTCAGCCACCTTTGGACCTTCCATTTTCAAGTTCCAGAATTCAGTTTCCAACTTTTGGATCTCTGCCCGGGAACAATACTTTTTACGCATCAACTATTTCAGTTCATTCCACGTTAAAGCATACGCAACAGCCTCACCCAACGTCTGAACTTGAAGATTCCACCAAGACAATGCTCCATCTAGAAACAGCCCAGAAATGTACGTGACTTGGTGCTCTGGAGCACATTTACTCATCCTTAAAATAGAATCTGTATTCTCAACCCAGCGCACAAAGGCTACGGCACCCCTAGTGCCGTCGAAATTCAGGGGCTTGCAGTTCAAGAACTGCTTATAGGTATAACCTGTACACAAGCAACATCATTCACAGAAAGCATTAGCAAAGCACACTTGGAAATGTCCAAATATATTGTAATGTGTCTTAGATGACTAAACATTACCGTTGGGTGGGTTATTCCCTGAGGTACCTCCGCTGTGTTTGGAGCGAATGGCCTCATGCTGTGCGATGGCCGGTGAGATGCGCTCTTGTAATTCCGCCTCTGTCGTTGGCAGAGGGTTGTTGGTATCGGTGTTCCTTCGAGGCGGCATCTTTCTTCTAAGAAGAAGATCGGATAGGTCAGCTCTCATTCGTTAAATAAATAAATAGTTGTCTAGAGGTCGTATGTACATATACATATAAGCAATCATCATAGCAAGCAATCATGCAACAACATAATCATAGCATAAACATGTAAATCGACAATGTATTTAATGAGAACATGACTATTGAGCTTTCATTTAGGACCAACCACAAGTTACACTATTTCCACATTGTATCGTATCAAAAGGGACATAGGGTCACACCACCCTTGTCAAATAAGTCTGTCAATGTACAAAAGTAATGATCAAAATATGGTCTTCGTATCTTCATTGTCTTGGCTCAATTGTAATGCTCTCACCAAAAGTAATGCATCTGCACAAAACCAAAACCCTACTGTACTGATGGCGGGGGAGGATGAGGGAAGAAAAGCAAACTGCGGACATGTGCGAGCTCCTCCTCGAGCTCGTACACACGGTGAAGCAAATAGCTAATCTGCTGCTCGACTGTAAGAAAACGGGCATCAAAACCCGGAAAAGGTGCGAGAGCAGCAGGTGGATGTGCAAAAGGGGACGACGATGAATATGGAGGAACAGAAGCAGCACGTGGAGGTACGAACGAAGATGACGGTGATGAGTGTGGTGGGGCAAAAGTAGAATGACAGGGACAAGGAGGGCATGAAGGAGTCAGCTCGAGCTCCAGAACTCTGCGACTCAAGATCTCAAACTGTAACTGAAGTGACAGAAGCAACTCATCCCGCATTTATCCAACAAAATGGGAGGGACGGTAGGGGTCGAAAATGGGCATAGTATATGGTGGGAACCATCGGAATGGCTCGTCAAGCGGTGTAGATGTGAAGGGAGCAAATGGTGCAGTCTGTGGAATCAGAGGGAAAGCTGCTGAAGCAAAAGGGTCATAACAAGGGGGCTGGCCCCAAGTACCCTCCCCTGGTCGGGGTGCAGGGATGTCCTGGAGGAAAACAATAGGTAAACCAGTACGGTGAACATTAGACTCAACTGGAGGTAGGGGAGCAACATCAGTGGGTGGAGGTGGAGGAATGAATGGCTCAACATGTGGAAGCTCAGGTGGTGCAGGAATCGGATCTGGAATAAGAGGTGCAATATCAGGCTAACCAAAAGGGAGTGGATCTGGCTCAGGACCAGGCTTGGGTGGAGGTGTGGGGACACGAACAGGAGATGGTGCAGCCGACATCGCGGTGTCATCATCGGAATCAGTGGCATATAGCTGCAGTCCTGCCACCTGCAGGGCTGAGGAAGTCACAGACTCAAAGGAGTCTGAAACCGAATGCAATCTGGAGTCAGAGGATAACTCGACAACTGGAATAGCAGGAGAGGTACAACAACAACATCATCATCAATCTCCCCGTCGCCCTCGGCGTCAGCTGGGGGATCGTGTATCACCCCGTGTTTTCACAAGTCAAAGTCAAAGGCAAGGTCAAAGTCAACGACCGGTTATACGGATTTGACTTGTAGAAATTTCTTTATTTTATTTGTATTATGTGGAGTAAGTGTTGTTAATGACAATAATCGACGTATGTTAATCGCTATCTAACCAACCTACGACTTGTGAACTGTAGGAAGTAACAACGCGATAAAGTTAAGTAATCAATAATCAAGCTATACTAATCGAATCGACAATGAATCGCAACTCGAGCTACGTATTTTACTTGTTGTTGTACGTGTGAGTGTGCCTTACGTGTTATCTGTGCATGTTTATTTATGTTGTGTTATGGTAATCAATCGAACTCAATCGAATCGAACTATGATAATTAGTGGAGAAAGGATAGCGTGAGACATGAGTGGTTGGGATTAAAAGTAATTTGACTAGGAAACCCTATTGAATCGAACCGCTCACAATCGAAATCGACTCAGCAAAAATCACCGCGTTAAACACTTGAACGAAGGGCCGTCCGGCCGGATAGCCATCCGACCAGATAGCCCTTTTGGTCACAGAACAGGTGCCATCCGACCGGATAAGTCATCTGGGCAGTGTGTCATCCGATCGGATATCCCTTTCCTCTTTTGGAATCCTATAAATACCCCTGTCATTGTCATTCTTTCCACTTTTGGAAACCCTCTGTCCGAACCATTCGTGCTCTTAACCTTTTCTTCGATTTCTCTCAATCCAGGTAAGATCTCGCCCTAAATCTTGTACATTCTTAAACTACACGCACTCCTACACCTTTCTATCTTTTAAATCTTAACCTTTAACCGTGAAATCACTAGATTTCGGGTGTTCTAGGGTGATGTCATCATGTGTTCTTCAAGAACTTCATGCTTTGACTTCAATCCACCAAGAACAACTGAGATCTAACTGATTTCCACTCGATCACACAAAGATCTTGTAAAGATCTAACTTTCTTTCAACTCTTTTACACTCAAAACACACAAAACCGGAAGAATCGGGTTCTGGTCTAGTCTCCTACTCACCTTTAGTGTTGTACTGGCTCAGATCTGGATTTCGCCCATGAGACCACCGACTTCGGGTTAAACAAAACAACCGTCTAGAGCCGGTAACGGGCTGAGCTAGGGTGATTCCTGGTCGGTTTAGTCATCTGGGTCAAAATGGGGGTTCTGTTGGTTAACACGTTGCCAAAGCGTCTCGACATAACGACAAACCACCAAAACGATCAAGTGTAGGACGAACGAAACAGTCAGAACGGATTGCTGTCCGACCGGATTGCTATCCGATCGGATAGGTCATCCGAACGGATTGTCACCCGAACGGATCACACTTGGGTCCCACCTCTAAACAACTTATCTAAAGTTTGAGTATTGAACGAAATGTAATCCGATCGGACGACCATCTGAATGGATTACTCTTCGGATCATGAGATACTAAGGCTTTAAAGACTTAAACAATTTTCAACATGTTCATTAACAGGGTTGCCACCCGATCGGATGGACATCCGATCGAGTGACACTTTTGCTGTGAACTTGCCTTCACAAAGTAATCTCACCAATGAGTTGCTGTCCGACCGGACCACCGTCCGACCGGATGGCCATCCGAACGGATTGTCATCCGCACGACTAACCGTCCGATCGACCGACTTAACGGACAGAGATATTTCAATGTTTTCAAAATGCTACAACGAAAACATCAAAAGACAAGCCATCATACATAAATACATTCTCCTTATAGGAAGAAACCATCCACTCGAATCGCCATCCGAACGGACAAGCTGTCCGACCGGATGACCACCCGAATGAATTGTTATCCGCACGGATTGCTGTCCGATCGGATTACCATCCGATCGAACCACTATCCGACCCTTTCATACTTTGTAACGCTTTACGCATCACTTATCGTTGTGCTATCAAATCGATTCAGGCTAACCTTACTCGCTAAGCGCTCCCTTCAATCCATTAATCGCCGTGAGTATACTCGACCCCTTTTGCTTTACGCACTTTTGGGTGTTACATACGTTACGAATATTCAAACTACAACAATCACACTACTCAATACTATTTGAACGTTAACCGTTAATGCATGTTATACGTGGCTCATGAATGCTTGTTTGTTATGTTTACACATGAAATGCTGTCTACCTGCCTTAGCAACGATAGTACTATAGTTTGGATTCAGCACCCGTTCACACGGGGGTTGTTAAGGATAATTACTTGCATGGATTACGGTGGTAATCATGTATTGCGAATTGCCTCGGGCAGTCAACCCGCAGTCATTGGTATCGATGGATCTATGTCGATAACTAACGTGCTTCATTTCCCTATGTGTTCGTGCTGGTTATGCGTAAACGAATTCGAACTCTATATGCTATTATCAAACTTGTATGCTCACCTTTACATTTTATGTATTGACTTTATTTTAACGTATGTGACAGGTGCTTAGGACGCACACTTGGTAGCAATTTGAAGCTAGAATAAAGCTTTAGAGCCCAACAAATAGTTGTCTGTAGTGGTCAAACTAAGGGTCTCTAGAAGCAGATAAACAATTGCTGTCTATTTAAATCTGAGTTGTCGGAACAGAATATTGCCTGGATTTTTGTCTGTAATAATTATTTTGCTATTTGAGATACGGTATGGGACGTATTATTTAAATTGAATAGTATTGATAATTGTTATGGAAACTTCTGGACAATCTGTTTCGCTCAGTGCCATGCCCCGACGTTTCCGCCATCGGTTGGGGTATGACAGATTGGTATCAGAGCCATAACTATAGGGAATTAGGCAAGACTCGACCTAGTCCGGGTCGAAGTCTTAGATACCTAGACTATAGTTAAGAACCAACAGACCGACTTGTGCATGCCCGGTAGGGGTTACGTACGAGCTTCTCGCTATTCTCGCTTATGCTACATTATCACTACACTCAAATTTTCAACTATAAATACGCAATAAGGTCAAGATTAGGTGTGAAAACCACAAACTCCCGACTAAATTCCTTAATCAATGCTGTTTTGTCAACTTATCAATGATATCTTCATTCTTTTTCAAAAACGAACGCTTGTTCAGCGGGGGAATTATACCAAATCAGGGGTAAAACCCATATTTTGATGAATAATCTCCTCCATTTTATTAAAACAGGGACGAAGTTGTTAAGACAGGGGTGAAACCCTAACCTTGACGACTTTTTCCGCACCTTTTACAAAACTCCCACCAAGGTCTCAACGGACTCCAAGTGCACGAACGTGACCGAACATACGAGAACGTAATATAATCAGTGATTCTATTGACAGATCTGAAATCGTACAAAGCACCTGAATCACGATGTCACTTTCTCTCTCTAGCTTCTCTCTCTAACCTTCAAAGCTTCCAAGTCTCAAATGTGATAATTTGTCGATTTTATGTGTTTTATGTGCTTTTACCCGTTTATGTGCTTAGCTTTGGAAGAATTAATCGATTTGTGCCTTCGCTTCGATCAACACACATGACTCGCACTGCATTTCTACCCCAAAACGTTAACAAATCATTGAATTATGGGCGACTTATACTATGATATACGCTTGTACTACGTTATCCCCAAACAATCGCAGACTTTGAATGATAGGTTTCTGTATTCTGACTGCCTCTTGTGTTGAAATGTTTCTGTGATTCCGTGCTTATGTGGTAATGTGATTATGTGCTCTACGTGCATATGTGTTTATGTGACTTTGTGCTCTATATGTTATGTGTCTGCATGTATATGCGTGTTCCTGAGCTTTAGTAAGTAGTAGACGTGTGAGGTGAGATTCGAATCCAATGTGTTGAGTCCTGTGACGATGTCTATTGCAGACAATTCGTCTGGATCCCGTCACACACTATCTCGTCAAGAAAAGAGGGACAAACGCCTTGCTGCCATCATCACTAAAAGTGTGGCAAAGGCCGTGAGTGATGTTTACGAGAATGCAAGCAAATCATCTGAGGAATCAAGGACCGAAGCTCCTAAAACTACCACCAAGTCCTTCAATTTCAAGCAATTCAAGTCGTGTGGGCCAAAGGAATTCACTGGCGAGGGAGGTCCTACTGCACTATTCCAATGGTTTGATTCAATTGAGGTCACTCTACGACGGAGTGGTTGCCCTGATGACCTCCGAACTCTGAATGTTACTGGCGTTTTCCAGTCCCGTGCACTAGACTGGTGGACGGCCGAGAGGAACAAGCGAGGGAACGATGCAGCCTACGGTCTGTCATGGGATGAACTCAAGGAAGTCATGCTAGAGGAATTCTACCCTCCTCACGAACGTCAAAAGCTAGAAGATGAATTTTGGCACATACATCAACATTAGGGTGACAACGCTGCTCTCACTGCTCGTTTCAAACAACTCAGCATCATCTGTCCCGATCAAGTCAAGACTCCGGAGATCACAATCAAGAAGTACATCTGAGCTTTGCCCGACTGCGTCGTAGATTTCGTGCAAGCGGCTAAGACTAAGACGATCGAAGAAACTTACCTACTGGCCGCCGAAATCAACGACAAAAGGGTCAAGGCTGGTGTCTAGGATAAAATTTCGTAGCACCCGCATCAAGCTACCACCACCGCACCAATTGCTGAACCCACCTCATCGAGCAACAAGAGAAAGAACAAGAGAAGAACAGCTCCAGCAACAAGAACTGTGCGATCACTACTGCAACAATTCAAGCTGTACCAGCCCAACAGCGTCAAGTAGCGGCGCCTGTGGCTAATGCACCGCCTGCAAAGCGTGCATACACTGGGCCACACCCGCTCTGCCCTACTTGTACCTACCACCACCCAACTGCCATTGCTTGCCGTTTTTGTGCTCATTGCAATGTATACGGCCATTTTACAGCCAACTGCCGTATTCAGCAAGCTCATGCTCATCAAGCTCTACTCACTGCCCCACAGGGTCAACAAGCTCCCCCGGCACCCGCGGTCAAAGCCAGAGCCTGCTTCACATGTGGTGACCCGAACCATTTCGCCAACATGTGCCCAAACAGGGTCGTGAAACAAGAGCCTCAGCAACAGCAGCCTCAGCAGCAACAACCACAGCAGCAGCAACAACAGGCCGCACGCGCCAGAACTTTCAACCTCAACGTGCGTTAAGCCCAGGCCGACAACAACGTGGTCAATGGTACGTTCCTTGTGAATGGTATTTATGCTTCCGGTTTGTTTGATACTGGAGCCGATAATTGCTTTGTGTCATTCGAATTCGAGAAACTCCTTAGTCATAAACGCTCCCAACTCTATTCGACGTTCGATGTTGAAGTCACTACCGGAAGAACCGTCGCCGTCAATTCTGTTCTTCGTGATTGTACCCTTGAGCTCAACAATCACATCTTTCCAATCGACCTTATTCCGATGCAACTCGAAAGTTTTGACATCATAGTAGGCATGGACTTTCTTCGAGAAAACCATGCTGAAGTTGTATACTTCGACAAGATGATTCGATTTTCGCTCGCGAATGGTGACTTATTGTGTGTATACGGTGATACTACTTCAAAGGGTCTCAAGCTTATGTCATGTGTGCAAGCTAGCAAGTATCTCCGCAAAGAATACAGGGCTTTCTTAGCTAACATTGTAATAGCGGAGAAGGAAAAGAAAGAGAAGAAGGAAGTGAAAGATGTTCCTGTGGTTCGAGAATTTCCAAACGTTTTTCCAGAGGATCTTCCCGGGCTACCGCTAAGTCGTGATATCGACTTTCGTATCGACCTCATTCCTGGGGCCAACCCTATTGCCAAAGCTCCCTACCGCCTCACGCCGTCCAAAATGCATGAACTATCAAACCAACTCCAGGAATTACTTGAGAAAGGCTTCATCCGCCCGAGCACCTCTCCTTGGGGTGCGCCAGTCCTTTTCGTCAAAAAGAAGGACGGGTCGTTCAGGATGTGCATCGACTATCGGGAATTGAATTAGTTAACTATCAAGAACCGATATCCCCTACCTCGCATCGACGATTTGTTTGATCAACTACAAGGTGCTACGTGTTTCTCAAAGATCGACCTACGTTTCGGATATCACCAGCTACGTATTCAAGAGGAGGACATACCCAAAACCGCGTTTCGCACTCGTTACGGCCATTACGAATTCGTTGTCGTGCCTTTTGGTTTAACCAACGCACCAGCGGTTTTCATGGATCTGATGAATCGCGTGTGTAAACCATATCTCGATTGTTTCATCATCGTATTCATCGATGATGTCTTGATCTATTCCAAGTCGAAAGCCGAACATGCGAAGCATCTACGTTTGGTTCTCGAGTTACTCCAGGGGAACCAACTCTATGCCAAGTTCTCCAAGTGCGAATTCTGGTTAGAGGAAGTTCAGTTTCTGGGTCACATTGTTAATAGTCAAGGCATTCACGTCGACCCTACGAAGATTGAAGCTGTCAAGAGCTGGGTTACGCCTAAGAACCCGTCTGAAGTCCGCTCTTTTCTCGGACTAGCGGGCTATTATCGACGATTTATCGAGGGATTCTCAAAGATCGCTGTGCTGCTTACCTCTCTCACACATAAAGACAAGCCTTTTGTTTGGAAAACTGAACAAGAGTCTGCCTTTCGAACCCTCAAGCACATGCTTTGCAACGCTCCTGTTCTCACATTGCCCGACGGAAACAATGATTTCATTGTCTATTGTGATGCTTCCAACCTTGGTCTTGGTTGTGTTCTCATGCAACGGGACAAGGTCATAGCTTACGCATCTCGTCAGCTCAAAGTCCACGAGAAGAACTATACAACCCATGATCTCGAGCTAGGCGCAGTTGTTTCTGCATTAAAGATTTGGCGACACAACCTGTATGGTACCAAGTGTACGATCTTCACCGATCATAGGAGCCTGCAACATATCTTTAATCAGAAGGAACTTAATATGCGTCAACGCCGATGGATAGAACTTCTCAACGATTACGACTGTGAGATCCGTTATCACCCAGGCAAGGCAAATGTTGTTGCCGACGCACTTAGCAGACGGAGCTATCTGCTTAGCACTCGTAATGTCCAAGCCCAACACGATCTCGAAACCCTCATCCGCGACGCTCAACATGCGTGTTTTAACGAACGCACTCTGAAGAAAGAAAGAATCTACCACGATGGAGCCCAGCTTGTGAGCAAATCGAACTGGATATTCCACTTTCTGGACCGAATCTGGATTCCCAAACGAACCAATTTGCGACAGATCTTGATGGACGAAGCCCACAAATCCCAGTATTCTGTTCATCCCGGTGCCGATAAAATGTACCAGGACCTTCGTTATAAGTACTGGTGGCCGGGTATGAAAAGGGATATCGCTCTCTACGTCGGAAAATGCCTAACTTGTGCTAGAATCAAGGCTGAACATCGAAGACCCTCTGGCTTACTCGAATAACCACCAATTCCCATGTGGAAGTGGGAAAGTATAGCCATGGACTTTATAACCAAGCTACCGCACACGTCATCAGGTCACGACAGCATTTGGGTTGTGGTCGACCGTTTGACTAAATCAGCTCACTTTTTGCCAATACGGGAAGACTACAAGGTAGAACGATTAGCCCGAATCTACACCGACGAGATCGTTTGTAATCATGGGATGCCTTGTGATATCATCTCTGATCGTGATGCTCGGTTTACCTCGCGACTGTGGGAAACGTTTCAAACGGCACTCGGTACATCGCTTAATCTAAGTACCGCTTTCCACCCTCAAACCGACGGTCAGACAAAAAGAACGATTCGTACTCTTGAAGACATGCTCCGTTCGTGTGTCTTACACTTCGGTGGTAATTGGGATAAATACATGCCGTTAGTCGAATTCTCGTATAACAACAGCTATCATTCTAGCATCCAAATGGCACCATTCGAGGCATTATACGGAAGAAGATGTCGATCGCCTATTGTGTGGCACGAGATCGGTCATTCGCAATTAACCGATCCTGAGTTATTACAAGAGACGACAGACAAAATCTCCCAAATTCGATACAATCTGGTGAAATATCGGAATCGACAGAAAAGTTATGCCGATAAACAACGCAAGCCCCGTGAATTTGACGTTGGTGACTACGTACTCCTAAAGGTATCACCTTGGAAGGGTGTAGTCCGATTCGGCAAAAAGGGAAAACTCGCGCCTCGATATGTTGGACCTTTTAAGATTCTGGAAAGGATCGGAAAAGTCGCCAACAGACTCGAACTACCGGAGGAACTTAGTAATGTCCACCCGACTTTCCACGTGTCAAACCTCCGAAAGTGCCTAGCCGACCACGACTTACACGTTTCTCTCGATGATCTGCAAGTGAACGAAACATTACACTTCGTAGAAAAGCCTGTCGAAATCATGGATCGCCAAACCAAGCAGCTCAGACGCTCACGCATTCCTATTGTGAAAGTCCGATGGGAAGGCAAACGAGGCGCAGAGTTCACTTGGGAACTCGAAAGCGACATGAAGGCTAAGTACCCGCAGTTGTTTAAAGAGAAAGTCTAGAAAGAGAAAGTTCTCAAACGTGATTCACGACGTTGTACAGCTTCCAGTCTAATTTCGGGACGAAATTCCCTAAACAAGGGGAGGCTGTAACACCCCGTGTTTTCACAAGTCAAAGTCAAAGTCAAGGTCAAAGTCAACGACCGGTTATACGGATTTGACTTGTAGAAATTTCTTTATTTTATTTGTATTATGTGGAGTAAGTGTTGTTAATGACAATAATCGACGTATGTTAATCGCTATCTGACCAACCTACGACAGTGAACTATAGGAAGTAACAATGCGATAAAGTTAAGTAATCAATAATCAAGCTATACTAATCGAATTGACAACGAATCGCAACTCGAGCTACGTATTTTACTTGTTGTTGTACGTGTGAGTGTGCCTTACGTGTTATCTGTGCATGTTTATTTATCTTGTGTTGTGGTAATCAATCGAACTCAATCGAAACTCAAATGCAATCGAACACAATCGAACTATGATAATTAGTGGAGAAAGGATAGCGCGAGAAATGAGTGGTTGGGATTAAAAGTAATTTGACTAGGAAACCCTATCGAATCGAACCACTCGTAATCGAAATTGACTCAGCAAAAATCATCGCGTCAAACACTTGAACGAAGCGCCATCCGGCCGGATAGCTATCCGACCAGATAGCCCTTTTGGTCACAGAACAGGTGCCATCCAACCGGAATGTCATCCGACCGGATAAGTCATCCGGGCGGTGTGTCATCCGATCGGATATCCCTTTCCTGTTTAGGAATCCTATAAATACCCCCGTCATTGTCATTCTTTCCACTTTTGGAAACCCTTTGTCCGAACCATTCGTGCTCTTCACCTTTTCTTCGATTTCTCTCAATCCAGGTAAGATCTCGCCCTAAATCTTGTACATTCTTAAACTACACGCACTCCTACACCTTTCTATCTTTTAAATCTTAACTTTTAACCGTGAAATCACTAGATTTCGGGTGTTCTAGGGTGACGTCATCATGTGTTCTTCAAGAACTTCATGCTTTGACTTCAATCCACCAAGAATAACTGAGATCTAACCGATTTCCACCCGATCACACAAAGATCTTGTAAAGATCTTGACACAAGAATGGTGAAAAAGGATTGAAAGATGGTTTCTAACTTTCTTTCAACTCTTTTACACTCAAAACACACAAAACCGGTAGAATCGGGTTCTGGTCTAGTCTCCTACTCTCCTTTAGTGTTGTACTGGCTCAGATCTGGATTCCGCCCACGAGACCACCGACTTCGGGTTAAACAAAACAACCGTCTAGAGCCGGTAACGGACCGAGCTAGGGTGATTCTTGGTCGGTTTAGTCATCTGGGTCAAAATGGGGGTTCCGTTGGTTAACACGTTGCCAAAGCGTCTCGACATAACGACAAACCATCAAAACGATCAAGTGAAGGACGAACAGAACAATCAGAATGGATTGCAGTCTGACCGGATTGCTGTCCGATCGGATAGGTCATCCGAACGGATTGTCACCCGAACGGATCACACTTGGGTCCCACCTCTAAACAACCTTATCTAAAGTTTGAGTATTGAACGAAATGTAATCCGATCGGATGACCATCTGAATGGATTACTCTTCGGATCATGAGATACTAAGGCTTTAAAGACTTAAACAATTTTCAACATGTTCATTAACAGGGTTGCCACCCGATTGGATGGACATCCGATCGAGTGACACTTTTGCTGTGAACTTGCCTTCACAAAGTAATCTCACCAATGAGTTTCTGTCCGACCGGACCACCGTCCGACCGGATGACCATCCGAACGGATTGTCATCCGCACGACTAACCGCCCGATCGACCGACTTGACGGACAGAGATACTTCAATGTTTTCAAAATGCTACAACGAAAACTTCAAAAGACAAGCCATCATACACAAATACATTCTCCTTATAGGAAGAAACAATCCACTCGAATAGCCATCCGAACGGACAAGCTGTCCGACCGGATGACCACCCGAACGGATTGTTATCCGCACGGATTGCTGTCCGATCAGATTACCATCTGATCGAACCACTATCCGACCCTTTCATACTTTGTAACGTTTTACGCATCACTTATCGTTGTGCTATCAAATCTATTCAGGCTAACCTTACTCGCTAAGCGCTCCCTTCAATCCATTAATCGCCGTGAGTATACGCGACCCCTTTTGCTTTACGCACTTTTGGGTGTTACATACGTTACGAATATTCAAACTACAACAATCACACTACTCAATACTATTTGAACGCTAACCGTTAATGCATGTTATACGTGGCTCATGAATGCTTGTTTGTTATGTTTACACATGGAATGCTGTCTACATGCCTTAGCAACGATAGTACTATAGTTTGGACTCAGCACCCGTTCACACGAGGGTTGTTAAGGACAATTACTTGCATGGATTACGGTGGTAATCATGTATTGCGAACTGCCTCGGGCAGTCAACCCGCAGTCATTGGTATCGATGGATCTATGTCGATAACTAACGTGCTTCATTTCCCTATGTGTACGTGTTGGTTATGCGTAAACGAATTCGAACTCTATATGCTATTATCAAACTTGTATGCTCACCTTTACATTTTATGTATTGACATTATTTTAACGTATGTGACAGGTGCTTAGGACGCACACTTGGTAGGAATTTGAAGCTAGAATAAAGCTTTAGAGCCCAACAAATAGTTATCTGTAGTGGTCAAACTAAGGGTCTCTAGAAGCAGATAAACAATTGCTGTCTATTTAAATCTGAGTTGTCGGAACAGAATATTGCCTGGATTTTTGTCTGTAATAATTATTTTGCTGTTTGAGATACGGTATGGGACGTATTATTTAAATTGAATAGTATTGATAATTGTTATGGAAACTTCTGGACAATCTGTTTCGCTCAGTGCCATGCCCCGATGTCTCCGCCATCGGTTGGGGTGTGACAGACCGTCCACAAATAAATCGACGTCGTCGCCAAACAAGTCATCAAAGGGCCAATCCTCGGGAGGAATGACCACAAGGGGAACGACGTCGAGGATCGGTGCCACAATGTGCTCACCATCGGGGTGACCGATGATGAGATGATCGTGAACAGGAGCAGGAATATCAAAAGGATCCTCAACGGGAATGCCATCAGCTATAGGTAAATCATCGCCAAAATCTGGTAACGCGAATGGCTGGAAGTCGTCCTTATCCTCAGACAGTATCTCGAGATCACTCTCAGTGTCTGATGTGAATATCTATGGCTCAGGCATGACCTCGTCATCCGAAACAACGGCCATCGGGTCGTGGGCGTCAGATAACCCACTCTCAGAGGAAGACATGATGCCTGTAACATAACAATCATAACATGTGCACATATATTAACCACTATCAACATGCGTGTTTTAACGAACGCACTCTGAAGAAAGAAAGAATCTACCATGATGGAGCCTAGCTTGTGAGAAAATCGAACGGGATATTCCACTTTCTGGACCGAATCTGGATTCCCAAACGAACCAATTTGCGACAGATCTTGATGGACGAAGCCCACAAATCCCGGTATTCTGTTCATCCCGGTGCCGATAAAATGTACCAGGACCTTCGTTATAAGTACTGGTGGCCGGGTATGAAAAGGGATATCGCTCTCTACGTCAGAAAATGCCTAACTTGTGCTAGAGTCAAGGCTGAACATCAAAGACCCTCTGGCTTACTCGAACAACCACCAATTCCCATGTGGAAGTGGGAAAGTATAGCCATGGACTTTATAACCAAGCTACCGCACATGTCATCAGGTCACGACAGCATTTGGGTTGTGGTCGACCGTTTGACTAAATCAGCTCACTTTTTGCCAATACGGGAAGACTATAAGGTAGAACGATTAGCCCGAATCTACACTGACGAGATCATTTTTAATCATGGGATGCCTCGTGACATCATCTCTGATCGTGATGCTCGGTTTACCTCGCGACTGTGGGAAACGTTTCAAACGGCACTCGGTACATCGCTTAATATAAGCACCGCTTTGCACCCTCAAATCGACGGTCAGACTGAAAGAACGATTCGTACTCTTGAAGACATGCTCCGTTCGTGTGTCTTACACTTCGGTGGTAATTGGGATAAATGCCTGCCGTTAGTCGAATTCTCGTATAACAACAGCTATCATTCTAGCATCCAAATGGCACCATTCGAGGCATTATATGGAAGAAGATGTCGATCGCCTATTGTGTGGCACGAGATCGGTCATTCGCAATTAACCGGTCCTGAGTTATTACAAGAGACGACAGACAAAATCTTCCAAATTCGAGACAATCTGGTGAAAGCTCGGAATCGACATAAAAGTTACGCCGATAAACAACGCAAGCCCCGTGAATTTGACATTGATGACTACGTACTCCTAAAGGTATCACCTTAGAAGGGTGTAGTCCGATTCGGCAAAAAGGGAAAACTCGCGCCTCGATATGTTGGACCTTTTAAGATTCTGGAAAGGATCGGAAAATTCGTCTACAGACTCGAACTACCGGAGGAACTTAGTAATGTCCACCCGAATTTTCACGTGTCAAACCTCCGAAAGTGCCTAGCCGACCACGACTTACACGTTTCTCTCGATGATCTGCAAGTGAACGAAACATTACACTTCGTAGAAAAGCCTGTCGAAATCATGGATCGCCAAACCAAGCAGCTCAGACGCTCATGCATTCCTATTGTGAAAGTCCGATGGGAAGGAAAACGAGGCGCAGAGTTCACTTGGGAACTCGAAAGCGACATGAAGGCTAAGTACCCGCAGTTGTTTAAAGAGAAAGTCTAGAAAGAGAAAGTTCTCAAACGTGATTCACGGCGTTGTACAGCTTCCAGTCTAATTTCGGGACGAAATTCCCTAAACAAGGGGAGGCTGTAACACCCCGTGTTTTCACAAGTCAAAGTCAAAGTCAAGGTCAAAGTCAACGACCGGTTATACGGATTTGACTTGTATAAATTTCTTTATTTTATTTGTATTATGTGGAGTAAGTGTTGTTAATGACAATAATCGACGTATGTTAATCGCTATCTGACCAACCTACGACTGTGAACTATAGGAAGTAACAATGCGATAAAGTTAAGTAATCAATAATCAAGCTATACTAATCGAATCGATAATGAATCGCAACTCGAGCTACGTATTTTACTTGTTGTTGTACGTGTGAGTGTGCCTTACGTGTTATCTGTGCATGTTTATTTATGTTGTGTTGTGGTAATCAATCGAACTCAATCGAAACTCGAATGCAATCGAACACAATCGAACTATGATAATTAGTGGAGAAAGGATAGCGCGAGACATGAGTGGTTGGGATTAAAAGTAATTTGACTAGGAAACCCTATCGAATCGAACTGCTCGTAATTGAAATCGACTCAGCAAAAATCATCGCGTCAAACACTTGAATGAAGCGCCATCCGGCCAGATAGCCATCCGATCAGATAGCCCTTTTGGTCACAGAACAGGTGCCATCCGACCGGAATGTCATCTGACCGGATAAGTCATCCGGGCGGTGTGTCATCCGATCGGATATCCCTTTCCTCTTTTGTAATCCTATAAATACCCCTGTCATTGTCATTCTTTCCACTTTTGGAAACCCTCTGTCTGAACCATTCGTGCTCTTCACCTTTTCTTCGATTTCTCTCAATCCAGGTAAGATCTCGCCCTAAATCTTGTACATTCTTAAACTACACGCACTTCTACACCTTTCTATCTTTTAAATCTTAACTTTTAACCGTGAAATCACTAGATTTCGGGTGTTCTAGGGTGACGTCATCATGTGGGGGGGGATAGTGCACGGTCCTCCCAACCGCCGGAGTGATCCCACTCCGGGAGACGCCACCCGACCAAGCTAGCTCCGCGGTGACTTCCCCATGCCGAGTTCTTACCCTGGGCGACATATGCCACTCCCAAGCCTCGAACCCGGTACCTCTAGGAAGAGGTGGGTGTCGGTGGCCAACTGGGCTACCCCAGTTGGTTACGTCATCATGTGTACTTCAAGAACTTCATGCTTTGACTTCAATCCACCAAGAACAACTGAGATCTAACCGATTTCCGCCCGATCACACAAAGATCTTTTAAAGATCTCGACACAAGAGTGGTGAAAAAGGATTGAAAGATGGTTTCTAACTTTCTTTCAACTCTTTTACACTCAAAACACACAAAACCGGTAGAATCGGGTTCTAGTCTAGTCTCCTACTCTCCTTTAGTGTTGTACTGGCTCAGATCTGGATTCCGCCCACGAGACCACCGACTTCGGGTTAAACAAAACAACCGTCTAGAGCCGGTAACGGACCGAGCTAGGGTGATTCCTGGTCGGTTTAGTCATCTGGGTCAAAATGGGGGTTCTGTTGGTTAACACGTTGCCATAGCATCTCGACATAACGACAAACCATCAAAACGATCAAGTGTAGGACGAAAGGAACAATCGGAACGGATTGCTGTCCGATCGGATAGGTCATCCGAACGGATTGTCACCCGAACGGATCACACTTGGGTCCCACCTCTAAACAACCTTATCTAAAGTTTGAGTATTGAACGAAATGTAATCCGATCGGACAACCATCTGAATGGATTACTCTCCGGATCATGAGATACTAAGGCTTTAAAGACTTAAACAATTTTCAACATGTTCATTAACAGGGTTGCCACCCGATCAGATGGACATCCGATCGAGTGACACTTTTGCTGTGAACTTGCCGTCACAAAGTAATCTCACCAATGAGTTGCTGTCCGACCGGACCACCGTCCGACCGGATGACCATCCGAACGGATTGTCATCCGCACGACTAACCGTCCGATCGACCGACTTGACGGACAGAGATACTTCAATGTTTTCAAAATGCTACAACGAATACTTCAAAAGACAAGCCATCATACACAAATACATTTTCCTTATAGGAAGAAACAATCCACTCGAATAGCCATCCGAACGGACAAGCTGTCCGACCGGATGACCACCCGAACGGATTGTTATCCGCACGGATTGCTGTCCGATCGGATTACCATCCGATCGAACCACTATCCGACCCTTTCATACTTTGTAACGTTTTACGCATCACTTATCGTTGTGCTATCAAATCTATTCAGGCTAACCTTACTCGCTAAGCGCTCCCTTCAATCCATTAATCACTGTGAGTATACTCGACCCCTTTTGCTTTACGCACTTTTGGGTGTTACATACGTTACGAATATTCAAACTACAACAATCACACTACTCAATACTATTTGAACGCTAACCGTTAATGCATGTTATACGTGGCTCATGAATGCTTGTTTGTTATGTTTACACATGGAATGCGGTCTACATGCCTTAGCAACGATAGTACTATAGTTTGGACTCAGCACCCGTTCACACGGGGGTTGCTAAGGACAATGACTTGCATGGATTACGGTGGTAATCATGTATTGCGAACTGCCTCGGGCAGTCAACCCGCAGTCATTGGTATCGATGGATCTATGTCGATAACTAATGTGCTTCATTTCCCTATGTGTACGTGCTGGTTATGCGTAAACGAATTCGAACTCTATATGCTATTATCAAACTTGTATGCTCACCTTTACATTTTATGTATTGACGTTATTTTAACGTATGTGACAAGTGCTTAGGACGCACACTTGGTAGGAATTTGAAGCTAGAATAAAGCTTTAGAGCCCAATAAATAGTTGTCTGTAGTGGTCAAACTAAGGGTCTCTAGAAGCAGATAAACAATTACTGTCTATTTAAATCTGAGTTGTCGGAACAGAATATTGCCTGGATTTTTGTCTGTAATAATTATTTTGCTGTTTGAGATACGTTATGGGACGTATTATTTAAATTGAATAGTATTGATAATTGTTATGGAAACTTCTGGACAATCTGTTTCGCTCAGTGCCATGCCCCGATGTTTCCGCCATCGGTTGGGGTGTGACAGACCGTCCACAAATAAATCGACGTTATCGCCTAACAAGTCATTGAAGGGCCAATCCTCGGGAGGAATGACCACAAGGGGAACGGCGTCGAGGATCGGTGCCACAATGTGCTCACCATCGGGGTGACCGATGATGAGATGATCGTAAACAGGAGCAGGAATATCAAAAGGATCCTCAACGGGAACGCCATCAGCTATAGGTAAATCATCGCCAAAATCTGGTAACGCGAATGGCTGGAAGTCGTCCTTATCCTCGGACAGTATCTCTAGATCACTCTCAGTGTCTGATGTGAATATCTCTGGCTCAGGCATGACCTCGTCATCCGATACGATGGCCATCGGGTCGTGGGCGTCAGATAACCCACTCTCGGAGGAAGACATGATGCCTGTAACACAACAATCATAACATGTGCACATATATTAACCACTATCACACAGTGCATGCAAACAAAACAATCATCACTTTAACCATGTATTCACATAAATCCTTCATGAGACCTTTATTTCTTAACTAGTCTACCCCATGCAAACTAAACCACCACTGTGACCTTGCAATCGCGTTTCTTGTCTTTCCTTTGTAAAAATGTTTGTTCCATGGATCTTGGCGTTTTGTGTATGCAATGAAAAATATTTTGTAAAAATATTTTCGTGAGAGAGCCCTAGTGATTGTAGTCTAGACTCGAGAAGGAATCATAGTTCGCTACAATCGAAGCTCTGATACCAAACTGTCACACCCTGACTTTTGCGGAAGCGTGTTACGTGTGACTTGCTTAATATCATTGCATTCAATTATATCAAACAACTAAATGATAGAAACCATGATGTTCATCCATTAAGAAGTTTCAAAACATTACAACCAACATTGTTTAATCGAAATCCAAGACTTCGAGTTTAGAATACATAACAACCATAGTTTTAAGTTCCAAACTGGACTTCACAAAAGACACTAATAAAAAAACGAAGCTTTGAACCATGTATCCTATCAAAGATATAATACATGATTCAAACCCTCTAACACTAGATGACATCGTTTATTAAAGACACAACTTGAAATCTTGAACGCCTGCCAGATCCATAATCAATTCCCTGAAATACATGTAGTTTGAAAACATCAACAAAAGTTGAGCGAGTTCATGTGTTTTGTATGTGAGCTCGTAATAAACTTTGTAACCATAGTATGTATGTATTTGTAAACCGGTATGAAAGCGAATATGAACAGATCAATTAATGATTTGCAAGGTCATTAATGTGTGTGTAACGGTGTAGGAAGGCTCAATCCTTTGCGTATTTCGTACCGAGCCTCCCGGCTGGGACGACATAGTCACCTCATGCGGCCAACTCGCGGACCCATAGGTGGGGCTCGCAACACCCAAATAGATCTATCACTCATGCCCCTCGGTCCTTATAAAGGATTAATGGTCTCAAGTTAATGCCTACCCATTCACATGATCTAACAGTTCATTCCTTAGCTAGCCATACCATTTGTAATCGTAAGCATTTGTAACATGTATTTCACCCCGAAGTTATAAAACTGAAAATAGTTAAAAGAAAAGGGGGACATGAACTCACAAACTTGCGTCTCGAAATCTGGTGTAACTCAAAGCTGCTTCTCGATCGCACGACTACCTACAAACGTGCTATGGTTTATTAAACGGATAGGTCGTGCCTTGACTTTTAATCTTAATTAGTATCTTTGAGTTACTTTCTTGATGTCATAAATATTATTCCAAAGTATCTAATTATTTGTTAAAATAATAATATTTTAACTTAAATTATATTTATTAATTTTGGAATATTTGCTAAAATAATATATTTTAGCTTGATACATTATGTATTTATACATGTATATCTTCCCCCAAGGATGGGTATACTTACGCTTGTATTCTTAGACTTGTGTATTTTGCCAAGTATTGGTGGCATATTCCGGTGTGTATTTATACGTACGAGAATACGTATTTTTATTGTATTTATTAAGTATTCTCATACTTAATTTTGTATTTAATTTTCCGGAATAACATTTCTAATAAAAAATTCACCAATATATATTCTTAAAATATATATGTTTTAAGAAAACTTTTATAGAAAATTATTTATAATTCTTCCTTGGCAAAAATAATTGTATTTTCATATAACTTCAAAAATAATATATTTTCAAGTTTATCTTAGAAAATATTTATAATTCCATTTTTCACCCCGAATAATATATTCTAAATTTATTTAAGAAAATATATATTTTCTCCCAAAAATATTATATTTTCTAATTGTTCAAGAAAACATATATATTTTTCTTTACCCAAAAATAATATATTTTCTTCTTGAAAAAAATATGATATATTTTTTTAATAATTATAAAATCATATTTTTCGTTTCCTTGGTTTCCAAAATACCGTTTTAGTTTATTTGTCAAAACATACATATGAATTTAATTCCGGAATATTTTTGTGGTTCATATTCCTTGCTCGGTTTGTTCCAACTTTTGGGTGTAAATTATATATTTATTTCTTGGAATTTTGGTAATATTTTGTGTTATGATTTTTGGTATTTTGGTGAGTTATATTATTTCAAGTCCTAAAATAATATAATTAATACACATAATATACAAGTATTCACACAAATTGTGACATCTAAATATATATTTTCCTAAATACATATTTAGTCACTTTTATTTATCAAAAACCAACCTCCAATATTTGAAATTTTGTAACAAAAATTATGGCAAATTTTTACATGAAAAATCATGGTTAAAATACACTTGTAAACACTTGTTTAAAAATATTTTTCTAAGTGTTTAAATTCTAGAAAAATTTTGCCATAGTTTCCCCTTAAAAATGGAGGTTTCCATGCTTTCAAAGCATATCATTTTCTTTTAAAAATCATCTCAAATCAACAACAAATCAAACAATAGTTACCATAAGCCAAAATCATGCCATTTACACTACTTCATGAACTTGAAAATTTATAAAAAATTGTAGTAACTTAGTATGGTGTTAAGTAAGCTTAGTTACCCTTTAAAGTGTGGTTATTTATTTATAAATCACATTCTTGCAAATTTTAGACTTCCACAACTTGTAAATTGATTTTCTAAAAATATTTCTTCTTGAATTTTTCTTGTTAATAACATGTTTCTACACTTGATTAATCACTAAAAATGTGATTAATTTCTTTAAAACTCATGGTTATGTAAATCTTGCAATTTAACTTAGTTTCTTGAGAAAATCATTTTTGATATCATCCATTTACAAGATTTATATTATACTTTGATCATCGTCATTCAAGAAAAACACTTCATACTTCAAGTTCATGCTTACATAAAGGATGTTCATCTTGGTTTTTCACAAGATCATCCACTCACTTGCTAGATCATGTGTTTAATCACAATCTAGCAAGTTTCATATGATGTCTAACATCATAAACATAAACAATCAACAATCAAGAAGCATACATACACTTAAACAACATAGATTATTATGATTTTGAGCTTTATGTTATAGATTATGTTCTTGATCTTTGATGTTCTTCATGATTAGTCTTTTACATACACTTTTAACCAACATAAAGAGAAGTAAAATGGGTTTAGAAGGGTCTTACTACTTGCACAATGCTAGGGAAGAGGTTCAAGATGAAGATGATGATAAACTTGATGGTTAAAAGCACTTGAGAGAGGTCCTTCAAGCTACAATGGCTCTAAGCTCCTAAATCAAGCTCCTTACACCTTTGTAACACCTTGGATTGGAAGATGGAAGCTTGAAAATAATGGTAATGGTGGTGGTGATCTCAGCCGTGAGTGGAGGAAGAGAGGAGAGAGTTTGAGTGTTGGTGAGTTTGTGAAAAATGAAAGAGAATAAAAGACTTATGGTTTATATTCTTGATCATCCAACACAACTTAATCCAATGGTTTCCATGTCTCTAAAGTAATAAACATGATCTAATAAAATATGCAAAGAAAATCAAGGGTGGGGGCCACCCTTGAACCGTCGCCAATGGGGGGGGGGGTCTTGGTTAGCATGTAATGGTAAGTTAAGTTAATTGGTTAGATTTCAAGTGTCTAGTTAGTGTTATAAGTTGTTATGTTGTTATAAGAGGTGTTATGATGTTCGGGGACCATAACTAGCTCGGAAATGATAAAACAATGCATCTAGTGAAAATTTGGTGTTTTGGGTAGTGTCCGGTTGGTTACCGGTTCGTTAAGGTGCTAAAGTACACAGTTTAGTGTGCTTTATGTTACCTTTTATGACAGTTTTGATTCACGACATTTAGGAAAGCATTCTGGACCATTAAACCATAATTCTGCATAATATTAAGTTGTTTAAATGCTGATTTTTGCTGAATTCTGCAGTTTATGAGAGTTTTAGGCACTTTCCGGCACTTAAACTATAACAAGGAAGGCAGTTTTATGATCCTTACTTTCCTACACACTATACTAGTGTAACTCTTGGTTTCTGGCTCATTCTGTGCTCTAACATTATGTATGTCTGAGTACTGAACTCCCGTCAGTATTTCTGATTTGTCTGATCACTGTGCTAACTTTGTTTCGTGCATCATTTGAATCATAAATTGTTGCATGCAATAGTGATATGTAATCATGCAATAAGGGATGCACTTGTATGTATACTAGTGTAACTCTTGGTTTCTGGCTCATTCTGTGCTCTAACATTATGTATGTCTGAGTACTGAACTCCCGTCAGTATTTCTGATTTGTCTGATCACTGTGCTAACTTTGTTTCGTGCATCATTTGAATCATAAATTGTTGCATGCATTAATGATATGTAATCATGCAATAAGGGATGCACTTGTATGTATATGACAATAATCAGAAAGCATTCATGTCATTAATTTAAATCAGCACAGTCATTAAGTCATAATTATTGTTTAATCATTGTACGGATATATGAAATTTTGACAGTTGTCACAGAAACACCAATTCCGACGATACTTACGTATTTTCCGACGACGTCTCTCGTTACTGAAACACGTTTTTGACCAAGGTAACCTTAAACTAAATCCTTATTTTTGATACTTTAAGGTTAATCTATAATGAAAATGGAATATAAAAATTATTATGTAAATGTTAGTTTTCTATAAAAGATGATGAAGAAGAAGATAAACCAGTGAACTGAGTAAATAAATAAATAAATAAATAGTGAAGCTATTTGTTCACAAGAGCTCCTATAGCCCAGTTGGTTCAGCAGCTGGTTTACAACCCAGAGGTCTTAAGTTCGAATCCTGCTGGAGACATATATTTTTACCAGATTCTGATATAATACACCAGATCTGATGCAATACCAGATTAACATCAGATTTTCTGATGAAACATCAAAATTTCTTATTGAACATCATAATTTCGTAAAAACATCAGAATTTCTATTAAATGCACCAGAATTCTTATATAAAACATCAGAAATCGTAAATCAAGCATAAATAACTAAGTGGTCCACTGGTTAAGGCTCTAACTTATAACCTAGAGGTCTTGAGTTTAAATCTTGTAAGACACATTCTTTTTATTACATTAGAATCACATTTAAACACACCAGAATTCTTGTTAAATAAATCAGATTTCAACATATACTATAGAAAGTGGTGTAGTCTAGCTCGATAAGTCTTGGGACTTAGAAACTAGAGGTCTTGGGTTCAAACCTTGCTGGTGACATTATATTTTGTTATCAGATTTTATGTTTTATGAATCATATTTTAATTAATGACATCAGATTACTTGTTTAAATAACCAGATTTTATAAGATTAATATTAATGATAAAGTGGCTCACTGGTTAAAACCTTTTCTTACAACCTTTAAGTCACAAGTTCAAATCTTGCAACTAACATTGATTTTTAATTAACTTCTATTTTATTTAAACATATTAAATTATTTTACAACTAAAAACAACATTATTTTCATTAATGAATAAAATGAATACACATATGTATTCTTTAATCTAAGCAAAACTAATTCATGATTACTTAAGACAAACTTGAGGTTTTAAACTAGACATGAATTAAACAAACAAATTACATATATATATATATACTTTTTATGTACGAGCACAACCATATAAAATATAGGGACACGATGTAGGTTTATACGAACACGCTTTGACAAGTTTATATATTTTTAAGACAACAATCAAGCAACAAGGTACGGATCCTTAACCCTCTCCCTTTGTTATCTGGTTCGTTTGCTATAAACCCTTATTTACAATATATGTATGTATATATATATATCTCAAAAACTCCAACGACTTTGAGCCTCGATATAATTGACTGTCCGTTCATTTCTTACTCCGATTAAAATTATTATTCAACTTGACAACATGCGATAAGTTTATGATTATATTGTGCTCATTATCGCATGTTCCGATACTTATATATCTGTTAATGTTAGTGTTGTAATTATTTCTTATTATCTGAGATCTGCTACCCTAAGCTCTATGGCTCCTCCCGTGACAGAGTTATCAGTTCACGGCGTCCCTAAGTACAAATGTGGTACATAGTGACTAGGTGGCGTATGGATATATCCTAGGTATGTTTCTGGAGATGGATGTCGGATAGTGTTGGGATTGAACCCTACCAAAGGAACAGTTGATTAAAGCCAAAACCGGATCAGAGCAGTGGATCCAAAATAAGCAGATGTTATGTTTACATTCTCTCCCCTTGAAAGTGGTTCTAACAACTGATGAACTCCATCCACTGATCCTTTACAACAACTGCTGAATTACCACTGCTGATCAAGTTAAAGACTGATGAAGACTAAAGGCCTGATGATCAATCTACTGTTATGGGTCAAGCACTGCTGAAGAAGCCAAATACTGCTGGAGTCACAACAGTGGAAGGATATAGCAGTAGTTTAGTCTTTCCTTTTGTAATATATTGTAATAAGTAGTTAGCCTAGCAATGTTTGTATTAGATCAGTAGTTTCAGGTTGTTAGGAGGTTAGATGTCACTTTCATGGTGATGTCAGCCAAGATGCTTCAGTGGTTTGCTCGTGCCTATAAATAGAACAGTACCCTGTACTATTCTATTAGATCTTTCACCACTTGTCTTCCTGTACGAGCAAATACTGTGAGCTCAGGCTGAGGGGGAGTTTGTTATACATGCATGCAAAGTTGTAATCAGTGATTGGAATAAATTCAAGCATTTGGTTCAATGTTAAACTTGTGTGTTAAAAGCATTTCTCCTGTTTAATTGTGTGCAAAGTTTATTTCCATTTAATTCCGCTGCATTACTTATTCATCTTCATTATTTTTTAAAGAAAAAACACAATAAAAAAGAAACTCAGATCCTAACAATTGGTATCAGAGCTCAGACAGTCAAATTTGATCTAACAATCATTTTAACGTAAATAGTTCAGCTCACAATCGTTGATACTCTAAGTTGTTCGTTTTGTAGAAAAACAGAGTAAGGTTTAATCACGATCAAAGTTGATTAATCAGTGCCTGTAAAACAACCAGGATGACGTCACAATCACAAGATGATAAAAATAACATCGGTTCACTTTTCAAACCACCCATGTTGAAACGAAACGAATACAACATCTGGGAGAGAAGGATGGGTCACATCCTTGCTCAACAGAATACCGGATGTTGGAGATTGGTTGTTTTTGGACCACATGTTCCTATGGTGCCAAGTACTGAGGATACAAAGAAGTTCGAACCTAAGAAACCTGAAAACTATACTGAAACTGATTTTCAAAAATTCAAACTCGATGCCAAAGCATTTAGCATCATTTCATCTGCACTCCCAAATGAAATTTATGCTGGACTGTTACACTGTAACAGTGCCAAGGAATTATGGGATGCACTTAAGGAACAATTTGGGGGAACTAAAGAAGTAATTAAAAATAACAGGGAAATTCTGAATCAGCAGTATGAAACCTTTTTTCACATAAAGGGTTAATCATTAACCCAACAGTTTGAGCGATTCAGTTGTCTCATTAGTGAGCTAAGACTTGTTAAAGTTGAATTTGCTAAATCTATACAAAATAGCAGGTTTCTTAGATCACTGCCTGAAAAATGGGATACAATTGCTTTTGTGACCAGAAACTCTGTTGAGTTCAAAGATCTGACACTGACCCAGCTTCATGGTAGACTCCTGACCTATGAAAGGGAGTTGAACCAGAAAAAGAAGTTGCAAGAGTCTAGTAAAGTTGCAGATGACTATTCATTTGGCAGCACAGCTCTTTTGGGTCAGGAAGAATCTGGTAGCAGTAGTAAGGATCAGAGTTATGATCATTACATTGACATAACTGCTGGTGGAGCCTTTAACAACTCTGATCCTCACTCTGTAAATTATGCTTTTACTCCTAATTGTGAAAACCAGATGTCAGATAATATGTGCTTTGAACTCAATGACTTACAGCACTTTGATCCAACTGATCTTGAAGAAATGGACATTTTGCATAAATTGGCTTTGCTTAGTGTAAGAACAAGCAAATTCTATAAAAGGACAGGGAGAAAATTCCCAGGGTTACATGGGAACTTAAAAGTGGGGTTGGATAAGTCAAAGATCAAGTGCTATAAGTGCAATAGGTTAGGTCATTTTGCTAGGGAATGTAGGAGTCAAACCACTGGTCCAATTATTAATCACCCCAGCTCAAACCCTAGACCACAAAACCAAAGCACTGTGCACTATTCCCATTATACCCCTGCTGCCCATGTAAACACTGCTCATTATGCAAACCTTGTTCCTGTGCATTAGGTTCAAACCACTGTCCCTCAAATTCAGTATATCCAAGCTCATGTACCTCAGGTTCAAGTGCAACCAGTTGCACCACAACAAGCTGCACCACCAGCAGTGGTTCAACCAGATTAGCAAAACTTTTTCACCCAAGGCTTTGTTGACTGGAGCAGCTTACCTGATGAGCTAGGTGATGAAAATTTTGCACTCTATGCTAATCCTGATGCTTCTAATGATGAATTTTGTTTAATGGCATTAGAGTCAATATCAGAAGGGCTGGAAACTGAAGAAGGACAGTCAAGTGCTAAAATAGTGGATGAAATTACTGAAGTAGTGGTTACTGCTATTGCTGGTGAAATACTGCTGGGAGAAAATTTAGAACCCCTGATAGAACCACTGTCTGACCCCTGGTCTGAAGAAGAAGAGAAGAAACATGGTGAAAAGGAAGAGAGGGCGACTGATGAGAAAGAGCATACTTGTGATTGTGCCATGATGACTGCAGCTAAGGTATCATCTCAGGTTCTTGAAAATCTGTGTTCAGACAAATGCATCATAGCATTTGCTAACATTAAAGAGGTGAATGAAAACCTTAGGGATAGAGTGTTGAATGATGAAGTCAAATTTGAAAAGTCTTTAAAAGAACTTAAAAAAAAAATTGGCTGAAAAGGATAAAGAAATCTGCAGTCTCAAAGAAGAGCATAACATAACCAAGAACCAACTCCAAACTATGGTAGAAAAATATCAAGTTTGCAAAAAGGAGTTGGAATCCACCTAAATCACTTGTGAAAGATGGGTGGAATCTTGCAAAGGTTATGAGGTCATGCTTGAAAAACAGTTTGAAAGCAATGTAAAATTTGGCATAGGGTTTAGAAAATATGATGAAATTGAAAACACTGCTGCAAAACAAGCTGGTTCAGTTGAAATAACACCAACCAACAAGAATGGCCAAGAAGTTAAGATAACTGACAAACTTGGTAACAAAATCACTCTGGAAAGATGTGTGGGATCCTCAACCTTTGAGGAAATTGAGAAATACCAATTTAAACCCACATGGTCTGATGAGTGTGACATTCTTGAAAATTTTAAACCAATGGACTTCACAACCACTGATGGTGTAAAAGCTCCTAAAGCAAAGGTCATTCCTCTCAAAGACATCCCAACAGTGGTTCAAAACTCTGTTGCTAAGGAGTCTGAGAAAAAGAAAAGAAGAGAAAAAGTTAAAAACTTGTTTTGTGATTTCTGTGAAAAGAAGAACCATCTAACAAAAGACTGTTTTCATCTAAAAGCATATGATATCAACAAAACTAGTGTTATTGTACCTGCTAAGAGCTGCACCATCTGTGGTAAATCAAACCACAAAACTCAGGAATGTGTGTATCTCAAATCCTTTGATGTAAAAAAGAATGAGTACACTGCAAAAACATCTTTGAGTTCATCAACATCATCTGTCAAATTCACCAAAAATCAACCACTGTTTGTGCCAGTTCAAACAGCTGTTACAAAATAGCTCAACAAAACTTCTATTAAAAGAGATGTTCAGGTGACTGATGCACCCCCTGCCAGTCAATACTGAAGAGGTAAAGGTCAACCACCATACCAAAGGACCCCACATGTTTATGAGGTTTACAAAAAGCCTTATAAACCAAGAGTGAATAGGCATCCTTTTGGGTACCAGCAGATCATTGGGCAAGACCCCCAATAGTGGTTAGAGAAAAACAGTACCAAAACTGTCCAAACCCCTGAGCTAACCACTGTCCATCCACCTGAACAAAAGACAGACACTGTTGAGACCCCATCCAAAGCCTTATTGGCTTTGGAGACCCTAATGAACTAATCCTTTTACTTCATGTGCAGGGAGCTTCTGCATGCTTAGATAGTCTTTGGTATGTAGATAGTGGAGGCTCCAGGCACATGACAGGATGTAGAGCCCTACTCAAAGATTTCAAAATCCATGGAGGGGGTGATATATCCTTTGGTAATAATAGTAAAGGGAAGGTTCTGGGGTCTGGTACAGTTCAGTCTGGTAATGTCAAGTTTGAAAATGTCAATCTAATAGACAATCTAAAATTCAACCTCCTGAGTGTCTCACAAATGAGTGATAAGGGCTATGGCTCATTCTTCACAAAGGATTGTTGTAGGATTGTTGGACCAGAAATGGTTAAAAAGATTGAAGAAATAATAATAAATGGAAAAACCCAACTTGTGGCTCAAAGAAGTGGCAATGTTTATGTTGTTGATTTGTCAAAAGAAAGCCCCAGGACTGATGCTTGTCTGTTCTCAGCTGCCTCTAACAAAGAGACAGAATTATGGCACAAGAGATTGGGGCACACAAATCTCAAAACAATCACTGCTATATCTAAACAGGGGTTAGTAAGAGGTTTACCCAAAAAAATGTTCACCTGTCTTGAGCATTGTGTTTCCTACCTAAAAGGAAAACAACATAAAAGCTCATACAAATCAATTGAAGAGTCCAAAACAACCAAGTGTTTGCAAATGCTCCACATGGATTTGTTTGGCCCAGTTAAAGTCATGAGTCTTAGGAGGAAAAGATATTGTTTGGTTATTGTTGATGACTTTTCTAGGTTTACATGGACTTACTTTTTACATTCCAAAGATGAGACTGCAGGCATTCTGCAAGACTTTGTGACACAGGTTGAAAAGCAGTTTGATCTTCCAGTAAAAATCTTTAGGAGTGACAATGGCACAGAGTTCAGAAATAAGGAGTTAGATGATTTCTGTGTGTCAAAAGGAATTGTAAGGTAGTACAGCATTCCAAGAACACCAGAGCAAAATTGGGTTGTTGAAAGAAAGAACAGGACTTTGATTGAGGCTGCCAGAACCATGCTTGCTGATTCAGGTTTGCCATTAACTTTTTGGGCAGAAGCAGTAAACACTGCTTGCTATGTTCAAAACAGAGTTTTAATCAACCCCAGGCATCAAAAGACTGCCTATGAACTGTTGTATAAAATAAAGCCATTGATTTCATATTTCAAGGTTTTTGGCTGTCCATGCTTCATCTTAAAATTAAAAGATTCTATCTCAAAGTTTGTAGCCAAAATTGATTGTGGTTATCATCTGGGATACTCAACCACTGCTAAGGCCTACAAAGTGTTTAACACAAGGACTAAGACAGTGGAAGAGACTTTGAATGTAAAGTTCAATGAACTTTCATCAATGAAAATACCAGCAAACCCTGCAGATTTATTTGATCTTGATAAATTCACATTTGAAAGTGTTGCTGTCAAGACTAACAATGCAGGTCCATCAGAAAATTCTTCATCAGACTTTGGATATGAAGTCATCATTCCACAACAAAAGTCTACATCAAATGGTATAGCAGCAGATGTTCAAAACAGATGTCAAAGTTCAACCACTGCTACCTCAACAGTTGTTGACCAAAGTACCCCATCAACCTCTGCTTCCACATCATCAAACACTGTTGATAAAAGTCCTTAAACAGTGGATCAAAGTCAGCATGTGTCCACACCATTACCTCCTATTCCACCACCTTTTGAAGCCACTGCTGGATCATCAAAGTCACCAGCAGTGGTTAGCTCAGATGATTCACATCTGCAGCCTTCACCACTTAATGCCATTGTTCCATACCAAGGAGATCTGATCTTCTTGAAATCTCATCCACCTGACCAAATCATTGGCAACATCAATGAAGGGGTGCTCACAAGAAGTCAATCCCAAAACATTTGTCTTTTTGCTGGTTTCCTATCTCTCCATCAGCCAGTCAAGTACCAAGAGGCACTAAAAGACAACAGCTGGGTAGAAGCCAAGTTAGAGGAGCTCCAACAGTTTAGAAGACAACAAATTTGGGAGGTTGTACCACTGCCAGAGGGTGTGAGTCCTATTGGCACTGATGTGTGTAAAATGCAACATATAAATTACATCAAATAAGGCATAAAACTAACCCTTTTTTAGTACTAATGTTAGAAAAAGTGTGTTTTTGTCTTCCTTTTGAATTTACAGGGTCAAATGAGCTTAAACGAACAAAAGGAACAAATATACAGCCAAAACCAACATAAATACAAAGAAAAGGAAGAAACGTGGCATGCCCGACCCCTCGACAACAACTCCCAAAGCAAAAACAAGAAGAAAGCCGAGCATGGGGCTGTGCCCAGCTGAGCATGGGGTTGTGCCCAGCTCAGCACGGGGCGTGCCCAGCTCAGTACGGGGTCGTGCTCAGCGAGCACGGGGCCATGTCCAGGATGGTCATCCCTGGCACAAAAGACAAACCTATAGAAGCTTCTATTTCCCAACACGGGGGCGTATCCAGCGGACACGGGGCCGTGGTCAACGCAAAGATTCACAGAATCTGAGCAAATCTTGATAGTACAGATACGCTTCTGCACACGGGGCCGTGCCCAGCGGACACGGGGGCGTGTGGAGCTAATGCAGACAAATTGTATTAATGAAGAAAGAGAAAAGGGTGGACACGGGGCCGTGTCCAGGCTTCTGTACAGGCTATAAAGAGGGGTGCTTGGTTCACTTCAAAGGCATCCCTTGGCACACCACCTCTCTCACACTTCACCCACCACCCACCACCACCATAACACCATCATCCACCACCATCATCCATTGTCCATCATAGAGTGTGTGAGTCGTCTCGGGATCCAAGATTGATCGTAAGAGTTCTTGACAATCAAGGCCATGTTTGCCTAAGTCTCTTACATCACTTGGTGAAGAAAAAGTGTCTAGTGTAATACTTTTTATTTTTAATCTTTTCACACTTTTTAATTGGTTATGTATTAATGACTTTAATAACTAGTTTCTTATGTTGAAGGTGATTCTTCCTTATCGTTTGCCCGTGGTGTCTTGGCATTATTTTACTGTCTATATAAAATAAAAGATTTTCACCATTCATATCTCCACGGTCTATATGGAGGTATGTTGGCTACCTGGTCGGGGGTTAAGGGAACGGTTTGGTAAGAGTCTTGCCATTGTTCAGTGTATAGATCCTGCAAAGGACCTGGGTCAAATTTAGTAGGACCTCCTTCAATACTTAATGGTATTGGATGGAGGGGGTCCAAACTCTTTGATCCCCTCATAAGTTAGGCTACTATTAAAACTTTAACCCGGCTACTTAGGACTGTATCCCTGCTGACTCAGACTACTTAGCCGAGGGTAACGTCGCCTTCAAAAGAGGGGCCTACCACATTATGCATTAATAACTTAATTAATTATCTTTCAATAATCCAACCCTTTAGGATTGTATCCCTGTTGACTCAAACTACTAGGTTGAGGGTAACGTCACCTCCAAAAGAGGGGCCTACTACAATAACTAAGATAATCTCTTAACAAACTGCAAAAGTGCAGAAATAATCAAAGGTTACACTAAACACGAGTCGGAGCCGAGTGATTCATCTTGTCTATCTGTTTTTATATTATTTTTATTTTTCAGCATTTTAGTTAGTTTTTATTTTCTTAGTTTAAAACCTTTTTCTAAACTTTTGATTTGATTAGACGTTGAGGATAAACCGGTACTAAAAGTTCTTGTGTCCTTGGACGACCTCGGTATCTTGCCAACACTATACTACGCTCACGATGGGTGCACTTGCCCATATGTGTGTTTAGTGTTAGTAAATATCGTGTTTTATAAATTTAAAACTTGGCTAAAAAGTGTAAAAGGGCTTAGTATATACATTAAAAACTAACGACACTTCACACGCATCAGCACAAAGTGGGTCTTCAAAAATAAAAATGATGAAAGGGGTATTGTTGTCAAGAATAAAGCCAGGCTTGTGGTTCAAGGGTTCAGACAGGAAGAGGGCATTGACTATGATGAAACATTTGCCCCTATAGCAAGATTAGAAGTATCAGATTATTCCTGGTCTTTGCTGTCAACCACAACCTCAAGGTGTATTAAATGGACATCAAATGTGCATTCCTCTATGGTAAGATTCAAGAAGAGGTTTATGTTTGTCAACCTCCAGGATTTGAGGATCCATTTAATCCAAATCATGTCTACAAGCTAAATAAAGCTTTGTGTGGCCTGAAACAAGCACCAAGAGCCTGGTATGAAACTCTTTCCACCTTTCTACTTTCCATTGGTTTCACAACAGGTAAAATAGATAAAACATTATTTTTGAAATGGAGAGGGAAAGACTTGATGATTGTCCAGATCTATGTGGATGATATCATTTTTGGAAGCACATGTAATAAAATGTGTGAAGAGTTTAGGCAACTCATGACAGCTGAGTTTGAAATGAGTGCAATGGGTGAACTCCAGTGCTTTCTTGGTCTCCAAGTAAGGCAACTGCAAAATGGCAATTTCATCCATCAAGGCAAATATGCCAAAGAACCTTTAAAGAAGTTGAGATGGATGATTGTAAACCATGCAGTACACCCATTGCAACAAATAAAATAGTCATGTCTGATGAAAAGGATGATTTGGTTGATCAAACTCTATATAGAAGCATGATTGGGTCTTTATTTTACCTAACTGCATCTAGGCCAGACATCATGTTTGCAACATGTGTTTGTGCAAGATCCCAATCAGCCCCTAGAAAGTCAAACCTTATTGCTGTAAAAAGGATATTCAGATACCTAAAAGGTGCTCCCACACTTGGTATCTGGTATCCAGCTGGTGGAAATATCAAGCTTTCAGGTTTCTCAGATAGTGACTTTGCTGGATGTAACAAGACAAGGAAGTCCACTTCAGGAGGGTGCCAATTCCTAGGCAGTTGCTTAGTGTCTTGGCAAAGCAAAAAGCAAGCAGCTGTTTCCACATCCACTGCTGAGGCAGAGTATATAGCTGCTGCAAGCTGTACAGCCCAACTGCTTTGGCTTCAAAATCAGTTGCTGGATTTTGGTATCACTGCCCTAAAGACACCTCTCATGTTGGACAGTCAGGCAGCAGAAATTATCATCAAAAATCCAATTTCCCATTCAACCACCAAGCACATTGATATCAGACATCACTTTGTGAGGGATTGCTATGAAAAAGGTTTGATTTCTCTGCACCATGTTCCAACTAAAGATCAGCTGGCAGATGTGCTAACCAAAGCATTAGACACATCTACCTTTGAAAGCTTGATCTCTAGGATTGGCATGCTGAAAATGGAATAACAAGCAAAATCTTGTTTTTCTATGAATAAAAGCATTAAAATGTTTTCAGAAAATCAGAAATCCATCCTTAAAAATAGCTAAAAATGAAATTTTCATTAAATCCTTAAAAGTCTACCATAACCACTGTTTTGTTCAAACATCTGATCTATGAAAAGCTGTCCACTGCTGAAAGTCAACCCCTGTCCTCTCATTTCCTTGGTAATCAATGTTGTTCAAAATCAGTGTTTTATCCACTGATAGTTAAAATCACCCACTCCTTTCATTATAACCGTTGCAACCACTGATCTTGTTCCATCTGTGGTTCCCATAAAATACCTGTCTTCCATTATTCATCAGGGGTTGGCACGTGGACAGTACATAGCGATCAGATCTTTTGTAACCGCTGCCACGTCAGCATTCACTTTTTCATGTATAAAACCCTGAGCAAAACCCCCAAACAGGGTTTTTACTGTCGAATCGAATTCAGAAAATTCCTTTCTCAAAGCAGTTATCATCCATTTCTCTCAAATCATTCATCGTTCTTCTTTCTCAAAAATGGCTAAATCACCGTCTTCATCATCTAAAAAACCCACTGAAAAGGCCATAGAAATTCCATACAAAGCTCCTCACAATTATTTGGGTCTACTCACAAAACCCACTCAAACCGAAACCTTCAATTCCATCATTGACGCTCTTTCGTCTTCAAAGTACAAAACTTTGTTGACTGCTGATGCTCCGATTTACTTAAAAACCCAGAGAGAATTTTGGTAGAATGCCACACTTGAATCTCAAGGTGAAACAATCATAGCCATCAATTCCTCCATAAAGGGTAAACAAGTTCAAATTACACCACAATCCATTTCAGAGGTATTCGAACTCGATGATCAGCAAGGTAAAACTTCTTTTCCTAAAATCGAGTATCAAACTGATTTTCTTGAGAGGGGGTATGCTGAAGAAATGAGGAGGGACACCTTACAAAAAGGTAACTTTCCCCCTTCATCAAGATTTTTATTCCATACCCTCTTGATGTGTGTTTCAAATAAAACAACTGCTTTTAACGAAATACCATTAAAGATCCAATACCTGGGTTATGCTATTTTATATAACGAAAATTTTAACTATTCCCAAGAGATCTTTGATGACTTGGTCAAAAATGTATCTAGCAAATATTTTTTATTATTTCCAAGGTTTTTGAGTTTTTATTTTCAAAAGAAATTTGGAAAGGATGATGCTCATGTGATCATCCAAGGTGAATCTTTTCAAATAAACAGTTTAACAGCTGAAACTTTTACAAGATTATCAAAACCTTCCAAAACAAAACCAGAGGCTCCTGAGCAGAATTTAGTAGCTACCACTGCTCCTCAGGCACCTGCTGCTGAGCCCACTACTCTAGGTGATCACAGCAGTAAAATAACTGCTATGAAACCCACACCTAAAACCACCAGAAAACCAAGACAAAAGAAAACACAAAAGCCCCCCCAAACCTACAAAAAGGAAACTCTGGAAGATGAGATCCCAGAGCAACTGCCAGTGACAACACAAAAGTCACTAGAAACCATTGCTGCTACTTCCTCACAGCAGATGGTAAAAAGATCTCAACCCATGACTCAAACTCCTCCTACTTCTTCTAAAAAAGAACAGGTTGTAAGAATAGGGACACCACAATATGATGCTCTGGAATCACTTGCTTCCATCATCCACAGCCCACTGCCCGGGGCAAATTCGCTTTCTACACCCATACTCACTGCCACAATTCCCCCACAAACAAAACTATTGTTGGATGCTCTTGATTTGAACCAGACACAAACCAGTCCTTCTCACTCACCTATAAATGAGAACATACCTCAACAAGTGACTGGGTCTGGTGTTTCAATCATTGCTAACCCACCAACAACACCTGAGGAGGTTACACCCCTTCAGTTACAAGTAACTCTTGGTGGTAGTTCAAGTGAAGCAGCTACTACAAGTGCAGAACCCACTGGTTTGCACTTGGACAATAGTTCCATCAATCAGACTTCCTTGAAGTCAATTCCTTCTTTGGGAACCATGGTGCATCCAGTATTCACTGGTTCACTAAAAAGTGTTTCTCATTTTAAAGGAAGAAGTCCCTAGTTCTAAGACAAAGGGGCATCAGTGGATGATTTTTGGGATACATTCCCTGAGTCAACCACTGTTACAACCACTGAATGTAGGAAATCAGATGATCCCATTAAGTTGGGTGATGGTTTAATGTACCAAGAATTGATGACTAGATTTGACAAACTGGATACTTCTGTTGCAGAAATCAAAGACATGCTGCAACAGTTGTTGAAGGTTCAAAAGGTACCACCCACTGCTGCACCAACTCCAACAGCTGCTCCATCATCTGCTCCTACTACAGATGAGCTGTGGAGTTTGTTTCAACCACTGCTCCATCATCAAAGAGAATTAGCTGATCAGCAACATGAGATCCGAGTTCAAAAGATCAGAAATCTCATGGAGGCAAGGTTCAAAGGCACTCAGGCAGATATCAAGGCAATAAAGGCCCATTTATTAAACACCACTGGCACTGCTCCTCCCTCTATCATATTTGTGGATAACCCTCCAACAGATAATGCCAAAAAAGGGGAGAAATTAAAGCAGTTCAAAAAGAAGGGGTATGAAGATGGCCTGTATATTGAACCAGACAAGTCAAGCATGCTTGCAGACATTCCCTTGCCAGATGGTAGTAAAAAGATTGATGTAACCACTAATGCCATTTCTGATGCAAAAGCAAGGGTAAAAAGGGATTTGGAGTCAAAGGACAAAGCCAGGTTTGAACAGGAGAAAAGAGTTTTCATGGAGCTGAATGAGCAGGGTACTTCTGAGCCAAAGGATGATAAAAATCTTGTGCCAAAAAGAAAGAATCCCACTAGAAAAGTGAGGGAACCCAAGCACACACCATCCAGATCCACAAAACATACTCCCAAACCTCATAAAAGCTCCACACATCAATCTCCAAAAACAACAGCTATTGTAACACCTGCTGTATCAACAACTGTTGATACTTCAGTGGTTTCAGCAGTTGTTAACCCAACAACCACCACTTCAACTACAATCACTGCTCCCACTTCAACCACTGCCCCACCAAAAATACCATCACCACCAAAAACCACCTCACCACCAAAAACTTCATCACCACCATCACCTCCTGCCAAAAAGCAGAAGACAGCTGATGACACATCATTAGTTGTAATGACAACAGTGGTTGAAACACCAGTTGTTTCAACAACTGTTAGTCAGCCACCTTCCACTACAATAACCACCACTCAAATCACCACCACTGAACCAACCAAAACACCACCAGCCTCTCCTAAACCAAAAAGGAGAAGGATGATTTTGAAAGATGATGATTCTCCACCACCACCAACATCTTCACAACCTTTGTCACTTGTTACTATTCCAAACCCTGTTCCTCTTTCTTCAGCCCAAGTTCAAAATCCAATCACTGCCATTACTCCTGCAGGTGTCCAATATCCTTTAGAGCTCATAGCAATCAGAGAAGAGATCAAATCCTTCTACTCTGAGGTTGACACTGCTAAAAGGAACTTGCCATCTGTTCAAGGATATCCAAGGCCTAATAATATTGAAGAATATCTGAAAATCAAAGCTCAACAAGCAGAAGATATCTCTAAAAGGAACTCACAAGGAAATTCTGATAAAGAAATTCAAAGGCACTATCAATTTCTGCTCACACAAGTCAGAACTTTGGAGCAGTTTTCAAAGGATTTGTGTCAAAAGCTTTCAGAAAGAGATGATGAAACTTTAAGAAAAGATTATATTGAGCACATTATGGCCTTCAAAAGGTATAAAGGTGACAAAGCTCAATATAAAGAATGGACAGTGGGTGAACTTAAAGAGGAGTTAGAAAGGATTGAAAAGATGAATAAGGACAAGGTTAGACATACTCCACCTGTCTGGTCAAAGTATTTGAAGAATGTACCAGACAAGGTGCTAGAGCTAAAGAGAATGAAAGAGGAACTTATAATTGCAGACTTTGGGTCAAGAAATCAGGTGACAAGGTGGAAAGAAGACAAAGTCAGGGCCAGCTACAAAAAGTTGGAAGAAGTAAGAAAGAAAAATCCAAATGTTCCACAAAAGGCTGACTATCCCGAAGCAGTGGTTTCAACGAGACCACCAAAACTACAAGTCAGGAAAGCCACTGCTCCACCTGGTGCCATCCTTTATCAAAGAAGGAGGCAAAAACAGATGGATGCAGAAACAGCAGAGGATATAGCAGTAGGTAATGAAGTTATAAAAATGGTCCTCAAGCAAATGATAGCTGATATTCCTGAGCTTGCTCAAGCTCAAAGCACTGCTCAGCCAGTTATCACCAGGCCACCATCTCTCAACTCATCATCAAATAAAAATATCCCAAGAAACCTACTAGATTCAGAAATACTAAAGTGGAAAACTGACAAACAGACCCACGTATTGACTCTGATCAAATCCAGTGGAGAAGTGAAGAAAATATCAAGGGAACAAGCACTAGGCCTGAGTGTTGAAGATCTGCAGGATCTCCTTGATCTTACACTTTGCAGGGATGAAGATGATATAGATGCCCTGGATTTTGAGTTACAACTTAAAGGTCAAATAAGGGAACTGTTGATGAGGCAATAAAGATTCACAATAATGAAGGGTTTTGGCATCATCTGTTCCAGGGGGGATTGTTGGGATTGAACCCTACCAGAGGAACAGTTGATTAAAGCCAAAACCGGATCAGAGCAGTGGATCCAAAATAAGCAGATGTTATGTTTACATTCTCTCCCCTTGAAAGTGGTTCTAACAACTGATGACCTCCATCCACAGATCCTTTACAACAACTGCTGATTTACAACTGTTGATCAAGTTAAAGACTGATGAAGACTAAAGGCCTGATGATCAATCTACTGTTATGGGTCAAGCACTGCTGAAGAAGCCTAGTACTGCTGGAGTCACAACAGTGGAAGGATATAGCAGTAGTTTAGTCTTTCCTTTTGTAATGTATTGTAATTAGTAGTTAGCCTAGCAGTGTTTGTATTAGATCAGCAGTTTCAGGTTGTTAGGAGGTTAGATGTCACTTTCATGGTGACGTCAGCCAAGATGCTTCAGTGGTTTGCTCGTGCCTATAAATAGAACAGTACCTTGTACTGTTCTATTAGCTCTTTCACCATTTGTCTTCCTGTACGAGCAAATATTGTGAGCTCAGGCTGAGGGGGAGTTTGTTATACATGCATGCAAAGTTGTAATCGGTGATTGGAATAAATTCAAGCATTCGGTTCAATGTTAAACTTGTGTGTTAAAAGCATTTCTCCTGTTTGATTGTGTGCAAAGTTTATTTCCATTTAATTCCGCTGCATTACTTGTTCATCTTCATTATTTTTAAACAAAAACACAATAAAAAAGAAGCTCAGATCCTAAGAGGTAGGCCAACCCGCTCTGTCTCATGTGACAGACTTTGTGGCTGTCACCTCTGTTTAGCTTTTGGGTACATCCGTATGATATGATTCAGTTCAGTTATATGTTATGTTTTGATGTGTTGTGCTTCTTGTTAGTGATATCATTTCAGTCATTTATTTGTTCGCTATTTGAGCCTATTGTTCTGTACTGGGCATTTGGCTCATTCCGTATATTTCATTTCACTACAGGTTCACATGTTACTTTGGGTGGGGTGAAGAGTGAAGAATAAAACCTAGGATGCTAACCGAAGATGTTTGTCACTTTTATAAAATAAATATGTATTTTGGGCCTTAGGGCTATGAACCATATTTTGAAATGTAAGCCTAACTTTAATTAATGGAATTATGACTTCTGTTCAGATCCACTGTTATAGTGACACGTCAACCCATCCAGGTTGGGGTGTTACAGCTATGGTATCAGAGCAAAGGCTCTTTCCTGTAGAAAACTTAAACATTAGTAATAAGGCCTGTGAGGTTGGGGTAGACGTCTAGGATAAAATTCTGGTAAATGTTCCTAGTTACGCGTCACCGCTTTCATATTCTAACTCATGATCTACTTTTGATAGATGCCTCCTCGTCGCCAAACTAGTAGGAATGCCCACACGACTAACCATCAGCCTAACGACACTGTCTCAAATGAAACTCCACCTAACCCAAACATGGTTTCTGCTATCAACCAAGCGTTTGCCGATTACATCCGAACCTCATTGCTCAGACCGTAGAGGCTGTTGTGCAACAAACTCAAGGACGCGCTAACCCTAATTCTGGAGTCGTCGTTGGTGAGAATACCACCAACAACACCTCTGAAGGCATTCATGTGTGGCTCCTTCATTTCCAAAGGCAACGCCCAAAATCTTTCAGCCACGCTGCTACTCTGATCGATGCACGAAACTGGATAGCCCATATAGAGAAGATCTTTGAGGTACTGGGAGTTGCAGGTTAGTACAAGGTCAGGTTGGCCACCTTCAAGCTGGAAGACGATACACAGAGTTGGTTGGAAGGATACAAATAAGTTAAAGGAGGAGATGCTTACGTCGCCACTCTTTCGTGGGCTGAATTTCGTACCATCTTCTATGAGAGGTATTTCTCGACTGCTGACAGAAAAGCTCACATCAGGTTATTGTGGTCTTGGAGGCGCAAATTGTTGAGGCAGTGGTTGAAACATTGGCCCCACATGTTGTTGCGGAACTTGCCTTTGGATTGGTGGACCTTGTGGTGGAAATTGTTGTTGAGGCACGATTTGTTGTATCATTGGTTGTTATTGAGGAACTCTACCATAACCTTACATCCGTTGACTTTGACCTTGCACATATGTGTACTCCCCTTGATCTCCATCACCTCCATACATGTACCCTTCTTCCTCATATCCTCCAAACTCTTCATCATATCCATCATCATACCCGTCTGTTCTCACTCCCGAAGGTTATGGAAATTGTGATGTTTGATATTGTACCCCCGGTTGTAAAGGTGGTTGAAATGAAGGGGTGGAATGGACTATGGATGGACCTGGTTGGAATAGACCGGGTGGTGGTATTTGTTGTGATGAGGATGATTGTCCAGATGTTGGGAAAAATGATGAAAAAGCTGGAACGGCCGATGATGTAGGAGCATAGCTAAAAGTATATTCGGTTTGGGTATTTGTGGGTAAGGTGGTGTTGGTTGGTTTAATTCAGGTGTTGATGTAGGAATGGTAGAATTTGGCAGAGGTGTAGATAGTGTAGGTTGACCCGTAGTGGGTGGTGGTGGTGGTGGATCCATTGTGTTAATAGGTGTAACTGGTGTTGTAGGTGTTGTTGGTGAACCACTAATTTTTTTCTCACGTAATAAAACTCTGTTTCTTCTCAAAGTTCGTTCAATCTCCGGATCAAATGCCAATGGTGATAGCTTGTGAGAGCCTCTAGTATGCATGCACTTGTAAATACCTGCACACTAAACACAACCAGTGTAAACCCGAAAAAATAACAAACTAAACCATCAAAGATAACACACATTGGGCACTATCCTCGGCAACGACGCCAAAATTTTACGTGAGGTTGAAGTCTCAATCAAATTTAATCCAATTACAACTAATAGCTAGCGGTAAATGGTATCGAACATAGGGTGTTTGTGGAAAATGTGTTATCTAAATGGTTTATCTACATGACTAAATTAAACTAAATTGCAAAAGTAAATTCAGAGATTTGGTTGATTGTTTTTAATTATCTAACTTAAACTAATTAGATTGCAAATCAAAGGTTGGTTGTTAAAACAGATTAGGAGAAAATGACCATCCTAGGTTTCCGGTTTCAATTGACACCAGTGTTTAAATCCAACTAGAAAGAACCACATAGACCTGGCTCGTGTGTAGTTACTTGTTTGTGATAAAAAGGGAACTAAGTACTCGGATTACAAGAATGCGAGGTTGTTACCCGATAATCAATTAACCAATATCCAACCCTAATCCCTCCCCTTATATCTCGATTGCCAACGGCACCAAGAACGTATGGTTTAGACTATGATCAAAACATAAATTAACAATTTACAAACAAGTATCAACACACCATAATAAACAAACAAACATTGCAAGTCTATTATTCTAGAAATTCGGATGAAAACACAAGTGTCTTAAGCAAACCTTCAACCTAGGATGATCACCAACAAGTTTAGCCACTCATGACTTGGTACATCATCATCACATAAAGATTAATGTTCATACGAATCAAAACACAAACCAGAATGTATAGAATTGTTTAGAACCAAGAACAAGTGCCAAAAATCGCCTCGAAACTACCCTGGAAACGGTTCACAATGATTAGAAGTGAAAGGACATCATAAATCTCCATAAAATGGGCAGTTACACATTTTACGCTGGTCACCGCCGTAAGCTACGGCATCTGCCGTAGCCTACAGTGGCAAAAATTTCCTTACGACGGCTTGAAACTGGACTACGACAACCATACAACTTCAGTGATCACCGTAATTTGTTACAGTGGCAGGTGTCGTAGGCTACGGTGGAGCCTGTTTTCCCACTATTTGATTTCTTGTCAAATCTTCATCACTCTAACTTGTTACCGCAAGGTACGAGCTCCCATCCAAGCACTTTAAAACCACTTATTTATGCTTGTTTGTACCTGCAAAGCCAAGCACAACGTAGTTATCACATTCCAATATTTAACCGAATTAAGTGTGAAGTATTAGGCCATTTATAACACTTAAGGGTTGTCCTACGGACCACCCGTCACATCCCCACACTTAACCGTTGCTTGCCCCCAAGCAACCCATTCAAACAAAACACAATTTACTCAAGCGATCAAATACAAACCAAGCAAACAAATGTCCTCATTTACTAACTTTTTTCTTAAAACCGCACATAACACACCCCTTACAATAACTCTCCTCTCGGTGACAAGTAATAACTAGCAAAGATGAGTTAGAACACACTTAAAACTAATGGGTGGTTGCACAACAATAAGCTTGTAGTTAAATCGGTCCTTCACCTTAAAAATTTGCTAAAACATGCACATGAATCAAAGGGACTTAAAGGTTGTAACGTGGCTAGGCAAATGGGTAGGAAATGGAAATATATATGCAAAGTAGCTAACAATTCAACCTGGTCTTTTATTTCTATCTAAACATAACATAAACAACTATGTACAACATATCTCATTCATTTTTCCATTTTTCATTGCTTTTTCTTTTTTTTTTCTTTTTTTCATTTTCATATATCTCTTTTTTTCGACTTAAATAAACATTACAAACAGTCATACTAAACAAGATGATAACACTAATAGACCGGGTCAAATACGGGTTAAATTTTTGAGGAACTAGGCACGGGTTAACAAAAGATCAGCTTAAAGCTCAAATAGGCTACTAAAGGTCCAAACCCCCGCCCCTTTCGCTACCATGCTCATATATGTAAATCATGAGGTCCAACCCCCCAAATCCCACACTTGCATAAACCATGACGAGGCTACCTAAATGCCCTTATCCTTTTCACATACATATCAAGCTAAGGCCTCAAATCGAATTCAAGCACAAGTTTTAATGCACCCCCACCCATTGCCACTCTCATCAAAGAAAATATTTCTAACAATTCAACTAAGTGGCTCAAACTCTCACCAAGAAAAGGGGTATACATGCATCCCGATGTGTCATGCGATTTCAATACTTAAGTGTTCAAATTTGGACCGTTTTTTCGCTTGATTTCAGAATTTTTCAAAAGTGTCAAAAATTTCCCCCATCCCCACACTTGGGATACATTGTCCCCAATGTATGGCTTTGAAGGGAAAGATCGCTCAAAACACACCTGTCACACCCCAACCGATGGCGGAATCATCGGGGCGCGGCACTGAGTGAAACAGATTGTTCAAGAGAATCCACAACAACTATTAAATTACCAAATCCTTAACGTTAATATCCCATACTACTAATAAATAAAGTAAAAATAGTTATTGCAGATAATGGTCTCAAAAACAAGCAAACTGTTCCGACAACTCAGATTTTTATTTGTTTTGTTTCCAGACTCCATCCTAGCTTGATTCCAGCAAATAACAAGCAAGCATCCTAAGCACCTGTCACATACGTTAAAATAGAGGTCAGTACACATAGTGTAAATGTGAGCATACAAGTTTAATAGATATAATAGAGTTCGAAATCGTTTACGTATAACCAGCATGTAACATGTATATTGTGAAGGCTAGTAGGTTATCAACAGGGAAATATGCACATACGTGACTGCGAGTTGTAGAATGCGCAACACATATCCCCACTAGGACACGTGAAGTAAAGCCCTTAACAACCCTTGTCCACGACAGGTGCTGAGTCCAAACAATAGTACTATCATTGCTAAGGTGTCAGGCAACAATCACTGTGTTAACATAACATACAAGCATTCATCGAATAACACGTAGCATGCAATAACGGTTAGCGTATAAATAGTGTTTGCGTTGTGTGTCGATTGTGATTTAGAATAAGTAACGTATGTAACACCCAAAAGTGCGTAAAGCTGAAAGGGATCGAGTATACTCACAGATTGTTTTAAACAAGTAAACACTCTCTTGGATTGAAGGGAGCATTGAGAAAGATTAGCCTGAACAGTTAACGATAGCATAAATGATGAGCGGCGCATTAAACGATGCAAAGTGACCAAGTGTCGAACGGTAATCCGATCGGATGGCCATTCGGTCGGATTGACACCTTGTTTGGTAAGGATGTGTTTGTATATGATGGCTTGTCTTTTGAAGTTTTCGTTGTAGCATTTTGAAAACAGAGAAGTATCTCTACCTTTCAGGTCGTTCGATCGAACGGCGGTTCGATAGGATGACGATCCATTCAATGAGGCATTTATCAGAGAACAAGTTCACAGCAGGATTGTCACTCGATCGGATGGTCTACCGATCGGGTGGCAATCCGTTAGATCTGACTATGTATTGAACATGTTGAAAATTGTTAAGTGTTGAAGTTCCAAACATCACATGGTCGGATGGTCGTTCGATCGGATGGCTATCAAATCAGACGGCAATCCATTTGACGTTGACGTGATGTCGTGGTCACAATCAAATTTAATCCAATTACTACTAAATAGATAGGGGTAAGTGGGTATCGAACACAGGGAGTTTGTGGAATATGTGTTATTTGAATATAAATCTAAGTGAACTAAATTAAACTAATTTCAATGAAAGTAAATTCAAAGTGTTAGATTGGTTGATTGAGCTTTAAAAACTAAAATTACTATTCTAATTGCAAAATGAAAATTTGGTTTGTAGACAATTTAGAGACAAATGACCATCTTTAGTTTCTGGTTTGCTTCGACGTTTATGCTATCATTCAACTAGAAAGAACTACATAGACATAGTTCATGTGTGATTATTTGTTGTGATAAAAGGGAACTAAGTACTCAGATTCCTAGAACGTGAGGTTGTTACCCGATGACCAATTAACCCTTACCCAATCCTAATTCTACCCATGATATCTCCATTGCCAACTGCACCAAGAACGTATGGTTTCAAATTAGATTAACATAAGAATCAACAATTTACAAACAATCAATCACACACCATAACAAGCAATCATAAAGACAAAGTTTGTTATTCTAGAAATTAGGAAATCAAGCATAAAGTCTAATACAAACCTTCAACCAAAGATAGTCATCAAGAGTTTAGCCACTCATGGCTTGAATCATCATCCTCACACAAGTTTCAATGTTCATAACAATTAAAAACACAAACCGAATGATTGGAAATTGTCTTCAAGCACCAAAAACACTAGAAATCGCCCCTAGAACTGTGTGTAACCGAATGGGAATGATTAGAGGTGAAAAGGCATCATAAAAATGCGAGTTAATATGGCAGTTACAAGTTTCCCAGCTCCGAGCCGTAACCTACGGCCCTGGCCGTAGGTTACGGTGCCATATAAACTCCTTACGGCGCTTTTAAACTGGCTTACGAAAACTTTTGGATAGCTGAGGGCCGTAACCTACGGCCAGGGCCGTAGGCTACGGTGGCGTCAGAATACGTTTTCTTGTTTTCTTCATAACTTCCTCGTTTCAACTCCGTTTTCTTCGCCGTTTTCGCCCACATTCTTGTAATTTCATCCTCTATCATGTGTTATTCTTAGTTCTTCAATTCCAAAACTTTATTTTTTCATTGATGCTCCAAATTCTTTCCCTTTTAAGCTCCATTTGTACATGAAACACAAATAACCGTAGTTACCTAATTCTAGACAATTACATGGATAAATGCGGGGTTAAATTATCATTTATAACACTCAAGGGTTGTCCTACGGACTACCCGTCACATCCCCACACTTAATCGTTGCTTGTCCCAAGCAACCCGTTCAACAAAACACAATTTATTCAAGCGATCAAGTACAAACCAAGCAACAATTGTCCTCATTTACTAACTTTTTTCTTAAATCCGCACATAACACACCCATCACAATAACTCTCTTCTCGGTGGCAAGTAATAACTAGCAAAGATACGCTAGATCACACTCAAGGCAAACGGGTAGTTGAACAATACTATACTTGTACTCAAATCGGTACTTCGCCTAAATAATTTGCTAAACATGCACGTGAATCAAAGGGACTTAGAGGTTGTAACATGGCTAGGCAAATGGGTAGGAAATAGAAATATATATGCAAAGTAGCTAACAATTCAACCCGGTCTTTTATTTCTAACTAAGCAAAACACAAACAACTATGTACAACATATCTCATTCATTTTTTTTTTCATTTTTCATGACTTTTTCTCTCTTTTTTTTTCTTTTTCCTTTCATAACTCTTTTTTCTATATTTTTTTTTCTTTTCAAACATAACAAGATAAACATACTAATACGAGATGCAACACTAATAGACCGGGTCAAATACGGGTTAAATTTAGAGGAACTAGGCACGGGTTACAAATGATCGGCTTCAAGCTCAAATGGGCTACTAAAGTCCAAACCCCGGCCCCTCTCACTACCATGCTCATATATATAATTTATGAGGTCCAACCCCCCAAATCCCACACTCGCACTCACCATGACGAGGCTACCTAAATGCCCTTATCATTTTCACATTCATGCAAAGCTAAGGCCTCAAACCGCATCTAAGCACAAGTTCTAATGTACCCCCACCCATTGCCACTCTCATCAAAGAAAAATATTTCTAATAAATTCAAAGAGATGGCTCAACTCTCACCAAGAAAGAACAAGGGAATATCGGATGCCGGTGTATCATGCGGTTTTGTATTCAAATGTTCAATTTGGACCATTGTCACTTGATTTTTAAAAATTTACAATTTTCACAAATTTTTCAAAATTTCCCCTCATCCCCACACTTGGGATACATTGTCCCCAATGCATAGTTTTGAAGGGAAGATCGCTTAAACACCAAAAACATCAACTTTGTTTTTTTTATTTTTTTATTTTTTATAAACAAAAGCAAACTAATAAACTAACAATATTTCAAAGCTAAAGAACATGAAAAGTCTAAGGATAAAGTACATTGACCTGGTGAAGTTTGACACAACAGATATTGTAAATGATCCAATTTCCTATCACCACCTTCACACAAATATCCGCACATCTTCCCCACACTTGAGTGTTGCCATGGCCCTGAAACATAGAAAACTAAAGAAATAGCAAGATTAGTGAAAAACCTTGGGTTGCCTCCCGAGCAGCGCTAAGTTTTCAGGTCTTCAGCCAGATCGTGCCACCCCCATTTAAGGTGGTTCAAAGAAGCAGTTCCTGCCACCTCCATCACTTCCTCGTGCCATTGAGCAAAATGCATCTGTCTCGTTTTGACTCGGTGGGTAATCAAATACACTCTTGCTTGAACCCATATGTTTTTCTTCACGGTCCGGTGGGTGATTTCTTCTCATTCTTTGAAACACCTTTTCACTAAACCCGCTATCCTTCGCCACAACAAAATCATAACTAATCATCTTAGTCTGAACATCAAATGACAACTTACGGTTCTTTTCGGTCATGGTAATGATTCCTTCTTTACAATCGATTTGAGCATTTGCCGTATAAAGAAACGGTCGACCCAAAATCACCCTTTGTTGTGACGCCATCATGGTAGTAGCATAATCTAAAACCAGAAAATCCACTGGGTATTCGAATTCTCCCAACCGAATCATAATATTCTTAACCATTCCCCGTGGACGCCTCCAACTTTCATCCGCCAAACTCACCATGGTGTCTACATCCTGAAGCAGACCAAAATCATACATGTCGTATAGATCACCTGGTAACACACTCATGCTCGCCCCATAATCCAATAATGCATGAGGAATTTTTAGTTTCCCCACTCGGATAGGCACGATTGGCGCTCCATACTCTTTATCATTCTCGACTTCGGCAACATTTTCCAAACCAGAGTTCACTTGATACAAAGAAGTTAGCAATGTTTCATTAAATTTAGTATTTGGAACGATGCTTACTACATTGATGTTAATGCTTTTGTGTTCTTGGGATTTATCACCATGTCACTTGGTGATTGACCTTTTGCTTTCTTCAATAATGCCACGTCACTTGTAAGTTGACCCATTTGAGTGGTCAACGATTGAATAGCTTTGTCATGGATTTCATCTTTTTACATGCGAACATCATCCATTTGATTTCTTCGCTGCATCTCTAGTTGCATTGCCTTGAGTATCTCCATGACCTCATTTCCACCAGAAGAACTTTGACCCGAAAACCCACTTTGATTATTGAACGGTTGGCGTGGAGCATAGTTACCTTGACTTCCTTGAAAATTCGGGTTGGCTTGGTTTGAGGGATTTCCATATCTAAAATTTGGGTGGTTTCTCAAACCGGGGTGGTAAGTATTGGAATTCAAGTTATAATTTCTACCACCCCCTCCTTGCCCTTGCAATGCATTCACCTCCTCATATTGCCCTTCCACTCCTTGGCAATTTTCAGCCGCATGCCTTATCTCATTACAAAGTGCACAAACATCATAAATTTGATTAGAAGTTTGAACATTACCATCGTCTACCGCGTGCACTTGAGTTCGGGTAATGGCCGGTCGTGCTCTCCTTGATGCTTGAGCTTTTCTTTTTGATGTGACCGCCATTTGCTCTAAGAATTCCCAATCATCATGCTCGTAATTTGTGCCAAAAGTGCCATTTATGATAGACATTAAGTCACGCGCATCTTCGGAACACAACCCCTCATGAAATGCATTCATCAATTCCCATAGCTCTATCCCATGATGAGGGCAATTTTTTATCATCATGTTAAACCTCTCAAATGCTTCATGAAACATTTCACCCATTTGTTGTTGAAAACTTCTCAAACTTTTTCTAGCATCATTTGTCTTTTGAGCGGTGAAGAATTCATCCAAGAAGATTTGTTGCATTTCTGCCCATGCATAGATAGATGCCGAAGTTAAGGTATAAAACCACTTTTTAGCCTTATCTTCTAATGAAAATTGGAATAGCACCAATTTGACATCATCGGCTGAAAATCCTTGACCCCCAATAGTGTTGCAAATCGAATCATAAGCCTCCAAATGAAAATAAGGCTCCTCCGTTGCTAGACCTTTATACTTTGGCAAACTTTGTAACAAATTGGTTCGAACTTCAAAAGTCCTTCCTTGATCATTTTGAGGGATAACTACTGGTGAAGGATTATGAGTGATCACCGCTCTAAAATGTGCTTCAATGCCTCTCGCGTGTTCTCGAAGATGTCTTCTTGGTACCCCCAACCGAACTCTTGGGCGTATAGGAGCCATTGGTCTTTGAACTTGCATTCGTGGAGGCCCAAATTGTTGTGGAGGTGGTTGAAATCTCGGCCCCACATGAGGTTGTTGAACTCGTCTTTGCACCGGTGGACCTTGTGGTGGCAATTGTTGAGGTATGATTTGTTGTTGAGGAATCCCACCAACACTTGACATTCTTTGATTTTAACCTTGAATATAGGTATACTCCCCTTGATCTCCATCACCCCCATACATGTATCCTTCTTCATCATATCCCACAAAGTCATCCTCAAACTCATCATCGAACCCATCTTGTCTTTCTCCCGAAGTATGTTGAAATTGCACTCTTGGTTGGAATGGAGTAGAATGGATAATAGATGGACCGGTTTGGTATAGGTTAGGTGGTGGTATTTGTGATGATGATGGTTGGCCGGATGTTGGGAAAAATGTTGAATAAGCTGGAACATCGGATGATGTAGGGTTGTAACTGAAGGAGTATTCAGGTTGTGTGTTCTCAGGTAAGGTAGTGTTGGTTGGTTTAATTTCTGGTGTGGTTATAGGAATGGTAGTATTTGGTGATGGTTGTGTTGAAGATGGTATAAAGGGTGGTGTAGGTTCACCCGTAGTGGGTGGTGGTGGTGGTGGTGGTGGATTCATGTATCTGATTGATGTAACTAGTGTAGTAGGTGTTGTTGGTGAACCACTGATTTTTTTTCCCTTAGCAAAATTCTGTTTCTTCTCAAAGTCCATTCAATTTCTGGAACAAATGCCAATGGTGATAACTTGTGAGAGTTCCTAGTACGCATGCACCTGTAAATACCTGCACACTAACACACCCAGCGTAAACCAGAAAAATAACAAACTTAAAAAGATCAAAAATAACACACGTTGCTCACTACTCCCCGGCAACGGTGCCAAAATTTGACGTGATGTCGTGGTCACAATCAAATTTAATCCAATTACTACTAAATAGTTAGTGGCAAGTGGGTATCGGACACAGGGAGTTTTGTAACACCTGTGCCTCCACGGCCATCAAAAAAATACCAAATCAATGAAACATTGTGTTTCATACTTGGGATTTGTATAAATATGTGTATCATTTGCACATATCAATTCTTGTTCGATTTCGAGCTCTAAATCGCTTTTTGGGAAGTTATACGCGAACTGATGCGTAAATATAATCAGTTTAATGCGACAAACACTCCGTAATAGTGAAATAGGCTTAACATACCTTAAATAACCTTTACATAACTTAGAAATAAGATTTGGAATGTTTGGTGTGTCGAAATCAAGTTTATTCGCATACAGGGACTAATTTCGACAAACTGCGAAAGTATGTCGATTCGTACTATAACGAACATTCCAGAACATGATCATAAGTTAAACACACCATAAATATCCTTTACATAGCTTAGAAATAGTCTTTGAGGGGTTCGGTGTGCTAAAATAAACTTTTTGGTCATTCAGGGACTAAAAGCGTTAAAAAGTGCATAAGTTTGCATTTTCACGCTTAACTTACGTTCTGAATACATCCGGACATCCAAAAATTTATGTAATCATTAAAATATTTTATTTTAGTGATTGGCATGATAAAATTCCATTCGTCGCGAAATTTGGATCGTTTTTACGTTCGTTACGATTTCCGTCGTAATTAACCGAACAACGCAATCGTACGACCAAACAAACCGACATACGAGATATTTTTTAGCACATTTCAAGTTTCCTATACTTTAAATTTATTTCAGAGCCTTGAAATGGGGTTAACGGGGCTTAAAAGTGCCAAAAATCAAGTTTTACAAGTGCAGGGACCATTTTTGAAATTTCTTGCAGATACATTGAACTTGGTCCATTTTTGAGGTTTTGATATTTTTATCCCAAGGTTTTGCACTCTATGGGCTGGAATTTGATGGTTTTAAGTATTCCCATGGTTTTTAAAACTTTGTGCCCACTTGTAAGGTCAAGATCAAAGCACGATTTGCGAGAAACGATCCTAACGGTTCTCTGAAATCTATATATACCCCTTCCATTTCATTTGCAAACTCACCTTTGATCTGATTTTGTTCTCTACGTTGAAGTTATACACTTCATACCTCAGAATAATTAGATCAAACCTCCATTTCTTGGACCCGTTGTAAGTATTCTTTCGTTCTTTTACGCATTTTAAGCGTGAAAGTCAAACAAGTGTTTGACTTTCAGCTTTGACCAGTCAATGGTCAACACGAAGTTCGTTTGAAATTCGTAACGTGAACATAATCACGATGGTCATAGTCCTTTGTGACTATACCTACTGATTACCACGTTATTTAGGCGTAGTAACGAGTCGTAGTTTCGGTCAAAATGCGTATTCTTGCGTATTTTGCAACCACTCTACTTTTGGGTATCAAGACCCTTTGTTTTGATACCAAACTTGTTTTCAAACCTCGTTAAACATGTTGTAACATGTTTAGCTCGTCACTTTAGGTTTTGTGATTATATAGGGTCGTAAGGTAAGCGATCTAAACAATCGCTTAGACTTTCGAACCCGACCCATTTGGTCAATCATTAGGATTCGACCAAATACATTGTGTGACCATAGTTGCATAAGGAATAACCTTCCGAGGTTATACTTTATGGTCACTTAGGCTACTTAGTTATATGACAGGTAATTATATGCCTTAGGAAAAATGACCAAAATGCCCTTTTTGCGCCAAATTTCATTTTAAGCATATGTAACATAAATTTTGACATCTAAACTAAATAGACAACATTATTAGACATGTTAAGGTATATAATACTTGTCATAGGACTAGTTAGGCGGTCCGAACGCATTTTACGCGAACGACGCGTTAAAGTAGCATAAGCTACCTAAACAAATCGTAATGGGTCATAAGCACTTAGGTTAGGTTTCGTTTTAGTATGTAGGCTTTGTTAACCATATCATATGAGTTCCAACACTCATTTGGTTTACGAAACCCCATTCTATCCGATCTTCCGATTTAGGTCCAGTTTATTAACATAGTTACCTATATTAGGTGTCGTTTGTTTCCGTGATCCCTCTAGCTTTGCTTGGTTGTTATTCAAGACTTCTAAGCACCCTCAAGTGAGTACATAGTCCCCTCTTTTATTGTTTTTCAAACATTTTGGGGTGAAACACATGTGCCTACTTGTTACTTTCGTGCTTTTCATGTTTTTATATCCTATACTTGCTATGTTCATTAGTACACTTATAGTACATGATTTCATTATGTTTTTGCTATGTATGTTCATTTAGTGCATACTTAGTACATTGTTTTACATTACATTTTACGCTATGTATGTCCATTTAGTGCATACTTAGTACATTATTTTACATTACATTTTATGCTATGTATGTCCATTTAGTGCATACTTAGTACATTGTTTTACATTACATTTTATGCTATGTATGTCCATTTAGTGCATATTTAGTGCATTGTTTTACATTACATTTTATGCTATGTATGTCCATTTAGTGCATACTTAGTATATTATTTTACATTACATTTTATGCTATGTATATCCATTTAGTGCATACTTAGTACATTATTTTACATTGCATTTCTGTTGCATATGTTCTCATAGCATATGGACACATTGTTTTACATTTCTACCTTGTATGTTCACTTAGCATACTAGGTACATTATTTTCATAAAACATGCTTACATTTGGTATAACATTTGGTTTGTTTAACGAAACTAATACATTCATTAACACCGATCATGCCGCTCGGTAGTAGGTAGTGGTACCATAGGACTTGACAACTCCCGTTCCTGAAATCCTAGGTTTGTTTGGGTTGAAGGAATGACCGAATCCGAAAACATTTTTGATAACCTTTACTCTAAGGTTATCCTACAGTCTCAAGGCTTGAATGTAGACGTTTAACATTACCGCATAGATGTTTGTATCAGTAAAGCATGCATTTATTTTACAAAACATAACTTTTGATTATGATTTATCAAATGCATTGTTTTGTACATTTCTTTCTTATAGGGTTGAGTAAATGCTTTTAATCAACAAATGCTTTTATTCACTACACATTACATTTGTTTACACAATAACATTTCAACATTTGTTTGAACATTACATTTTGGTGGTTTGTTTGGGTAAGTGATTTAAGTAACGAGGCATGTGTAATATGATAAAAGCATGGTGGATACGTCGCTGGTACTTCCTATATATAAGTGCTTTTATGGTATTACATATCGTAGCGTTATTTAAACCATTTTAAGTTAGACATAATACATATTACACTTATAACATATCTTCATGAAACATTGTTTTACAAACAACTTATTTTATACAAACTCATTTTACTTGGTCATTTATTTATCTGTGCATCTTTCTCTTATATCATCTGATTTCTTGTCACTGTTTATATGATTTATAAAATAAAACATTTTACAAGGTTCATGACTAACTTTTGTTAAACCTTTTCTTTAAACTTACAAGTCATGAATCCTATTTTCAACAAAACCTATGTATCTCACAGGCATTTTTATGCTGACGTACCTATTTTCACATGTGCTTTCAGGAGATGATGCATAGGATTGAGCAAGATACACTTAGGCGGACTTGGGCCTTAGTGACAATAAAAGATGCAAGACTAGCTAATTATGTTGTGTATTCTTGAGACATTGTAACTTCTTTTAATCAATGAAACAAAACTTAAATTTTCCATGTGTTATGAAACAATGATTCTGTTACAACACTCCCCGACGTTTCCGCCAGGATTTGTTGTTTTTCTTGGTCGGGGTGTGACAAGTTTGTGGAATATGTGTTATTTAAAGGTTTATCTAAGTTAACTAGAATTATACTAATTGCAATAAAATTAAATTCAAGAGTTGGATTGATTGATTTGATTTTTAAAACTAATATTACTATTCTAATTGCAAAATGAAAGTTTTGGTTTGTAAACAATTTAAGAGACAAATGACCATCTTTAGTTTCCGGTTTGCTTCAACGTTTGTGCTATCATTCACTAGAAAGAACTACATAGACATAGTTCATGTGTAATTAATTGTTGTGATAAAAGGGAACTAAGTACTCAGATTCCTAGAACGTGAGGTTGTTACCAATGACCAATTAACCCTTACCTAATCCTAATTCTACCCATGATATCTCGATTGCCAACGGCACCAAGAACGTATGGTTTCAAAACAGAATAATCATAAGAATCAACAATTTACTAGCAAATAAGAACACACCATAATAAACAAAACATAAATTAAGTTTATCATTCTAGAAATACGAAATCAAAGCACAATCGTCTCAAACAAACCTTCAACTAAAGATGACCACCATAAGTTTAGCTACACATGGCTTGGACAATCATCATCACAAAATTCTTAATGTTCATAACAATCAAAAGCATAAAAAACAATGATTAGAGAATGTCTTCAAGCTCCAAGCACCAGCACAATTCGTCTCCAAGTGTTCATAATCGAAATTCCCATCATAGGTCCCATAAAAACATCATAAAATGGCCAATTAATGCATAAGTTACACAAACAACCCAGACAGCGCTGTAAGCTACGGTGCTCGCCGTAGCTTACGACGAGCAGTAGTCAATGGCCGATCAACATGGCGCCGTAACCTACAGTGCCAGCCGTAGGCTACATCACCCATTATATCCTTACGGTGCATGGAGACTGGGCTACGGCGCTAATTTTTTTGGAACATAGATGGCCGTAACCTACGGCCATGGCTGTAGGCTACGGCGTTGAATGGACTTGTTTCCTTTGTTTTCTTCTCTTGACTTCCTCATTCTCTTATCTTGCTTCCACCATCTTTGAGCTTCCATCCAAGCCTCATAATATCAACTCCTTATGCACTTTAGCACCTGGAACATCAAACATCTAGTAGTTACCAAGTTCAAACAATTAATCGTGCAAAGCATAGGATTTTAATCTTTTTAAGGCACTTATGGGTTGTCCTATGGACCACCCGTCAGACGTTCAGATCTTTGAAAAGTTTGAAGAAAAGTTTAAGTATTAACCCTCAAATGCAATCCGGTCGGATTGTGGTTCGATCAGATGGCAATCCGATAGGATGGCAATCCGATCGGACGGCAGCCCGTCCCGCGACCTGATCGTGTTGCTAACTTGAAAGTTGTTAAGTTTTGTGGTTTGCTTGAGACGATACGACAACATGCTAAACAACAGAACCCCATCGAGACCCAAGTGATCCGATCAAACAGGAATCACCCTAGTCCGATCAGTTAACTGTTTCGAGACGGTGGTTCATGCTTAACCCGAAATCGGTTGTCTCTTAGATAGAAATCAGATCTTGAACTAACACATCACCAAGAAGGAGTAGAAGATCAGAACGAGCTCCGATTCTATCGGTTTTGAATGCATTGAGTGTAAAAGAGTTGAAAGAAAGTTGAAAAGTCATCTTTTAATCCTTTTAACCAGGAATATGTGTAGATCTATGCGAAAACATTGTTGATTCATGTGGAAATCCTTTAGATATGAGTTGTTCTTGGTGGAATGAGGCCAACACTTGAAGTTCATAAGAACTCCATGATGACATCACCCTAGACCACCCCAAATCCACTGATTTCACGGTTAAAAGTTAAGATTCAAAGGTGAAAAAGATGAAGAAGTGTGTGTAGATCATAGAAGTACAAGATTTAGGTTGAAAACTTACAAGAATCGCGAGAAATCGAGAGAAATGAGTGCTTGAGCGAGCTGGTCGAGTGGAGGAGCTGTCACATCACAAATGATGTGACTGATGTGACAGGAGGGTATTTATAGGGTTTCCAAAAGAGGAAAGTGCGCAAGGTCAGATTGGTCACCGATCGGATGGCCACTCGATCGGTTGGCCACTCGATCCTGGTGTCCGGCGTGTTGAGTTTTGTCGTTTCGATTCGCGTGTTGAGCGTAACGATGCGTTTCGAGCGTGCGGTGCGATAGATTAATAATAAACACACAATTACTATATCTAACATACAATCATCATATATAGCTGGCGTTTAGCGTTTGCGATTCGATTGCGCTATAGTTGCAATTGCGTTTCGATTAAACACCACAACACATAAACATAAATAAACACGCACAAGTAACACATAAACAGCACACACACGTAAAACAATATCCAGAACGCATAATCCGAGTTGTTAATGCGATTGCGATGCGATAAGCGATAAAGTGAAAAAACATGCGATTAAACCTCGATCATACACGGATACTCCACATAATACAACTAAAGTGATCAAAATAAAGATTCGATTACAAGTCAAAGAAGTCAAACAGTAGTTAAGCAAGGAGTGACAGGTCGCAATTAGCAATCTTTTGTTCCTTTGACTTCAATCTTGACTTTGACTTTAACTTTCGAAACACGGGGTGTTACAGCCTCCCCTACTTAAGGGAATTTCGTCTCGAAATTAGGCCGAAGCCGTAACAAACAACTGTGGGTACTTCGCCTTCATGTCGCTTTCGAGTTCCCAAGTGAACTGTGCGTCGCGTTTGCCTTCCCAGCGAACCTTCACAATGGGAATGCGTGAGCGCCTGAGCTGCTTGGTTTGTCGGTCCATGATCTCGACAGGCTTCTCCACGAAGTGTAATGTTTCGTTCACTTGTAGATCCTCAAGTAGAACGTGTAAATCATGCTCAGCCAGACACTTTCTGAGGTTCGAAAAGTGGAAGGTCGGGTGGACGTTGCTGAGTTCCTCCGGTAGTTCGAGTCTGTAGGCCACTTTGCTGATCCTTTCTAGAATCTTAAAGGGTCCCACATATCGAGGCGCGAGCTTTCCTTTCTTGCCGAATCTGACCACACCCTTCCAAGGTGAAACCTTTAGGAGTACGTGATCGCCAACGTCAAATTTAAGGGGCTTGCGTCGTCTATTGGCGTAACTTTTTTGACGACTTCGAGCTTTCAGCAGATTGTCTCGAATTTGGAGGATGTTGTCAGTCATTTCTTGCAATAGCTTAGGACCGGTTATTTGCGCGTCTCCGATCTCGTGCCATACAATAGGAGATTGACATTTTCTTCCGTATAATGCCTCAAACGGTGCCATTTGAATGCTGGATTGATAACTGTTATTGTACAAGAATTCGACTAGTGGTAAGTATGCGTCCCAATTAGCACCGAAATCTATGACACACGAACGAAGCATGTCTTCCAAGGTACGAATCGTTCTTTCAGTCTGACCGTCGGTTTGGGGATGGAAAGCAGTACTTAGATTAAGCATAGTACCGAGAGCAGATTGAAACGTTTCCCAAAGACGCGAGGTAAACCGACCATCGCGGTCAGAGATGATGTCACGAGGTATCCCATGTCGACATATGATCTCGTCGGTGTCGATTTGGGCTAATTTTTCTACCTTGTAGTCTTCTCGTATCGGCAGAAAATGAGCAGATTTAGTCAAGCGGTCAACGACAACCCAGATGCTGTCGTGACTTGATGGCGTGCGCGGAAGTTTCGTTATGAAGTCCATAGCTATACTCTCTCATTTCCACATAGGGATCTCGGGTTGGACGAGTAAGCCAGAGGGTCTTTGATGCTGGGCCTTGACTTTCGAGCAAGTCAGGCACTTCGAAACATAGAGGGCGATATCTTTCTTCATGCCCGGCCACCAGTAATTGTAGCGAAGGTCCTGGTACATTTTATCGGCACCGGGATGAATAGAATATCGAGACTTATGGGCTTCGTCCATCAGGATCTGTCATAAGTCGGTGCGCTTGGGAATCCAAATCCGATCCAGATAATGGAATATCCCATTTGACTTATTCACTAGCTGGGCTCCATTGTTGAGAATCCTTTCCTTCTTCAAAGTGCGTTCGGTGAAACAAGCATGTTGGGCTTCACGTATAAGGGTTTCGAGATGATGCTGGGCTTGAACATTACGAGTGCTATGCAAATAACTTCATCGGCTTAGCGCATCGGCAACGACATTTGCTTTGCCAGGATGATAACGAATCTCACAGTCGTAATCGTTGAGAAGTTCCACCCATCGGCGTTGGCGCATATTCAGTTCTTTTTCGCTGAGGATGTGTTGCAGGTTCTTATGATCTGTGAAGATCGTATACTTGGTACCATAAAGGTAGTGTCGCCAAATCTTAAATGCAAAAACAACTGCTCCTAGCTCGAGGTCATGGGTTGTATAGTTCTTCTCATGGATTTTGAGCTGAAGAGATGCGTAAGCGATAACCTTGTCCCGTTGCATGAGAACGCAACCAAGACTAAGGTTCGAGGCATCACAATAGACAATGAAGTCATCGTTTCCGTCGGGTAAAGCAAGAACAGGAACATTGCAGAGCATATGCTTGAGGGTTTGAAAGGCAGTCTCTTGTTTAGTTCCCCAAACAAAAGGCTTGTCTTTGTGCGTGAGGGAAGAAAGCGGCACGGCGATTTTAGAGAATCCTTCGATAAATCAGCGATAATAGCCCGCTAGTCCGAGAAAAGAACGGACTTCAGACGGGTTCTTGGGTGTAACCCAACTCTTAACAGCTTCGATCTTCGCGGGGTCAACGTGAATACCTTGACTATTGACAATATGATCGTGGAATTGAACCTCCTCTAGCCAAAATTCACACTTAGAGAACTTGGCATAGAGTCGATTCCCCTGGAGTAGCTCGAGAACCAAACATAGATGTTGCACGTGTTCGGTTTTCGATTTGGAATAGATAAGGATATCATCAATGAACACGATGACGAAGAGGTCAAGAAATGGTTTACACACGCGATTCATCAGATCCATGAAAATCGCGGGTGCGTTGGTTAAACCAAAAGGCATAACAACGAACTCATAGTGGCCGTAACGAGTACGAAATGTAGTTTTGGGTATATCTTCCTCCTTAATGCGTAATTGGTGATAGCCTGAGCGTAGATCGATCTTGGAGAAACACGTAGCACCTTGTAACTAATCAAACAAATCATCGATTCGAGGCAGGGGATAGCGATTCTTGATTGTCAGCTTATTCAATTCCCTATAGTCGATGCACATCCGGAACGACCCATCCTTCTTTTTGACGAAAAGGACTAGTGCGCCCCAAGGAGAGGTGTTAGGGCGAATGAAGCCTTTATCAAGCAATTCCTGGAGCTGACTCGAGAGTTCGAGCATTTCGGACGGAGCGAGTCGATAAGGGGCTCTAGCGACAGGATTTGCTCTAGGAATGAGGTCGATACGAAAGTCGATATCACGACTCGGAGGCAATCCAGGAAGATCATCAGGGAAAACGTTTGGAAATTCATGAACCACGGGGACATCTTTTACTCCTTTATTACCTTTCTTTTCCTTCTCCGCTACTACAATGTTAGCCAAGAAAGCTCTGTATTCCTTGCGGAGATACTTGCTCGCTTGGACACACGACATGAGTTGAGCCCTTTCGAAGGAGTTTCGTCATACACACAAAGTTAATCACCATTGGCGAGCGAGAATCAAATCATCTTATCAAAGCAAACAACTTCAACATGGTTTTTGCGAAGAAAGTCCATGCCTACTATGACATCAAAACTACCGAGCTGCATTGGAAAAAGGTCGATAGGGAAAACGTGATTGTTGAGTTCGAGAGTACAATCACGAAGAACAGAATTGACAGCGACAGTTCTTCTAGTGGCAACTTCAACATCGAATGTCGAGGGAAGATGGGCGCGCTTACGATTAAGGAGCTTTTCGAACTCAAACGATACAAAACAGTTATCGGCTCCAGTATCAAACAAACACGAAGCATATATACCATTCACGAGGAACGTACCATTAACCACATTGTTGTCAGCTTGAGCTTGGTGGACATTGATGTTGAAAGTACGTCCGCGGGCTGCTAGCTGCTGTTGCTGGGGCTGCTGCTGTTGTGGCTCTTGCTTCACCACTCGATTCGGGCACATGTTTGCGAAGTGGTTGGGATCACCATACGCAAAGCAAGCTCTAGCATGGATCGCGGGTGCAGGAGCCGCTTGTTGGCCTTGAGGAGCAGGAAGTAGAGCTTGTTGAGCAGGATCTGGACCTTGAGTTGGAGCTGGAGCTTGACGTGGACCTGTACGGCAGTTAGCGGTGAAGTGGCTGTACATGTTGCAGTGCACACAGTATCTGTAAGCGATTCCCACTGGGGGTGATAAGTATAAGTAGGGTAAGCCGGGTGAGGACCAGTGTACGCACGCTTAGCCGGCGGTGCATTGGTGGTCGGTGCCGCTACTTGGCAGTGTTGAGGCTGTGGTTGGGCAGGGACAACTTGAAGTGGAGCGGCAGCGGTGACAACGCAATTTTTGCTACTGTTGTTATTGTTTTTCCTCTTGCGACGGGAGGACTTTGAAGACTAAGGAGCGGTGATGGTATCAGCGGTGGTAACAGTGGTAGCTTGGTGCAGATTCTTGGAGGCCTTGTCCCAGTAACCAGACTTGACTCGCTTGTCGTTGATCTCAGCGACAAGCAGGTAAGTTTCCTCAATCGTTGTTGTCTTTGCAGCTTGAACGAAATCAGCCACGCAATCTGGAAGAGCACGGATATACTTCTTGATGGTGATCTCGGGAGTCTTAACCTGGTCTGGACAGATTATGCTTAGCTGCTTGAAGCAAGTAGTTAAAGCAGCATTGTCACCATCCTTCCGCTAGATACGCCAGAACTCGTCCTCCAAATTTTGGCGCTCGGGGGGAGGACAGAACTCTTGCATCATAACGTGTCACACCCCAACCGATGGCGGAAACATCGGGGCGTGGTACTAAGTGAAACAGACTGTCTAGAAGTTTCCATAACAACTATAATTACCAATTATTTAAAGCATCATGTCCCATACCATGACATAAAAATAACATAATTATTACAGACAAGATCTAGTCAAATTGTTCTATTCCGACAACTCAGATTTCAAATACAGACAATTCATTTATTTGTTTCTAGACCTTTCCTAGCCTCGATTTCACAGCAAGCCAAGCATATAAACATCCTAAGCACCTGCCACATACGTTAAAGTAAAGGTCAATACACATAGTGTAAAGGTGTGCATACAAGTTTGATAGATATAATAGAGTTCGAAATCGTTACGCATAACCAGCACGTACACAGTGTAAAATGAGGCATGTTATTTATCGACATGAACCTATCGATACCAATTACTGCGGGTTGACTGCCCAAGGCAGTTCGTAATACATACTCACCACTGTGAGCCATGTAACAAATTATCCTTAACAACCCATGAGTGAACAGGTGCTGAGTCCAAACTATAGCACTATCATTGCTAAGGCAGGTAGATAGCATTACATGTGTAAACATAACAAACAAGCATTCATTAGGTCACGTATAACATGCGGTAATGGTTAGCGTTTAAAGTATTTCGTAGTGTGTTCGATGTGATTTAGACTAAGTAAGTATGTAACACCCAAAAGTGCGTAAAGCAAAAAGGGATCGAGTATACTCACAGCGATTGATGGATTGAAGGGAGCGCTAGAGAGTAAGATAGCCTGATCAGAACGATAGCATAAACGATAAGCGGCGCGTAAAACGATACATAGTGTCAGTGGGTCGGACGGCAATCCGATCGGGTGGCAATCCGATCGGGTGGCCAGTCGATCGGATGACAATCCGTTTGGGTGGTCACTCAATTGGGTAGTCACCTCATTTGGGATGGATGTGTTTGTGTATGATGGCTTGTCTTTTGAAGTTTTTGTTGTAGCATTTTGAAAATAGAGAAGTATCTCTACCTTTCAGGTCGGTCGATCGGACGGTAGTCCGATCGGACGGCAATCCGATTGGCGAGTCTTCTCAAGTTAAGAACAAGTTCACCGCAGGACGGTCACTCGATCGGATGGCAATCCGATCGGGTGGCAATCCGTTCGGATTGAATATGTTGAAAATTGTTTAAGTGTTGAAGTCAAAACATCACATGGTCGGGTGGTAATCCGATCGGGTGGCAACTCGATCGGACGGCAATCCGTTCAATGTTCAAAACCTCAATTATTGAAGTAAAAGTTAAGTGTGGGACCCAATGTGCAATCCGATCGGGTGGCAGTCCGGTCGGACGGCAATCCGATCGGACGACAATCCGTCCCAGATGACCTGGTCGTCTTCTTCCTTGGGTGTTCTGATAGTTTGTCGTTTTATCGAGATGATTTGATAACGTGCTGAACAACAGAAACCTCGTCAAGACTTAGTGACCCGATCGGACAGGAATCACCCTAGTCCGACCAGCTAACTGTTCGAGATGGTGTTTCATGTTCAACCCGAAATCTGTAATCTCGGGGATAGAATTCAGATCTTAAACCAACACATCAAGAAGAAGGAGTAGAAGATCAGAACAAGCTCCGATTTCATCGGTTTTGAGTGCATTGAGTGTAAAAGAGTTGAAAGAAAGTTAGAAAACCATCTTTCAATCCTTTTCACCATGAATATGTCCAGATCTATGGAAGATCTTTGTTTATTTGTGTGGAAATCGTTCAGATCTAAGTTGTTCTTGGCGGATTGAAGCCAAAACATGAAGTTCATAAGAACACCATGATGACATCTTCCTAGAACACCTCAAATCTAGTGATTTCACGGTTAAAAGTTAAGATTCAAAAGATAGAAAGGTGTAGGAGTGCGTGTAGATTAAGAAAGTACAAGATTTAGGTGGAAAACTTACAAGAATCACGAGAAATATGAAGAAATAGCGGTTGGAGCGAGTGAGCAGAGAGAGAGTGAGCTGTCAACATCAAATGATGTTGATATAAGGGGTATTTATAGGGTTTTCATAAATGGAAAGGGGAATAAGTGGCTGGTCGATCGGGTGGCAACCCGATCGGGTGGCAGCTCGATCGGGTGGCACCTCGATCGAGTGGTAACTCGATCGGGTGGCAGCTCGATCGGCTGACCACTTGATTGGAGTGATTCACGCGATGAGTTTTGCGATTTCAATTCGCGTGTTGAGCGTTGCGATGCGATAGAGTTTCCTATTCAAATTACTTTTAATCCCAAATACTATATCAACATACAATCATCCTAATTTGGCTTGCGTTTAGCGTTTACGATTCGATTGCGATTGAGTTTCGATTGCGTTTCGATTAATCACCACAACATAACATAATTAAACACGCACAAGTCATATAAAAGGCACACACACATAAAACAATATCCAAAACGCGTAATTCGATTTGCGAGTGCGATTGTTATAAGCGATAAAACATGCGATAAACATCGATAAACCTCGATTATTAATAAGTACTCCACATAATACAACTAACGTAAAAGCATAACAAGACTATCTACAAGTCAAAGGAGTCAAAACAGGAATTGAGCAAGGAGTGACAGATCGCAATTAGCAATCTTGTCTCCCTTTGACTTTAATCTTGACTTTGACTTTGACTTTCGAAACACGGGGTGTTACAGCCTCCCCTAGTTGAGGGAATTTCTGTAGGATCGAATCGCGACCTGAATGAGTCGTTCGGAAGAGCTCAAATCCGTTTCAGAGGCGGAAACAGAGAAACGGATGTGAAAACAGCTTGATTCACACTTTAGTCCTCTTGTATATTGATTTTACAATGTTTACAATCAAAGGATAAACCGGTAGAACCTCGGTATCACTTTGAGAACTCTGTTAAAACTATTACAAATGAATAGACCACTACCCTATTTATAGAATCCTAGGTTTCGCTTGAATATACCCTAAGACAACTCAAGCGAAACACCTAAATAACTTCCAAGCGAAACCCACATGAAATGACATATTCAAGCGAAAGGCATCAACATAACTTTCTGATTTTAAGCGAAACATGCAACCATGTTTTGTCTTCTTGTGAGGCATTGATGTAATGATGATGTCATATTTATGATGTCATCATTGTATAAGATGACATCATGCTTGAACAAATCTGCAACGAAACCGAGACTCGATATAAGACGAAGCCGACAGATGTATGCACCAACAGTAGGATCGAATCGCGACCTGAATGAGTCATTCGGAAGAGCTCAAATCCGTTTCAGAGGCGGAAACAGAGAAACGGATGTGAAAACATCTTGATTCACACTTTAATCCTCTTGTATATTGATTTTACAATGTTTACAATCAAAGGATAAGCCGGCAACACCTCGGTATCACTTTGAGAACTCTGTTAAAACTATTACAAATGAATAGACCACTACCCTATTTATAGAATCCTAGGTTTCGCTTGAACATACTCTAAGACAACTCAAGCGAAACACCTAAATAACTTCCAAGCGAAACCCACATGAAATGACATATTCAAGCGAAAGGCATCAACATAACTTTCTGATTTTAAGCGAAACAAGCAACCATGTTTTGTCTTCTTGTGAGGCATTGATGTAATGATGATGTCATATTTATGATGTCATCATTGTATAAGATGACATCATGCTTGAACAAATCTGCAACGAAACCGAGACTCGATATAAGACAAAGTCGACAGATGTATGCACGAACAGACTCCCCCTCAGATGTTGACGAGTCTTAAGTGTCGACTCTTCTCAATCTTCAGTCTTTATCAGTCTTTGAGCTTCCTTCACTCTAACTTTCTTCAACTAGTCTTTCAGGATCAAACTCCTAGCTCTTGCATCTTCAGACTCTCTCTTTCTAACAGACTCCCCCTCAACTTGTACTGGGATCGTAGTCTGGCTTTCACAGGTTCAGGTATCATAACCTGGCTCACCTGCATACACTCTACCCAAAACATAAGTTTCATAAAAGATAAGATATAACAAATTTAGAAACTTTGCTAATCTCTTGAAGACACAACCCTGAATACATCATTTTCAAGTATCAAACAAAATGATTTATCATGTCAATTTCTGATGAACCACTTGAATATATATCATTTTCATTTCACACATCTTCAAACAAACTTTCCCAAACCTGTTCGTCATGTTTAGCACTCGGAATTTTGAAATTTAGCTTTTCAACATCAGACATCTAAAATATTTTTGAATTTTTCAAAATTTATGCTAAAACACACCGAAAACTCTTTTTGGATTTTTGATATAACAGAAATGAAATGCAGCAAAGAAATATATACAAACAATATTTTTGTGAGTTTGTGTAAGAGGATCATATCAGTTTTTGAGACAAATCACCAACACCGTTAAGCTTTGAACATTTTAAGTTCTAAACGATTCACTTAGATTGTCAGTATACTGATCCACTTAAATTTTCACACAAAGTTCAATTGTTTCGAGATATGAGATTAATGTTTTAGAGACTTAAACTCAATCGCGTGTCCCACCTTAGAATATACTCCCGTATCCAGATCCCAATATTCAGTCTTACAGGTGAGTATACCTGGATGATATTTGTAAGGGGTTAAATTGCGAAGGCCGTGAGAGCTCAGGTCAGAACTTCCGTTCAGCAGAGAGATGACGGCTCGACTTTTGGTGGGTCCCCTTTAGAGGATCTTTTTTACAACAGCATTGATTAGCAATTTTATTGTCTCATCATTTTATGCTGAGGGCGGCGCTGTATTTCAAGCAAGCGTAAAGTATTCTCCGGGGACTAGGCCATTGCTTCCGCATTATCAGAAGTCCCGGGATAATACCCCAGATATCACTAAGCATAAAGACCTAGTATCCTAGAAAGAGGGGTCCTTCAAACAAGATTTCGGGGGTTACCCATATATCCGAGAGATGTTACCCACGAATTAAGCAAGTTTGAATTTAGGTTTATATCTCGTCAAAATCTACTAAATGTGCAAAAACCTACTGGCATATCATCAATGAGACCGTTTATCACATTTTTCTTTCCAATTCTTTAGCGTATTGTGATAGCCCACTGATGTATTATCATTTCCTCTTTTATACAACAAAACTCGTTTTTGATTTTATCATGTTTTTTACTTTTTCAAATTTTCTAATGTTTTTGGATTTTCTGTGAAATTTTTACTCCCCCTAAAATGCAAACACATTTTAGGAAATTTGAAAACAAACTATACAATAAAGTGACAGCTAATATCAAATCACTTCAATTCTCCATTCACTTGGCATAAACAATCAGAACACCCCCTTTCAACAAACTATTTTCCCATTGTGATTTCAAAACACTTAAGTTTGTTTTAATCAAATGGTTTTTCCAAAAAATAAGTTTTGTTGATTTTAAGAAACCATTTGTAGGTTAGGGATTCATCACATTGTTTTCCAAAATACCACTTGTAAGTATGGTCCAATCAAGTTCAACTTAATGACCTTGATTAACCACTTGTCAATGAAAACCTCTTTCAATCACTTACAGGTTCACTCACTAACTATAATCACTTGTAAATCAAAATATAACAATTTAAAGATATCACCTGTACTTTACCAACTGTACCACTTGTAGAATCATTTGCTAAGAAAGATGCCGATACCTGCTCCACTCTTACCAACCTGGGAGCTCCGGCAAGTCAGGATTTTTAGTTTGGAAAAACTTTCCCCCAAGCCTGACCAGCATTGGGAGATTCTGGTACACACCTGTCCCACCAACATTTTGATTTGTAAAAATCTTTTGCAGTTTTAACCTTCCCATCAACCATCTTACCAAAAATATGCTTGACTTTTCCATTGAAAGCCTTCTCAACATCAAATTCTCCCTTATCAGCGAAGAATTGATTTGAGATCTCTACCTTTCCCACTTTCTTCATCAAATTTTCCTTTGACAATGGAGGAAAATCCTCATCGTTCACCTCTGGAACGGAATTCACAACCTTTTTCTCAACCAAAGACTCCTCTGATTTTATGGAATCATATTCATTGTCAGAATTACCCTCAGATTTAACCACCGACTTTTGCTTGTTCATATCACCTTTTCTTTTGTAAAACCGTTTTGAACTTTCATTTTTTTCAGAACTAGAACTTTCAAACATTTTATCCTTTTTCAAAGATAGTTCTTTCTTATCAACAAATTTTCTTCTCGAATCAAAGTTAGAAGAAACTCCCTGTTCTTTGTAGTTGGACTTGGGACAATTCCAAGCTATGTGTCCAACTTCTTGGAATTTGAAACAGGTTCTTCTATCAACTCTTTGAACAAACTTTCTCACATTCTTCTTTACTTCAGCAAGAAACTCTTGATTCGATTGTTTCCAGAACGGTTTCTTTAGTTCTTCTTCTGAACTTCCTCCTGAAACAAATTTTATATTTGGTTTATAAATTTTCTGTTTTTTATAATTTTCTGATGAATTGAAGCCAAGACCTTTCTTTTTGAGATTACCATTATGGTTTGATTTCTTTCGATAACCTGAACCATAACCGTAACCCTTTTTCTTGTTCAATCTCTGTTGAACTCTTTAAGTGTATTTTTTAGGTTTTTCAGCAAGATTTAAATCTTTTATTTCAGAAATGTTAATTTCTGTTAGTTTGAAAACCTGTTTGATCATTTCAGTTTTTACACTTCTTATTGGAAATTCCTCATTAGAATATAATTTGTCTGAATCATTCAAAGTATATGCCACTTTGATTGGTTCATCATTCAAATTAGATTTTGATAACAGGAATTCTTTATTGTAAACCCTTTTAATCGGTGAATTCGGACTCTTTTCTGACGAACTCGGACTATCAGACTCAGACTCAGACTCCGGTTTTGACTCTTCATCCGTATCCAACACCTGATCGACCACTTTCTTTAATAACTCAGACTCATGATCAGTGTCAGACGCTGTGAATGTAACATCAATATTATCTGGTAATTCATCAATGATTTCAGACTTTAACTTGATGTTGACTGCCTTTTTAGACGCTCCTCGTTAGGATTCCTTGGAAAATAAGTTTCATGGATCGGGGGCGGACATCTGTTATACTTGACACTTGGTTTCTTACCAGTATCAGTATCTTCAGTCTTTTTATCCATGAACGCTTCCAGACCAGCAACAGTAGGATAAACACGATCAATCAAATAATCACATGTTGTATAGCTCAGCAACAATCGTTTAATCCTTTCACTCTCAATCTTCTCGAGTTCCACTTCTTGTTTCAACTTAGCACAATCTTCGATATACTCATTGATTACACTCTGCTTTGTCATTAATGTTGCACTCATTTTTTCCATTGCTTTTTCAATTTCTGAATTCGTCTTTTTCAGATTATCAACTGTCCTGTTCAGAACATCATAAGATTCCTTCACATACTTTACATCGCACAGTAAATATTCTTTTATCTTCTCTAACTCAGCAATCTTCATATCTTTTTCTTTACAAGCTTTGCAAGATTCTGAACATTTTACACATGGTTTTTCAACTTCAACCACTTTTTCAACTATCTTTTCAACTTCAACGATCTTTTCAACTTCAACGATCTTTTCTATCTCAACAATCTTTTCAACAACTTTCTCCACTTCAACGATTTTCTCTACAACTTTCTCAGTCACTTCTTCATCTGCTGGTTCAACATTTCCATCTTCAGCTTTCATCTTTGACTTTTCATCAACTATTCTTCTCAACGCTTCCAGTTCTCTCTCTAATCTATCAATCTTTTTCTGGTTAAGCATCTCCATCTTATCTGCAAAAAACAAATTAAAACTATCAGGATCAATGGTTTTTCTAGTTTTGTTAATATAATCCTCTTCATCATCAGTATCAAAACTATCACCAAATCCAGGAAATATCGGGATTCTTTTCTGATTAGCTTCATCATCACCCAGAATTCTAGCAACAAAGCCTGAATCGGATGGAATGTATTTGTCCCAACTAAATCCCTCTGCAACTTTTTCATCATCTTGATGAATAAGTAAAGCTTTCTTCTTTATGTCTTCAATAGCACGAGCAGGTGCAGTTTGCGGTTGTTGAGCAATCTGATGGAAAATTGATTTCTGATAATAATTGGTCTTTTCTTGATTCTCAGTTGCTTCTTGGTTTTTGCACTCTCTTTTAAAGTGTCCTTTCCTTTGCAACGGAAACAGGTAACTTTCGATTTATCAAAACCCAACTGAGAAGTAGCCATTCCTCGAAATTCATCTCTACCAGTAATCTTTTGAAACTTTTCAGCTCTTCTCCAAGCACTCGCTAAGCACCATTTTATATCCATCAACTCAAGTTCTTCAGCATCAATTTGGTCATAATCCTCTTTGGTAAGCATCGGATTACCAATCTTCCCACCGATCAAACTTTCGTAAGATTCTAACATAGCAACCAGTGATGCCATGTGTTGCTTGGCAACTTCCGGAGACAGATTCTGACCATTTTGAATGTTTAAGGTAACATTGCACTGAAGATTTGTTGAGTTTTGTCGTTGAGAACTTGATGTTGTGCTGTTTGGATCAAAACTTGAGAATGATGAAGAATATCCACCACTTTGAGTCACATTACTACTCTTTGTTCCAGACGAACTGTCAGCACTATAACCAGTTTGGATCTTTGGGCTAGAACTGGGAGTAGTCTCAAACTTGTTTCCACGGTAGTATAAACTGACATCTTGTTTGGCATTCGTATTTGTCATGATAGCCGTTTTCTGGATATCCAACTCATGCTCCTCAATTTTCTGAATGAATTATGCCAGATTCATGTTCTCGGATTTTCTCATTTGTTTGATAATCATCAGATTAGTACCCCATTTTTGCTGTGGTAACGCATCAGCAAGTTTATCCACCCATTCCTTGTCATCTTTCTTTATATCCAGCCTTCCCATTTCCAACACAAGATGACAATATCTGTCAATTGTCTGCTTTGTTGATTCGTGATCGAAAGCTACAAACATATCAAAAGATTTCTTCAGCAATGCCTTTCTGTTCTTTATCATATCAGCACTTCCTCTGAATTTCTGAATCAATGCTTCCCAAATTGATCTGGCTGTATTATTATGTTGGAGCAACACAAAGATATCTTCTTTAATAGCCTGTTGAAGAAAATTTATCATCATTTTTTCACTTGAAAACTTCAATTTATCACTATCAGTATAGTCAACAATTGCTTTCTCAATCCCACGCTCATTCTTTGGTTTTTCATACTCTTTCTCCAATGCACACCATGCGTCGAATTTAGAAGCCTGAACCCATGTCTCAAACCGATTTTGCCAACCTTTGAAATCTTCAATATACATGAGCTTTGGTTGTTTTTGATGAGTTCCCATTTCATTTTCACTGTATAAAGTCTCTGTAGCAGTAACGGGAGCGACTGGAGTGGAAAAAGCATTGTAGAATTCCTCTTCCATACTTCAGTTATCTGGAGATACTTTGGGCAACACCTTTTAATTGTTCAACACAATTTGATTGGGCCTTCAAATCCACTAAACCGATTAGTGCTACTTTAATTTTTAAAATGATTATGATATTAGAAGTTGGTTGACAACCTCTATTAATACTTCACATGCAACTGATATTCAACACAAAATTTCTTTTCCCAAATATCAATGGCCTGTCATCCTCGTAAAATGTTTTACATGAATCGATGCACTTTCCACACAAAAACAAACTTGTTCACCGAAAATACGATTCAAGCGAACTCTCGTTTTCAAGCGGACTCAAGATTGATATGGTTTTCAAGCGGACTCTCGTTTTCAAGCGGACTCAAGATGTAAACTCAAGCGGACACACAATGAAAATTCAAGCGAGATGTCGTTTCAAGCGGACACAAGGTGTAAACTCAAGCGAGATGATGATGTTCAAGCGAACTAGGTCAATTTCAAGCGGACTAAACAAGCTTGTTTCGCTTGAAAGCTGCTGATGTCATCACCAATCGATCTGATTTCAAGCGAATCTATGTAAATGATCAAGTTTTAGTTTGATTTTACTTTTGAAACTTTCCAGGATTTGTTAAAACATGATTACGCATGATATGTGAGAATTTGAGCCAATTTTAACCGTGAAAAAATTTTAATTTTGAAAAAGAAGGTGTAGAAATTAGATTTTCAAGCTTATTTTGGCAATAACTCTTCTTCCTGAGCTCTTATACCACTTGTAGGATCGAATCGCAACCTGAATGAGTCGTTCGGAAGAGCTTAAATCCGTTTCAGAGGCGGAAACAGAGAAACGGATGTGAAAACAGCTTGATTCACACTTTAATCCTCTTGTATATTGATTTTACAATGTTTACAATCAAAGGATAAACCGGCAGCACCTCGATATCACTTTAAGAACTCTGTTAAAACTATTACAAATGAATAGACCACTACCCTATTTATAGAATCCTAGGTTTCGCTTGAACATACCCTAAGACAACTCAAGCGAAACACCTAAATAACTTCCAAGCGAAACCCACATGAAATGACATATTCTAACGAAAGGCATCAACATAACTTTTTGATTTTAAGCGAAACATGCAACCATGTTTTGTCTTCTTGTGAGGCATTGATGTAATGATGATGTCATATTTATGATGTCATCATTGTATAAGATGACATCATGCTTGAACAAATCTGCAACGAAACCGAGACTCGATATAAGACGAAGTTGACAGATGTATGCACCAACAATTTCATCCCGAAATTAGGCCGAAGTCGTAACAAACAACTGCGGGTACTTCGCCTTCATGTCGCTTTCGAGTTCCCAAGTGAACTCTGCGCCTCGTTTGCCTTCCCATAGAACCTTCACAATGGGAATGCGCGAGCGTCTGAGCTACTTGGTTTGGCGATCCATGATCTCGACAGGATTCTCCACGAAGTGTAGTGTTTCGTTTACTTGAAGATCTTCGAGAGGTACAATTAAATCATGCTCAGCTAGGCACTTTCGGAGGTTCGAAACATGGAAAGTCGGGTGGTCTTTGCTAAGTTCCTCCGGTAGTTCAAGTCTGTAGGCGACTTTTCCGATCCTTTCAAGAATCTTAAAAGGTCCAACATATCGAGGCGCTAGCTTCCCTTTCTTGCCGAATCTGACCACACCCTTCCAAGGTGATACCTTTAGGAGTACGTAGTCGCCAACGTCAAATTCAAGGGGCATGCGTCGTCTATCGGCGTAACTTTTCTGACAACTCTGAGCTTTCAGCAGATTGTCTCGAATTTGGAGGACTTTGTCAGTGGTTTCCTGCAATAGCTCAGGACCGGTTAATTGCGAGTGCCCGATCTCGTGCCATACAATAGGCGATCGACATTTTCTTCCGTATAAAGCCTCAAACGGTGCCATTTGAATGCTGGAAGGATAACTGTTATTGTACGAGAATTCGACTAATGGTAGGTAAGCGTCCCAATTACCACCGAAATCTATGACACACGAACGGAGCATGTCTTCAAGGGTACGAATCGTTCTCTCAGTCTGAGCATCGGTTTGAGGGTGGAATGCGGTACCTAGATTAAGCGTAGTACCGAGAGCCGTTTGAAATGTTTCCCACAGACGCGAGGTAAACTGAGCATCACGGTCAGATATGATGTCGCGAGGCGTCCCATGTCGACAAATGATCTCATCGGTGTAGATTTGGGCTAATCTTTCTACCTTGTAGTCTTCTCGTATTGGCAGAAAATGAGCAGATTTGGTCAGACGGTCAACGACAACCCAAATACTGTCATGACTTGATGGCATGCGTGGAAGTTTCGTTATGAAGTCCATAGCTATACTCTTCCACTTCCACATAGGGATCGGGGGTTGTTCGAGTAAGCCAGAGGGTCTTTGGTGTTCGGCCTTGACTTTCGAGCAAGTCAGGCACTTCCCAACGTAGAGAGCGATATCCCTCTTCATGCCCGGCCACCAGTACTTGTAGCGAAGGTCCTTGTACATCTTATCGGCACCGAGATGAATAGAATACCGGGATTTGTGGGCTTCGTCCATCAAAATCTGTCGTAAATTGGTCCGCTTAGGGATCCAAATTCGGTCCAGATAATGGAATATTCCATTCGACTTATTCACAAGATGGGCTCCATCATGATAGATCCTTTCCTTCTTTAATGTGCGTTCGGTAAAACACGTATGCTGGGCTTCACGAATGAGGGTTTCGAGATAATGCTAGGCTGGAACACTACGAGCGCTATGCAAATAGCTTCGTCGGCTTAGAGCATCGGCAACGATGTTTGCTTTGCCTGGGTGATAACGGATCTCACAGTCGTAATCGTTGAGAAGTTCTACCCATCGGCGTTGACGCATATTAAGTTCCTTCTGGTCAAAGATATGTTGTAGGCTCCTATGATCGGTGAAGATCGTACACTTGGAACCATACAGGTAGTGTCGCCAAATCTTTAACGCAAAAACAACTGCGCCTAGCTCGAGGTCATGGGTTGTATAGTTCTTCTCGTGCATCTTGAGCTGACAAGATGCGTAAACGATAACCTTGTCTCGTTGCATGAGAACACAACCAAGACCAAGGTTTGAGGCATCACAATAGACGATAAAGTCGTCATTTCCGTCGGGTAAAGTGAGGACGGGAGCATTGCAAAGCATATGCTTGAGGGTTTGGAAAGCAGACTCTTGTTCAGTTCCCCAAACAGAAGGCTTGTCTTTATGCGTGAGAGCGATAAGCGGCACAGCGATTTTAGAGAACCCTTCGATAAATCGATGATAATAGCCCGCTAGTCTGAGAAAAGAACGGACTTCAGACGGGTTCTTCGGAGTAACCCAACCCTTAACTGCTTCAATCTTCGTGGGATCGACATGAATACCTTGACTATTGACAATGTAATCGAGGAATTGAACCTCCTCTAGCCAAATTTCGCACTTGGAGAATTTGGCATAGAGTTGATTTCCTTGGAGTAGCTCGAGAACCAAACGTAGATGTTGCGCGTGTCTAGCTTTCGACTTGGAGTAGATCAGGAAATCATCGATGAACATGATGACGAAGCAGTCCAGAAATGGTTTACACACGTGATTCATCAGATCCATAAAAACCGCGGGTGCGTTGGTTAAACCAAAAGGCATAACAACGAACTCATAGTGACCGTATCGAGTGCGGAAAGCGGTTTTGGGTATATCCTCCTCTTGGATGCGTAATTGGTGATGGCCTGAGCGTAGATCGATCTTGGAGAAACATGTAGCACCTTGTAGCTGGTCAAACAAATCATCAATTCGAGGCAGGGGATAACGGTTCTTGATTGTCAGCTTGTTCAATTCCCGATAGTCGATGCACATCCTGAATGACCCATCCTTCTTTTTGACGAAAAGAACTGGTGCGCCCCATGGAGAGGTGCTCGGGCGAATGAAGCCTTTATCAAGCAATTCCTGGAGCTGACTCGAGGAGTTCACGCATTTCGGACGGAGCGAGTCGATAAGGAGCTCTAGCAATAGTGTTTGATCCAGGAATGAAGTCGATACGAAAGTCGATATCATGACTTGGCGGCAGTCCGGGAAGATCCTCAGGAAAAACGTTAGGAAATTCTCGAACCACTGGAACATCGTTCACTCCTGTCTTTCCTTTCTTTACCTCCTCCGCTACTACTATGTTTGCCAAGAAAGCTCTGTATTCCTTGCGGAGATACTTACTAGCTTGGACACATGACATGAGCTTAAGACCTTTCGAGGGAGTTTCACCATAGAAACATAATACAACACCGTCCGCGAGCGAGAATCAAATCATCTTATCAAAGCACACAACTTCAGCATGGTTTTCGCGAAAAAAGTCTATGCCTACTACGATGTCAAAACTTCCGAGCTGCATTGGAATAAGATCAATCGGAAAGATGTGATTGTTGAGTTCAAGAGTACAATCACGAAGAACAGAATTATCGGCGACAGTTCTTCCGGTGGCGACGCTTACGATTAAGGAGCTTCTCGAATTCAAACGACACAAAACAGTTATCGGCTTCAGTATCAAACAAACACGAAGCATAAATACCATTCACAAGGAACGTACCATTAACCACATTGTTGTTGGCTTGGGCTTGGCGTGCATTGATGTTGAAAGTTCTGGCGCGGGCGGCTTGTTGTTGTTGCTGTTGAGGCTGTTGCTGCTGTTGCTGAGGCTCTTGTTTCACAACCCTGTTCGGGCACATGTTCATGAAGTGGTTGGGATCACCACACGCGAAGCAGACTCTGGCGTTGACCGCGGGTGCCTGAGCTGCTTGTTGGCCTTGAGGAGCTGGAAGTAGAGCTTGATGAGCAGTAGCTTGAGCTGGTGCTTGTCGAGGACCAGTACGGCAATTAGCAGTGCACGCAAAATCTGCAGGCGATACCCACAGGGTGATGATAAGTACAGGTCGGGCAAGCAGGATGGGGGCCAGTGTATGCACGTTTTGCAGGCGGTGCATAGGTAACTGGTGCTGGAGCTGATCGGTGCCGGGTTTGCTGCTGAGCCGGTACGGCTTGAAGCGGGGCAGTAGTGGTAGTGACAGCACAGTTCTTGTTGTTGGAGCTGCTGTTGTTGTTCTTCCTCTTGCGACGAGAGGACTTTGATGACTGAGCGGCGGCGGTGTCAGCGGTTGGTGCGGTGGTAGCTTGGTGCAGGTTCTTGGTGGCTTTATCCCAGTAGCCAGCTTTGACTCGCTTGTCGTTGATCTCAGCGGCAAGCAGGTAGGTTTCCTCTATTATGGCCGGCTTTGAAGCATGCACAAAATCTGCAACACAATCCGGCAGTGCGCGGATGTACTTCTTGATTGTCATGTCGGCAGTCTTGACTTGATCAGGACAAATAATGTTGAGCTGCTTGAAGCGAGCAGTCAAAGCAGCGTTGTCACCATCCTTCTGCTTCAGATGCCATAATTCATCCTCCAGCTTTTGGTGCTCATGGGGAGGGCAGAACTCTTCGAGCATGACGTTCTTCAACTCGTCCCATGATAAACCATAAGCTGCGTCATTTCCGCGTTTGTTCCTCTCGGTCGTCCAACAGTCTAGTGCGCAGGACTGGAAAACGACGGTAGCATTCAGAGTGCGGAGATTGTCAGGACATCCACTCTGACGCAGGGTGACCTCGATTGAGTCGAACCATTGAAACAAGGCCGTAGGGCCATCTTCGCCAGTGAACTCTTTCGGTCCGCAAGCCTTGAACTGTTTGAAACTAAAAGCAGCTTTTGGGGTTTTCAGTCCTGGACTCTTAAGACGATTTGCTCATGTTCTCGTATAGTTCACTCACGGTCTGAGGAACAGCCTTTGCCATTTTCTTAGCAACGAGAGAAGCAAGGCGTTTGTCTTTCTGGTTTTGGCGAGCAGCGCGCGAGTGACGGGATCCAGATGACGACATTGTCTGCAACAGACATCGCCATAGGACTCAAACTTACTATAATCGAATCTCACCTCACACGTTTAATACTACTAAAGCTTAGGAACACGTATAATCACGTAACCACATAGGCACATAATCACAGATTCACATAAGCACAGAAGCACATAAGCACGTAAGGCACAGAAACACATAAGCATATAAGCACGCAATTCACCTAGAGGCACATAGTGGCAGTCAGAATATAGAAACCTATCATTCAAAGTCCGTGAGCATTCGAGAATAGCGATCGCGAATAACATAGCGAGTTGTATAGTACAAGCGCGTAACATAGCATGCAATCGACCATGGATATCGATTTGTTGGCGAGTGCGGTGTGTAGTGCGTGTTATGCAAAGCAAAAGCGTTAAATCGAAACCAGTAGTACCTCAAAACGCCAACAATAAACACATAAAGTCACATAAAACACATAAAATCGACGGACATCAGAGTCGGCAGTAGCGAGCTCAGAATCGAAACACATAAAATCGAGAATAGATTGTCTCAGGCTCGATAGACATGGACTACCCAAAGTGGTTCGACTATTCACAAAGACCTTTGGTACACACTTTGGCCTTCGGGACTATGCTCTCGCCTCGAATTTGGGCGATCGGCACGCATCCTTCCAGTTTCAACGTGACTTCCAGTCATTGGAGTCCGTCGAGACTTTGGTGAGAGTTTTGTAAAATCAAAATGAGGTCGGAACAAGCCGTCAAGGTTCGGGTTTCACCCCTGACTTAACAACTTTGTTCCTGTTTTTTATAAAATAAAGAAGAATTATGTGCCAAAGTATGGATTTCACTCCTGATTCGACGCAAATCCTCCTGTTTGTGAATAAAAATGCGGGACGAATAAGTAACTTAGTCGAGAGTTTGCGGCTTTCACACCTGATCTCGACCTAATCACCGATTCATTTTCGAAAATTAGTGTGCAGTGGTAGTGTAGCGTAGGCGAGAATAGCTAGAAATAGCAAGTAAGCTTGTACATAATCCCTACAGGATATGCACAAGTTGGTCTGTTGGTACCTAACTATAGACTAGGTCGTTTCTAAGACATCAGCCCGGACTAGGTCGAGTCTTGCCTAATTCCCTATAGTTATGGCTCTGATACAAATCTGTCACACCCCAACCGATGGCGGAAACATCGGGGTGCGGCACTGAGCTAAATAAATTGTCCAGAAGTTTCCATAACAACTATAATTAGCAATTATTTAAAGCATCATGTCCCATACCATGACATAAAAGATAATGTAATTATTACAGACAAGATCTAGTCAAATTGTTCTGTTCCGACAACTTAGATTTCAAATACAGACAATTCATTTATTTGTTTCTAGACCTTTCCTAGCCTCGATTTCACAGCAACCCAAGCATATAAACATCCTAAGCACCTGCCACATACGTTAAAGTAAAGGTCAATACACATGGTGTAAAGGTGAGCATAGAAGTTTAATAGATATAATAGAGTTCGAAATCGTTACGCATAACCAACACGTACACAGTGTAAAATGAGGCATGTTAGTTATCGACATGAACCTATCGATACCAATGACTCCGGGTTGACTGCCCAAGGCAGTTCGTAATACACACTCACCACTGTGAGCCATGTAACAAATTATCCTTAACAACCCTTGAGTGAACAGGTGCTGAGTCCAAACTATAGTACTATCGTTGCTAAGGCAGGTAGACAACATTCCATGTGTAAACATAACAAACAAGCATTCATTAGGTCACGTATAACATGTGATAACGGTTAGCGTTTAAAGTATTTCGTAGTGTGTTCGATGTGATTTAGAATAAGTAACGTATGTAACACCCAAAAGTGCGTAAAGCAAAAAGGGATCGAGTATACTCACAGCGATTGATGGATTGAAGGGAACACTAGAGAGTAAGATAGCCTGATCAGAATGATAGCATAAACGATAAGCGGCGTGTAAAACGATACAGAGTGTCAGTGGGTTGGACGGCAATCCGATCGGGTGGCCGGTCGATCGGATGACAATCCGTTCGGGTGGTCACCCGATCGGGTGGTCACTCGATTGGATAGTCACCTCATTTGGGATGGATGTGTTTGTGTATGATGGCTTGTCTTTTGAAGTTTTCGTTGTAGCATTTTGAAAATAGAGAAGTATCTCTACCTATCAGGTCGGTCGATCGGACGGTACTCTGATCGGACGGTAATCCGATTGGCGAGCCTTCTCAAGTTGAGAACAAGTTCACCGCAGGACGGTCACTCGATCGGATGGCAATCTGATCGGGTGGCAATCCATTCGGATTGAATATGCTGAAAATTATTTAAGTGTTGAAGTCAAAACATCACATGGTCGGGTGGTAATCCGATCGGGTGGCAACTCGATCGGACGGCAATCCGCTCAATGTTCAAAACCTCAATTATTGAAGTAAAAGTTAAGTGTGGGACCCAAGGTGCAATCCGATCGGGTGCCAGTCCGGTCGGGTGGCAATCCGATCGGACGGCAATCCGTCCCAGATGACCTGGTCGTCTTCTTCCATGGTTGTTCTGATAGTTTATCGTTTTATCGAGATGATTTGATAACGTGCTGAACAACAGAAACCTCGTCAAGACTTAGTGACCCGATCGGACAGGAATCACCCTGGTCCGACCAGCTAACTGTTCGAGACGGTGTTTCATGTTCAACCCGAAATCTGTAATCTCGTGGATAGACTTCAGATCTTGAACCAACACATCAACAAGAAGGAGTAGAAGATCAGAACAAGCTTCGATTCCATCGGTTTTGAGTGCATTGAGTGTAAAACAGTTGAAAGAAAGTTAGAAAACCATCTTTCAATCCTTTTCACCATGAATATGTTCAGATCTATGGAAGATCTTTGTTTAATGGTGTGGAAATCGTTCAGATCTAAGTTGTTCTTGGTGGATTGAAGCTAAAACATGAAGTTCATAAGAACACCATGATGACATCATCCTAGAACACCTCAAATCTAGTGATTTCATGGTTAAAAGTTAAGATTCAAAAGATAGAAAGGTGTAGGAGTGCGTGTAGATCAAGAAATTACAAGATTTAGGTGGAAAACTTACAAGAATCGCGAGAAATATGAAGAAATAGCGGCTGGAGCGAGTGAGCAGAAAGAGAGAGCTGTCAACATCAAATGATGTTGACATAAGGGGTATTTATAGGGTTTCCATAAATGGAAAGGGGAATAAGTGGCTGGTCGATCAGGTGGCAACCCGATCGGGTGGCAGCTTGATCGACTGGCACCTCGATCGAGTGGTAACTCGATCGGGTGGTAGCTCGATCGGCTGACCACTCGATTGGAGTGATTCGCGTGACGAGTTTTGCGATTTCGATTCGCGTGTTGAGCGTTGCGATGCGATAGAGTTTCCTATTCAACTTACTTTTAATCCCAACTACTATATCAACATACAATCATCCTAATTTGGCTTGCGTTTAGCGTTTGCGATTCGATTGCGATTGAGTTTCGATTGCGTTTCGATTAATCACCACAACATAACATAATTAAACATGCACAAGTCACATAAAAGGCACACATACATAAAACAATATCCAGAACGCATAATTCGAGTTTCGAGTGCGATTGCAATAAGCGATAAAACATGCGATAAACATCGATAAACCTCGATTATTAATAATTACTCCACATAATACAACTAACGTAAAAGCATAACAAGACTATCTACAAGTCAAAGGAGTCAAAACTGGAATTGAGCAAGGAGTGACAGATCGCAATTAGCAATCTTGTCTCCCTTTGACTTTAATCTTGACTTTGACTTTGACTTTCGAAACACGGGGTGTTACATGACGTCCTTCAACTCATCCCACGTCAAACCGTAAGCTGCATCATTTCCGCGTTTGTTTCTCTCGGTCGTCCACCAATCTAAAGCTTGGGATTGGAAGACGCCGGTGGCGTTAAGAGTGCGGAGATCATCAGGACAGCCACTCTGGCGTAGGGTGACTTCGATCGAATCAAACCATTGGAACATGGCCGTAGGCCTATCTTCGCCGGTAAATTCTTTCGGGCCGCAGGCTTTAAACTGCTTCGCCGGTAAATTCATTCAGCTCACTAACGATCTGGGGGATAACTTTCGCCATTTGCTTAGTGACGAGGGCGGCAATGCGTTTGTTATCGTGATTGTGGCGAGCTGTTCAGGAAGAGCGTGTTCCAGTTGACGACAATGTCTGCAACAGACATTGCCATAGGATTCAGATGCTATATAATCGAATCTCAGCTCACACGTACTACTTTCTAAAGCTCAGGAACACATCAACCATACAATCACATAAGCACAAAATCACATAAGCATATAACCACAGAACACATAAGCACGTAGGGGCACGTAAGCACGTAAAGCACAGAAGCACAAGAGGCAGTCAGAATACAGAAACCTATCATTCAAGTCCGCGTGCGTTCGAGAATAGCGATTGTGATTAGCGAGTACATAGCGAGTAACAAAGCATGCGTTTATCCACCAGTAGTAACGATTTGTTAGCGATTTGAGATAGATGTGCAGTGCGAGTTGTGCGTGTGTCGATCAAAGCGAGAGCGAAAAGCGTATAAATCACCAAAAATCACATAAACAGGTAAAATCACATAAAACACATAAAATCCACATAAAACGACAAATATCAGAGTCAACAATTCCGGGCTTAGAATCGAAAACACATAAAATCGGCGATTGCGAGCTAGAAATCGAGGATAGATTGTCTAAGGCTTGATAGACATCGACTACCCAAAGTGGTTCGACTATTCACAAGGACGTTTTGTACACACTTTGGCCTTCGGGACTGTGCTCTCGCCTCGATTTGGGCAAAAAACACGCATCCTTCCAGTCACAGGGTGACTTCAAGTCGTTGGAGTCTTCGAGACTTTGGTGAGAGTTTTGTAAAACAAAATAGAGAATGGAACAAGTCGTCAAGGTTCGGGTTTCAACCCTGACTTAACAGCCTCGTTCCTGTTTTGATGAAATAGAGAAGAAAATCTGCGTTAAAGTATGGATTTCGCAAATTCTCTTGTTTATAGATGAAAACGCGGGTCGAACAAACGATTTAGTCGAGAGTTTGCGGTTTTCACACCTAATATCGACTTAATCGCTCATTCATTTATGAAAATTAGAGTGCAGTGAAAGTGTAGCGTAAGTGAGAATAGCGAGCAAGTAAGCTCGTACAAAACCCCTACAGGGTATACACAAGTCGGTCTGTTGGTACCTAGATTATAGACTAGGTCGTTTCTAAGACATCGACCCGGACTAGGTCGAGTCTTGCCTAATTCCCTATAGTTATGGCTCTGATACCAATCTGTCACACCCCAACCGATGGCGGAATCATCGGGGCGCGGCACTAAGCGAAACAGATTGTTCAAGAGAATCCACAACAACTATTAAATTACCAAATCCTTAATGTTAATATCCCATACTACTAACAGATAAAGTAAAAATAGTTATTACAGATAATTGTCTCAAAAACAAGCAAATTGTTCCGACAACTCAGATTTTTATTAGGTTTGTTTCTAGACTCCATCCTAGCTTGATTCCAGTATATAACAAGCAAGCATCCTAAGCACCTGTCACATACGTTAAAATAGAGGTCAATACACATAGTGTAAAGGTGAGCATACAAGTTTAATAGATATAATAGAGTTCGAAATCGTTTACGCATAACCAACATGTAACATGTATAAAGTGAAGGCTAGTAGGTTATCGACAGGGAAATATGCACAGACGTGACTGCAAGTTGTAGAATGCGCAACACATATCCCCACTGGGACACGTGAAGTAAAGCCCTTAACAACCCCTGTCCACGAGAGGTGCTGAGTCCAAACTATAGTACTATCATTACTAAGGTGTCAGGCAACAATCACTGTGTTAACATAACATACAAGCATTCATCGAATAACACGTAGCATGCAATAACGGTTAGCGTATAAATAGTGTTTGCGTTGTGCATCGATTGTGATTTAGAATAAGTAACGTATGTAACACCCAAAAGTGCATAAAGCAGAAAGGGATCGAGTATACTCACAGATTGTGTTTAATAAGTAAACACTCTCTTGGATTGAAGGGAGCGCTGAGAAAGATTAGCCTGAACAGTTAACGATAGCATAAACGATGAGCAGCACGTTAAACGATGCAAAGTAACCAAGTGTCGAACGGTAATCCGATCGGATGGTCATTCGATCGGATGTCAATCCATTCGGATGGTCATCCGGTCGGATGGCCATTTGGTCAGATTGACACCTTGTTTGGTAAGGATGTGTTTGTATATGATAGCTTGTCTTTTGAAGTTTTCGTTGTAGCATTTTGAAAACAGAGAAGTATCTCTACCTTTCAGGTCGTTCGATCAAACGGCGGTTCGATCGGATGACGATCCGTTCGGTGAGGCATTTCTCAGAGAACAAGTTCACAGCAAGATTGTCACTTGATCGGATGGTCTACCGATCGGGTGGCAATCCGTTAGATCTGACTATGTATTGAACATGTTGAAAATTGTTAAGTGTTGAAGTTCCAAACGTCACATGGTCTGATGGTCGTTCGATCGGATGGCTATCCGATCGGACGGCAAGCCGTTCGACGTTCAGATCTTTGTAAAGTTTGAAGAAAAGTTTAAGTATTAACCCTCAAATGAAATCCGGTCGGATTGCGGTTCGATCGGATGGAAATCCAATCAGATGGCAATCCGATTGGACGGCAGTCCGTCTCGCGACCTGATCGCGTTGCTAACTTGAAAGTTGTTAAGTTTTGTGGTTTGCTTGAGACGATACGACAACGTGCTAAATAACAGAACCCCATCAAGACCCAAGTGATCTGATCGAACAGGAATCAGCCTAGTCCGATCAGTTAACTGTTTTGAGACGGTGGTTCATGCTTAACCCAAAATCGGTTGTCTCTTAGATAGAAATCAGATCTTGAACTAACACATCACTAAGAAGGAGTAGAAGATCAGAACGAGCTCCGATTCTATCGGTTTTGAGTGCATTGAGTGTAAAAGAGTTGAAAGAAAGTTGGAAAGTCATCTTTCAATCCTTTTAACCACGAATATGTGTAGATCTATGCGAAAACATTGTTGATTCATGTGGAAATCCTTCAGATCTGAGTTGTTCTTGGTGGAATGAGGCCAACACTTGAAGTTCATAAGAACTCCATGATGACATCACCTTAGAACACCCCGAATCCACTGATTTCACGGTTAAAAGTTAAGATTCAAAGGTGAAAAAGATGAAGAAGTGTGTGTAGATCATAGAAGTATAAGATTTAGGTTGAAAACTTACAAGAATCGCGAGAAATCGAGAGAAATGAGTGCTTGAGCGAGCTGGTCGAGAGGAGGAGTTGTCACAACACAAATGATGTGACAGGAGGGTATTTATAGGGTTTCCAAAAGAGGAAAGTGCGCAGAGTCGGATTGGTCACCGATCGGATGGCAATCTGATCGGATGGCCACTCGATCCTGGTGTCCGGCTTGTTGAGTTTTGTCGTTTCGATTCGCGTGTTGAGCGTTGTGATGCGTTTTGAGCGTGCGGTGCGATAGATTAATAATAAACACACAATTACTATATCTAACATACAATCATCATATATATCTGGCGTTTAGCGTTTGCGATTTGATTGCGATAGAGTTGCGATTGCGTTTCGATTAAACACCACAACACATAAACATAAATAAACACGCACAAGTAACACATAAATAGCACACACACGTAAAACAATATCCAGAATGCATAATTCGAGCTGCGAATGGGATTGCGATGCGATAAGCGATAAAGCGATAAAACATGCGATTAAACCTCGATCATACATGGATACTCCATATAATACAACTAAAGCGATCAAAATAAAGATTCGATTACAAGTCAAAGAAGTCAAACAGTAGTTAAGCAAGGAGTGACAGATCGCAATTAGCAATCTTTTCTTCCTTTGACTTCAATCTTGACTTTGACTTTGACTTTCGAAACACGGGGTGTTACAACACCCTGCTTTTTTTTAACCAAATCAAACAAACTAACTACCAATATTTCAAGGCTAAAGAACATGACAAGTTGTACATGGACCTGATGAGGTTTGACACAACAGATGTAAATGATCCGATTTCCTATCACCACCTTCACACAACTATCTGCAAATCTTCCCCACATTTGAGTGTTGCCATAGCCCTGAAACATAGAAAAATAAAGAAATAACAAGGTCAGTGAAAAACCCCGGGTTGCCTCCCGAGCAGCGCTAAGTTTTTGGGTCTTCAGCCAGACCATGCCACCCCCATTTATGGTGGCTCAAATAAATGATTCCTGCCATCTCCATAACTACATCATGCCATTGAGTAAAATGCACCCGTCCCATTTTGATTCGGTGGGTAATCAAATACACTCCTACTTGATCCCGTATGTTTTTCTTCACAATCCGGTGGGTGATTATTTTCATTCTTTGATACACTTTTTTCATTAAATCAATAGACTCACCACCCTTCCCCTCAATGGACTCATAACTAATCACTCTAGTTTGAACATCAAAGGATAACTTACGGTTCTTTTTGGTCATGGTAATAATCTCATCTCTACAATTGATTTGAGCATTTGCTGTGTATAGAAACGGTCGACCTAAGATTACCCTTTGTTGTGCTGCCATTTTGGTAGAAGCATAGTCTCGGATCAGAAAATCCACCGGGTATTCGAATTCTCCTAACTGAATCATAATATTCCTAACCATTCCCCGTGGACGCCTCCAACTTTCATCCACCAAGCTCACCAGGGTGTCTACATCTTGCAACGGTCCAAAGTCATACATGTCATATAACTCTCCTGGTAGCACCCTCATGCTCGCCCCGTAGTCCAACAATGCATGGGCAATTTTAAATTTTCCCACTCGGATAAGCACAGTGGTGCTCCATGCTCTTTGTTCGTTTCAACCTCGGCATCCCTTCCTATACCTGCACTCACTTGATAAGAAGAAGTTAGAAATGTTTCATTAAATTCACTATTAGGAACGGTGCTTACCACATTGATGTTAACACTTTTAATGTTCTTGGGGTTTGTCACTGTGTCGCTCGGTAGTTGACCTTTGCTCTTTTTCAAGAGTGCTACCTCACTTGCAAGTTGACCCATTTGAGTGGTCAAAGATTGGATAGCTTTATCATGGATTTCATCTTTTTGCATGCGCACATCGTCCATTTGATTTCTTCGTTGCATCTCTAGTTGCACCGCCGTGAGCAAATCCATGACTTCATTCCCACTCGAAACAACTTGACCCGAAGACCCACTTTGATCATTACCCGATTGTTGGAATTGCCTTTGAAAACCTTGATTATTGAATTATTGGTGAGGAACATAATTTCCTTGATTTCCTTGGAAATTAGGATTGGCCTGATTAGATGGATTTCCATAGCGAAAGTTTGGATGGTTTCGAATCCGGGGAGGTATGTATTCGAGTTCATATTATAATTTCTACTACCCCCACCTTGACCATGAATTGCATTTACCTCTTCATATTGCCCTTCACCTCCTTGGCAATTTTCTGCCGCATGCCCCAATTCATTGCAAATGGCACAAACATCATAAATTTGGTTTGTGGTTTGTACATTTGCATCTTCCATCGCATGCACTTGGGTTCTAGTAATGGCCGGTCTTGCTCTCTTTGACAATTGAGCCTTCTTCTTTGATGTGACCACCATTTGTTCCAAGAATGCCCAATCGTCTTGCTCATAATTGGTACCGAATGTACCATCCGTAATGGACATCAAATCGTGAGCATCTTCCGAACTCAGCCCCTCATGAAAAGCGTTTAATAACTCCCAAAGAGCTATACCATGATGAGGGCAATTTTTATCATCATGTTAAAGCGCTTAAATACCTCATGAAACATCTCGCCCGCTTGTTGTTGGAAGCTTCTCAAACTTCTTCTAGCATCATTGGTCTTTTGGGCCGTGAAAAATTCCTCTAAAAATATTTGTTGCATTTCTGCACATGTATAAATTGATGCTGACAGTAAGGTGTAGAACCATTTTTTCGCCTTATCTTCTAAAGAAAACTGAAAAAGTACCAACTTCACTTCATCCGACGAGAACCCTTGCCCACCGATAGTATTGCATATCGAATCATATGCTTCCAGTCAATGACGGATTGTTGGTAATCACCGGCCTAAAGTGTGCTTCTATACCCCTCACGTCCTCTCGGTTATGTCTTCGTGGCACACCCAACCGAACTCTTGGACGTGCGGGACCCATTGGTCTTTAAACTTGTGGTCTTGGAGGCGCGAATTGTTGAGGCGGTGGTTGAAACATTGGCCCCACATGTTGTTGTTGCGGAACTTGCCTTTGGATTGGTGGACCTTGTGGTGGCAATTGTTGTAAAGGCACGATTTGTTGTATCATTGGTTGTTGTTGAGGAACTCTACCATAACCTTGTATCCCTTGACTTTGACCTTGCACATATCTGTACTCCCCTTAATCTCCATCACCTCCATACATGTACCCTTCTTCATCATATCCCCCAAACTCTTCATCATATCCATCATCATACCCGTCTCTTCTCACTCTCGAAGGTTGTGAAAATTGTGATGTTTGATATTGTACCCCCGGTTGTAAAGGTGGTTGAAATGAAGGGGTGGAATGGACTATGGATGGCCCCGGTTGGAATAGACCGGGTGGTGGTATTTGTTGTGATGAGGATGATTGTCCAGATGTTGGGAAAAATGATGAAAAAGCTGGAACGGCTGATGATGTAGGAGCATAGCTAAAAGTATATTCGGTTTAGGTATTTGTGGGTAAGGTGGTGTTGGTCGGTTTAATTTCAGGTGTTGATGTAGGAATGGTAGAATTTGGTGGAGGTGTAGATAGTGTAGGTTGACCTATAGTGGGTGGTGGTGGTGGTGGATCCATTGTGTTAATAGGTGTAACTGGTGTTGTTGGTGAACCACTAATTTTGTTCTCATGTAATAAAACTCTGTTTCTTCTCAAAGTTCGTTCAATCTGGGGATAAAATGCCAATGGTAATAGCTTTTGGTGGAATGGCATGAAGGAGTATCCTGACGTATTTTCGGATGAACTACCAGGACTGGAAATGGCATCGATAGCCATCCTGTTGTTCGCGAGTATCCTGACGTATTTCCGGATGAGCTACCGGGACTACCACCTGACTGTGAAATAGAGTTCGCTATTGACTTGACCCCTGGTGCTGAGCCTATCTCTATAGCACCGTATGGTATGGCTCCATTGGAACTGAAGGAGTTGAAGGAGCAATTGCAATAATTGTTAGATTTGGGATTTATAAGGCCAAGTGTTTCACCTTGGGGTGCGCCGGTCTTATTCGTCAAGAAGAAGGACAGTTATATGCGGTTGTGTATCGACTACCGGGAGCTGAATAAGATTACCATTCGCAATCGGTATCCTCTGCCCCGCATTGATGACCTCTTTGGCCAACTTTAGGGTGCTAAGTTCTTCTCAAAGATCAATCTAAGGTCTGGTTATCATCAACTGAAGATCAAGGAAGAGGATGTTCCTAAGACTACCATTCGGACTCGCTATGGTCACTACGAGTTTTTGGTTATGCCTTTTGGGCTAACTAATGCACTTGTTGTCTTCATGGACTTGATGAATCGAGTATTCCATGATTTCTTAGACAAGTTCGTCATAGTCTTTATCGACGACATCTTATGTATTCTAAGAACCAAGAGGAACATGAAGGACATCTGCATGCAGTGCTGGGAACACTGCGACAGAAGAAGCTATACGCAAAGTTTTCGAAATGTGAGTTTTGGCTCAAACAAGTAGCATTCTAAGGCCATATTGTGTCGGCAGATGGAATCAAGATGGATCCCGCCAAGATTAAGGCTATTATGAACTGGCCTAGAGCCACTTCTGCTACAGAAGTACAAAGTTTCTTGGGTCTAGCCGGTTACTACCGAAGGTTTGTTGAAGGATTCTCCACCATTGCCTTACCCCTCACACAACTTTTGAGGAAGGGAGTTAAGTTCTCATGGAACGAAGAACGCGAAAAGAGCTTTAAAGAATTAATGAAACGCCTCGTATCTGCTTCGATACTCACTCTCCCTTCTGGATCAGACGGTTATCAGATCTATAGTGATGTTTCAAAGAAAGGCTTAGGTTGCGTGTTAATGCAACATGGGAAGGTTATTGCTTATGCCTCGCGTCAGTTGAAGCCCTATGAAGTCAATTACCCGACGCACGACTTGTAACTAGCTGCAGTTGTCTTTGCATTGAAGATATGGCGACACTATCTGTATGGCGAGACTTGCGACATCTTCACTAACCACAAAAGCCTCAAGTATATATTTACTCAGAAGGAGTTAAATATGAGGCAAAGGAGGTGGTTGGAACTTTTAAAGGATTATGACGCTAATATTTAGTATCACCCTGGCAAGGCTAATGTCGTAGCTGATGCTTTGAGTCAGAAGAATTTCGGAATAGTATCTTACCTTCACATTCAACCACGCATTATCTTAGACCTTGATAAGATGGATATCAGGATTCACATTGGCAAGTCAGATGGTTACCTTGCGAGAATGCACATAGAACCTGACCTCATATCACGGATTAAGGAAGCACAAAAACATGATGGAGAACTTTGGGCTGTTGTGCATAATCTTGAGGTGGGTAAACAATTATAATTCCGCATTGATGAACATGGTGTAATATGGTGTGGCAAAAGGCTATGTGTACCCAATGATTTTGCCCTCCGCGAGTCATTATTAGCCGAGGCTCATAGCTCACCATTTTCCATTCACCCTGGATCTACGAAGATGTATCGAGACTTACGTTAGAACTTTTGGTGGAATGGCATGAAGGAAGATGTTGCCCGATACGTAAGTAAGTGTCTCACTTGCCAGTAAGTGAAAATCGAGTACCAACGAGCAAGTGGTTTGTTGCAGCCATTGGATATCCGCGTATGGAAATGGGATGAAATCTTGATGGATTTCGTTACGGGTTTGCCAAGGACGTTCAAGAAGAATGATACTATATGGGTGGTTGTTGATAGATTATCCAAATCAGCTCACTTTCTACCGATTCAGCAAGGATTTTCGATCAGCAAGTTGTCCGAAATTTCCATAAGGAATTTATTCAACTCCACGGCACACCGTCTTCAATCATTTCAGATAGAGATCCAAGATTTACTTCCCGATTTTGGAAAGGCTTCCAAGTAGCTTGGGGAACACGATTGAAGTTTAGTACCGCTTTCCACCCGCAGACAGATGGACAATCAGAGCGCATGATCCAGACTTTGGAAGATATGCTCCGTGCTTGTGCACTTGAATGGACTGGAAATTGGGATGAATATTTGTGTCTTATTGAGTTTGCCTACAACAACAGTTGGCAAACAAGTATTGGTATGGCACCTTTTGAACTCTTGTATGGTCGGAAATGTCGAGCACCTATATGCTAGGAAGAGGTTGGAGAAAAGATCATTGAAGGACCCGAGTTGGTCCAGATTACTAATGAGAAAGTCACCATTGCACGCGAGAAACTGAAAGAAGCTCAGAGTCGACAAAAGAGCTACGCATATCAACATCGACGGGCACTCGAATTCAATGTTGGTGACCATGTATTTCTAAAAGTATCACCACGTCGTGGTATCCGTAAATTTGGTATTAAGGGAAAGCTTAGCACTCGTTTTATCGGTCCGTTCGAAATTCTAGAGAGAGTTGGAGAGGTTTCGTATCGTCTGGCATTACCGCCTCAACTCTCGCATGTTCATAATATCTTTCATGTATCCTTGCTGAGAGGATACAATTATCACCAGCTCCACATCATTAGTTATCTGTTGCATGCCATTCATGAGGATCTTGTTTATGAGGAAGAACCTGAAGCTATTTTAGACCACCAGGAAAGGGTTATGCATAGGAAAGTGATTCCTTTCGTTAAGGTTCTGTGGAAGAACCATACTGAATGAGAAGCAACCTGGGAAATCAAGGAATCAATGCTGATCTGCAAATTTCGAGGACGAAATTTCTTTTAAGGGGGTAATAGTTGTAATAACCGAAAATAATAATAATAATAATAATAATAATAATAATAATAATAATAATAATAATAATAATAATGAAAATAAAAATAACAACAATAATTGAAATACATACCCTAGCTTACAAGTGGGAAAAATATGCAGAAGGTAAATTCATGGATAAAGCTCTTGTCAGACAACTTGCTTAATTGAATGGGTGAGAATTATTTTTGTATAAAATATTTATCAACATGAATTATTCACTTCTGCAAACTTTTACAACTTGTATATACAAATGTAGGTCCCGTGAGCCGTATGGATCGTAACTAAATCGTCGATCTAACCTAGAGTGCGGAATCCTCTAGATCAGATTTAACAGAAAAACGTGTAGAAAACCGAAATCACTTTAAACCCGATCTTTATTGATTATCTTCAAACGATTACAATCAATCAAGATCTCAATTCGTCCAAGCCTTTGTCCTTCACGAATTCTCTCCAAGAGTGATTAGAAGATTGGAAGATCAACCTAAACCCTAATGCTAAGCTTTGTTTATATAGGACAAAGCTTTGCACATGGGCTAGGTCATGGACTAGGCCCATTTCGCCTACCATCCCCATATGTGGGTTTGGTTTGGCCCAATCACTCTTAATTAACTATTACAAAGCTAAACCCGCTAACTGTTTATCGTTTTACTAATTACAAGATATCCAAAGACCAAATCTAAGCTGTTGTCACAAATATGCACCAACAAACTCCCCCTTGACAATAGCTCGCAAAGGTAACTTTAGTCTTCAGAATCTCACAGTCTTTTGGTCTTTGGATAGCTTCAGCTTTAACAGCTTCTGTCAGCAACAGACTCCCCCTAAGCTGATGCATCCAATCACCAAATCTTCAAAAACTTTAGCGTTTGAGTAAGCTCCAGTTCAGCATTTGTATAGCACTCTTCAAACTTTTCAACTATGTCTGCAATGTAGAAAGGAGGGTCTACCATGCATCCAATCAAACTCTCATCTTCACAGCAACTTCTCAGCAACACAGCAACTATTCAGCAACACAGCAACTTCTCAGCAACACAGCAACTTCTCAGCAACACACTACTTCAATCTGTATACTATAAAACAAACATCTCGAGAAACCATAAGAATTTTTCAACATAAGTTAAACAAATTATTATTATTCAAGAGATTAGTTACACTGTATAACAGATTAAGCACTTTCCAATTCAACACTAACACGCACAAAATTTAAACAAACACCCCATAACCTGCATCATTTCAAAAAATTTTGAACCCACTTTCTAACACTGTCTCCCCCTATCGGTAACAACTCCTCCAAAAATAACAGTTTTCAGTACGTTAAGAATTTTTAACAGAAAAAGACACTATTTTTGTATTTTTGTATTTTCTGAAAGCAAATAAATACGAAAAGCAATAAACACTCTATTTTTGTGAGAATCACCGGTAAGAAGATCATATCATCACAATCAAACTGTTTCACACTATTAGATAATTCTTTATTTAATTTTTCGTGAAAAGCAGTTCAAGACGATTACCAGTATGTTTGTCCACCTAAACAAATGCATGAACATTTCAAGTACCATTACCGTATGATACGTTAAGGTAATATTAATTCTGATATACTAGTGTGTCCCACTTCAGGATATACCCCCACGATCAAGGTATGCACATAGATTCATCGTAGTAGGTGAGTATACTGATGTCATCCTTTAAGATATCCTGACAGTGCCTAGGTCTGCATATAATCTGTGTTATCATGTTTTGATTGCTTAACAATGAACACCCAAATAAATACTAAGCAAATCCTGGAAATATAAACAACACACTCTATCATGCAAGTATCTTCCCTACCACATATTTCACAAGTCCAATCCAGATTTCTGAAATCTTAACTGGGAATAGGTTGAGAAGAGAACATAATAGATCTTTAGCAGAGATGGTATAATATACAGATCAAATGAGTTTTTCTCAGTTTGATATAGGTTTCTTGGGTTTCTTTTGGGCACTTGAGGGCCTCTTTCGGGTGTATTAGACCTATAGTGCGACAACGTACAGCTAGGTCAGCATGTATCTGGATGCAGCAGAAGCTGTCGTTGCCTAGCACCTCCAGGTCAGCATATATCTGGATGCAGCAGAGGAGGTACACGACTTTTTTCAGATAAGATTTCAGAATCAGATCAAAATTGTGTGTATCGGGACAACATACAGACATTCAAATAGAAATGAGCTAATTCCAAGTGACTTTCTTTCCTGGGGTCATGTACAATTTTAGTTCTAAACAGAAGGATAGCCAAGATATCCCCAGATGAAATAACAGTATAAAGACCCAAAACTTCAGATTTTGGCAATCTATCAACGCAAGATTTAAGGTCATTAAACCATACACCACTGATGTGTTCCCCACTCATACTCAGTGCATTTATGTTTATATCACATTGGTAAGTTGATTATTTCATGCTTTTGCCTACTGGTACATCATGTGATGAAGCTGCTATCATACTTAAGCATTTTAATTCAATTTGAGTGTGACAGTCTAACTTGCTGATGTACTATCATTTCTTCCTTTTCACACAGTGATAACTCATTTTTGATTTTCTAATTTTTTTAAGTTTTTGATTTTTCAATGTTTTTGTATTTTTGATTTTTAAGAAAAACAGTAAACTATTTACAAAATTCTTATGAAAAACCAGTTATTCAGGATTCCTCATCCCGTTGAGTTCGACTAAGTGTTCAAAGCGAGCTCGATCAAAAGCTTTAGTGTAAAGATCAGCAAGGTTATCTTCTGTGTCGACTCGATGTAATTCAATTAGTCGTTTTTCAGCACAATCCCGTATAAAGTGATGACGTATGTCAATATGTTTAGTTCTACTGTGCTTTACAGGATTATTTGTGATTGATATAGTGGCATTATTATCTATCATAATAGGAGTACGAGTGAAATCCAAACCGTAATCACGCATCTGCTGTTGAATCCAGAGAACCTGAGAGCAACAGCTACCCGCAGCAATATATTCAGCTTCACACGTAGATGTAGATACACAGGATTGCTTCTTGCATTGCCAAGACACGATCCTGCCTCCCAAGAACTGACAACCACCTGTTGTAGACTTCCTGTTTGATTTGCATCCTCCAAAGTCTGAATCAGTGTAAGCAACGAACCTCAAATCACTATCAGCTGGATACCACAACCCAAGTTTAGGTTTCCCTTTCAAGTAACGAAGAATACGCTTCACTGCTTTCATGTGTGACTCTTTCGGATTCGCCTGATATCTGGCACACAAGCATACGGCAAACATGATGTCATGTCTTGAAGCAGTCAAGTACATTAGAGAACCAATCATCGCCCTGTATTGAGTAGGATCAACATCTTCAGTGCTTTCATGATCTGGGCCGAGATTGTGATTTTCGCAAATGGGTGTGTTGAAAGTAGAGCAATCATTCATTTTGAACCGATCCAAAATGTCATACACATACTTCGTTTGATGAATAAACATCCCATCCTCCTTCTGTTCAACTTGTAATCCCAGAAAGTAAGACAGCTCACCCATAGCGCTCATTTCAAACTTGCTCTTCATCACCTGTTCAAATTCGTTACACATGTTCACATCAGATGACCCAAAGATGATGTCATCCACGTATACCTGTACCAGCAGAAAATCTTCCTTCTTTCTCTTTATGAACAGTGTACTGTCTATCTGTCCCCTTTCAAAACCATTCTTGAGCAGATGTGTAGACAGTGTCTCGTACCATGCCCTGGGAGCTTGATGTAATCCATACAAAGCCTTATCAAGTTTGTACACTCGATCTGGATAGTCTGGATCAACGAACCCATCTGGTTGTGAGACATACACCACTTCTTGGACTTTTTCGTAAAGAAAAGCACTCTTCACGTCTAGTTGGTAAACTTTGAAGCCCTTGAATGAAGCAAAAGCTAGAAACAAACGAATTGCCTCCAACCTTGCCACTGGTGCAAACACTTCATTGTAATCTATCCCTTCTTGCTGATTGAACCCTTTGACCACCAACCGAGCCTTGTTGCGCGTGACAATACCTCATTCATCTTTCTTGCACCTAAATACCCATTTAGTGCCAATCTCTCTTTCACCTTTAGGATGATCCACTAACTCCCATACCTTCAACTTCGCAAACTGGGCCAATTCTTCTTGCATAGCTTCAACCCATGAATTGTCTTTAAGAGCCATATGAATGTTTTTTGGCTCCTCTTGGGAAATAAAGCAACTATACAAGCATTCATTCACTATCCCAGTCTTCTCAATCGAAACAAATAACCCAGAATTCGCAGCTATGCTTCTTCTCGTCTGAACACCTGCAGTAGGATCTCCAAGTATCATGTCAACCGGATGATCTCTATTTGCTCGTGTAGAAGCAACCGCATCGACGTCAAGATTATCACCCAGGTTTGATCCAACCTCCCCTTGAATATTCTGATTTGCAAACGGATTAACAAACTCCTCCCCCTGAATGGGTTCAGAGTCACTATCGCTTGAATCAGGATTAGCAGCACTTTGGGAAGTTTTCGGAGCATCTGACATATCAACATTCGATCTAGGCATGAACTCGCCTTCATCGTCTTCACCAATCACTGTTTGAATCAGCTGAGAACCATCTGCATTAGAAACCTCAGGAATATTAAATGATTTAAACACACTTTCATAATCATATAATATAGCAGGACCACTCGTTGATTGTTGAGGTTTGTAGGAAGTAATTTCTACATTAAAAACAACCTCAATTTTACCAGTTTTGAGATTAAAAACCCTTTTATTCGGTGTCCCAGGCATGTAACCTAGAAAGTAGCCTTCATCAGCCACCTCACCGAATTTTTGTTTATCTTTGTTTCGCACAATGGTGCAGGGTAATCCAAATGGTTCAAAGCCTGTTAAGTTTGGTTTCTCGTTAAACATAAGTTCATGACAAGTTTTGATAAAACGTTTAACGGTTAAAACTTTGTTTAGGACGTAGCAAGCTGTATTCACAGCTTCTCCCCAGAAAAGAACTGGTAGCTTTGAATCTGAAAGCATAGTCCTAGCGGCTTCAATCAACGTCCTGTTTTTCCTCTCAGCGACTCCATTTTGTTGAGGAGTATATGGAGCAGAATATTGATGTTATATTCCCTTTCGAAGACAGTAGAGATCCAGAATCCGATTCTTGAACTCCGTGCCATTATCACTCCTTATCCTCTTGATCCTTGCATCATGGACGTTTTCCAATTTCGTAAAAAGATCTATCAACATTTCCGTTGTCTCATCTTTTGTACCTAAAAAGAAAACCCATGAATAACGTGAGTAATCATCAGTGACAACAAGACAGTAGTACTTTCCACCTATGCTCCTCACGTTCACTGGACCGAATAAATCCATGTGAAGTAATTCATAAGGGGCATTAATGGAATTTACTGTTTTTGACTTATGAGGTTTCTTGTGTTGTTTTCCCTTTTGACATGGAAGACATTTATCTTCCACTTGAAACCTCAGCAATGGAACCCCTTTCACTAGCTCATTTTTAATGATATAATTCATTTTGCGATAGTGAATATGGGCCATGCGTCTGTGCCACAACATAGATTCAGCTTCAGATGCTTTTGACAGTAAACACGCCACCGCAGCAGTCGGATCCTTGGCATCCATGTCCATGACATAAGTATCATTTTTCCTTGGTGCACGCATTACTATCCATTCGTCCGGAATGACCAAACCCGGTTTCAACACCAATGCCTCCGTATTTGTAAAATGGACCGAGTGACCCTTGTCGCAGACTTGTGACACGCTCATCAGATTGTGTTTAAGCTGCTCAACATAGTTCACTTTGTCCAAAGTGATCTTCCCATTCGTCACTTTTCCTCGTCCGGTAATCCTACCACCTTTAGCACCAGCAAAATTTACATGTCCACCATCATAATCTTCAAATTCAGAAAACAACCTCGCATCCCCCGTCATGTGCCTAGAGCAGCCACTATCAACATACCATAAGTTGATAATCCTCCTTAGCAGCTCCTGCACACACCAACCAAAAGATTAGTTAGATTGGGGGACCCAAGCCTTAATGGTCTTGGGTCGTCCAAATTCACCAACTATTTGAACATCCATCCAGCATCCATCACTCCTAACTGGAGTCTTGGATCTTGGACCTGTTGATGGAAATGGGGCATGATGTCCATAAGGTCTCTGGTCCTGAGGGTACCTATTTGTGTTTGGACTATGTGACCTTTGAAAATTTTGATTTTGATTCCAAGAACCTTGATTGTAATTTCTAAAGCCATTGTTATAAAAAGTTCGACCACCATTATTTTGGTATCGATTTTGATATTGACCTTGACTTCTGAAATTATTTGAATTTTGATTGTTCATTCTTGGTGAACTACTTCTAGGCCTTTCATATCTGCCTGATGTAGATTCAGGCTGAAATCTTGGTTGATTTCTTTGAAAATGAGGAACTTGTGGAGTTCCTTTTTTAGCCTTATCTACACCACCAGCAACACCCGGTTGTTGCTTTGGAGCAGATTTCTTTGGAGAATTTAAGACTTTCTCCTCATTATCACCTTTCTTCTCTGGTGATTTCCCTCTTTGTTTCTCACTAATTTGTGCTTCAACCTTTTTGTTAGGACAGCAGCTAGCTACATGTCCCTTTGTGTGACATTTGAAGCACGATCTCTTTTTTGAAGACTACTCAGCTGAAGCCTTTGAACTAGATTTTGGTTTTGATGATGATGCCTTAGAAGGATTTGGTTCAGTTTGCTTAGTTTCAAGATTTTCTATGTTTTTATTTTTTGCAAACTCTAAATTTGATTCGTTTTCAATAACAGCTGTTTCGTTTTTCATGTCACTTCCTTGAACAAAATTAACCTTTTTAACAAAAGTTGGATTTTTATTCGTAGGATTTGAGTTTTTCTTTTTCAAAACAGGTTTGCTGTTATTTTCCTTCTTAGCATCATTATCGTCAGACACATCACCTTGACTAGATGTGAAACTACTTGGTGATGTTGACAGAAAGTCTGTGAACTCATCTTCATCAGGTAAGAAAGAATAGTCATGACTAAGAGGAGGTGGGACTTCATTAAAGCCCTTGAATCCCACACTGGTCTTGTCATTACTCTTCTTTAACCCACCCATCATGTGTTTCATAACAAAAGTAGAATCCCTGAATTGACCTAATTTCTTTTCAAGTTCAACAATTTTGAGTTGTGCATCTGACAACTCTTTGCATTTTTCAGAAATCTCTTTTGTTTTCTCAGCCATCATGTCATGAGCTAAGTCTATGACTTGAAGTTTTTCGTTTAGTTTGCTGGTTAAAACTTCAATTTCAGCCTCATAGCCTTTTATCTTTTTCAAATATGAAGACTCGTTTCTTTTAGCAAAGAAATTTGATTCTTTTACGTTAGATATTTCGCGCACCAGACTTTTGTTTTGAGTTGACAACCTGTCAACTTCACCCTGTAATTCACGACACTTTAAACAAACAGAAGCAGCAGAGTGACTTACCTCTCCTGTCGATTTGTCTGAGTTGGCCATAAGAGCAGCAAGTTGAGCTTCCATTCTTTTGATGATTTCATCTTTCGCTTCATCCTCCTTTTCATGCTCAGACTTTGGCTTTTCTTTTTCAGCATCTGTTGTCTGATCAGCCTTATCTTTCTCAGCTTCACTTTTCTTCTCAACCTTAGCATCATCTGCTGTAGCTTCACTTTCATCAACTGGCACAATCTCTGCCATGAATGCCTGAGTGACATTCTCATCATTTTCCAAGTGAATACTCCAGTCATAAGAACCCTCTCTTGCAGTAGAGATCAACGCCCTTGAGTTAGAGTTGTTTGATGAACTTCTATTGTTTGAACTCTGACTCGAAGACTCATGCTTTTGTTTCTGACATTCCCTAGCGAAATGACCATAACTTTGGCAGTTAAAGCACCTGACTTTGGTCTTGTCAAATCCAACACTCTTCCCCACAAACTTCCTTCCAGTTCTGTTCATGAACCTCTTCACACGTCTTGATATCATGGCCATCTGCCATTGCAAATCCATCTCTTCTAGATCATCAGGGTCAATCTGATCATAATCTTCATCTAAAGTGGCAGGATCAGATATCTTCCCCTGAATGTAGTTCTCATAAGAGGCAACAAACGAAGCAAGTAAAGCAAGATGTTCTTCAGCAGACTTGACACTCATTGGCATCGACTTTGCACTACTACTTTGCTTAGCAGCTGATGATCTCTTAACTCCTGTTGATCCTCCTGAAGCAGCTACAAAACATACATCACCATCCTCATTTACTGTGACCTGCTCATTATCACACGAAAGAAAAGCAGTAGCAGAGTCGCTAGAAGCATCATGAGATGAAGAAGATGTAAGCCCATTGTAGATCCCTGGATCTTGAACCTGATCATATCCAGTGTCCTTCTTCTTCATACTGAGCTCATACGCTCTTAGCTTTCCAACTACTTCTTCCAGTTCCTTTGTCTCATAATCAGCTTCTCCCTTGATCATGAGAGTGTAGATATCCCATTTAGTAGGTAGAGCATCCAGCAGCTTGTCATTTTTCTCTATTTCAGTATAGCAATCTATATCATAATTGTCCAATTCTGACATCAGATGGTAGTATCGAGTGATGACGTCCTCAAGTGATTCATTTTTCATGTGCTTGAATACAGCAAACTGCTTCTTCAGTAGATCAACTTTGTTCTTCTTTACATCAGGATTTCCCTCATATCTCTTCTCTAGTGCATCCCACATTTCCTTTGAAGTAGTGTACTTCTTAAAGGTATGCTTGATGCCATCAGGTAAAGACATTTTAATGGCTGCCAAGGCTCTCTTTTCAGCCTCATACATTTTCTTTTGTTCGGCATCCATATCAACATAAGCAGTTATACGTTGTCTTCCCTCAAACTCATGAGTTGGGTTCACATACCCATCGTCTATACATATCCACATACGAGTGTCCTGGTATTCAACAAAGGATTGAAACCTATCCTTCCATGTCAAGTAGTTCTCCACCTTCATCATCTTAGGTGGTTTGTTCGTTGTGCCTACCTCATGTTCCATCCTTAAGAGTTCGTTCAATTTAGACATGTTCGACATTTTAACTTAAGCAGACTGGTAAAACCGTACAATTTTAGTCCGAAATCTGTTTTTACCAAGTTATACCGTTAGATTCATCTCGAGATTACGATTCCAATGATATATAATGTCAGAAACCTATTTCGGGATTTTCTAGAGTTTTTTTTCTTTTTCTTTTTTTTACCCTAAAAATCCAAGGATCCCAACGGTGCAAACGGTTTCCTGAGATGAGTTACGGATAATTTCCTAAACGCGAAACTGTGAAATTTTTCTTACGCAAGCCTAGAAAAATTCCCCCACTTGTCCGAAATGGTTTCAAGTTCGAAATGGTCCTAGATGGTTCGAAATGGCTATCCGAATTCACTCACAGATCCGTAATGGGACAGTCTGATCCGGAATCAAGCTTAACTGATCCGAAATGGATCTGTCTGATCCGAAATGCAAGTGGAACTTGTCCGAAATGCAACTGATCTGGTCCGAAATGCTGATATGTGATCCGAAATGATCCGAAATCAATGTTGTTGTGTCCGAAATCCAAATTGTTAATCCGAAATGCAAGTTAGGAGATCCGAAATGCAGCTTTATGATCCGTAATGCTTGTTACTAGTCCGAAATGACTGATTTCCTGTCCGAAATCAATCCGAAATGCAACAGAACTGGTCCGAAATGCTGGTATTTGATCCGAAATGCAAGCCTGTGAATCCGAAATGATCCGAAATGCTTGATTTTGATCCGAAATCAGCAGCAGAACTCCGAAGCAGCCTTCAAAAACGTCCAAAAATCCAATTTTTTCTGCAGAAACGATTCTGAACCAAGCCAATCGAGAGCGTAATGCTCTGATACCAATTGTAGGTCCCGTGAGCCGTATGGATCGTAACAGAATCATCGATCTAACCTAGAGTGCGGAATCCTCTAGATCAGATTTAACAGAAAAACGTGTAGAAAACCGAAATCACTTTAAACCCGATCTTTATTGATTATCTTCAAACGATTACAATCAATCAAGATCTCAATTCGTCCAAGCCTTTGTCCTTCACGAATTCTCTCCAAGAGTGATTAGAAGATTGGAAGATCAACCTAAACCCTAATGCTAAGCTTTGTTTATATAGGACAAAGCTTTGCACATGGGCTAGGTCATGGGCTAGGCCCATTTCGCCTACCATCCCCATATGTGGGTTTGGTTTGGCCCAATCACTCTTAGTTAACTATTACAAAGCTAAACCCGCTAACTGTTTATCGTTTTACTAATTACAAGATATCCAAAGCCCAAATCTAAGCTGTTGTCACAAATATGCACCAACAACAAAGAACTTTCTTCACCTCTATAAATTGAAGACCGATCATCCATTTATCTCAATCCCATCTTCCATGATTAGTTTCCTTTCTAAACTATTCCTTCCTTATTTTGTTTTAGTGAAGAAAACCCGGTTCCGGTAACCGTAACCGAAACCAAACACCATACCGACATAACTTTTCATTCACCACTATGCCTACTAAACCACTTAACTATCTCTACTAAACCACTCCAAGCTTTAACCACGAAAAACGTACCACCCGAAACCATTTCCGGTGAAGAAACACCGATTCCAACGATACTTACGTATTTTCCGACGACGTCTCTCGTAACCGAAACGTGTTTTTGACCAAGGTAACCATAAACTAAATCCTTATTTTTTATACTTTAAGGTTAATCTATAATGAAAATGGAATCTAGAAATTATTATGTAAATGTTAGTTTTCTATAAAAGATGATGAAGAAGAAGATAAACCAGTGAACTGAGTAAATAAATAAATAAATAATAAAGCTGTTTGTTCACAAGAGCTCTTGTAGCCCAGTTGGTTCAGCAGCTGGTTTACAACCCAGAGGTCTTAAGTTCGAATCCTGCTGGAGACATATATTTTTACCAGATTCTGATATAATACACCGATGCAATACCAGATTAACATCAGATTTTCTGATGAAACATCAAAATTTCTAATGAAACATCAGAATTTCGTAAAAAAACATCATAATTTCTGTTAAATGCACCAGAATTCTTATATAAAACATCAGAAATCGTAAATCAAGCATAAATAACTAAGTGGTTCACTGGTTAAGGCTCTAACTTATAACCTAGAGGTCTTGAGTTCAAATCTTGTAAGAGACATTCTTTTTATTACATTAGAATCACATTTAAACACGCCTGAATTCTTGTTAAATAAATCAGATTTCAACATATACAATAGAAAGTGGTGTAGTCTAGCTCGATAAGTCTTGGGACTTAGAAACTAGAGGTCTTGGGTTCAAACCTTGCTGGTGACATTATATTTCATTATCAGATTTTATGTTTTATGAATCATATTTTAATTAATGACATCAGATTACTTGTTTAAATAACCAGATTTTATAAGATTAATATTATTGATAAAGTGGCTCACTGGTTAAAACCTTTTCTTACAACCTTTAAGTCACAAGTTCAAATCTTACAACTAACATTGATTTTTAATTAACTTCTATTTTATTTAAACATATTAAATTACTTTACAACTAAAAATAACATTATTTTCATTAATGAATAAAATGAATACACGTACGTATTCTTTAATCTAAGCAAAACTAATTCATGATTACTTAAGACAAACTTGAGGTTTTAAACTAGACATGAATTAAACAAACAAATTATATATGTATACTTTTTATGTACGGGCACAACCTTATAAAATATATGGACACGATGTAGGTTTATATGAACACGCTTTGACAAGTTCATATATTTTTAAGACAACAATCAAGAAACAAGGTACGGATCCTTAACCCTCTCCCTTTGTTATCTGGTTCGTTTGCTATAAACCCTTATTTATAATATATGTATATATATATATATATATATCTCGAAAACTCCAACGTCTTTGAGCCTCGATACAATTGACCATCCGTTCATTTCTTACTCCGATTAAAATTATTATTCAACTTGACAACATGCGATAAGTTTATGATTATATTGTGCTCATTATCGCATGTTCTGATACTTATATATCTGTTAATGTTAGTGTTATAATTATTTCTGATTATCTAAGATCTGCTACCCTAAGTTCTCCGTCTCTTCCCGTGACGGATTTATCAGTTCACGTCGCCCCTAAGTACAAATGTGGTACATAGTGATTAGGTGGCATATGGATATATCCTAGGTATGTTTCTGGAGATGGATGTTGGGTAGGCCAACCCGCACCGTCTCATGTGACAGACTTTGTGGCTGTCACCTCTGTTTAGCTTTTGGGTACATCCGTATGATATAATTCAGTTCAGTTATATGTTATGTTTTGCTGTGTTGTGCTTCTTGTCAGTGATATCATTTCAGTCGTTTATTTGTTCGCTAATTTGAGCCTATTATTCTGTACTGGGCATTTGGCTCATTCCGTATATTTCATTTCACTACAGGTTCACAGGTTACTTTGGGCGGGGTGAAGAGTGAATAATAAACCCTATGATGCTAACCAAAGATGTTTGTCACTTTTATAAAAAAAAATATATATATATATATATATGTATTTTGGGCCTTAGGGCTATGAACCATATTTTGAAATGTAAGCCTAACTTTAATTAATGAAATTATGACTTCTGTTCTGATCCACTGTTATAGTGACACGTCAACCCATCCGGGTTGGGGTGTTACAATTAGTGAGTAAAAACTCACTGTGAACACTTGAAGGTTCACTGCTTTGCTTGAGAGTCTTGAGAGAAATGAGAGTATTGAGAGAGATTTGAGTGTGTGGAAAGGATTTAGGAGTGAAAGGAGGCTGTTATTTATAAGCTAAGATTAGGGTTCAAGCATTTATTAAAGTTGGTGGTGGTTGGCAGTTGAATTATAGTGTAGCAGAAAAGTTTAGAAGCTTCTGTAAGTTTGCGCATAACAAGTCCTGTGTGCAGGTGGTTCCATATGAAGGGCATTAGTGCACATGAAGGCTTCACCTTCGTGTGTATGTATATGTGGTTCGTGTGTGTATGACACAAAAATGGGGCGAAGGCCCACTTGGTGACACGAAGGCCACCCTTTTGTGGTTTCGTGTGGAAAGGGGGGCGACAGATGCCTTCGTGCATGTGTGGGCTTAAGCCCATGTGGCACAAAGGCCACTTTTCTCATTTTTTTTCCGTTTAAAGTATATTAAATATATAGGTGTTTAATTGAGTATAGAGCGCGTATAATATTATAATGCAAGTATATCGAGTACCGGTTGCGCACATAATTATGCATTACAAATTGTAATCATGTAATGTGTAATATGTATAAAAATATAATTTCATTACGATCAAAGCCTCAAAATACAAGATTGGGAATAAAATACGAGTGCGATACGATTACAAGTTTCCAAAAATAGGAATACGATTACACTTTCTAAATGAGGAAAGTACAAAATGCGAAGCATTAAAGAGACGTTCTCTACGTGCGTGAGTTATATGGGTGAAATGCATTTGCGTTAATCTTTGACGCACCATCTGCCACACCTATCCATATCGTGCAAAAACAAATAACTGCACAATGTAATGTGTAACCAAAAGTTATTACATACTTCGACAAACATCCGCTGAGTGTAAATTCATTACGCACATATTTACACAGTGTTAATGGAATAACTTTACTATGTAAATTGCATACACTCAAAAATTTTAATATGATACACACTTGTTAAAAACTACTATTTTTAATAAACAAGCATATGATATTAGGCATGAGAGGGGTTAGGCTTTAAGGTTCACCCCAATCAACAAATCATACTTTTTTTTTAATTATTAGTTAAATCATAACATGATTATTAAATAGTCAATTAATTAAAGCCCATTACCTACATGATACTACGTTTTTAATTAAACCACAATACAAAGGGCATTTTACTCAGTAATCCATCTAAGTTTTTTTTATTAGAGTAAACTTCTGTTTGCTTCCTGTGGTTTGGTCACTTTAACGGTTTTGCCCAAAACCTTTAAAAATAACCATTTTCCTCCTATAGTTTGCTATGGTTTTTCCATTTTGCTTTCTATAGGGAGCAAAATGAAAAAAAAACAGACAATTTGGATGGAGTTAGAGGCGGAGAGCAAAATGGAAAAACCATAGCAAACTATTGGAGGAAATGACTATTTTTAAAGGTTTGGGGCAAAGCCGTTAAAGTGATCAAACCACAGGGAGCAAAACGGAAGTTTATTTAAAAAGGAAGAAGAAGAAAGAAAGAAAATTGTATTTGATTGTTAAATCTATATCACACCTATACAAAGGGCACCCCGCATAATCTTTACAGGAATTTGCTTAGCTGGCAGGTGAGTAGGATTTCGGGGGAGCGTAATTTTAGTTAGTCTCTTTGGAAATTAAACATATTTTGTTCATCAGCTTTTAGCAACTTTTTTTTTGTGATTACGCGTGATCACAACCATACCCTACTACACTATGATGAAATCACATGCTTTTGGAGTTAAATTATTTAATTAAGCAAATTACAGAATCATAATATATAAATTAATATATGGACGTAGGTGTCCAAACACACGCTTTATAGACGGTATTATGAGCTAGTGGACAATTTCATAATTTTAAGAACTAAGAACTAATCCTTTTTGTTTTAAAGCAAAAAAAAAAAAAAAAAAAAAACCTTTGGTTTGAAAAATACAATGCCACATTAAATTTTGCAAATTAAACAGTTGTGTATGAAAAACCTTGACCATAATGGTTTTATAAATCATTGTTTTTTTTTTTTTTTCAAAACTATACAAAAGTATTAGGGGCTGTTTGTTTAGCTCTTAATAAGACTTTTAATGGTTCAGATCTCTTGCTGGTTCAACACTAAATAAATCAGACTGTTTGTTTCACGAATAGATGTCTGAATGGTTCAAACATTTGCCTCTGAATGGTTAAGCATTATACTGAGTCTGAATGGTTAACACCTCAAAACTGAATTGGTCAGACATTTGCCTTTGAACGGTTAAGCATTATACTAGCTCTTAATAGTTCAAACCTCTTACTAGTTCTACACTTAATGGTTTAGACCTCTTATTAGTTCAGTACTTAACCATTTAGAAGTTGTCAAACAGCCCCTTAGTTGGCTTGTATCTTATGAGAGTAAAATATAAATAAAGCAAAAGGGACTTAAGAGTTAGCGACTTGTTACCATATTGTCCACACACATCTTCTATATTACATTTACAATGAGCGGTAATAGTTGTCATCTGCAATTGGTGAATAGTGGCGACAGCTACTTATATTACATTTACAATGAGCGGTAATAGTTGTCATCTGCAATTGGTGAATAGTGGCGACAGCTACTTTGTTTTTTTTCCACAACTGTAATTATATTTAGTTGGCATCTGCTATTGGTGAATAGTGGCGGCAGCCACTTTGGGTTTTTTTTTTTTTATAATTGTAATTATATTATTCTTATATACAAAGAGTACTTTAAGGAGTAGTGCTAGACAGCTGTTTGACACTTCCTGTTGGTCCAACCAATTTACGATTTGTTAGGATCGGAGGCACTCATGATTGTGTTTGTTTGTATGATTGAACAATCAATGAATATGAAAACAATGTAAAGTGCAGCGGAAATGAATAACAAACTTTGTAAACACAATCATAAAGAGAAATAGATTTGATAAACACATGAATTGCATCAGTCGAAAGATTACAAAGTAAATCAAATGATTATAAACGTGCTTACAAACTAAGCTCCCCCTCAGCCTGATACTTCAGTGGTTGGTTGCACAAGATGAAAGGATTGAATTGAGGAGAAGAACTCACTCAAAACGATCAAATGTAACAGTACAGAGTACTGCTCCATTTATAGGCAAACCAAACCACTGAGGCATCTCAGCTGACGTCACCATGAAAGTGACATCTAACAACCTAACAAACTCTATCCACTGCTCTATAACTACTAACCATACAGACACTGATTACATTCTAAGCACTGATGCATAAACACTGATTCTTCATTCCACTGATGTTGAGCATCAGTGCTTTCTTCAAAGGGTGATCAGACCTTGAATGGACAGTGCTTTAACTCTTCAGTAGTGCTTGGATTCCGTCAGTAAATTGAGCTTCAGTCTTTAATCTTCATCAGTACTATGACTTAACAGTAGTTTACAAGATCGGCAGTTGTTGAGAAGGGCAGTACTTGGAGCATATCAGATGTTGGAGCCACTGTCAAGGAGAAAGTTTAGTGCAAACCGCTGCTTATGATGAATCCACTGTTGTGAACCAGTTTTGGCTTTACATCATCTGTTCCTCTGTAGGGTTCAATCCCAACAATCTCCCACTGGAACAGATGATGCCAAAACCCTTCATTATTCTGGATTTTTATTTACTCATCACAAGTTCCCTAACTTGACCTTTGAATTGTAATTCAAAGCCAATGTAACTTGTATCATCCTCATCCCTGCACAGTGTAAGCTTAAGGAGATCTTGTAAATCTTCAACTCCCAGGCCAAGTGCTATTTCCCTTGATATATGCTTCACTTCACCATTGGATCTGAGCAGAGTCAATACGTGGGTCTTTTGATCAGACATCCACTTAAGTATTTTTGAATCCAATGGGTTTCTTGGGAGAGATTTATTTGAATGATGAGTTTGGAGATTGAGGCCTGGTGATGACAACTTTGAGCAGTGTCTTGATATTTTGCTGTTTCTTGTAGTTCTGCTCTAAGTGTCTGAAGAACCATCTTCATGATATATTCTTCTCAAGCTTGTTCTTCTTTTGATAATTCTGTATCCATCTGCTTTGTTTCCTTCTTTGATGAAGGATGGCAGCAGATGGTGTTTGTGGTGGTTGATTTAGTGGGGATGGCAGTGGTTGTGGTGTGTGTTGATGTGGTATTGGTGGCAGTTTGTTTGAGTGACATATGTTGTTAATGGTGGAGGTGTAAGTGATTTTGTGAGAACAGAAGTTGTGGCTGAAGTAGTAACGGGCTTAGTTTTAGAAGCTGTGGTGGTTGATTGCCTTGTTTTTCTAACAGGACACTTCTTTAATGAAGTACCAACCTCTTCTTTTTCCTTTTTGCAGAACTAACTTTTTCTCAACCAAAGCTCTGCTCTCATCCCTTACCCTTTTAATATCAGCAGTGGTTTTGAGACCAGCTGAATTGATTTGACTTTGAACGATCCTCATTTGTGTATCTTCATCATCTGCTTGAATTTTCAGGGTTTCATCACCTCCCTTTTCCTTTTCTTTGACAGATGTTTCAGCAGAAGTTACTGAGAGATTTTCCTCAGAGTCATTTTTCTCCCCCTTTTTGGCATCATCAACTCTTTCGAAGATAGTGCAGGGGTTGAAATAAATTCCACAGCTCATCTGGAGTAGGAGCAGATAATGGAGTAGCTGTTGGAGATGGTGCAGCAGTGGATGGCACCGTTTGTGCTTTCAACAACTGTTGCAGCATGTCTTTGATTTCTGCAACAGATGTATCCAGTTTATCAATTCTAGCCGTCAATTCTTGGTACATTAAACCATCACCCAACTTAATGGGGTCATCTGATTTCCCACTAGCAGTGGTTGTAACAGTGGTTGATTGAGGAAGTGTATCCCAAAAATCATCCACTGTTGCCCCTTTGTCTTGGTACTGGGGACTTCTTTCTTCATAATGAGAAACGTTTTTTAGTGAACCAGTGAAGACTGGATACACAAGAGTTCCCAGTGAAGAAATTTCCTTCAAGGAAGTCTTATTGATGAAACTACTGTCCAAGTGCAAACCAGTGGGTTCAGCACTTGTAGTAGCTGCTTCACTTGAACTACTACCAAGAGTTACTTGTAACTCAAGGGGTGTAACCTCCTCAGTTGTTGCTGGGATAGCAGAGGTATAAGCATCAGACTCAGTCACTTGTTGGAGTATACTCTCAGTGATAAGTGGTTGAGAGGAACTGATTTATGTCTGAGTTATATCCAAAGCATGCAACAAGGTCATTATTGATGGTGGTATTTGTGAAGTGATGATGGGAGTTGAAAGTGAATTTGCCCCGGGCAGTGGGCTGTGGATGATGGAATCAAGTGATTCCAGAGCATCATAATTTGATGTCCCTGTTCTTACAACCTGTTCTTTTTTAGAAGAAGCAGGAGGAGTTTGAGGCATGGGTTGAGACCTTTCTACCATCTGCTGTGAGGAAGTAGCAGCAATGGTTTCTAGTGACTTTTGTGTTGTCACTGGCAGTTGCTCTGGGATCTCATCTTCCAGAGTTGCCTTTATTGCAGGTTTGGGGGGCTTTTGAATTTTCTTTTGTTTTGGTCTTTTGGTGGATTTAGGTGTGGGTTTCACAGCAGTTGTGTTACTGCTGTGATCACCTTGAGCAGTGGGCTCAGCAGCAGATAACTGAGGAGCAGTGGTAGCTGCTAAAATCTGCTCAGGTGCCTCTGCTTTTGTTTTGGAAATTTTTGATAGCCTTGTAGATGTTTTCAGGTGTAAGGCCATTTATTTGAAAAAGTGATGATGGCATCTGATGCACACAACTGTTGAATAACATCTGTCCACGTGTAACCTCTGTTGTAAATCAGTGTTTTGCAAAAAACAAAGGATACACTTTGGCAGTGGATAGATTTTACTATTTAACAGAGTTTTAATGCCATCAGTGCTTTGAACAGACTTTGAGGATTTATTGAAAAATTCAATTTTAAACTATTTTTAAGGTTATTTTTGATTTTTCTAAAAACATTTTTATGCTATTTACACATGGAACACAAGAAAGCTTGCTTTAATCCATGTTTTGCACTCCAATCATAGGGATCAAGTTTTTAACAGTAGATGAATCCAATTTTTAAGTTTGTACATCTACCACCTGATCTTTAGGATGGACATGTTAAAGATGAAATCAAACCTTTTTATAGCAATCCCTCACAAAGTGATGTATGATAATGAATGATGGTAAATTAATGATATATTGAACTTTTTGATGATATATTTCAGCTACTTGACTGCCCTGCATAAAAACAATCTTTTGAGCAACTATACCAAAATTCAATAACATATTTTGAAGTTACAAACAGTTGGACTTTTCAGCAACAGCAGCAGCATCATAATATTCTTCAATCTGTGGTTGGAAATATCTGCTGCATGTGCACAGTCAATAGCACCTTGTTGTTTGTACTTGTTTTGAGTTTGATAAAACTTGTCAATCATGCTCCTAGCATATGCAATGTTCTTTGAGGACCCACTTTTCGCCAAATAGATTCTCATCCTTTGGCTGTGGCACAAGGTTTTCAAACTTGTTGTCACTGATCTGCTGAAGCTCCTCTTAAATGACAGCTACCCAACTTTCTGTCTTTCAGTGCTATAAGGCACATGACTTGTTGATGGAATGGTAGAAAGTCAAGAAGAAGACAAAGGTTTTGGGATAAACTTTTTATAAGAATCCCTTCCAATTGATGTTGTCAAGTGTATGGTAAAATGGATGTGATTAAAAAGGATTGAGGTTTAAAAGGTAAGGCTGCAGATGTGAGTCATCTGAGCTAACAACTGTTGGTGACTTTAATGATCCAACAACTGTTTGAAGGTGAAAGTGGAGGAATAAAAGGAATTGGTGATAACCAGTGTTGATTTTTATCCACTGTTAGTAGATTTTTATCAACAGTGGTTGTGGACTTGGAAATAGAGGTGAAGGGCTACTTTGATCAAGCAATTGTTGAGGTAGCAGTCAAGTGATTTCTATCCATTTTTGATGGACTTCTATCAGCAACTGCTGGTGGATCAGTGGGTGAGCTTTACCAGCTGTTTTGTACATCTGCTGCTCAGATGAAGGAAATGATTTTGTCCTGTGATAACACAGTATCATGTCCAACATCTTTTGATGGTGATAATGAGATATCTGCAAAGTAACATCCTTGACAAAACATATTTTAGATGCATATTATCAAGATTAACACATTAGCAGATTTTTACAGGGATTTGTATTCAAGGTTTTATTACTTGTCTATTTCCTGTTTTAAATATTTATAACTTTTGACAGTAGTTGAGTATCCCAGATGATGGTGACCTTTTCACTTTGACTACCCATTTTGTTTTCTAATCCTTAGAGTAAAACATGAATAATCAAGAATTTTAAGGTCTGTTAGCAATCAATCTTTGATCTGTGATAAAACAAACTTGAGTTTGACATGACCTTGACACATGTATCATTTCCTTTTGAGCTATTTTCCAGGATAGTATCATCACAAAATAAGAGAAATACATCCTGACAGGAGATGAAACTTTTACTAAAAAAACAAGTAGAAGTTCAAAATATATCTTTCTCATAAAAAATGGAGAATAATATATCCTGTTTTATTGAGGAAAACCTTTTAAAAAAAATTAAAGGTTATTCTGAAAATGACATAAAAAAGGATCTGGTACATTTTTTAATAAAGCTCATAGTCATATCATTCTCAAGTCTTATGAAAATGGTCAATGATTTGAACAACCACTGTTTGAGACCATTTCTTTGTCAATTGATTGCTAAAATGAGGAGATATGTACACATAAGTTTTGAAAGTACTGTTACAGACTTTGTTACCATGTGATGACACTGAAAAATTTTGTCTAGTCCTCTTTGTAAGTTTAATCACTGGTGATACTTTTGTTACCTGAATTTCCCTGAATCAATGAATGCACATAGTTGCTTGATGACCATTATTCACCCAATTTTGGACTCTTAAGTGTTTTATGTTTATACTCTTTTCTTTTGATTTCAAAAGTTTTGAGATAAACACACTTTTGTTTTTGTAATTTTTCTTCTTTCCCTTTTTACCCTTTCCATAGAAAAGTATTGAAACTTTTACTGGAAGGTTTTCAAGGAAAAAAAAATATTCAATCCAAAATCATTTTCAGCAATGTTTTGAGAGATTTGGTCATTTTCGCACATGCTTATGCCAAATTTCACATTACTCATGATCTGGATATTTTGACTGCTGATTTTCTTAATGTATTCTTAACACAATTGATTTTGGTCCTTTTAGAGGACACTCAACCTGTTTTTCAATACATAAGATTCAAATCACTAAAGTTTTGATTTCCCTCTTTTTATGTTAACAAGGACACTAGTGCTTTTATCCGCACATAGGCTTTTGCCAACCATGAGGTGAACACCTTAGCTGCAGTTATGATGAAAACAACAGAAACTTCATAATAACATTTGAAATCAATTTTGTAAAGAGAATAATCACACCAAAGTCACCAGACAAGTTTCCAGATCTGAAACTATTGGTGATTTATGCATGACATCACTTGTTATGTGAATTTTGTGTGTCTTATGACATCTTGGTTGTTTTACAGAGTTTTTGAATAAACAACTTTGAACGTTATTACTCGTTACTCTGTTTTTTAACAAAAACGACCAACCTTAGTATCAATGAAATTTGAGCTGAACTGTTATGTCAAATTGATTGTTAGATCGAATTTGACTGTCCAAGCTCTGATACCAATTGTTAGGATCGGAGGCACACATGATTGTGTTTGTTTGTATGATTGAACAATCAATGAATATGAAAACAATGTAAAGTGCAGCGGAAATGAATAACAAACTTTGTAAACACAATCATAAAGAGAAATGGATTTGATAAACACATGAATTGCATCAGTCGAAAGATTACAAAGTAAATCAAATGATTACAAACGTGCTTACAAACTAAGCTCCCCCTCAGCCTGATACTTCAGTGGTTGGTTGCACAAGATGAAAGGATTGAATTGAGGAGAAGAACTCACTCAAAACGATCAAATGTAACAGTACAGAGTACTGCTCCATTTATAGGCAAACCAAACCACTGAGGCATCTCAGCTGGCGTCACCATGAAAGTGACATCTAACAACCTAACAAACTCTATCCACTGCTCTATAACTACTGACCATACAGACACTGATTACATTCTAAGCACTGATGTATAAACACTGATTCTTCATTCCACTGATGTAGTCAACCACTGATGTTGAGCATCAGTGCTTTCTTCAAAGGGTGATCAGACCTTGAATGGACAGTGCTTTAACTCTTCAGCAGTGCTTGGATTCCGTCAGTAGATTGAGCTTCAGTCTTTAATCTTCATCAGTACTTTGACTTAATAGTAGTTTACAAGATCGGCAGTTGTTGAGAAGGGCAGTACTTGGAGCATATCAGATGTTGGAGCCATTGTCAAGGAGAAAGTTTAGTGCAAACCTCTGCTTATGATGAATCCACTGTTGTGAACCAGTTTTGGCTTTACATCATCTGTTCCTCTGTAGGGTTCAATCCCAACACGATTTTGTTCCCGGTTTAAAATTACGCTTTTATCCTTAGTTCAAAATTACGTTTTTGCCTCCCGTTTAAAATAAAATTATGCCTGTACCCCAGCTTAAAATTACGATTTTCCATCGGTTCAAATTACGATTTTTTCTCGAGTTAATAATTACAATTTTGCCTGCAGATCAAAATTACGTTTTGCCTTCAGTTCAAAATAAAATTATACTTTTACCCCTGCTAGAAATTACGATTTTGCCCTCAGTTCAAAAATATGATTTTGCCTCCGTTTAAAAAATTCTGATTTCGCCCTCAATTCAAAATTACGTTTTTACCCCCAGTTCAAAATAAAATTATGCTTTTACTCCCAACTCAAAATTATGATTTTGCCTTCACTTCAAAATTTTGAATTTGCCTGCAATTCAAAATAAAATTAATGGTTTGCCCAGCCAAAAATTATGATTTTGGCCTTAGTTCAAATTCCAAGTTGTTGGCTGGAACTCCCCCATTTATCCGGGTATTTTACGATTTTACCCCAACTTCAACATAACGAATTTTCCCCTGTGCAAAATTACGATTATGCCCCTTGTTCAAATTTACAGTATTGCCATCACTTTAACTTTTGACAAATTACGATTTTACCCTAGTTAAAAAATACAATTTTGCCCTCAGTTCAAAATTACAGTATTGCCATCGTTTTAGTTTTTAGCTAAACTATAGAAGTATTTTCTTTTAAGTGGTTGACTCGATTTATTTATTTATTTATTTATTTTTTTTTTGTGGCAAGGAGCTGCCTAACACTCGTTCATTTCCTAAAAAAATTACAGTTTTTCCCCGAGTTAAAAATTACGGCCTTGCCATCATTTTAGCTTTTTTATTCTAGCAAAACTATTGTAGTGTTTTTTAATTGGTTGAGAATTACTTGACCTATCGCCCGGCAACACGAGCGGGGATCAACTAGTTCTTTATAATCTTAAAGATGAAAGTCAGGTAGGATTTCCCACCTACCCCCACAATTCTTGATCATTTGCATTTTTTTCCCTCAACTTTGAGAATTTGTATTTCTTTTATCTTTTTACTATTACTAAATTTTTATACTCCTCAACTTTAAAACATTGCAATTTAAGCCCTAAATTGCTATTCCATTTACAAGTTTTATGAGAACTTTTAAAATTTTCGTTTTTATCTCCTTCACTATTACTCCATTTTACGTATTTGCCTCTTCTTTCCTTTACTTACAAGAAAAAAAATATTTTTTTACATGCGTATTTTTATGTATATGTCGTTAGAAACTCAAGTTGGTATACATTTTGAAGTAAACTTTTGTTGGAAAATTTATTTTGTGCGTTTACCCCTTTCGTTCCTTTACTTAAAATAAAAACTACGGTTTACATGCGTATTTTTATTTATGTGTCGGTAAAAATTCGAGTTGGTATACGTTTCAAAGTAAACTTTTTTAGAAACAAGTCAGACAAAATATAATACATATTCGTGCTTATGTTTTATACGGTTCCCGTTGTTCTACGTTTTGCCGTAAATTTAGCTCCGAATAAAGTGGGGTCAAATATAATAAATATTCATTCAATAGTATAAATTAGAGTTACTCTACGTTCAACCACGATGCAACGTGCTATTAGTAAAATTTCAATCCTTGATGTGACTATGTCTTTTGATTACACATGTCAGTTTTCCCTTAATACGTGTTTTATGAGTTTATGTACGTTTCCTATGTATAAGTTGAGTCACATATCGATACGTTATGATTGTACAGTAAAAAATTGATTGCTTTAGGTAATTTAGATCTAATCGCAATGCTATTGAATTAAATTGGATACATCAAAACATGTGCTTTCATATGGTTAACGCATCATATAACGTTTGTACTAATCCATTCAATGTTTAAAATGTACTCACGCCGCAACGCGCATGGGTCTAATTACTAGTAACATCTTAAAGGAGAAAGTCGGTAGCTTGCAACCGACCAACATCTCCATTTGAGCTTCTTGAATCAAAGGGACTGGAGGGGTAAAACTGGAAAAGCCAGCCATTCTTGACTTTTATCAGCTTGCCCCATTTTTTTCAAACATAAATAACCTTTTTATACAAGTAGTTTGCTTTAGGGGTGTTCATCGAATCGAATATCGAATTTTCGAATTATTCGAATCGAATTGTTCGAATAATTTTTATTTTTCCTTGAATTCGTATTCGATTAAATCCTACCGAATTCGATTCGAATTCGTATTCGAATAAAAAAACCCAATTCGTATTCGATTCGTATTCGATTAAAAATTCGAATTCGAATCGAATTCGAATAAATTTGATTTAATTCAGATTCCTTTAAAAACATGTAAAAAACTTTCATAATGAAACATAAATTTTAAAGCAGCCATAAAGCACGATATCACATTAAAAAGTTCCAAATAAAGTACCACAAGTCTAAAATTCAAAACGAGAAGTCGGAAATAACCACTCCACATTACAAGTTAATATTTTTACGCAAAAAAATCTATTGGTAGATTTGTTACTTAGGTTTTAGTTATGCCATGTAGTGGGTTTGGTAATGGGTAATTTTAATACTTGGAAAAAATTTGAAAATAATTTATAGTATAGCCTAATCAAAGTTATATATATAAATAATAAATAAAAATGTATAATTTTTATTCAAATTTCGAATCGAATCGAATTTGAAATTATAAATTCGTATTCGATTCGTATTCGATTTACTTAACTCGAATTGAATCGAATTTGAATTCGAATACTTATAATCGAAACGAATTCTTGATAATCGAATCGAATTTAAACGAATTTCGAATTTTTCGAATTCGAAACGAATTCTGCACACCCCTAGTTTGCTTTTTACCTTTTTATACAAGTAGTTTGCTTTTTACCCTCTAACTTTGTGGTAGTGTCTTTTATACCCCCAACTTTGTCATTCCTTTTTACCCCCAACTTTGTCAAATACCCCCTCTTATACCTTAAGTTTAGGAAATGTAATTTTTAACCATGTAACTTTTTATAAACTTTGTAAAATGTCACTTTCACCTCTTGAGAGTTTTTAACTTGACGGTATAAATTTAAGTTAGTCGGGTCGCATATAATACGTTATTTGTACGATATAAATTTGATTTGCGTTATGTTTTGATCCAATCGCAATGCAGCTATATGTTACATTGAGTTCAACCGGATACGTCGAAACATGTGTTTTCATAAGGTTAGTGCAAATAACGCTTGCACTAATCTTTTCGACATTTAGAATGTAATTACTAGTTGAGAGTGAAACTAGAAAGCGATAGAGAATAATTCATTACAAGTAGTGTTCTATAAGTATCACCTTAACTTTTTTTAAATTATAATATTCAAAAACATGATAAAAGCCTTTCATAAGAAAATTAATTTTTTTAATTATAACATTTTAAAAAATGATCAAACCACGCTGTTCATATGAAAAATCTAAAATCTAAATTGGGAATGTTTGGTTCGGCCAAATCTAAAAATAGAACTCACGGTCCCAAATAGAACTCACCTTAAAAAGCCTTCTTGGGATAACTGGGAAAATGTTTGATGTTGTAGGAATTTTGTAATGTGGTCCCTTGGTTGTTTTGTTTTCTTCCGGTAGTTGTTTCTCAGTTACTTGCTGGCTCTTCATATATATATATATATGGGACCGCTAGAATGAGAACCACCTCCAGTTGTAAGAACCGCGAGAACCACTTTCTGGCCATTAGATCAAGATGATATATGGATGAGATTAAAACTATTTAAAAATAATATTAAGTATTTTTTGTCTTATTATGTCTTTAATATTTTAATTCAAAAGGGTATTTAAGTAAAATTACTTTTTTTTGTCTTTTTATATATATTATATTTAATTGCCTTTTGATCTATTCATTTATTACTTTTTATTAAAAAACAAAATTTTTTATTAAACAATATTTTTTAAAATCAGATTTTTTATGATAATTTTTTTTAAGATTTTCAAAATAGATGGATGAGATTTAAACATTTTTAAGAGCCGTTCTTTACGAGCGTTTTTTACGGAACGTTTTACGATTTTTACAGATTTTTACGTTTAACGTTTTACGTTTTTACGCACGGCTTTTTCGCGCCTCGTTTTTTGACGCGCCTTTTTTACGTAAACGTTATTTACGTTTTACGCGCCGTTTTTTCAACGCGCCTTTCTTACGTTAACGTTATTTACGTTTCACGCTTCGTTTTTTCAACGCGCCATTTTTTACGTTAAGGTTATTTACGATTTACGCGCCGGTTTTTTACGTTTTACGCGCCGGTTTTTTACGTTAACGTTTTTTTTTACGTTTTTACGATTTACGCGCTGGTTTTTTACGTTTTCCGCCCCGGTTTTTTACGTTAACGTTTTTTTTACGTTTTACGCGCCGGTTTTTTACGTTAACGTTTTTTTACGTTTTACGCGCCGGTTTTTTACGTTTTACGTAAAACTCTTTACGTTTTACTTAAAAAAATTTACGTTTTACGTTTTACCTAAAACTTTTTACGCTTTACAAAAAAACTTTTTACGTTTTACGTTAAAAAGTTTACGGTTTAACAATTTTTTTTTACAAAAACTTTTTTACGCAACACGAACGCACCCAGAAAGCGCAAACTCGGTAGGTGTCTCAGATAAATTGTTATCGTCATCGACTAGGGGAAAAAATATAAAAAGCCAACCACATCAAAACAAAGCGTATCTCGAAAAAAACGAAGTTTTGGCTCAGATTTTCCGAACATCAGAGGCTGCAAAGTGGGGTTGCGGGTTCAAAAACCTACCCTCCACCATATCCTTGCCGCGCCATCGTCCGTTTTTTTTTTTTTGCATCATCATCGCCGATTCAAAAAGCCACCAGATTCAACCGGTTTAAACATTCAAAAGGAACATGAACATCATTCAAACCCAGAAGGAACATGAACATCATTCATACCCAGATTCAACAGAATCAAAAAGGTCCCAAAAACAGAACATCATTCAAACCCAGATTCAATATGAACATCATTCAAACCCAGATTCAACATGAACATTATTCAAAAACAGAATATCATTCAAACCCAGATTCAACAGGATCAAAAGAGGTCCCAATAACATCATTCAAACCCAGATTCAACATGAACAACATTCAAACCCAGATTCAACATAATCAAACCCAGAAAGTCAAAAATCACTGCTCGAATCTGCAAAAAATCACTGTTCGAAACATTCAAAACCATTCAAAAAGTTCACAGATTATAACATTCAAACAATCAAAAAATCACCAGCAAAAAAACGTTAATAAAGCATACCAAAATATCTAACCAAACACCACCACCGTCGCCGTGAAAACCCCACCACTGCCACCACCGTCTCCGACAGTCCTCACCACCACCACCGTCTCCGTTCCCATTAAAACCCACCACCACCGTCTCCGTTCCCATCAAAACCCTACCGTACACCACTGCCGCCACACCCGTTCAGATCTGAGCAAACCCCCCTAAATTTTGACGGTGAAACGATGAGAGAGAGGTATTCCATCAAAGGTTTAGCACCGGCGAAACACCGGCGAATAACTTCATCTTTGTGATGATTGCGGCGGCGGAGGGGTAGCTGTGGGGTGGCGGCGACGGCGGAGAGGAAGGTTTTTCTTTTGATTTGCAGGGGGGTGGGGATTGTGATGATTGAAGGAGAACGAGGGATGAAGGAGAACCGGAGGGGATGAAGGAGAACAGGGATGAAAGTATGTTGAGGAGAGAGAAGATTGACATTTATAAATGAGAAGAGAGAAACTGATATTTTATAAATGAGGAGAGAGGGTGACATTTGGAGTAAATGACCATAATACCCTTTGAGTTGTAATATTCTGATTGGTTGAGAGTGGTTCTCGCGGTTATTACAACTGGAGGTGGTTCTTATTGTAGCGGCTCCCTATATATATATATATATATATATATATATATATATATATATAGGGTAAGGTTAATGCGAGAACCACCTTTTATTGCAAGAACCAATGTGAACACAACCTAAAATAGCTAAAAAACATAAAAAAACCTAACCCCACCCCCCTCAAAAAAAAAAAAAAAAAAAAAACCTAAACCCCCCACCCCTCAAAAAATACCTAACCCCCCCCCCCCCCCCAAGCTAAAATATTAAAAACTAAACCTCCAAAAAACCTAAAAAAACTAAAAAAATAAAAAAAACACAATTTTTTTTTAATATTTTTTATAAAAAAATCGCTACTTTTAGTAGCCAAATTTTTTTTATTTGGCTACTAAAAGTAGCGATTTTTTTATAAAAAATATTAATTTTTTTTTTTTGTGTTTTTTAGCTATTTTTGGTTGTGTTCACATTGGTTCTCGCGGTTCTCGCAATAAAGGGTGGTTTCTAACGGATTCTTCTCCTATATATATATATAAAGTGGTTTCGCTGTTCAAAAAAAATGACTAAATATATGCATAAATTAATGTTTTTTTCAATTAAAACGAAATTAATAAAAATCATTAATTGTTTCACTAAAGGATACGGGTTAACAATATGACATGCAACTCACGGACCCAGAAATTATATTATGGGGGTGCGAATGACAGGTTCAACTAAATTTCAAAGGGTACGATGGAGATTTTAACCAATAAAATACACTAATATTTTTAAAGGGGGCACCCAACCACCCACTTAATTCATAACTTGGGTACTCCCCTGAAGTTATGTTGTCATGCCCATATTTTAGGAGACGCGTAACTTCACATACATTTAAAATTATGTATATTTTAGATTGCGTATTAGAATCAAATACAAAGGCTCCTTAAAATAAGAAGTGAACAAAGGCTCCTAAAAAAACCCACTACACAAAAAAAACCTAAACACCCACCACCACCACCACCAAAAAACCTAAACCCCCACCCCCATCACCCACCAAAAAAATATATATATTTTTTTTGCCGGGGGAGGGGGGGGGGGGGGATTTTTTTTTTTTTTTTTTTAGGTTTTTGGTGGTAGGGTGGTGGTCGTTGTTTAGGTTTTGGGTGATGGTGTAGTGGGTTTAGGTTTTAGGTTATTGAACACTTGTCACTCTATAAAGTCTTCTTGCATTTCTTACAATTAGAAGCATTTATATAATAAGTTAACACATAAAATCAAACAAGATAAAACAAAAGGCTCATGTGAGTTGTGACTTGTTACCATACTTCTCACACACATTGAGAATGGAACAAGAAGGCAAGAGAGAATTCATCTACGTGGAATGTAATATTTTTTTATTTGTTTTTTTAATGATAACATCAAGATAAGTAATGACACAAAAAAGGCTTGTGAATAAGAATATAAAACATTATAAATTTATAACTTTATTATTAATCGGATGAATTAGTAGAATTTGAAATTGAATACAAACATAATACTACCATTTGATTTATAAGTTGATGGAAAAGATATTGGGAGACAACTTGAAGTTAGTTCTCTTTAGTTTTGACACTTTGCCAAATTATTTTGAATATTGTCAACTCGTTCTCTTACTTTTTGTTTTCTTGTCTTTTTTTGGTACCCTTTTGTCAACAATGCATACCCCACTTGTTTTCTCCATTACACACTTTATAAAACTCTTTTACTTTAGGTATAAAAAAAAAAGGGTTTATTTTGGATTAAAGATTTAAAGGAGCGTTTCCTTCTTTTTTTTTTCTCCAAACTTTTTAATACTTCTTTCTAGATTTGTATCTTATTAGTTTTAAAATATACAAGTATATTACTTTCATATACGGTTATCCCACGAGCCTTCAGATTTTTTAAAATATTCTAGAAATCATGTGGATCAAAAACAGGCTCCTATTATAAACCAGACATTTTAGGCCCAACCCAATACTTATGGGTTTTAGGGTTTACACTTGTGTTTATCTATATATTGTAATGTTGGATAGAATGAATATGAGAATTCAGTTTCTCTCTATTTTCCTTTGGTTTTTATCACGTTATAGCACGACAATGCTTTCTCCAAAACCCTAATTTCTTGTGCCATTCATCAAATATCGTTTCCATTGCCGTTGTATTATGAACGGAGAAACAAGAGCAAAAGTGTTTTAGGGTGTCTGCCATCAGTTTATGAAAGACCCCACCGTCTTGTTGTGCTCCACCTCGTTCCTCAAATGTTGGCCAAATGATTCCTTTTATCTCGTAAGTTTTTTTTATATACATATGCAAAGCTTTTTAATTCATATTTACCTGCAAAAGCTTTTAAGTTCTGCTTGTTACATTTAAAACCAAATAAGGTAATTCTTACATGTGTACATTGCAACCCCTCTAATTTAGTTTGATTATAAATCGTGGTTAAAACTCATAGAGCATATATAGGAGAAACAACTACACCATGATATCCATTTAATTACTTTGTTAACCCACACGGCTTAACTGTATATGATGGGTTGCATTAGCATTTAACCATATTTATTATTTTTCATTATAATATATATATTATATCCAAAATATATGTCGTTTGTTGGATTTTTGAGTTCTTGTGTACCGTATTTGTTTTCATATTCTCTTTTGACTTTAGATGTAGAAGTTATTAAAGGTCACGTTTTCTTAACTATGAGTAAAAAAAAAAAAGGGCATGTATTTAAGAAAGTTGGTGGTTCTAATTGAAATTCAAGAGTAAAAACATATCCGTTTGATTATATTCATGAGACTGAAATTTATTGGATAATTTTATGAGATATTTTATGTTAATTAGTTAACTGGTATATTTAAATTTTATATTTGTTGTTTTATTTAGAATTTATAAATCATGGTCCATAATTACAAATAAATTCTCGATGTGAATATATAGAGAATGTTGATAATAAACCTACAAAAGAACCATTTGACTATTTTGATATAATTAACTCTTTTAATCCCTTTCTAAATTATTTTTAGATATATTTAATGCAAAGGTTATGCATCACTATATATGAATATTTTGATTTCCTTAACTGCAAAGTTGCGCATCCCGTGTCATTCAATTTTAGTTATTGTTATTAAAATTTTCAACAAGTTAAATAGATTAGATTAACTAGTTATCGAATGAAGATTAATTGGTTCTAAGATGTCATTTTTTGAAAAAAAATCGACTACTACATGAGAAGATGGTTTTTATATATCTATTATATTTGTACGTCAATAAATGACATATGTTTTAAGTCCATACGAGATTCATTAAGGCGCATTATTTATTCATGAACCCAGCACTTATCGTGTAATATGTGTTTACTAAATTACAAAATATATGTTATATGAACTATCTAGATATTAATAATTGTGCATGATATCATCCTATTTTTTTGCTTTTAGTAATAGGTATTAATTTCATACCTGATATGTTTTATGTATGTTTGTATTCTTTTTATGTTTCAAGATAGAGTGACAAATATTTTTATGTAAAATATAAATGTGACTGGTTATATCATGATAGATTAAAGCATAAATTAATGTGTTTATTTATAAGTGATGAAAAAAATCTTATTTCATAGAGTCTTAATATAACTTGTTTTATGCGGTGACGTCTTATAATGTCATGTATTATTTTATTTTATTTATGTACACCATTTATTCAATCTGTTATGTTTATTATAAAGATGGTATTTAATAGAACGGTTAAATCAAAGTTGTGGTTTACTATCAATCTCATGAAAGAGTATAGATACGCTTAGACATGACACCATGTCATACTCTCCAAATCTCATTATCAAGCTATAAAAGATCGTAAGATGTTAGACCGATAAATGTTATTAGATTCAGACATTTATTTACTTCTCTGTTGGTGTATTGTAAAGAGAAAGATTATTTAAGAGGAAATGTTGATAAAAAAAATTATCATTTGTCACATTGTGATATGCTCCTGAAATAGCAGTATCATTAGAGAGTACATGAAAATATTAAAATGATTTTACATTTGTGTAACCAATGAATAAAAGCCATAAAGCCTGTTTCGGCTCAACTACATTCCCTGAAGTGAATGTAATTTTATATTGAATGGTGTAAAGGTAACGATCATGGAGAGAATATTATGACGATCGACCATGGGAATTGTAATGATGTAAATAATGAGACTGACCGCTAGAAGTGGTAAATTAAGGGAGTGGTTATATGAGAACAAAATATGAAAGAAGAAGTAGAATTGGATTCAGAAAATTGCCGTTCTTCAAATCCGGAAATATGTATGCTAGCTCCAGTAGAGCTATTATTGCTGATGAATGTCTGGTAGATAGCGGTAGTACTAACACTACTCTCAAAGATATGAGATTTTTCTCTGAGTTGTCTCTGGCAGAGACACCGATTGGTACTATATCTGGTGTCAGTAACCTTATTGAAGGCTCCGGCAGAGCACACATAACATTATCTTCGGGTACCCATTTAAGTATTGATAATGCATTATATTCTAGTAAATCCAGAAGAAATTTACTCAGCTTTAAAGATATTCGAAAAAACGTTACCACCTAAAAAACAATATCTGAAAATAAAATTGAATATCTTCAAATTACTTCAAACAAAAATGGTCAAGAAACCATTGTTGAACAATTAGAAGCATTATCCTCTGGATTATATTGTACTAATATCAATCCTATCGAATCATACATGGTGAGTAACCAAAAGTTGTTAGATAAAAACACATTCAATATATGGCATGACTGTTTAGGTCACCTTGGTAGCATAATGATGAGACGAATAATCAAAAGTGCAACCGGGCACCCTCTTAAAAAACTTAAAAGTTTTGCTACCACAAGACTTATCATGTACAGAATGCTCTCTGGGAAAATTTATTGCTCGGCCCTCACAAACTAAATTGATACATGAAACCCCATCACTTTTAGAAAGAAGCCAAGGGGATATTTGTGGGCCTATTCACCCTCCATGTGGATCATTCCACTATTTCTTGGTCTTAATTGACGCATCCTCAAGGTGGTCACATGTAAGTCTTTTAGCTACTCGAAATGTAGCATTTGCCCGACTTCTAGCTCAAATCATACAACTGAGGGCTAATTTACCGGACAATCAAATTAGAAACATCCGGATGGATAATGTGGGAGAGTTCACATATCAAGCTTTTAATGACTATTGTATGTCAATCGGGATCAATGTTGAACTTTCAGTACCTCATGTTCACACACAAAACGGTTTAGCTGAATCTCTAATCAAACGATTACAAATAATCGCTAGACCACTCTTAATGAGATGTAAACTGCCATCTTCTGCATGGGGTCATGCTATTTTGCATGCCGCTGCACTGATTAGACCAACTGCTGATCACGAATACTCCCCATTGCAACTGGTCTCCGGACGAGAACCAAGTTTGTCCCACCTTAGAATCTTTGGTTGTGTGGTATATGTACCAATACCGCCACCACAACGTACTACAATGGAACCCCAAAGAAGACTGGGTATCTATATTGGTTTTAACTCCCCGTCCATAATAAAATATTTAGAACCAATGACGGGAGACATGTTTACAGCACGCTATGCTGACTGCCATTTTGATGAAACAATGTTCTCAGTCTTAGGGGGAGATAAGGACAAAGAAAGAATGGTAACACAAGAAATAACGTGGAATGCATCATCGCTATCAAATCTCTACCCCCGAAGTGGTCAATGTGAATATGAAGTCCAAAATATCATACATTTGCAAAGAATAGCGAATGAATTACCAGATGCATCCACAGACACGAATAGAGTGACAAAGTCACATGTACCAGCATCAAATGCACCTGCTCGAATTGAAGTAATCCCAGAAGCGATTACTATATAACGAAAGTGTGGGAGACCAATCGGTTCCAAAGACAAAAACCCACGGAAACGAAAAGAGCAAAGTAATGCAGTTGGTGAAATATTGTATCGGACTACAATTTGAGTATCTGTGCAATGACACATTTGTCCATTAATCAAACTACATCCAGAAGATGTTAGTACGTTTCAATATGGACAAAGCACATCCGTTTAGTGTACCTATGGTTGTCCGACCGCTAGATCCACAAAAGGATCCTTATCTCCCTCAAGAAGAAGGCGAAGAAGTACTTGGTCCAGAAGTACCGTACTTAAGCGTGATCGGTGCCCTTATGTATCTCGCAAATAACACAAGGCCTGACATTGCATTTGCAGTTCATGTACTAGCGAGATACAGTTCGAACCCTACATGTAGACACTGGAATGGTGTGAAACATATATTCCGATATATTTGCGGGACACAAGACTTAGGTCTTTTCTATCAAAAGGATCAAAAGTCCCAACTTGTTGGGTATGCTGATGTCTGATATCTATCAGATCCTCACAAAGCAAAATCTCAGACAGGTTATGTATTCACATATGGTGGCACAACAATTTCTTGGAAGTCAACTAAGCAAACACTTACAGCAACATCATCAAATCATGCCGAATTAATAGAACTATATGATGCTGGTCGAGAATGTGTGTGGTTGAGATCAATGATTAATCACATACAAGAAGCATGCGGATTAGAACAGATCAAGAAGGAGCCGACAATTATTTATGAAGACAACGCTGCTTGCATAGCTCAGATCAGAGAAGGTTACATAAAGGGTGATCGAACAAAGCACATCTCACCAAAGTTCTTCTCAACATATGACTTGCAGAAAGAAGGGGAAATCGATGTTCGTCAGATCAAGTCAAGTGAAAATCTAGCAGACCTGTTCACAAAATCTTTACCTAGAAGCAGTTTCGAGCAGTTATCACACAAGATCGGTCTTCGTAGATTGAAAGATGTTTGTTGAATTCAGGGGGAGAATTATACATGTTGTACTCTTTTTCCCTTAACTAAGTTTTTTCCCACTGGGTTTTCTTAGTAAGGTTTTTAATGAGGCAGCATAGCTGATCCAGTAGTATCAGTTTATTTATTCAGGTCCTGAAGTACCTATTTAACATCATCCTGAAGTAGGGATGAGATTTTTTACCGAAATACTGGTACCGTACCGGTACCATACCGGTACCTTACCGAATAATTATAAACGGTACCGGTATCGGTATTAGAATTTTCAAAATTCGGTATCGGTAAATAACGGTATCGGTACCGGTACCGGTAATTTTTCGGTAAAAAGCGGTATTAATACCGAATTTTACTAAGGTATTTTTTGACAAATATAATTAATTTATCATAATATTGTACTAATAATAAACATAGCCTAAACCTAAAATATCTTATTTTCCATTCCAAAGTAATCTACGTCTTGTGATTAATTAAAGATCCAAAGCCATCTTCTTCAAAGTATTCAAACTTCAAAGAACTACTACAATACTATTAATTATCATTGTTCTCCTTTATATTTTCTATTAATTATCATTGTTGTCCTTTATATTTTCATGACTTTGAACTCATATGAGCAAGTATATTCGTTAATCAACAGAAGGGGTCAATATATTGCTTACGTGGCATAGGAATTCGTCATATACTCTTTGTAAAATCATAGTTTTTGTTAAGAAAAACATGATTAAAAGCTCTTTGCTGTAGTAAATTGAAACTAGAAAAGAGGACTTTATGAATACAGTATAATAAGTTACAGTTTTGCCACCAATAAATTAAAGTTATATTTTATTCTAAACTTATCTTTAAAATTCGAACCCATGTATGTTTTCCTTTTGATTTTTTAGTTTTTACTACATACGCTTGTCTAGTTTTTCCACTATATATTACGCAAATTCAGTTAATAATGGATGGATGGATTTACATGATATTTTTTAAGGTAACCAATGGAAAACACAAAAGCGGTACCATTGCGGTAAAATACCGAAATACCGGTACCGATACCGGTACCGTACCGTTACCGATACCGGTACCGGTACCGTACCGTTACCGAACTGAGAAATTCGGTACGGTATTCGGTATCCACTTTTCCTCAATTTCGGTAACGGTATTTACGGTATCGGTACGGTACCGGTATGATACCGATCTCATCCCTATCCTGAAGTATGTTGTTAAACTGTGTATAATTCTAAATGTCTGAGGGAGAGTGTTATAAACCAGACATTTTAGGCCCAACCCAATACTTATGGGTTTTAGGGTTTACACTTGTGTTTATCTATATATTGTAATGTTGAATAGAATGAATATGAGAATTCAGTTTCTCTCTATTTTCCTTTGGCTTTTATCAGCTACATCTTTTTTTTTTTTTTTTGGTCTCATCGTTTTCCTTAACAAAATAAAAACAACTTATTTCATGTTTGGGTGATTGATTTTTATCTTTATTTGTATTTAGGTTGATTACCATTTCAACTTTGAACTTGTTTATATTAATTGTGTAACTAATGTTTGAAGTTTTTCTAATATTTTAGATTGTTATAATGGTTTTTATTTTCAAGAATTTTAGATTAATCAGACATTTTCCAATCTTTAGTAACGTTCAGACCCGTCTTACTTTCTAAAGATCACTAAACACAATCGTATCCTTTCTGCCATTTTTTATGTAAGTCATTTGGTATAATATTAGTCCAGAATGTTCATAGAATTCATGCATGGAGGTAATAACCTCATTATTGTCCACCAAAGCACAAATCAGCTAACTTAGTTAACTAACCAGTTAGTTACGAATACATAAATGAAATAACAGAAAGTAAATTAATAGCCAAACAACCGAACAATGACAACCTAGGTGTGCCAACATGACATAGAAAGAATGAACTAAGTATCGGAGGCTGGACCTAGGTCTAGGAGATTGTTTGGGTGTTCGTCTTACGAATTAAAGTGAGGTAGTGGAACTAGGTTGGAAGCTAAGGCTTCCACAGATCACACACTGATACTCCAGAGTTGTCTGTATTGAAAATAGGGACCTGGATAATCATTCAACACTTAGAAACGTCGGAATGTAGTGAAACAGTCCCATTCGGATGACAGGAATTCCCTCTCGCGCGAGAGGGTTATCCTCTCGGGCGAGTGGGCCATCATTTCGGACGACTGGTACTATTTCAAGGTGAAATCAGCTCGACTTCGTTGAACTATTCACCTTCTCGGCTGGAATTGACTCTAACATGAATCCACAGCTATGAACTTAGCTTGTGAGCTTAGAGAGTCTCTGATTCGGCCAAGTTTAAAGTCAGAAAGTTTGCTTAAAAGAGTTTGAAGGTTATCTTCACTTTTCAGCTTGGTCCTCAACGAGTTGAGAGTTAATATCAGTTTGCCATTGCAAATCTGAGAAACCAAGTGAAAGATCGTGAAGAATCTTGTAAAAATGTAGAAAAATGGAAGAAAGTAGAAGAAATGAGAGTGTTAGTGAGTATCAAACTCACTTTGGAAGCTGCTGGAACAAGCTCAAAAGAATGCTCAAAGTCAGATTTTTGAGAGAGAATTTCGGAGTGTGAAGGTTTGAAATGAAGAAAGTGGGTTGGTATTTATAGACTGAGGGTGAGTTTTGGGACGAGTTTTTCTGGGACGAGTGGGGAATTTGGGATGAGAGGATCTTCTCATGCGAGAGGGACCAGTCCCTTTTGTTCGAAATTCAAGTTTGCACATTTTGTCAATTTTAAGTGTTTTAAACGTGTAAGTGAAATGTATAAGTGTAATGCATAAATAAATGAATGTATAAATGAATTTTGTATGTATAAACAAGTATGAATTTGCGTATAAATTGTATCAAGAAGAACAAAAAGTAAAGGTATTGAAAATCGATTCGAAGCTTTAAAGAAGTAGCAGAAGTGGTAAAAAGACACTTACCATTTACAACACAAAGATGATCGGCCAACAGCTGATCATATGAAGTCTGCATTTCTTTCTGCTCTGACTTGTTTCTTTCCTTAACCTCCAACAACTTCTTCTCCATCTCCTCCAACTTCAACTTCAATGCCCCTAAATCATGAACAAATTTGTCTCGAGCCTCAAAGGCGGCCGCAGCCGAAGCCTGGGATGCTTTGTTTATCTCCTTCGTCTCCGAAACCTGTTCCTTCAAACGATCTACTTGGGAACGAAGCGAAGCAATCTCCTGTTTGTCCTTCGACTGAATATTTTCCTCATTCTTCAAAGAAGCGACTTTACACTCATACATGCGACAATTCGACTCGGCCTCAACCCACCGTTTGTACGTCTTTACTACCATGGAGTTAGATTGGGCTTGATTCAGCATCAGAGCATTCCCAAGCTCCAGCCCACTCATCATTCGGTTATAGAAGTGCTCAGCTGGCGTACCAATGTGAAATAAGGATATCTTTGCAGATAAGGCATCAATTATCCTACCCTTATTCACCAAAGACCAATCCAGCACATCCTTTTCCAGCGCCTCAGCTGAGTCCACATCCATCGCATCACCAGACCCTAGCTCCCGACAAACAAAGACAGCCTCAGTCTCGTACCATAGAGGAGATGAAGAGGCACTGTCCCCACCATCAAATTGTTGCGTGTGAATGCAGGATTGTCTATCGCCTCCGTCAATCCAGTTTGTAGCAGAAATCAGAAGAAAACAAACTTTTATATTGTAAAATATAGAAGAAAAAGCATTTTAGTAGCAAGGTGGCATTATGGTAATCAATGAGAAATCTCATTAAGTGTCTTGCCTATAAATAGGCTTGTTGTAGGACCGGGTTTGGGGACCGAAACCGTGATTCTTGTGATTATGTTCAAAGACGGAAGAGATTAGCAATGATAAACAAACAACTTTGTATTAATCCGGTAGTAAAACGTTACAAATCGGCCCGATTACATGATAACCGAACTAATACCAAAGGAGTATACATTCCGGGAGAGATCAAGTGGTGATCTCTCCCCGGGTGAGGTCTCAAACCTCCTCTCACTCTCTTGGTCTTGCAAATGACAAAGTGTTGGTATTTATACCCAACACAGGTTGTATGGTCGAAGGATCCAACTGATTGATCGATAGATCATCTGTCGATCATCCAGCTATCGAAAGATACACATATGCCTCGAAGGATGACATATCCTTCGAGGTCCATCTTCATCTATCGATGGATATCTTTCGAGCTCATCGAAGGATATACACAATCCTTCGATGCCTTATCCTTCGACACCAAACATTATACAACCATAATCTAACAGTTTGTCTAGCAAAACCCACACGGTCAATCGAATAACCCTCTCGTTTGACCACTTCAAACGAGCGGGTCTATACACGTTCGATAGACCGTTTCACTAACTATTACAAATTCAGCGTAAAATAAAACTAATCCTATTCGACAAGCATCGGACACAAATCTGCATCAACAAATTCCCCCTTGTCCGTTGCTGTCGAATGCTGAAAATGCAACTGCAATCGATCTTCAGTCAAGTATTCATCTTCTCTGTGTTAACAAATTCCCCCTTGACCGATGATCCAGGTAAGTAGTATCTTGACGCTCCTTGTAAAATATTTCCCCCTTAAAGTACGCGTATCCGTGTTGGGTGTTGTGCAATTTCCTCAATTGACCGATCTTCCGCTGATCTTCCAATACTCCAACCGGCATTTGATAAGGGTTCCAATCTTTAAGAACTGCATCAAGTCTTGATCTGTCATAAGAACTTCATTTCATTCAAGCATACTACATTGATAGAGATTTCTGGTGAACTGTCTTCTGTAAACCGTCTTTGTGGAATCGACCAAGTAATGCACTTTAATCTTCAGCATCAACACTCAGGAAAGTCAGCTAGACCAAGTGTATCCCTTGCAAGCTCAACCAGCATGCTTAGTTGAACTACATCCAGATCTCATTGTCTCGCCTTTGTGAAGTTGACCACGTAATGCACTACGGATCTTCAGCATCAGTACTCAGGAAGTCAGCTTGACCAAGTACATCGTTTGCAAACTCAACGAATTGAGTTACCCCCAGATCCCTGTAAAATCCCAAAGAAACATCAAACCCAAAACCGAATCCTGCAGGTCTTCAGTCTTGAACTATCAGCTTTCAGAAAGATTCCCCAGGTCTTCAGTGAACAGCGCTTTTGTAACTACTGTAGACTTTAGAAACCTGTATTTTTCCGTGCAAAACCCTTCACGCTGGCTGGAGAATTAATTAAAATCCTCAAATATGTGTATGTGCAAAACATTCCACGCCGAACCGTTGGTATCACCAGAAAATCACAAACTCTACCACCTGTGATTGCGTTTAGAAATTTACCGAAGAAATTCAACATATGAAATTTTTATTCCCCCTATTTCTTTGGTAAGATTTCTAAACCTTAACAGATTCTCTCCACTTCAAAGAAACTGTCGTCAAATGTTCACCAGTTCCCTCCACTAAGCGGAACTGTCATCAATCTCCGTTGAATGTTCTTGGTTTTTCGAAAAATCACGAAAACGAATTTCTTCTTTGCATAAGCTAGTTGAATAAGAACGTCCCCTAGTACCCCGTAGGATCCGACTTGTATCCCTCCAAAGACTTTGTGAACTCGTTAGGACCGGTGTTGACATTCTAGGTTCATTCATTCGTTACCAAATGCGAGAATATGACAATAAACAAAAAGGATTTCTTCGTTGCATATTCTAGTTGATAAAGCAATATCGCCTAGTACCCCATCGGATCCGACTTGTATCCCTCCAAAGACTTTGTGAACTCGTTAGGACCGGTGTTGGCGTTCAAGGTTCATACGTTCGTCTTCAAATGCGAGAATATGACAAATAACAAAATGCTTTCGAACATTTTCGAATAACCGATAACAATCATAAACAATCGACGTGCGGAAGTGAACATACCGTTCTCGTTTTTGGCCCATAATAGTCGCGTCACCATTTTTGACATTTGCATCGGTAACCGTGACTACCCCACATTTTTCAAAAAATAATCAAGTTCTCATCATCCTTTTTTTTTTTTTTTTTTTTTTTTTTTTTTTTTTTTTTATAACGTACTGCATCATCCCGCACGCGCTCCCGAACCCGTACTAATTTGACGTTGACATTTAGAAGCGCGGTTCAAATCCACTTCGCGAAAACCCGACCCCCACTTTGTAACTCACTTGAAATCCTTGCCCCAAAGTGAAATTAGTGCAAATAATTAATCCATCACTCCATCAGCCACTAGCCCACATTGAGTGTATAAGAAAAATTCTACACTTTGAGTTTGGCCCAAAGATTTTTCTTGAAATGAACTTTAATTACTTGGCCCAAATTTTCAAACACCCTCCACATATAACTAAAACAAGGAGCCAAGAAGTCAACATCCCTAAAATTTTATCAGCCGACATCTACCTTTCAACTTTCCCAAACCTTTTCTTTCCCTCTTTCTGCGATGAAGCTGCTGAACCCCCCCAAAAAAAAATAACAGCCGTCTCCTTCTTCTTGTTCAAACGAACAATCCAGCAACAATCAACATTCATCAGCAGCAGCAACATAATCCTCGAAGATTCAAACAACATCAAGTTCAAACAGCCGACATCATTCATCGATACACAGCTCCATGTTCTTCGAAGGATCGAAGGATCATCTTTCGAAGTTGTTCTGGAACTGATGAGAACTGATCTTTCGAACTGATCAGCTTTCGAATCTGATCATCTTTCGAAGTAAAGCATCTTTCGGATTCAAGCATCTTTCGGATTCAAGCATCTTTCGGATTCAAGCATCTTTCGGATTCAAGCATCTTTCGGATTCAAGAATCTTTCGAATCTGATCATCTTTCGAAGTGATATATGCTGGTTGTTTGAAAATGATCATCTTTCGAAATATGAAGATCTTTCGAAATATGAATGCTGCCAAGAACATCAAGAACACAACCACTGTTCAATTTCGCAGATTTGACGAAAACACTTTGTATACGATTTTTGATGATGATAACTTGTTTATTTAGGTGAAAAACATAAAACCCAACACTCGCTTCAGCACAGATCTGAATATTCGGGTCCAGATCTGAGTTTTTCTTGATTTTCACCATTTTTACATCTTGAACAAAAAGCACAAAAATCACAGATCTAGAGCACATGTGACTTAGTAAACGGTTAGATTTACTAAATCGGGCACCATGGCTCTGATACCAATTGTAGGACCGGGTTTGGGGACCGAAACCGTGATTCTTGTGATTATGTTCAAAGACGGAAGAGATTAGCAATGATAAACAAACAACTTTGTATTAATCCGGTAGTAAAACGTTACAAATCGGCCCGATTACATGATAACCGAACTAATACCAAAGGAGTATACATTCCGGGAGAGATCAAGTGGTGATCTCTCCCCGGGTGAGGTCTCAAACCTCCTCTCACTCTCTTGGTCTTGCAAATGACAAAGTGTTGGTATTTATACCCAACACAGGTTGTATGGTCGAAGGATCCAACTGATTGATCGATAGATCATCTGTCGATCATCCAGCTATCGAAAGATACACATATGCCTCGAAGGATGACATATCCTTCGAGGTCCATCTTCATCTATCGATGGATATCTTTCGAGCTCATCGAAGGATATACACAATCCTTCGATGCCTTATCCTTCGACACCAAACATTATACAACCATAATCTAACAGTTTGTCTAGCAAAACCCACACGGTCAATCGAATAACCCTCTCGTTTGACCACTTCAAACGAGCGGGTCTATACACGTTCGATAGACCGTTTCACTAACTATTACAAATTCAGCGTAAAATAAAACTAATCCTATTCGACAAGCATCGGACACAAATCTGCATCAACACTTGTTAGTGTTTCATTTTAGAACTTTTTCCATTTCTACCATTACATGAGCATGGAGCCTAGAGAGAGAAAGTAGAGAGAGAAAGTGCAAAAGGTGATTCGAGGTGCTTGTATTGTGTTACATATTCTATAGAATCAGATTATATATGTTCTTGTGTTCGGTCCACGCACGTGTACGGATTCCGCACGTCACACGTGTCGTTACGCAATCGTTTCAGAGTCGATTACGGTCCTACAACGCGCTCACAAGTGGTATCAGAGCAGGAGCTCGATTGCACAGATCAAACACGCAAGATTTCATGAGATTTCATCAGATTCAGATTGAAATTCACATCAGATCTGTGATAAACGAAGTGCAAATTGAAAGTACGATACGTGAAGAAGAAAACCAAGGAATCAAGCGTCATGGCTGAAGAGTTTTACAATACATTTTACAAGGCATTCACTTCAGAATCTTCTGAAACATGGACTGTTACACCGAAAAGCTTATCGAAAGCAATGACTGAAAACATTAATCATGATAATTTTTACGGAACCAATCCGAAACCACCAAAACTTGACAGTATTGAAGATTATACGTGGTGGAAAGAACGATTCATTAACTGGGTTTAAACTTATGCGCACGAAAGCTGGTTTGGTATGGAATTTGGTTACAGCAGGCCAGTCGATGATAAAAATGAAGAAATTCCACTTAAAAGCTTATCCGTTGACGATAAAAGGAATTTCTCATATGAACAACGAATGATTGCTTTAATCCAACAATCGATTAGAGATGACATATTCGCACTGCTTAATCATGATGGATCATCTAAATCAGTGTGGGAAGCATTATGGGTTAAAGCTGAGGGTGGGAAACAAATCAAAAAGAACAAAATAGCTTTACTTAAAAAAGAATTTGATTTGTTTGACAGTATAAAAGGTGAATCTGTAAGACAAATGATTGAAAGATTCTGTCACCTTAAAATTGAACGCGATAGGTTTGGAATAACAAAAACCCGTGAAGAAATCATTGATAAAATCATTGAAGCGTTACCATGAGCTGATCAGTGGCAAACGTTCGTGTTTATTTTGAAAAATGATGTGTTGTATGATACGATTACTCTTGATGTTTTGATAAAAAAAGACAGTGAGTCACGAGCTTGAATTGCAGAAACAAAGCAAGATGAGCAATTCTTCGCATCAACAGAATGTCGGTCTTTACTACAAGGGCTGTGTACCTTCGGTGACAGTCAGTGAATCGCCAAAGACTGCATTCAGTGTTGAAAAGTCAAAAGACTCACAGACAAGCTCATCAAGCTATAATCTAGGGTATCATTCATCTTCCACAACTTCAAACTTTGAAGAATCTGAAGAAATTCTCTGTAACATCGCATTAAAGCTGAAAAATTCTCCAGCAATGAGCATCAATGTTGCTAAACAACAAATGAGTATTCTGGCATCAATTCTGGAATCATATGAAAGTCTGGTAGCGGGGAAAATTGGAAATTCTGAACTAACAAAGGAAGACTGCGACAGATAGATCTAGAAGAGATGGAACTCATCGATCTTAGATGGTGCCTGGCTAGCTGCATTCGAAGAGCCCAACGGTTCATGGAAATTACTGGCAGACAATCAATCGGAGGACCATCAACAAAGCTAGGCTTTGACAAATCAAAAGTGACCTGCTTCAAATGCAAGCAAAAAGCTCATTTTAAAAGAGAATGCAGAAAATCTGCTGTTGATGGAACCGCTAATCCATTTCAAGAAGATTACTATCGTAAAGCGATCTATCACAAAAGCAGAGAGGAGCCACCAAACCTGAAACAAATTGAAAACAACTCTGAAAAGGAGAAGTCAAGAGCATGTGTAGTGATCCAAGATGATGAAAGGTTTGACTGGAGTAAATATCTTCCAGAAGAGGATGATGTCGGTTACACGTTCACAGCACATGGCAAACTCGAATCAACGAATAAACACAATGCATTTGTTGCTGTTGTGAAAGAGAAAACAAAAGAAGAGATTCTGAAAGAGAAGACATACAGAGAGAGATGTATTGTTGGGTATCGAATTGAAGAGATGGAGAAAGAATATGAAGAAGTGAAGAATTATGGAAGATATGATAAGAAACGAGAATGTTGTGTCAACAGCAAAGGTGAACCAGTTGTCCACCGAAAGGAAGTGGTGCTTGACGACGTTCTTGCAGTAATCCCTCTATCCGGCGAGTACTATTCAAATGTTGCAAAAGATAAAGATTATGATCATCAGAGATGTCATGACAGCGAGTCTAAAACAAAGAGATGAAGAGAGGATGAAGAAGAATGTTGAAAGTTTGGTGGATGCACTGAAGAAGGTTGCTGATGGAAAGAAAGTTGAAGGTAAAAAGGAAGAAAGAGCAGTTGGTGAAGAAGCTGTTACTAAAGAACAGCAGAATGAAGATGATCTGAAGAAGGAAGGAGAAGATGATGTGAAGGTTGAAAGTTCGGTTGAAGTGGATGATGCTGATGCAGTTGGTAAGGAACAACAAAAGAGTGAAGCTGATCAGACACAGACAGCAGAGAAAGACAAAGTGCCAATCACTGAGGTAAATACTTCAACTGATTCAGAAGTCTTAAAAAAAATGTTGAACAGTGCAAGAAATGCATGGAAACGTGCAGTGCTTGTACTGAAAAAGATGAAAAATTCAGAACAAGAGATCTAGAATTCACTAAAATCGAAAAAGTTTTCAAAGAAAAATGCAAGGAAATGTTAGAAAACGAAAGAGTTTTGAAAGATAATGATGAAAATCTAACACAAAAATGCAAGAGTTTAGAAAAAGAAAATGAGATTTTGAAAGAAAAGGTTTCAAAAATGACTGAAGAATGTTTACAAAAAGAAAATGCTTTTCAAGAAATGAAAAAAGAGTATGATTCAATAAAACTTGCATACCATATTACAAAAGAGTCATATGAAGACGTGAAGAGTCACATGAAACTTGTTCAATCGAGATTGAAACATTGTTCTGAAACATCTGATACGCTTAAGCGACAGATGTTGCTAAGCTAAAGCGTAAAATAGCTGATTTAGAACAAGATAACAACAAGTTATATAGTTATCACGCTTCATCATATGTTCTTGAACGCATTTTCAATCTAAAACCGGATGGTAAAGATTATGAGAAAAACAAGAAAGGAATTGGCTCAGAATATCATCAGTTCCACTACCGTTTGAGGAAAAATTCACATTCTGTGATGACGAGGAGGTGGAAAAAGCTTTCAACATGGTTGATCAATTGCCAGATAACATTGACGTAACCTATTCCAAATCTGATGATTCAAGTGATTCAGAAGTGGTAGGTAAGGTCGTTGAAAGTGTTTTGAAAGAAGAGTCCGTTGAAACAGGTAAATCTGAATCACAGGATGAAAATGAAGGTAGTTTTCATGAAGGTTATCTGAAAAACTCAAAATCTGAGAAAAATGCGAATGATGATTCAAAAGGATTGGTTTATACCATGATTGGATCGGACAAATTATTCTCAGATCTTGAAGTCCCGATTTAGAATGTGATTTCAGAAAAGATTGACAAAGTTTTCATGATGGTTCAAATTGAAAAATCTGAGATTTCAAAGTTTGTTGGAAAGAGTCACAAAACTTTTTATAACAAACCTGGTTACAAAAAGAAAAACATGAAGGCTGTGTTGGGTTATAAAAGGAAACATAATTGGAAAAGAAATGAAACGTCAAATTATCAGAAAAAGATGAATTTTGTTCACGGAACAAGTTTCGAAGAAGAGAAAGAACTCCAATTTAGGCGTCAGTCTAATGAAGAGTTCTATGCTCAAAAGAAAAAGCAACAACAATAGGTTAAGGATGTCTCAAAGAGAACATGCTTTAAATGTGATCAAACTAGACATCTTGCACGCAAGTGTCCAAATCCAAAACCTGTTGATGTTGAGAAGAAAAAGAAGTCTGATGTTGTGAATCAGAAATCAACCAAGTTTGAAACTAAACGAACTTGGAAGCCGAAAATGTCTAAAGCTGAATCACACCAATCTTGGAAACCGGTGACACCTAGATTTAGAACAACACAAAGTTGGAATACAACAGTTGATGCAACAAAACCAAACCAGTTTTGGAAACCAAAAGTTGTTGTTCAAAATCAAAACACTCAGAATGAATCTCATTTTTACAAAAGAAGTGCTTCAAAAGGACAAAGTTGGGTGGTTAAGACACAACCTAGTACTGAACAGAAAACTGATTCAATTAAAAAGTGTGAAGTAAAAGATGAAAAGCTGTTTGTACCTAACGGTGAAAATTTTCCAAGATTGAATGAATCTTATTGTGTCGAAATGCCTAAGGTTAAACAGGCCTGGCCTGAATTGTTCAAGTAATTGAGTTATGTAAATGTGTAGGTGCTCCCGAAGAAAATTGAATGTAAACTAAAGAAATATCGGAGCAGCCTGGCATGAGAGGAGGAGGCCGCTGATCCCTGCAACTGAAACAGGGAGTTTGTTCATTTTTGTACATAAATAAACCATATCTCAAAAACCCTAAAAAACTAAAAAATTTGAAAACCAAAAATATGTTTGTTTTTAAATTTTGTCAAAAATCAAAAATTTCAAAAAATATGTTGAGTGAATTTGCAGAAACCCTCACGGCTGAACAAACATGATTAATTTCACAAGATTGAAAAACGGTTTTCAAACTGTAAAATATCAATGTGTTGTAAATCATGGGGGTAGATTTTCTGCAAAACAGAGCATGTAAAGCAGAAAATGGATGGCGAGACAAAGCTATCAGTATCAGGTTGTCAAATTTTCTTTAAATGTTTTGAATTTTAGGGGGAGTAAGCGTTGTCAGAAAATCCAAAAACATTAGAAAAATTGAAAAAGCCAAAAACATGATAAAATTCAAAATGAGTTTTGTGTAAAAAGAGGAAATGATAGTACATCAGTTAGATAATCACAGTACGCTAAAGATATGGAAAGTCAAATGTAATAAGCGGTCTCACTGATGATATGCCAGTAGGTTTTTACATGCTTAGTAAATTGACTTTGAGATATAAACCTAAATATCAAATACTTACTTATCTCATGGGGAACATCTCTCAGATATATGGGTAACCCCCGAAATCTTGTTTGAGAGATTGCCTGATTCTGAGATACTAGGTCTTTATACTGTTTGATATCTGGGGTATTATACCTGGTCTTCTGATATTGCGGACGCAATGGCCTAGACCTCGTATAATACTTTACGCGCTTTTAAAGCTTACCATCTGCATAAAAATTGAAAAACATCGAAAGATATGAATCAATTGCAGTTGAAGAAAAGATTCTCTAAAGGGAACACACCTAAAGTCGAGCCTTCATCTCTTTGACTGAACAGAAGTTCATACCTGAGCTCTCAAGGTCTCGCACAAACCCAAAATACAGATATCAAATTGGTATACTCACCTGTAAGACTGAATCTAGGGAATTTTGATACGGGAGTATATTCTGAGGTAGGACACGCGGATAAGTTTAGTAATTAAAACACTAATCTCGTATCTCGAATCAGTTGAACTTTGTGTGAAAATTTAAGTGGATCAGTATACTGCCAATCTAAGTGAATCGTTTAGAACTTAAAGTGTTTAAAAGCTCAACGGTGCTAGTGATTTGTCATAAACTGATATAATCCTCTTACACGAACTCAAACAAAAATATTGTCTGTAAATATGTTTGTAAATATTTGTTTACTGCTTTATGTTTCAGAAAAATACAAAAAGATTTTGATTCCACTTTATTTTCGATAACCGGTTTCCGAAAGCTCAGTTTCAAAATCTAAGTATGTTGAACGCGTTTCTAAAAATAAGCAAGTTCATTAATTTGAAACTTGTAGTTTTAAAATCAAAAATCAAAATAGTTTGTGATATCTCCAAGGTCAATAATTTGGACTTGGATGATAAATCGTGAAGGATTTGGATGTTTAAATTGTGAAAATCTGTTGTAAAGAGCCAGATTACGGTCTTGGTTGCTTTAACTGCCAAATCTATAAAGTCTTTTGATAGGGGGAGTGAAGTCAAGTAATCCTAGAAATATTCATATTTTTATATTTGTACAGTATAGCCAGGTTCTTGATTCAAAAAGTTTTTAAGAGGCAGGTCATCATTCCTGGACAACCGAAAACGTTTTCACTGTTTCATATTTGAAATGTTTCAGCTTATGCTGAGAAGCAGGTTTTCAATCCTGGATGTTCAAAATGTTTTTACTTATAAATGTTTGAGAAATTGCAGATGTTGTACCAGATTACGATCCTGATAGCAGAGTCTAAGGGGGAGTCTGAAGACGAGCTCGATGCAAGGGGGAGCTTGTACCCGGAAAACCAGGTGTCGATCCCAAAAGCACGGAAGCTTAACGAAAGGGGGAGCCTGAAGAAAGAGTCTAACGAAAGAGGGAGAAACAGAAGCTGAAGACAGATCCACGGGGAGTCTGTTCGAGGAAGAGGGAGTCCGTGGTTGCTGAAAATGTTGAACCTTAAAGAAGACTCAGAGAGAGAGAGAGAGAGAGAGAGAGAAAAGAAAAGACGCTACGAGATTGACTGCGACAATATCCAAGGGGGAGTCTGTGAATGCAGGAATGTCTATCGTCTCCGCCAATCCAGTTTGTAGCAGAAATCAGAAGAAAACAAAGTTTTATATTGTAAAATATAGAAGAAAAAGCATTTTAGTAGCAAGGTGGCATTATGGTAATTAATGAGAAATCTCATTAAGTGCCTTGCCTATAAATAGGCTTGTTAGTGTTTCATTTTAGAACTTTTGCCATTTCTACCATTAGAGGAGCTTGGAGCCTAGAGAGAGAAAGTAGAGAGAGAAAGTGCAAAAGGTGATTCGAGGTGCTTGTATTGTGTTACATATTCTATAGAATCAGATTATATACGTTCTTGTGTTCGATACACGCACGTGTACGGATTCCGCACGTCACACGTGTCATTACGCAATCCTTTCGGAGTCGATTACGGTCTACAACGCGCTCACACTACGGACTAGGCCTGGGGATATTAGAGTCAACTCCGGTGGGAGGCTTACCCGATGGAGACGGTTCAGTCTTCTTGATGAATGGAGGATCAGGCATATCGGTATCAGCAACCAATCGAGTAGTCGGACCGCCTAATGATAATGGACTCGTAGGAAGAGTGAACGGGCGGTCCCTTGGGGTCTTACCACCATGAAGATGAGCAGATAAGTTCTCCAATAAACAACCAGCCGCAGAGAACTCTGTAACATGATCCGTCTCATCCTCCAACACAATAACCTTGCCAGCTGGTTTGGCTTTCTTTAACCCTTTCAGATCCAGATCAGACTTCGACGAAGGATTCCGACGTCGCTTCAAATTTACCTGCGCTTGTACGCCAGCAACACTGCCCTCACCAACCGGGACTTCGTCCTCTACAGACAAGTGCTCCAAACCATAAAGAATAACCTTAGAACCGTCCGCATGAGAGCCCTTGGCACCACTTGAACCAGCCGCTTTCCCCTTATCACTAGCTGCCACCGAAACGGTACGGATCGGAGAAACGTTGATTGCCTGTTCCGGAGGAACCGATCCTGAACTACCCTGATCACCCGCAGCAACAGGATCCCTAATTTTGTACAAGTTTTCACTAACTATAGTCAGGTACGGCGGATCCTCCTTCGGATTCTGCGTTGCTCGGATATCCAACTCACTGGAGTCGAAAGACTTCAATCGCAAAGCATCCTTCAAACCCATAACTGCACGAACGAACAAATTGTTATATACTTATATAAAAAAATGGCAGAAAGGATATGAAGCACGAGAAAAAAGAAAAGCAACATCCTAATAAAGAATGCAACTAACCCTCTCCGCCCCAACAAAGTGTTGGGTAATACTCAGGTTCGGACCAGATAGTGGTTATCCTCCCCATGACAAGGATGTGTTCCGGAAACTTCTGGATACGACCAGCTTCCTTTATCAATAAAGCATATAAAATTTTATTAAATTGAAAGTTTTGAGGAAGAGGTCCGGGCAGGCTCGATCTCCTCGACCTCCAAGCCATCTCGGCCGGAACACAACGGTCATCCACCAGAAATAAGCGATCTTTCCTGTCCCTCAAACTTGACATAATCCATGAAAAGCAAGTGGCATTTTTATTCCGGGCCCCGAATGTACACCAATCTCCGGTTCGGTTTAATCTGTAAAAAGCCCGAAACACATCCAAATTCGGGTCCGACCCCAAGCCGCGGCAGGAAAGCTCAAATTGGCACACTTTGGCCAAACCAAAAGGGTTCATTTGGGAAAGATGAACCTCGTGAAACATCAGAACGTCGATCAAGAATTTGGTCAAAGGAATCCGATAGTTGCAGTAATCGAACATCCTGGTATAAACCCCTATCTTCCCCGGAACGAAGGGGTAGATAGCCTTATCCTTTTCCAGAAGAATCGGATTAAGGGAGGATGGGATCGAATACTGATCGGCATACCATTCCAAACCAGATCGATTCAAAACATTCAAGCACCCTGACATATTGCTTTTATTTGCCATACTCAAGAACTAGACAAACCTGTTTAAGAACGACGATTCAGAGAAGCTAAGAAAAAGTGAAAGTGGAAGACAGAACCAGGGAAGAAGAAAGAGTAAAAGTAAAATGAAAAAATTACTATTCTCTCTCTATTTATAAGAGAGCTAACCGCCTTAAAGTCAACCAATGAAGAGCCGACACGTCACCACAGTGACACACGCCAAACGTCACATCAAGAGAGTAAAATTAAAATGACTGACGGTTACTCAGCAAAATGACTACCCAAAAAAGGAATTCAAAAATTAAAAAGATCGCCCAAATAAAAACCGAACTACGCCTGGAGACTAGTTCGTAACTTTATTAAATAAATGCCACGAACTAGGGGGACTTGATGAGGATACGTGCTAGACCGAACCGAACACCGTCTATCACCGGACCGATCATCCCCCGTTAGAAGTCGAACGATAGTCACCAAAGGTAAGACGCCATTGGACCGAGTCGGACAACCTAAACAGGTACGATCGACCTAAATGATCTTCCCTAACTAACTCGAGGCCCACAACTCTAACTACCTGACAGTGACTGGTTCGGCTATAACTACCCCGCCACGTCAGCATACCCAAAAGGTATAAATACCCCACTAAGACCTTCCAAAAGGGGTAATCACTACTTTCTCTCTCTAATTTCTCTCTCTCTCTCCCTGACTTACTCCATTTTCTCCCATACTTATTCTCACGCCCGAGCTTGGTCACAGAGAGGCCTCCCTCCCTATGATGTAACACCCCCAAAATAAAGATTTATATATAGATATTAAAATGTCGGTAATATTCAAGATAAAATAACTAGGATTAAATAACCTAGTTAGTTATAAGTCTTGAAATAATAAGAAAAACATGGTTAAAACACCCTTTACATAAACTTGTGTGAAGTAGAGGGACTAAAGTTGATAAATTGGAAACTAGTTTTTATTTAATAAAATGTCAACACCAAAACACACACTCTAAGTGTGTGTTCTGGTCGATACAATCGCAGGAGCCAAGGGGCTCTCCTACTCAAACCCTAACAAGCACAAAATCAACGAATTGGAAGGGCAAATCGAGCCCAAATCGAAATCCAATCATAGATTAATGATCACCGCAGTAAAGGGATTATAAGGTATGTAAAATTTCATTGTTTAATTACATCTCAAATTCTTGATGATTTGTGAAATCAAAAATCGAAGCTTGATTATGTGATGTTTAGATGAATCTTGTAATGAAAACATGTCTAGGAGTGAATCCTAGTTGATAACTTGCTGAAATTATGTTCAAGCTATGAAATTCATGATAATCCATTTATAGGTTAAATGGGTTTTGTAGAAATAGGATGAACACAAGAATTATGACTATCAAAAGTGGTGTTACTTGATTTCTACAAGATGATTCTGATAATAATATGCATGCATGACATAATGGAATTAAAATGTATGATTGAATTTGGCAAAAATAACAAGTTATGAACTTGATTATAAATGTGTAAAATTATGCCCTTAAGGTGTTTGTTAAAACGCTTAAGAGAAAGCTAACATAAGGAAAATTGGGATAAAAACGCATGCTTGAGCTATACGGAAAATTATGCGTGATATGTTGTGAAAGGAGTTCTAAACAATGTTTGGTTGAACTCTATAGGCAAGGATTCCGGATCGTCGAGTGGACAAGCCGGTGGAGACACGTGTTTGAAAGGAGCGCTTTAAAGGTACGTAACTTTCGGTTTCGTTACAATATGCATAAACAATAGTCTTAGAAATGTTGATGAGATTGTAGTGTCAAATGTGAGTTTGGTATGTCATAGAAGTGACGAAGTTCACTCGACAAACCAAACGGGTCAAATAATGGTCAAAGTGATAATGCTCGAAGTGACTTAAACGTCACTCATTAAATTTGAATTATAAAAGCGTAAATCATGGAATGGATGTGATACACTAAGGTTGACAAGCCCGGGAATGGGTAATTATGGTTAGAAACCAATGTTGATAAATTATGCAAGTATGTAACTTGTAATGTTACAACATGTAAATCAGATATGTTAATTGTTCATAATAGTGTTTTGGTATAAAGGTTAATATTAGTCGAAGTGATATTGTTCACTATTTGATTTAATAGGTCAAGATTCGACTAAGAAACGTTTGGTAGTAGTTATAATGGAGGATTCCATAAATGAGCCAAACGGGTCGAATAATTGTGTAGTAAGTAGTGTTAATGTTGAAAGTTAGCTTTTTGGCATTAACAAATCACAAGAGCATGAAGCCATAGGATTGGTAATGAAATGCCGGCGATATTAAGCCACGGATGTTGGGTAAAAACGCCGTAAGGTTACTATTGTAATGGTAGAAAAATTTGTGTAAATATAGCGGGTCTAATATTTAAATAGAGATTTTAGTGATTCAGCCCGTAAACCAGATTTTCGGTATAATAATTGTGGTAGGCACGTCGGTAATTTAATTACGGACGTGTAGGAAAAAGAATCACTAAAAACGGACTTACGGATCATAAGTTATGGCAATTTTAAGTTGGGACTTGATAAAAGATTGAGCTGGGTATGTGCAGCAACAGTTTAAGCAACTTGCTGTAAAAAAAAGGGGCTAGGTGTAGCATCTAGCCCCCCCCCCCCAATTCCGAAAATTGTTTAATTTTTGTTGTTTTGACCCATGGGATTTGTTTATACCCATTCTAACATTATCAAAACTAACATTTGATGTGGTTTTGACCTTAGGTGATGTTGGTCATGCTCCGGATGACGATCAAGCAACAATTCAAGAACCGAACACTATATTTTGAAGCTTCCACGCTTATCTAATCTTGTTGAAAACAATGTTTTATGTTGTAATCACTTTACTTGAGGTTTTGGGATTTTGAAATTAGTTGGTAGTTAACTTGAATACAGTTATTAAGTAAACTTTCTTTTTATATAACTTTAGGAAATGAAGTATTATCTTTTAAAAATGCGTAATATATATTAAAGTCCCAATTAAATAATACGGGTGTTACAAGTTGGTAATCAGAACTCAAGGTTGTCAACAAAGTGTGTTCGGTTCAAGCTTGATCAAACATCCGGTAAGAATTAGTCATTTAGTAAATTTTATTTGAATATTAGAAAAAGGAAATTGATTTGATGTGCACAGGAAGAGCGTGTTAACACACACAAACCCGGAAAGTGCACTAAACATGAATGGTTTAAGCAAGTGGTAAACTTGGCTAAACCAAACCGAATGATGCATATGTTATAAAACAAAATGTTTAATAGTGACATAAACATTGCAGATTCGAGATGTCTAGTGTCGATAAAAGATGATTAGGTAATATAAATCCTAATCATAGATTGAATATAAAATAAGTACTTGTAAAGTAAGTATATTCGAATGTCTTGTATAACCATACGGGCAACATTGAATAGCAAGATTAATAATAAATTGGAAATGTTCGAATGATATGATGACCGCATCTGAAGAGGACGGGGGATAAATAATCTAAAGGGCGGAAGGTTCGGAAGCATGACAAAGAACATGCTAGCAAAGAACCTAAATCAAGTGATGACTTGAAACAACGGAGTACATCAGGGCGAGTATCAATCAGGTACACGTTCTAAATTACGATAAGACAAGTAGAATGCAACAATTCACATAATGAATGATAGTTGCATATGGGCATATATGATTAGTGAAATGAATGAATTATGTAAAAGAAAAATATATATTTGTATGTATATATATACTAGCAAAGACCCGCGCGATGCAGCGGCGGCGACAATTTACAAAGTGGTACTCATTTTTCGTTAGTTTATCAATTCTCTCGTGATATTTACGGACTTTTGTTTATAGAAATCACCCATGCGTTAGGTCTGGCATTCGGTTGAAAAAAAGCTTGTAGGAAACCCGGGTGATGATCTACAGTGCCAATTGTTTAAAGAGCTCGTGCCTTGCTCAAATCTCGGTTGAAAAAAGCTCGTTCAAAATTGGTTTGTTACCTTGCTTGTTTAGTTCGTTTATGTTTGTGTATTTGTATTAATGTATACATATACCTCTGTTCTTGAATTTCTTAGTTATATCATAATTTCAAAAGTTACTGTCCCAATCAAATCGGTGTCTTGAATTTAAATGATCACTGGATTTTAGTTAAATCTACAATCAAATAATGTCTTAAATTTGGATGATCATCGAATGCAATGTATGGTTTGGTGCAAACCTTTTGAAAGTTCAAAATCTTTTGGAGATGATCATGCTTCAGAATGCTAAGGGGTAATAAAAATAGTTTATATTTAATTGTATTCAACTTGATGAAAATCAAATGAAAGTCCATTTTTAATTGATACTTTCCTATTAAAAACTTCATGATTAAATTCGGTTCATATGTGCTTGTTTTCCCTTTTCTTACTCGGTGTTATAAACATATGTGTACTTTGTTGACGTTCGAATAAAAATTTATATAATTATAATATATTATAATTTCTTTAATCAAATGGTTTAGGAGGTTTTATACATTCCGAAATAGCTTTTGGGCTACATTTGACTCATACATGAAAGGCCTTATTTCCGATTTAGCTTAAATTTTAAAGACCAACCCATTAGAGAATAAAATTAGCTCGGTTGTTGACCCATTTGGTAAAAAAGAAGTTGAGTGAGTACCATTCCATACATCAACTGTATGGACCATGTTCTCAAGTTCTACAAATTTTGACTTTGATTGAGTTTGACCCATCCTTTATGGTCGTTTAACGGCTTGATTGTGTGTATCAAGTTCTACAATTTTCGATTTGAGGATGATACGTCTCAAGACTATGGTGGAGAAGAATCTTTGTTCATGGTGAAAAAGAGTCGTCGTATATTTAATAACCACCTCTGTATACTCTAATAGTTCCCTAAACCAAAATGTATATTTAAGAATTAGTGAATGGAAAATCAAAATAAAAGTTAGTGTGTCAAAAACAGTCGTCGTATTTAAAACGGTTTTTTTTTTCTGAAATCAATTTTAAATACCTTATGTTTTATAAAACATAATCTTATTAGTTTATCATAATGCAATACTTAGAAATATACACAAAGCGGGTAAAAACCCAACGGAATCATCAGATAAAAAATAGGGAGTAAAAAATGCCATGGGAATTATAGCAGCTATGAGTAAACCTTGCGCCTCATGAAACAAATGATTGCTTGATAGCCCATTTGTTAGCGTTTGAAACCTGCATGTATTGAACCAAAATTATGAATCAAATTAGTCCAGAGTTCAGTATAAACTAAGAACACAAAGTTTTAACTTTTTTAAATGAAAACAAACATAACATTATGGATACAGATTGTAATATTAGCTCTTATACAAATACGTCCCAGTAGCAGATGTCATTTAGTAACTCACAAACAAAAGATGCAATTAGTGTTTACTTGGATTTCTATTGAGAAACTAATCTAAATATAAAATTTAACGGATGAAACTAATCCATTGAAAACATGTATATTGAGAAACTTAACTAAAACAATTGAACATCAAGAAAAGAAAGATCTTTAATTGCTAAGCTTTTTGGCTCACCTAACTACTTCTTTAGGTCACTAAGTTACCACTACTGGTGACCAATGACAGCGGTTCGGTGGTTCAACCGCAAATCGACGAAAACCGGCTGGTTTAACTGGTAGCGATCCGGTCTCAAAAGCATGGAACTTATATTATTATTATTATATTGTTATGGAAGCAATATAACGTTTTTGACACTAAATTAACAGAAATAATGGTAAAATATAAAGCAAAAGATATCCGATTATGACCTGTTACTCTATCCGCTCATTCTGTTACATCTAGCACTAAGCAATAAGCACCAATCAGGACAAGGGAGATTATCAATTACCTGGGCAAGGTAGTATAGATATTGTAGTACAGGAGATTTTCTGAGATCAATCCATGTGCAATATTATGAGTTGTAAGAAATGACAGCTAGATGGTCAATGTCACCTGCCAGCATTGGTAAATCACCAACTTACAAGTTAAGCTAACAACCTATGACAAACAATAGTGAAGGACTTTGTATTTAGAAATACCACCCCACAAGGAGGACGGAGATGGTTGTCATGCTCTAAGATTACGAAGTTAAAATAAAGTCAAAGATATCAACACATGTGTGAATGATTAAAAAAATTGATTAATCCGTACACTTACCTTATTTAGGGTATAGAGATTTGCTTAACAAAAACACACAAAGTAGCCGAAATAGATATACAACATAACAACCAGGATCAGGAAAGAAAGAATGACAGCAAATAATAATAAGGTATACCATAGGACACACCAATACTCAAATTCACTCATAACATCTCTCTATTCTACATCAAGTCCGGCAAACTCGACACAAACCAAGCACACGAAAATGGCGGTCCATTTTCTTTCTAATTTGCTTTGATAAAGTCTTCAACTTTTTGATTTTGAGTGCTTCACAAGCCAATCGATGACTGAGTCGATGTTTGTTGAATTCTTGCAAGATATCATAAAGCAACACACTTCTCTATCTGTGATAGACTTCAAATCCCTGTATACCATCACAACAAAAAGAATGAATCCACCCTTAAAGATTATCTATAAACAATATACTTGTTTTGCATCATCAAAACCATGCATGATATGATCTAAGAAGCATTCATGTGTTATCTAAGTAACAACTTATAACCATATTATTCATATCCTTAATCTGATAATGTACAAAAAAAAATAGATAAAACTTAAAAAAAGGCCTTACATTTGATCTGTCAAAGCTTGCTTAGAAAGGGCACCAGCCTTATCAATTTTGTTGCCCAAAACCAGCAAAGGAATACCACTCAATGCTGGTTTGCTTAAAAGATCATGGAGTTCACCCTTTAAAATGCTCAGGTTATCATGATCTGCAGCATCCACAACGTAACTACACACATCCAAAACGAAATCAACAAAATTAATTACTTTTAACAAGTCATAAGTCAAATGTTCTCAAAAAAGTGTTTTAGTGAAAGTAACTTAAACGATAGCAGAAACTGCACGGCAATACCTCTCCCACATACTGCGAAACCGGGGTTGACCTCCAAGATCCCACAGCTTTATTGTCACATTTCCTTTAGTTACCTTGCGCATATTGAATCCCACCTAAACGACATTTTTTCTTTTATAAGATGCACTAATATAATTAAAAACTTTGTAAAGACCAATAATAATGTAAAACTTGAAGAAAACTCACAGTCGGGATCATGTCCTCGCTATATCCACCCGTCTACAAACAAAATAACACAAAAAGAAAAACAGTTATAACCTGTTTAACCAATAACTTTCAAGAAACCGGATTCAGATGCGAATGAAATGCATTAATATACTTACAGCAACAACATTAACAAGAGAAGTTTTGCCAGCATTCTGGAGCCCAATCAAAGAAAGCTCCATTTCCTGTTTGAAAAATAGGCTGTAACAAGTGATTTCAAGATTAGCAAGCCCTAATTAAATCATCACCGTCATTTCACAACTACAAAAATAATCAATAATAACATATGAGACAGCAGATCTTAATACAAAAAACCAAACATTTTTATCCAAATATAAAACTCCACAACCAGGAAACACAAACCCTAGCATACCCAAATCAACCAAACGCAAAATGAAAATCATAAGAGCCGAACCCTAGGATTCCAGATCTGAACACTTATTACCGCCACCGTTCAACCTCGTTGTATCTTGTCGTCGCCGGAACCCTAGTTCCATTTTCCACCTCTACCTTCTCTCTCGACTCTCCTTCCCGTCTCTCTCTCTCTCTCCCTCTCTCTCTCTTCTCGGTTCTTCCATCTGCAAATGAAAAGAAAAGAAGATAATGGGTGTTTGAGAGGGAATAGAAAGGTTGATATGTGTGAAGTGAATATCAGCCCTTAGATCACGATCCGTGTGAAAAAGTGAGGGAAATGGATGGCTGAAAATGAACCAGTTGAAGGGTAATTTTTTGTGTTTCTTTATGCTTTAAGTGTTGTACATTATGCATCTGATGTTGTATCACGTGTGTTTTTTTTAGTGAAGGGCATAATTGGAATTGTAAATTATATTGTGCTTTAGAGGGTTGTACAGCATGCTTTAGGGGTGTTTTAAGGAAATTTTTATGGACTTTAAGAAGTCCTTCTAATATGTATTATAAAGTAGTATAGATAAATAAATAAATAATAGTGAGTATGTGAAACCGAGGTAAAAGTAATCTCGATAAATATTGCAATGGGAAGGAGTGCGCGTACACTCGAACCCGGGAATGCAATGAAAGATAAGTGTCATAATGGGAAGGAGTGTGCGTACACTCGAACCCGAGAACTTAATGAAGTGAACAAACGTTGTATTGGGAAGGAGTGTAATTACACCCGAACCCGGGATTTGTAATAGTAAGTAAGCGGTGAAGACAAGGTTATATACTTGTCTAAACCTAATAAAACAAGTAGAAACATCGTTTATATTGATAAACGATGTGGGTAAATTCCATACAACGACATGGAATAATAAAATGAAATAAGTTGAATTTGGTTATTCTTACAATGGAATGATGTCAACCGTAGTTGGCGACGACACGATAACCCTCATGACTGAGGAGACGTGCAAAAAGGATCTATGGGAAAGTCAGAAAGGCTATTGAAGCCGTGTAACCCGGAATCATGGAAAGGGCTACGAGTCACCATGATGACGGCAAGGAAAGAAGAGATGAACGAGTTGAGAGAAAGCCCACCGGGGTGAGTAACGCAGGTACACATTATAAAATTACAACAAGATAACATTAAGCAAATAATTAGATAATGGATTAAGGTTATGAATGAGAAATTTAGACTTGGGAAAATACCCTCCAGGAAAACTAAATGGATGATACGTATTATTCGCTACTGTGAATAATAAAGTATCAATAAATGAGGATTTAGAAACTTGGGTATGAATAACCGCCCAAGTAAGACATTATTAATCAAATCCTTATGAGGAAGAACGATGATCACACTGATGGGTGTGATTGTATAAAAGATTAGTGAAATAAACGTATTAAAAGTGTTGGAACGAAAACGGGTAAAACCCCAAAAGCCGTATAACAATAACAGTGGTTTCATCAAATAAGGCTTATAAAATGGACCTTCAGGACATTAATAAAAGAGACGGACTTAAGGGTTGCTAACAAAAGAAAGACGAGTGTTCGGATCAAATAAGTAAAATGTTTTATAATAAAGGAAAACGCAAACCAGTGAAACTGGAGAGTTAAAAACATTAAGATAAAGAACCCAGGTAACGGGCTGTAAAGAAAAATAAGTATGAACCGGATAACGGTAAGCGAAGAACAAACCGACGTGTAAATGACGGAAGAAATCATAGATTCGGAAGAATAGTTCAAAAGGAAACGGGTGTAGCCTTAGACTAGGTCAAATCGATAAAATTTGAAAATGAAAATGAATAAGTTTTAGGCCTGAAAAAGGGTGCCCTGACACCAGAAGTGTAATTCTAAGAATACAAAATCACACAAGCAAAAGATGATCTACGGGATCATCATAACCTTTGAGATTATAAACAAGGTAAGGGTTTAAAGGGCTAAGTGAACCACGCGTCAACAATAGAGGGAAATAAACCAAAAAGGGGTGAAAGCCTAACGGAATAACCTACGAGGTTAAGCAAAAGAACATACGAGTCACTTGGGGTAAAGCATGGGGATTAGTTACGATTCCTTGCATAATATAAGAGCGGAAAAGAATAAATTCTTGTCGTAAATTCCTGGGTACGAGAATTTTACATAAGTTAAAGAGATAGACGTTAAACTAAAATTCAGTTTTAGTGACAAGTGACGTTTAACGAATGTGAATATTATAGAGAAATTAGAAAATAGTTAATATTAAAAAAATATATATAGGTCTCAACACCGATAGGTGTGAGACGCTATATTCGAAAGAAGATTTTTGTGTTAATAAAAAGTTTATAAAAACTTAAACATGATGTGATTTATACAAAACACTTGTCAATATAAGATTAGTATGGGGCAAACATGTTGACGAACTCATACTATTGAGTGGTCAATTAACAATTGGGTCAAATAGGTAACAAAATAAGAAATACGAGATACAAGTTACAGTCCATGAAGACTTACACGTGAAAGACGCATGCGTCGAGGCAAATGATAACTTTTGACTAGAAGAAACAATGACTAAAAAAAAAAAAACCCGAAACTAAGTTAGTTTGGTCCAAACCAAAGGACTACTTAAGGAAGGTTTCGGGGACGAAATCTCTTTAAGGGGGGTAGACTTGTAACACCCCCAAAATATAGATTTATATATAGATATTAAAATGTCGGTAATATTCAAGATAAAATAACTAGGAATAAATAACCTAGTTAGTTATAAGTCTTGAAATAATAAGAAAAACATGGTTAAACACCCTTTACATAAACTTGTGTGAAGTAGAGGGACTAAAGGTGATAAATTGGAAACTAGTTTTTATTTAATAAAATGTCAACACCAAAACACACACTCTAAGTGTGTGTTCTGGTTGATACAATCGCAGGAGCCAAGGGGCTCTCCTACTCAAACCCTAACAAGCACAAAATCAACAAATTGGAAGGGCAAATCGAGCCCAAATCGATATCCAATCATAGATTAATGATCACCGCAGTAAAGGGATCATAAGGTATGTAAATTTTCGTTGTTTAATTACATCTCAAATTCTTGATGATTTGTGAAATCGAAAATCGAAGCTTGATTATGTGATGTTTAGATGAATCTTGTAATGAAAACATGTCTAGGAGTGAATCCTAGTTGATAACTTGCTGAAATTATGTTCAAGCTATGAAATTCATGATAATCCATTTATAGGTTAAATGGGTTTTGTAGAAATAGGATGAACACAAGAATTATGACTATCAAAAGTGGTGTTACTTGATTTCTACAAGATGATTCTGATAATAATATGCATGCATGACATAATGGAATTAAAATGTATGATTGAATTTGGCAGAAATAACAAGTTATGAACTTGATTATAAATGTGTAAAATTATGCCCTTAAGGTGTTTGTTAAAACGCTTAAGAGAAAGCTAACATAGGGAAAATTGGGATAAAAACGCATGCTTGAGCTATACGGAAAATTATGCGTGATATGTTGTGAAAGGAGTTCTAAACAATGTTTGGTTGAACTCTATAGGCAAGGATTCTGGATCGTCGAGTGGACAAGCCGGTGGAGACATGTGTTTGAAAGGAGCGCTTTAAAGGTACGTAACTTTCGATTTCGTTACAATATGCATAAACAATAGTCTTAGAAATGTTGATGAGATTGTAGTGTCAAATGTGAGTTTGGTATGTCATAGAAGTGACGAAGTTCACTCGACAAACCAAACGGGTCAAATAATGGTCAAAGTGATAGTGCTCGAAGTGACTTAAACGTCACTCATTAAATTTGAATTATAAAAGCGTAAATCATGGAATGGATGTGATACACTAAGGTTGACAAGCCCGAGAATGGGTAATTATGGTTAGAAACCAATGTTGATAAATTATGCAAGTATGTAACTTGTTATGTTCCAACATGTAAATCAGATATGTTAATTGTTCATAATAGTGTTTTGGTATAAAGGTTAATATTAGTCGAAGTGATATTGTTCACTATTTGATTTAATAGGTCAAGATTTGACTAAGAAACGTTTGGTAGTCGTTATAATGGAGGATTCCATAAATGAGCCAAACGGGTCGAATAATTGTGTAGTAAGTAGTGTTAATGTTGAAAGTTAGCTTTTTGGCATTAACAAATCACAAGAGCATGAAGCCATAGGATTGGTAATGAAATGCCGGCGATATTAAGCCACGGATGTTGGGTAAAAACGCCGTAAGGTTACTATTGTAATGGTAGAAAAATTTGTGTAAATATAGCGGGTCAAATATTTAAATAGAGATTTTAGTGATTCAGCCCGTAAACCAGATTTTCGGTATAATAATTGTGGTAGGCACGTCGGTAATTTAATTACGAACGTGTAGGAAAAAGAATCACTAAAAACGGACTTACGGATCATAAGTTATGGCAATTTTTTAGTTGGGACTTGATAAAAGATTGAGCTGGGTATGTGCAGCAACAGTTTAAGCAACTTGCTGCTAGCCCCTAGACGTAGCGTCTAGCCCCCCCAATTCCGAAAATTGTTTAATTTTTGTTGTTTTGACCCATGGGATTTGTTTATACCCATTCTAACATTATCAAAACTAACATTTGATGTGGTTTTGACCTTAGGTGATGTTGGTCATGCTCCGGATGACGATCAAGCAACAATTCAAGAACCGAACACTATATTTTGAAGCTTCCGCGCTTATCTAATCTTGTTGAAAACAATGTTTTATGTTGTAATCACTTTACTTGAGGTTTTGGGATTTTGAAATTAGTTGGTAGTTAACTTGAATACGGTTATTAAGTAAACTTTCGTTTTATATAACTTTAGGAAATGAAGTATTATCTTTTAAAAATGCGTAATATATATTAAAGTCCCAATTAAATAATACGGGTGTTACATATGACGAGGCTAACAATGTGTTTTCTTCTTGATTGTGATATTTCATGTTGCAGCAAAAGACTTTCTGAGGCTCTTACACAGTTAGCTCGGAGCAACTGGTAACTGAGTCTTCAAGGAGTAACACCACTGCTTCTTGGTCGGTAGCTTATAAACTAAATCCACATATATTTGGACATGTATTAAATGTTTTTCAAGTTACCGACACAAACGAGATATGTGGGATCGAATGCTTCTTGTAACATGTATGTTCTGACTCTGTGCGTCGAGAGCCTCAGATTATTAGATTTGGGAACTTCATGTGATGAAAGGAAGGAAACCACCTGAAAGATAAGAGAAGCAGAACCAGTGAGATGATTCTATCATGCTAATAATATTTTACTTTTTAAAGAAAATTATTTAAGAAAAAAACTGCAAGCATCTAATACTGTTTTGACCCATTACATGGCCATGGCAATTAGATTAATACTTCTGAGGCTACAATTTTATTGTTTAGTAATACGTTCACGGTCGTTACGGAATTTGAAAGAATGTGAAAAACTTAGTTGTCTAATCCGATCGTTTTGAGCCCTTACCGGACCCGCCCTTGCCACTTTAGGTATACCTCACGGGGGTCTCCCTGTACGAGAAGTTGTTTTAATTAATATTGTAGGCTGAATGGTTGATTTATTTAAAATAATAAAAGATAAAATAAACAAAATAAACAATAGTATATCTAGAATGTAAGGGGGTATATGAAGGGTAAAAGAAGAACTATTTTACCAAGATTCATACTTTAAATCTAATACTAATAAAACAGTCCCTTTAATGCTATATGACATTCTCGAGTTAGGATATAATAGGAAGTCTTTTTGGCTAGCAAGGCTAGGAAGTAATCTTAACAATCTGTTGACTTAATCAAGGGCTAAGATTAAATGAGTGAAATTGAAGAGAAAAAAAGACGCGCGTGGGTTCGTGTAAGGGCATTCTAGTCAATCCAGGACAATAGTTTCTCTTTCCTCCAATTCCCCCTGATTTTTTAAACGTTAATAACGTTTCATACGACATTATTTTTTTTAAAAAATTGCACCAAAAAAACAAGCGCTTTTTAATCTTTAAAACGAGTATACTATTGCTATATTTTTGAAAAAAAATTTCGAAAACCAAGTTGCGTAAAACGCAATGGACAAAAAAAGTAAAAAAAAAAAGATTTTTTTCTAAAACGCAATGCATAAAAAACACAAAAGAAATGTCTTATTTCTAAAACACAATGGCCAGAAAACACAAAGAAATGTCTTAATTCTAAAACGCAATGGCCTAAAAACACAAAAGAAAGTGTTCTTTCAAAAACACAATGGACTAAAAACACATAAAAATGTGTTTTACCTAAAACGCAATGGACTAAAAACACATCAAAATGTATTTTTCAAAAACGTAATGGACCAAAAAACACTTAAAATGTATTTTTTTCTAAAACACAATAGCTTAAAAACATAAAACAAAGTATTTTTCTAAAACGCAATGGACTGAAAACATATAAAAATGTGCTTTACCTAAAACGCAATGGACTAAAAACACTTCAAAAATGTTTTTTTTTTTTTTCTAAAACGCAATAGCCAGAAAACACAAGGAAATGTCTTATTTCTAAAACGCAATCGCCTACAAACACAAAAGAAGGTGTTCTTTCTAAAACGCAATGGACTGAAAACACTTCAAAATGTGTTTTTTCTAAAACGCAATGGACCAAGAACACTTAAAAATGTCTTTTTTCTAAAACGCAATAGCTTAAAAACACAAAAAAAATTGTTCTTTCTAAAACGCAATGGACTGAAAACACATAAAAATGTGTTTTTACCTAAAACGCAATGGACTAAAAACACTTCAAAAATGTGTTTTTAGAAAACGCAATGGCAGAAAACACAAAGAAATGTCTTATTTCTAAAACGCAATAACCTAAAAATACCAAAGAATGTGTTTTTTCTAAAACGGAATAGACAAAAAACAATTCAAAATATGTTTTTCTAAAACGTAATGGACCAAAAAACACTTAAAAATGTCTTTTTTTCTAAAACGCAATAGCTTAAAAACACAAAAGAAAGTGTTCTTTCTAAAATGCAATGGACTGAAAACACATAAAAATGTGTTTTACCTAAAACGCAATGAAATAAAAACACTTCAAAAATGTGTTTTTATAAAACGCAATTGCCAGAAAACACAAAAAAATGTCTTATTTCTAAAACGTAATGACTTAAAAACACAAAAAAATGTTCTTTCTAAAACGCAATATACTGAAAACACATAAAAATGTGTTTTATGTAAAATGCAATGGACTAAAAACACTTAAAAATGTGTTTTTCTAAAACGCAATGGACCAAAAAACACATAAAATGTTTTTTTTTTCTAAAACGCATTGGCCTAAAAACACAAAAGAAATTGTTCTTTTTAAAACGCAATGAACTGAAAACACATAAAAATGTGTTTTACCTAAAACGCAATTGACTAAAAACACTTCAAAATGTATTTTTCAAAAACGCAATGGACCAAAACACACTTAAATGTGAAGGAGGCTATTACTAAGGATTTGGACCTTTTTCTGGATGTGGGGGAAGTTCTAAGGGAAGGAGGCAAATGGTTATGTGGGGAGTGCATGGTTATGCATGCTCTTAGTAGGGGGTGCAAGCATGGTGATGAGATGGTGTCTTTTGCTCCAATCTTGGGGGACGTGGACGATTTCATTGTTGGGATTAAGAAGCCATGTCAAGTGGTAACCGACACTTTTACACTATCTCCGGAAGGGGTGGTAACCGATGTTGCCCTTCTCGAGCGTGTTTTTTCCCTCCGTTTTCAAACCGTTAAATGCATCCCCCCCCATTTGTCGACTTGCGTTCGCTCAGGTTTTAACGGGTGCCCTACGTAAAGTGGTGGCGTCTCCAGGCTCGGTTGAAAATTGGGTTCAGTTGCTTTTGTTGCCGTGTTGTACACTGAGGGTTGTCAGGCCTTCTTCCAGGCAAGAGCGGAGATCAGGAAATAGAAAATCCCTGCAGTGCAGCAGCATCTTGCAGGCGCTTGCATTGTGGAAAGATGGGTCTGGTTTCACAGATCTGGTTTCTTCTCTCTTGAATAGTGGGGGGGACGTTGGGGTGCCTAGGGGGGTTTCCGGAAGGGGCGAAGACAATAAAAAGGATCCCAATATCAAGCAATGCCTGCGGAAGGTCTGGGATGGGCATTTTACGGCGGCGGTCAAAGTTTTATGTTCCAGTAGGGTTGCCCCTTTTGGAGAATTGACCATGAAAGCTCTTATTGATAAACATCCGGTGGTGCCACCCCCATCACTGCCTTCCAACTCTATTGCCCAACCCACTATTATTGCAGCAGAGGATTGCGTGCTTAAATGTATCCAATCCTTCCCTAGAGGGACATCTTGTGGCAGAGATGGGATGCGGGCCCAACACTTGTTGGACGCTATTGGTTGTGAGGGTTCTGTAAGTTTCTCAGGTCTGCTCGCAACTATTACTGGAGTCGTCAACCTATGGCTTGAGGGGCTTTGCCCTAAGGTGTTGGCAGAGTTTGTGGCCTCAGCCCCCCTCACCCCCTTATTGAAACCTGATAATGGTATTAGGCCTATCGCCGTGGGGGGCATCTGGCGTAGGTTGGTCTCTAAGGTGGCTATGAAGAAGGTTGGGAAGGACATGGCCCAGTATTTGGGGGATTTTCAATTCGGGGTTGGTACACCAAATGGGGCGGAGGCGGTGCTTCATAGTGCGAACAGGTTCCTGAACTCTTTTCATGAAGATGGGTCCATGGCCTTGCTTACGGTAGACTTCACCAATGCTTTCAACATGGTTGACCGCTCAGCGTTCCTCCAACAGGTCCACCAACGTTGTCCATCTATCTATCGGTGGGTCAAGTTCTTGTACGCCCAACCCGCTAGGTTGTATGTTGGCAACGAGTGTATTGGGGCCACCACTGGGGTGCAACAGGGAGATCCATTGGGGCCCCTTCTCTTTGCCCTAGCCTTACACCCCCTTATTCTCCGTGTCCAGGAGCACTATAACCTCCCCTTTAATGCTTGGTATTTGGATGATGGCACGATTATAGGTAATGCAATAGAACTTGCTAAAGCCTTGGACATCATCAACACGGAGGGACCATCCCTAGGGCTTCATCTCAATATTAAGAAAACGGAAGTGTACTGGCCATCGTGTGACGGTCTCAAGGTTCAGGACGGCCTTTTCCCGAGAGGGATAGGTAGACCTGAGAGGGGGGTTAAGCTCCTTAGGGGGGCGGTTAGCCGAGATTCTGCTTTTATCGAGGAATTAGCTGGGCGGCGGGCATCGACAGCGGTTGACCTTATGAAACTCCTGCCCTGCCTCCAGGACCCCCAGTGCGAGCTTCTTCTTTTAAGGTCATGCATGGGGGTAGCTAAGTTACTATTTGGGCTGCGGACCTGCCAACCCCACTTGATGGCAAATGCAGTTTCCTGTTTTGACGATGGTCTCCGAGAGGCTATCGAAGACATTGTTGTTTGCTGGGGGTCCTACTTTGGTGACCTTCAGTGGCGTTTGGCATCTTTGCCGATGCGTTTGGGTGGTTTGGGCCTCCTCTCAGCTCGGGAGGTTGGAGTTTATGCTTTTGTGGCGTCTAGAGCTCAGTCGTATGTATTGCAAGACCATATCCTTCGGAACAGTGGGGTTGTTAAGCTTGATGTAGACTACCAACAGGCCCTTGAGTACTTAAGTGTCTCTCTTCCAGACTTTGATATTGGCGGTTTCTCTAATATGGACACCGCCCCCCCAAAGCCACAAAAAACTTTGGCGAATGCTCTATTTGACAAATTCGCTCAGAGTCTGGGAGAAACATTTGATCTGTCTCCCCGCCAGAAGGCGGTGATTGAGTGCTTGAAAGGCCCCCATGCGCAAGACTTTTTGACTGTTATCCCGATCGAGGGGCTGGGGCAATGCATGTCGGCTGTTGAGTATAGGGCTATCCTCAAATACCGGCTTATGATCCCTATGTATCCAGAAGACGAAACCTGCCCAATCTGCCGTAAAGCCTGCATGGATAAATACGGGGAGCATGCTGTTCATTGTAAGGAGCTCCCTGGTTTCAAATATCGGCATGACTGGGTGAGGGATGTTTTGGGGGACATCTTGAGGAGAGCGGGGATTTCTGCGAAAAAGGAGGCCCTGTGAATTTCCTTACAGACCCCATGGAAGGGAGATCTACACTGAGACCAGCGGATCTGCTCGTTTTTGGCTGGGCGGGAGGGAAACATACTTGTGTGGATCTCACAGGAGTCTCCCCCTTAGCTGGTTTAAGGGAAAGCGGGTTTGTAGCATGACAAGCTATAAGGAGAGCAGAATCAAAAAAGGTGGATAAACACGTTAAAGCATGTGCTGATAACCAACATGCATTTGTCCCCTTCGCCTTCGACACCTTTGGCTCCCTAGCTCCAGAAGCTATCCGTTTGTTGACTAGGGTCCAAAAGGTTGTCCATAACAGTTGCTCATCAACAGGGGGCAGGGGTTTGTCTTTAATAGGCTAGGGTTTGCTATTCAGAAAGGGGTAGCGGCGCAGCTTGTTGCTCGCTTACCTGCGATATTGATGTAAAGCGCACTTATTAGTACCCAATATATCTTTAAGTCGTAAACGCAATGGACTGAAAACACATAAAAATGTGTTTTACCTAAAACGCAATGGACTAAAAACACTTCAAAAATGTATTTTTCTAAAACACAATTGCCAGAAAACACAAAGAAAATGTCTTATTTTTAAAACGTAGTGGCCTAAAAACATAAAAGAAAGTGTTCTTTCTAAAACGCAATGGACTGAAAACACATAAAAATGTGATTTACCTAAAACGCAATGGACAAAAAACACTTCAAACTGTGTTTTTTCTAAAACGCAATAGAACAAAAAACACATAAAAATGTTATTTTTTTTCCTAAAACTCAATGGCCTAAAAACTCAAAAGAAAGTGTTCTCTCTAAAACGCAATGGACTGAAAACAGATAGAAATGTGTTTTTACCTAAAATGCAATGGACTAAAAACACTTCAAAATCTGTTTTTCTAAAACGCAATGGATCGAAAAACACATAAAATGTTTTTTTTTTTTTTTTCAAAAACGCAATGAACTAAAAATACAAAAGAAAGTGTTTATTCCTAAAACGCAATGAACTGAAAACACATAAAAATGTGTTTTTACCTTAAACGCAATGGACTAAAAACACTTAAAAAATGTGTTTTTCTAAAACGCAATGGCCAGAAAAGACAAAGAAATGTCTTATTTCTAAAACGCAATGGCTTAAAATCACAAAAGAAAGTGTTCTTTCTAAAACGCAATGGACTGAAAACACATAAAAATGTGTTCTACCTAAAACGCAATGGACAAAAAACACTTCAAAATGTGTTTTTTTCTAAAACGCAATGGACCAAAAAACACATAAAAATATTTTTTTTTCTAAAACGCATTGGCCTAAAAATACAAAAGAAAGTTGATCGGTGCATTTTAGGTACACTTTATTCAATATTAATCATAATATAAATGCACCAATAAAGAATAAATTATATGGAAAATGCACTAAAAATGATGATATATAATTAATAAGTGCTTTTTTAATTAATTGTGGTTTCAAACAGTTAAAAGATATATGGATTATAAACGTAGGATCATGTGAAAACATGAATGCTATTAAATGTTTTTCTCTGATGTAAAATTTGAATTGATTTTCATAGTAAACATTAATTGCTTATCCATTGGGAATAGCCTAATGGTGTTGGTGAGTTAGATAAGGTGTAGAATAGGTGGAGGTCATGGGTTCAATCCCCATGGCATGTAAGTTTAGCCATTCAAAAAAAAAAAAAAAAAAAAAAAAAAAAACATTAATTGCTTTCTAATTGTTTTTGCAGGAAACAGCGGAGGTGTTTGCAACACTTTATTTCAATTCTCCTATATTATATTATATTATATTATATTATATTATATTATTATTATTATTATTATTATTATATATTAATTTTTGAACTCAATGAACAGTAAGTTCATTTAGGGATAAACAAATAGTATTGGGTACCGGTACAACAAATAGTATTGGGTACCAGTACCGGTACCCGCTTTTACCAAATCGGTTGTATTTTCGGTACCGGTTCGGCACCGGTACTCACCGATTTTTACCCTCAAATACCGGTTCCGTACCAGTATCGACTGGTACCGAGCCGTACCGTACCAGGTATATTCGGTACCGGTACATACTTTTGGAGATTTTGGTAACAGTATTTTCCTATATATTAATTTTTGAACTGAATGAACAGTAAGTATTTTCGGTACCGGTACTCACCGATTTTTACCCTTAAATACCGGTTCCGTACCAGTATCGACCGGTACCGAGCCGTACCGTACCAGGTATATTCGATACCGGTACACACTTTTGGAGATTTTGGTAACGGTATTTTCGGTATCGGTTGGTACCGAGCTCATTAAATCCTGTAGCAACGTATCAATGCAAGTAATTGCACTGTTTATATTATTTTTCATACACACGGTAACTTCATTAAGGGATGAACAAATAGTATTGGGTACCGGTACCGGTACCCGCTTTTACCAAATCGGGTGTATTTTTGGTACCGGTATTCACCGATTTTTACCCTCAAATACCGGTGCCGTACCAGTACCGACCGGTACCGAGCTGTACCGTTCCGTACCAGGTATATTCGGTACCGGTACACACTTTTGGAGATTTTGGTTACGGTATTTTCGATACCGGTTGGTACCGAGCTCATCAAATCCTGTAGCAACGTAGCAATGCAAGTAATTGCACCGTTTAGATTACTTTTCATACACAAAGTAAGTAAACTGTATTTCGTTTGATTGAGATTTTATATACACAACAACTTATTTTGCTTTCTTTTTTGTCTTTTTTCTGTAATGAATGAATTGTACCATGTAAAATTAACTTGGATATTTAGATTATTGATGAGCAAATCGTATCAAATCCTGTAATCAAACCGGTATCGTATCGGTACCAAATTTACTATTACCAAATCATTTTCGTTACCAATTTGGTACCCACCTTTTGGCGTTTTCAGAATCGTTACTTTCGGTTCGACACCGGTCTAGCACCATACCTGTATTTATTGATTTTTACCTTCAAATACCATACCGTATTGTACCGAGCATTTTCGGTGCCAGTACCTAATTTCGATGATTTTTCGGATCGGTACTTTCGGTGCCGTTACCAGTACCGAGCTCATCCAAATTTTAACGTGTTAGCACCGTAATAACTAAATTGAAAACAACCGAATTTTCAACGTGTAGGACGTGTGAGTCCTATTATTATATATTAGGTTATTTAAAATCGTTTTTTAGGACGAAATGACCATCCTTACCACGTCATTTTTATTTATGTTTTGATATTCGGTATCTGTTGCTGACACGCGTTTTGCAGACATTGGGTCCCCGCCGCAACGCGCGGGCTGAAAATCAACTAGTTCATATTCATATATGATAAAAAAACAAACGAAATGAATAGTGAATTGAATTTAGGGTATATTAGAATCATATATGATAAAAAACAAACGAAATGAACAGTGAATTAATGAAGAGTGAATTGAATTTAGGGTATATTAGAATATGGGGTATGGGGCGGGGTTGTGGCGTGGGTTGGGTACAAACGCCCAAGTCACCACCCCGGGTGGGCTTGGGTTTCGGCGTGGCCCCTTGGGCGGGGGTTTCAGCCTGGGGGCGGGGGTTGGGTACAAACGCCCAAGTCACCACCCTGGGTGGGCTTGGGTTTCGGCATGGCCTCTTGGGCGGGGGTTTCAGCCTGGGTTAGAATATGGGGTATGGGGCGGGGTTGTGGCGTGGGTTGGGTACAAACACCCAAGTCACCACCCCGGGTGGGCTTGGGTTTCGGCGTGGCCCCTTGGGCGGGGGTTTCAGCCCGGGCGTTGGACGGGGCTATCAAGATGACATGGCAGGATCTTATTGGCCAAGACAACTAGCCGTTTGGGCTTAGCCGTTGGCCAACGGCTATGTGTTAAAAAAAAATTATTCACTATAAATACTCACTTCTATTCATTGTTTTACCACAACTACTCAACCTCTTCTATAATCATCTCTGTCTTATTTAAAAAAAAAAAATTCTCATCCAACCACAATACGAAAAATGAATCCCCATAATCGTGGTTTTGAACCGAACAATCTGTGGGCATTCCAAGAAACACCTAGCCCAGCATCCAATCGTCCAATTGCTCCCTTTTTAATACACTCCACGATGCCGGATGTGGCTGGTTACGCATCGTTTATCTCGAATCGTTTGAAGAATGATGTCGGGCGAAAACACCAATGCCTTTTGCGCAACGCGCGTCATTGAAAAACACTAGTTGAATTAAAATACTACAAGCCTCAAATTTATATATGGGCTATATTAAATGGGCCAATGTTATCAGGGGCTTTCCACGAAATCACAAGTATATCATATTCATAAACTAGGTTATTATCCGGGATTGCTTCCCGGGTTTGAGAAAGTTATTTATATCAAAACTTTTATGATTAACATCTTAATTAAAATTATAGAATAAGTATGACATGATACACGTGTTAATCATACAATAAGTATAACATTGTCAATATGATGGTCATTAAAATTGGTTCGGACATGGCACATATAAACTATGGGTCAAGTTAAACACTCTTTTTTTTTTGAGATGGATAGAGGAACTTGAATTTCTACAAATATCACTACTAAAAGATACTGGTGATCATCTCACCATATTACTATTACTATTACTAAATATATAAAATGACAGCTCCAGTAACAGTAATTGATAGTGTACCATTGAGTTCACATAGTTTAGACCCCTGCAGATACGAATTTTGACGACCAAGCTGCCGTAATATAATAAAATGGTATTAGGTAACATTATAATAAATATTTAAAGTTTTATGAGAAAGATAACGCTTTTGATTATCTAGATTCATACTACTACCGGACACAACAAAATCGACTCAAAAGTCCCTCATTTCTTAGAAAAATAGGATTTTTTTTTGCCACTATTAGTTCCTCAAATACTCATAATTCTGTCAAAGATTTGATAATTTTAATAGTATTATAAATTCAAAACAACTGAATCACAACCAAACACTACTCGTTTTTTACATTAGCTGTTCATATAACTATACAACTTAGAAGTGAAGTGTATAGGGTCAATGCAACAACCTCGTTCCATGAGCACTATACGCCATTCTGGATCCCGACCAGGAGCCTCATAATCAAATCGAGAACCCATATTATCGTATACTAAAACTTTTAGCTTTCCATCCAGAGCTATAGAATTATAAACTGCAAAAAAAAAAAAAAAAAAAAAAAAAACTTCGTGATTGGAATTTTGACCCGTTTACCTATGAATGTATCGATGATTGGATTTAGGTGCTAGCTGAACACCTGTTTCCTTGAATGTATCTGGATAGTGCTGAAAACAGAAATATTTTTTTAATTATTATTTCAAGGACTATAACTGTAAATTTTTTTTGAAATATAACAATTAAGTATGCCATTTTCTGAGTTCATAACTGGATTTGGGTTACATTACTGTTTAAAGAACTATACATGTAAAAAATAGAAAATATAAGGCGGGGTATAACTAATAACTATGCCATCCGAGGTGTTCAGGTCTCGAAAGCCGAGGCGCGATGCAGGTGGCGAAAGCTTCACGTACGTGAGCAGCAGTTGCTCTATGTACAACCAGATAAGCTTCATATACAACCAATTAACCAAAAGATGCATGTCGATTACATAAGCCTCCTCCCGACCCTATATTTGACCAATGTTGACCCACATGTACATGAAGCACCGCCTCAAGACCCTGAGGCGTTTCCTTTTTTAAACCAACCTTTACACTGGTAAATAACTAACTCTATGTCAAGAAAGTAGAACTTGATTTTCAGCTCATTACTATAGTACATTGCTAGATTTCACCAAACTTTACAAAAGAGTTTTTGGGTAATTTTGTAAATTCAGTTAATCACAACATGCAGTTCTTGAAACCTGTTAAAACCCTAATAATCCAATCAAAGATATCAAATATCAAGCCCTAGTGCTAGATTTCACTACAAGTTAGTAAATTTCCCCTAAATGTGATAAACCCATATTCTAATTTCAACTAAATCTCTAAAAAACTCAAAATTACAGCATTTCTTGGCCAGATCTACATGAACCCAGATGAGCAAATAATATTAAAAACTGAAAACACAAGACGAGAAAGATAACACACCTTAAAAAGATCTCTGACCAGAATCTTGAACAGAATTTAATACCATTTTGTTGAAAAAAGAAATAAAATCAAGAAAAGTGTTTGTGTTCTAAATTTCAAATCTTGAAACTGAATTTTTTTTTCTTTAGACAGAGGATATGGAAAGAAATGATGAGGGAGATGCTTGCATGACTACTGGTTCTTTTTTGAATTTGTTTCTTTTATTACTCAATGAATGAACAATACCTTAACCAAACTAAACACAAAGGACAAAAAATTGAACTAACCGATGAACGACGCAGAGGAATTCCAGGCGATGCAAGTCATGAGCTGAAATAACATCAAAACAACAACAACAATAAGTTACAAAAAAGGCTCAAATCTTTATTATATCAACTACACAAAATGGAAAACAACTACAATTCAAAAATCTCCAAACCTTATCCTTTAATCATCTGCCATGTGATCCTGATTTAACCTCCAGACTATCTATATGCAAGAAAATAGAACTTTGAAGCTTCATCTTCAATAGCTGAAAAAAACATTAAAGAAAATAGAACTTTGAATCATCTGCCATTCAAAACCAAGATGAAATCGATATATATGATATCTACAGATGAAAGCACCATAGTAGAAAGCGCCACTTACCTCCATCTCATCTGCATCGCCAGCCACCTTGTAAAGGTTCCAGCAAACCTCTGGCGTGCGGCCGTGCGCTAATCGATTTCACTGAACTCTAAAGTTGAAACCCGAGAATTCAACTAAGAGAAAGCAATACTGTAAAAAAAGGACTTGACCTACCTTCCCAGACGAAACGAAAGAAGAAAGGAACCCCTGTTATGGCAACAACCGCGAAATATTACGCATCTCCTTTCTACGCTGCTGAATTTACATGCCATCCCGCTCGACGGATCTTATATGTGAACGAATCTTCCCCAACAACCTGTTCAATACCATTTTTCATGCTCATGCTCATGGTGATGATGGTTCTCATTTTTGAAGCTTCATCTTCAATAGCCGAAAAAAACATTAAATTTGTTATATCCACCAATCATGTCAATAAAATGCATCATAGTTATTGAAAATAAAAAAAGGGAAATTAGAGGAAATAACTTTTTCAAATCAAAGCCTCATCATGAACTAAACTGTTATACACCACTTTTAAAAATGTTAACCAAAAACAAATTATGAACATCTTGAATTGATAAAAAACGAATATATAAAGTCAATGAACCAGGTGAACATGGGGTTTGAAAGTGCATTTACCGGAGTCAAACCACTGTTTTAACACAACAGTGGTTTCAAACATCTGTTTTCTCCACAAACCACTGTTGGGTTAAAACTGTATTTTGTGAAGAAAACAAATGTTTGAAACCACTGTTGGGTTAAAACAGTGTTTTGTGGAGAAAACAGTGGTTCACAAAACAACAGTGGATTAAAACAGTGTTTTCTAAAAAAATGTTCACGTCTCAAGCAAGCTTTTTAAAACCAAGCCACTGACAAAATAGATAACAGAATTGCATAGAAGTTGAAAAATATATTGTCAAAGTGTTCTATAGCATTTGAATCTAAACCTTCGAATGGCCACCTAAAAAGATGAAACAATGAGACCTGCTGGACTTGTAATTGTAAATGAAGCCAAGCCCAAGCCCGTGCTTGGCTTGTTTAACTTAAGAGTGCTCGAGCTTGGCTTGTTAATATTTTATTGTCCAGCTAAATGCAAAGTCATTTTTATCCACACCAAGTGTTCGACCATTTGCCTGAAAGTAATTTAAATATGCAGGGCTTTTGTAGCTTTCTGCAACCATGCAGCTCCCCACAACAACTCATCCTTCACATAAAAACTCATTAAATTACATAATTAAACACCCTTAAATTAGTTTAATTTATAAGTAAAGTTATTAATAATACCTGGTATCCAGAATAAGAACAATAAAATGGACACACAAAACTCTTAAGCCCATCACTATATGAACCTCTATACTTATCAGCAAATGCAAACACCCATTTGTAAAATGACACAAGTTCAAACAATGTTGCTGTTAATATAGGTTTGATGTTATGATTATGTGGTTTAAGTTACCATAACTGCACGTTTAAGGAGGATTTTGGAGTAATTAGGATCAGATTTTCTGAACACCAAACTTGCAGAAGCAAGAGCAGCAGCTGTTTCAGCTGCAACTTCAGTTCCAGGGTTGTTTCGGTCGAGTTTTATAATGATTCTTTGTGTATCCATGTCTTCTTGTCATTCCCAACACGTGTGATCTTTTTGGCATCACCAACCTTCGATTATCGATCGAAATGTCAGTTAGAATCAAGAAAGCTAAACAGATATAAGCCTGAATATAATTCACACCAGTGGTGTTTCAAACAGAAGAAATTCGACAGTTTCGCTGGTTTGGAAAATAGCCGCTTTTTAATAATGAATTTCATACCAACTACACCAAAACTGATTATGTAGGGTAAGATAGCATTACCTATTTACCCTTCATTTAACCTAACTTAAGGGGCTTTTAAGTCCTGTTTCACAAAAAAAATGTATCCTTTTTTCACAAAATTGTTCTTTCTGCTCGTTATATTAACCAATTGCGCAAATAATCAGAATCTTCCCAACATCTGATCATCACAACTTCATTGAAACTGATTCTATTATTATGATTTTTTGGTATCATAACATTGTTTTCAAAAACTAACATCCAAACACTCTTAAATAGATTATCTTATTCTGTTTTTTTGCCACCTCTAATATACACATCTATACATATATGTAGCTAGTAGCCATAAGAAAAAACTGGTTTATATCCAAAATCAACGGCTTACCTCTGCACATCTGTTTTGGTCAAAAATTACCGAAGCAATTAAGTGATCAAATTAGTTAAGTGAGGTGGTGTGCTAGAAATGAGTGTCGAAAATATGTTAGTCAAATTAATTGCAAAAACAGTTTCAGGATACGGCTCAGGATATAGAGCTGTATCTATGATCAAACAATGAGCAAAAAAGTAAAGGTTGACACGTGATGTACGAGGAAAGCCCTTGATCAATCTAGATCGCCGGCACAAAACCTCGGGAGCTGACAATCGCAGCTGCCTTGTTCTTCTATTACTTCAAATATCAGGATACAGTGCAGGATGTGATGCGGATCAACTAGGTGTTACAATGTAATTCGAGTACAAGTGTTTGTGAGTAGTGTTTGCTAGAAGCTAGAGAGCAAAAGTGTGCGAATGAAAAAGTGTATGTAAAGTTGCGTGCCTTAATCTGATCTGCCCCATCTATTTATAGTAAAAGAAATGTAACAAACTACCCTATTAAACCGGTATCCGGCGGATATTCCCCACTTGAACGTTGTAGACCTGGTCTTTCCGGTTCAACGTCTCTCATATAACAGATTTGCCCGAGTCTTAAGGAGAAGAAGTCCATCTGACCGTTAGTGACCCACAACTACTTACCTGCACGTGGTCAATTTAGTTAACACCAGGATATCGTCCAGGATGTTACCAATATCCTGATCCGGTATCCTGATCTCAAGTAAACAATCAAAAGCAGGATATTAGTCAGGATATATACGCTTAGAAAATGGCCCATAACAACATCCACAACAACCAAACTATGATGATGGATCCCCCAATCTTAAACAAAACAAACCCTAATGACCTAATCAAAATAACAAAACTCAAATCAAAATAACAAAACCAAAATTTTATAAAGATAATCAGAATATCGAGAAAAAGATGATCTTTATAGGAAAATGAAAAGGACGAATACAACTTACAGCCCCAAATTCACCATCATCCCCTAATCTGAAACAAATCACAGCTACAAACATACCAGATCCGGGCTGTCAATATTCCTCTAAAAACTCAGATATGCAAAGTTATGGTTGTCATATTCCTTAGTCGTGTAACCTCAGATATGTCAATATTCATCAAAATCCTCAAAAAATGACGGTAGTATAGTAGATCTGAGAAAAATTTCAGCAAAAAAATTACCTGGCTCGACGATGGTACGGTAGATCTAAGTCGACAGTATCTCCACCGCTCCATCTTCAACTATAACAAAACAAACAAAACATCACCCATTCACCCTTCCCAATCTTTATAGAAAAGATAATGGAATTAGGGTTTTTTGTGCACAGAAAGGCGTAATCGTACCATAATGAACAACAATGGAATCAAGATTGTGACCGAACAAAACAATACTAAATCGAACTCTTTTCCAATCATCTGAACATTGATCTCTGCTTCTACAAATTCACACCCTATGATCGTATACCCTAAATCAACGAATGGTTTTTAAGATCACAGAAATGATAAATCAAAGATGATGAAGAGAAGATAGTGGTAGAGGAAGGCCGATCTAGGGTTTTTTAGGGTGAGATGAAGATTCGATCAGAAGGGATTTGAAGATGAAGAACATACCTGGATGCAATGCTTGAAGAAATCTCTGGGATGCAATGCTTGAAGATGGAACACTTGAGGTTTCGTTTCGATGAAGATTGAGAAGAGAAGAGGAGTACAGAAAAAGGAGAACGATTTAGGGTTTTTTAGGATACAGAGTAGAGGGGAGTGGTACTGTTGGGCGGGAAAATAGGATTGAGGATGCCCTAATCAAGTGACACGCCAGCCTAGAAAACTTTTATTTATTATATATAATAGATTCTAACGGCAGCCGTCAGTAACGAAAGAAGGGACGAATTGTGCATTATTATTTTATCTCCAAGTTACTTTGGCATGTTTAATCAGTTCGGGATGACAACCGATGTTGTAAAGACAACTATGAGCAGCTAGGCTCTTCGTGGCTTCCTCCAGGTGGACGGTTCGGTTAGGTTTTACACTTTTTTTGGTTAGTTATGTATTAGATCTGATCTTGTTCTGACAAAACTTTATGAATCAGATTGATGTATTAGTTAATAGAAACAATTTATCTATGTTTTTAGTTCTTTCTTTACAATTGCGTTCGGTTGATGACAAAACCTAGAAACGGGTTGGGTGACTAAAGAGGCTTGACTTGATATAGGTAGATTGGGTAATTGAATTATATTGTTTGATGACAAAAACTATTTTGATTGCCACATTAACTTATTTTCCAACACTATGTCTAAGTGGTGTCTAAATAACTAGCTAATCTTGTGTAAACCTAGAACCTAAAGTTTGGAGGAAGTTACGTTTTATAAATCTGATACCTTTGCTCATAATTAGTTTAAAGTTTTCTTTCAAATTAATCAAAACCCCCACTTCTGGATTAGTAGTAATTAATTAAATAATTTTAGCTACACACTAACCACAAATTCCCTGTGGATACGATACCCTACTTACGCTATCTACGTAGTTTATTTAGGTTTTTGATTGACCCTTACGACAGTCATCATAATAAATCATGTTTAATGGTTAAAACAGATTAATACGATTAATTGGTCATGCGATGACTGATAGCTAATGAGTTTCGAGTGGTTACCTTATAGGGTAAACTAACATAAATAATAAGGGTAAAATGGTAATTCGGTCACTCGTTGACGATAACCGTTAGTTTGTGAAAGACACTTTATAGCGAAAGCTGTAATGGGTCAAAAGAGTCAAGAAATGATTTATAAGTAAAATGACCGTAAGGTGTAAACCGGAGCAAGTCATGTAGAAAAGATGGTAATAAATATCATCTCGCAAAGATATACAGTCATTTAGACCAAACGGGTCAAAAGGTGAAAATATCACCCTTTGACAATATCGACTAATGATTTTGTCGAGTTGTGTGATTACATGAGTAAATATAGAATGGATATTTGCATCGCTATTACTTAGCGATTATTAAAGCAAGGTGTCGCAACCCCCGACCCCTGCCCCGGGAGGCGGGCGACCGCAGCCTACTCAGAGATGGTGGTATCAGTGTTTATCATTAATTTGGCAGCGGAATTTACATCAGTACCGTAGTTAGGAAATATTTTATTAAAGTAAAACACCATATTCTTACAATAATAATTATATTGGGATAAACCCAAGTTTCCATTACAAACATGTTTATAGGGATAAACCCTAATTTATTGAAATAAACTTCTATATTTAGGTAACTTTTATAGCCACTTTTCCAAGCCTTCAGTGCTCTCCAGCTGGCTTCTATTTGGCTTTCACATTTTGTTACCTGAAACGCGTTTAAAAACATTTTATCAGCAAAAAATACTGGTGAGTGAATCCTAGTTAAATCAAAACAGGTTTTATCATTTTACAGCATTGAGGGCAATCCAGCAATTACATTTGTTTATATCTACTTTAATTACCACCAACGGTACTATCAATCATGACTGGTGGTAATGTTACTACTCACAGTGTAATAACAAATTTTGTGTACAAAACCCCAACATACCGACGATAATTGTAGACTTACAAATACTCAATCACTGTTAATTATAAGATAAAAACAATTTGTGAAAAGAGGAATTACTCACTTTGCTAATTTAGGTATTTCCTTGTGACTTCCTGGTTATAATCTAGTTAAATAAACAATGCACACGCGTTAGTTTAATAGCCCAAATTTACATTAGTTATACCCTTCCCGAGACAGAACTCCAACGACTGAGTCAGGCAGAGCCTCGAGATGCGTTACGGAGCACTAGATTAATCGGGCAGTGTATCTAATACGTAACCGGGGGTTATAATACTTAAATCGAGGCAGATCTTCGTTATTTTAGTGGGTATAATACCCGATATTATTTTTTCTATTTAGATTGAGATAGAGAATAAAAGTTTTTGAACTATTTCGACTGAATGCCGATGATCCCTATTTATAATGCTGATCAGCGAGTCTCTGGTGCCCCGCGACAGACACACAGGGTTGTGTCGCTCCCCGCGAGATAGGTCTAGTAGGGCCTAGCCCTGGCAAGTCACGAGATTGCTTTGACACGAGTGGGGAAACGTGTCAGCATAGGGTGCGGCCTGGTGTCACGGAGGTTGCGGCCCGCGACAGCCTTTAGTGGCTCTGTCGCGCCCCACCAGCGAGTATAATTTTTTGTTTTTTTAATTTTTATTAAAATAAAGTATTTGGGACCACTTTTCGTATACGTGGTGTATTTTAGGGCGTGTAGGGGTGTTATAAGTATTTTAGGAGGGTTGTTATATCCTCCCCACCTTGTTTTAGAACTCGTCCTCTAAGTCTACTAGAATAGGTGTGGATATTTCCTCTGTATTTCTGATTGGAGCTCCCAAGTGTATTCTGGTCCTCTCTTGGAATCCCATTTCACTTTGACTATAACTAATCTCTTGTGTTTGAGATTCTTGATCTTTCTGTCTTCAATCTGTAGGGGTCTCTCTACAAACTTAAGTTTCTCATTTACTTCTATGTTCTTAAGAGGTACCACTAATGACTCATCTGCTAAGCACTTTTTGAGATTACATACATGAAACACATCATGTATTCCTGCCATTTCCTCTGGCAGTTGTAGCTGGTAAGCTACAGGTCCTATTCTTCTAATAATCTCAAACGCTCCAACATACCTGGGGCTTAGCTTTCCCCTTTTGATAAATCTGACTACTCATCTCCATGGAGAAACTTTTAATAATACCTTATCTCCAACTTGGAACTCTAATGGCTTTCGCCTGTTATTAGCATAACTCTTTTGTCGATCACGTGCTGCTTTTAGTCTATCCCTGACTTGAATAACCTTATCTGTTGTTTCTTGAACTATGTCTGGTCCAGATAGTTGTTTTTCTCCAATTTCTGCCCAACAGATTAGAGTTCGGTACTTTCGTCCATAAAGTGCTTCGAATGGTGTAGCATTGATACTGGTATGATAGCTGTTATTGTAGGAAAATTCTATTAATGGTAAATGATCATCCCAATTTCCTCCGAAATCAATTACACAAGCTCTAAGCATATATTTCATTATCTGAATTATCCTTTCACTTTGTCCGTCCGTTTGAGGATGATAAGCTGTGCTTAGATTTAACTTGGTTCCCATTGCTTTTTGGAAACTAGTCCAAAAATGAGAAGTAAAACGGCTATCTCTATCAGAAACAATTGATAAAGGAATTCAATGTAATGAAACTTTTCATTTACATATAACTTGGCTAGTTGTTCCATACCGAAAGTTTCCTTCATTGGTAAGAAATGAGCAGACTTGGTTAATCTATCTACAATCACCCAGATTGTATCATTACCTTTTCGTGTCTTGGGTAATTTGGTAACAAAATCCATTGTTATCAATTCCCATTTCCATATTGGCATTTCTAATTATTGCAATAATCCTGAGGGTTTCTGATATTCAGCTTTAGCTTGTGAACAGGTTAAACACTTGGCAACATAAGCTGCTACATCCTTTTTTCATTCCTATCCACCAGAAATTTTTTTCTTAAGTCTTGATACATCTTATCACTTCCAGGATGTATCGTATACTTAGACTTATGGGCTTCTTCTAAAATTCGGTGGTGTAGGTTTCCTTGTTTGGGTATCCAAATTCTTTTCTTATGGAATCTCCAAATTCCATCTGTTCCTTATTCTAATTCCTTAATCATTCCTTTCAGTTTTTCAGTATCGTCCTTGATTACTGATTCCTGTACTTCTCTAATCTGATCATCTAAATCTATTGGCAGATTTAATTTAAGAGAACGTACTCTTTTTGGCTTTTCGTTATAATTTCGAATTAAACCATCAGCTACTATATTAGCCGTTCTTGCGTGATACTGGATATTAAATCATAGTTACTAAGAATTTCCATTTAGCGTCTTTGTCTCATATTTAGCTCTTTTTGCCCAAAAACATATCTTAAACTCTTATGATCGGTGAAAATGGTAAACTTACTATCGTAAAGGTAATGTCTCCAAATTTTAAGGGCAAAAATTATGGCTCCTAATTCTAGATCATGGCTTGTATAATTTTCTTCATGATTATTAATGTTGGTGCATGCGTCTGTCGACTTCGTCTTGTATCGAGTCTTGTGTTTAGAATGTTAGACCAGTGCACGTAGTTCGAGATATAGTAATTTCGCTTGAGGGCTTAATTCCGCTTGAAACGTATTTCCGCTTGAGACTGTTTCAAGCGGAATCAGTCGCCTATATATATGTGTCCAAGCAAAATTAGTTGTAAGATTTCCGGTGAGAGCAATGAAGTACTGCCGAAGTGTCGTCTCGCTGTAAATCATCGTGAAATCAATCTAACGACAGTTTAAAGTGATATTCTTGCTGAATTGAACTCTATACGTCTGTTTCCGCCTTTCGTATAGAGAAAAACTCTTCTGATCGACTCATTCGTGTCTGAAAACGATCCTACAAGTGGTATCAGAGCTCAGGAAGAAGAGTTCTTATCAATTCAGCTGCAAATTCTGATTTCTACACTTTCTTTTTCAAAATTCAAAAATTTTTACGGTTAAAATCGGCTAACTTTCTCACAGAATGTGCGCATTAGTGTTTTAACAAAGCCTTGAAAGTTTCAGGCCTAAAATCAACCTAAAACTGATAAAATCTTTAATTCCGTTTGAAAAACCAGCGCGAGATGATGACGTCTGCAGCTCTTCATACGGAATTAGTTTCTTAATTCCGATTGAAACTGGTTATTTTGCTTGAAATTTGGCTGATTCCGTATCAAGTTGTAATTCCGCTTGAGTGATTCTGTTAGGATCGGAGGCTCTCATGATAGTGTTTGTTTGTGTAAATTGTATAATCAATAGAGATGAACAGAGTTTAAGTGCAGCGGAAATGAATAACAAACTTTGTAAACACAATCAAGGAGAAAATAGTTTTGAGAAAGCATATGTAATTCATTTAGTCAAAAGATTTACAATAAGAATCAAATGATTACAGATATGCTTACATACTAAGCTCCCCCTCAGCCAGATGCCCCAAGGTTGGATTGTACAAGATGAAAGGATTGAATTGAGGAGAAGAACTCTCTCAAAACGAATCAAATGTAACAGTACAGAGTTCTGCTCCATTTATAGACAAACCAAACCGCTGATGCATCTCAGCTGACGTCACCAGGAAAGCGACGTCTAACAGCCTAACAACCTGTATCTACTGTTCTTATACAAACACTGCTAAACATAACAACTGACAATACATAAGACAGATAATATACTGAACTACTGCTCTCTCTATTCATCAGTGCTTTCATCAAGGTTGATCAGTCCTTGTCTGGGCAGTGATTTGTCATCAGCAGTTTATACCAGCAGTGCTTAGTTTCCAGCAGTCTTCTAGGCTTCATCAGTAGTTATTTAGAGCATCAGTTGTATCCGGGCAGTGGATATAAGACCATCAGCTGTTGTAATCACTTTCAAGGGAGAAGACTTAGTGTAAACAGCTTCTTATTGTGAATCCACTGTTGTGATCAGGTTTTGGCTTTACATTATCTGTTCCTCTGGTAGGGTTCAATCCCAACAATCTCCCCCTAGAACAGATAATGCCAAAACCTGTCATTATTCTGGATCTTTATTACTCATCAGAAGTTCCCTTGTTTTTCTTTTAAATTCTTCTTCAAATTCTTTGGAACTTGTGTCATCTTCATCCCGGCACAGTGTAAGTTCAAGGAGATCCTGCAAATCTTCAACACTAAGGCCTAGTGCTTCTTTCCTTGATATGTACTTCACTTCACCATTGGATCTGACCAGGGTCAATACGTGGGTCTTTTGATCAGACATCCACTTTAGTACTTTTAAACCCAATGGGTTTCTTGGGAGAGATTTATGCAATGATGAGTTGGGGGAAGTTGGCCTTGTGAAAACTTGCAGACTTTCAGACATTCTTTTGAAGGCCATTTCAATAATATTGTTTGCTGCAGCTATGTCTTCTGCAGTTTCCTTCTCTATCTGCTCCTGTCTCTTTTGTTGATCTGGCTCAATGTCTGAAACTTCTAAAGTATTTGGTGATGCAGGCTTAGTTAACACCTTCTTAAAAAGGTTTTGAAGTTTTTCTGAGTTTGCTTCTTTTAGATCCATTTTCATGATGGTTTCTTTGAAGTACTCAACTTCCTTTTCCTTTACCTCTTCACTGGTCAGCTGTTCTCCTTTTTCTTGGTTTGTCATAAGAGTAGATCGGAACAGTGTTTTGAGGTTTTCAATCTGCTGTTCAAGCTTCATCAATTGTTCACGCTTCTTTGAAGTGCCTGATACAGTTATCTTCCTTTTCTTCAGCCTTTCATAGGCTTCATCAGTTTGCTGCTTTGACCATTTTGATATGGCATTTGCAGTGTCCACCTTTGCATCCACCAGCTCCTGTTTCCTTTTCTTGTACTCAGCTGTTTGGTCATTGATGAATTTTTTGTATTTACTCCAATTTGGAGCATTCTTCTTCTTTTTAGGATCGCTCTTGATTCTATCAATCCTATCAGCTTCATGCCTTAAAAGCACTATTGGCCATTCTTCAAATTGGTTTTCTTCAGCAGGATAAAATTTTTCTAGCATTATGTATGCAAGAAGTTTTCTTCTCATCTCTTTTCGTTGTTCTGCCTTTTCTTTGCTCAGCTCATGTGCAAAATCTTTTATTAGATCGACTTTTGTGAGCAGAAGTTCCAATCTTTCAGCAATGGCTTCATCACTTTGACCTTTACATTCAACCTTGGCTCTTATCTTAGCCTGTCTTACTTTAAGTTCAAGATATTCATCCATGTCTTCTGGAACCATGAAGCCAACGAGTGAAGAAAATCTTCTGTTTGAAGGATCATTATCATTGTAGAATTGCCTCATCTCATTTTTTATAGCTTCCAGTTCTAGCGGATATCTTGCAGCAGTGGGATCATATTGGTCCTCATCTGGCTGAGTAAGTTTTCTTTTTCTGGTGTAGAGCTTTGCTGGTTATGATGTGAGACTGGTGGAAACAGTGGTGGATGACTGACTAACAGCTGTTGAAACAACTGGTGTCTCAACATCTGTTGTCATTACAACTGCTGATATGTCAGCAGATGTCTTCTGCTTTTGAGCAGGGGATGGAAGTGGTGAGGTAGTTTTTGATGGTGGTGGTGAATCATCAGATATGAGAATCCTTCTCCTTTTTATTGTAGGAGAGGCTAATGATTTCGTTGGTGGATCAGTAGTTTGTGATTGTGATTGACTGACAGCAGTTGTAACAACTGGTGTTTCAACCACTGTTGTCATTACAACAGATGTTGTAACATCTGTTGTCTTCTGTTTTATAACAGGAGGTAATGGTGGTGATATAATTGTTGGAGATAGAGCAGTGGTTTTGGTGGTGTGTGGTGAAGTTGTGTGTGTTGATGAGATGACAGCTGTTTGGCTACTGACAGCAGTTTTTGTAACTACTGCTGTATCAACTGTTTGAATGGAAGTTTGTGATTTTGTGGTTTGAGGTGGTTTGGATGGTTGTTTTGCTTGTTCTGGTTCAACATACAGACCATCTTCAATTCCCTTTTTCTTCATCTTCTTGACATTCTCCCCCCTTTTGGCATTATCTGCCAGGGGGTTATCCATAAAAAAGATAGTAGAGGGAACTTTTCCACCATGAGCCGTGCATTGTATATGAGCCTTGATAGCTTTAATATCTGATTGAGTATCTTTAAACCTCGACTCTACCATGTTCGTCAGCATTTTTACATGTGTTTCATGCTGCTGATCAGCCATCTGCTTTTGGTGTTCAAGTAAGGGATGAAAGATATTCCAGAGCTCATTTGCAGCAAATGCTTGTGGTGGAGCAGGTGCTTGAGGTGGAACAGCAGTGGCTTGTGCTTTTTGAGCTTTCAAAATCTCTTGCACCATATCTTTTATTTCAGCAACTGAATCTTCAAGTTTGTCAACTCTGTCCGTCAATTCCTGATATTTTGAATCATCACCTACTTTAGTAGGATCATCTGAATCCCCACCAGCAGTGGTTGTATCAATGTGTGACTTAGGAACTGAGTCCCAAAAATCACCCATTGATGCCCCTTGTTCTTGGTACTGGGGACTTCTTTCTTCAGCACTTGATAAACCTTTGATGGTACCAGTGGTTAGAACCAACTCACTGCTGGTTACCGATGGTGCTATGGAAGAAATTGCCTTCAAGGGAGTCTTACTTATGAAACAACTGTCCAACTGAAGATCTGTTGATCCATTAGTTGTAGTTGCTGCTCCACTTGAACTACCACCGAGAGTTACTTGTAACTCAGGGGGTGTAACCTCCTCAGTTGTTGCTGGGATAGCAGAGGTATAAGCATCAGACCCAGTCACTTGTGGGGGTATACTCTCAGTGACAGGTGATAGAGAGGAACTGGTTTGTGTCTGAGCTATGACAACTGCATGCAACAAAGGTAGCATGGATTGTGGTAATATCATTGGTGAGGGTGTGGGAGTTGAAAGAGACATGTCCTTGGGATCAGGACTGAGGAAGATGGGTCCGATTGAATCCAGAGCTTCATATTGTGGGGTCCCTGTGCTTACAACCTGATCCTTTTGTGAGGATGCAGGAGGAGTTTTAGGTAAAGGTGGAGATCTTTCTACCAACTGCTGTGAGGAAGTAGCAGCAGTGGTTTTTGGTGACATTTGTGTTGTCACAGGCAGTTGCTCTGGGATCTCATCTTCCAGAGTTGCCTTTTTCTTGGGTTTGGTGGGCTTTTTGTAGGATTTTCTTTTGGTCTTTTTGGTGATATCAGGTGTGGGTTTCAAAGCAGTGGTTGTGCTGCCTTGATCACCTGGAGCAGTGGGCTCAGCAGCAGATGTCTGAGGAGCAGGGGTAACTGCTGAAATCTGCTCAGACACCTCTGCTTTTGTTTTTATTGGTGCCATCATTCTGGAAAATGTTTCTTTTGTTAAGCCTTTTATTTGAAAATAGGCACCTTGTTTGAGCAAATTTTCATTTTCTTTTTCAAATTTTTGTTTGAAATAATAGCTCAGGAATCTTGGAAAAAGTAAAAATGATTTGCTATCAACGTTCTTTACCAAGTCATTGAAGATCTCCTGGGAGTAGTTGTAATCTTTATTGTTTAAAATTGCATACCCCAGGCATTGAATCTTCAATGGTATTTCATTAAACGCTGTTGTTTTATTTGAAACACAACTTAAAAGTGTGTGAAATAAAAATCTGGATGCAGATGGGAAATAACCTTTTTGTAAGGTATCTACCTTTGATTGTTCTGCATATCCCCTTTTCAGAAAATCAGTTTTTAACTCGTTTTTGTCAAAGGAAGTTTTACCATTCTGATCATCGAGTATGAAGACTTCTGAGATAGTTTGCGGAGTGATTTGAATCACTTTACCCTGTATCGAGGAGTTAATGGCTATGACTTTATCGTCTTGTTTCTCAAGCTTCGCCTTTTTCCAGAACTCTCTCTGGGTTTGCAAATAAATGGGAGCATCTGCTGTCAACAAAGTTTTGTACTTTGATGCAGATAATGTATCAATGATGGAGTCGAAGGTGTGGTTATCGGTAGGTTTTGCGAGCAAACCCAGATAATTATGAGGAGATTTGTATGGTATCTCGATGGGTTCTTCGGCCGTTTGAGCGACCTCTTTTGAAGATGATGGTGATTTTGGTTTAGATTTTGATTTTGATTTTGATTTTGACTTCGTCATTTTGATGAAGAAGAATCGGAGAGAAATTTGGGAAGAAAGGTTGGAAACTGCTTTGAGAAGAGAACTTTGGAATTCAATTCGACAGTGTAAAACCCTGTTTGGGGTTTTGATCAGGGTTTTATTTAGGGAAAAAGTGATCGCTGATGTGGCAGCGGTTATTTTGATCTGAAGGCTAAGAACTGACCATGTGTCAAACACTGATGAAATGGATGAAGGGTGGAGAACAGTTGTTTTAGGAGCCACTGATGTACCATGCATCAGTAGTTACAACGGTAATAAAGTGAAAACAGTGGAAGATTTTTACTATCAGTGGATAGCATATCAGTGGATAAGACACTGATTTTGAGCATCAGTGCTTGCCAAGTAAAATGAGGATCAGTGATTAACTTTCAGCAGTGGATAGTAATTAGGGAACAGACGTTTGAGCAAAACAGTGGTTAGGGTTAAAATAAGGGCAATGGTTTGAAAGTTCATTTTCAGCAACTTTTTACAGAGATTTTCATGCAAGGTTTTGCCACATGTCAATTTCCTATTGAAATTCTTACGAATTACTGACAGTGGTTTTGTACCCCAGATGATGAGAACTTTTTACTAAGACAACTCATTTTCTTTTAATATCCAAATTAAAACATGAGTGCCCCAGTAGTTTAAACACTGTTTAGCAAACAACCTTTGATTAGTGTTTAAAACAACCCTGAGTATGACATGACATTGACATATGCACCATTTCCTTTTGACCCATTTATGAGGACAATAATACCAATAAAAAATAAGGTACTATATCCTGACAGGAAATTGAAACTATTGCCAACAAAAACAAGCAAAAGTTCAAAATATATTATTCTTAAAAAAAAAACGAATAATATATCCTGGTTATTAGAGAAAATCCTTTGTATAAAAATAGATAAGGATTTTCTGAGAAAGGCATCAAAAAGGATCTGGTAAATTTACAATAAAATACGTAATCACATCATTCTCAAGTTTATGAAAATGGTCAGTGGTTTGACAACAGTCGTATGAAATTCTAAATAAATTTTGACCACTGTTTAGTACCATTTTCTTGTTGATTGATTGACAACAGAATTGAGGATACATGTACACATGAGTTTTTGATAACCATGTGATGATTTTGAAGATTTGTCTATTCCTCTTTGAAGTTCATTCCCCGGAATTTCCATTTTTACCTAAACCTTTTCATGAACAGATGAATGCACACAGTTGCTTAATGACCATTATTACCCTAAATTCTGACTCTTCAGTGTTTTATGTTTATACTCTTTTCTTCTATCTTTAGAAGTTTTGAGATGAACACACTACTGAGTTTTTGTGAATTTCTTTTTCCCTTTTTACCCTTCCCAAACACAAGTATAGAAATACTTACCGAGGGGTATTTATTTGAACGAATACTTGTTCCAAATTCATTTTGCAGTAATGTTTTGAGAGATTAGGTCATTTCTGCACATGCTTATGCCAACCTCCTCATTACCTATGATTTGGACATTTTTGAGTCCTGATTTTCTTAATGTATTTTAACAAAGTTGATTTTGTCCTTTTGAGGAATTCAACCTGTTTTCAACACATAAGATCTGAATGACTAAAGTTTTAATTTCCCTCTTTTTATGTTAGCAAAACATCAATGTTTTTATGAACATAGGTTTTGTTAATCTGAGGTTCATACTTTAGTATTTTAATGAAAACATCACAGATCATACATCAACAGTTGAAATCAATTTAGAAAATAAGAAGTTTTCAGATCTAGAAACCATGAGTGTCTTGTGCATGAATTCACTTGTTGTGTGAAATTTGTGTGTCATATGACATCTTGGTTGATTTACAGAGTTTTGAAGAACCATTTTGAACATGGTTTACTCGGTACTCTGTTTTTCAACAAAATGCACCCAACCTTAGTATCAATGAATAATGAGCCGAACTGTTATGTCAAATTGATTGTTAGATCGAATTTGACTGTCCAAGCTCTGATACCAATTGTTAGGATCGGAGGCTCTCATGATAGTGTTTGTTTGTGTAAATTGTATAATCAATAGAGATGAACAGAGTTTAAGTGCAGCGGAAATGAATAACAAACTTTGTAAACACAATCAAGGAGAAAATAGTTTTGAGAAAGCATATGTAATTCATTTAGTCAAAAGATTTACAATAAGAATCAAATGATTACAGATATGCTTACATACTAAGCTCCCCCTCAGCCAGATGCCCCAAGGTTGGATTGTACAAGATGAAAGGATTGAATTGAGGAGAAGAACTCTCTCAAAACGAATCAAATGTAACAGTACAGAGTTCTGCTCCATTTATAGACAAACCAAACCGCTGATGCATCTCAGCTGACGTCACCAGGAAAGCGACGTCTAACAGCCTAACAACCTGTATCTACTGTTCTTATACAAACACTGCTAAACATAACAACTGACAATACATAAGACAGATAATATACTGAACTACTGCTCTCTCTATTCATCAGTGCTTTCATCAAGGTTGATCAGTCCTTGTCTGGGCAGTGATTTGTCATCAGCAGTTTATACCAGCAGTGCTTAGTTTCCAGCAGTCTTCTAGGCTTCATCAGTAGTTATTTAGAGCAGCAGTTGTATCCGGGCAGTGGATATAAGACCATCAGCTGTTGTAATCACTTTCAAGGGAGAAGACTTAGTGTAAACAACTGCTTATTGTGAATCCACTGTTGTGATCAGGTTTTGGCTTTACATTATCTGTTCCTCTGGTAGGGTTCAATCCCAACAGATTCTGCTTGAATCACTTATTCCGCTTCAACTGGGTAATTCCATTTGGGTAATCTCGCTTCAAAGTGCTAATTCCGCTTCAGTTTGTTATCTCGTTTGAAAGAGGTGTGGGTTCAAGCGAAATTAGGGTATTTCCGTCTGAGAAGTTATTCCGTTTGAAGAGTGTGATTCCGTTTGAACAGGAATTCCGTTTGAGAACTTAATTTTGTTTGAACAAGTATGTTTTGGGAACTTTGAAAAACCGAAACATGGAAGAGGAATTTTTCAACGCATTTGCTACTCCGGTTACCCCGATTACTCTTGCACAGAACACGATGTTGGAAAATGAAACGGGGACTATGCAAAAACCGCCTAAGCTCATGAACATTGAGGAGTATAAAGGTTGGGAAGGACGGTTTGAAAACTGGGTTCAAGCAAATTATCTGGATACTTGGGAATGTGTTGAGACGAAGTATGTTAGACCGACAAATGACGATGAAGAGGTTATTGCTATTAAAGATCTAAGTGCCGATGCTAGAAAGAAATACAAAGATGAGAAAATGATGTTGAGTCTACTACAACAAGCTGTGAAGGAAGATATCTTGGTTCTACTACAACACAATGGAACTTCTTATTCGATCTGGAAAGAATTAAAATCAAAGTTTCATGGAAGCCAAGAGATGGTCAAGAACAAAAAATCGCTTTTGAAGAAAGAGTTTGATCTTTTTCGTGGGTTGAAAAATGAAAGCACTAAGCAAATCATTGAAAGATATTGCAATTTGTTAGCCAACATGAAGAGATTGAGTATCGACAAAGATAATGAAGAGTTGATCGAAAAGTTGGCTGATGTGTTGCCATATGTGACTTGGGGTACATATCTCATGATGTTGAGGAACAAGAAAGGTTTTAGTAATCTGACACTGAGCAAATTCATTGAAAAGATTGAGGCTCAGGAAATGGAACAGAGAAAGGTTTTAAGAATGAAAGATTTTGACGGTGAACAAGACATTGGTCTTTATTACAAAGGTGGTGTCAGTGATAAAAACACCAACATGTCACCAAAAATTGAGACAACATTCAATGCAAAGAGTTCATCTGGAAGTTCTTCTAAAGGATCAAACAGCAACACAAGTTTTTCATCACATCCATCTTTTGATCCGAACATTTAAGCTACAAAGAATGGCAAGAAGCTACAATGCAATATTGTTTTGAATCTTGAGAATGATCAGGGTTATTCTGAAGAAGTTGCAAAGAGCCACATGTCTTTGTTGGGAACTGTGTTAGAGTCTTATGGAAGTTTAGTAGCAGGTAGGATCGGGAATCCTATGTTGACAAGAGAGAATTACGATCAGATCGATGCTGAGGAGATGGAATTGATGGACATAAAATGGTGTTTGGCTAGTGTGTTGAGACGAGCTGAGAAATTCAAACAGATCACAGGAAGAGATGACTTCCGTGATGCATTTGTTTCTAATTTAGGTTTTGATAAATCTAAAGTCACTTGTTTTCGTTGCAGGGAAAAAGGACACTTCAAAAGGGAGTGCACTAATCGCGAAACAAGTGGAGCTCAAAATCCATTCAACAACAATGATTACTATCGGAAATCCATCTATCATCATGTCGCTCAACAACAACAAGAACCACAAGTGGCGCATGGTAGGAAAGTAATCGAGGAATCTTCAAAGAGAGCATGTTTGGTGAATCAAGAAGATTTCAGCTGGGACAAATATATTTCAGCCGACAACAAAGCATGCCTAATCAATCAAGAAGATGAAAAGTTGCCAGAAGGCTTTAGCTGGGCAAATTTCAACTGGGATAATCATTGTCCGGATAAATAGATTCTAAATCACAAAGATTTTGTTGCTAGAGTTGAAGAAGATAGTGATGATGATCGTGAGTATTGGTCAAGAAGAATGGCAGATCATTTGAAAATGATGGCTGAAAGTGATAGTGAAGATGATAAAGCTAAAAAGAAAAAGAAAAAGATCAAAACACCAGTAAGCAGTGATGATGAAGATGTTCCAGTGATAAGGAAAAAGGTAAAAAACGTTCCAAAGTTCAAAGTTGATGAAGAAGTTGATGCAAGAAAGATTCCTGTGAAGTGTGAAAACTGTGAAGCAATAAAGAAGCAGAACATCACATTGATTTATAACTTGAACAGTTTGAAGGAATCTTATGATGTTTTAAATAAAGCCATGAATCAATACAATCAAACAAGTGAAGAACAGGCAACGGCTATGAAGATACTTCAAGGAGCTTTCATGATAAAGCAGAAAAGTGTGAACAGCTACATTGAAAAGTGTGCTATGCTGGAACAAAAACTGGAAACTCAAAGAATTGAAACAGAAAGAGTAAACCGTTTGTTGAAAAGTTACTTGTGTACTTCTTATGTCACTGACAGGATTTATCCAACTGTTGAAGGCATGAAGGCATTTGAGGATGATGAAGTAACTGAGGAACAAAAGGTATCGGAAGAAAAGACTCCTGAAAAGAAGAAAGATAAGAAGAAGGATACTAAAGAAAAGACATCTGGTAAGAAACAAGGTGTTAGTTACAACAAGTGTCCACCCCCGCTTGAAAATGGATATTCTCCGAGAAATCCAAATTCAGAAAGAGTAAAAAAGGCAACAAATTTACAGTGCGAGCCGGAGTCTTCAGTTAACCTGCCAGAAAATATTGATGTCACGTTTACATCATCTGACACTGATCATGAGTCCAAGTTAATAAAAAAGATGGTCGATCAGGTGTTGGATAAAGATGAAACCGAGGAGTCAAAATCGGAGTCAGAGTCAAAGTCTGGGTCTGAAAGTTCGAATTCAACAGTCAACAGTTCAAAGACTTCGGTTAAAAGGGTTTACAATAAAGAATTTCTTCTATCAAAATCTAATTTGAATGACGAAACATTCAAAGTTGCATATACATTGAATGATTCCGACAAATTATATTCTGATGAGGAATTTCCAATAAGAGGTGTTAAACCAGAAATGATAAAAAAGGTTTTCAAATTGACAAAAATTAATATTTCTGAAATAAAAGATGTAAATCTTAATGATAAACCTAAAAAATACACCTTAAGAGTTCATCAAAGAGAAAACAAGAAAAAGGGTTACAGTTCTGGTTCTGGTTATCAAAAGAAACCAAACCATAACGGTAATTTCAAAAAGAAGGGTTTAGGTTTTATTCCACCAGAAAATTATAAAAATGAAAAATATGTTCGTGATTTTAAATCAAAAATGACATTTGTTTCAGGTACATCTTCTGAAGAAGAGAAAGAAAATCTATTCAGAAATCAGACGAACAGAGAATTCCTTGCAAAGAAGCAAGAAGAAATGAAGATTGCTGATCAGATGAAAGAAATGAGAACCTGTTTCCAATGCAACACTGTTGGTCATATTGCCAAAAATTGTTCCAATGCAATAAAATCAAAACAGGGAGTTTGTCGTAAACTGAAAGATAAAGAAGTTGTGTTTGAACCACCAATTGATAGAACCAAATTTTTCAAAAATTCAAATTTTGAGATTGGTGAATGTTCAAACAGATTTTACAAGAAAAGGGCAAAACTTGACAGCCAAAAATGGGTTGTTAAGAAATCTGGTGAAAGTTCTAGCAATGATTCTGATTCATCAAAATCAGAGGAGCTATCTTCTGGCGATGAATCTGATTCCACAAAGTCAGAGGAGCCACAAATTGGAATTAAAAGTGAGAATTCAGTTCCTCCAATGGATGATGCAAATTTACCACCATTGAGGGCTGAGAATTTTAAACAAAAAGTTGGTAAAATTGAGATTTCAAATCAATTATTTTCTGAAAAGAAAGAATTTGATGTTGAGAAGGTCTTTAATTCCAAAGTTCATAATATCTTAGGAAAAATGGTTGACATGAAAGTAAAGGGAGTCAAGGAATTTTACGAAAAGAAAACAAAGAAAGGTAAAGTTGAACCATCCCTGGTTTGTGACTGGGATGGTACTTATTATGAACAATAAGTCTCTGGACTTGCCGGAGCTCCCAAGTTGGTAATCATGGAGCATGAATCGACATCTTTCTTATATTGTTTGTGGAAAAATTGAAAATTGGTCACTAGTATCACTTGCCGGAACTCCCAGGTTGGTAAGTGAGGAGTAGGAATCGGCATCTTGAGAATTCAACCTACATGTGGTATTGGTTGGTAAACCATGTGGTTGAAATATTGGTTGAGATTTATTCTTACAAGTGTTAAATTCAAGGACATTAAGTTGTACTTGTTTTTCCTACAAGTGGTTAATCAAGGTCATTAATTTGAACTTGATTGGACCATACTTACAAGTGATATTTTGAAAACAATATGATGAACCCCTAACCTACAAATTGGTTGATAAAATCAAACTTATTTTCCGGTAAAACCATTTGATTAAAACAAACTTAAGTGTTTTGAAATCACAATGGGAAAATAGTTTGTTATAAGGGGGAGTTCTGATTGTTTATGCCAAGTGGATGGCGAATTGAAGTAATTCGATATCAGTTATCACGTTGTTTGTATAGTTTGTTTTCAAATTTTTTCTTTAAATGTGTTTGCATTTTAGGGGGAGTAGAAATTTCTGAAAATCCAAAAACATTTGAAAATTTGAAAAAGACAAAAACATGATAAAATGAAAAATTAGTTTTGTTGTACAAAAGAGGAAATGATAGTACATCAGTGGACGATCACAACATGCTAAAGAAATGGAAAGTCAAATGTGATAAACGGTCTCACTGATGATGTGGCAGTAGGTTTTTGCACATTTAGTAGATTGTGACGAGATATAAACCTAAATTCAAACTTGCTTATATCGTGGGGAAACATCTCTCGGATATATGGGTAACCCCCGAAATCTTGTTTGAAGGATCCCTCTTTTTGAGATACTAGGTCTTTATACTCAGTGATATCTGGGGTATTATCCCGGGACTTTTGATTTTGCGGAAGCAATGGCCTAGTCCCCGGAGAATACTTTACGCTTGCTTGAAATATAGCCCACCCTCAGCATAAAAAATGATGAAATATTGAAAAAATATGTAAATCATGTGCTGTTGAAGAAAAGATCCTCTAAAGGGAACACACCTAAAGTCGAAGCCGTCATCTCTCTGCTGAACGGAAGTTCTGACCTGAGCTCTCACGGTTCTTCGCAATTTAACCCCTTACAGATATCATCTGTCGTATACTCACCTGTAAGACAGAATATTGGGATCTAGATGCGGGAGTATATTCTGAGGTGGGACACATGATTAAGTTTAAGTGCTTAAGACATTAATCTCGTATCTCGAAACAGTTGAACTTTGTGTGAAAATTTAAGTGGATCATTATACTGACAATCTAAGTGAATCGTTTAGAACTTAAAATGATCAAAGCCTAACGGTGTTGGTGATTTGTCTCAAAACTGATATGATCCTCTTACACAAACTCACAAAAATATTGTATGTAAATATTTCTTTACTGCATTTCATTTCATTCTAAAAATCCAAAAAGATTTTCAGTGTGTTTTAGCATAAATTTTGAAAAATACAAAAAGATTTTTGACAACTGATGTTGAAGAGCTGATTTTCAAAATTCCAAGTGCTAAACATGACGACAACTGGTTTGGGAAAGAGTTTGAATATTTCGTGAGGGGGAGTTTGTGTTTAAAAGAAAGTTTTTGAAATGAAAATGATATTATTGCAAGTGGTTCATTAGAGATTAAATGGTAAATCATTCTAAGATTTGCTCTACTAGTGGTAAGCAGAGTTTAAATTTATCAAATTGTAAAATTTTGTGAGGAAGAGGTTTGTGCAGGAAGAATGATAAGAGCTAGGTGATCTTGGGATATCAGATAAAAGCCAGGGTTCGATCCTAAGCAGGAATTGAGCCAGATTACGATTCTGGAACTGCTGATGCTGATGAACTTAAGGAATCAAGAGATCTGATCAAGAGAATTAGAAAGCTTGAGAGCCAGACTCAAATTCTGGAGATCATCAATATTTAAGGGGAGGAATCTGTTGGTGCTAATGACAAGATGTAAGAGCCAGAGATTCCGGAGATCAAGAGAAGAGAGAGATTTGAGGATGCTTTACAGTGTTAGATACTTCAAAAGAGTTCGATAGGACTGATAAAGATTGAAGATGCGAAGACTCGACACTGTAGACTCGTCAACATTCGATGGGGAGTCTGTTGGTGCATGCGTATGTCGACTTCGTCTTGTATCGAGTCTTGTGTTTAGAATGTTAGACCAGTGCACGTAGTTCGAGATATAGTAATTTCGCTTGAGGGCTTAATTCCGCTTGAACAGGTAATATCGCTTGAGTGGTAATTCCGCTTGAAACGTATTTCCGCTTGAGACTGTTTCAAGCGGAATCAATCGCCTATATATATGTGTCCAAGCGAAATTAGTTGTAAGATTTCCGGTGAGAGCAACGAAGTGCTGCCGAAGTGTCGTCTCGCTGTAAATCATCGTGAAATCAATCTAATGACAGTTTAAAGTGATATTCTTGCTGAATTGAACTCTATACGTCTGTTTCTGCCTTTGGTATAGAGAAAAACTCTTCTGATCGACTCATTCGTGTCTGAAAACGATCCTACACTTAAGTTGTCTATAGGCCTGTAAACGAACCAAACATTCATGAACTGTTCGTGAACTTGTTCGGCGGGAAGTTCGTTTATGTACGTTTATTTAATAAACGAACGAACACAAACAAAAAATTATGTTCGTTTAATTAAATGAACGAACATGAACACACCTTGTGTTCGTTCATTTATGTTCGTGAATGTTCGTTTATGTTCGTTCATTTATGTTCATCAATGTTCGTTTATTTACGTTTGTTTATGTTCATTTATATTTTAGTAAATACATAAATAGTTATGTTTATATAAATATTACGTTTTCTAACTACTTATATAAATATAACTAATTAGTAATTAAGTTTTCTAGTAATAAAAAAAAGAAATTTTAAAATTTTTCTTAGATCGCAACTGATCACTTACTTAATATTTATATAAAAAACCTACTTAAATTTAGTATCATGAACCCTAATTTAGATGTGTTTTCGGATGAACTATAATATATTAATTAGACTTGTCTGTTTGTATTCACTAATGTTAAATCATGTTTGTTTATATTTATTCAATTACGTTAATTTGTGTTCGTTTATGTTTGTTTAATCATGTTAATTTATGTTTGTTTATGTTTATTCAAATATATTCAGTTAATCTTTTTATCGATTTATATTTGTTTGTGTTCGTTTATGTTCGTGAACTGTTCGTTTAGGCTTTAAACGAACGAACATAAACGAACACAAACATGCCCGTTTTCTTAATGAACGAACACGAACAAAAAAATGTGTTCGATTATATGTTCGAGTTCGTGTTCGTGTTCGGTTAAAGTTAAATGAATGAACACAAACATGCCTATGTTCGTGTTCGTTCGGTTCGTTTACAGGCCTAGTTGTCTAGAAGCATAGGCTATAACCTTTTGACGTTGCATCAACACACATCCATAACCTAACTTAGAAGCGTCACAATAGACTACAAAGTCTTCAGTTCCTTCTGGTAACGCTAATATGGGTGCGTTGGTTAATCTTTGCTTAAGGGTTCTAAAGGCTTCTTCCTGTTTTGGTCCCCATTGAAACTTCACTAATTTACAGGTCAGTTTTGTTAAAGGAATGACTATTCTAGAAAAATCTCGGATAAACCGTCTATAGTAACCAGCCAGTCCTAGAAAACTTCTAACCTCCGTTGGTGATTTAGGGACTTTCCATTTAGTGATCGCCTCGATCATTGTAGGATCTACATGAATTCCTTCATGATTTACTAAATGTCCGAGGAACTGCATTTCTTCTAACCAAAACTCACATTTCGAAAATTTATCATAAAGCTTTTATTTTCTCAATAAACTTAGGAGTGCATGTAGATGCGCTGCATGTTCCTCTTTATCTTAGAGTAAATAAAAATATCATCTCTAAAGACAATTATGAATTTATCCAGATATGGCTTACATATTCTGTTCATCATGTCCATAAATGCAGCTGAGGCATTAGTTAGACCAAATGACATGACTGTAAATTCATAATGGCCATACCTTGTTCTAAAAGCGGTCTTAGGAATGTCCTCTTCATGTACCTTCAGTTGATGATATCCTGAGCGTAACTCGATATTGGAAAAGAATCGAGTTCCTTGCAATTGATCAAACAAATAATCGATTCTCGGTAATGGGTACCGATTTTTAATCGTGACTTTGTTCAGCTCCCGATATTCAATGCACATACGCATTGACCCGTCATTTTTCTTGACAAACAAGATTGGTGCTCCCACGGTGATGAACTAAGCTGTATGAATCCTTTCTCCAGGAGTTCATCTAACTGTTTCTTTAGTTCTTGCATCTCTGCGGGTGCCAAATGGTAAGGTGCCTTGGCAATCGGTGCTGTTCCTGGTAGCAGCTGAATTCTGAATTCGACTTCCCTGTCCGGTGGTAGTCCAGGTAGTTCTTCTGTGAAAACATTTGAGAATTGAGATACTACAGGAATATCTTTCAATTCATTTCCTTTAGTGTTAATGATTATGGAAATCATATACACTAGTGACCCTTTTCTTGCACAACTTGCTGTTTTCATCACAGAGATGAATTTCGTGGATCGAGTTGGCTTATCTCCTTTAATTGTGATCTTTTCACCTTTTGGTGAATTTACTTGTATTGACTTTTGATCACAGAGAATACTGGCTTTATTGGCTATTAACCAATCCATTCCCAGTACGACATCAAATCCAGCCAGATTTATTGGGTAAAGATTAGTAATAAAATTTTAGTTTAAAATTTCTATTCTTGCTCTCTGCAAGATTTCAGTGATTTTAATGGATTCTCCATTTGCTGTCTCTACTAGACATTCTTGCTAAAGTTTAGTTAATGGTTGATTGAGAAGTTTGCAAAATGAAGTACTAATAAAACTTTGGTTTGCACCAGAGTCAAATACTACTTTAGCAAAAACATCATTAACTAAAAACGTACCGGCAATCACGTCCGGAATCATCTTTGCTTCTTCGGCTGTCAGAACAAATGCTCTAGCATTCTTAGTAGTCTTGTTGTTCATGACTGGAGCTAGTTTCGGACAGTTCGGCTTGATATGCCCCTTCTCCCCACAATTGAAGCATACTCCATTGCTGGGTTTCTTTCTGCAGTCTTCTTCCTTGTGTCCTGGTACCTTGCAGAAATTGCAGTATGTAGAACATCTCCTAGAATGCTTTTTCTTACAGGCCTTACAGTAAGGTGTAGAGGTAGAACCTATATTTTTCCCACGATTGGAATTACCGTAGCGAAATTCCTGGGTAAGTTTTTTGACTAGGTTCTTCCTTTGGTTTTCTTCTTGTGTACGTATTAGTTCATTAGTCAAGGTATTTGCTAGTTCTACAGCTTTTTCTATAGTTTGTGGTCTAGCTGCCATGACTACATGTCTAATCTCACTGATTAATCCCCAAATGTAACGGGAGATTAATACTAGTTCTGGTGATGCTAGGGTTGGCACAATTCTAGCATATTCAAAGAATACGGTAGTGTAACCCTTACAGTCTACTCCGGTCATTCTATGGTTTAAGAATTTATTAGCAATCTGTTCTTTTCATTGGGAGAACATAATTTCCTTTCAACCATATTCATAAATCAGTCCATTCCATATTATAGACTCTGTCACTTCCCCTAGACTGGAGAATAGTGTTCCACCATTCTAGAGCTGCATTCTTAAAAAGATTGGAAGCAAACATGATCTTATCTTCTTCTGCGCACTTGCTTATTTTTAAGACTGCTTCAGTCTTTTCTATCCAGCGTAGAGCTGCAATGGCTCCTTCATTGCCCGAGAATTCCATTAGTTTACAAGACTAGAATTCTTTGTAAGATCAACCATAAGACATGGTTCTTCTTCTTTTTAGAATAGGCAATTGAAGTGATGGTCCATTGTTTACGCTGTGACTGGGTTCAGTAGGTGGTCGTTTACTTCCACTGTTAGTTTTATTATTTTTCGCTTCCTTAACTATTTTGATAATATACGGCATAGCGTCTATAATCCCTTGTGCCACTATGTGTTGGATGACACTGTTATCTAATTGGTTCCCGTTATTATCATTATTCGGGATTTCTTGATTCACTCCGTTGTCTATCTGGATTATAAACATTTACCAATATTAATATCACAGAACAATTTTTTAAATGCGAACAATCATACAAACAAACACATTGATCAAAATCGTCGTGCATTGCGACATTTACTCTATTTCATATATCTATATATTACAAGCTGTAACTGGAATTGAAATTATACTACTAGTTATGCATCAGTAGGTATTGGATTATCTATTTCTTAGTTGATTTTTTTCCAAACTACTCGCATATATATATATATATATATATATATATATATATATATATATATATATATTATTATTACTATTATTAGTGGGGGTTCATCCAGTAGTGCATGTTGCGCTCGTCGTACTTCCAAATGACCCTCTCCCCTATTTGCCTTATCCTTACACTTTCATCTAATAACTCCTCACCAAAAGTGCGGAGTTCTTGCATGTTTTCGGTACTCATGGGTGGTGCTGGTATCGTAAAACAACCCTACTGAATATTTTGACACCCTAATATATATTAAAATATTCCAAAATATCCTAAAATATACCCCGTATGTGAAAACCGAGCCCGAATACCTTTATTTTTAAAAAAATTAATTAAAATCAAGTTTTTATGGGCGCTCACGGGCCGCGTAGCCTTTAGATACTGCTTACGCGGGCCGCGACAGCTACAAGATCAGGCGACACCCGATGTTACCACGTGTCATCATCGTGGCGGAGCTAGTGTGATGACTGGGCCAGGCTAGGGCCTACCATCCTACTACGCGGGCTGTGTAGACCTTGGCCTAAGTTTACGCGGGGCGCGAGAAGACCAAAATCAGGCCCTATAAGTAGAGGGCTTCGGCTTTCATTTTTCGTCGCTTAATTCTCACTTTTTCTCTCAAATTACTATATAGTAGGCATTATACTCGGGTATAATATCCCCTAATTAACGAAGTTCTGCCCCGTTGTAAGTATTATAACCCCGGTTATGTATTAGATACGCTGCCCGATTGATCCAGGGTTCCGTAACGGCTGTCGAGGTTTTGCCCGACGTAGTCATTGGAATACCGTCTCGGGAAGGGTATTGCTAATGTAAATATTGGGTTATTATACTAAGATATGTAGATTTGTGTAATTAATAGATAACTGCCAGGAAACCCTTAAGAGAAATCTAAGACAGCAATGTGAGTAATCTCCATTTTGTAAATTATTTTTACAAAACCGTAAATGTTTTACAATGTGATTAAGCAGTGATTGAGTCTTTGTAGTTCTTCAATTACTGCGGGTATGTTGGGTTTTTGTATACAAAATGTGGAACACGTTACCATTGGACAACGAGTTAGCCAATGTGTAATATGACCCACCAGTCAGGATTGACAATACTGAATGAGTAATTGTGTAGAAATTAACAATGTGATAGCTCTCAATACTGTTAAAGGATAAAACTCTTCTTGATTAAAGTGGGATTCACTCACCAGTATTTCCCACTGACAAAATGTTTTTAAACGCGTTTCAGGTAACAAAATGTGAAAGCCAACTAGAAGCCAGCTGGACAGCACTGAAGGCTTGGAAAAGTGGCTATAAAAGTTACCTAAATAAAAGAAGATGTTTTATTCAATAAAATATGGATTTTCCCTATGAAAATGTTTGTAATGAAAACTTAGGTTTTATCCCAATATGTTTAATATTATAAAAGTGTGGTATTTACTCTGATAAACATTTCCTAACTACAGTCCTGGTGAAATTTCCGCTGCCAAAATGATAAACAAATGATACCACCAAAAATGGGCTCGCGGCCGCCCATTCCCGGGACAGATATGGGGCCGGGGTTGCGACAGAAGGTGGAATCAGAGCTAAGCCACTGATTCAGCCACAGAAGTGTTCTGCTGACACTGAAATATTATTCAAATTGTTAGGAAATTAATTATGAAAATACGTGCATAATTGTATTTTATTGTTGTGTGTTATTTGACTATTTGTTAGTTTATAGTATGAGTGATCAAGGACCCTCAGACGTTTATCATCAGTTGTCCAATTCACCTAGGAGTGAAGGTACTTCCTCACAGCCTGCCCTCTCTAGGTATTCAGCTGACCAGGAAGAAGGGATGTTTATCTTTAAGGCTCAGTCTGAAGAGCCATTCCCTCAGAAAAAGAGAGGATGGTTTAGTAAGGGAGCATTCGAGCATAGGAAAAGAATGCGAAAGTTGCAACAGCAGAGAGTCCTAGCAGCCGCTAAGCAAGAGTCAGATGCCCATACACAGGATATGCTTAATAGGAGCTTAGCCAATTTTCATATCCTAGCAACCACAGCTGCCGACCCAAACCTGGAACAACTAGTTGCCCCATAACCCTTACCTTTGTTCCCTACTCAGCCGATGGAAATAGAAAACAACCCCGAAAACCAAGTTCAAATCATGATTTCAACCCTGAGGAGATACCTAGGATACCAGCCCCTAATCCCTTAGACCCAGACTAGGATCCATGGTTCAATGATCATAGGGATTATGTGCCACGCTACCACCTAAACGATGAACCCATGCCAAACTTAGCAGCATATCCAAGTCTGGACCCTCTAGATCCCTGCTACTACGATAACGATGAATACATTAGGGAAATCTTAGAGAATCCGTACCCTCAGGAGGAGCCCATGCCCCATTACCCAGACCCAGACCCAGTACCAGCACCTGCACCCCCAATGAGTGCAGAAAATGTGCATGAACTCCGAACTTTCGGAGAAGAGATTTTAGAGAATAGTGAGAGGACGAGGCAGGTAGGAGAGCGACTCGTCTGGAAATACGACGAGCGTAATATGGATTAGTGGATGAATCCAGATCAGTGAAGGTGATAGTGGAATTGGTAATAATAATAATAATATAATAATAATATATAATATGTTTGTATGAAAAAAAATATGTGTAATAATAATAATATATGTTGTAGTATAGACCACTTCGTGGTTTGCTATGGATAGTAGTGTTGTAATTTTAATTCCAGTCTTAGTGTGTATTAGACGCATACTATATAAGAAAGAGTAAAGTCGCAATGCTAGACGCTTTTGACCAATATGTGTGTTGTGTGGTTGTTGCCTAAATTATTAATTATTTTGTGATATTAATAATTGGCAAATGTTTAAAATTCAGATGCATGACGAAGTAAAGCAGGAAAACCAGAATAATGATAACTAGAGTAACATTAACCTGGATAACGAAACCCGAACAACAACAATGGAAACCAAGTGGATAACAGTGCCATGCAACATATAGTGGCACAAGGGATAATAGATGCGATGCCATATATTATCCAAACGGTTAAGGAAGCGGAAAATAAAAGTAAGCATGCTAGCAAACGACCCTCTGAACCTGAAAACAACGTGAACAATGGACCCGTACTTCAAGTGCCCATTCCTAAAAGAAGAAGAACCGTGTCTCACGGTTGTTCTTATAAAGAATTCTGGTCTTGTAAACTAATGGAATTCTCGGGCAATGAAGGGGCCGTTGCATCTCTACGCTGGATAGAAAAGACCGAGGCAGTCTTAAGAATAAGTAAATGTGCTGAAGAGGATAAGATAATGTTTGCTTCCGATCTGTTTAAGAATTCAGCACTAGAATGGTGGAACACTATCCTCCAGTCTAGGGGAAGTGATAGCACTTATAATATGGAATGAGAGGAGTTTAAAAACATGGTAGAAAGGAAATTCTGCCCTCCTAATGAAAAGGAGCAGATAGCAAACAAATTTCTAAATCTTAGGATGATTGGGGTAGATAGTAAGGGTTATACTATATTATTCTTTGAATATGCCCAAATAGTACCAACCCTTGCATCACCTGAACCAGTATTAATCTCCCATTATATTTGGGGATTAATTGGAGAAATTAGACATGTAGTCAAGGCAGCTAGACCACAAACCATAGAAGAAGCAGTAGAACTAGCCAACACCTTGACAGATGAGTTAGTCCGCACTCGAGAAGAGGATCAAAGGAGGACCCTAACCAAGAAGCTTACCCAAGAATTTCGTTCTGGAAATTCTAACCGTGGGAAAAATGTAGGTTCTACCTCGGCACCCTACTGTAAGTATTGTAAAAGGAAGCACTCCAGAAGATGCTCCATATACTGTAACTTTTGCAAAATATCGGGACACAAGGAGGAAGACTGCAGGAAAAATCCTAACAACAGGATATGCTACAACTGCGGAGAACAAGGTCATATCAAGCCTAAATGTCCAAAGCTAGCTCCAGCTAAAAACACCAAGAATACTAAAAATTCTAGAGCGTTTGTTTTAACTGCAGAAGAAGTAAGGATGATCCTGGATGTGATCACCGGTACGTTTTTAGTTAATGATGTTTTTGCTAAAGTATTATTTGACTCTGGTGCGAACCAAAGTTTTATTAATACTTCATTTTTCAAACTTCTTAATCAGTCATTAACTAAACTCCCACAAGAATGTCTAGTAGAGACAACAAATGGGGAAACTATTAAGATTTCTGAAATCATGTAGTGAGCAAGAATAGAAATTTTAAATCAGAAATTTATTGCAAACCTTTACCCCATGAATCTGGCAGGATTTGATGTTGTGTTAGGAATGGATTGGTTAATAGCCAATAAAGCTAGTATTTTATGTGATCAAAAGTCAATTCAAGTAAATTCACCAAGGGGTGAAAAGATCACAATTAAAGGAAATAAAACCTCTAAATCCACAAAGTTCATCTCTGTGATGAAAACAATAAGTTATATCAGGAAAGAATCATTAGTGTATTTGATTTCTATAATCACTAACACTAAAGGAAAAGAATTAAAGGATATTCCAGTAGTATCCCATTTTTCAGATGTATTTCCAGAAGAGCTACCAGGGCAACCTCCAGACTGAGAAGTTGAATTCAGAATCCACTTCATACCAGGAACCGCACCGATTGCCAAAGCACCTTACCGTTTGGCACCCGCAGAAATGCAGGAACTGAAGAAACAATTACATGACTTGTTGGAGAAGGGATTTATACAGCCAAGCTCATCGCCATGGGGAGCACCGATTTTATTCGTTAAGAAGAAGGACGGATCAATGCGTATGTGCATTGACTACCGTGAATTGAACAAAGTCACGATTAAGAATCGGTATCCATTACCAAGAATAGATGATCTGTTCGATCAGTTGCAAGGAGCACGATTTTTCTCAAAAATCGATTTAAGGTCAGAATATCATCAATTAAAGGTACAGGAAGAGGACATTCCTAAGACCGCTTTTAGAACAAGGTATTGCCATTATGAATTTACTGTCATGCCATTTGGTTTAACCAATGCCCCAGCTGCATTCATGGACATGATGAACCGAATATGTAAGCCACATTTGGATAAATTCATAATTGTCTTTATAGATGATATTCTTATTTATTCCAAAAGCAAAGAGGAACATGCAGCCCATCTTCACGCACTTCTAGATTTACTGAGAAAAGAAAAGCTTTACGCTAAGTTTTCGAAGTGTGAGTTTTGGTTAGAACAGGTACAATTTCTTGGACATCTAGTTAATCATGAAGGAATTCATGTAGATCCCACCAAGATCGAGGCAATTACCAAATGGAAAACCCCTTAGTCATCAACTGAGGTTAGAAGTTCCTTAGGATTGACCGGTTATTATAGAAGATTTATTCAAGATTTTTCTAGAATAGCCATTCCCTTAACTAAGTTAACCTGTAAATACGTTAAGTTTGAATGGAGACCAAAACAAGAAGAAGCCTTTAAAATTCTTAAGCAAAGATTAACCCATGCACCCATACTAGCGTTACCAGAAGGAATCGAAGATTTTATAATCTATTGTGACGCTTCCAAGATAGGTTATGAATGTGTGTTAATGCAACGTCAAAAGGTTATAGCTTACGTCTATACAACTTAAGAATCATGAAGATAATAATTCAACCCATGATCTAGAGTTAGGAGCTATAATTTTTGCCCTTAAAATTTGGAGACATTACCTATACGGTAGTAAGTTTACCATATTCACCGACCATAAGAGTTTAAGGTATGTTTTTGGGCAAAAAGGAATTGAATATGAGACAAAGACGCTGGATGGAGATACTTAGTGATTTTGATTGTAATATCCAGTATCATGCAGGAAAGGCAAACGTAGTAGCTGATGCTTTAAGTCGGAAGTATCATGAAAAGCCAAAAAGAGTACGTTCTCTTAAGTTAAATATGCAAGTAGATTTAAATGATTAGATTAGAAAGACACAAGAATCATTATTCAAAGAGGATACTGAAAAGTTAAAAGGAATGATTAAGGAATTAGAACCAGGAACAGATGGAATTTGGAGATTCCATAAGAAAAGAATGTGGATACCTAAATCAGGAAACCTACGCCACCGTATATTAGAAGAAGCCCATAAGTCTAAATATACGATGCATCCTGGAAGTGATAAGATGTATCAAGACTTAAGAAAGAATTTCTGGTGGATAGGAATGAAAAAGGATATAGCAGCATATGTTGCAAAGTGTTTAACTTATTCACAAGTTAAAGCTAAACATAAAAAACCCTCAGGTTTATTGCAACAGTTAGAAATGCCAGTCTGGAAATGAGAATTGATAACAATGGATTTTGTTACTAAATTACCCAAAACAAGAAAAGGTAATAATACAATCTGGGTGATTGTAGACAGGCTAACCAAGTCAGCTCATTTCCTACCCATGAAGGAAACTTTCAGTATGGAACAGTTAGCTAAATTATATGTAAATGAAATAGTTTCATTACATGGAATTCCTCTTTCAATTGTTTCTGACAGAGATAGTCGTTTTACCTCTCATTTTTGGACAAGTTTCCATAAAGCCCTGGGAACCAAGTTGAATCTAAGCACCGCTTATCATCCTCAAACAGACGGACAAAGCGAAAGGACATTTCAGACACTGGAGGACATGCTTAGAGCTTGTGTAATTGATTTCGGAGGTAATTGGGATGATCATTTACCGTTGATAGAATTTTCTTATAATAATAGTTATCATACAAGTATTAATGCTGCACCATTCGAAGCACTTTATGGATGAAAGTGCCGAACGCAAGTCTGTTGGGCAGAAATTGGAGAAAAGCAACTATCTGGACCCGAGATAGTACAAGAAACAACAGTCAAGATCATTCAAGTCACGGAACGACTGAAAGTAGCACGTGATCGACAAAAGAGTTATGCTGATAACAGACGAAAGCCATTGGAATTTCAAGTAGGAGATAAAGTGTTATTGAAAGTCTCTCCTTGGAAAGGAGTGGTAAGATTCATCAAAAGAGGAAAGCTAAGCCCCAGGTATGTTGGACCTTTTGAGATTATTAGAAGAATAGGACTTGTAGCCTATCAGTTACAACTGCCAGAAGAAATGGCAGGAATACATGATGTATTTCATGTATCTAATCTCAAGAAGTGTTTAGCTGATGAATCACTTATAGTACCTCTTAAGGATATAGAGGTAAATGAGTAGTTAAAGTTTGTAGAGAAGCCTCTACAAATTAAAGACAGGAAAGTTAAGAACCTCAAGCACAAAAGCCTAGTTCTAGTCAAGGTAAAGTGGGACTCCAAAAGAGGATCAGAATACTCATGGGAGCTTGAATCAAAAATGCAAAGGAAATATCCACACCTGTTCCAGTAGATATCGAGGATGAGCTCTAAAACAAGGTGGGGAGGATATAACAACCCTCCTGAATATTTTGACACCCTAATATATATTAAAATATTCCAAAATGTCCTAAAATATACCCCGTATGTGAAAACCGAGCCCAAATACCTTTATTTTTATTTAAATTAATTAAAATCAAGTTTTTATGGCCGCTCGCGGGCCGTGTAGCCTTTGGTTACTGCTTATGCAGGCCGCGACAGCTACAAGATAAGGCGACACCCGGTGCTGCCACATGTCATCATCGTGGCAGAGCTAGTGTGATGACTGGGACAGGCTAGGGCCTACCAGCCTACTACGCGGGCCGCGTAGACCTTGGCCTAAGTTTACGCGGGGCGCGACAAGACCAAAATCAGGCCCTATAAGTAAAGGGCTTCGGCTTTCATTTTCTGTCGCTTAATTCTCACTTTCTCTCTCAAATTACTATATAGTAGGCACTATACTCAGGTATAATACCCCCTAATTAACGAAGTTCTGCCCCGTTGTAAGTATTATAACCCCGGTTATGTATTAGATACGCTGCCCGATTGATCCAAGGTTCCGTAACGGCTGTCGAGGTTTTGCCCGACGTAGTCATTGGAATACCGTCTCGGGAAGGGTATTGCTAATGTAAATATTGGGTTATTATACTAAGATATGTAGATTTGTGTAATTAATAGATAACTGCCAGGAAACCCTTAAGAGAAATCTAAGACAGCAATGTGAGAAATCTCCTTTTTGTAAATTATTTTTACAAAACCGTAAATGTTTTACAATGTGATTAAGTAGTATTTGAGTCTTTGTAGTTCCTCAATTACTGCGGGTATGTTGGGTTTTTGTATACAAAATGTGGAACACGTTACCATTGGACAACGAGTTAGCCAATGTGTAATATGACCCACCAGTCAGGATTGACAATACTGAATGAGTAATTGTGTAGAAATAAACAATGTGATAGCTCTCAATACTGTTAAAGGATAAAACTCTTCTTGATTAAAGTAGGATTCACTCACCAGTATTTCCCACTGACAAAATGTTTTTAAACGCGTTTCAGGTAACAAAATGTGAAAGCCAACTAGAAGCCAGCTGGACAACACTGAAGGCTTGGAAAAGTGGCTATAAAAGTTACCTAAATAAAAGAAGATGTTTTATTCAATAAAATATGGATTTTCCCTATGAAAATGTTTGTAATGAAAACTAAGGTTTTATCCCAATATGTTTAATATTATAAAAGTGTGGTATTTACTCTGATAAACATTTCCTAACTACAGTCCTGGTGAAATTTCCGCTGCCAAAATGATAAACAAATGATACCACCAAAAATGGGCTCGCGGCTGCCCGTTCCCAGGACAGATAGGGGGCGGGGGTTGCGACAGAAGATGGTATCAGAGCTAAGCCACTGATTCAGCCACAGAAGTGTTCTGCTGACACTGAAATATTATTCAAATTGTTAGGAAATTAATTATGGAAATACGTGCATAATTGTATTTTATTGTTGTGTGTTATTTGACTATTTGTTAGTTTATAGTATGAGTGATCAAGGACCCTCAGACGTTTATCATCAGTTTTCCAATTCACCTAGGAGTGAAGGTACTTCCTCACAGCCTTCCCTCTCCAGGTATTCAGCTGACCAGGAAGAAGGGATGTTTATCTTTAAGGCTCAGTCTGAAGAGCCATTCCCTCAGAAAAAGAGAGGATGGTTTAGTAAGGGAGCATTCGAGCATAGGAAAAGAATGCGAAAGTTGCAACAGCAGAGAGTCCTAGCAGCCGCTAAGCAAGAGTCAGATGCCCATACACAGGATATGCTTAATAGGAGCTTAGCCAATTTTCATATCCTAGCAACCACAGCTGCCGACCCAAACCTGGAACAACTAGTAACCCCACAACCCTTACCTTTGTTCCCTACTCAGCCGATGGAGATAGAAAACAACCCCGAAAACCAAGTTCAAATCATGATTTCAACCCTGAGGAGATACCTAGGATACCAGCCCCTAATCCCTTAGACCCAGACTATGATCCATGGTTCGATGATCATAGGGATTATGTGCCACGCTACCACCTAAACGACGAACCCATGCCAAACTTAGCAGCATATCCAAGTCTGGACCCTCTAGATCCCTGCTACTACGATAACAATGAATACATTAGGGAAATCTTAGAGAATCCGTACCCTCAGGAGGAGCCCATGCCCATTACCCAGACCCAGTACCAGCACCTGCACCCCCAATGAGTGCAGAAAATGTGCATGAACTCCGAACTTTCGGAGAAGAGATTTTAGAGAATAGTGAGAGGATGAGGCAGGTAGGAGAGCGACTCGTCTGGAAATACGACGAGCGTAATATGGATTACTGGATGAAACCAGATCAGTGAAGGTGATGGTGGAGTTGGTAATAATAATAATAATAATATAATAATAATATATAATATGTTTGTATGAAAAAAAATATGTGTAATAATAATAATATATGTTGTAGTATAGACCACTTCGTGGTTAGCTATGCATAGTAGGGTTGTAATTTTAATTCCAGTCTTAGTGTGTATTAGACGCATACTATATAAGAAAGAGTAAAGTCACAATGCTAGACGCTTTTGACCAATATGTGTGTTGTGTGGTTGTTGCCTAAATTATTAATTATTTTGTGATATTAATAATTGGCAAATGTTTAAAATTCAGATGCATGACGAAGTAAACCAGGAAAACCAGAATAATGATAACCAGAGTAACATTAACTTGGATAACGAAACCCGAACAACAATAATGGAAACCAAGTGGATAACAGTGCCATGCAACATATAGTGGCACAAGGGATAATAGATGCGATGCCATATATTATCAAACCGGTTAAGGAAGGGGAAAATAAAAGTAAGCATGCTAGCGAACGACCCTCTGAACCTGAAAACAACGTGAACAATGGACCCGTACTTCAAGTGCGCATTCCCAAAAGAAGAAGAACCGTGTCTCACGGTTGTTCTTATAAAGAATTCTGGTCTTGTAAACTAATGGAATTCTCGGGCAATGAAGGGGCCGTTGCATCTCTACGCTGGATAGAAAAGACTGAGGCAGTCTTAAGAAAAAGTAAATGTGCTGAAGAGGATAAGATAATGTTTGCTTCCAATCTGTTTAAGAATTCAGCACTAGAATGGTGGAACACTATCCTCCAGTCTAGGGGAAGTGATAGAACTTATAATATGGAATGAGAGGAGTTTAAAAACATGGTAGAAAGGAAATTCTGCCCTCCTAATGAAAAGGAGCAGATAGCAAACAAATTTCTAAATCTTAGGATGATTGGGGTAGATAGTAAGGGTTATACTACATTATTCTTTGAATATGCCCGAATAATACCAACCCTTGCATCACTTGAACCAGTATTAATCTCCCGTTATATTTGGGGATTAATTGGAGAAATTAGACATGTAGTCAAGGCAGCTAGACCTCAAACCATAGAAGAAGCAGTAGAACTAGCCAACACCTTGACAGATGAGTTAGTCCGCACTCGAGAAGAGGATCAAAGGAGGACCTTAACCAAGAAGCTTACCCAAGAATTTCGTTCTGGAAATTCTAACCGTGGGAAAAATGTAGGTTCTACCTCGGCACCCTATTGTAAGTATTGCAAAAGGAAGCACTCCGGAAGATGCTCCATATACTGTAACTTTTGCAAAATATCGGGACACAGGGAGGAAGACTGCAGGAAAAAGCCTAACAACAGGATATGCTACAACTATGGAGAACAAGGTCATATCAAGCCTAAATGTCTAAAGCTAGCTCCAGCTACAAACACCAAGAATACTAAAAATTCTAGAGCATTTGTTTTAATTGCAGAAGAAGCAAGGATGATCCCGGATGTGATCACCGGTACGTTTTTAATTAATGATGTTTTTGCTAAAGTATTATTTGACTCTGGTGCGAACCAAAGTTTTATTAATACTTCATTTTGCAAACTTCTTAATCAATCATTAACTAAACTCCCACAAGAATGTCTAGTAGAGACAGCAAATGGGGAAACTATTAAGATTTCTGAATTCTTGCAGTGAGCAAGAATAGAAATTTTAAATCAGAAATTTATTGCAAACGTTTACCCCATGAATCTGGCAGGATTTGATGTTGTGTTAGGAATGGATTGGTTAATAGCTAATAAAGCCAGTATTTTATGTGATCAAAAGTCAATTCAAGTAAATTCACCAAGGGGTGAAAAGATCACAATTAAAGGAAATAAAACCTCTAAATGCACAAAGTTCATCTCTGTGATGAAAACAACAAGTTATATCAGGAAAGAATCATTAGTGTATTTGATTTCTATAATCACTAACACTAAAGGAAAAGAATTAAAGGATATTCCAGTAGTATCCCATTTTTCAGATGTATTTCCAGAAGTGCTACCAGGGTAACCTCCAGACTGAGAAGTTGAATTCAGAATCCACTTCATACCAGGAACCGCACCGATTGCCAAAGCACCTTACCGTTTGGCACCCGCAGAAATGAAGGAACTGAAGAAACAATTACATGAATTGTTGGAGAAGGGATTCTTACAGCCAAGCTCATCGCCATGGGGAGCACCGATTTTATTCGTTAAGAAGAAGGACGGATCAATGCGTATGTGCATTGACTACCGTGAATTGAACAAAGTCACGATTAAGAATCGGTATCCATTACCAAGAATAGATGATCTGTTCGATCAGTTGCAAGGAGCACGATTTTTCTCAAAAATCGATTTAAGGTCAGAATATCATCAATTAAAGGTACAGGAATAGGACATTCCTAAGACCGCTTTTAGAACAAGGTATTGCCATTATGAATTTACTGTCATGCCATTTGGTTTAACCAATGCCCCAGCTGCATTCATGGACATGATGAACCAAATATGTAAGCCACATTTGGATAAATTCATAATTGTCTTTATAGATGATATTCTTATTTATTCCAAAAGCAAAGCCCATCTTCACGCACTTTTAGATTTACTGAGAAAAGAAAAGCTTTACGCTAAGTTTTCGAAGTGTGAGTTTTGGTTAGAACAGGTACAATTTCTTGGACATCTAGTTAATCATGAAGGAATTCATGTAGATCCCACCAAGATCGAGGCAATTACTAAATGGAAAACCCCTTAGTCATCAACCGAGGTTAGAAGTTCCTTCGGATTGACCGGTTATTATAGAAGATTTATTCGAGATTTTTCAAGAATAACCATTCCCTTAACTAAGTTAACCTGTAAATAAGTTAAGTTTGAATGGAGACCAAAACAAGAAGAAGCCTTTAAAATTCTTAAGCAAAGACTAACCCATGCACCCATACTAGCGTTACCAGAAGGAATCGAAGATTTTATAATCTATTGTGACGCTTCCAAGATAGGTTATGAATGTGTGTTAATGCAACGTCAAAAGGTTATAGCTTACGTCTAGACAACTTAAGAATCATGAAGATAATAATTCAACCCATGATCTAGAGTTAGGAGCTATAATTTTTGCCCTTAAAATTTGGAGACATTACCTATACGGTAGTAAGTTTACCATATTCACCGACCATAAGAGTTTAAGGTATGTTTTTGGGCAAAAAGGAATTGAATATGAGACAAAGACGCTGGATGGAGATACTTAGTGATTTTGATTGTAATATCTAGTATCATGCAGGAAAGGCAAACGTAGTAGCTGATGCTTTAAGTCGGAAGTATCATGAAAAGCCAAAAAGAGTACGTTCTCTTAAGTTAAATATGCAAGTAGATTTAAATGATAAGATTAGAAAGACACAAGAATCATTATTCAAAGAGGATACTGAAAAGTTAAAAGGAATGATTAAGGAATTAGAACCAGGAACAGATGGAATTTGGAGATTCCATAAGAAAAGAATGTGGATACCTAAATCAGGAAACCTACGCCACCGTATATTAGAAGAAGCCCATAAGTCTAAATATACGATGCATCCTGGAAGTGATAAGATGTATCAAGACTTAAGAAAGAATTTCTGGTGGATAGGAATGAAAAAGGATATAGCAGCATATGTTGCAAAGTGTTTAACTTATTCACAAGTTAAAGCTGAACATAAAAAACCCTCAGGTTTATTGCAACAGTTAGAAATGCCAGTCTGGAAATGAGAATTGATAACAATGGATTTTGTTACTAAATTACCCAAAACAAGAAAAGGTAATAATACAATCTGGGTGATTGTAGACAGGCTAACCAAGTCAGCTCATTTCCTACCAATGAAGGAAACTTTCAGTATGGAACAGTTAGCTAAATTATATGTAAATGAAATAGTTTCATTACATGGAATTCCTCTATCAATTGTTTCTGACAAAGATAATCGTTTTACCTCTCATTTTTTGACAAGTTTCCAAAAAGCCCTGGGAACCAAGTTGAATCTAAGCACCGCTTATCATCCTCAAACAGACGGACAAAGCGAAAGGACAATTCAGACACTGGAGGACATGCTTAGAGCTTGTGTAATTGATTTCGGAGGTAATTGGGATGATCATTTACCATTGATAGAATTTTCTTATAATAATAGTTATCATACAAGTATTAATGCTGCACCATTCGAAGCACTTTATGGATGAAGGATCCGAACGCAAGTCTGTTTGGCAGAAATTGAAGAAAAGCAACTATCTGGACCCGAGAAAGTACAAGAAACAACAGACAAGATCATTCAAGTCAAGGAACGACTGAAAGCAGCACGTGATCGACAAAAGAGTTATGCTGATAACAGACGAAAGCCATTGGAATTTCAAGTAGGAGATAAAGTGTTATTGAAAGTCTCTTCTTGGAAAGGAGTGGTAAGATTCATCAAAAGAGGAAAGCTAAGCCCCAGGTATGTTGGACCTTTTGAGATTATTAGAAGAATAGGACTTGTAGCCTATCAGTTACAACTGCCAGAAGAAATGGCAGGAATACATGATGTATTTCATGTATCTAATCTCAAGAAGTGTTTAGCTGATGAATCACTTATAGTACCTCTTAAGGATATAGAGGTAAATGAGCAGTTAAAGTTTGTAGAGAAGCCTCTACAAATTAAAGACAGGAAAGTTAAGAACCTCAAGCACAAAAGGCTAGTTCTAGTCAAAGTAAAGTGGGACTTCAAAAGAGGATCAGAATACACATGGGAGCTTGAATCAAAAATGCAAAGGAAATATCCACACCTGTTCCAGTAGATATCGAGGACGAGCTCTAAAACAAGGTGGGGAGGATATAACAACCCTCCTTAATATTTTGACACCCTAATATATATTAAAATATTCCAAAATGTCCTAAAATATACCCCGTATGTGAAAACCGGGCCCAAATACCTTTATTTTATAAAAATTAATTAAAGTCAAGTTTTTATGGGCGCTCGCGGGCCGTGTAGCCTTTGGCTACTGCTTATGCAGGCCACGACAGCTACAAGATAAGGCGACACCCGGTGCTGCCACATGTCATCATCATGGCAGAGCTATTGTGATGACTGGGACAGGCTAGGGCCTACCAGCCTACTACGCGGGCCACGTAGACCTTGGCCTGAGTTTACGCGGGGTGCGAGAAGACCAAAATCAGGCCCTATAAGTAAAGGGCTTCGGCTTTCATTTTCAGTCGCTTAATTCTCACTTTCTCTCTCAAATTACTATATAGTAGGCACTATACTCAGGTATAATACCCCCCTAATTAACGAAGTTCTGCCCCGTTGTAAGTATTATAACCCCGGTTACGTATCAGATACGCCGCCCGATTGATCCAGGGTTCCGTAACGGCTGTCGAGGTTCTGCCTGACGTAGTCGTTGGAATATCGTCTCGAGGAGGGTATTGCTAATGTAAATATTGGGTTATTATACTAACATATGTACATTTATGTAATTAATAGATAACTGCCAAGACCTTTAAGAGAAATCTAAGACAGCAATGCGAGTAATCTCCAATTTGTAAATTGTTTTTACAAAAGCTTAAATGTTTTATAATGTGATTAAGTAGTGATTGAGTCTTTGTAGTTCTTCAATTACTGTCGGTATGTTGGGGTTTTGTATACAAAATGTGGAACACGTTATCATTGGACAACGAGTTAGCCAATTTGTAATATGACCCACCAGTCAGGATTGACAATACTAAATGAGTAATTGTGTAGAAATAAACAATGTGATAGCTCTCAATACTGTTAAAGGATAAAACTCTTCTTGATTAAACTGGGATTCACTCACCAGTATTTCCCACTGACAAAATGTTTTTAAATGCATTTTAGGTAACAAAATGTGAAAGCCAACTAGAAGTCAGCTGGACAGCACTGAAGGCTTGGAAAAGTGGCTATAAAAGTTATCTAAATAAAAGAAGATGTTTTATTCAATAAAATAGGGATTTTCCCTATGAAATTGTTTGTAATGAAAGCTTGGGTTTTATCCTAATATGTTTAATATTATAAAAGTGTAGTATTTACTCTGATAAACATTTCCTAACTACGGTCCTGATGAAATTTCCGCTGCCAAAATGATAAACAAATGATACCACCAAAACTGGGCTCGCGGCCGCCCGTTCCCGGGATAGATAGGGGGCGGGGGTTGCGACATATCGGTTCAGGGTACGGTGGTACAGGTTCTCTATATGGGTATGGGTTTTCCAGTATTTCCTGAACATACTGATCAGCATCCCAATATGGATCTAGAGGGTCAAGGTTAGGGTATGGTGCTATAGGGTTGGGTATGAGTTCCTGCTATGGGTAAAGTTCTCGATAATCTGAATATTCATCGTTCCACGGGTCGTAAGCTAGAGGGTTTGGTGCTGGGACTCTAGGGATTTCGTTTGGGTCGAAGGCAGGTATGGGAAGCTGGTCTCCTGGGTTGAGTTGGAAACAGTGGTAGTGGCTGTGGTGCAATGATTTGTTCTAAGTTTGGGTTTGCGGCTGTGGTAGCTAATATGTGAAAGTTGGCCAATCGCCTATTGATTATATCTTTGGTCTGGGCATTCATCTCCCTATTTGCTGCTGCTAAAGCCCGTTGCTGCTTCAATTTCCTCATTCTTTTCCTACGCTCGTGTGCTCCCCGACTGAACCATCCTCTCTTTTTGGTAGGGAATGGTTCTTCGGATTGTGCCTTAAATATGAAAATCCCCTCTTCTGTGTCAGCTGAATACCCCGAGGGGGTAGGCTCGGAAGAAGTTCCTTCATCTCTAGGAGAACTAGACAATTAACGATAGGCGTCCGATGGTCCTTGATCACTCATACTGTAAACTAACAAATTGTCAAATAACACAAAACAATCATATACAGATATGCACATAATCCCATAGATTATTTCCTAACATAATGCATAGAATTTTGGTGTCAGCAGAACACTTCTGTGACTAAAATCAGTGGCTGTAGCTCTGATACCACCTTCTGTCGCAAACCCCAACCCTGCCCCGGGAGGCGGGCGGCCGCGGCCTACTCAGAGATGGTCGTATCGGTGTTTATCATTAATTTGGCAGCAGAATTTACATCAGGACCGTAGTTAGGAAATATTTTATCAGAGTAAAACACCACATTTTTACAATAATAATTATAATGGAATAAACTAAGTTTCCATAACAAACATGTTTATAGGGATAAACCCTAATTTATTGAAATAAAACTTCTTCTATATTTAGGTAACTTTTATAGCCACTTTTCCAAGCCTTCAGTGCTCTCCAGCTGGCTTCTATTTGGCTTTCACATTTTGTTACCTGAAATGCGTTTAAAAATATTTTATCAGCAAGAAATACTGACGAGTGAATCCCAGTTAAATCAAAACAGGTTTATCATTTTACAGCATTGAGGGCAATCCAGCAATTACATTTGTTTATATCTACTTTAATTACCACCCACGGTACTGTCAACCCTTACTGGTGGTAATGTTACTACTCATAGTGTAGTAAAAATTTTGTATACAAAACCCCAACATACCGATGATAATTGTAGACTTACAAATACTCAATCACTGTTAATTATAAGATAAAAACAATTGAGGTTTTGTAAAAACAATTTGTGAAAAGAGGAATTATTCACTTTGCTAATTTAGGTATTTCCTTGTGACTTCCTGGTTATAATCTAGTTAAATAAACAATGCACACGCGTTAGTATAATAACCCAAATTTACATTAGTTATACTCTTCCCAAGATAGAACTCCAACGACTGAGTCAGGCAGAGCCTCGACATGCGTTACAGAGCACTAGATCAATCGGGCAGCGTATCTAATACGTAACTGGGGGTTATAATACTTACATCGAGGCAGAGCTTTGTTATTTTAGTGGGTATAATACCCGATATTATTTTTGCTATTCAGATTGAGAGAGAGAGAATAAAAGTTTTTGAACGATTTCATGTCACACCCCAAATTTTCCAAGTGTCATCGGTGGGCCCGGTGGGGAGTATAGTGACGTAGTTGATATCATCATAGTCAAACAACACAATATTTAAATGCACAGCGGAAGCAAAAGATAAATATATTACAAAGCGATATAAAGTAATATCAAGTATTACAAACGGAATGTAAAGGATCCACAGGCGGATAAAAAAAATGAAACATTTGTTCAACAGACTTTAAGGCATCCAAGCTTGCGAGACTTATTGTGGACGCTAGAAACAGCCAGCCTAGTACGAGTAGTACCTGCACTTAACATTTTGGAAAATACGTCAGTTTACACTGGTAAATACAATTTAACTGACTCATTTTGAAAAGGGTTGAAAATTGATTTGAATGCACGTGGCACAAAACATTTTATAACTTGGGATAATTATGCAATATAATACTTGTAAGGGAATTACATTTTACTTATGCGTTCAGTAGCCTGATCCGTAGACCGGGTTAAAGATTAATAGACACACCACATTATTGAGTTATACACTGAAAGGTGTACGCCTACACCCCGTGCTCAGGTCGTGGCCATCTCGTAAGATGATGCCAAGGATATCCGGGACATGGTCATTAACCCCCCAAAGGCTTTAAGCAAACAAAACACATTCAAAACATAGCATATCAATAAATTTAACCTCTATTCGATTAAAGAATTCAATGTCGGACCAAGCGGTATTTTATATACCGTACCCCAAGCCCGTATAGGGAAAATAAGTTAAAAGTATTTACCTGAGCTAAATATAAATTCAATCCCAGCCGTATACCACCAAGCAAGTACAGATAGCTTTTACTGGGCTCCTAAATCTGGAACGAAGGTTTTTAATAACCTATTAGAATCCTAACGGGTCTTTAATTAAGCTTAGACTTAGACCGGTTAGTTTTCAAAAGGAAGACACGGTTCAAACGCATGATAAAGCGAAAACCGGCTTAGAATGTGGTTTTGACCCGACAAGATTGCATGCTTGTTTAATATGGGTAACTTAAACACATTCTGGATTTTGAGACAAAAATGATATGGTTTGACCCGTTTCGGCTAATATATGCGAACTAGTCACATAAGCCGATCCGAACGCAACAAGTGCGTAATGAGTAACCAAAAGAGTCATATACCGGTTTCCTAAGTTAATATGCCTTTAATATGTTTTGATATCAGTAGGATATCTTCCATTATGCCCAAAACGAGTTTATTCTCAAAATAAGCCACGTAGGGGTATTTTGGTCATTTTAAAGATTATAAAAGAGTTTATTTATAAATCTGAGTTACAGGTCTGATTTGTCTAGTAAATATACTTAATTTACTAAGTTATATCAGTAGGGTATGACCTATATGTGAAACTTATCATTTAAAACCAAACTATGCTCCTTAGGGGTATTTTGGTAATTTCACAAGGGCTAAAAAGGTCAAAACTGGAAACCAGAGTTCAAAAACTTGTACTTACTGCTATTATATAAAAATATACTAAAAACATCAGTAGGTATCAACCTTATATGTTTAATACGGTTATAGTACATACAATGCGTTAAAAACGCTTAAAAAGGCGATTTGGAGCCATTTCCGGGTTTTTAAAGGAAGGCTGATATTTTTATAATTCCAGAAGGCTCAACATACTCTATTTATTATTTTAAATCAGTAGAAAAAGGTTTGGGGTCAAAAGGGTTTGTAAAACTCATTTTATAGCCTAAAAGGGCAAAACCGGCAATTACCGAATCATAGCTAGAGCCCTATGTTATGCTCAGCCTAAAATTAAATAAAAATCTTCAAAAATCCTAAAATATTATTTTATATCAGTAGGTAAAAAGTTTGATATCAAAAAGTGGGTTTAAATAGGCTATACGCTAATTACGCCATTTAATTAACATAAAGCTTTCAAATCACGCTAATGAGCATAACTCTTAATCTAGACCTCAAACTGATATCAAATTTTAGGTGCAAGTTCATAAATCAGTAACTAATGTTTCTACTCTTTCACTTTTTCAAAAAATCACGTTTTATAGTCAAAAGGGCATAACGGTCAACGTTTAGGCATATAACGGAAACACGCATGAACTAGGATTTCTATGGAACCAAGTTGTATAACCTCGGAGGGTATTACTAACCTATAATATGGTCCTAATGGAATCCTAAGGCATATCTAAACTAAGCTAAATCGGGTCAGAACTGAAAGTCAAAGCAAAAGTCAACTTTTGCGACTTTCGGTTCCGAACCGAGCCTAAACTTAGAATTGTCGGGTTGAATCATGCTTAGGCATGTTCAACTAATATTCACTAAGTTATTAAAGTGAGAAAACTGATTACATAGCTTTTATATTAATAGTTATGTATTTTATTTAAAACTAACCCGTTTGACTTTCATTTGACCCGACAATTTAACTAAGTAAACGTGGTAATTAGGAGGTGCCCTTTTGAGGGTTTAATACCTACCTAATTACGGTCACGTAGCCATGTTCGTTGCAAACCATGGCTCAACCGTTTAAAAGTCAAGGCGTTCATCGATAACGCTTGAATTTTCGGTTTAAACGCTAAATATATAAACTTAAGCACGATTGAACACTTACAATGGGTCCAAAGGGCTGAAGGAGGTTCTCAAGAAGCTCAAGATCCTCCAAGAATTCAGGGAATAAGCAGATTGGAAATGAAGGTGTGAAGAAAACAAGTGAATTCACCTCCTTTATATAGTTTTCAGGACCTCACGAGATCGCGACAAGTGTCGGGAGGTCATAACCAGATCATGGCAAGTGTTGGGTGGTTTAAACATACTATGGGCAGCCCCTAGTATCGATCTTGTGGGTGTTGGAATCAAACTGAACATGAAAACAGCAAGAAACAGGCTGTTACCAGCTGTTTCTGTGTCTGATCAGGCCACACGGCCCGTGTAGGTAACTCAGCAGTCTTACGCGGCCCGCCTGCATGTCCCAGATCAGCAAACAACTTTCATAATTGGCAGATTTGGTCCCTGTTTGCATATAAACGTGTTTCTGACACATCCACGGTCCGTTAACCTCATTTCAAGGCTCCATTACGAGGCTCACATATAGGGGATATGAAACATGTTCAAAAACATTTCGGATGTCGGTTCGTTTGGCCGTACGGTCACGTTGTTTGTCTATTTACGACGAAACACGAACGGACGCTAAAAACGAACCAAACGACGCGACGAAAGGAATTTTATCAAGGCGATCACTAAAATAAAATATTTTAGTGCTTACATAAATTTTTGGGTGTCCGAAGATATTCAGAATGTGAGATATGCGCGAAAATGCAAACTTGTGCACTTTTTGACACTTTTAGTCCCTGAATGACATAAAAGTTCATTTTCGGGCACGAAACACCTCTAAGCCTATATCTAAGCTATATAAAGACAAAATAGGGTATGTTTAACTCATGGACAATTTCCGGAAGGTCCGTTACCATACGAATCGACATACTTTTGCTGTTTGACGCAAATAGTCCTTAAATTGCGCAAAGTAGCGCGAAATGCCGTTTAATGTTATCCAAGCCTTCCATGGCCCATATTTATCCTTCCCAAGCATATAATTAAATATTAATACGCTCTCGTTCGCTTAGATGGTCACCGAAAGGCGTAGATTCAAAAGTTGACGCTTTAGGCCCCTCTATTACGCAAACTTGCGCATCTCATCATTTATTAGCATTGAAGCCTCATCTAATCCATATTAGGCATTCTTGGAAGTATTATTAACACCACGATGCTTTGGGTTTGCTAAAAGGTCATTCAGAGGTATAATTAAACATATTGACACTTTTAGTCCCTCTAACTTGCAAAGTTGCGTTTAACTTTACTTATAGGCATAAAAACCTTAAACAGCCATTATTTGGCATTCCCGAGAGTATAATTAAATATTATGAAGCTCCTGGTTTGTTAAAAGGTCATTCAGAGGTAAGAATTAACATGTTGACGCTTTTAACCCCTTTATTGCGCAAACTTTCAATTAATTATGCAAACGGCTACACTTATTCATCAAGTGGCACATTTGTGAATATAAACATCGTAAGAAACTTATTTTTAGGTATGTTACACTTCCATTCCTTTCATAATCAAAGTTTTCGATTTTTCGAAAAATTAGTCCCTCAATTTCAGTGTTTGACTTCAATAGGGTTTATTACACGTGTCAATACATCATTGGACGTGATTTTTACGAGGTGTTACATTTCAACTGAATGCCGATGATCCCTAGTTATAGTGCTGATCAGCGAGTCTTTGGCGTCCCGCGACAGACATGCAGGGGTGTGTCTCGCCCCGTGAGATAGGTCTAGTAGGGCCTAGCCCTGGCCAGACACGAGATAGCTTTGACACGAGTGGGGACACGTGTCAGCATAGGGTGTGGCCTGGTGTCACGTAGTTCACGGCCCGCGACAACCTTTATTAGGTCTGTCGCGCCCCGCCAGCGAGTATAATTATTTGTTTTTATTTAATTTTTATTAAAATAAAGTATTTGGGGCCCACTTTTCATATACGGGGTGTATTTTAGGGCGTGTAGGGGTGTTATAAGTATTTTAGGAGGTTGTTATACAAGGTATTAAAACGAGTCAATATATTGATCCGAGTCATGTATGTGTAATAGGTTAACTACTCAATTAGAACGAAAGGTTCATTGAGAGTTAAATGAAGTCAAAATAGACATTTGATTACTTTAATAAGTAAACCGAATGATTCATATAATGGTCATTGTGTTTTTGTAAACATAATGACTTTTCAAATCAAAATCATAGTTTAAAAGAGGGATTTTGGGTCGAAAATGCTTTTAAAAGTCCTTCATTTTATTGAAAGGTGAAAATGGACCAAAAATGCCCTTGTAAGCTAAATCGAGCAAACGACCCTTAAAGGTTGTTTGGAAAGAGTTTTTGGATGAAATAAATACTTCGAATAAGTATAAAAAGCGAAAGATGTAAAATTTTGGTCAAATGACTCTATAAGAGTCTTTGCCGTAAAACAAGGATCCGAGGGGTAAAACTCAGAATATATAAATCACCACATTAAATACGCCACAAATATAGTTGTGGTGGAAGATCAACTGATAAATAATGTGGAAATAAGATGCTAGAAGTAAATGAGCATGAATTATGCGGAAAAATGCTTAATTACTCTTAACGGGTCAAAATAAGCATTTAAGCAAAAACGGGTTTAAGAATGTTTATAAACCCGTGATTTGAACCTAGTATGATTGCCAACATTGAAATTATAATTATCATGAGAAATTGGGATCAAACAAATATGTTTGTTTGACAAATACACAAACGGGTCAAAAGTGGAAATTTTATATTAGGCCGAAGGCTTAAAAGTCTTAAATTTTGTTAATCCGGATGTTGGATTTTAACTCCATATTATGGAGAATCAATTTACGATCACGTAGGAAGAAACAGATCGTAAAACGGATCAATAACGACCAAGTTATGGCCGTTTTCGTAAAACTGAGTTTGATTGGGAAATATGCAGACCTGAACCAAACTTGCTGTCGAAATAGGGTCCTCGTGTCGCGTGACGGAGAACCCCAAACATGGTCGCGGCACGCGACGATGGTCGCGGCATGCGATAGCTAAACACATATCCTGCCGCGGCACGCGAAGGGTATTAAATCCAGCAAAAGCTGTTGCCGTGTTGTTTTTACGCTACGGATTCGTTTTAATACGTTATAAACTTCAATAACTGATGTTTATGGCCACTTTGGTTATAGAGACCAAACAATCGGCGATGTACGCGACGGGTTAAACATCTAGCAATGATTATAAGCTATTCATTTTGAGTTACGGTTTTGTTTAAATACTTATAAATTCCGTATAACTAAAACATTTCATGTTTTTATGAAATGTAGGTATAATGTAATGTACCGGAGGACGATCAAGCTCAACGAAGAACCGAACACGATCAAGAATTCAAGCTTCCGCTACATGTTTCGTCGTCATGTTTTAAACGACGAATGCATTTACAAAATGTTGAAATGTTTTATTTCTTAAAATGTTTTAACGAACCCGTATTTTTAAGTGTATGTTTAACCGTAAATACACTATTATAGTCGAAATTTATATGATAATCGTATAACTGGACTAAGGGTCTTACACTGCTGGTGCTAAATGGTAAGGTGCCTTGGAAATCAGGGCTGTCCCTAGTATTAGGTGAATTCTGAATTCAACCTCTCTATCTAGCGGTAATCCAGGTAACTCTCCTGGAAAAACATCTGATAATTGAGATACTACGGGAATATCTTTCAATTCTTTTCCTTTAGTGTTAATGATTATGGAAATCATATACACTAGTGATCCTTTCCTTACATAGCTCGCTGTTTTCATCACAGAGATGAATTTTGTGCATCTGGTTGGCTTATCTCCTTTAATTGAGATCTTTTCACCCTTTGGTCAACTTACTTGCACTGAGTTTTGATCACATAGAATGTTGGCGTGATTGGCTACTAACCAATCTATTCCTAATAAGATATCAAATCCAGCCAGATTCATTGGGTACAGGTTAGCAATAAAATTATGGTTTAAAATTTCTATTCTTGCTCCCTGCAAGATTTAAGTTGTCACATCTGTGCTTGTAATCATTGTACAAACTCTGAATAGTTCAATTATCAATAAAACTATGTGATTTGATCCCAATATTTGTTTATTTATGTTTGACATTTTGCACGTTTTGATTTTGTTCGATTTCAAACTCTATATCGCTTTCTAGAGAATTATATGCAAACTGATGCGTAAACATAATCAGTTTAGCGCGACAAACACTCGGAACATCAACATAATCTTAACATAACTTAAATAACCGTTACATAACTTGGAAATAAGTTTTGAAGGGTTTGGTATGGCAAAAACAAGTTTATTCTCTTGAAGGGACTATTTGCGACAAACTGCGAAAGTCTGCCGATTCGTATAGTAACGAACATTACGGAACATGATCATAAGTTTAACATACCATAAATATCCTTTACATAGCTTAGAAATAGGCTTTGAGGGGTTCGGTATGCGAAAATAAACTTATTTGATCAACAGGGACTAAAAGCGTCAAAACCTGCATAAGTTTGCATTTACGCGCATAACTTACTTTCTGAACATATCCGGACATCCAAAAATTTTTGTAATCATTAAAATTTTTTATTTTAGTGATTGGAATGCTAAAATTTCATTCGTCGCGTAATTTGGATCGTTTTTCGCGTCTGTTCGTGTTTCGTCGTATTTAACCAAATAACGTGACCGTACGACCAAACGAACCAAAATCTGAGATATTTTCAAGCATATTTCATGTTCCCTATACCTTGCATCATTGTAGAGCCTTGAAAATTGTAACACCCCGAAAACGGGTTTGGTAATCAAACCACGTTAATACTACAGGACGGGTAAAATACAGTTAGTGGTAAAAATTAACCCGGTAAATATTAGAACTCAAATAAATAAACCTAATATTAATTAAAAAGGGGAATAAATACTTTGAGAAAACAAAGTATATAAAAAGGCCAAATTAACGGGACTTAAAACATAACGGGTTATAATTTCCCGAACCCGTTAAAGTAACTAGGAGTAATTAACCTAGTTAGTAGCTTGTGATTAAGTGACTAATGGTGAGGCATAGCTTTATTTGATCAAAAGAAAACTAGAGGGACCAAAAGTGTTTAACTTGAAACTAGTTTTAATAAATATGTTTTATTAAAACATAAACACTCCAATTGGAGTCTCCAAGAGATCGACCAGAACAGGGGGTGCGACCCCAAGTTCCTTCAAAACCTAGTTCATCACAAAACTCACAAATTGAGGGCTCAAACCAAGTCAAAATCGAAAATCAAGCATAGATTAGTGATCCTCATAGCAAGCGGATTATCAGGTATGTAAAATTTGATGAAAATTCCCCAACTTGAAATTCTCATAAATTCGGGAAATCTGAAATTCATGGTTGCATGTTTGTTTTATGGTGAATTAGGAACAATATAGTGTCTAGGGACAAACCCTAGACAAATACAAGTTAAAATCATGTGAAATTTTAGTGAAATCTATGAACACCATTGTAGGTGATTAGTGGGTTATGTATAATTTGATAAACACTAGCAAAATTGGGTGTTGTTCTAGTGTAATTTGACAATTGTGAAGTGACTTCAGAATTTTAGAAGCTAACAATTGTCTAAAATGAGTTGATTGATGTGAAATTCGGGCTAGATGATAAGCTAGGGAATTGCTATATAATCATGTGAAATTATGCCCACTAGGTGTTTGTTAAAATGCCTAAACGAAGCTAAAATGTTGAAATCCCATGTGAAGTGTGCATTGGATATGTTAATAGATCAATTGACTTTTAGGAAGTCAAACTAACCAATGATCTAATCGAGTGATAAAGTCGACATAAGACCCCTTAGATGGAGTAGTCATAATTGATAATGACTAATCTAACCATCTTATGAATTATGATGATAGTTTGACGCCTAACGAGCTAGGTGGAAGCTTGATGAGTGAGCGGGTCAAACGAATCAAGAAGGAAAGGAAAAGCGTAACGTGGATGCGAGGTAAGTGTAATTTACACACTTATGTAGAATACTCGTTTATTCGATACGTTGTAAACATGATAACGATAATATTGGAAATATGGATTTTCGTTATGATTACCTAGTAGTGTAATCTAATAATGAGGGAAAAAAGGGCAAATTGGAAATTTGTCAAGTGTCGACTAATGTAAATCAAGGTTAAAAGGATACCCATGGCGTAAGCCGAAATGGGTTGAATTAGTAAGAAAAGAGTTTAAAAGAAAAAGGGTATGATAATAAAATCCGGGATGGGATGGATGTATGAATTTGAAATCAAAAACGATGTTTTTGATTAAATAAATAACGTTGGGCATATAGTCCAAACGGGTCAAATGGTGGTGATAACACCATTTGACAATATTGACTAATGTGGTTGTCAAGTCTTATGTTGAACATGACCGATTAGCAAATCGGATAATTGCGTCACCATTGATTGTGTGATAATGAAAACGAGGTATAAATCGGGTCTACTTGTTGATCCGGGCCAGGTACGCATAATTATATTGTAGATAAAAGTGCTATTTTGGTCGAATAATTGGAGAGAGAGTCCTTCGTCGTAAAAGGACCAAAGTTGACCAAAACGCCCTTGTAGGCTAAATTGAACAAACAACCCTTAGAAGTTGTTTGGAAATAAGTTTCATGATTAAATAAATACTTAGAATAAGTGTAGAAGTTGAAAGATGTAATACGTTAGTCAAATAGCTCTATTTGAGTCTTTGTCGTAAAATAGTAATCCGAAGGGAAAAACTCGGAACATATAGATATCCACGTTAAATCCAACACACATATAGTTGTGATGGAAGATTACTAGATAAGAAATGTAGGATTACAATGCTAGAAAGGAATGAAAGGGATTTTAAGCCTAAAAGTGCCTAAACACTCTTAATAGGTCAAAATTAGCATTTAAGCGTAAACGGGATTTTATCACGTAAGGAACCCGTGATTTGAGATTAACATGATAGGAGATATTGAAATAATGAATTTCATGAGTTAAAGGTCAAATAAACATGTTGGTGTGATAAAATTATGAACGGGTCAATATTTGGTAAAAAGGGTAGTAAGCCGAAGACTTAAAAGTCTGAAATTATGTTAATCCGGATGTCGGATTTTAACTCCATAAGATGGAGAAATAAATTACGGACGCGTAGGAAAAAGAATCGGGTAAAACGGATTAAAAACGAGAGAGTTATGCTCGTTTCCGTGAAATCGGGTATTGCTGGGAATGTACAGCAACTGATTAAGCATCAGTCTGTGAAAAAGGGGCCTAGCGTCACGCGACGCCCCTTGGCGTCACGCGACGCCCTCTAACTCTGGAAAAATTTTGTTTTTTTTGTTGTTTGACCCATGATACTTGTTTAAACCATTATTTTACTATCAAAACTAACTTTTAAGTTGGTTTTGATCATAGGTGGATGCCAAGGGTGCCCGGATGAAGATCAAGCGGCGAACAAGAACCGAACACAATCAAGAAATAAGCTTCCGCACTATGTATCGTTGTTATGTTAAATGACAAACTTACACATGATGTGATGTATACTTTTAAATTGTAAAAGGTTTTAATAAACCTGTAAATCCGATGTATAAGTAAATCTTAATTACTTGATTGTTTTTCGTAATTGACACGTTAAACCTTGAATTATAAGAACGGGTGTTACAAAAATGGCTTAACGAGGCTTAAACGTGTCAAAAATAGGCTTAATAACATGCAGGGACCAAAACTGTAATTTCTGAAACATTGCCTCTGTCGCGCCACGCGACGGCCACAAGGCCCTCTGTAGTGCCACGCGACAGCCTGCTTTGACAGCAGGTCTGTTTTCAGTAACCAGCTTGAATTTCAAGGTCTTTTATGCAATTTTTCAATACTATGGACTTGTTTTAAGAACTCCCATGGTATCCTAAACTATGTGCCACATTTGTAGGGCCAGGATCAATCCTTGAATCAATCCTTGAAACACTTGGAAAGATCCTAATGGCACTTGAATTCCTATATAAACCCATGAATTCTCAAAACCCAACTTGCTCATTTCCTTTCAAATCTGATCATTGAAGCTATCCCTCTGGTTGAAGGCTTCAATCCTTAGTATTCTTTGTTCTATCTTCAAGCATTGGACCGTTTGTAAGCTTCCATCATGCTTGTTTATGCATTTCAAGCATGAAAGTCAAACAGTGTTTGACTTTCTTCTTTGACCATGGTTTGGTTAACACAAAGTTCGTTTGAACTTTGCAACGTGACCGTAATCACGATGTTTATAGTCCCTTGTGACTATACCTACTGATTACCACGTTGATTAGGCGTAGTGACGAGTCAAAGTTTTGGTCAAAATACGTATTTATGCGTATTTTGCAACGAAGCTATTTTTGGGTATCAAAAAACTTTGTTTTGATATCAAACTTGTTTTCTAACTTAGTAAACATGTTTTAACATGTTTAACTTGTCACGCTTAGTTTAGTGCTTGTTTAGGGTCGTAAATTAAGCGGTCTAAACAACCACTTAGACTTTCGAACTCGACACGTTTGGTCGATCATTAGGATCTTACCAAACATATTTTATGACCATAGTTGTATAGGGAATAACCTTCCGAGGTTATACATTATGGTCACTTAGCTTACTTAGTTGTATGATAGGTAGTTTATATGCCTTAGGAAAATGACCAAAATGCCCTTTTACGCATAATTTCATTTTAAGCATATGTAACCTAAATTTTGACATCTAAACTGATTAGGCAATGTTATTAGACATTTTAAGGCATATAATACTTGTCATAGGACTAGTTAGGCGGTCTGAACGCGCTTTTGCGCAAACGACGCGTTAAAGTAGCGTAGGCTACCTTAACGAGTCGTAACGGGTCATAAGCACTTAGGATTAGGTTCCGATTTAGAATGTAGGTTTTGTTAAACCATATCACATGAGTTCCAATACCTATTTGGTTTACGAAACCTCATTTTTTTATCTTCCGATTTAGGTCCGGTTTATTAACGTAGTTACCTATACAGGGGCGGACCTAATGTAGGTTGAGGCGTAGCACGGGCTACAGCTCAACTTTTTTCCGGTTGTGTAAAATTTTTTTTCCGATTTTTATACTAAGGACACCCCTCAACAAGTATTAGGACACCCCTGAAAAAAAATTATACAAACTGAAATTAAGCCCAAATAATACCGATGATATTAGCCCAAAAAACCAAATGATAGCCCAATAGTAATTAGCCCAAATAACCAAATAATAACCCAATAGTGTATTAGATTGAATGGGCGGCAGATTGAATGATGCAGGGATATCAAAGGTCGACACTCCACACACGATGACACGAACAAGGGCTTCCTGACCTGCTGTCGACGTCCAGAATTGTCACACTAACAGTGCACAGGATTGCTTGTTGCTAACTTGCTGTTGTCAAACGATTACACGAACAACTGAACAAGGGATTGCTGCTGTTGCTGACTTGCTGCTGTCATCGCACTCACAGATTTACAGGACGATTACACGAAGTCACGAACAACAGAATTGTCACACGAAGATTCACAAGAACAGGATTGCTTGCTCTGTCATCGCAGATTCACAGGAGGACGGCGACTCGCAGATTTAATAAATATTGGTTAGTTTCAGTTTGATTAGTTTTATGATTATGAGTTAATGTTCTAGACTTGTGGTAACTTTTTGTTAGTTGGTTTAATTGTTGATAAGTTGTTATTGGCCGCTGATTTATTAAATCTTTGAACATAATTGGTAGCCGCAGCAGTACATCGAGTCACTCGAACAGAGTCAAACAAAAGATTAATTGATTATTGGTTGGTTTGATCAGTTTTATTCTTGTTACTTGTTTTTATTGGGTGATTATTGGTTGTTAGTTTGATTGTTAATTGATTGTTTGAATGCTTTGAAGTGATGACGAAACCAAAATCTAAAAAGCAAGCTTTAATTGGGAACTTTTTCTAAACCGAGTGGGCTGAACGCTGAAGTCGCTGAACAACAAGGATACCAAGTCGCTGAACATGGGCTGAAGGTGTCACTGATGATAATTGATCACCGCTGATTGCTGAAACAGTTTAGAATAATAATCATCGAACAGGCTGATTGGCTGAAGTCGCTGCTACTGTTGTGCTGATTGTGAGTTGTGAGTATTCTTTATTTTTTTCTTCTTGAGTTCTTGAATTGTTTAATTTCGATCTAAAAATTAAAAATAAACCTAGCCCAATCTAAAATCTAAAAACTTATTGCAAATATAAATTCATAAAGCCTAGCCCAAATGTGATATGCTCAATATTGATTCGTTAACCTAAATACTAATAACTTAAAAAAAACTAGTTTATAAAATTTAATTCGGTAAGGCCTAAGGGCCTTTTTTTGGCTCACCCATGGCACTTGAATTTTCAGGATCGGCCCTGCCTCGTAATGTAGGTAAAAAAATTGTGTTCTATAAATGTATCGTAAAAAAATTTGGGATACCCCTGAATATTTCTTCTAGTTCCGCCACTGTACCTATATTAGGTGCCGATTGATTCCGTGATCCTTCTAGCATTACTTGGTTGATATTTCAAGGTTATTAAGCAATATCAAGTGAGTACATAGTCCCCTGTTTTACTGGTTTCAAATATTTTGGGGTGATACACATGTGCCTACTTGTTACTTTCGTGCTTTTCGTGCACTCATGACATATACTTGCTATATTCATTAGTACGCATATAGTACATGATTTCAAATATGCTTTGCTATGTGTGTTGACTGAGCATGCTAGCACATTGATTTACATTACATTTCTGTTGCATATGTTTACTCAGCATATGGACACATTGATTTACATTACATTTCTGCTGCATATGTTTACTCAGCATATGGGCACATTGATTTACATGACATTTTTGCTTCGTATGTTTACTTAGCATACTTAGTACATTGTTTTCACATAACATGCTTACATTTGGTTTGTTTAACAAAACTAAAATACGTTCATTAACACTGATCATGCCTCTCGGTAGTATGTAGTGGTACCATAGGAATTGACAACTCCCATTCCTGGAATCCTAGGTTTGTTTGGACATAAGGAATGAAAGAATCCGAAAACATTTTTAATAAACCTTTGATTTGTTTAAAGGTTTATCCTACAGTCTCAAGGCTTGAATGTATGTGTTTAACATTACCGCATAAATGTTAGTATCAGTAAAGCATTGATTTTGCAAAACATAACTTTTGACTTAAACTATGGTTTATATCAAATGCATTGTTTTGTACATTTTACATACGAGGTTGAGTAAATTCTTTTATTCACCGTACATAGCATTGATTTCACATAACATTTAGTTACACATTGACATTATACATATGGTTTGAGTAGATACTTTTTACCTGCCATACATAACATTTGATTATACAAGACATGACTTATATTGTTTACACATAAACTTTTTGACATTGGTTTAAACAAGTCATTTTGGTGATTATTGATAAGTGATTTTCATAACGAGACGTGTGTAATATGATAGAAGCATGGTGGATACGCCGCTGGTACTTCCTATATATAAGTGCTTATATGATATTACATATCGTGGCGTTATCTAAATCATTCCAACAAAAGACATGTTACAAAAGACATATTTTCACAAGACATTGATTTACAAACGATATATTTTATACAAACTCATTTTACTTGGTTATTCACTTAACCTTACACCTTTCTTTTATAACACTTGATTTCCTTATCAAATTTTCGTATGAATTATAAAAGAAAACAATTTTTATAAGATTCATGACTAACTTTTTTTGTGACAACTGTGCCTCCGTGACCATCAAACAAATACCAAATCAATGAGATATTGTGTTTTATACTTGGGATTTGTAAAAATATGTGTATCATTTGCACATATCATTTCTTGTTTGATTTCAGGCTTTAAATCGCTTTCTGGAAGGTTATACGCGATCTGATGCGTAAATATAACCAGTTTAATGCAACGAACACTTTGGAATAGTGAAATACGCTTAACATACCTTAAATAACCTTTACATAACTTAGAAATAAGTTTTGGATGGTTTGGTATGCCGAAATCAAGTTAATTCGCTTACAGGGACTAAATTTGACAAACTGCGAAAGTATGCCAATTTGAACTGTAACAGACATTCCGAAACATGAACATAAGTTAAACATACCCTAAATATCCTTTACATAGCTTAGAAATAGGCTTTGAGGGGTTCGGTGTGCTAAAATAAACTTTTGGGTCATTCAGGGACTAAAAGCGTCAAAAAGTGCATAAGTTTGCACTTTCGTGCATAACTTAAGTTCTGAATACATCCGGACATCCAAAAATTTATGTAAGCACTAAAATATTTTATTTTAGTGTTTGGCATGAGAAAAATACATTCGTCGCGCAATTTGGATCGTTTTTCGCGCTTATGCGCATTCCGTCGTAATTAAGCAAACATCGCGATCGTACGGCCAAACGAACCAACATCCGGCATATTTTTGAGCATGTTTCATGTCCACAATGTTTAAGCATCATTTTAGGGCCTTAACGATGGCTTAACAGGCCTTAAACATGTCGAAAATGGCCTTAAAACACAACAGGGACCAAAATTGTCATTTTTCAAAGTTGTTTTCTGATCATGACACCTAGGCGGCCCGCGTAAGCCCAGGGTGATCCTTTACGCGGCCCGCGTCAGCTTCCCAGATCATATTAATCAGTTTTAACAGCTGTTAACAGCTGTTATGCCCCCAAACTCACCCACACTTGCCCTTTCATGATCATGAGGGGCCATTTTGAGTTACCACAAGGTTTCAACAAGTGTATGGATGAGATCAAAGCACGTTATTCGATAAACGATCCTACCGGTTCCAACATTCCTATAAATACCCATCCATCCCAACTCCAAAAACCCACCAATCTGATCTAAAAGCTCTAAGTTGAAGCCATTGCTTCATACCTGAGCTATTTGATCAAGATTTACTAGCGGGGACCCTTTGTAAGTGTTCTTTCGTTCTTTTTACTCGTTTTAACATTAAAGTCAAACTTTGTTTGACTTTCTGCATTGACTAGTTTATGGTCAATGCGAAGTTCTTTTGAACTTCATAACGTGAGCGTAATAACGATGGTTATAGTCCCTAGTGACTATACCTAATGATTACCACGTTATCTAGGCTCAGTGACGAGTCGTAGTTTCGGCCAAAATGCGCATTCTTGCGTATTTTGTAACCAAACTACTCTTAGGTATCAAAACCGTTTGTTTTGATACCAAACCTGTTTTCTAAACATTAGTTAAGCATGTTTTAACATGCTTAGCTCGACACTTTTAGTTTAGTGCTTATATAGGGTCGTAAGGTAAGCGATCTAAACAATCGCTTATACTTTCGAACCCGACCCGTTTGGTCGATCATTAGGATCTGACCAAACACATTAGGTGACCATAGTTGTATAGGGAATAACCTTCCGAGGTTATACCTTATGGTCACATCGTTTGAGTAGTTGTATGATAGGTAGTATATATGCCTTAGGTAAATTACCAAAATGCCCTTTTGACGCCAAAATTCATTTTAAGCATATGTAACATAACTTTTGGTATCTAAACTGATTTGGTAACAATATTAGACATGTTAAGGCATATTTTACTTATCATAGGACTAGTTAGGCGTTCCGAACGCGTTTCACGCGAACGACGCGTTAAAGTAGCATAAGCTACCAAAACGGGTCGTAATGGGTCGTAAGCACTTAGGTTAGGTTTCATTTTAGTATGTAGGCTTTGTTAAACTATATTACACGAGTCTCCATACTCGTTTGGTTTACGAACCCTCATTCTATCCAATCCTCCGATTTAGGTCCGGTTTATTAATATAGATACCTATATTTAGGTGCCGTTTGATTCCGTGATCTCGAGCATTGCTTGGTGGTTATCTTAGGACTTCTGAGCAATCTCAAGTGAGTACATAGACCCCTCTTTTACTGTTTTCCAAACTGTTTTGGGGTGAAACACATGTGCCTACTTGTTACTTTCATGCTTTCCTGTTTTCACATCATATACTTGCTATGTTCATTAGTACATTTATAGTACATGATTTCATTGTGTTTTTGCTATGTATGTCCTTTGTTGCATACTTAGTACATCATTTTACATTACATTTTATACTATGTATGTCCATTGTGTGCATACTTAGTACATTGTTCTACATTACATTTCATGCTATGTATGTCCATTGTGTGCATACTTAGTACATTGTTCTACATTAGATTTCATGCTATGTATGTCCATTGTGTGCATACTTAGTACATTGTTCTACATTACATTTCATGCTATGTATGTCCATTGTGTGCATACTTAGTACATTGTTTTACATTACATTTTGTTGCATATGCTCATCCAGCATATGAACACATTATATTACATTATGTGAACCATTTGTATCTATTGAACCATGTGAAACATTTGACAATAGACATTTGACTATACCTAAACATTTCTACAATTGTTTAACATTACATCTTGATGGTTTGGTTTGAGTAAGTGATTTAAGTAACGAGGCGTGTGTAATATGATACAAGCACGGTGGATACGCCGCTGGTACTTCCTATGTATAAGTGTTTGTATGGTATTACATATCGTAGCGTTATTTGAATCATTTCAATTTAAGACATATAACATTTTATACAAATAACATACTTTTCACAAGACATTGGTTTACAAACAACTTATCTTATACAAACTCATTTTACATGGTTATTCATTTAACCATACTTTATTCTCTTATTTATACATATCATCTTAACTTATTGTTTTTCAAATGATTTACAAAACAAATCAATTTACAAGGTTCATGACTAAACTTTATTAAACAACTCTTTCTAAACTTAAAAGTCATGAAACCTATTTTCACAAAACCTATGTATCTCACAGGCATTTTTATGCTGACGTACCTATTTTCACATGTGTTTTCAGGAGTGATGCATAGGACTTATCGAGACATACTTAGGCGGACCTGTGCCTTAGTGACTTAAAACGAGACAAGAACTAGTTAATTTATGTTATGTACTCTTTATTTCTTGTTTTAAGACAATGTGACTCGCTTGTATAATGAATAAAACGAAACTTTAATTTCCATGGTTGTGAAACAATTAATTCTGTTACAACACTCCCCGACGTTTCCGCCACGTTTCGTTGTCTCACGTGGTCGGGGTGTGATAGAAAAGATGGTATCAGAGCCAATGGTTATAGGGAATTAGGTTATTAGTAATGCTTTGACCTAGACTATAACCTTCCTAGGACCCTAACGCGAGTTTACTTGCGTTTAGTCATAAAACAATACCGTTGCCTATCCTTAGGCGACGACCACAACAAGAACATAAATTTCAAAACCGCTTTGAAAACTAATCATCTGCTCTAGGATGATTGATTACTAGGTTTTGAACCCTCTGTTATAAGGTTTTGAACCCCTCTGAATTTTTAAACTTTCGTCAAAGTTTTTGGTCCTAAATAATGTGAACACGTGCAAACTGGAAGAGTGAATGCCTGTACCCTGAGTTTTCTGTCTAAGGCTAGAGTGTTCGTACAAATCCACATAATCGGACCAGTAACTCTTACCTGGGAACTCTTGGGGTGAGTGTCCACTTATAGGCGAGCATGTCTTCGCGATACATTATGAGGATCTATTTGCTTTGATTCAGCCTTTGTGTGTCGTTTGTTTGCTTCGTGGTTCAAACAAATGAGCATCACCCATGATTTTGGTCGGTAATTGTAACATCCTATTCTTACCCAATGCCATTTCATTTGTTTTTTCTCTTGTTTCCCTTTTAGAATGCCTCCACGACGCGAAAATCCGGTATCTATTGAAGAGCTGGCAGCTGTCATTACACAGCAACTGACTGCTGCAATCCCGAACATCGTTGCCCAATGTAACCAAGCCCTCAACAACAATAATGCCCCTGCAACTTCAAGACGTTCAACTCGGCTAAGCCATCAAAGTTTTCTGGGTCTCAAGGAGCGACTGCACTTCTACAATGGTTCGGGAGTTTAGAGAGCACCTTCAGACATGTTCAATGTCCAAACGAGCGAAAGGTAGATTTCGCATCTAGTGTCTTTGAGAATCGAGCTTTGACATGGTGGAACGGTGTGATGAGAGATAGGAGTGCCGAAGTGGCACTGGCTCAAACGTGGGAAGAACTTAGAGCACTGATGATGAAGGAATTCTGTCCTCGTTACGAGATCAGGGCCTTGGAAAGGGAATTCGACGATCTTAAGCAAGACAGCGGTGAACATCGAGCATACACTGATCGATATGAGGAGCTGAGCCTATTGTGTCCTACCATGGTTACACCTTTGGATAAGGCGATCGAAAAATACATTGATGGCCTCCCTGACTCAATACAAGACATTGTGACTGGTAGCAACCCTACTACAGTTAGACAGGCCATTGAGCTATCAGCAACCTTGACTGAATCTCAGATCAGGAAAGGTAAACTTTTTCGAAAGGGTGACAAGAAACCAATCGAGGATTCAAAGACCATGGATGAACAGACTGGATCCCCTAAGAGGTCAAAAAAGCGAAAGGCTTCTCAGAACTTCGCCATGGTTACTCACAATGATCAAGCCGTCCCCAACCAACCAGCTCAACCCCCTGCTAGGAAGCCATATAATGGAACTTCACCCTTGTGCAACCAATGTAACCTTCATCATCATGCTAGTGTGAAGTGCCGCGAATGCCAAATTTGTGGACTTAAAGGTCATACAACAAAAGTTTGCCGAGCTGCAGTTGCACCAAATCAAGCTGACAACAATCCTGCTCAAGCTCGCTTTCCACCAGGTTCTTGCTACAATTGTGGCGAGATGGGTCATTTCCGAAGAAATTGCCCAAAGCTTGCTAATGCAAATCCAGCACAGGGATGAGCATCTGACTGACTAGAGGACAACACCCTTTAGAAATAATCACGTCTTATGTATTATTTTCTTTTGTTGTCAAGGTCCATGAAACAGTTGTTATCATTGTTTATAAATAAATCTTTTACTTACATTACAATGTATTTATGTGGTTGTATGTATAAACAACATATCCCATACAATACCAACAATCAAGGAATCGTATTCCTTGAAAAACAAACTACCCCCAAAATTTTTCTATTTTATGATCTCTTGCGTTTTCCACGAAATTCCTAAGTACCCGTTTCTTTCAAGGAAACGAAGTACAAGGCGCAAGTTACAACACTGGACGAATACCCAATGTACCACTATAAATCCTTAATAGGGTACCTAAGGGTATTTCCGTAAATCCTAAAATTGTTGTGTTCCTTAATTCGAATATTACGTTTCTTTGAAAACAAAATCGAATTTTTGGGAGATCTTCCTATCTTTTCAGATAGATCCCAGAGGACATTGAAGTCCATCAACTGGTTTCCATATCCATTTTCAATCGATAACAAGTTAATAACAAATTAATAATCAAGTTAAACAACTTTGTGATTATGTGCTTATATGTTCCCTTTTATGTTTTTGTGTAATCCAAGTTTTGTAATCCAAATCCTCGTAGAATCTTCTATATCTTCGTATAAGGGATTCATAGTAGGATATCCAAAGGTACTATATTAAATCCTCAATGGGCTTTTACGTAATAGTAAAGACCCTTGGATTGTATTGTACTATTCCATAATTAGACCCCTTGAGTGGTCTAGTTGAATAGATTGATCCAAAAAAATCTGGTTAGGAATATCATGTGATGAAATAACTAAAAAGACTCCTTGGTGGTCTAATTAAAAGAGATCATTTGTCGATCTAATTAAAAGGACCCTATGATAGTCTAGTCACACTCATCACAGGTTTAATTTTTCTTCCCCTTCACATTACAAAACAAATTGTGGAGACTGTGCAATGAATTACGTAATTATGGATGCATACATAATTATGGAATTCAGTGCACAGAAACCACAACAAGTTTGGTCGTGTGTCTAGAGTTAACCCTATTCATTTTCATTTCTGAAGAAATTGTGGAAAATGACTCATTCCGTTCATTTTCGTTTCTGAAGAAATTGTGGAAAATGACTCATTCCTTTCATTTTCGTTCCTGAAGAAATTGTGGAAAATGACTCATTCCGTTCATTTTCGTTCCTGAAGAAATTGTGGAAAATGACTCATTCCGTTCATTTTCGTTTCTGAAGAAATTGTGGAAAATGACTCATTCCGTTCATTTTCGTTTCTGAAGAAATTGTGGAAAATGACTCATTCCGTTCATTTTCGTTCCTGAAGAAATTGTGGAAAATGACTCATTCCGTTCATTTTCGTTTCTGAGGAAATTGTGGAAAATGACTCATTCCGTTCATTTTTCGTCCCTGAAGTCTTAAGGTTAAGGCTGAACATCAACATCCCTCTGGATTATTGGAGCAACCAGAGATACCGGTTTGGAAATGGGAAAACATTGCTATGGATCTGATTACCAAGTTGCCACGCACTAAGAAAGGTCATGATGCCATTTGGGTTGTTGATGTGCGTTAGGTGTATATATAGGTTTAAGTATATTTTAAGCCCTTTTACACTTTTTTAGCCAAGTTTTAAATTTATAAAACACGATATTTACTAACACTAAACACACATATAGGCAAGTGCACCCATCGTGAGCGTAGTATAGCGTTGGTAAGATACCGAGGTCATCCAAGGACACAAGATCTTTTAGTACCGGTTTATCCTCAACGTCTAATCAAATCAAAAAGTTAGAAAAATATTTTAAACTAGAAAAATAAAAACTAACTACAATGCTGAAAATAAAAATAAAAGTAAAACAGATAGACAAGATGAATCACTTGGTTCCGACTCGTGTATAGTGTAACCTTTGATTATTTCCGCACTTTTGCACTTTTTAAGAGATTATCTTAGTTATTGTAGTAGGCCCCTCTTTTGAAGGTGACGTTACCCTCAACCCAGTAGTTTGAGTCAGCAAGGATACAATCCTAAAGGGTCGGATTATTGAAAGATAATTAATTAAGTTATTAATGCAAATTATGGTAGGCCCATCTTTTGAAGGTGACGTTACCCTCGGCTAAGTAGTCCGAGTCAGCAGGGATACAGTCCTAAATAGCCGGGTTATAGTATTAATAGTAGCTTACATATGAGGGGATCAAAGAGTTTGGACCCCCGCCATCCAATACCGTTAAGTATTGAAGGAGGTCATACTAAATTTGACCCAGGTCCTTGCAGGATCTATACACTGAACAAGGCAAGACTTTTACCAAACCGTTCCCTTAACCCCCGACCAGGTAGCCAACATACCTCCATATAGACCGTGGAGATATGAATGGTGAAAATCTTTTATTTTATATAGACAGTAAAATAATGCCAAGACACCACAGACAAACGATAAGGAAAAATCACCTTCAACATAAGAAACTAGTTATTAAAGTCATTAATACAAAACCTAGTAAAAAGTGCGAAAAGATTAAAAATAAAAAGTATTACACTAGACACTTTGTCTTCACCAAGTGATGTAAGAGACTTAGGCAAACATTGCCTTGATTGTCAAGAACTCTTACGATCAATCTTGGATCCCGAGACGACTCACACACTCTACGATGGACAATGGATGATGGTGGTGGATGATGGTGTTATGGTGGTGGTGGGTGGTGGGTGAAGTGTGAGAGAGGTGGTGTGCCAAGGGATGGTTTGAGCTTGAGCCAAGCACTCCTATTTATAGGCTGAACAGAAGCTCGGGCACGGCCCCGTGTCCAGTGGGCACGGCCCCTTGTCCACATCCTTCTCTTTCTTCATTTATTGCAGCTTGTCTGTATTAGTTGACCACGCCCCCGTGTCCGCTGAGCACGACCCCGTGTGCAGAAGCATATCTGTACTATGAAGATTTGCCTGGATTCTGCGAATCTTATAGTTGATCGCGGCCTCGTGCCCGCTGAGCACGGCCCCGTGGTGGGCAATGGAAGCTTCTACCACTTTGTCTTTTCTGCTGACACTTGGGCACGCCCCCGTGCTGGCTGAGCACGGGGCGTGTTCAGTCTTCTGTCTTCTTGTTTTGCTTGGGAAGATGCTGTCGTGGGGTCGGGCATGTCACGTTTGTTCCTTTTCTTGTATTTATGTTAGATTTTACTGTCTTTTTGCTTATTTTTTTAATTTGAGCTCATTTAATCCTGAAAATATAAAAGGAAGACAAAAGCACACTTTTTCCAACATTAGTACTAAAAAAAGGTTAGTTTTATGCCACAATTGATGTAATTTATATGTTGCATTTAGCACACATCAAATATCCCCACACTTGAATCTTTGCTTGTCCTCAAGCAAAACTCTTTATAATGTGGCTTTACACTCCCAAATGGAATGGGTAGAAGAGAAAGTTTTTGGGCTTGTCATAGAGTGTCGGGATTTCCAAGATTCTTTATTAAGTTTTATTTTTATTTATTTACAATCCTATTCGTCATGATTTATTCAAAACTTTTCATAAGATAAATTACTTATTAGGGCATAACATGCCTCTTTAAAATTCCGTTTATATACAAGTTCACATACCTCACGGGGATCACTCAACACTCGGCCGAAAATGTATTTTAGTGGATCACTCGAGAGCGGCATGGAACTTACTCCTACCATAAGCTTGCCAAGCAATCAATCCTCCTCCTTTTTAACTATATACCTTTGTAAATATCAAGATGACATTTTGGGTGAAGGGTTAGGCTTGGGTTAAAGGTAGGTGTTGGGTTAGTGGTTAGTGAAAGGGCGAAAAGCGTAACAAGCGTCGGTTTTCGTATGACTTTTTAATTTTTTGCAACTTTTATTTTGATGAAGCTTTTATTCAAACAAAGTTATTTTTGATAAACTTGTTTGTTTATTTTCTTTTGCTTCATCATCAACATTTTTTTTTTTGAAAAGTCATACGAAAAACCGAGCTAGTTACTAAAACAAAGAGTTAAAAATAAAAAAAGGTTTTGGTGGGTGAAAGGGTGTTTGGTTTGGGTTATGAAATGAAAAGGTTTAGGCTCAAAGGGGCTAAGAGCATTCACATCCAAACCATCAAATTATACATACATTCCACTAAAAAACAACTCCTATATAAATATATTTCCACTAAAAACAAATACTTTTTCTCTCTCCTTTCAATTAAATAATATTATCATTACATTTTTCTCTCACTTCCACTCACAACCACTTTCAAAATATATTAAAAAATTATAACGGGTGAACAGTGTCCCCCCAAATATACAGATGAACAGTAACATTTTCTCTCTCCTCTACTCACAACCACTTTTTATACCCTTTATAATATAAAAACCCCTCCTCACATAATTTGATGGTTAGAATGTGAATGCTCTAACTAGGGGGATTTTGGGTAGGTGGTAAAAAAAATAATGGTGTAGAAATAAAAAGAGTTAGTCCTAATGCCTCCATCATTTACTTACTCGGGTTTAAGTCGGTAAGGACCGGGAATGTATCGTCGTGGCAAGTTCTAGAGTTGTAAGAACCAAGCGGCTATTCACACAAGAAACGAAAAAAATGAGCATTTAGTTTAATGATATGTATTTGTATGCTCAATAAAGGCTCAAAACTCACTTTTGTGGGAATGGGTTTTTATGTGATCAAGTATATATAATCAAATTTTAACTAAGCTTGTCATGCCTTTTAATAATTTTCTTATGTTGGTTCTTTTTATCACGACGCTATCGGTTGTAAATTTGTAAAAATATAACCTTTTTAGAACTTGAAATTCCCAAGTTAAACCTAGACAAGTAAAAAAAATGAAAATTTTTGAAAAAATTTGGGGTGATTAGCGTTTCCAATAGAGTTTTGTGTAAGGCTTGTATTTAGGACTTGCAAGATTCAAGGTTTTAGCATCCCCCCACACTTAAATTACACATTGTCCTCAATGTGTCCCAAAAATAAGTTTTTAGGTTGATTGAATGTGTAAAAAGGTGTGAAAAGGCAAAAATTTTGTGTTACTGGGCGCTGAACACGGCCCCGTGGTGTCCGGGAACGGCCCCGTGTTCAAGTGCCAGTAACAAAATTAAATCAAGAGAAACAAAAGCCTGGACACGGGGGCGTGTTGGGTGAGCACGGCTCGTGTCCAGTTTACCTGAACTGGGTATTTCTGCAGACTGTGCAGCACGGGGCCGTGTTGGGCGGACACGGCCCGTGCCGAACTTACTGTAAACGAAGAAATTTGGTCGGATGGTCCTGTTTTCCTGCATGGGGTGCTGGTTCAAGCTTCCCTTGTTTCCTCTGCCATCTCAAGTGTGTTTTATTCCTGAAAGTTAAAACTAACTAGAAAACATAAAAATTAATCTAAACTAAATTAAGGATAGTTCCGCGGAATGCCTCAGTGGTGCGCCACATTTATAAGGGTCCTTGGCTAGACCCAAAGCCTGGTCATATGTTACTCAAGTGGGATGTATTGCATCCCATGTTACATCGTCGGAGAGCGTCATCCAAACTTGAGTCTATAACCTTCATGTAGTTGATCGGGTCTTCGTCTTCTACTCTCTTTCCAACTCCGAACTTCACTTCCTCATCACCAAACTTCAATGTTAGTGTTCCGTCATTCATATCTACCACTGCTTGGGCGGTGGCTAGAAATGGCCTCCCGAGGATGAAAGGGACTTCGGCGTCTTCTTCCACGTCTAGTATGACATAGTCGGCCGGGAAGACGAAATTGTCGACTTTGACCAATAGATTTTCAGCGACACCTTGTGGAAATTTGACAGATCTGTCGGCAAGTTGTATGCTCATCTTTGTGGGGCTTGTTTTCCCCAGGCCGAGTCGTTTGAACATTGATGCGGGCATGAGGTTGATGCTAGCCCCAAGATCGGCTAGCGCATTGCGAATGGGGGATTCCCCAATCGAGCAAGGAATCGTGAAGCTTCTAGGATCAATCTTCTTTTGTGGGAGTTTGTTGAGTACTAACGCGGAGCATTCCTCGCCTAAGTTAACTAATTGCAATGATTCAATTTTCCTTTTGTGAGTGAGGAAGTCCCTCATAAATTTTGAATATTTAGGCATTTGGGTTAGGACTTCTATAAAAGGAATATTAACATGCAATTGTTTTAGTAAATTTTCGAACTATGCGAATTGCTCATCGGTCTTTTGACGAATTAACCGACCGGGGTATGGAACCGGAGGAGCCTTAGTGGTCTCTTGAGTTGGTGGAGAAGCCGTTTCTGGTTGGGGACCGGGTGGAGTTGTGGTTTGGCTGGATTGGCTTTTCTCAGCTGGCGGTAGTGGAGCCTCCTCGGGACCAACGGTTCGGTTTCTCAGTGTGATGAGATGTACTTGGGCTTTTGGGTTGGTTTCGGTATTGCTTGGTAACGTGCCTTGTGGTCTCTCGGAGAAATTTTGAGCTACTTGATTTAATTGTTTTTCGATGTTTTGAATGCTAGCTTGTTGATTTCTAAAATTCGATTCCAATTGTTGAAACCGATCTGAGTTTTTCTTTTCGGTTTCGGAGATGAGGCGAGATACAGTATCTTCAAGCCTTTCTCTTCCACCTTGTTGTTGAGAAAAAATTTGTGGTTGTTGAAAGTTAGTTCGTTGGTTTTGTTGGTTACTACTATTGCCAGGATCTCTCCAACCAAGGTTGGGGTGGTTACGCCATCCTTGGTTGTAGGTACCCGTTGGTGGACCCGACGGCCTAGGTCTATTGTCAATGTAGTTTACCGTTTCCGTTTGATCATCAACTTCTTTCATACAACTCCAATTTTCATGTGGTCCACCACACCCTTCACAAGCCATGACCGAGGCCGTTTTTGCCATTTCTAATTTTTTTATTTTTGAAGAAAGGGCCTCGATTTGGGCTTGTAAAGAAGTGCTTTCATCAACCTTATGGGCGCCCGGGGCAATAGATTTATTGCCTCGGGGAGTGTGCCACTGAAAATTGGTTTGAGTAATTTCCTCAATTTGATTATATATCTCATTTGGGCAACGATTACCTAGAAGTCCCCCGGAGCTAGAATCAAGTGTTTGTCTTGTGTGTGGCAACAACCCATTGTAGAAGGTGGATACTTGTTTCCATACCGCAAGACCGTGATGAGGACACTTTCTTAGTAGCTCCTTGAACCTTTCCCAAGTTTCATATAAGGATTCCCCATCCTCTTGCGAATATGTATTAATTTCAGTCATAAGTTTAGCCGTTTTAGCAGGAGAGAAATACTTATATAGGAACTTTTGGGCTAGTTCATCCCAGGTGTTTACCGATCCAACTGGGAGAGTGTTAAGCCAAGCCTTAGCTCGATCTTTTAGTGAAAATGGAAACATTCGAAGGCGGATGGCGTCATTTGATGCTCCATTGATCCGAAAGGTATCACATATTTCTAAGAAATTAGTAATATGTAGATGGGTATCCTCGTCCACAAGCCCATGGAAGGTTATGGAGTTTTGAAGCATCTGTATCAAATGTGGTCGAAGTTCAAAGTTATTGGCTTCGACATTCGGTGCATTGATAGTGGCGCCGAGATTACCTACGGTGGGCCGTAGGTAATCCATGAGGGTACGTTGGTCCGCCATTGGAAGTGGGTCCCCCGAAACTTTCTCTTGATTTTTAGCTTTAAGTCTTTTTCTGAGAAAGCATTCGGGTTCTTCTAGAGGTTCTTTTATGTCTCTACTGGAACTGGAGCTCATGCACTATGTAGGAAGTTCAAATGTGGCGCCTAGGTTCCAAATCCTGCAATAAAAACAGAAAAGAACGTTGGTCAGAAGGTTCACCACGGCCCCGTGCTCAGTGAACACGGCCCGTGGTCGGAGGTACAGTGATTGTTTTCCGGATCCCTGTTACTGGGAGTTGGACACGGCCCCGTGTTGCACCGACACGGCCCCGTGCTCAGCTCTCTGTAACTCAGAAAATAAAAACTGCCAGTGATAGTGCTGGGCACGGCCCGTGTCCGACCAGGCACGGCCCGTGCTGAGCTCTGCAGAAACTGAAAAACTAAGCAAAATCCTAAAAAAAATAGAAAAATAAGAAAAACGATTAGGCCGTTGATTCCTAACTTTCTTAAAATCCTTGTGTCCCCGGCAGCGGCGCCAAAAACTTGATGTGCGTTAGGTGTATATATAGGTTTAAGTATATTTTAAGCCCTTTTACATTTTTTTAGCCAAGTTTTAAATTTATAAAACACGATATTTACTAACACTAAACACACATATGGGCAAATGCACCCATCGTGAGCGTAGTATAGCGTTGGTAAGATACCGAGGTCGTCCAAGGACACAAGAGCTTTTAGTACCGGTTTATCCTCAACGTCTAATCAAATCAAAAAGTTAGAAAAAGATTTTAAACTAGAAAAATAAAAAATAACTAAAATGCTGAAAATAAAAAAAAAAGTAAAACAGATAGACAAGATGAATCACTTGGTTCCGACTCGTGTATAGTGTAACCTTTGATTATTTCCGCACTTTTGCACTTTTTAAGAGATTATCTTAGCTATTGTAGTAGGCCCCTCTTTTGAAGGTGACGTTACCCTCAACCCAGTAGTTTGAGTCAGCAAGGATACAATCCTAAAGGGTCGGATTATTGAAAGATAATTAATTAAGTTATTAATGCAAATTATGGTAGGCCCCTCTTTTGAAGGTGACGTTACCCTCGGCTAAGTAGTCTGAGTCAGCAGGGATACAGTCCTAAATAGCTGGGTTATAGTATTAATAGTAGCTTATATATGAGGGGATCAAAGAGTTTGGACCCCCGCCATCCAATACCGTTAAGTATTGAAGGAGGTCCTACTAAATTTGACCCAGGTCCTTGCAGGATCTATACACTGAACAAGGCAAGACTTTTACCAAACCGTTCCCTTAACCCCCGACCAGGTAGCCAACATACCTCCATATAGACCGTGGAGATATGAATGCTGAAAATCTTTTATTTTATATAGACAGTAAAATAATGCCAAGACACCACGGACAAACGATAAGGAAAAATCACCTTCAACATAAGAAACTAGTTATTAAAGTCATTAATACAAAACCAAGTAAAAAGTGCGAAAAGATTAAAAATAAAAAGTATTACACTAGACACTTTGTCTTCACCAAGTGATGTAAGAGACTTAGGCAAACATGGCCTTGATTGTCAAGAACTCTTACGATCAATCTTGGATCCCGAGACGACTCACACACTCTACGATGGAAAATGGATGATGGTGGTGGATGATGGTGTTATGGTGGTGGTGGGTGGTGGGTGGTGGGTGAAGTGTGAGAGAGGTGGTGTGCCAAGGGATGGTTTGAGCTTGAGCCAAGCACTCCTATTTATAGGCTGAACAGAAGCTCGGGCACGGCCCCGTGTCCACATCCTTCTCTTTCTTCATTTATTGCAGCTTGTCTGTATTAGTTGACCACGCCCCCGTGTCCGCTGAGCACGACCCCATGTGTAGAAGCATATCTGTACTATGAAGATTTGCCTGGATTATGCGAATCTTATAGTTGACCACGGCCCCGTGCCCGCTGAGCACGGCCCCGTGGTGGGCAATGGAAGCTTCTACCACTTTGTCTTTTCTGCTGACACTTGGGCACGCCCCGTGCTGGCTGAGCACGGGGCGTGTTCAGTCTTCTGTCTTCTTGTTTTGCTTGGGAAGATGCTGTCGTGGGGTCGGGCATGTCACGTTTGTTCCTTTTCTTGTATTTATGTTAGATTTTACTGTCTTTTTGCTTATTTTGTTAATTTGAGCTCATTTAATCCAGAAAATATAAAAGGAAGACAAAAGCACACTTTTTCCAACATTAGTACTAAAAAAAGGTTAGTTTTATGCCACAATTGATGTAATTTATATGTTGCATTTTGCACACATCAGTAGTTGTTGATCGTCTTACAAAATCAGCGCACTTCTTGCCGATCCGTGAGTGTCACACCCCAACCGATGGTGAAAACATCGGGGTGCAAGCACTAAGCGTTCAGATTACTCATGAGATTCCATAACACTAGAAATTCCATAATAGATTAAATTGATTCCTCATTGTCTAAAACGAATAACCATCACATCAAATATCAAATTACACCAACTATCAAATATTGTTCAAAGTTTAATTAACTACGTGGGTTTCTAAGCATCACCCTAGCTTGATTCACTTGTTTCCACAACATCCTATCAGCCTGCAACATGTATTAAAATAGAGTCAGTACAAAAATGTACCGGCGAGTATACAAGTTTGAATAGTAGCATAATAGATTAAAACAACTCATATCCGTATGTAATGTTAACAAAATAGTTTCAGCTATGTTAGTGTTCGCAGTCCAACAAGTGATAGCTCAAGTATCCCGATGCTTTAATGTTTTCCCAAGTCTCAAGGAAAACTAGAATCCTCCTAACAATACCCCCAAGAATAATGGGGAGGTGCATCTCCTATAGCGCTACTATTGTTAAGGCGTAACTACACACCCTGGATTAAACGTTCACATAGCACAAATAGAATACAAGAATCACAAGTTTCACATACACGTAGGATAGAGTTTAGTTTACAAAAGTCTCAGGTATCGTAGTTTAATAGAATACATGTTACATCCCAAAGTTTAAAGCAAAAAGGGATCGAATATACTCACGGTGATTGCTTAACAGTTTAACTGCTATTGGATCAAAGGGAGCTCCTTAGAATTAGCCTGATTAGACTACAAGGGATAAGTGCCGGGCAGAATAACGAGATTCTAACCAAGTGTCGGATCAGTCAACCTGATCGGATGGCTGTCCGATCGGATGGCCATCCTATCGGATTGCCATTCGATGGAGATGACACGTGTGTGAAAGGGACGGATGGCTATCCGATCGGGTTGCCACTCGATTCAAGATTGACCCAAGTGTGAAAGGAACGGATGGCTGTCCGATCGGATGGCTATCTGATCGGGTCGCCACTCGATCCAAGTTCAAGATTCATAGTTGCCTCGATCGGATGGCTGTTCGATCGGATGGCTATCCGATCGAGCTTCCACTCGACGATCATGACTTAAAAATGTTTAGGGTTCAGGGCAAGTGTCACTCAATCGGGTGGCTATTCGATTGGGTTACCTTGTCCCGTTCTTAATTTTGTAAAACTCTAAGCTTCTGATTAAGTAATGACGATGTGGTACGTATTAAGACGATGGTAACTCCATCAGTGTTCAACCGATCCGATCAGGTGGGAATCACCCCAGTCCGTTCAGTCGTCATTTCGTGATGATATTTATGTCAGAATCCGTACTCCGGTCATCTTCTTCGGTAACAATCCCTTTCCAAGCCGACTCTAGACTAATACTCTAGTCTACAGTCCGTTTAGGTCCGGATCTTACCTTGTTGAGTAAAAGTTTAAGAAAGATGAAGATAAACAAAAGATTTAGCTTAAGAAGTTTAGATCTAACATAGATTTTGTGTAAAATGCATGAAATTCCTTAGATCTAAGCTAGATCTTGGCCAAGATGACCTCACACAACAGTTTGGTACAAACTGCCATGGTGACATCACCTACAAGAGCTCAGATCCGAGAGATTTCATGGTGGAAAGTGAGATTTCAAAGGAGAATCTCGTAGAGAATGATGTGTAGATCAAAGATGTACAAGAATCCTGTGTAAAACGTACCGAAATTGCCAAGAAATGGAGGAAAAGAGGAGTGCGTGCGTCTAGGTCGAGTGAGGCTGTCACATCAGTGAGAATGATGATGTGACAGGACTATTTATAGAGTCAGAGTGTGTGAAGGGAGGCGGTGTGCACGGATCGGATGGCAACTAGATCGAGTGGCCATCCGATCGGGTGGTCATCCGATAGGATTGCCACTCGGTCAATCCCATCTTTCTGTTCCACCGTCTTTGATTCGATTTGTGTAACACCCCGAAATTTATAAAACTTTATATTAGAATTATAAAGTACAAAATAAACGAGAATAAGCTAACTAGGAAATAAATAACTTAGTTAGTTATGGATCTTGTAGTAACACATGAGTGAACTAAAGTGCCTGAATTATAAACTAAACAAAAGTCAAGGGACCAAATTTGTAAAACCTGAAACTTGGATGTTTAATAAGTAAATAACACACCAAACACACACCTGAGTGTGTGTCTGGATCGAACAAAACAAGGGGGCGACCAGGGGTTCCTCTTCAAACCCTAATTCTCACAAAAACTCACTAATTGGAGGCTCAAATCAAGTCAAAATCGAAATCTGAATATAGATTAGTGATCACCTCAACGAAGGGATCATAAGGTATGTGAGATCTCACTATTTGGTTTCATCTTAAAATTTGGATGAACTCATGAAATTCGAATTTGAGCTTGCATGATTGTTGTTTAGATGAAATTGAGAGTGAAATTATGTCTAGAATGAAACCCTAGCCATTTACTTGTTGAATTGATGAATATAGTTGTGAAATTAGGATCCTAAACTCATGTGTCAAGTGGGTTTTGTAGGATTATTTTAAACACTAGGAATAACATTGTTAACTTAGTGTATTTAAGCTCTATGGTGTGAATTTAGACTTGTTGATATGAAAATATGCATGAAATTGTGAAAGGATGCTTAAATCTTGGCTAAATAGTGAATCAAGAATTTAATTTTTAATTATACGAAATCATGTTCATTAGGTGTTTGATGTAATGCCAAAGAGAGGATAAATATTAGAAACCCGACTAAAAGCACATATTTGACTAGTGTGGAAAATTATGCGTTATATGCTATGAGAGAGTTCTAAATAACTATGGTTGAACTCTATAGGCAAAGAAACCGGGACATCAAGCGGACAAGCTAGTGGCGATACGCGTTTGAAAGGATTGCTCTAAAGGTACGTGACCTTATCCCATTACATTATGCATAAATGTTTGGTTTTAGTGTATAAATGGTGTCGTAGTGTAATATACGCGTTTGATGTGTCCTTGAAGTGACGAAGCTCACTCGATATATCAAACGGGTCAAAATAATGGTTGGAGATGATTTTGGGAAATGGTTTGGCTTGTCATCAAAGTGATGGTTTTCACTCGACAACCAGACGGGTCAAAATGACGCTTCTAAAAGGATCATGTGTGTAGAGACTTAAAAGTCTCACACTGCGTTAAGTGTTGGATAGTACTACGCAAATGAATTGGTTATGCTAATTTAAGTTTACAAATGCTAGATATCGGGTCAACAATAGAAATAAATTGTGAATGTCGCTTGAAGCGGAAATGCTTGAATTTTCAGAAAACAAGCATTAAGTTCTAATGCGAGCGTAAAGCCATGGAATGGCACGGATACACCAAGGTTTATAAGCCCGGGGATTTGGGTAATTATGTACAAAAAATCTTAGAACTGAAAAATGGTATTTTGCACTTATTGCTAATAAGTTGGATAATTGAAACAAGGATTTTATGAATCATTTGTTTGTAATTCGGTTTTCGTAACGTGAAATTTACATGGTAGGTTCTGTAATTTTATTACGGACTCAAAGGATAAAGAATCGACTAAAACGGACAACCGAGTAAAAAGTTATGATGGTTTAAAGTTAGAATTTTGTAAATTTTCGGAGCTGGGCAAAATGCAGGTTCAGAAACTGGACCTGCTGGAAAACGCACTCCCCCGCACCACGCAACGGGGGCACAAGGATCTGGCACGACACGCGGGGCCGCCCGCGGCACACGAAGGGTTTGCCTGAGTCTGGCGCGTGGCGCGATAGACTAAAAACTAGAATTTTATGATTTTTGTTATAATTATGTCGTTGGGACTTGTCTAGGCTCGGTTAAAATTGTCAAAACTAATTATTTATGTGGTTTTGACCTCAGGTGATGCTCGTTAGCTACGGATGCCGATCAAGCGTGAAATCAAGAACCGAACTCCATTTTTGAAGCTTCCGCACTAATCTAAACTTGACTAGACAATGTTGTTTTGTAAACTCTATTAGTTGTGAATACTTTGAACTAGAAGGTCCTTATGTTAACTCGCTAAACAGTGTACATCTTAACTTTTAACTATGTTTTGATAAATATGCATTTTGTTTAAAAAGGGCCGTACTTTATGATTAAAATAATAGAAATTTAAGTCGAGTGTTACAAGTTGGTAATCAGAGCTCAAGGTTGTTAACAAAGTATGTTCGGTTCAAGCTTGATCAAGCATCTGGTAAGAGCTAATTGTGTTAAGTAGATTTGTTAAATATAGAAAGGAAACATGAATTGACGTGCACGGGAAGAGTGTGTTAACACACCCAAACCCGGAAAGTGCATTAAATAAGAACGGTTAAAACAAGTTATGAACTTGACTAAACCGAAGTAAATAAACCATATGCTATAGATGAAATGTTTAACACTTGATGTAAACATTTCAGTTTTAAAGATGACGGATAAAGGTAATGATGATGCGGTGCCGAGAGTCACCGAGCAAATGAGAGAAGTGATTGCCGAGGAGGTAGGAAAGGCAATCGAAAATAGCTTATCCGGTTTTATTGATAAGATCCAAAACACGGTACTATCGGTTGTTGATGAGAGAATCAAGAAATTGGGAGATAGTGCCAACGTAGCTAAGGAGAAATCTGGAGAGCGCAAGGGCTGCTCGTACAAGGAATTTGTGGCATGTAAACCGCCACTTTACAACGGAGAGGTGGATCCGATAGTATGCCAAAGATGGTTGAGTGATATTGAAGGGGTGTTTGAGAGAACCCACTGTGACACAAATGACTTCGTAGCTTATGGCACTGGTCAGCTGAGAGGTCAAGCGAAAGACTGGTGGGATAATAAGAAAAAGGAGATTGGAAGTGAAGCGGTGAAGGCGATGACATGGGACGAGTTTAAGGTACCATTCCTTAAACACCACAGTCCCAAGGCGGTTATCAATCGAATCAAAGAGGAATTCATTCAGCTTAGGCAAAAAGGCAAATCTACTGATAAGATCTCGGGGATCTTTCTCGACAAACTAAGATTTTGTGATGAGTTGGTGACATCCGAAGAACAGAAGGTGTATTATTATTATAATATGCTAAGCGCAGAGTATCGGGAGTTCATGACTCCCTCGAAATATGAAACCCTCACTGAAATCAACTGCTCGTGAAAGGGAGATAGAGCTGAAGAAGCAAATAGAGAGAGGTGAAAGAAGGGCACAAGTTGTTAATCCAAGCCCTACGAAGAAGGCGCGTACGACTGAGTCGTCAAAGAAACAGGAAGGAAAAAGCGGGTCGCCGAGCTACAAGGTATGCGGGAAAGGGCACAAGGGTGAGTGCCGGTTCAAAGATAAGCCATGTCTGATATGTGGGAAGACAGGACATACGGCTGCATTATGCTCGGGGAAAGTATATGTGTGTTATAAATGCTACCAGCCGGGTCATAAGAAATCTGAATGCCCGGGGTTAGTCAGGAAGAAGGATGGCAAGGATTCACATACAGAGACTCCAAAAGCAAAAGCCAGATCCTTCCAGTTAACCGCAGCCAAGGCGAAGGTGGAACTCGATGTGGTTTCAGGTATATATGCTATTAATTCAATTCCCACACATGTGTTATTTGATACGGGTGCGAATAAATCCTTTATTTCACATGGATATATTCGACATCCTTCCTTTGTACTGACGAAATTACCTATGCCATTAGAAGTAGAAATAGGTGACAACAAAAGTTTTATTGTTTGTGACGTATGTCAAAATTGTAAGATAAGTATCGATGGTGAAGAATACTCGATAGACTTGATCCCAATGTCAATGGGAGAATTTCAAGTAGTGGTCGGGATGGATTGGTTATCCCGACATCACGCGAAGGTCGTGTGTTTCCGCAAGGAAATTAAGTTAACATCTCCAAGTGGAAAACACGTTACCATCTATGGCGAAAAAGGGGGTAATCACGTTATGTGCTCAATGCTAAAAGCTCACAAACTCATGAGGCATGGGTGTAGAGCATTCATGATATACGCAAATGAACCAGATAAAGAAATGCCAAAGATTGAAGGCGTACCGGTGGTACGTGAATACGCCGATGTATTTCCAGAAGATTTACCGGGAATACCGCCAGAATGGGAGGTAGAGTTCGGAATCGAATTGATTCCAGGCGCGAAACCTGTGGCCAAGGCGCCGTATCGGCTCGCGCCATCAGAGCTACAAGAATTGATGTCTCAAATCCAAGACCTGCTCGACAAGGGGTTCACTAGACCGAGTGTGTCTCCGTGGGGCGCATCGGTGCTATTTGTGAAGAAGAAGGATGGGAGCATGTGCGTGTGTATCGATTACCAAGAGTTGAACAAACTCACGGTGAAGAATCGATATCCGCTACCAAGAATCGACGACCTATTTGACCAATTGCAAGGTGTAAGCTGGTTCTCCAAGATAGACCTTAGATTGGGATATCATCAATTGAAAGTCAAAGAGGAGGATGTACCTAAGACGGCCTTCCGTACACAGTACAGACATTACAAGTTCCTCGTGATGTCCTTCGGATTAACTAATGCACTCGCGGCTTTCATGGTCCTTATGAACCGGGTTTGCAAGCCGATGTTGGATAAGTCAGTGATAGTATTCATCGATGACATTTTGGTATATTCAAAGAATGAAGCAGAACACGCAAGTCATTTACATGAAGTGTTAGAGACGCTCGGAAGAGAGAAGTTGTATGCAAAATTCTCAAAATGTGCTTTCTGGTTACGAGAGGTACAGTTTCTTGGGCACATCATTAGTGCAAACGGGGTGTTAGTAGACCCGTCAAAAATAGAAGCAGTGGCGAGATGGAATTCCCCGATGAATCCTTCGGAAATCAGAAGCTTCTTGGGGCTTACGGGTTATTATAGGAGATTCATACAAGATTTCTCCAAGATTGCTATGCCGTTGACCAAACTAACCCGTAAGGACGAAAGGTTTATTTGGGGCGAAGATCAAGAAAAGGCGTTCCAAACGCTTAAGGAAAAATTGACCCATGCACCGGTATTGGCATTGCCGGATGGAGTTGATGATATGGTGGTGTACTCGGATGTGTTGCATTCGGGTCTTGGATGCGTGTTGATGCAACGGGGCAAGGTTATAGCCTATGCTTTGAGACAACTAAAGACTCATGAAAAGAATTATCCCACACACGACCTCGAGTTGGCGATGGTGGTATTTGCCTTAATGATATGGAGGCACTATCTGTATGGGGTAAAATGTACTATTTTTACCGACCATAAAAGCTTGAAATATTTCCTTGATCAGAAGGAAGTAAACATGAGACAGAGGCGGTGGTTAGAGACTGTTAAAGATTTCGATTGTGATATACATTACCACCCCGGGAAGGCTAATGTGGTGGTGGATGCGTTGACCCGAAAGGTGGATTATGCGCCAATTCGAGTGCGATCAATTTAACTAATTGTAACATCGGGTTTACTTGAACAAATCCGGAAATCTCAAATCGAGGCATTGAAGGAAGAAAATGTGAAGAAGGAAAGGATAGTTGGTCAATTAAAAGAATTAGCGGATGGTAACCAAGGGTTGAAGACGTGTTTTAGGAGGATATGGGTTCCAAATTCGTGTGGAGCCAAGGCGCTCCTACTTGATGAAGCCCATAAATCCAGTTATTCAATTCATCCGGGGGCAACCAAGATGTATAACGATTTAAAGCAAAACTATTGGTGGCCTGGAATGAAAAGGGATGTTGTAAAATATGTGGAAAAGTGCATGACGTGTTTGCAAGTCAAAGCAGAACACTAAAAGAACACTAAAAGTCGTATGGTAAACTGCAACTGTTGGATATCCCAGTCTAGAAATGGGAACAAATCACGATGGACTTGTTGACCAAACTGCCCAAAACCAACCGCGGTTTCGATGCTATATGGGTAGTTGTGGATAGACTGACAAAAAGTGCTCACTTAATTCCGATCCATGAGACTTATACGTCCAAAAAGATGTCAGAGGTATATACTAATGAAATAGTGGCACGCCATGGGGTACCGATATCTATCGTGTCCAATAGAGATACCCGGTTTACTTCAAACTTTTGGCACGAATTCCAAGAACAAATGGGAACTAAACTGTTTATCAGCACAGCGTACCATCCACAAACGGATGGACAGAGTGAAAGAAAAATACAGATGCTGGAAGATATGTTACGGGCATGCATTATTGACTTCGGGGGTAGTTGGGATGTCTATCTACCATTGGTCAAATTTTCATATAATAAAAATTATCACGCAAGCATCGGTATGGCTCCATATGAGATGCTTTACGGTAGAAAGTGCCGAACCCCTGTGTGTTGGGGTGAGGTTGGTCCGCGTGAGCTAGCCCATAAGGATGTAGTTCGAATTACGAATGAGAAAATCGACTTAGTCCGAGCTCACTTGAAAGCGGCTCAGGATCGACAAAAGTCGTATGCGGATAAACGAAAAAGACCGATTGAGTTTCAAGTGGGTGATAAGGTGATGCTGAAGGTATCAACCTGGAAGGGAATTATTCAATTTAGAAAAAAAGGGAAAGTTAAGCCCGAGATTTATTGGGCCATTCAGGATTATCGAACGGGTAGGTAAGGTAGCGTACCGTCTTGAAATGCCCGAGGAATTGAGTGGGATACATATCACATTCCACGTATCACATCTCCGGAAATGTTTAGCTGACGAAACAGCTTACATTCATTACGATGACATTGAAGTGGATAATAGTCTTAACTACACGGTGAAGCCTATTGCGATTCTAGATCGTAAAGTGAAAAGCTTGAGAAACAAAGTGATTAATCAAGTGAAGGTCAAATGGGAACACAAGATGGATTCAGATAACACATGGGAATCCGAAGAGGAGATGCAATGGCTCTACCCTACATTATTTGGTACGTACTCCGGTTTCGGGGACGAAACCCCTTTTAAGGGGGGTGGACTTGTAACACCCCGAAATTTATAAAACTTTATATTAGAATTATAAAGTACAAAATAAACGAGAATAAGCTAACTAGGAAATAAATAAATTAGTTAGTTATGGATCTTGTAGTAACACATGAGTGAACTAAAGTTCCTAAATTATAAACTAAACAAAAGTCAAGGGACCAAATTTGTAAAACCTGAAACTTGGATGTTTAATAAGTAAATAACACACCAAACACACACTTGAGTGTGTGTCTGGATCGAACAGAACAAGGGGGCGACCAGGGGTTCCTCTTCAAACCCTAATTCTCACAAAAACTCACTAATTGGAGGCTCAAATCAAGTCAAAATCGAAATCTGAATATAGATTAGTGATCACCTCGATGAAGGGATCATAAGGTATGTGAGATCTCACTATTTGGTTTCATCTTAAATTTTGGATGAACTCATGAAATTCGAATTGGAGCTTGCATGATTGTTGTTTAGATGAAATTGAGAGTGAAATTATGTCTAGAATGAAACCCTAGCCATTTACTTGTTGAATTGATGAATATAGTTGTGAAATTAGGATCCTACACTCATGTGTCAAGTGGGTTTTGTAGGATTATGTTAAACACTAGGATTAACATTGTTAACTTAGTGTATTTAAGCTCTATGGTGTGAATTTAGACTTGTTGATATGAAAATATGCATGAAATTGTGAAAGGATGCTTAAATCTTGGCTAAATAGTTAATCAAGAATTTGATTTTTAATTATACGAAATCATGCTCATTAGGTGTTTGATGTAATGCCTAAGAGAGGATAAATATTAGAAACCCGACTAAAAGCGCATATTTGACTAGTGTGAAAAATTATGCGTTATATGCTATGAGAGAGTTCTAAATAACTATGGTTGAACTCTATAGGCAAAGAAACCGGGACATCAAGCGGACAAGCTAGTGGCGATACACGTTTGAAAGGATTGCTCTAAAGGTACGTGACCTTAGTCCCATTACATTATGCATAAATGTTTAGTTTTAGTGTATAAATGGTGTCGTAGTGTAATATACGCGTTTGATGTGTCCTTGAAGTGACGAAGCTCACTCGATATATCAAACGGGTCAAAATAATGGTTGGAGATGATTTTGGGAAATGGTTTGGCTTGTCATCAAAGTGATGGTTTTCACTCGACAACCAGACGGGTCAAAATGACGCTTTTAAAAGGATCATGTGTGTAGAGACTTAAAAGTCTCACACTGCGTTAAGTGTTGGATAGTACTACGCAAATGAATTGGTTATGCTAATTTAAGTTCACAAATCCGAGATATCGGGTCAACAATAGAAATAAATTGTAAATGTCGCTTGCCAAGAAATGGAGGAAAAGAGGAGTGCGTGCGTCTGGGTCGAGTGAGGCTGTTGTCACGGCCCCTGACCCCCTGGACGGAATCGGGTGCCGCGTACAGCCCAGTGGTACCGGTGATTATTTTGAAAAATATTGCAGTGGAAATTTCATCAGGACCGTGAGTTAGGAAAAATATCAGAGTTTAGAAAACACCGGATTTTATTTATTAAATAGATGGGATAAACCCATGTTTTACAATGGTAGCTTTAATAAAGATAAATTTGATTACATAAAACAATATTTCTTAATTTGATTTAATTAATAAAATAAGCCACTTCTTTGATGCCTTTCAGTGCCGTATTCATCTCTTACTCCAATCTACTGTAATTACCTGAAACATGTTTGAAAAAGGTTTTGTCAGCGGGAAATACTGAGTGAATCATTCATTTTACTAAAATGACACGTTTGTTATAATTTACAGTATTAAGAGAGATTGCAATGTTTCAGATATCAACCAACTACCCACAATATTTGTCATCGACTCGTTTCGTGACTGTGGTCATATCACCATTGGCTGCCCCAATGACGACGTATATCACTGTTAGGGCTTATTTGCCTAACCTGTGTTAGGGCTTATTAGCCTAACCTGTGTTAGGGCTTATTAGCCTAACCCCGTGAGAAATTAATATTGTGCATAATACCCCACATACCGGCTGTAATTTGGTGACTACATAAACTTAATCACTGTAATTATAACTTTGAAAATAAATTTGCTTTTGTAAATAAATTTGATAAAAAGAGAATGACTCACATTATAAGCATGCAGATTCATACGGGCAAAGTTTAGTCTACAGATAAGCCTTGATAGATTGCTGATTTATACAGGCAGAGCTTAGCCTATTAACTAGCCTTGTAACCTAGTGCGCACGAATTAGGTAAGTAACTAATACAGCATTTACGATAACTCACGAGATTAAAACCCTCACAATGAATGACAAAGTGCAATCACTTAAACATCCATCAGATTCACAACGAATGACAGAGTATTCCCCGAGTTCGGGTGGTACTCAAACATCCTGTCGGAATCACGACTAATGACAAAGGATAGTACTAAAACATCCATTGGATAGTTTTAATCGATCGGACATTGACTCGTAGCAGCGGTCGAGTTAATACCCTGTATCGTAGCAGCACCCCGCTATACTAATTAGTGATTTTGATAGTAAACAGAACGTAACTCAGTGTGTATTACGAGTTTTTACGTCGTTCAAGCGCCCAAATTCCAGTCCCAAAGTCTGCTATTTATACACGAAAATTGACCTCCTTGCGCACCGTAAGCCTTATCCCTTACGGTGCGTAAGGGACACCTTTTCACTATAGGCTTGCCACGTGTGTGTGTAGGCTTGCTGAGTCGACGATTCTTGAAATTTCGATTTTGACAGCGTTTTGTATAGATAATCGTAACTAGGGTTTACCCCCCTGAGTTTTAGGGGCCCTGATCCTGATTCTGATTGTTCTGAAAATTTTAGGGTTTGTGCAGAATCACTTGGGTGTCATAATTAGGGTTTCCTATTGGATAAAATAATAAAATAAATAGGACTTTTAATGAGGGTTGTTACATTCTCCCCACCTTAATAAAAATCTCGTCCTCGAGATTTACTGGAATAAATAGGAATACTTTTTCTTCATCTCAGATTCCAGCTCCCAAGTGTATTTGGGTTATGATATTTCTTTTAGACTTATGTCATATTTTAATTACTAAAAACAATATTAAGGTAAATGACACAAAATTAAAATATTAAATTTTGTGAATACAAATTGTACCATAAGTAGGATTCAATGGTTTAACTGAATTAGTTTAAGAAATCAATAACAAACGAATGAAATGATATAATTTCTAAGGTGACTAGGTTCAAGCCAAAAGATATATGATCAATAGATATTTAGAATGAATGTGAAGGACTTTTTAGAATTAATAAAAATTCTTTGTCAAAAGAAAGCTTACTTTGATTGGCAATTGAGGAAGACTTAGAATCGACAGGTTTAAAATGAAATTAAAGCATGAAAAATGATTTGTCAAATATTTATGATATGAGAAAATCAAAGTGTTGAGATGAGTGAATTGCAAAGATACATCAAAAGACAATAAAAATTAGTGTATCATTATTTAGAGTTCTAAGTTATTTTAATTGCGAAACAATGTGATAGTACACTATTAGTGACCATATTTTTCATACTATGTCCTAGAGATCGAAATATAATAAGAACAAGTTGTTTTGGTATGACCAACCATTATATTATATTTGTAAAGCAAATATATATTATTTGTGTACTTGTCTGAACCGTATCTTATATATCAAATATAAATACTATGTAATATATATTATTTATTACGCATTTTTATTATATGTAAATGGTCACCACTTTTAAATAAATGTTATTTTAGTATTTTACTATACTATGTAAAATAACGTATATTTACTATGTAATATATATTACAAAATACCGTAATGAAGTTATTACATTACAAAATATTTTAGTATTTATTATTTTGTAAAAGAAATCACTATTATTTATAACGTTAAATGAAAGTTGTAAATAAAGGTGTAAAAATATTTATTGTACAAAAATATTTATAAAATATTTTGTAAATATATAAAACTTAATGGGTCAATTCTATGTGATTACTTATTTTTATTTTGAAATCATATAACGTTGTGAATGTATTTACAAATATTGTAAATAAGTGAAAACAGGGACTATTCTTATATAGTACAATGTTCCCCTAACCCAACTTATTTTGATGACTACCATATTATTCTTATATGGTTATTTTCTTGCCATGCCAGAGTGTTATGGTACATAGTTATCACAAAATATGTGATATATAATTATTTATATAATTTTATTTGTCCCTCAAATTCTTGTACTTGTTTTATGAAAATATGTCTTCTCCTTACAGTAAAAAGTAAAATATTTTTATATATAATTATAATTTTCTAAATAAGTATGATGACTTAATTTATATAAATTAACTAGTCATTATCATGGTGGATATTGGTTAGTACTGCCTTGTTTAAGCATAGGTGGCCAGTCCATGCCTAACTAAGGCTAGGTTACCCAATATCTGCCCTTGACAATAACCCTAGTATTTTTTTTAAAATAATACTAACACTATTACTATTAATATTTTATTACTAATAATAAAACTAATATTAGTAATAAATAACTAAACATATACTTAAATGAGAGTATAAAAAAAATTTATTTATTTATTTATTTAATTTTTTTTATACATAAATTTAAATTCTTCACCTCAATGGTTTAATAAGAATATAGTAATACTATTTTGTAAATTAGGTAATCACTTATGTAAGTTTCCATATATAATTAATTTTATATAACGTTTTTCGATTGAAAGCAATAATTATCACGAAAGGCTCGATTGATGTTGTAAGAATCATTAAGAGATACATTGAAATATGACACGAATTTGTGTATCATTATCTTAACACACGATTTGTGTTAAGATGGCTTTTATAAATATATAAATAATTAAATCCGTATATGATATATATAAACGAGATTAGTGCAAGCTTTAAATTTTGTGAAAACGTCAGTACAAGGTGATCGTGATCAAAGAAATGATTCAATGAAGTCGAAGATTTAAACAAGCCTATTATGGTTCAAAACAAATGAAGTGCTTGTTGGGGCTATTTTGAATATGATAGCTTTCATTCATCATATGGGATTTTGAAATAAATATGTAATGTGAGCAAGTCAAATAATTTGAACTTGATTTAAACAAAACAAGTTTTAATAAGAAAGTTCGGACATGATCACTATAGAAACTATGTATGCCAAAGAAAATTAAATTTTTCAAGAAATTCATTGACTCGATATCAAGGAGTTATTGTTTGGCAATAATGCGGTTCACAGTACAAAAAGCGGAATGATATTTGAGTTTGGATAAAATAACAAATCGGAATGAAGCCCTCCAGTGGTCTTTATAAATCAAATGAATCACATGCGCAACAAACAGTGCATGTGTAATGTGTGGATTTATCAAGAAATGAAATAGATCAATATTTGCTACTTATGAAAGAAATCTTCATGGTATGATGACTATTAGGGGAAGTAGAAACACGAAAGTTAACTCTTTATATGTAGAAGTCAGAATTGCAATGAAAGAAATTTAAAAACTTTATCTGGAATTTCTTGTGATAACCGTTGTTAAGTGACATTACCAAGAAATGTAGAATAAAATAAAATAGGGAATTTGCAAAGGTATGTGACTCCTTTTGCAGTGGTAATAATTATGACTCTGATTAGACTGTGCACCGATAATTGTGAAATCTTGTTACAACGTACCTCAGCGAGATTTATGTTGTTTGTAGGATCATGTGGCAAAGTGCCGCTTTTTGATTAGTAGTTCTTCCACTGACAGAATTAGCATTGGTGTCATCGTGCCCAATTTATATTTTCCAAAGGTCTTGCATTGGAAGTTGTATGTGATATACTTCAACGTCTGTGGACGTATAATTTAAGTTTCATGTGTTTTCTTGTGCACTAGCACAACTTTACATGTTTCTTACTTGCATTAATAGTCTGTGATAATGCATTTTATATTTTTAATGGTGTTTAAAGGGTTTTCATTATTTATTTTATCACACGAGCTACGAGACAGATGATCAAACGAAATAATGTTTGATATTGGAAAAGAGATTCCTAATAAAGAAATCTAGACACAGATACTTGTGCTTTATTCCAAATTGTCAATCCTTATGGTTTTTGGATTTCCTTATAGATATACCTATCTATATAATCACATATTTCACATGCTGAAATAAACATACCATTTATTAGGTCAATGTATTTAACAGATTCATATTTCCAAAAACAAGTCAGATATCAGATCATGATACTATTTAGGGAAATCTTGTCACTCGTTTGACATATTACATACCCTGTCTTATCCGGTTCGCGCCGGAGAGGTAACCTCAGTATATCCGGACAAACTGGAGAGTCTGCTACACCATACCCAGTCTTGCCGGAGAAAATTTTCTATTTCCCATAAATAGTATCTTTTCAAGATTTTAAAAGTGCCACTCTTTTTAGGGCTTTTATCCAGAATTAGGGAAATTTGTATTCCCGTAACATATCTTATTCTAGACCAAATAATATTAATAAGCAAGAATTAATAACAATTACGTGTTATTGCCTATTTATCGTATCTTGCAATATTCTAATTACCATTCTTATGGCATACCAAAACCCATCATACTTTATTCACATAAGTAATTAGCTTATCTTGAAGTTTATACTAAGGCATCTTTTCTTAAGTTCAAGTCTAAATGCTATCATGTGTGCTACCAGTTAATAGCAATCTCCTAACTCTTTTATACAAACTTAGGTATTATTATCACAACACCTAAAGGCTTAAATCAGTGGCTCTGATACCACCTTCTGTCACTGCCCCCGACCCCCCCTGGACGGAATCGGGTGCCGCGAACAGCCCAGTGGTACCGGTGATTATTTTGAAAAATATTGCAGCGGAAATTTCATCAGGACCGTGAGTTAGGAAAAATATCAGAGTTTAGAAAACACCGGATTTTATTTATTAAATAGATGGGATAAAACCATGTTTTACAATGGTAGCTTTAATAAAGATAAATTTGATTACATAAAACAATATTTCTTAATTTGATTTAATTAATAAAATAAGCCACTTCTTTGATACCTTTCAGTGCCGTATTCATCTCTTACTCCAATCTACTGTAATTACCTGAAACATGTTTGAAAAAGGTTTTGTCAACGGAAAATACTGAGTGAATCATTCATTTTACTAAAATGACACGTTTGTTATAATTTACAGTATTAAGAGAGATTACAATGTTTCAGATATCAACCAACTACCCACAGTATTTGTCATCGACTCGTTTCGTGACTGTGGTCATATCACCATTGGCTGCCCCAATGATGACGTATATCACTGTTAGGGCTTATTTGCCTAACCTGTGTTAGGGCTTATTAGCCTAACCCCGTGAGAAATTAATATTGTGCACAATACCCCACATACCGGCTGTAATTTGGTGACAACATAAGCTTAATCACTGTAATTATAACTTTGAAAATAAATATGCTTTTGTAAATAAATTTGATAAAAAGAGAATGACTCACATTATAAGCATGCAGATTCATACGGGCAAAGTTTAGTCTACAGATAAGCCTTGATAGATTGCAGATTTATACAGGCAGAGCTTAGCCTATTAACTAGCCTTGTAACCTAGTGCACATGAACTAGGTAAGTAACTAATACAACATTTACGATAACTCACGAGATTAAAACCCTCACAACGAATGACAAAGTGCAATCACTTAAACATCCATCAGATTCACAACGAATGACTGAGTATTCCCCGAGTTCGGGTGGTACTCAAACATCCTGTCGGAATCACGACTAATGACAAAGGATAGTACTAAAACATCCATTGGATAGTTTTAATCGATCGGACATTGAGTCGTAGCAGCGGTCGAGTTAATACCCTGTATCGTAGCAGCACCCCGCTATACTAATTAGTGATTTTGATAGTAAACAGAACGTAACTCAGTGTGTATTACGAGTTTTTACGTCGTTCAAGTGCCCAAATTCCAGTCCCAAAGTCTGCTATTTATACACGAAAATTGACATCCTTGCGCACCGTAAGCCTTATCCCTTACGGTGCGTAAGGGACACCTTTTCACTATAGGCTTGCCACGTGTGTGTGTAGGCTTGCTGAGTCGACGATTCTTGAAATTTTGATTTTAACAGCGTTTTGTATAGATAATCGTAACTAGGGTTTACTCCCCCCCCCCCCCCCCCGAGTTTTAGCGGCCCTGATCCTGATTCTGATTCTTCTGAAAATTTTAGGGTTTGTGCAGAATCACTTGGGTGTCATAATTAGGGTTTCCTATTGGATAAAATAATAAAATAAATAGGACTTTTAATGAGGGTTGTTACAGCTGTCACATCAGTGAGAATGGTGATGTGACAGGCCTATTTATAGTGTCAGAGTGTCTGAAGGGAGGCGGTGTGCTCGGATCGGATGGTCATCCGATCGGATTGCCACTCGGTCAATCCCATCTTTCTGTTCCACCGTCTTTGATTCGATTTGTGAGTTAGATTAAGCGTTGCGTAGTATGGGGTAATAGTATAACTAGATTATAGCAGGAGCACAAAAGTGTTCAAAGTTTCATAGTTTCCGCCAGTGACAAGACTCCAGTCCCTCGTTCAACCAAGTCTCAAGTTTCACGAGCCTCAAGTGTCAAGCACCAAAGTATATAGAATTAGGCATTCCAAGCATATAGAATTAGGCATTCCATGTATATAGATTTAGACATTCCAAGTATCTAGATTTACGCATTTCAAGCATTTAGATTTAGACTATCCAAGTAACTAGAATTAGGCATTTCAAGTATCTAGTATATAGCATAGAATTCATCAAGTACCAAAAGTATTAATGACTACATATTTCAAGGACTAAAATTGACAATAGACAAGGTCTAGGGACTAAACTTGCCAATAGCCTAAAGTTTAGGGACGCAGGGCGTTACAGTGGATCTATCTGCTGACAAACTTGCCAAAATTTATGTGGATGAGATTGTGTCCCGACATGGTGTTCCTTTGAACATTATATCTTATATAGATGCTCGATTTTCGTCTCACTTTTGGAGAACCATGCAATCTGCAATGGGAACCCAACTTAATTTGAGCACAGCTTATCATCCGCAATCAGATGGTCAATCTGAAAGAACAATCCAGACACTGGAGGATATGCGTAGAGCTTGTGTGATCGATTTTGGTGGAAGTTGGGATTCGTATCCTCCGTTGATTGAATTCTCCTACAACAATAGTTATCACTCCAGCATCAACATGGCTCCTTTCGAGGCTTTATATGGTCGAAAATGTCATTCACCAGTCTGCTGGAATGAGATCGGTGAAGCTCAGCTTACTGGACCTGAGCTCATTCTAGAGACTACAGATAAGGTTAAGAAAGTTCACGATAATCTTCAGACAGCTCGAAGCCGTCAAAAGAGTTAAATGGACAGACGACGCTGATGTGTGCAAAATGCAACATATAAATTACATCAATTGTGGCATAAAACTAACCCTTTTTTAGTACTAATGTTGGAAAAAGTGTGCTTTTGTCTTCCTTTTGTATTTTCAGGATAAATGAGCCCAAATTAACAAAAGAAGCAAAAAGACAGAAAATCTAACATAAATACAAGAAAAGGAACAAACGTGACATGCCCGACCCCACGACAGCATCTTCCCAAGCAAAACAAGAAGACAGAAGACTGAACACGCCCCGTGCTCAGCCAGCACGGGGGCGTGCCCAAGTGTCAGCAGAAAAGACAAAGTGGTAGAAGCTTCTATTGCCCACCACGGGGCCATGCTCAGCGGACGAGGGGCCGTGGTCAACTATAAGATTCGCACAATCTAGGCAAATCTTCATAGTACAAAGATTCTTCTGCACACGGGGTCGTGCTCAGCGGACACGGGGGCATGGTCAACTAATAAAGACAAGCTGCATTAAGTGAAGAAAGAGAGGATGTGGACACGGGGCCATGCCCACTGGACATGGGGTCGTGCCCGAGCTTCTGTTCAGCCTATAAATAGGAGTGCTTGGCTCAAGCTCAAACCATCCCTTGGCACACCACCTCTCTCACACTTCACCCACCACCCACCACCACCATAACACCATCATCCACCACCATCATCCATTGTCCATCATAGAGTGTGTGAGTCGTCTCGGGATCCAAGATTGATCGTAAGAGTTCTTGACAATCAAGGCCATGTTTGCCTAAGTCTCTTACATCACTTGGTGAAGACAAGTGTCTAGTGTAATACTTTTTATTTCTAATCTTTTCGCACTTTTTACTTGGTTTTGTATTAATGACTTTAATAACTAGTTTCTTATGTTGAAGGTGATTCTTCCTTATCGTTTGTCCGTGGTGTCTTGACATTATTTTACTGTCTATATAAAATAAAAGATTTTCACCATTCATATCTCCACGGTCTATATGGAGGTATGTTGGCTACCTGGTCGGGGGTTAAGAGAACGGTTTGGTAAGAGTCTTGCCATTGTTCAGCATTTAGAGGTCCTGCAATGGACCTGGGCCAAATTTAGTAGGACCTCCTTCAATACTTAACGGTATTGGATGGCGGGGGTCCAAACTCTTTGACCCCCTCATAAGTTAACTACTATTAATACTATAACCCGGCTATTTAGGACTGTATCCCTGCTGACTCAGACTACTTAGTCGAGGGTAACGTCACCTCCAAAAGAGGGGCCTACCATAATTTGAATTAATAACTTAATTAATTATCTTTCAATAATCTGACCCTTTAGGATTGTATCCTTGCTGACTCAAACTACTGGGTTGAGGGTAACGTCACCTCCAAAAGAGGGGCCTACTACAATAACTAAGATAATTTCTTAAATAAGTGCAAAAGTGCGGAAATAATCAAAGGTTACACTATACACGAGTCGGAACCAAGTGATTCATCTTGTCTATCTGTTTTTTCTTTTATTTTTATTTTCAGCATTTTAGTTAGTTTTTATTTTTCTTAGTTTAAAACATTTTTCTAAACTTTATGATTTGATTAGACGTTGAGGATAAACCGGTACTAAAAGCTCTTGTGTCCTTGGACGACCTCGGTATCTTACCAACACTATACTACGCTCACGATGGGTGCACTTGCCCATATGTGTGTTTAGTGTTAGTAAATATCGTGTTTTATAAATTTAAAACTTGACTAAAAAGTGTTAAAAAGGGCTTAATATATACATTAAAAACTAACGACACTTCACACGCATCAAGTTTTTGGCGCCGTTGCCGGGGACACAAGGATTTTAAGAAAGTTAGGAATCAATGGCCTAATCGTTTTTTTTATTTTTCATTTTTTTAGGATTTTTCTTAATTTTTCAGCTTCTGCAGAACTCAGCACGGGCCGTGCCCGCTGAACACGCCCCGTGCCCAATCATTGGAACTGGCAATCCTGTTTTAAGTCAGACAGTAGCTGAACACGGGGCCGTGCCCACCCAACACGCCCCCGTGCCCAAGTTTCAGTTACTGAAAACAGAACCGTAAGATCCCGACGGTTGGTAACTTCTGACACAAACATGAGTGATACTTATACTTTTTACTTTCGGCACTCTTATGGTACTACGTGGTGTCAATTATGTGGTGGTAACCATAAGGAATTAAAATGCTATTTTCTAAACTATAAACCCCACTATATAGACCCATCGTTTCCTTGTATCCTTAAGAGGGGCGAAAGTAAAAATAATCCTTATCTCTCCCTTGAATGCTCCCAACCAGATTTTCTAGGAGAAATGCTTCTCGATGAATTATTTCAATTAGAAGATCTAATTCTTAATTGGTTAAAAGAACTTAGAAAAGATTTCAATGATCTTTTCCAGGACAATAGCCAAGAAGAAGTGTTGGAACCGCATTCAAACAACTTCATTGTTTCCGACGATACTTCTAACTCCAGTGAGGACTTGAGCGATAGTCGTCCCTGTGTCGATTGTGCCATGAAGGACTCCCCATCGACTTCGTTCGATGCATACATAGACCTGAGCGATTCGGCATACACCTTCTTTAACGAGAGCCCGGAAAAGGGTTGGACCTGTCCACCTACATATAGCATAGGAATCACCCTCACCGACAACCTCTTGCATTCTCGTCTTAATCTAGAGCAATTAAGGTATCTTAGGCACTTTGGTGTTGTTCCATCCAGTAAGGAACCGCCCGATCCGGAAAAGTTCCTTAAAAATAAACAAGCTTCATAGACAGCCTCTAGACACGGGACCGTGTCCAGGTCAGCACGCCCCCGTGTCCACCCAAAGATTCCCTTCTGATTTTGTCAGAATACGGACAAAAATGTGTCAGGATTCTGTCTGCACATAGGGCTGTGTCCAGCTGACACGGGGCCGTGCGCAACGTACTGTCGTTTTCTATAAATGCAGCCAAGAATCCTGCACATTTGAACAATTCCAGGGACAGAGATTTGGGAAATATTCTCACATACCATCCTAGGTATTTTCTAAAATAAGTTTCTCAACTATCTTCTTGTCCTTTCCTCTTTTGTCCACTATCATCTTCTTCAATTTTTTTTCATACTTCCATTAAAGCTTGAACCTTCTAGAATTTCAAGCCTTATTGAGATGTTTGTTAGATTTTTGTTCATGGAATCTTGTTAAAAATAAGTTCTACAACAATGTTTTAAGTTGTTTACGTTCAAAAATGCTTTAAAAATCATGAAAACAATTTGAAACCCCAAGATTCCTTGTTCCTAAATCCTGCAGATATCTGAACACGGGGCCATGTTCGCTGAACACGTGGCCGTGTCCGAGGTACTGGTCCCATAAAATTGAACTCTTTCCGGTATGTTTTCTCAGAATGGCAAGCAGAACAAGCGGAAACTCTTCGTCGCATTCCAGAAACAACCGGCAGGGGAGAAGATCATCAACGGTTGAAGATTCTCTTGTAAACTATGTTTACGCCCTAAGAGAAGCCCTTGATGAAGTAACAAGTGTGGAAGAGGCATTGGTTGACCGTATTAATCATTTGACGGTGGGACTAGAAGGATGTCTCCGGGAGGTCAACCTTTTGCACCAAAGGTTGAACATTCTCGCCTCTCCTCCTTTGGTGCCGATTATCACCCAAAGGGCATGGAATGTGGTACCGGAAGTCATCATTCTGGCCGAATGGTACGCCTTACATCCGGAGCCCCCTCGAGACATACTACAAGGGGTTCCGATTGGTGTCGCTCCTCCTCCACAAGATGTTGAGGAACATGAAGCCGCCTCCCTTCTCCCGAGGGAGATAGAAGAATGGCTCTAGCAACATCTAGGGGACACCGCTCGGCTTGGAGTTCTACAAGACTTTTAGAAACCGGAAAACTATTTCCGGAATTTTGGTTCTTATTGAAGAAGTAGAGCTCCTAAAAATGATTTTACGTATCACTTGACCTATTTAATTTAGGATTTTTAACTTTTATTTTCTGCTTTATTTTTCATTTTTTTAGGACTATTATGTATTTCTCTCTATGACTTAATGAATGATAGTTTTAGTTAATTTGGTGTTTGGATGGTGTTGAAATGAATAAAACATACTTGAGATGGCAAAGGAAACAAGGGAAACTTGAACCAGCACCCCATGCAGGAAAACAAGACCATCCGACAAAATTCTTCGTTTACAGTAAGTTCGGCACGGGCCGTGTCCGCCCAACACGGCCCCGTGCTGCACAGTCTGTAGAAAAGACCCAGTTCAGGTAACTGGACACGAGCCGTGTTCACCCAACACGCCCCCGTGTCCAGACTTCTGTTTCTTTTGTTTAATTTTTTGTTACTGGCACTTGAACACGGGGCCGTGCCCGGACAACACGGGGCCGTGTTCAGCGCCCAGTAACACAAATTTTTTGTTTAAATCACACCTTTTACACATTCAATCAACCTAAAAACTTATTTTTGGGACACATTGAGGACAATGTGTAATTTAAGTGTGGGGGGGATGCTAAAACCTTGAATCTTGCAAGTCCTAAATACAAGCCTTACACAAAACTCTATTGGAACCGCTAATCACCCCAAATTTTTTCAAATTTTTTTTTTCATTTTTTACTTGTCTAGGTTTAACTTGGGAATTTCAAGGTCTAAAAAGGTTATATTTTTACGAATTTACAACCGATAGCGTCGTGATAAAAAGAACCAACATAAGAAAATTATGAAAAGGCATGACAAGCTTAGTTAAAATTTGATTATATATACTTGATCACATAAAAACCCATTCCCACAAAAGTGAGTTTTGAGCCTTTATTGAGCATACACTTACATATCATTAAACTAAATGCTCATTTTCCGTTTCTTGTGTGAATAGCCGCTTGGTTCTTACGACTCTAGAACTTGCCACGACGATACATTCCCGGTCCTTACCAACTTAAACCCGAGTAAGTAAATGATGGAGGCATTTGGACTAACCCTTTTTATTTCTACACCATTATTTTTCTTTTTTTTTACTACCTACCCAAAATCCCCCTAGTGAGCCCCTTTGAGCCTAAACCTTTTCATTTCATAACCCAAACCAAACACCCTTTCACCCACCAAAACCTTTTTATTTTTAACCCTTTGTTTTAGTAACTAGCTCGGTTTTTCGTATGACTTTTCAAAAAAAAAAGTGTGTTGATGATGAAGCAAAAACAAATAAACAAGCAAGTTCATCAAAAATAACTTTGTTTGAAAAATAGCTTCATCAAAATAAAAGTTACAAAAAAAATAAAAAGTCTTACGAAAACCGATGCTTGTTACGCTTTTTCGCCTTTTTTCTACTAACCACTAACCACTAACCCAACCACCTACCTTTAACCCAAGCCTAACCCTTCACCCAAAAAGTCCTCTTGATATTTACAAAGGTACATAGTTAAAAAGGAGGAAGATTGATTACTTGGCAAGCCTATGGTAGGAGTAAGTTCCATGCCGCTCTCGAGTGATCCACTAAAATACATTTTCGGCCGAGTGTTGAGTGATCTCCCGTGAGGTATGTGAACTTGTGTATAAATAGAATTTTAAAGAGGCATGTTATGCCCTAATAAGTAATTTATCTTATGAAAAGTTTTAAATAAATCATGACGAATAGGATTGTAAATAAATAAAAATAAAACTAAATAAAGAATCTTGGAAATCCCGACACTCTATGACAAGCCCAAAAACCTTCTTCTCTACCCATTCCATTTGGGTGTGAAAAGCCACATTATAAAGAGTTTTGCTTGAGGACAAGCAAAGATTCAAGTGTGGGGGTATTTGATGTGTGCAAAATGCAACATATAAATTACATCAATTGTGGCATAAAACTAACCCTTTTTTAGTACTAATGTTGGAAAAAGTGTGCTTTTGTCTTCCTTTTGTATTTTCAGGATAAATGAGCCCAAATTAACAAAAGAAGCAAAAAGACAGAAAATCTAACATAAATACAAGAAAAGGAACAAACGTGACATGCCCGACCCCACGACAGCATCTTCCCAAGCAAAACAAGAAGACAGAAGACTGAACACGCCCCGTGCTCAGCCAGCACGGGGGCGTGCCCAAGTGTCAGCAGAAAAGACAAAGTGGTAGAAGCTTCTATTGCCCACCACGGGGCCATGCTCAGCGGACAAGGGGCCGTGGTCAACTATAAGATTCGCACAATCTAGGCAAATCTTCATAGTACAAAGATTCTTCTGCACATGGGGTCGTGCTCAGCGGACACGGGGGCATGGTCAACTAATAAAGACAAGCTGCATTAAGTGAAGAAAGAGAGGATGTGGACACGGGGCCGTGCCCACTGGACATGGGGTCGTGCCCGAGCTTCTGTTCAGCCTATAAATAGGAGTGCTTGGCTCAAGCTCAAACCATCCCTTGGCACACCACCTCTCTCACACTTCACCCACCACCCACCACCACCATAACACCATCATCCACCACCATCATCCATTGTCCATCATAGAGTGTGTGAGTCGTCTCGGGATCCAAGATTGATCGTAAGAGTTCTTGACAATCAAGGCCATGTTTGCCTAAGTCTCTTACATCACTTGGTGAAGACAAGTGTCTAGTGTAATACTTTTTATTTCTAATCTTTTCGCACTTTTTACTTGGTTTTGTATTAATGACTTTAATAACTAGTTTCTTATGTTGAAGGTGATTCTTCCTTATCGTTTGTCCGTGGTGTCTTGACATTATTTTACTGTCTATATAAAATAAAAGATTTTCACCATTCATATCTCCACGGTCTATATGGAGGTATGTTGGCTACCTGGTCGGGGGTTAAGGGAACGGTTTGGTAAGAGTCTTGCCATTGTTCAGCGTTTAGAGGTCCTGTAATGGACCTGGGTCAAATTTAGTAGGACCTCCTTCAATACTTAACGGTATTGGATGGCGAGGGTCCAAACTCTTTGACCCCCTCATAAGTTAACTACTATTAATACTATAACCCGGATATTTAGGACTGTATCCCTGCTGACTCAGACTACTTAGTCGAGGGTAACGTCACCTCCAAAAGAAGGGCCTACCATAATTTGCATTAATAACTTAATTAATTATCTTTCAATAATCCGACCCTTTAGGATTGTATCCTTGCTAACTCAAACTACTAGGTTGAGGGTAACGTCACCTCCAAAAGAGGGGCCTACTACAATAACTAAGATAATCTCTTAAATAAGTGCAATAGTGCGGAAATAATCAAAGGTTACACTATACACGAGTCGGAACCAAGTGATTCATCTTGTCTATCTTTTTTTTCTTTTATTTTTATTTTCAGCATTTTAGTTAGTTTTTATTTTTCTTAGTTTAAAACATTTTTCTAAACTTTATGATTTGATTAGACGTTGAGGATAAACCGATACTAAAAGCTCTTGTGTCCTTGGACGACCTCGGTATCTTACCAACACTATACTACGCTCACGATGGGTGCTCTTGCCCATATGTGTGTTTAGTGTTAGTAAATATCGTGTTTTATAGATTTAAAACTTGACTAAAAAGTGTTAAAAAGGGCTTAATATATACATTAAAAACTAACGACACTTCACACGCATCAACGCCAGCCCTTAGAATTTCAAGTCGGTGATCGCGTTCTACTCAAGGTTTCACCTTGGAAAGGTGTAATCAGATTTGGAAAGAAAGGAAAACTTGCACCTAGATATGTTGGACCATTCAAGATCATTGAAAGAATCAGAAAAGTAGCCTACAGACTTGAGTTACCTCCTGAACTTGTAAATGTTCATCCAACTTTCCACGTGTCCAATCTCGAAAAGTGTTTAGCTGATGAGAACCTCCACATACCACTTAATGAAATTCGTGTTGATGACACGATGCACTTTGTTGAGAAGCCTATGGAAATTATGGACCGTGAAGTCAAGAAACTCAAACGCAAGCGCATACCAATCATTAAAGTTCGCTGGGAATCTAAACATGGACCAGAATTTACTTGGGAACATGAAGATCAGATGAAGGCGAAATATCCACATCTATTCTCACAAGTTTCCTCTAAATAAATTTCAGGACGAAATTTCCTAAAGTAGGGGAGACTGTGACATCTGTGCTTGTAATCATTGTAAAAACTCTGAATAGTTTAATTATCAATAAAACTATGTGATTTTATCCCAATATTTATTTATTTATGTTTGACATTTTGCACATTTTGATTTCGTTCGATTTCAAACTCTATATCGCTTTCTGGAGAATTATACGCAAACTGATGCGTAAACTTAATCAGTTTAATGCGACAAACACTTCAGAACACCAACATAAGCTTAACATACCTTAAATAACCTTTACATAACTTGGAAATAAGTTTTGAAGGGTTTAGTATGGCAAAAACAAGTTTATTCGCTTGCAGGGACTATTTACGACAAACTGCGAAAGTCTGCCGATTCGTATAGTAACGAACATTCCGGAACATGATCATAAGTTAAACATACCATAAATATCCTTTACATAGCTTAGAAATAGGCTTTGAGGGTTCGGTATGCAAAATAAACTTATTTGATCAACAGGGACTAAAAGCGTCAAAAACTGCATAAGTTTGCATTTACGCGCATATCTTACGTTCTAAACATATCCGGACATCCAAAAATTTTTGTAATCATTAAAATATTTACTTTTAGTGATTGGAATGCTAAAATTTCATTCGTCGCGTAATTTGGATCGTTTTTCACGTCAGTTCGTGTTTCGTCGTAATTAACCAAATAACGTGATCGTACGACCAAATGAACCGACATCTGAGATATTTTCAAGCATATTTCATGTTCCCTATACCTTGGCATCGTTGTAGAGCCTTGAAAATGGCTTAACCGGGCCTTAAACGTGTCAAAAATAGGCTTAATAACATGCAGGGACCAAAATTGTAATTTCTGAAACATTGCCTCTGTCGCGCCACGCGACGGCCACAAGGCCATCTGTCACGCCACGCGACAGCCACAAGGCCATCTGTCGTGCCACGAGACAGCCTGCTTTTGACAGCAGGTCTGTTTTCGGCAACCAGTTTAAATTTCAGGGTCTGTTATATAATTTTTCAATACTATGGACTTGTTTTAACAACTCCCATGGTATCCTAAACCATGTGCCACACTTGTAGGGCCAAGATGCCTTGAAACACTTGGAAAGATCCTAATGGCACTTGAATTCCTATATAAACCCATGAATTCTCAAAACCCAACTTGCTCATTTCCTTTCAAATCTGATTATTGAAGCTATCCCTCTGGTTGAAGGCTTCAATCCTTAGTATTCTTTGTTCTATCTTCAAGCATTGGACCTTTTGTAAGCTTCCTTTATGCTTGTTTATGCATTTCAAGCATGAAAGTCAAACAGTGTTTGACTTTCTGCTTTAACCATGGTTTGGTCAACACAAAGTTCGTTTGAACTTTGCAACGTGATCGTAATCATGATGATTATAGTCCCTTGTGACTATACCTACTGATTACCACGTTGGTTAGGCGTAGTGACGAGTCAAAGTATAGGTCAAAATACGTATTTATGCGTATTTTACAACGAAGCTATTTTTGGGTATCAAAACACTTTGTTTTGATATCAAACTTGTTTTCTAACTTAGTTAAACATGTTTTAACATGTTTAACTCATCACTCTTAGTTTAGTGCTTGTTTAGGGTCGTAAGTTAAGCGGTCTAAACAACCGCTTAGACTTTCGAACCTGACTCGTTTGGTCAATCATTAGGATCCGACCAAACATATTTTGTGACCATAGTTGTATAGGGAATAACCTTCTGAGGTTATACCTTATGGTCACTTAGCTTACTTAGTTGTATGATAGGTAGTTTATATGCCTTAGGAAAATGACCAAAATGCCATTTTTACGCATAATTTCATTTTAAGCATATGTAGCCTAAATTCTGACATCTAAACTGATTTGGCAATGTTATTAGACATGTTAAGGCATATAATACTTGTTATAGGACTAGTTAGGCGGTCCGAACGCGCTTTTGCGCAAACGACGCGTTAAAGTAGCGTAGACTACCTTAACGAGTCGTAATGGGTCATAAGCACTTAGGATTAGGTTCCGATTTAGAATGTAGGCTTTGTTAAACCATATCACATGAGTTCCAATACTCATTTGGTTTATGAAACCTCATTTTTTTCCGATCTTTCGATTTAGGTCCGGTTTAATAACGTAGTTACCTATATTAGGTGCCGATTGATTCCGTGATCCTTCTAGCATTACTTGGTTGATATTTCAAGGTTATTAAGCAATATCAAGTGAGTTCATAGTCCCCTCTTTTACTGGTTTCAAATATTTTGGGGTGATACACATGTGCCTACTTGTTACTTTCGTGCTTTTCGTGCATTCATGACATATACTTGCTATGTTCATTAGTACGCATATAGTACATGATTTCAAATATGCTTTGCTATGTATGTTGACTGAGCATGCTAGCACATTGATTTACATTACATTTCTGTTGCATATGTTTACTTAGCAGATGTACACATTGATTTACATTACATTTCTACTGCATATGTTTACTCAGCATATGGGCACATTGATTTACATGACATTTCTGCTTCGTATGTTTACTTACATACTTAGTACATTGCTTTCACATAACATGCTTACATTTGGTATGACATTTTGTTTGTTTAACGAAACTAAAATACGTTCACTAACACTGATCACGCCGCTCGGTAGTATGTAGTGGTACCATAGGAATTGACAACTCCCATTCCTGGAATCCTAGGTTTGCTTGGACGTAAGGAATGACAGAATCCGAAAACATTTTTAATAAACCTTTGATTTGTTTAAAGGTTTATCCTACAGTCTCAAGGCTTGAATGTATACGTTTAACATTACCGCATAAATGTTTGTATCAGTAAAGCATTGATTTTGCAAAACATAACTTTTGACTTAAACTATGATTTATATCAAATGCATTGTTTTGTACATTTTACATACGGGGTTGAGTAAATTCTTTTATTCACCGTACATAGCATTGATTTCACATAATATTTAGTTACACATTGACATTATACATATGGTTTGAGTAGATACTTTTTACTTGCCATACATAACATTTGATTATACAAACCATGACTTATATGGTTTACATATAAACTTTTTAACATTGGTTTAAACAAGTCATTTTGGTGATTATTGATAAGTGATTTACGTAACGAGACGTGTGTAATATGATAGAACCAAGGTGGATACGTCGCTGGTACTTCCTATATATAAGTGCTTTTATGATATTACATATCGTGGCGTTATCTAAATCATTCCAACAAAAGACATGTTACAAAAGACATATTTTCACAAGATATTGATTTACAAACGATATATTTTATACAAACTCATTTTACTTGGTTATTCACTTAACCTTACACCTTTCTTTTATAACACTTGATTTCCTTATCAAATTTTCGTATGGATTATAAAAGAAAACACTTTTAATAAGATTCATGACTAACTTTTTGTTAAACATTTCTTTCAACTACAAGTCATGAATCCATCATCAATAAAACCTATGTATCTCACAGGCATTTTGATGCTGACGTACCTATTTCCTGCAGTCTTCTTCCTTGTGTCCAGACATTTTGCAGAAGTTGCAGTATATTGAACTTTTTCCTAAATGCTTCTTTTTGTAGTACTTACAGTAAGGTGCAGAAGTAGAACCTGTAATTTTTCCCAGGGTTGGAATTACTGTAGCGAAATTCTTGGGTAAGCTTATGGGCTAGGTTCTTTCTCTGGTTTTCTTCTTACGTACGTACCAATTCATTAGTCAAGGTATTGGCTAGTTCTACTGCTTCTTCTATGGTTTGTGGTCGAACTGCCTTGACTACATGTCTGATTTTACTGATTAATCCCCAGATGTAACGGGAGATTAATTACTGGTTCTGGTGAAGCTAGGCTTGGCACTGTCCTAGCATATTCGAAGAATATGGTAGTGTAACCCTTGCAGTCTATTCCAGTCATTTTAAGATTTAAGAACTTATTAGCGATTTGTTCTTTTTCATGAGGAGGACAAAATTTCCTTTCAACTATATCCTTAAAGTCGGTCCATTCCATATTATAAATTTTGTCACTTCCTCTAGACTGGAGAATGGTATTCCACCACTCTAGAGTTGCATTCTTAAAAAGATTAGAAGCAAACATAATTTTATCTTCATCTGCACATTTGCTTATTTTTAAGACTGCTTCTGTCTTTTCGATCCAACATAGAGCTGCAATGGCTCCTTCATTGCCAGAGAATTCTATTGGTTTGCAAGACCAGAATTCTTTGTAAGAACAACCATATGACATGGTTCTTCTTCTTTTTGGAATAGGTAATTGGAGTAGCGGTCCATTATTCACGCTGTGACTGGGTTCAGTAGGTGGTCGTTTACTTCCACTGTTAGTTTTATTATTTTCTGCTTCTTTAACAGTCTTGATAATATATGGCATAACGTCTATGATTCCTTGTGCTACTATATGTTGGATGACACTGTTATCTATTTGGTTTCCATTATTATCATTATTCTGGTTTTCCTGATTTACTTCGTTGTCCATCTGGATTATAAACATTTATCGGGTATTAATATCACAGAATAAGATTTAATGCAAATAATCAGGCAAACAAATTAATCAAAAACGTCGAGCATTGCGACTTTTACTCTTTTCATATATATATCTATTACAATCTACAACTAAAATTTAAACACACTAATAGTTATGCATCGATAGATATTAGGTTATTTATTTTAGTTGATATATATATATATATATATATATATTAATTTTTTTTCAAACTACACACATTTATATATATATATATATGGTTTATTATTAGGGGTCGTTCCTCCAGAATTGCATTTCTCGCTCTTCGTATTTCCACACGAGCTTTTCTCCTATCTGTCTTATCCTCTCTCCTTCTACCACTAATTCCTCACCATATGTGTAACAACCCGCGTCTTTGAAGTCAAGGTACAAGTCAAAGTCAAAGTCAAAGGAAGAAAAGAGCTAAATGCAATCTGTCACTCCTTGCTTTATTATTGATTGTACTACTTGACTTGTAATCAATGACCTTAATTTCCATACTTTAGTTGTATTATGTGGAGTATCTATAATAATCGCAGTTTTATCGATGTTAATCGCTAACCTATTTTATCGCTAATCGTATCGCAACTTGAATCGCAGATTCTGAATATTGTTTTACGTGTGTGTGCTATTTAGGTGTTACTTGTGCATGTTTATATTATGTTTGTGGTGATTAATCGAAAACGCAATCACAACTCTATCGCAACGCAATCTCATTGCGAATTGGAAACACAAGTTTATTTATGTTGTTGTATGTTAGTTATATTATTTGTGTGACTATTATTTAAATCTATCGCATCGCTTAATCGACACTCGCCTAAACGCATCGCAACGCTCAACGCACGGAACGAAACATCAAAACTCAACTCGTCGGAGACGTTCGATCGAATGGTCATCCGTATGGATGACCATCCGATCGGATGGCCATCCGATCGGACTGCCCTCCGATTCATTACCTGCACCGCCTTTCCTCTTCTGTCACCTATAAATAGCACCTGTCACATTAGGAATAGTGATGTGACAGCTCTCTCTCTGACCCTTCGACTTCTCAGGCTATTTTGTCTCGATTCCTCGTGATTCTCGTAAGTTTCTACCTCAAATCTTGTACACCTATCATCTACACACACATCTTCATCTTTTTCACCATCAAATCTTCATTTTCCACCATGAAATTGGCTACTTTGAGCTGTTCTAGGATGATGTCATCATGGGGTTCTTATGAACTTCAAGATTTGACCTAATTCCACCAAGGACAACTCAGATCTAAGAGATTTCAACATGTTTAAACACTGATTTCACCTAAATCTAAACATTTTCAGAATTAAAAGGATTGAAAGATGTTTTCATAACTTTTCTTTCAACTCTTTTACACTCTTGCACTCAAGACCGATAGAATCGGAGCTCATTCAGGCCTTCCACTCATTCTCTAGTGCTGTGTCGGTCCGAGAACTGATTCCTATCGACGAGATAACTGACTTAGCGGGTTGAACATGAACAACTGTCAAGAAACAGTTAACTGACCAGACAGGGTGATTCCCATCCGATCGAATAACTTGGTCTTGGTGAAGTTCCCGTTGTTTAACACGTTGTCATACCATCTCGATCAACCCATAAACTATCAAACTTAACAAATTTCAAAATGAGCAAGTCACCAAACGGACTGTCGTCTGATCGGATTGCCATCTGATCGAACCACAACCCGATCGGATGACTTGTGGTCTCAACACTTAAACATTTTATAAATTTCAACACATGATAATATCAAGCGAATGGTCATCCGATCGGACGACCATCCGATCGAATTACCATCCTGCTGTGAACTTGTTCTCTATGAAATATCTCACTTGAAACGGATCGTCATCCGAGCGAACGGCCATCCGATCGGACGACCGTTCGATCGAACGACCTGAAAGGTAGAGATACTTCTCTGATTTTAAAATGCTACAACGAAAACTTCAAAGCCATCATACACAAACACATCCATCCCAAACGAAGGACAATCCGACCGAATGGCCATCCGTCCGGATGACCATCCGTATGGATTGTCATCTGATCGAATGACCATCCGTCTGGATTGTCATCCAATCGAATGGCCCTTCGTCTTTCAGTTCACTCATCTCCGTTTAACGCACCGTTCATCGCTTATGCTGTCGTTCTGTAATCAGGCTAACTTTCCAGCGTTCCCTTTAATCCAATCCAAGACTGTGTTTATTTTAAGCACGATCTGTGAGTATACTCGAACCCTTTTTGCTTTACGCACTTTTGGGTGTTACATACGTTACTTATTCAAATCACAATCGCTACACAACGCAAACACTTTTATACGCTGACCTTTACTACATGTTATACGTGTTACTCGATTAATGCTTGTATGTTATGTTTACACAGTGATTTTTGCTTGACACCGTAGGAACGATAGTACTATAGTTTGGACTCATCACCTGTCGTGGACAGGGGTTGTTAAGGGATTTACTTCACGTGTCACAGTGGTGATATGTGTTGCGCATTCTACAACTCGCAGTCACGTCTGTGCATATTTCATTGTCGATAACCTACTAGCTTCAGTTTGCTACATGTTACATGCTGGTTATGCGTAAAACGAATTCGCTATCTATTATATTATTAAACTTGTATGCTCACCTTTACACTATGTGTATTGACCACTATTTTAAGGTATGTGACAGGTGCATAGGATGTTATGCTTTGCCTTACTTTTGTGGAATCAAGCTAGGAGAGAGTCTAGAAACAAATTTAATAAATTCTGAGTTGTCGAAACAATTTATTTGTCTATGAGATATTATGTCTGTATTAACTGATTTGCTAAGTATGTTACGGTATGAGATGTAACTTTAATTATTTATTAAAATTAGTTGTTATGGATTTCTCCTGGACAATCTGTTTCGCTCAGTGCCTCACCCCGATGTTTCCGCCATCGGTTGGGGTGTGACAGATTGGTATCAGAGCCATAACTATAGGGAATTAGGAAAGACTCGACCTAGTCTGGGTTGATGTCTTAGAAACGACCTAGTCTATAGTCTAAGTACCAACAGACCGCCTTGTGCGAACCCGGTGGGGTTCCGCACGAGCCTATTCGATCGACTCGCAATCATATTGTACTCTATCTGCCTTTCCTAAGGTTGGAATACTATCACTATGCCCTTCCTAGGGCAGTCGCACCGCACGCTATTTTCAAAAAATGAACGAATGATTAGATCGAGACTAGGTGTGAAAACCGCAAACTCTCGATCAGATCGCTTGCTCGACGCGCGATTTTACTATAAACACGAGAATTTGCATTGAATCAGGAGTGAAATCCGTACTTCGACGCAATTCTCTCCCTCTATCTCGTGACTCTATCACACAAATAGGAATATAGTCGTTAAGTTGGGGTGAAACTCGAATCTTGATGACTCATTCCGTTCTCTATTTTGGTTTTACAAAACTCTCACCAAAGTCTCGATGGATTCCAGCGGCTTGAGTTGCATGAATAACCGAAAGGATGCGTGCCATTCACCGTATTCTGGTGATAGAGCACAGTCTATTAGGCCAAAATGTGTACTCGAAGCCCCTGAGAATAGTCGAATCACTTTGGGTAGTCGATGTCTATCAAGCCGAGACAATCTATTTTCGATTTCAAGATCGCAATTGCTGATTTTATGTGTTTTGATTCTGAGCCCGCAACCGCTGACTCTGTGATTTGTCGTTTTTATGTGAACTTTTGTGTGATTTATGTGGTTTACATGCTTAAGTGTTTTTTTATTTTTGGTGATTTATACGTTTTTCGCTGTTCTCTTTGATCGACACACACAACTCGCACTGCACATCTATCTCAATACGCTAACAAATCGCATGTTACGTTACTCACTTATGTTATACTACCTGGCTGTGCTACTCGTTGTGTACTCGCTAATCGCAATCTCTACTCTCGAACGCGCTTCGCGGACTTGAATAATAGGTGAATACACGCAATATATGTAGGTGAATACGTGCAAAATATAGTGTAAAACATGGTTTCAGTGTGCCTATGTGCTTATGTGTTTACGTGCTTATGTGCTTCTGTGCTTACGTACGTGAGTGGACTATGTGCGCATGTGCCTTTGTGATTATGTGATTGATGTGTTCCTGAGCTTTTCTTAGTAGCAGTGCGTGTGAGGTGAGATTCGATTATATAGTGTTTGAGTCCTATGGCGATGTCTGTTGTAGACAACGTCATCATTTGGATCCCGTCACTCTCGCGCTGCCCGAAGAAACGATGAGGACAAACGCATCGCTTCTTTAGTCGCTAAGCAAATGGCGAAAGTTATCCCACAAATCGTCAGTGAGCTTAATGAGAATACCAGCAAGACCTCTGAGGAATCAAGGACTAACTCGCCTAAGGGTACTTTCAGCTTTAAGCAGTTCAAGGCCTGTGGCCTAAAAGACTTCATGGGCGAAGACGGACCAAGCGTAATGTTTCAATGGTTTGACTCAATCGAAGTCACGCTCCGTCAGAGCAGATGTCCTGAACACCTACGAACTGTCAACGCAACTGGCGTCTTCCAGTCCAGGGCTCTGGAGTGGTGGACAGCCGAAAGGAACAGACGTGGGAATGATGCAGCCTTTGGGCTCACTTGGGATGAGTTGAAGGAACTCATGATGAAGGAACTTTGCCCACCCCACGAGCCCCAAAAGCTGGAGAATGAGTTCTGGCACATCAAGCAGGATGGTGGCGATAACGCCGGTCTAACTGCCCGCTTTAAATAGCTGAGTATCATTTGTCCAAGCCATGTGGCGACACTTGAAATGACAATCAAGAGGTATATCTGTGCTTTACCGGATTGTGTTGCTGACTTCGTGGAAGCCGCGAAGACAACAACAATTGAAGAAACCTACCTACTCGCTGACGAGATCAATGATAAGCAAGTTCTCACTGGGTACTTCGAGAACACTCCGAAGAGCCTTCATCAAGCTACCACCGCTCCCACCGCTGAAACCGCCGCCTCCCCGCAAGCTTCAAAGTCCTCCCCTGCAAGAGAAAGAACAACAACAACAGTAGCAAGAACTGTGCAGCTACAGCTGTCGTGCCATTGAATGCCATCTCTGCTCAACTGCAACCTCAAAACCGCCAAGTAGCGGCACCGGTGACTAGTACACCGCTGGCCAAGCGTGCATATACTGGTCCTCTCCCGGCTTGCCCTACCTGTACCTATCATTATCCCGTGGGGATTGCTTGCAGATTCTGTGTTCACTGCAACATGTACGGACACTTTACTACCAATTGCCGTACTGGTTCACGCCAAGCTCCAGCTCAAGCTCAAGGTCAAGCTCCTGCACCACAAGCTCTCCTTCCTGCTCCCCAAGGCCAACAAACAGCTCCTGTGTAATAACCCGCGTTTCAAAAGTCAACGTACAATTCAAAGTCAAAGGAAGAAAAGATTGCTAATTGTGATCTGTCACTCCTTACTTAACTAGTGAATGTACGTCTTGACTTCTAATCAAATCTTTTATTTGTTTTGCTTTAGTTGTATTATGTGGAGTACCTATAATAATCGAGGTCTAATCGATATTAATCGCTAATCTATTTCATCGCTAATCGCATCGCAATCGCATTCTCAATTTATAGGTTCTGTATATTGTTTTACGTGTGTGTGCTATTTATGTGTTACTTGTGCATCTTTACTTTATGTTTGTGGTGACTATTCGGAAATACAGTCGCAACTCTATCGCAACACAATCTAAATCGCAAACGCTAGACGTAAGTTATTTATTTTAATTGTATGTTAGATATAGTATTTGTGTGACTATTATTAATCTATCGCATCGCTTAATCGACACTCGCTTAAACGCATCGCAATGCTCAAAACGCTAAATGAAACGTCGAAACCTTACTCGCCGGACCACTTCGATCGAATGGTCATCCGAACGGATGACCATCCGATCAGATGGCCATCTGATCAGAGTGACATCCGATCCAACACTTGTGCACTCCTTTCCTCTTTTGGCAACCTATAAATACCCCCTGTCACATCACAAACAGTGATGTGACAGCTCTCACTTCGACCAGCACGCTCAAGCTCCCTTTCCTCTCGATTTCTCATGATTCTTGTAAGTTTTCAACTCAAATCTTGTACATCCATCATCTATACACACTTCTTCATCATTTTCACCTTTGAATCTTAACTTTTAATCATGAAATCTACGGATTTGAGGTGTTCTAGGATGATATCATCATGGGGTTCTTATGAACTTCAAGTTTTGGCCTCATTCCACCAAGAACAACTCAGATCTAAAGGATTTCCACATGTTTTAACACAGATTTCACCTAGATCTAAACATTTTCAAGATTAAAAGGATTGAAAGATGTTTTTCTAACTTTTTTTCAACTCTTTTACACTCAATGCACTCAAAACCGATAGAATCGAAGCTCGTTCAGGCCTTCTACTAGTTTCTAGTGAAGTATCGGTCTGAGATCTGATTCCTATCAACGAGATAACCGATTCACGGGCTGAACATGAACGAATGTCATGAACAGTAAACGATCTGACTGGGGTGATTCCCACTTCGGTCGGATGACTTGGACTTGACGAGTTTCCGTTGTTTAATACCTTGTCATACGGTCTCGATAAAACTGCAAACTTTTCAAAACTTAACAAAAGATTCAAGTTTCAAAACGATCAGATTGTTGGACGGATTGCCATCCGAACGAACAACAATCCAATCGGATTGCACTTGGTCTCAACACTTAACATTTTCATATCTTTCAAAGATCATCGGTTTCTAACGGATTGCCATCCAATCGGAAGACCATCCGATCGACTGACCTTCTTGCTGTGAACTTGTTCTAAATTGAATTGTCTTGCTGATCGGATAGCCTTCCGATCGAACGACCATCCGATCGGATGACCGTTCGATCGACGACCTGAAAGGTAGAGATACTTCTCTGTTTTCAAAATGCTACAACAAATACTTCAAAGCCATCATACACAAACACATCCATCCCAAACGAATGTCAATCCAACCGAATAGCCATCCGATCGGATGACCATCCGAACGGATTGACATCCGATCGAATGACCATCCGTTCGGATTGTCATCCGATCGGATTACCATTCGTCACTTGGTTCACTTTTCACAGTTTAACGCGCCGTTCATCGCTTATGCTATCGTTCTGTAATCAGGCTAACTTTCCAGTGCTCCCTTCAATCCAAGACGGTGTTTATTTACTTAAACGCTATCTGTGAGTATACTCGAACCCTTTTTGCTTTACGCACTTTTGGGTGTTACATACGTTACTTATTCAAAATTACAATCGACACACAACGCAAACACTTTTATACGCTGACCATTATTGCATGCTACGTGTTATTCGATGAATGCTTGTAAGTTATGTTTACACGGTGATTGTTGCCTGACACCTTAGCAACGATAGTACTATAGTTTGGACTCAGCACCTGTCGTGGACTGGGGTTGTTAAGGGCCTTCTTCACGTGCCACAGTAGTGATATGTGTTGCGCATTCTACAACTCGCAGTCACGTCTGTGCATATTTCATTGTCGATAACCTACTAGCTTTCACTTTGCTACATGTTACATGTTGGTTATGCGTAAACGTTTTCAAATCCTATTATACTATTAAACCTGTATGCTCACCTTTACACTATGTGTATTGACCTATATTTTAAGGTATGTGACAGGTGTTTGAATGCTTAGGATGTTGTGCTCTTGCTTTTGTGGAATCAAGTAGGAGAGTCTAGAAACATACAAAAACAATTTATATTTGAGTTGTCGGAACAGAACTATTTGTCTTTGAGATATTTGGTCTGTAATAATTATATTGCTGAATATGTTGTGGTATGGGACATGACTTGTAAATATTTGGTAAATTTAGTTGTTATGGATTTCTCCTGGACAATCTGTTTCGCTCAGTGCCTCACCCCGATGTTTCCGCCATCGGTTGGGGTGTGAGAGATTGGTATCAGAGCCATAACTATAGGGAATTAGGCAAGACTCGACCTAGTCTAGGTCGATGTCTTAGAAAAAACCTAGTCTATAGTCTAAGTACCAACAAACCCCCTTGTGCGAACCCGGTAGGGGTTCCGCACAAGCCTATTCCTGTTATTCGATCGACCTGCAATCACGCTATACTATCACACTGCCTTTCCTAAGGCAGGCACACTGCACTATTTTCGAAAATGAACGAGTGATTAGATCGAGACTAGGTGTGAAAACCGCAAACTCTCGATTAGATCACTTGTTCAACCCGCATCTTTACTATAAACACGAGAATTTGCGTTGAATCAGGAGTGAAATCTGTACTTCGACGAAATTCTCTCTCTATCTCGTGATTCTATCACACAAACAGGAACAAAGTCGTTAAGTTAGGGGTGAAACCCAAACCTTGATTGATTTGTTCCGCTACTATTTGGTTTTGCAAAACACCCACCAAAGTCTCTATGGATTCCAATGACTTGAGTTGCGTGAGTAACCGAAAGGATGCGTGCCATTCACCGTTCCTCGTTGATAGTGTAACAATCCTAAACCGACACCCTTGATTAATTTTTCGACACCCTGAAATATTTTAAAAATATCCCAAAAAGGTTCCAAAATATACCCGTATGTGAAAACCGAGCCCGAAATACAATATAGCATTAAAAATAAACTAAAAACAAGTTTAATTAAGTTTAGGCGGGCCGCGACACCCTTTATCGTTAGTTTACGCGGGCGGTATCAAGGTTAGAACCAGATTTCCTTATTTTTAAGTTGAGGCGGGCCGCGTGAACCCCACCTCAACCTTACGCGAGCCGCTAAAGGTCCAAAATGCGGCGCAACCCGATGTGGCCACGTGGCCCAACACCCGGCGAGGCTACACAGTGACTCGGACTAGCTATACGTTTGACGAGGGTTGACGCGGTCCGTGTAACCCTTGTCTCTGTTTTACGCGGGCCGCGAGAAAGACAGAATCAGGCCCTATATAAAGGAGGCCTCGGATCTCAGTCGAAACTCATTCAAAAATCATTCTCAATCACAATTTCTGGATATTAGGCATAATACGCGGGTATTATACCCCCCTAAATAGCGAAGTTCTGCTCTGTTGTAAGTATTATATCCCCTGGATACGTATTAGATACGCTGCCCGATTGATCTAGGGTTCCGTAACTGCTGTCGTGGTTCTGCCCGACGTAGTCGTTGGAATGCCGTCTCGGGGAGGGTATTACTAATGTTAAAATGGGTTATTATATTAACACGTGTGCTTTTGTATAAATTATAGATAATTCTCAGGAAACTTTACAGGATACTCTAAGACAGCAATGTGAGTTGATCCGCTTTTTGTAAACCTTTTGTTAACTGTTTTTACAAAACCTTAAATACTTTTCCATGCGAATGACAGTTATTGAGTATTTGTAAGAATACAATTATGATGAGTATGTTGGGGTTTTGTATACAAAATTTGTTACCACCGGGTCAAGAAGTAACATTTCCACAAGTCGGGTTCGACAGTACCATGGATGTTAATTGTTATGTCTTGGAAACAAATATAATTGCGGGATCGCCCTCAATACTGTACACTGGGATTTTTACTTAAACTTGATTAAACTGGGATTCACTCACCAGTATTTCCCTCTAACAAATGTTTTTAAAACGCGTTTCAGGTAACAAACTGTGAAAGCCAAATAGAAGCCAGCTGGACAGCACTGAAGGCTTTGAAAAGTGGCTATAAAAGTTACCTAAATAAAGAAGGTGTTTTATTTAAATAAAATGGGATTTATCCCTAGAAACATGTTGTAATAAGAAACTTGGGTTTTACCCATGTGATTATTAATATAAAATAGGGTGGTTTTACTCTGATAAACATTTCCTAACTACGGTCCTGATGAAAAATTTCGCTGCCAAATTCATACAAGTGATACCACCGAAACTGGATCACGGCCGCCCGTTCCCGGGATAAAGAGGGATCGGGGGTTGCGACAGAAGGTGGTATCAGAGCTAAGCCACTGATTCAGCCACAGAAGTGTTCTGCTGACATCAAAATTCAAAACGTTAGGAAATAAATTACGGAAATACGTGCATAACTGTATTTATTGTTTTGTGTTATTTGACTATCTGTTAGTTTACAGTATGAGCGACCAAGGACCATCTGACGCGTATCGTCAATTTTCTGGTTCGCCTAGGAGCGAAGGCACCTCCTCTTCTCAGCCTGCCCTCTCTGGGTACTCTGCTGATACGGAAGAAGGAATCTTTGTATTTAAGGCTCAATCCGATGAGCCATTTCCTCAAAAGAAAAGGGGATGGTTCAGTCGAGGGGCGCACGAGCGTAGAAAACGTATGAAAAAGTTACAGGAACAGAGGGTACTAGCAGCAGCCAAAAGAGAGACAGATGCCTATGCCCAGGATATAATAAATAGGGGTATAGCCAACATCCACATACTAGCAACCACTGCAGCTGACCCTAATCTGGAACAGATAATAGCACCCCAACCACAACTGCCAATCCCTGGCCAAATCATGGAGGTTGAAAACCCCGAAAACCAAGTAGAAATGCATGACTTCAACCCGGAGGAAATCCCTAGGGTACCAGCACCTAACCCCCTAGACCCAAATTACGACCCCTGGTGAGACGACAATAGGGACTATGTGCCGCGTTACCAGATGCACGAAGACATGCATATGCCAACTCTAGGAGACTACCCAGGTTTGGATCCTTTAGACCCCTATTACCACGATGAATATATTAGGGAGATTTTAGAAGATCCTTACCATCTCCGGACCCATACACCCCCATATCAGGAACCCGCACCCCAGATTCCAAACCCAGTCCTAGAACCTGCACCCCCAATGAGTGCAGAAAACGTCCAAGAACTTAGGACATTTGGTGAGGAAATTCTAGAGAGTAGTGAGTGAATGCGACAGGTGGGAGAGCGTCTCGTCTGGAAGTATGACGAACGCAATATGGATTTCTGGATGAATCCATATATGTGAATGTGGCGGTAGTGACGGTAATAGTAATAATAATAATATAATAAATAATAAAATAAAATATGTGTGTACGGATGCCTACTACTATTAGTGTAATTTTCTTTCAGTTGGTATTGTAATTTTATTTCTGTATTAGTGTGTAATAGACGCATAGTATATGAATAGAGTAAGTCGCAATGATCGACGCTTTTGGGCTAAATTGCGTGTCATGTGATTGATAATATTAAATGTGATTTTGTGATATTAATACGGGGTAAATGTTAAAAATTCAGATGGCCGATGGAGAAAATCAAGACAATCTGAATAACGATAACCAGAGTAACATTAACGTGGTTAATGAGAATCCGAGCGTCAATAACAATGGAAACCAAATGGATAATAGTGTCGTCCAACACATAGTGGCACAAGGAATTATAGATGCAATGCCATTTATTATTCAAACAGTTCAAGAAGCGAATAATAAAAGTAAACATAGTAGTAAGCGACCAATTGAACCAGAACACAGCGTAAACAATGGCCCTGTACTTCAAGCGCCCATTCCCAAAAGAAGAAGAACCATGTCTTACGGTTGTTCTTACAAAGAATTCTGGTCTTGTAAACCAATAGAATTCTCAGGCAATGAAGAACCTATTGCAGCTCTACGCTGGATAGAAAAGACTGAGGCTGTTCTGAAAATAAGCAAGTGCGCTGAAGAAGACAAGATAATGTTTGCTTCTAGTCTGTTTAAGAATTCAGCCTTAGAATGGTGGAACACTATCCTTCAGTCTAGAGGAAGTGATAAGGTTTATATTATGGAGTGGGAAGAATTTAGGAATATGGTAGAAAGGAAATTCTGCCCTCCTAATGAAAAAGAGCAAAGAGCAAATAAATTTCTGAATCTTAGGATGAATGGAGTGGATAGTAAGGGATACACAAAGTTATTCTTTGAATATGCTAGAACAGTACCACCCCTTGCATCACCAGAACCAGTGCTAATCTCCCGCTACATCTGGGGATTAATTGGAGAGATTAGGCATGTAGTCAAGGTAGCTAGACCTCAAACAATAGAAGAAGCTGTAGAACTAGCCAACACCTTGACAGATGAATTAATCCGTACTAGAGAAGAAGACCAGAGGAGAAACCTAACCCAAAGGCTTACTCAAGAATTCCGTTCTGGGAATTACAACCGTAGGAATATAGGTTCTACCTCTGCACCATACTGCAAGGTCTGCAAGAAAAAGCATTCGGGAAAATGCTCCACTCTTTGCAATTTCTGCAAAATGCCAGGACACAAGGAAGAAGACTGCCGGAGAAAATCCACTAATGGACTGTGTTACAACTGTGGAGAAAAAGGTCACATCAAGACGAATTGTCCGAAACTGGCCCCAGCTGGAAACAACAGGAACACTAAAAATGCTAGAGCATTCGTTCTGACTGCAGATGAAGCCAAGATGATTCCAGACGTGATGGCTGATATGTTTTTAGTTAATGATGTTTTTGCTAAAGTATTATTTGACTCTAGTGCGAACCAAAGTTTTATTAATACTTCGTTTTGCAAATTTCTAAATCAATCATTAACTAAATTACCACAAGAATGTCTAGTAGAGACAGCTAACGGAGAAACTGTTAGGATTTCTGAAATCTTGCAGGGAGCAAGAATAGAAATTTTAAACCAAAATTTTATTGCAAACATTTACCCAATGAATCTGGCAGGATTTGATGTCGTATTAGGAATGTATTGGTTAATAGCCAATAAAGCTAGTATTTTGTGTGATCAAAAGTCAATTCAAGTAAATTCACCAAAAGGTAAAATGATCACAATTAAAGGAAATAAACCCTATAGATCTACAAAATTCATTTATGTGATGAAAACTACAAGCTATATAAGAAAAGGTTCTATAGTGTATTTGATTTCCATAATCACTAACACTAAAGGGAAAGAACTAAAAGACATTCCAGTAGTGTCTCAGTTTTTAGATGTCTTTCCAGAAGAATTACCAGGACTACCGCCAGACAGAGAAGTTGAATTCAGAATTCATCTACTGCCAGGAACAGCACCAATTGCCAAAGCACCTTACCGTTTGGCACCTGCAGAAATGCAGGAACTGAAGAAACAATTAGACGAGTTGCTAGAAAAAGGATTCATACAGCCAAGCTCATCGCCATGGGGAGCGCCGATACTGTTCGTTAAAAAGAAAGACGGATCAATGCGTATGTGCATTGATTACCGTGAATTGAACAAAGTCACGATTAAGAATCGGTATCCATTACCAAGAATCGATGATCTGTTTGATCAACTGCAAAGAGCTCGATTTTTCTCTAAAATCGATTTAAGGTCAGGATATCATCAATTAAAGCTACAGGAAGAGGATATTCCTAAAACCGCATTTAGAACAAGGTATGGTCATTACGAATTTACTGTCATGCCATTTGGTTTAACCAATGCCCCAGCTGCATTTATGGACATGATGAACCGAATATGTAAGCCATATTTAGATAAATTCATAATTGTCTTCATAGATGATATTCTTATTTACTCTAAGAGTAAAGAGGATCATGCAAAGCATTTGCATGCACTTTTAAGTTTACTAAGAAAGGAAAAGCTTTATGCTAAGTTTTCAAAGTGCGAGTTTTGGTTAGAACAGGTACAGTTTCTTGGACACTTAGTGAACCATGAAGGAATTCATGTGGATCCAACAAAAATCGAGGTGATTACTAAATGGAAAACCCCTGAGTCACCAACTGAGGTTAGAAGTTTCTTAGGATTGGCCGGTTATTATATAAGATTTATTCGAGATTTTTCTAGAATAGCCATTCCTTTAACTAAGTTAACCTGTAAATCCATTAAGTTTGAATGGGGACCAAAATAAGAAGAAGCATTTAGAATTCTTAAGCAAATATTAACCCATGCACCCATACTAGCGTTACCAGAAGGAACTGAAGACTTTATAGTCTATTGTGACGCTTCTAAGTTAGGTTATGGATGTGTATTAATGCAATGTCAAAAGGTAATAGCGTATGCGTCTAGACAACTTAAGAATCATGAAGAGAATTATTCAACCCATGATTTAGAACTAGGAGCTATAATTTTTGCCCTTAAGATTTGGAGACATTACCTTTATGGTAGTAAGTTTACCATATTCACTAATCATAAGAGTTTAAGGTATGTTTTCGGGCAAAAGGAGTTGAATATGAGACAAAGACGTTGGATGGAATTGCTTAGTGATTATGATTGTGATATCCAGTATCATGAAGAAAAGGCAAATGTAGTTGCCGATGCTTTAAGCCGAAAGTATCATGAGAAGCCAAAAAGGGTACCTTCTCTTAAATTAAATCTACAAGTAGATTTAAATGATCAAATTAGAAAAGCACAAGAATCAGTGATCAAGGATGATACTGAAAAATTAAAAGGTATGATTAAAGAATTAGAACAAGGAATAGATGGAATTTGGAGATTCCGTAAAAAGAGAATGTGGATACCTAAATTAGGAAATTTACGTCATCGTATATTAGAAGAAGCCCATAAGTATAAGTACACAATGCATCCCGGGAATGATAAAATGTACCAGGATTTAAGGAAAAATTTCTGGTGGATAGGAATGAAGAAGGACATAGCAGCCTATGTTTCTAAATGTTTAACTTGTTCACAAGTTAAAGCTGAACACCAGAAACCCTCAAGTTTATTACAACAGTTAGAAATGCCAGTGTGGAAATGGGAATTAATAACAATGGATTTTGTTACCAAATAACCCAAAACAAAGAAATGTAATGATACAATCTGGGCGATTGTAGATAGGCTAACCAAGTCAGCTCATTTCCTACCAATGAAGGAAACTTTTAGTATGGAACAATTAGCCAAATTATATGTAAATGAAATCGTTTCTTTACATGGAATACCTTTATCAATTATTTCTGATAGGGATAGCCGATTTACTTCTCATTTTTGGTCAAGTTTCCAAAAGGCAATGGGAACTAAGTTAAATCTAAGCACAGCTTATCATCCTCAAACGGACAGACAAAGCGAAAGAACAATCCAGACAATGGAGGACATGCTTAGAGCTTGTGTAATTGATTTTGGAGGTAATTGGGATGATCACTTACCTTTAATAGAATTTTCTTATAATAATAGTTATCACACAAGTATCAATGCTGCACCATTCGAAGCACTTTATGGACGAAAGTGCCGAACCCCAGTCTGTTGGGCAGAAATTGGGGAAAATCAATTATCTGGACCTGAGATAGTACAAGAAACAACCGACAAAATTTTTCAAGTCAAGAACCGACTGAAAGCAGCACGTGATCGACAGAAGAGCTACGCTGATAACCGACGCAAGCCATTGGAATTTCAAGTAGGAGATAAAGTATTGTTAAAAGTCTCTCCTTGGAAAGGAGTAGTAAGATTCATCAAAAGAGGGAAGCTAAGTCCCAGGTATGTTGGACCTTTTGAGATCATTAGAAGAATAGGACCTGTAGCTTATCAGCTACAACTGCCAGAGGAAATGGCAGGAATACATGATGTGTTTCATGTATCTAATCTCAAAACGTGTCTAGCCGATGAATCACTAGTGGTACCTCAGAAGGATATAGAGGTAAATAAACAACTTAAATTTGTAGAAAGGCCTCTACAGATCGAAGACAGGAAAGTCAAGAACCTCAAGCATAAGAGACTAGTTCTGGTCAAGGTGAAGTGGGACTCCAAAAGAGGACCTGAGTACACATGGGAGATCGAATCTGAAATGCAAAGGAAATATCCACACTTGTTCCAGTAGATCTCGAGGACGAGCTCTAAAACAAGGTGGGGAGAATGTAACAATCCTAAACCGACACCATTGATTAATTTTTTGACACCCTGATATATTTTAAAAATATCCCAAAAAGGTTCCAAAATATACCTGTATGTGAAAACCGAGTCTGAAATACAATATAGCATTAAAAATAAACTAAAAACAAGTTTAATTAAGTTAAGGCGAGCCGCGACACCCTTTGTCGTTAGTTTACGCGGGCGGTATCAAGGTTAGAACCATATTTCCTTATTTTTAAGTTGAGGCGGGCCGCGTGAACCCCACCTCAACCTTACGCGGGCCGCTAGAGGTCCAAAATGTGGCGCAGCCCGGTGTGGCCACGTGGCCCAACACCCGGTGAGGCTACACAGTGACTCGGACTAGCTATACGTTTGACCAGGGTTGACGCGGGCCGCGTAACCCTTGTCTGTGTTTTACGCGGGCCGTGAGAAAGACAGAATCAGGCCCTATATAAAGGAGGCCTTGGATCTCAGTCGAAACTCATTCAAAAATCATTCTCAATCACAATTTCTGAATATTAGGCATAATACGCGGGTATTATACCCCCCTAAATAGCGAAGTTCTGCCCCGTTGTAAGTATTATAACCCCTGGATACGTATTAGATACGCTGCCTGATTGATCTAGGGTTCCGTAACGGCTGTCGTGGTTCTGCCTGACGTAGTCGTTGGAATGTCGTCTCGGGGAGGGTATTACTAATGTTAAAATGGGTTATTATACTAACACGTGTGCTTTTATATAAATTATAGATAATTCTCAGGAAACTTTATATGATACTCTAAGACTGCAATGTGAGTTGATCCGCTTTTTGTAAACCTTTTGTTAACTGTTTTTACAAAACCTTAAATACTTTTCCATGCGAATGACAGTTATTGAGTATTTGTAAGAATACAATTATGATGAGTATGTTGGGGTTTTGTCTACAAAATTTGTTACCACCTGGTCAAGGAGTAACATTTCCACAAGTCGGGTTCGACAGTACCATGGATGTTAATTGTTATGTCTTGCAAACAAATATAATTGCGGGATCGCCCTCAATACTGTACACTGGGATTTTTACTTAAACTTGATTAAACTGGGATTCACTCACCAGTATTTCCCACTGACAAATGTTTTTAAAACGCGTTTCAGGTAACAAACTGTGAAAGCCAAATAGAAGCCAGCTGGACAGCACTGAAGGCTTGGAAAAGTGGCTATAAAAGTTACCTAAATAAAGAAGGAGTTTTATTTAAATAAAATGGGATTTATCCCTAGAAACATGTTGTAATAAGAAACTTGGGTTTTACCCATGTGATTATTAATATAAAATAGGGTGGTTTTACTCTGATAAACATTTCCTAACTACGGTCCTGATGAAAAATTCCGCTGCCAAATTAATACAAGTGATACCACCGAAACTGGATCACGGCTGCCCGTTCCCGGGATAAAGAGGGATCGGGGGTTGCGACAGATAGAGCACAGTCTATTAGGCCAAAACGTATACTTAAAGTCCTTGGGAATAGTCGAATCACTTTGGGTAGTCAACGTCTTTCAGCCGCAGACAATCTATTTTCGATTTCAAACTCTCAATCGCTGATTTCATGTGTTTTGATCCTGAGCCCGCAACCGCTGACTCTGTGATTTATTATGATTTATCGCTTTTTATGTGAACTTTTATGAGATTTATGTGGTTTTACATGTTTATATGTTTCGATTTTGGTGATTTATACGCTTTTTGCTGTTCGCTTTGATCGACACACACAACTCGCACTGCACATCTATCTCAAAATGTTAACAAATCGCATGTTATGATGTATACTTGCTAATCGCAATCGCTATTCTCGAACACGCGGACTTTGAATGATAGGTGAATACGTGCAATATATGTAGGTGAATACGTGTAAAATATAGTGTGGTTTCAGTGGTTTACGTGCTTCTGTGCTCTACGTGCTTATGTGTTTCTGTGGTTAGGTGCATACGTGTATATGTGCTTATGTGATTGAACGTGTTCCTGAGCTTTATTAAGTTAGTGGTAGTGCGTGTAAGGTGAGATTCGATTTTATAGTATTTGCGTCCTATGGCGATGTTTGTTGCAGACAATGTCGCCGTTTGGATCCCGTCACTCTCGCGCTGCACGCCGTAATCACGAGGACAAATGCATTACCGCCCTCGTCGCCAAGCAAATGGCGAAAGTTATCCCCTAGATCGTCAGTGAGCTGAATGAAAACACCAGTAAGTCCTCTGAGGAATCAAGGACTGACTTGCCTAAGGGTACCTTCAGCTTTAAGCAGTTCAAGGCCTGCGGACCGAAAGATTTTATGGGCAAAGATGGACCTACTGCGATGTTTCAATGGTTCAATTCGATCGAGGTTACGCTCCATCAGAGCGGATGTCTGGAACACCTACGAACTGTCAACGATACCGGTGTCTTCCAGTCCTGGGCTCTGGAGTGGTGGACTGCCGAAAGAAACAAACGTGGGAATGATGCAGCCTTTGGGCTCACATGGGAGGTGTTAAAAGACCTCATGATGAAGGAATTTTGCCCACCTCATGAGCTTCAAAAGTTGGAGAATGAGTTCTGGCATATTAAGCAAGACGGTGGCGATAACGCCGGTCTTACTGCACGCTTCAAACAGCTGAGTATCATCTATCCTGCCCAGGTGGCAACACCTGACTTGACAATCAAGAAGTACATCCGAGCTCTACCAGATTGTGTTGCTGACTTCGTGCATGCCACGAAGACAACAACAATTGAAGAAACCTACCTACTCACTGCTGAGATAAATGACAAGCGAGTTCTTGCTGGGTACTTCAAGAACACTCCAAAGAGCCTTCATCAAGCAACCGCCGCTCCCACCGATGAAACCACCGCCGCACCGCAATCTTCAAAGTCCTCCCGCCGCAAGAGAAAGAACAACAACAACAACAACAACAACAACAGTAGCAAGAATTGTGTTGTCACTGCCGCCGCTCCGCTTCAAGTTGTACCTGCTCAACCGCAACCGCAACCCCAACACCGCCAAGTAGCGGCACCAATCACCAATGCACCGTTGGCCAAGCGTGCATATACTGGTCCTCACCCGACTTGCCCTACCTGTACTTATCATCATCCCGTGGGGATTGCTTGCAGATACTGTGTTCACTGCAACATGTACGCCACTTTACTGCTAACTACCGTACTAGTCCACGTCAAGCTCCAGATCCAGCGCAAGGTCAAGCTCCTGCTCAACAAGCTCTCCTTCCTGCTTCTCAAGGCCAACCAGCAGCTCCTGCACCCGCGGTCCATGCTAGAGCTTGCTTTGCTTGTGGTGATCCCAACCACTTTGCAAACATATGCGCCAACAGAGTGGTGAAGCAAGAGCCACAATAGCAGCAGCCCGCGAACGTGCCTTCAATATCAACGCACGCTAGGCTCAAGCAGATAACAATGTGGTTAATGGTACGTTCCTCGTAAATGGTATATATGCTTCGTGTTTATTTGATACTGGAGCCGATAACTGTTTTATGTCGTTAGAATTCAAAAAGCTCCTAAATCATAAGCGCGCCCATCTCCCCTCGACGTTCGATGTTGAAGTTGCCACTGGAAGAACCGTTACCGTTCGATCCATTCTACGTGATTGTACTCTCTAACTCAACAATCACATCTTCCCTATCGACCTTATTCCATTGCAGCTTGGTAGTTTCGATATCAAGGTAGGCATGGACTTTCTTCGTGAAGATCATGCTGAAGTCGTTTGCTTTGATAAAATGATTCGTTTCGCGCTCGCTAATTGTGATCAACTTTGTGTCTATGGTGAAGTCGCATCGAAGAATTTCAAGCTCATGCCGTGTGTCCAAGCGAGCAAGTATCTCCGCAAGGAATACAAAGCTTTCTTAGCACACATTGTAGTAGCGGAGGAAAAGGAAAAGAAGGCAATCGATAAGGTGCCTGTGGTTCGTGATTTTCCTAAAGTCTTTCCTGATGATTTACCTGGTTTACCCCCGTGTCGTGACATTGATTTTCGTATTGACCTCATTCCTGGAGCCAACCCTGTTGCTAAATCCCCTTATTGCCTTGCTCCGTCAGAGATGCACGAACTCTCGAGTCAACTCCAGGAATTACTTGACAAAGGCTTCATTCGCCATAGCACCTCTCCTTGGGGCGCACCAGTTCTTTTTGATAAAAAGAAGGACGGGTCGTTCCGGATGTGCATCGACTATAGGGAGTTGAATAAGCTGACTATCAAGAATCGTTATCCCATGCCCCAAATCGATGATTTGTTTAACCAATTGCAAGGTTCTACGTGTTTCTCGAAGATCGATTTACGCTCAGGCTATCACCAGTTATGAATTCAGGAGGAGGATATACCGAAAACCGCTTTCCAAACCCGATAGGGCCATTATGAATTCGTCGTAATGCCCTTTGGTTTAACCAACGCACCCGCGGTTTTCATGGATTTGATGAATCGCGTGTGCAAACCATTTCTTGACCGTTTCGTCATCGTGTTCATCGACGACATCCTTATCTATTCGAAGTCGAAAGTCGAACACGCGCAACATCTACGTTTGGTTCTCGAGCTACTCCAAGGGAATCGACTCTACACCAAGTTCTCCAAGTGAGAATTTTGGCTAGAGGAGGTTCAATTCCTCGGTCACATCGTCAATAGTCAAGATATACACATTGACCGCGCGAAGATCGAAGCTGTTAAGAGTTGGGTTACTCCAAAATCACCATCCGATGTTCATTCATTCCTCAGATTGGTGGGCTATTACCGTCGGAGAGTGTCGTAACAGAATCATTGTTTCATAACACATGGAATTTAAAGTTTGATTTTATTAATTAAAATGTTTACATTGACTAAGAATTTACAGAAACATAACATGAATTAAACTGTCTTTCATAGTTTTAAGTCACTAAGGCCCAAGTCCGCCTAAGTGTGTCACGAACATCATCATGCAATAGCTCCTGAAACACATGTGAAAATAGGTACGTCAGCATAAAAATGCTTGTGAGATACATAGGTTTCTTTGTTGTAGGATTCATGACTTGTAAGTAAAAAAGAAGTGTTTATCAAAAGATAGTCATGAATCTTGTAAAACGTTTTCTTTTATAAAATCTTAAAAATTTCGATATGAAAATCAGATGATATAAAAGAATGATGTATGATTAAATAAATAATCAAGTAAAAATGAGTTTGTATAAAATATGTCGTTTGTAAAACAATGTCTTGTGAGAATATGTCGTTTGTTTATATAAAATGTATCATGTCTTCGTATAAGTGTTTTAGATAACGCTACGATACGAAATATCATAAAAGCATTTATATATAGGAAGTACCAGCGGCGTATCCACCATGCGTTTATCATATTACACATGTTTCGTTATTTAAATCACTTATAATTAAACCACCAAAATGTCTTATAAAGTAAATGTCAAGTAACAACAATATCATGTACGGTGAATGAAAAGTGATTACTCAACCCCGTATGTAAAATGTAAATGTACAATCAAATGTCATTTGAAATCAAATGTTATGTACGGTTAATAAATAATTTACTCAACCCCGTATGTAAAATGTCGACGTATAACTAAATGTCTTGTGTGGTGAATAAAAGCATTTACTCAACCCCATAGATAAAATGTCAATGTAGAATTAAAGGTCATGTGGAAACCATGTACTATATGCGTAGTAATGAACATAGCAAGTATATGTCATGAAAGCACGAAAAGCACTAAAGTAACAAGTAGACACATGTGTATCACCCCAAAATATTTGAAAACAGTAAAAGAGGGGACTATGTACTCACATTGAATTGCAAAGTATCCTCGATTTAAATGAACTAACAAAGCTCGGGCAAACCAAGGAAATCAAGTGGTACCTAGTAGTCGGATTGCTAAGTTAATAAATCGACACCTAAAAAGGAAGATCGGGTAGAATGAGGTCTCGTAAACCAAATGAGTATTGGAACTCATTTGATATGGTTTAACAACGCCTACACTCTAAATCAGAACCTATCCTAAGTGCTTACGACCCGTTACGACCCATTAAGGTAGCTTACGCTACGTTAACGCGTCGTTCATGCAAATGCGCGTTTGAGACGCCTAAATAGTTCTATGACAAGTATTATATGCCTTAATATGTTTAATAACATTGCATAATCAGTTTAGATGTCAAAATTTAGGTTACATATGCTTAAAATGAAATTATGCGTAAAAAGGGCATTTTGGTCATTTTCCTAAGGCATATAAACTACCTATCATACAACTAACTAAACGAAGTGACCATAAGGTATAACCTCGGAAGGTTATTCCCTATACAACTACGGTCACAAAACATGTTTGGTCGGATCCTAATGATCGACCAAACGGGTCGGGTTCGAAAGTCTAAGCGGTTGTTTAGACCGCTTTACTTACGACCCTATAAGCACTAGACTAAAAGTGACGAGTTAAACATGTTAAAACATGTTTAACTAAGTTAGAAAACAGGTTTGATATCAAAACAAAGTGTTTTGATACCCGAAAATAGTTTCGTCACAAAATACGCATAAACACGTATTTTGACCGAAACTTTGACTCGTTACTTCGACTAATCGACGTGGTAATCAGCAGGTATAGTCACAAGGGACTATAACCATCGTGATTACGCTCACGTTACAAAGTTCGATTGAACTTTGACTTGACCAAATCGTGGTCAAAGAAGAAAGTCAAACACTGTTTGACTTTCATGCTTAAATACATAAACAAGCATGAAAGAAGCTTACAAAAGGTCCAAGCTAGGAAGAATTGATCTAAAATACTCAGGTATGAAGCCTTAGCTTCAACTTAGAGCAGATTAGAATCAACTGAGCAAGGAATGAGAATGAACTTGATGGGTATTTATAGGATTTCATGAGTTCACAAGATGATTACAAGTGTTTTTGCAAGAATCAAAGCTTGATCTAAGCCATACACTTGTGGCACATTGTTTCTAATACAATGGAAGTCCAAAAACAATCAAATGATATGCCAAAACAGGGATTAAAATCAGTGGAAACAAGCTGCTATGCCAGATTCATTGTTTCTGGTCTAATGGTCTGTCGCGCCCCGCGTAAGATGAGGCTTGATCTTACGCGGCCCGCGACCAATCTTTCAGCATTTGTCAGTTTTGGCCCCTGCATGTGTAAAACTCAGTTTTTGATGTTTTTAAGCCCCGTTATCCCCATTTCAAGGCTCTATAATGAATTTAAAGCATAGGGAACATAAAATATTCTTGAAAACATCTCGGATGTCGGTTCGTTTGGTAGTACGGTCACGTTATTCGGTTAATTGCGACGAAAACTCAAACGGACGTGAAAACGATCCAAATTACATGACGAGTGGTATTTTTGCATTCCTATCTCTAAAATAAAATATTTAAATGATTACAAAAATTTTTGGATGTCCGGATATGTTCAGAACGTAAGATATGCGCGTAAATGCGAACTTGTGCACTTTTTGACGCTTTTAGTCCCTATTGATCAAATAAGCACTTTTTCGCATAACAAACCCCTCAAATCCTATTTCTAAGATATGTAAAGGATATTTAGGGTATCTTTAGCTTATGATCAAGTTCCAGAATGTTCGTTACTAATACGAATCGGCATACTTTCGCAGTTTGTCGCAAATAGTCCATGCGATCGAATAAACTTGTTTTCGACACACCAAACCCTTCAAAACTTATTTCTAAGTTATGTAAAGGTTTAAGGTATGTTAAGCCTATGTCACTGTTCTGGATTGTTTGTTGCATTAACTGATTACGTTTATGCATCAGTTTGTGTATAACTTTCCAGAAAGCGATTTAAAGCTCGAAATCAAACGAGAATTGATATGTGCAAGGGTCACATGAGGTTGTACAAATCCCAAGATTGAAACACAAAATTTCATTGGCTTCATATTTGTATGATGGTCGTAGAGGCATAGATGTCACACGATGCTCTAATCAGACAAAGCTATGTGTATAGCATTCATGATACTCACGCCCAACACGACCTCGAGGCCTTGATCCGTGACGCTCAGCATGCCTGCTTTGTTGAAGATACCATGCGAGAAGAGATGAAAAAGTGTGGAGCTAATTCGCTCTTTGTCACGAAATCGCATGGTATCTATTACTATCTGGATCACATCTGGATTCCAGGTCGTAATAACCTTCGAGATATATTGTTGACTGAAGCGCACAAGTCTCGATATTCCATTCATCCTGGTGCCGACAAGATGTATGATAACCTTCATCTACGGTACTGGTGGCCTGGAATGAAGAAGGATATCGCAATCTACGTTTCAAAGTGCCTAACTCATTCCAAAGTCAAGGCCGAGCAACAAAGACCCTCTGGCTTGCTTGTACAACCCGAGATCCCGATGTGGAAATGGGAGAGCATAGCCATGGACTTTATCACGAAACTTCCACGTACACCTTCAAGTCACGATAGCATCTGGGTTATCGTTGACCGTTTGACTAAATCTGCTCACTTTCTGCCGATACGAGAAGACTTTAAGGTAGAAAAATTAGCCTAAATCTACACCGACGAGATCATCTGTCGACATAGGATGCCTCGTGACATCATCTCTAACCGCAATGGTCGGTTTACCTCGCGTCTTTGGGAAACGTTTCAATCTGCTATCGGTACTACTCTCAATCTAAGTACCGCTTTTCATCCCCAAACCGACGGTCAGACAGAAAGAATGATTCGTACCCTTGAAGACAAGCTTCGCTCGTGTGTCATAGATTTCGGTGGTAACTGGGACGCGCACTTACCTTTGGTAGAATTCTTGTACAATAACAGTTATCATTCTAGCATTCAAATGGCACCATTTGAGGCATTATATGGAAGAAAATGTCGATCGCCGATTGTGCGGCATGAGATCAGAGATGCACAAATAACCGGTCCTGAGCTGCTACAAGAAACGATTGACAAGATCCTCCAAATTCGAGATGATCTACTGAAAGCTCGGAGTCATCAGAAAAGTTACGCCGATAGACGCCGCAAGCCCCTTGAATTTGATGTTGGCGATCACGTACTCCTAAAGGTTTCACCTTGGAAGGGTGTGATCAGATTCGGAAAGAAAGGGAAACTCGCGCCTCGATATGTTGGACCCTTTAAAATTCTGGAAAGGATTGGGACGGTGTCCAATAGACTCGAACTACCAGAGGAACTTAGCAACGTTCACCCGACTTTCCATGTTTCGAACCTCAGAAAGTGCCTGGCTGAGCAGAATTTACAAGTGCCACTTGAGGATCTACAAGTGGACGAAACATTACACTTCATGGAGAAGCCTGTCGAGATCATGGATCGAGAAACCAAGAAGCTCAGACGCCCACGCATTCCCATTGTGAAAGTTCGTTGGGAAGGCAAACAAGGCACAGAGTTCACCTGGGAACTCGAAAGTGACATGAATGCAAAGTATCCACAGTTGTTTGTTATGCCTAAGGCCTAAATTTTGGGACAAAATTCCCTAAAGTAGGGGAGGCTGTAATAACCCGTGTTTCGAAAGTCAACGTACAAGTCAAAGTCAAATTCAAAGGAAGAAAAGATTGCTAATTGCAATCTGTCACTCCTTGCTTAACTAGTGAATGCATGTCTTGACTTGTAATCGAATCTTTTATTTGTTTTGCTTTAGTTGTATTATGTGGAGTACCTATAATAATCGAGGTTTCATCGATATTAATCGCTAATCTATTTCATCGCTAATCGCATCGCAATCGCATTTGCAACTTGATTTATAGGCTCTGAGTATTGTTTTACGTGTGTGTGCTATTTATGTGTTACTTGTGCATGTTTACTTTATGTTTGTGGTGACTAATCGGAAATGCAGTCGCAACGCAATCTAAATCGCAAACGCTAGACGCAAGTTATTTATGTTAATTGTATGTTGGATATAGTATTTGTGTGACTATTATTAATCTATCGCATCGCTTAATCGATACTCGCTTAAATGCATCGCAACGCTCAAAATGCTAAACGAAACGTCGAAACCTAACTCGCCAGACCACTTCAATCGAATGACCATTCGATGGAATGGTCATCCGAAGGGATGACCATCCGATCGGATGGCCATCCGATCGGAGTGACATCCGATCCGATACTTGTGTTCTCCTTTCCTCTTTTGGCAACCTATAAATACCTCCTGTCACATCATAAACAGTGATGTGACAGCTCTCACTTCGACCAGCACTCTCAAGCTCCCTTTCCTCTCGATTTCTCGTGATTCTTGTAAATTTTCAACTCAAATCTTGTACATCCATCATCTATACACACTTCTTCATCATTTTCACCTTTGAATCTTAACTTTTAACCGTGAAATCAGCGGATTTGAGGTGTTCTAGGATGATGTCATCAGCGGATTCCACCAAGAACAACTCAGATCTAAAGGATTTCCACATGTTTTAACACAGATTTCACCTAGATCTAAACATTTTCAAAATTAAAAGGATTGAAAGATGTTTTTCTAACTTTCTTTAAACTCTTTTACACTCAATGCACTCAAAACCGAAAGAATCAGAGCTCGTTCAGGCCTTCTAGTCATTTCTAGTGAAGTGTCGGTCAGAGATCTGATTCCTATCAACGAGATAACTGATTCACGGGTTGAACATGAATGACCGTTATGAACAGTAAACTGATCAGACTAGGGTGATTCCCACTTCGGTCGGATGACTTGGACTTGACAAGTTTCCGTTGTTTAATACGTTGTCATACCGTCTCGATCAAACCGCAAACTTTTCAAAACTTAACAAAAGATTCAAGTTTCAAAATGATCAGATTGTTGGACGGATTACCGTCCGGAAGGATTGCCATCCGATCGAACGACAATCCGATCGGATTGCACTTGGTCTCAACACTTAACATTTTCATAACTTTCAAAGATCATCTATTTCTAACGGATTGCCATCCGATCAGAAGACCATCCGATCGAATGACCATCCTGCTGTGAACTTGTTCTCAACTGAAATGTCTCGTTGATCGGATTGCCTTCCGACCGAACAACCATCTGATCAGATGATCGTTCGATTGACGACCTGAAAGGTAGAAATACTTCTCTGTTTTCAAAATGCTACAACAAAAACTTCAAAGCCATCATACACAAACACATCCATCCCAAACGAATGTCAATCCGACCAAATGGCCATCCGACCGGATGGCCATCCGACCGGATGGCCATCCGAACGGATTGACATCCGATTGAATTACCATCCAATCGGATTGTCATCCGATCGGATTACCATTCGTCACTTGGTTCACTTTTCACGGTTTAACGTGCCGTTCATCGCTTATGCTATCGTTCTGTAATCAGGCTAACTTTCTAGCGCTCCCTTCAATCCAAGACGGTGTTTATTTACTTAAACGCTATCTGTGAGTATACTCGAACCCTTTTTTCTTTACGCACTTTTGGGTGTTACATAAGTTACTTATTCAAAATCACAATCGACACACAATGCAAACACTTTTATACGCTGACCATTATTACATGCTACGTGTTATTCGATGAATGCTTGTAAGTTATGTTTACACAGTGATTGTTGCCTGACACCTTAGCAATGATAGTACTATAGTTTGGACTCAGCACCTGTCATGGACAGGGGTTGTTAAGGGCCTTCTACATGTGTCACAGTGGTGATATGTGTTGCGCATTCTACAACACGCAGTCACGTCTGTGCATTTCTCATTGTCGATAACCTACTAGCTTTCAATTTGCTACATGTTACATGCTGGTTATGCGTAAACGTTTTCGAATCCTATTATACTATTAAACTTGTATTCTCACCTTTACACTATGTGTATTGACCTCTATTTTAACGTATGTGATAGGTGTTTGAATGCTTAGGATGCTGTGCGCTTGCTTTTGTGGAATCAAGTAGGAAAGTCTAGAAACATACAAAAACAATTTATATTTGAGTTGTGGGAACAGAACTATTTGTCTTTGAGATATTTGGTCTGTAATAATTATATTGCTGAATATGTTGTAGTATGGGACATGACTTATAAATATTTGGTAAATTTAGTTGTTTTGGATTTCTCCTGGACAATCTGTTTCGCTTAGTGCCTCACCCCGATGTTTCCGCCATCGGTTGGGGTGTGACATCCTGCACCCGTTGTCCACGCTAGAGCTTGCTTTGCATGTGGTGATCCCAACCACTTTGCAAACATGTGCCCCAACAGAGTGGTGAAGCAAGAGCCACAGCAGCAGCCACAACAACATCAACAGCAGCAGCCTCAGTAGTAGTAGCCAGCAACCCGTGGACGTGCTTTCAACATCAACGCCCACCAGGCTCAAACAGACAACAATGTGGTTAATGGTACGTTCCTCGTGAATGGTATATATTCTTCGTGTTTATCTGATACGGGAGCCGATAACTGTTTTGTGTCGTTAGAATTCGAAAAGCTCCTTAATCGTAAGCGCGCCCATCTCCCTACGACGTTCGACGTTGAAGTTGCCACTGGAAGAACCATAACTGTTAGTTCTGTCCTACGTGATTGTACTCTTGAACTCAACAATCACGTCTTCCCTATCGATCTTATCCCGATGCAGCTTGGTAGTTTCGATATCATAATAGGCATGGATTTTCTTCGTGAAAATCGTGCTGAAATCGTTTGCTTTGATAAAATGATTCGTTTCTCGCTCGTTAATGGTGATCAATTATGTGTCTATGGTGAAGTCGCATCGAAGAATCTCAAACTCATGTCGTGTGTCCAAGCGAGCAAGTATCTCCGCAAGGAATAAAAGCTTTCTTGGCACACATCATAGTAGCGGAGGAAAATAAGGCAATAGATAAGGTGCCTGTGGTTCGTGATTTTCCTAAAGTCTTTCCTGATGATTTAACTAGTTTACCCCTGAGTCATGATATTGATTTTCGTATTGACCTCAGTCCTGGAGCCAATCATGTTGCTAAAGCTCCTTATCGCCTCGCTCTATCTGAAATGCGCGAACTCTCGAGTCAACTCCAAGAATTACTTGACAAAGGCTTCATTCGCCCTAGCACCTCTCCTTGGGGCGCACCAGTTCTTTTCGTCAAAAACAAGGACTGGTCGTTCCTGATGTGCATCGACTATAGGGAGTTAAATAAGCTGACTATCAAGAATCGCTATCCCCTTCCCCGAATCGATGATTTGTTTGACCAATTGCAAGGTGCTACGTGTTTCTTGAAGATTGGTTTACGCTCAGGCTATCACCAGTTACGAATCCAGGAGGAAGATATACCGAAAACCGCTTTCCGCACCCGATACGGCCATTATGAATTCATCCTAATGCCCTTTGGTTTAACCAATGCAACCGCGGTTTTCATAGATTTGATTAATCGCGTGTGTAAACCATTTCTTGACCGTTTCGTCATCGTATTCATCGACGGCATCCTTATCTATTCGAAGTCGAAAACCGAATACGCGCAACATCTACGTTTGGTTCTCGAACTACTCCAAAGGAATCGACTCTATGCTAAGTTCTCCAAGTGTGAATTCTGGCTAGAGGAGGTTCAGTTCCTCGGTCACATCATCAATAGTCAAGGTATACACGTCAACCCCACGAAGATCGAAGCTGTTAAAAGTTGGGTTACTCTAAAATCACCATCCGATGTTCGTTCGTTCCTCGGATTGGTGGGCTATTACTGTCGATTCATCGCTGACTTTTCAAAAATCGTCGTTCCCCTTACTTCTTTGACGCATAAAGACAAGCCTTTTGTTTGGGGAACCGAACAAGAGACTGCCTTTCAGACTCTCAAGCATATGCTCTGCAATGCTCTTATACGATGACTTCGTTGTCTATTGTGATGCCTCGAACCTTAGTCTCCGTTGTGTTCTCATGCAACGGGACAAGGTTATCGCTTACGCCTCTCGTCAGCTCAAGATCCACGAGAAAAACTATACAACCCATGACCTCGAGCTAAGCGCAGTTGTTTTTGCGTTGAAGATTTGGCGACACTACCTTTACGGTACCAAGTGTACAGTCTTCACCGACCATAAGAGCCTACAACACATCCTCATCCAAAAGGAATTGAATATGCGCCAACGCCGATGGGTTGAACTTCTCAACGATTACGAATGTGAGTGTGACATCCCACATCGGTTGTGAAGGGGAACAAAGGCTTCCTTATAAGGGGCTGGCTACCTTCACCATCATGACGCGTTTTGAAAACCGTGAGGGGCGGACGCCGAGGGCGTGCTGGCCGCCAAAGCGGACAATATCATGGTGCGGTTACGCTGGGCTGTTACAGATGGTATTAGAGCCAGGGCCGGACCGGTGGTGCCAGGTCCTGCGAGGACCCTGGACCCCTTAAGGGGGGTGGATTGTGACATCCCACATCGGTTGTGAAGGGGAACAAAGGCTTCCTTATAAGGGGCTGGCTACCTTCACCATCATGACGCGTTTTGAAAACCATGAGGGGCGGACGCCAAGGGCGTGCTGGCCGCCAAAGTGGACAATATCATGGTGCGGTTACGCTGGGCTGTTATAGTGAGATTCGTTATCACCCTGGCAAAGCAAATGTTGTGGCCGATGCGCTAAGTAGACGAAGCTATTTGCATAGCGTTCGTAATACTCACGCCCAACACGACCTCGAAGCCTTGATTCATTGTCACACCACGATATTTCCACGTATTACCGGTGGGCCCGGTGGGGAGTATCGTGACGTAGTTGATATCATCATAGACAATTTATCACAGTTTATATACACAGCCGAAGTCGAAAGATAAAATCATTACAAACCGAATGAAAGTAATATCATTTATTACAAAAACGGTTGTAAAGGATCCACAGGCGGATCAAAGTTAAAAGAAACACTGTTCCATAAATTTATAACATCTAAGCTTGCAAGACTCTTTATTGATGCTAGGAGTCGCCAGCCTATTCCATTTAGTACCTGCACTTAGCCTTTTTGGAAAATACGTCAGTTTACACTGGTAAATACAATTAACCGACTCATTTTGAAAATATTTAAGAAAATTGATTTGAATGCACAAGGCACAACATATCTTTTATAACTTGGGATAATTATTTAAAAATAAACTTATTAAAGAATTACATGTTCGTTATACGTTCAGTAGCCCGGGCTGAACACCGGGTTAAAGATTAATTGACACACCACATAATATAATCCCGCGGCGAGTTATTCTCGAACGGCGGTTATATCTTTTTATATACGCACCGGCGGGTGTATGCCTACACCCCGTGCTTAGGTCGTGGCCATTTCAATGAATGATGCCAAGGATATTCGGGACATGGTCATTAACCCCCCAAAGGCTTTAAGCAAACAAAATAGATTAAATGGGTCATCTCAATATATTAACCTTTATATGATTAACAATTCAATGCCCGACCAAGCGGTATTTTATATACCGTACCCTAAGCCCGTATAAGGGAAAATAAGTTAAAAGTATTTACTTGAGCAAGTATAAATCTCAATCAGCGAGTGCAAGTTTCTTTTACTGGTCTCCTAATCTGGAACGAAGGTTTTAATAACCTATTAGATTCCTAACGGGTCTTAATTAAGCCTAAACTTAGACCGGTTAGTTTTAAAAAAAGATATACGGTTCAAAAAGCACGATTAAGCGAAGACCGAATTAGAATGTGGTTTAGACCCGAAAAGTTTGTATAGTTGTATAATATGGGTAAACTAAACACATTTTGGATTTTGAGATAAAAATGATAAGGTTTGACCCGTTTCGGCTAATTTATGCAAACTAGTTACATAAACCGTACCGAGAGCGAAAAATTCATAACGGGCAAACAAATGAGTCATGAACAGGTTTCCTAAGTTAATATGCTCTAAATATGTTGTGATATCAGTAGGATACCTTCCATTATGCCCAAAATGGATTTAAACTCAACTTATGCCCCGTAGGGGTATTTTGGTCATTTTAAAGCTTATAAAAGAGTTTAAATATTAATCTGAGTTTCAGGTCTGATATAATCAGTAAAAATATTTATTTTTATAAGTCATAAGAGTAGGGTATTGCATATATGTGAAATTTATCTTTTATAACCAAACTATGCATCGTAGGGGCATTTTGGTAATTTCACATAAGCTTTAAAAGTCAAAATTTGAATTCTGAGTTCAAAACATTTGCTTACTGTTTATTTATAAAAATTTACTTAAAACATCAGTAGGTATTAAGTTTTATATGCCAAAAATGGTTTTAACTCATACTATGCGCTTAAAACGCGTAAAAGTCGGTTTTAAGTGATTTTTGGTTTAAAACAGGAAATCTGAGTTTCTGATCAGTTTATAAAGTTCAAAATGTTTTCTTTATGATATAAAATCAGTAGCAAAAAGTTTGGTGTCAATCTAGACCTCAAACTGATGTCAAATTTTTAGGGCAACTTTATAAATCAGTAATAAAGGTTTTTGTTCTCTCACATTTTCAAAAAATCTCGTTTTGAAGTCAAAAGGGCATAATGGTCAACATTTAGGCCTATAACGGAAACATGCAACTGAATCGGATAACTAAGGAACCAAGTTGTATAACCTCAGAGGGTTACACTACCTATAACCTGGTCCTAATAGAGCTCTAAGGCATTTCTAAAATATGCTACATTAGGTCATAACTGAAAGTCAAAGCGAAAGTCTACTTTTGCGACTTTCGGTTCTGAACCGAGCCTTAACTGAAAATTTTCGGGTTGAACATGCTTAGACATGTTCTTATATTAATTACCAAGTTATACAAGTGATAAAACAGGTTTCATGGCTTCTACATTGCTAATTATGCGTTTATTTGGAAATTAGCTTTCTGTTGACTTTTTATAATTAAGTTTGACCCGACAATTGACCTAGTTAGAATGGGAATCAGAGGGTGCCCTTTTAAGGGTTTATTACCCACATAATTACCAACTCATAGCTACTTTCAATTCGAGAATTGACTGGACCATTAGTGATTAATCACTAAGTCAAACCTTAATTACGATGGGTTTGACTTTAGGCCATTAAACTAATAAAACTGAATTTAGAGAGGTTAAGGAACCTTACAAAGGTCCTAAGCACGACTAATGACCCTTAGGGAATGATCTTGAGCTCCAGGAGATTCCAGAAGTTAAGTTAGAATGGTTTTTTTGAAAGTGAGCATTTGAATTTGAGAACAAGAACTTCTTATATAGAGACTTTGATGCAACAAGATCATCCCAAATGTCCCTATTGTTGCTATTAGATGATCACAGCTGTCCCTATTGCATGAAATCCCATTTGCACAGCCCCTGGTATCAGTTTCCATGCATATAATTCGGTTAAACAGGCTGAACAGGCACCTGCCATGCATTTTGGATGCTCGTGGTTTTCAGGCGGCCCGCGTAAGAGACCAGTAAGGTCTTATGCGGCTGGTATAAGGCCCAGATCCGGTTAAAAAGGTTTCAGAAATTGCACATTTGGTCCCTGGTCCTTTTTATAGTGGTTTTAGCTTGTTTTATTGCACTTTTAACCCTCTAACTTGACTTTTAAGGACTCCAAATCATAAACAAATTTTTTTAAGTCCCCGGTTAGTTTTACGATCACCCGAAAGTCTTAAATTGTATCGTTGACGCTTTTAACCCCTCACTTACGAATGTTAGCGTATCTTTCTCGTACGATATCGAAACCTTGTGAAATTTTTATCACTTATTCTAGTGAACATAATCAATCGTTACAAAGCTTCAGGTTCGCTAAAAGGTCACTCAGAGGTATAAATTAAACATGTTGACACTTTTAACCCTTGCGGTTTGTAAACTTTCACTTTTTCCACAAACGGCTTCATACGATTCATAATTCATTCGTTTAAGGGTATAAACGTCGTGTAGGGTTGTTGAAAGGTATAATTATCCAATGTTGACACTTTGAATCCTTTTACACACATACTTTCTTTGTTTGTCAACTTTAGTCCCGCATATTCAATCCATTACACGTTTAGTGCTCATGACACGTGTCTTTATTATATTGGTCGTGATTTTATGAGGTGTTACATCCTCACCCACTTAAAATAAATCTCGACCTCGAGATTTACTAAAATAATGGAGGGTACTTCTCTTTCATTGTGGACTCTACCTCCCACGTATACTCGGGACCTCTACGGGCATCCCATTTAACCTTTACAATCGGTACCTACTTCCTTCGAAGCTTCTTAACCTATCGATCCTCGATCGACAAAGGTTTCTCAACAAAATTTAAGCTCTCATCAATATGCACATCTTTATGTGACATGACTAGTGATTCATCAGCTAGACATTTCTTCAGGTTGCAGATGTGGAATACATTATGAATACCACTGAGCTCTTCAGGCAGGTTTAACTTATAAGCCACTGTTTCGACACATTCGATGATCTCGAATGGTCCTATGTATCTTGGGCTTAACTTGCCTTTCTTACCAAATCGCATCACCCCTTTCCAGGGTGATACTTTCAGTAACATTTTGTCCCCAACCTCAAACTTTAGAGGTTTACGCCTTTTATCTGCGTAGCTTTTCTGCCTATCCCTGGCAGCTTTGAGACGATCTCGTATCTGTACAATCTTATCTGTCGTCTCCAGGACTATATCAGGTCCTGTTAGTTGGACATCTCCAACTTCTGCCCAATAAACGGGTGTTCTGCACTTTCTTCCATACAGAGCTTCAAAAGGTGCAACTTGAATACTGGAATGATAGCTATTGTTGTATGAGAATTCAATCAATGGAAGATGATCATCCCAACTTCCTCCTAAGTCAATAACACAAGCTCATAGCATATCCTCGAGTGTCTGTATAGTACGTTCACTTTGACCATCCGTCTGAGGATGATATGCCGTGCTGAAATTCAATCGAGTGCCTAGGGATTGCTGAAAGCTTTTCCAAAAATGTGACGTATACCTCGTATCCCTATCAGAAGTGATAGACACTGGCACTCCGTGGAGAGAAACAATCTCGTCCACGTATACCTGAGCTAACTTATCTGAGCTATGCATTTTTTTAATGGGTAGGAAGTGGGCTGACTTAGTCAATCTATCCACTATAACCCAAATAGTATCATTCCCTCGCTTTGGCTTTGGTAACTTGGTGATAAAGTCCATAGTCACCATTTCCCACTTCCAGGTGGGGAGTTCAGGCTGTTGCAGCAAACCTGACGGCTTCTGGTGCTCTGCCTTAACTTGAGCACATGTCAGACATTTGGCCACATAAGTGGCTATAGACTTCTTCAAGCCTATCCACCAATAATTTGCCTTCAAATCCTGGTACTTCTTGTCACTTCCAGGATGAACTGAATATTTGGAACTGTGGGCTTCCTGAAGGATCACTTCCCTAAGTCCTCCATAGATTGGAACCCATATCCGCCCATTCAATCTTAGGATTCCATCCTTACCATATGATAACTGTTCTGCAGTGACTCCCAGCTTTTCATTTGGATAGTTATCTTCTAATACGGCTTTCTTCTGAGCGGCTAACAATCTTTCATTCAAACTGTTCTTTAATTCAATGCTCTTGGCATTGATTCTTATGGGCTTTACCCTTTCCTTCCTACTTAAGGCATCGGCGACCACATTCTCTTTGGCCGGATGGTATCGGATTTCACAATCATAGTCATTTAAAGTCTCCATCCATCGACGCTGTCTCATGTTTAAGTCCTTCTGATTAAACAAATGTTGAAGGCTCTTGTGATTAGAATAGATCACACACTTGGTACCATATAGATAATGCCTCCAAAGTTTTAGTGCAAACACAACGGAACCCAACTCCAAATCATGGGTGGTGTAATTCTTCTCGTGCACTTTTAGTTGTCGGGAAGCATAGGCAATGACCTTGCCTTTCTGCATGAGCACACACCCCATACCAGTGTGTGATGCGTCGCAGTATACTACGAATTCCTCTATTCCATCAGGCAATGTCAACACAGGTGCATTGCTCAACTTCTGTTTGAGAATGTCAAAGGATTCTTGCTAATTAGGACTGTAAGGACCTGCAAAATTGTCTAAAAATGACCTGTAAGTGAAAACCCAGACCCCTGAAACCCTAATACGCATGAAAAACCAAGAAAACATGAAATTTGAATTTCAGGCGGGGTGCGTAAACCATAAGGTAACATCTACGCGGGCCGCGACAACTTAAAATTCACCGGATAAGCGTTCCAGGCCATGTGACAACCACATGGCAACCCTACTCATGACACGCTAGCCCTACACGTAGACTAGGGGTCCTCGTGGGCCGCGTAAAAGTCATGTTAAGGTTTACGCGGGCCGCGTAAAACCTAAAATGTTGCTATAAGTAGCCTGTGCATGGGACTTGCTTCTGTGTTTGAAATCTCAGTCTCAAAACGTCCATATTCTGCTGAAAAAGAGTTTTACGGTGTCAAGACGCTGCTACGAATACATGGTATTAACTCGATCACTGCTACGATACAATGTCCGCTCGATTGAAACCAATCCGATGGATGTTTAAGTGCTACCCGTATTTGGGCTATACTTTGTCATTCGTTGTGAGGGTTTTGATTTCGTGAGTTTATCGTAAAGAGTTGTATTAAGTTACTGACCTAGTTTCGCATGCATTGTTATTTTAACTAGGTTACATGGCTAAATCAGTAGGCTAAACTCTGCCCGTCTAAACTTGCGATGTGAGTCATTCTCTTTTTATCAACAATGTTTTACAATACTCAAAATATTTTCAAAAGTTATAATTACAGGGATTAAGTCTTGGTTATCTTGAATCACTGGCAAGTGGGGTATTGTGCACATTACTAATTTCTCACAATTAGGTTCACCAACCTAACAGTGATAATCATCACTACTTGGGTGAAAGCACCCAATAGTGGTATGACCATCCTCACCAGGGTGTGACACGGCGCCAGATAAAAATAAGATAGTAGCCATTGTAATCGCTCTTATGTTGTAATCTATAACTAATGTGTCGTTTTATTTAACCTGAATGACTCGCTAGTATTTCCCCGCTGATAAAATATTTTTAAACATGTTTCAGGTGACTTACTGTGAAACAAGGAAAAAGTGCTACGGAGCACTAACAAGCTTGAAGTGGTGGCTCAATAAAATAAATAAACATGTTTTGTAAAACAAGGGATTTCCTCGTGAAATTCCCTTTACTGTAAATTATGGGGATTTGTCCCCAAATGGTGAAATAAATTAATCGGGCATTTTCAAGTTTTAAAAGATCCTGTTAAACTTCCGCTGTCAACTCAAATAATAAATACCACGGGTTTTTCAGTGTTAGCATATATGAATACCACGGGTTTTTCAATGTTTCTTCAGAATCTCACTATCTATTCTGCTGGCATGGAAGTTTCTGGGGGCTTTTCTGGTTATCTGGCCAATACTAAAAAACCTATGGAATTCCAGGCTCAAGCCCAGGAGAAACCCAAGCCGAAAAAGAGAAGGAGAATCTTAGACTGGAAACGAGGCCGTAGGAAGAAGCCAGTCGCACAGAAAGTTAAAAAGACTTAGAATCCAAAGAATAAAGGCAAAGGAAAAGATATCGGGGAAAGTTCAGGGCAAGCCCAGGAAATGCCACCGTGGGAGGAGCTGGATCGCAAACTGGCAAATAGCGACCACATCGGACCTTCCGATGAAAACCTCTTCAATTACCTAGGTGAATCACAGCTTCCAGCCAATCTGGAACCTGCTATCCCAGATCCTATTGTTGACCCCCGACCATTACCAGGAGAGCTGGAAGAATGGTGGACAACTGACTGGCAATTTTAGAATCTCTTGAATAACCCTAACACCTATTTTCCACAGTTTGACCCGGAGCCTGCACCAAACCCACCTGTGAGCACTGAGACCTTGGCTGAACTCCGCCACTATGGCGAGGAGCTGGTGGACGCAGAAATAGAATCTGGGAAGTGGGGGAGAGGATATCATGGAAATACGACGAGAGGGAACGTCTTTTCTGGAGTGCCAGCTGACGGGATCGTATGTGGTTGTGTGGTTACGTGTTTAATAATAATAAAATAATAATAAATATTAATAAAAATATAATCATGTAAAATAACTTAAAATAAAACTTTTGTAATATAACTGGTGTGTATGGATGCATACTAATATATAAAAATATCAACGTCGCAAAGTCGACAATTTTGGCTATACGTGTTAACATGATTATGTGTGATTGTTTTATTGTGACTGATTATTAATTATTCTATGCCAATAATTTATACATTTGTATATTGAAAATTATTAGATGGAACCCGCCGTCAATGAGCCAGTTAACGAAGTAAACCAATCTGAGCAAAACAATGAGGATCACTTTCTTAATAGACAAGATATAGAAAATATTGTTGCTCAAGGAATAGCCAATGCTATTCCAGCAATCCTTGCTGCTGCCCGAAATCCAGTTGAACCTCCACCATCTAGTCCCAGCAAATGTACTCGTGATGACAACTTCAGTAATAGTGTAAATGGAGGCGGTAACAATAATAATGATGATGTGATGCAAGCCCCATTCCTTAAGAAAATGAAAGTTGCAACGCCTGGTTGCACTTACAAGGAATTTCTTGCATGTAAACCAATCGAATTTGCAGGCAATGAAGGGGCAACTGCAGCACTACGTTGGTTAGAGAAAACCGAAGCAGTAATTAAAATAAGTAAATGTGCCGAGGAAGACAAGGTCATGTACGCGTCGCATCTTTTTAAAGAAGGGGCACTAGAATGGTGGAACACGGTACTACAAGCCAAGGGAAGCGAAGTGGCTTATGCCATGAATTGGGAAGAATTTAAGAGACTAGTAGAAAGAAAATTTTGTCGCGAATATGAAAAGGAACAAATGACAAATAAGTTCCTAAACCACCGAATGGTGGATGTTGATTGTCGAGGGTATACTTCGACATTCTTCGAGTATGCTAGAATTGTACCTACCCTGGCTTCGCCAGAACCGGTACTTATTTCTCGCTATATTTGGGGTTTAATTAGCGAGATTCGTGATATCGTCAAAGTTGCGAGACCCCGCACAATTGACGATGCATTGGAATTAGCCAACACCTTGACCGACGGGCTGGTACGCAAAAGAGAAGAAAACCGGAAAAAGAAAGTGGCCCAAAAGACTACCCAAGGATTTCATGTGGGTAATAGTAGTACTTTCAAGAAAAAGGGAACCGGGCAACCTTCCACTGCTCCATTTTGCAGTACCTGTAAAAGAAAGCATTTTGGAAAATGCAAAGGGTATTGCAATTTCTGCAAAATTCTGGGGCATCAAGAAGAAGACTGCAGGAGGAAGAAATCAACAATCTGCTTCAACTGTGGAGAAGCTGGACATTTTAGACCAGACTGTCCCAAATTGGTCAAACCAGCTGACAACAAAGCCAAACCTGCAGAAGGAACTACTAAAAAGAATGTAAGAGCCTTCCAGTTAACTACCCAAGAAGCAGAACTAATCCCTGATGTGATAGTTGGTACGTTTCTAGTTCACGATGTTTATGCAAAAGTGTTATTTGACTCTGGGTCAAACCAAAGTTTTATATATACTTCATTCTGCCAAGCTCTTAAACTACCCTTAGCCAAACTTAGACAAATTTTTACGGTAGAAACGGCAGATGGGAATTCTGTTAACATAGATAAAGTTTTGCAAGAAGGAAAGATAGAACTCTTGGGCCATAAATTTTCTTCAAACCTATTACCTATGAATTTAGCTGGATTCGATGTTGTGTTAGGAATGGATTGGTTAGTAGCCAACCATGCTCAAATCCTTTGTGATAAGAATTCCATAGAAATTCAGGCACCCACAGGAGAAATAGTTGTGATTACAGGAGATAAGCCCAGCAAGTCAATGAAATTCGTTTCAGTAATGAAAATGGCCAGTTATTCAAGAAAACAAGGAATAGTGTACATGATTTCGGTAATCATTAACACTAAAGGTAAGGAACTTAAGGAAATACCTGTAGTATCAGAATACTCAGATATATTCCCAGAAGAACTACCTGGATTACCACCTGATAGGGAGGTAGAATTTAGAATTCATCTAATTCCTGGAACTACACCAATAGCCAAGGCACCTTATCGGTTTGCACCCACCAAAATGTTAGAATTGAAAAAACAGTTAGATGAATTGCTCAGTAAAGGATTTATACAACCTAGTTCATCCCCTTGGGGAGCACCCGTGTTGTTTGTGAAAAAGAAAGATGGTTCGATGCGAATGTGTATCGACTACAGGGAATTGAATAAAACTACAATTAAGAATCGATACCCATTACCTAGGATTGATGATCTTTTAGATCAACTTTAGGGAGCTAGATATTTTTCTAAGATAGATTTACGCTCCGGATACCATCAGTTGAAAGTACAAGAAGAAGACATACCTAAAACTGCTTTCAGAACTACGTATGGTCATTACGAGTTTACAGTCATGCCCTTTGGATTAACAAATGCTCCTGCAGCATTCATGGACATGATGAATAGGATCTGTAAACCGTACTTGGATAAATTTGTAATTGTCTTTATCGACGATATACTCATTTATTCCAAAAGTCAGGATGAGCATTGTAAGCACCTACGTGCACTCTTAACTTTGTTAAGAAAAGAGAAGCTTTACGCCAAATTCTCAAAGTGTGAATTTTGGCTACAAGAGGTACAATTTTTAGGACACATGGTGAATCACGAAGGTATTCACGTAGATCCTTCCAAAATAGAAACGATTACCAAATGGAAGGTCCCGCAATCAGCTATGGAAGTTATAAGTTTTCTAGGATTAGCCGGATACTATAGACGGTTTATTAAGGATTTTTGCAAAATAGTTGTGCCATTAACTAAGCTAACCTGTAAAGCAGTAAAGTTTGAATGGGGATCTAGACAAGAAGAGGCTTTTAAGATTTTAAAGCAAAGATTAACAAACGCCCCAATTCTTGCCTTACCAGAAGGGACAAAAGATTTTGAAGTTTACTGTGATGCTTCTAAACTAGGATTAGGATGTGTGCTAATGCAACGTAAGAAGGTAATTACGTATGCCTCAAGGCAATTGAAGAAGCACGAGGAAAACTATACGACGCATGATTTAGAATTAGGATCGATAATTTTTTCCCTTAAGATTTGGAGACACTATCTGTATGGAAGTAAGTTTACCATTTATACAGACCATAAAAGCTTAAAGTACATATTTGGGCAAAAAGAATTGAACATGAGGCAAAGGAGATGGATGGAAATTCTAAGTGACTACGACTGTGATATTCAATATCACGAAGGAAAAGCAAATGTAGTCGCAGATGCCCTAAGTCGTAAATATCATGAAAAGCAAAAGCGAGTTTGTGCTCTTAGATTAAATCTACAGTTAGATTTAATGGAACAAGTGAAAAACATTCAAGAAACAGCCATCAAGGATGATGCTGAAGGAATGAAAGGAAGGATAAAAGAATTAGAGCAAGGAATTGATGGACTTTGGAGATTCCACAAGAAAAGAATTTGGGTACCTAAGCAAGGAGACTTAAGAAATAAAATTTTAGAGGAGGCCCATAAATCTAGGTATACCATGCATCCTGGTAATAATAAGATGTACCAAGATTTAAGAAATAATTTCTGGTGGATAGGAATGAAAAAGGATATAGCTAGATATGTTTCTAAGTGTCTTACTTGTTCACAAGTTAAAGCAGAACACCAGAAACCTTCAGGGTTACTCCAACAATTAGAAATGCCTGTTTGGAAATGGGAACTAATAACCATGGATTTCGTTACTAAGTTACCCAAAACCAGAAAAGGTAACAACGCAATTTGGGTAATTGTAGATCGATTAACCAAATCAGCTCATTTTCTACCCATGAAGGAAACCTTTAGCGTGGAAAGATTAGCTAAGTTATACGTAGACGAGGTAGTATCCTTACATGAAGTCCCACTCTCCATTGTATCGGATAGGGATAGTCGTTTCACTTCCCACTTCTGGACCAGTTTCCAGGAAGCAATGGGAACCCGACTAAATTTAAGTACTGCATATCATCCCCAAATAGATGGATAAAGTGAAAGGACGATCCAAACCCTGGAAGACATGCTCAGAGCATGTGTGATAGATTTTGGAGGAAACTGGGACAACCATCTACCTTTAATTGAATTCTCCTATAACAATAGTTATCATTCAAGCATCGAAGCTGCCCCATTCGAAGCACTGTATGGACTAAAGTGTAGAACTCCAGTTTGTTGGGTAGAAATAGGAGAAAGCCAATTATCAGGTCCTAAAATCGTACAAGAAACCACCGACAAGATAACTCAAATCAAGGAAAGACTGAAGACGGGTCGAGATCATCAGAAAAGTTATGCCGACAATCGACACAAGCCGCTGGAATTTCAAATTGGAGACAAGGTACTCTTGAAAGTTTCTCCTTGGAAAGGAGTAGTCCGATTCAGAAAGAAAGGAAAGCTAAGTCCAAGGTACGTAGGACCATTCCCAGTAATCCAGCGAATAGGACCGGTCGCGTATTGCTTACAACTACCAGAAGAGTTAGCCGGGGTACATGACGTATTTCATGTATCCAACCTCAAGAAATGTTTATCTGACGAATCCCTGGTAGTACCTCTTCAAGATATAGAGGTAAATGAAAAGTTAAAGTTCGTAGAGAAACCACTTCAGATAGAAGACAAAAAGATTAAATTCCTTAAACACAAAAGATTGGTACTTGTCAAAGTCAAGTGGGATTCGAAAAGAGGACCCGAGTATACCTGGGAGCTGGAATCGGAAATGAAGCGAAAGTATCCTCACTTATTTCAATAAATCTCGAGGACGAGATTTTAAATAAGGTGGGGAGGATGTAAGGACCTGCAAAATTGTCTAAAAACGACCTGTAAGTGAAAACCCGGACCCCTGAAACCCTAATACGCATGAAAAACCAAGAAAACATGAAATTTGAATTTGAATTTCAGGCGGGCCGTGTAAACCATAAGGTTACAACTACGCGGGCCGCGACAACTTAAAATTCACCGGATAAGCATTCCAGGCCACGTGGGAACCACGTGGCAACCCTACTCTTGACACGCTAGCCCTACACAGAGACTAGGGGTCCTCACGGGCCGCGTAAAAGTCATGTTAAGGTTTACGCGGGCCGCGTAAAACCTAAAATGTTGCTATAAGTAGCTTGTGCATGGGACTTGCTTCTGTGTTCGAAACCTCAGTCTCAAAACGTCTATATTCTGCTGAAAAAGAGTTTTACGATGTCAAGACGCTGCTACGAATACAGGGTATTAACTCAATCACTGCTACGATACAATGTCCGATCGATTGAAACCGATCCGATAGATGTTTAAGTGCTGCCCGTATTTGGGCTATACTTTGTCATTCGTCATGAGGGTTTTGATTTCGTGAGTTTATCGTAAAGAGTTGTATTAAGTTACTGACCTAGTTTCGCATGCATTGTTATTTTAACTAGGTTACATGGCTAAATCAGTAGGCTAAACTCTGCCCATCTAAACTTGCGATGTGAGTCATTCTCTGTTTATCAACAATGTTTTACAATACTCAAATTATTTTCAAAAGTTATAATTACAGGGATTAAGTCTTGGTTATCTTGAGTCACTGGCAAGTGGGGTATTGTGCACATTAGTAATTTCTCACGGTTAGGTTCACCAACCTAACAGTGATAATCATCACTACTTGGGTGAAAGGACCCAATAGTGGTATGACCATCGTCACCAGGGTGTGACACGACACCAGATAAAAATAAGATAGTAGCCATTGTAATCGCTCTTATGCTGTAATCTATAACTAATGTGTCGTTTTATTTAACCTGAATGACTCGCCAGTATTTCCCCGCTGATAAAATATTTTTAAACATGTTTCAGGTGACTTACTGTGAATCAAGGAAAAAGTGCTACGGAGCACTAACAAGCTTGAAGTGGTGGCTCAATAAAATAAATAAACATGTTTTGTAAAACATGGGATTTCCTCGTGAAATTTCCTTTACTGTAAATTATGGGGATTTGTCCCCAAATGGTGAAATAAATTAATCGGGCATTTTCAAGTTTTAAAAGATCCTGTTAAACTTCCGTTGTCAACTCAAATAATAAATATCACGGGTTTCTGTCCCACGGCTTCTGGACCGGGTAACACCGGGACGGGGGCCGTGACAAGGACCCCAGTCAAACTTGATATTCTTGTGGGTTAGTGAGGTTAGGGGTGCAGCAATCCTTGAGAAGTTTTCAATAAAACGTCTGTAATATCCTGCCAGACCCAAAAAGCTACGAATCTCTGTGGGCGTCGTCGACTCTTGCCAATTCATGATAGCTTCAATCTTAGCGGGATCCACCTGGATACCACGCTCACTAACCACATGTCCAAGGAATTGGACTTCACGAAGCCAAAATTCGCACTTCGAAAACTTGGCGTAGAGCTTTTCTTTCTGAAGAAGTTTGAGAATACAACGAAGATGCTTCTCATGGTCAGCTTGATTCTTTGAGTAAATAAGAATGTCATCGATGAAGACGATGACAAATTTATCCAAGTAGGGCTTGCATACGCGGTTCATGAGATCCATGAATGTTGCTGGTGCATTAGTGAGCCCAAAGGGCATCACTAGGAACTCGTAGTGACCATAACGAGTCCTAAATGCAGTTTTGTGCACATCTTCATCTCTAACCTTCAGTTGATGATAGCCTGACCTCAAATCGATCTTGGAGAAGTAACTCGCCCCTTGCAATTGATTGAACAGATCGTCGATCCTGGGCAATGGATATCTATTCTTGATCGTGACCTTGTTAAGCTCGCGATAATAGATGCATAGACGCATCGATCCATCCTTCTTTTTCACAAACAGAATCGGTGCTCCCCAAGGAGATGAGCTAGGCCTGATAAATCCTTTTGCCAACAAATCATCCAACTGAGTTCTCAACTCTTTCATCTCAGTTGGGGCCAAACGGTAAGGTGCTCTTGCAATAGGTGCTGCTCCAGGTATAATGTCAATTCTGAACTCCACTTGCCTATCTGGGGGTAAACCAGGTAGTTCTTCAGGGAATACTTCTGGATATTCAGAGATGACAGGGATGTCTTCAACCTTGGGTTTTGGTTCATCGATAATTACTTGTGCCATGTAGATGACACAACCTTTCCCCAAACACCTTGACGCCTTAAGCATAGACACCTGCTTAGGCAATCCATACCGAGTATCTCCTTGTATGGTGAGTGGCTCACCAATGGAGTCTTGACAATCACTTGTTTCTTGTTGCAAACGATCTGGGCTTGGTTATGAGATAACCAAACCATGCCTATCACTATGTCGAAACCAGCTAATTTCAAAGGAAGCAAGGATAACAGAAAGGAGTGGTTCCTAATGGATATAAAACATCCATCTAACACAGTTGAGGCAGTTTCTATGGTACCATCGGCCAATTCTACTTCATATTTCATGCTCAGGGTTTTAACGGGCAGGTTTAATAACTTGCAAAACTTATTATCTACAAACGACTTATTTGCACCCGAATCAAACAATACCCTCACATAAACATCATTGATGAGAAAGGTACCTGTTATCACGTTGTCATCCTGAACTGCTTCCCGTGCATTCATTTGAAAGACCCTAGCATTGGTCTTCTTTCCTTCCTCAGCTTTCTTGGCATATTTTGGGCAGTTGGACTTGATGTGCCCCTTTTCATTACAATTATAGCACGTCGCGTCCTTTATCTTCTTGCAGTCTAATGTCTTGTGCTCACTTGACTTACAAATCCCACAAGCCCTGGGCTGTGATTGGGACTTCGATTCGTATCTACACCTCCCCAGATGACGTTTCTTACAAACCTTACACTTGGGCTTTTCACACAACTGCTGATCATCTTTTCTAAACCCGGAACTCTTCTTGTGATCAGAGTTCCCTTTGTGCTTCTTGTCTAAACGGTGTGAGTTTTCATCCTCACGTTTCCTCCTCACAACATCAGAATTTATCAGCGATCTCTGCCTAACCGTATCAAGGGTAAGAGACAAGGATAAATCAGCTACAGACCTAAAGGTAGTAGGTCGGGATGCCTTCATGCTTGCTTTGATCTCCGGGGCTAAGCCCCTGATGAAACGGGCAATCCGTTTTGGTTCCGGTGTCACCAAATATGGAACCAATCGAGACATGGTATTAAAACTCGTAAGGTACGCCTGACAGTCTAAATTCTTCATAACCAATGTCAGGAAGTCGGTCTCGAGATAGATTGTACAATGGGATCTTTCCAGTAGCTTGGATTAGAGACCTCCACCAAGCTAGTGCTTCTCCTTTAAACGACTGAAATACAAACTTCACAACATCTCTATCAGCGCAACCACCGATGTCAACAACGGTGTCCATCTCGTCTAACCACGTCATGCAGTCGATAGCTCCTTTTTCCCCGGTGAAATCCCTGGGTTTGCAGGAGACGAAATACTTATAGGAGCAAGTCTTTGTACGTGGCTCCTGATCAAGTACAATCCTCTTAGACGGAACACTAGGCTGATTTGAGGAGTGATGATCATCATCCTTCTTTGACCCCTGATGTTTAGGAGGTGGCTTACTATGAGCCTCAGAGTGAGTCTTAGGTTGTGATTTAGAATGAGGTGTAGATAGGGTCTTACTTCGAGTACCACTAGATTCATTAAACTGCCTATCCATGGCCTTGGTAACAGCATTATCAATCAATGCTTGAAGTTCCGCGCCAGTTACGTTGATCCTAGTAGTATCATGATTCTCCCTTGGATGACTATTGACTTCTTCAGACTCTGCCATGTAGCTTAATTGCTACATAAAATGACGACAATGATTTCTTAGAGGTTTATAATAGATTTGTCATCTTATTAATTTATTAACCATGGTATTAATAAACCACATTTGGTTAATTTGTTAAGTATATTCATTCAGGATTTTCATTATAATAATCCTTAGTTATTTTTAAAATATAATAATAGCACAAAAGGCCAAGTCACAGGGACAAATTTAAATTATAAGCCAAGATCTTATAAGATCGAGGTATTGAGGCTTGAATCATAGTTCATTACCTTTTCTTGACAGGGAGTTATAGGCTACAACTGTCTTTTGTCTTATATGACAATGATTATGGCCCGTAGGCATTACATCACAATTGGATGTTTAAATAATAAAGAAAGAATTGGAAGAATCCAATATAAGGATGACATGCGTGATTTTAACGAATCACATCTGCCAGGAGTGTTAATCATGTTCTCAGATGTTAACAAGGATTTGAATCTTTTAAACAGGTTTTACCATCATGGCCAGGTCTTATAATGATATGTAGGCTAGGTTATACCCTTTTAGATTCTAATTTAATACTTAAAGGCAGATCTTATAAAAGGAATGACATATTTTGGATTTATTTATTTCATATATATTACATTTATGCATAAAATGACAAAATGAAATTTAAATTATAACATCCCACTAGAATTTAAACGAGTACATGAATGCCCTGAACGGGACTTTAGCAAAAAAGACATGCCCACGCATGGGCTAAACTGAAATATAAGTCCTCGCGGGGACTGAATACAGAAATAGATGTCCACGCAGGGACTTGATTGAAAATTAAAGAAATACAAAATAAAAAAATAAGGAATTTAATGATCCCTTTTGCTCTTTCCCTTGATTAAGCTCGCCAGACCTTTAAGAAATCCCCGGTGGCTTCTACGTTCCTCTTGAACCTCCCGTTCCACCTGACTCAACCTCTGTAGAATCTCCTGTTGCTGCTGGGGCGGTATCACTGGTGGCTGCGGCGGCTACTGATGCTGTGGAGGTTGAGGAGGTGGCGGGTATTGGTACCCATAGGGTGGGTACCCAATCTGATATGGAACTCCATAGGGCCCCTCGGGATGAAGAGTGTTGTAGTTCGCCGCCACAAGGTATGGGTCAACTTCAGCGTAGTTGTAGTTGGTATGGGCCGGCTGCTCAAATGGGTTGTACGTCGCTGAACCGGCGTATGCAGGAATCGGGTTATCATAACCCATTGGTGGTGGTGCGACTGGCGCAGACTCCACTTCAGAAATAGGGTTCGAAGGCCCACCCATCTGTGGGTCTTCATATAGTGGCGGGTAATGACTGCTACTTGAATGCTGAGGGGTGCTGATACGGACTCCTCCACGCACGGACATCCGTGCGGTTGTTCTTCTCCGCCTCGGTGGTTCCTGAAGCGGCTGTTGTACTGGCGGTGGTGGCGGTGGAGTAACCGTTACAAAACGCGAATCCTCCGAGGGATCCTGCTGCTGTTGCTGCTGCTGCTGCTGTGAGTGGTAACTGGGAGTAAACACCCAGTCGTATTGGGCAAACCTTGCCTCATAACTGTCTGGACCACGATAAGGTGATCCATGATATGACGACCCATCCGAAATCTCGATGGGATGAGTAGGTGTTCCGGTTGGCGGCTGGGCAGGTTCCGGATCCTCTTCCATGTCCATGGAGAAGTGGTCCTCCGGTCCCAACGGGTTATAACCCATTGGCTCTTCAATTTGGTTTGCCGGATTGAACCGAATTTGAAAGTAGGGTGTTGGGTCGTTGAAGGAATGGTGTGAGTTGGGGCATTGAAGGGGTATGAAAGAGTGATGTGAGTTATGGGGCTCGTTCTCCGATTGAGGCCCGAAAGAGTTGAGGTAGGAAGGTGAGGAGCTTAGCAAGACTGAACGCCTCACGGGTTCTAAAGAGGTCCTCCAGTCTTCTTGAGGACTGGTACTCATGGTAGCAGATGGGGTTCGCCGGTGGGAAGGTCCGGCCTCGTGATCGTTGGGGGAGATGAATGGCCCCTTGCCTCTTCCTCTTCCTCGGAATCTTGGCGGCATTTTTGTTAGTCCTGTCAAAACAAACAAAAGAAACAATAAAGGACAAAACAAAATAAGTCAGAATTAGTCCTAAGTTCTTTGTCTAGACTCGAAAGTCGAGGAATGTGCATACTATGTCATTGAGATTAAACACAAAAGGCTAGTGTTTAATTCACTCAATGTTGTCTCTGATACCAACCTGTCACACCCTGATATTTCCACGTATTACCGGTGGGGAGTATCGTGACGTAGTTGATATCATCATAGACAATTTATCACAGTTTATATACACAGCAGAAGTCGAAAGATAAAATCATTACAAACCGAATGAAAGTAATATCATTTATTACAAAAACGGTTGTAAAGGATCCACAGGCGGATCAAAGTTAAAAGAAACATTGTTCCACAGATTTATAACATCTAAGCTTGCAAGACTCTTTATTGATGCTAGGAGTAGCCAGCCTATTCCGTTTAGTACCTGCACTTAGCCTTTTTGGAAAATACGTCAGTTTACACTGTTAAATACAATTAACCGACTCATTTTGAAAATATTTAAGAAAATTGATTTGAATGTACAAGGAACAACATATCTTTTATAACCGAGTAAATTGCCATTTTCGCCCCTGAGGTTTGGGCACATTTGCCATTTTAGTCCAAAATGACACTTTGGTACCTTTTTGCCCCCCACGTTTGTAACTTTTTGTCATTTTCGTCCAAATGCCTAACCAAGTTACTTAATTTTTGGACGAAAATGGCAAAAAGTTACAAACGTGGGGGGCAAAATGGTACCAAAGTGTCATTATTTGGACGAAAATGGCAAAAAGTTACAAACGTGGGGGGCAAAATGGTACCAAAGTGTCATTTTGGACTAAAATGGCAAATGTGCCCAAACCTCAGGGGCGAAAATGGCAATTTACTCTTTATAACCCGGGATAATTATTTAAAAATAAACTTGTTAAAGAATTACATGTTCGTTATACGTTCAGTAGCCCGGGCTGAACACCGAGTTAAAGATTAATTGACACACCACATAATATAATCCCGCGGCAAGTTATTCTCGAACGGGGGTTATATCTTTTTATATACGCACCGGCGGGTGTATGCCTACACCCCGTGCTTAGGTCGTGGCCATTTCAATGAATGATGCCAAGGATATCAGGGACATGGTCATTAACCCCCCAAAGGCTTTAAGTAAACAAAAAAGATTAAACGGGTCATCCCAATAAATTAACCTTTATATGATTAACAATTCAATGCCCGACCAAGCGGTATTTTATATACCGTACCCCAAGCCCGTATAAGGGAAAATATGTTAAAAGTATTTACCTGAGCAAGTATAAATCTCAATCAGCGAGTGCAAGTATCTTTTACTGGTCTCCTAATCTGGAATGAAGGTTTTAATAACCTATTAGATTCCTAACGGGTCTTAATTAAGCCTAAACTTAGAGCGGTTAGTTTTAAAAGAAGATATACTGTTCAAAACGCACGATTAAGCGAAGACCGGATTAGAATGTGGTTTAGACCCGACAAGTTTGTATACTTGTATAATATGGGTAAACTAAACACATTCTGGATTTTGAGATAAAAATGATAAGGTTTGACCCGTTTCGGCTAATTTATGCAAACTAGTTACATAAACCGTACCGAGTGCGAAAAATGCATAACGGGCAAACAAATGAGTCATGAACAGGTTTCCTAAGTTAATATGCCCTAAATATGTTGTGATATCAGTAGGATACCTTCCATTATGCCCAAAATGGATTTAAACTCAAATTATGCCCCGTAGTGGTATTTTGGTCATTTTAAAGCTTATAAAAGAGTTTAAATATTAATCTGAGGTTCAGATCTGATATAATCAGTAAAAATATATATTTTTATAAGTCATAACAGTAGGGTATTGCATATATGTGAAATTTATCTTTTATAAACTATGCACCGTAGGGGCATTTTGGTAATTTCACATAAGCTTTAAAAGTCAAAATTTGAATTCTAAGTTCAAAACATTTGCTTACTGTTTATTTATAAAAATTTACTTAAAACATCAGTAGGTATTAAGTTTTATATGCCAAAAATGGTTTTAACGTAAAAGTCGGTTTTAAGCGATTTTTGGTTTAAAACAGGAAATCTGAGTTTCTGATCAGTTTACAAAGTTCAAAATGTTTTATTTATGATATAAAATCAGTAGCAAAAAGTTTGGTGTCAAAATATTATGTAAAACTCTTTTTATTCAAGAAAAGGGTATAACCGACAATTACCGAATTATAGCAAGAACCCTATGTTATGCTCAGCTTAAAAATAAATAAAAATCTTCAAAAATCCCAAAATATTGTATTACAATAGTGGGTAAAAAGTTTGGTGTCAAAATTTGGGTTTAGATAGGCTTTATACTAATTACGCCGTTTAATTAATAAAAAGCTTCTTAATAACGATATTGAGCATAACTCCCAATCTAGACCTCAAACTGATGTCAAATTTTTAGGGAAAGTTTATAAATCAGTAATAAAGGTTTTTTTCCTCTCACATTTTCAAAATATCTCGTTTTGAAGTCAAAAGGGCATAATGGTCAACATTTAGGCCTATAACGGAAACATGCAAATGAATCGGATAACTAAGGAACCAAGTTGTATAACCTCAGAGGGTTACACTAACCTATAACCTGGTCCTAATAGAGCTCTAAGGCATTTCTAAAATATGCTACATTGGGTCAGAACTGAAAGTCAAAGCAAAAGTCTACTTTTGCGACTTTCGGTTCCGAACTGAGCCTTAACTAAAAATTATCTGGTTGAACATGCTTAGACATGTTCTTATATTAATTACCAAGTTATACAGGTGATAAAACAGGTTTCATGGCTTCTACATTGCTAATTATGTGTTTATTTGGAAATTAGCTTTCTGTTGACTTTTTATAATTAAGTTTGACCCGACAATTGACCTAGTTAGAGTGGGAATCAGAGGGTGCCCTTTTAAGGGTTTATTACCCACATAATTACCAACTCATAGCTACATTCAATTTTAAAATTGACTAGACCATTAGTGATTAATCACTAAGTCAAACCTTAATTACGACGGGTTTGACTTTAGGCCATTAAACTAATAAAACTGAATTTAGAGAGGTTACGGAAGCTTACAAACATCCTAAGCCCGACTAATGACCCTTAGGGAATGATCTTGAGCTCCAGGAGATTCCAGAAGTTAAGTTAGAATGTTTTTTTGAAAGAGAGCATTTGAACTTGAGAACAAGAACTTCTTATATAGAGACTTTGATGCAACAAGATCATCCCAAATGTCCCTATTGTTGCTATTAGATGATCACAGCTGTCCCTATTGCATGAAATCCCATTTGCACAGCCCCTGGTATCAGTTTCCATGCATATAAGTCAGTTAAACAGGCTGAACAGGCACCTGCCATGCATTTTGGATGCTGGTGGTTTTCAGGCGGCCCGCGTAAGAGACCGGTAAGGTCTTACGCGGCCGGTATGAGGCCCAGATCCGGTTAAAAAGGTTTCAGAAATTGCACATTTGGTCCCTGGTCCTTTTTATAGTGGTTTTAACTTGTTTTATTGCACTTTTAACCCTCTAACTTGACTTTTAAGGACTCCAAATCATAAACAAACTTTGTTAAGTCCCCAGTTAGTTTTACGATCACCCGAAAGTCTTAAATTGCATCGTTGACGCTTTTAACCCCTCACTTACGAATGTTAGCGTATCTTTCTCATACGATATCGAAACCTTGTGAAATAATTAATCGTTACAAAGCTTCGGGTTCACTAAAAGGTCACTCAGAGGTATAAATTAAACATGTTGACACTTTTAACCCTTGTGGTTTGTAAACTTTCACTTTCTTCCACAAACGGCTTCATACGATTCATAATTCATTCGTTTAAGGGTATAAACGTCGTGTAGGGTTGTTGAAAGGTACAATTATCCAATGTTGACACTTTGAATCCTTTTACACACATACTTTCTTTTTTTGTCAACTTTAGTCCCTCATATTCAATCCATTACACGTTTAGTGCTCATGACACGTGTCTTTATTATATTGGTCGTGATTTTACGAGGTGTTACATTCATGATGCCCAGCATGCCTGCTTCATTGAAGATACCATTCGAGAGGAAATGAAAAGGTGTGGTGCTGAACCGCACTTCGTCACCATATCGAACGGTATCTACTACTTTCTAGATCGCATCTGGATCCCAAGTCACAATAACCTTCGAGATTTATTGCTGACTGAAGCGCACAAGTCTCGATATTCTATTCATCCTGGTGCGAGATGTACCATGACCTTCGTCTACGGTATTGGTGGCCTGGAATGAAAAAGAATATCGCAATCTATGTTTCAAAGTGCCTGACTTGTTCGAAAGTCAAGGCTGAGCAACAAAGATCCTCTGGCTTGCTTGTGCAACCCGAAATTCCTATGTGGAAGTGGGAAAGCATAACTATGGACTTTATAACGAAACTCCCGCGTACACCTTCTGGTCACGATAGCATCTGGGTTATCATTGACCGCTTGACTAAATCTGCTCATTTTCTGCCGATATGAGAAGACTTTAAAGTAGAAAAATTAGCCCGGATCAACACCGACGAAATTACTTGTCGACCCGGGACGCCTCGTGACATCATCTCTGACCGCGACGGTTGGTTTACCTCGCGTCTTTGGGAAACGTTTCAATCTGTTCTCGGTACTACTATAAATCTAAGTACCGCTTTCCATCCCCAAACCGACGGTCAGACTGAAAGAACGATTCGTACCCTTGAAGACATGCTTAGCCCATGTGTCATAGATTTCACGGGTAATTGAGACGCGCACTTACCTTTGGTCGAATTCTTGTACAATAACAGTTATCATTCTAGCATTCAAATGGCACCATTTGAGGTACTATATGGAAGGAAATATCGATCACCGATTGTGTGGCATGAAATCAGAGATACGCAAATAACCAGTCCTGAGCTGCTGCAAGAAACGACTAACCAGATCTTCCAAATTCAAGACAATCTGCTGAAAGCTCGGAGTCGTCAGAAAAGTTACGCCGATAGACGCCGCAAGCCCCTTGAATTTGATGTTAGCGATCACGTACTCCTAAAGGTTTCACCTTGGAAGGGAGTGATCAGATTCGGCAAGAAAGGGAAACTCGCGCCTCGATATGTTGGACCATGTAAAATTCTGGAAAGGATTGGGAAGGTGGCCTACAGACTCGAACTACCAGAGGAACTAAGCAACGTCCACCCGACTTTCCATGTTTCGAACCTCAAAAAGTGTCTGGCTGAGCAGAATTTACACGTACCACTTGAGGATCTACAAGTGGACGAAACATTACACTTCATGGAGAAGCCTATCGAGATCATGGATCGAGAAACCAATTAGGGTTCCATGTGGTTATTCGCAAATCTGAAATCATTAATCACAATCCCGATCATTTAGGTAGTTTCTATGTTTCCTTTTATCCTTCTCAACTAAACCCCACAAATTAGGGTTCCCTAATTTTATCATCGTGATCCTGCTCACAGTCCTTTGCTGTTGAAGAATAAAGTCTACGGTAATCATTCTTGATTTATTGTGAACATTGATTCATCGTTACTATTTATTAAACTTTTGAAGACATTGATTGATTCTTGTAAACTGTTGATGCTCAGTTTAACATTAACACAAACATCGTTGATCTTCAGTCTTTTTATACGTTGATTCAGTTGAATTTCTGCATGAATATTTGTTGGTAAAAATTTTGGTGTTTTTATTTCAGTTCTCTAGGTTTTTTCCTTACCTTGGTTATATACTTGACTTAATAAATGATAGTATGATAAATTGATAATTGAGTAGGATGTAGTTCTGTTTGTAATTTTGTATATCACCATGGCCATGCAATATGGTTTTAATTTACAGATTATATACAAATTTCTAAGTGTCATGTAATAATCTATAAATATCCGTTAACCAATTAACCGAAAGTGACTAGTTCACGGTTAACCGACCCGCTATAACACTTTTAACCGATTAACAAAAACCGACTTAACCCACAGGATTGGTTATGAATATTAGTTAACCGACATCTTGTTATGGTTACGGTTTTAGGCGCACCCACCCATCCACATGCATTCTTTTCTTCTTCAGCTTTCGCCCCCGGTGAGTTGTTTGTATAAATAGTTTGTTTTTTCTTCTTGTCATGACATTCAGATAGGGTTGTGAATTTCTGACACGACACGACACGACACGACGCGAACCTAACACGAAATTCGCGGGATAAGGTTTAGTCTAAACGAGTTTGGGTCAGTTTCAGGTTGAACCTGCGAACCCGTTTATGTTAACGGGTCAGGTTCGGGTCAACCAGGTCGGGTTGGCGGGTTGACCTGTTTAACACATTTATATTATATTATATTACATTTTTTAAATACATTTTATGTCGTAAATTAAATTGGGTGTGTATTTTATGCGATAATTACAACTTAAAAAGAGAAACTAACATAAGATTTTATAATTTAAATATAACTATGTTATACATTTGTGTTTTTTAAGTAAATTTTAATTTTAATATTTTAATTTCAGAAAAAAAATAAAAAATTCGGTTGAATGGGTTGTATGCGGGTCAACCCACGAAACTTCGGGTCGTGTTCGGCTTGATATGTATGATCGGTTTTCGGGTTCAGGTTCGTGTAAAATTTTCGGGTTCGCGTCGGGTTGAACCCGCCAACCTACGAACACGACACATTTAGCACTCCTACATTCAGACATTGTCTGCCATATGATTTGTTAATAGTTTTATTCATAACAATTTGGCAATTTAATCCATTTTCATACTCTTTGATCGCCGTGGAAAGTCAAGATCGGTTGTAAATCAGATATTGAAACTATAATGAAGGAACCCATATTCTAAGAGGGTGTTTGGGATTTCGTTTTGAAGTGATTATTTGATTATTGCGTTTGTAAAACATAAATAATCTAAAAAAGTGTTTGGATGAAAAAGTGATTATCTGCCTCCAAAACGTAGTTTTGGAGAAGCATGTACCTACATGTTTTTTCAAAACGAAGTTTTGAAAACGCAAAATCTATTTTGAAAAAGCATAATCTATTTTGAAAACGCAACACCAAACACCCCCTAACTATGATTAACTAATTTTAGGTTTACTTAATTTTCTTTACCGTTCAGCATATATAGTACTAAATATCAAATTTCCTGCAGGATTACATAATGCCCGTTGATCTATGTGAACAACTGATTCTTGAAATCTTCTCAAGACTACCATCTAAATCCATACTTCGATTTAGATCAGTTTCCAAATCTTTATGTGCTTGTATTGGTACAAGTCAAAGTCAAAGTCAAAGGAAGAAAACATTGCTAAATGCGATCTGTCACTCCTTGCTTAATTATTGATTGTACTACTTGACTTGTAATCAATGACCTTAATTTCCATACTTTAGTTGTATTATGTGGCGCATCTATAATAATCGTAGTTTTATCGATGTTAATCGCTAACCTATTTTATCACTAATCGCATCGCAACTTGAATCGCAGATTTTGAATATTGTTTTACGTGTGTGTGCTATTTAGGTGTTACTTGTGCATGTTTATATTATGTTTGTGGTGATTAATCGAAAACGCAATCACAACTCTATCGCAACGCAATCTCATCGCGAACTAGAAACGCAAGTTTATTTATGTTGTTGTATGTTAGTTATATTATTTGTGTTATTATTATTTAAATCTATCGCATCGCTTAATCGACACTCGCCTAAATGCATCGCAACGCTCAACGCACAGAACGAAACATCAAAACTCAACTCGCCGGAGACGTTCGATCGGATGGCCATCCGATCGGACTGCCCTCTGATCCGTCACCTGCACCGCCTTTCCTCTTCTGTCACCTATAAATAGCACTTGTCACATCATGAACAGTGATGTGACAGCTCTCTCTCCGACCCTTCGACTTCTCAAGCTATTTTCTCTCGATTCCTCACGATTCTTGTAAGTTTCTACCTCAAATCTTGTACATCTATCATCTACACACACATCTTCATCTTTTTCACCATCAAATCTTCATTTTTCACCATGAAATCAGCTGATTTTAGGTGTTCTAGGATGATGTCATCATGGGGTTCTTATGAACTTTAAGATTTGACCTCATTCCACCAAGGACAGCTCAGATCTAAGAGATTTCAACATGTTTAAACACTGATTTCACTAAAATCTAAACATTTTCAGAATTAAAAGGATTGAAAGATGTTTTCATAACTTTTCTTTCAACTCTTTTACACTCTTGCACTCAAGACCGATAGAATTGGAGCTCATTCAGGCCTTCCACTCATTCTCTAGTGTTGTGTCGGTCCAAGAACTGATTCATATCGACGAGATAACCAATTTAGCGGGTTGAACATGAACAATCGTCAAGAAATAGTTAACTGACCAGACGGGGTGATTCCCATCCGATCGGATAACTTGGTCTTGGTAGAGTTCCCGTTGTTTAACACGTTGTCATACCGTCTTGATCAAACCGCAAACTATCAAACTTAATAAATTTCAAAACGAGCAAGTCACCAAACGGACTGCCGTCGGATCGGATTGCCATCCGATCGGATGACTTGTGGTCTCAACACTTAAACATTTTATAAATTTCAACACATGATAATATCAAGCGAATGGTCATCCGATCGGACGACCATCCGATCAAATGACCATCCTGCTGTGAACTTGTTCTCTATGAAATGTCTCACTTGAAACGGATCGTCATCCGAGCGAACGGCCATCCGATCAGACGACCGTTCGATCGAACGACCTGAAAGGTAGAGATACTTCTCTGCTTTTAAAATGCTACAACGAAAACTTCAAAGCCATCATACACAAACACATCCATCCCAAACGAAGGGCAATCCGACCGAATGGCCATCCGTCCGGATGACCATCCATATGGATTGTCATCCGATCAAATGACCATCCGTCCAGATTGTTATCTGATCGAATGGCCCTTCGTCTTTCAGTTCACTCATCTCCGTTTAACGCACCGTTCATCGCTTATTCAATTCTTCTGTAATCAGGCTAACTTTCCAGCGCTCCCTTCAATCGAATCTAAGACTGTGTTTATTTTAAGCATGATCTGTGAGTATACTAGAACCCTTTTTGCTTTATGCACTTTTGGGTGTTACATACGTTACTTATTCAAATCACAATCGACACACAACGCAAACACTTTTATAGGCTGACCTTTACTGTATGTGATACGTGTTACTCGATGAATGATTGTATGTTATGTTTACACAGTGATTGTTCCCTGACACCTTAGCAACGATAGTACTACAGTTTGGACTCAGCACCTGTCGTGGACAGGAGTTGTTAAGGGCTTTACTTCACGTGTCACAGTGGTGAAATGTGTTGCGCATTCTACAACTCGCAGTCACGTCTGTGCATATTTCATTGTCGATAACCTACTAGCTTCACTTTGCTACATGTTACATGCTGGTTATGCGTAAAACGATTTTGCTATCTATTATATTATTAAACTTGTATTCTCACCTTTACACTATGTGTATTGACCTCTATTTTAATGTATGTGACAGGTGTTTAGGATGCTGTGCTTTACCTTGCTTTTGTGGAATCAAGCTAGGAGGGAGTCTAGAAACAAATTTAATAAATTCTGAGTTGTCGAAACAATTTATTTGTCTATGAGATATTATGTCTGTATTAACTGATTTGCTAAGTATGTTATGGTATGGGACGTAACTTTAATTATTTGGTAAAATTAGTTGTTATGGATTTCTCCTGGACAATCTGTTTCGCTCAGTGCCTCACCCTGATGTTTCCGCCATCGGTTGGGGTGTGACAATATGTGCGGAGTTCCTGCACATTCTCTTCACTCATGGGTAGCAGTGGTACTGGTATTGGGTCAGGGTATTAAGGTATAGGCTCTCCATACGGGTACGGGTCGCTTAACACACTTTGAAAATATGGGTCGTCATTGCAAAACGGATTTAAAGGATTAAGGTGGGTATACTGTGCTATGGGATTTGGTATCAGTTCTCCCTGTGGATAGAGTTCCTGATGTTCCCTATGGTTATCTTCCCATGGATCATATGCTAAATGATTAGGTGTTGGGATTCTAGGTATCTCGTTAGGGTCAAATGCTGGTATGGGAATTTGGTTTTCTTGGTTAATTTCTATCTCCATTGGTTGGGTTGTAAATAGTGGCAATGGTTGTGGTGCGATTATCTGATCTAGGTTTGGATCTGTTGCAGTGGTGGCTAGCATATGAAAGTTTGCCAACTGTCTATTAACTGCTTCATGGGTTTGGGCATTTACTTCCCTATTGGCTGCTGCTAACGCTCTCTGTTGTTACAACTTTCTCATTCACTTTCTCCTCTTATGTGCTCCCCTACTAAACCATCCTCTCTTTTTTCGAAGGGAATGGTTCCTCGATTGCGCCTTAAAGATGAAAATTCCTTCTTCTGTATCAGCAGAATACCCCGAAGGGGTAGGCTGTGATGAAGTTCCTTCACTCTTGGGAGAACTAGCTACATGACGGTAAGCGTCAGACGTACCTTGCTCACTCATACTGTAAACTAACATATTGTCAAATAACACAAAACAATAATATACATATATACACATAATCACATAGATTATTTCCTAACAGAACTGATAAAAATCTTGGTGTCAGCAAAACACTTCTGTGGCTTAAACCAGTGGCTGTAGCTCTGATACCACTCTCTGTTGCAACCCCCGACCCTTACCCCGGGAGCGGGTGTCGCGAGATCCAGATAAGTGGTATCGGTGTTTATTAATTTGGCAGCGGAAATTAACATCAGGACCGTACTTATGAAATAGTTTATTAGAGTTGAAACACCACACTTTTATAAATAATAAATACATGGGGAAAACCTAAGTTTCCATTATAATAATTTTATAGGGATAAACCCTAATTTATTGAAATAAAACTTCTTTCTTGTTTAGGTAACTTTTATAGCCACTTTTCCAAGCCTTCAGTGCTCTCCAACTGGCTTTTATTAGCTTCACATTAAGTTACTTGAAACGCGTTTTGAAAAGTTTTATCAGCAAGAAATACTGGTGAGTGCATCCCAGTTTAATCAAAACAAGCTTTTATTATCTTTACAGTATTGAGAGCGATTACAATGTTTATATCTATCCAATTACCACCCACGGTACTGTCAATCCTGACTTGTGGTCATGCTACTACTCACAGTGTAGTAACAAGTAATGTATACAAAACCCCAACATACCGACAGTAATTGTAGAATACATAGACTCAATCACTGTTAATTATACTTTAAAACAATTGAGGTTTTGTAAAAACATTTTACGAAAATAAGATGTACTCACTTTGCTGTTTTAGGTAATACTACTGCTTTCTGGTGACTTCCTGATTATAATCTATTTTAAACAATGCACACGTGTTAGTAAGATAACCCAATTTACATTAGCTATACCCCCAAGACAGAACTCCAACGACTGAGTCAGGCAGAGCCTTGACATGCGTTACAGAGCCCTAGATCAATCGGGTATAGTAACTAATACGTAACCGAGGGTTATAATACTTACAACAAGGCAGAGCTTTGCTTTTTAGGGGTATAATACCCGACAGTTTTAGCTATTATAGATTGAGAGGGAAAGAAAATTTTTGAACGATTTGAAATGAGCTCGAACACTCCTTTTATAGTCTGGAAACATGACGGCTCGCGGCCCGTGACCCATGCTGTTAACTCCTTCGCGGCCTGTGAGGGACCTAGGCTAGGCTCTAGCCTTGGCTGATCAGCACCGTAGACTTCACACGCGTTAGAACACGTGGCGGACCAGGGTTCCGCCTAGTGTCACCTTGTCGCGGCCCGCGACAGACTAGGCTTGTCTGGATCGCGCCTCGCGAGAACATTGTATATTTGTTTTTATTTGATTTTTATTAATATAAAGGTATTTTATGCTTGTTTTATGACTGTGCTGAATTACAATTAATGACTTGAATTGCTTTCTGATTATTGTTATCATACATACATGTGCATCATATATTGCAAATGACATATCATTATTGCATGCAAACTCTATTGATTCAAATGATGCGCGAAACACAGTTAGCACAGTTATCAGATAAATCAGAAAATGCTGACGGAGTTCAGTACATAGACAGACATTGTATTAAGACACAGAATGAGACAGAAACCAAGTATTACACTAGTATAGTGTGTAGGAAAGTAAGGATCACAAAACTGTCTTCCTAGAGATAGTTTAAGTGTCGGAAAGTGCCTAAAACTCACATAAATTGCAGAATTCTGTAGAAATTAGCAAAATTCAGCATTTAAACACTCTAATATCATGCAGAAATATGGTTAAATGGTCCAGAATGTTTTCCTAAGTGTCAGGAATCAAAACTGTCACAAAAGGTAACATAAAGCACACTAAACTGCATAGTTTAGCACCTTAACGGACCGGTAACCAACCGAACAACCGGACACTACCCGAAACACCAAATTTTTACTAGAAGCATTGTTTTAACATTACCAAGCTAGTTATGGTCCCCAAACATCATAACACACTATATAACACACTAACAACTAAAAACACTAAACTAACACTTAGATTCTGACCATTATCCCTATCTAGTTGAAACCCAACCTTATACCCCCCCCCTTGTGGACGATTACATTGTGGGTCCCCACCATAGATTTTATTTGATTAAATTAATTGATCTTGTCTCACTTTTTAAAACATGTTAACCATTAGATTTTCTATTGTTTGTGAATTATAAGATTACCCATTAGTGCCATCATTCTCACTTCTCACAAACTCACAAACACTTGAAGCTTTCTTCTTCTTCCTCCTCCATTCTTGGCCGAAGACACCCACCCCCACATCCATCACTTTCATTCATTTCTCAACCAATCACTCAAAGGTGCTAGAAGCCATACAAGGAAGCTTGGAGCCTTTGGAAGCTAAAGGACCTCTCACACAAGCTTTTATCCACTCTATTTTCATCTAGTGATCATCCCTAGCCTTGAGCTAGTAGTAAGATCATTCTACTCTTCATTTTACATCTTGTTTTGGTGGTTAAAAGAAGATACAAGTTGTTAATCATGAAGAACACTATGAATCTTGAACATGAAACTTGAACATAAGACTAAATACATAAGAAAACAAGTTGTTTAAGTATTGTTATGATTGTTGATTGTTGATTACTCATGTTATTAATGTAGATCATCATGTGATCTTGCTAGATAGTGATTAAAGACATAATCTAACAAGATGAGAGGATGATTATGTTAAGAATCAATAGATCATCCTCATTTAAATCATGAACTTGAAAGTATAAATTGTTTTTCTTGTAAAGTGATGATCAAAGTAAGTGTAAAGTCTTGTAAATCTATGACTTCAAGAATGATTTTTCAAGAAATCAAGTTAAAAATACAAAGTTTACTTAATCTTGGTTCTTAAAAAATTAACCACATTTTTTAGTGGTTAATCAAGTGTAGGAATATATATGTAACAAGAAAAACTCAATAAGAAACATTTTTAGAAAAATTAATTACAAGTTGTAAAGAACTAATTCCTTCAAAAATGAAGTTTTTAAATAAACAACCACACTTTAAAGGGTAACTAGGCTCACTAAACACACTAGTAAGTTACTACATATTTTTTGTAAATTTTCAAGTTCATGAGGTAGTAGTTTACGCTTGATTTTGGCAAATTGGTAAGTGTAGATTGAATTGTTGTTGATTGTGTTGATTTATAAAAGAAAATGATATGCTTAAACCTCCATTTTTAGGGGAATATATGGCAAAATTTTTCTAAAAATTAAACATTTAGAAAAATACTTTTAAACAAATATTTACAAGCATATTTTAAACCATGAATTTTCATATAAAGTTTGCCATAATTTTTGTTACAAAAATTATAAATATTGGAGGTTGATTTTTGTAAATAAAAGTGACTAAATATGTATTTAGGAAAATATATATTTAGATGTCATCATGTGTGTGATTATTTGTATATTATGTGTATTAGTTATATTATTTTAGGACTTGAAATAATATAACTCACCAAAATACCAAGAAATTACAATCCAAAATATTACCAAAATTCCAAGAAATAAACATACAATTTCTACCCAAAATATTGGAGAAACCGAACAAGGAATATAACTTACAAAATATTCCGGAAAATTAATTCATAAGTACATTTGGTAATTAGTATTTTGGACACCAAGGAAACAAAAATATGATTTTTACAATTATTACAAAATATATCATATTTTTTACAGGGAGAAAATATATATTTTCTTGAATAAACATGAAATACATTATTTTTGGGTGAAAAATAAGTTTATATATATTTTTCAAGTTAAACTTGAAAATATATTGTTTCTGAGTCTCATATGAAAGTTATAAATATTTTTGCCAAGGAAAAATTATAAGTAATTTTTCTATATACTATTTCTTAAAATATATACTTTGAGAATATATATTGATGTATTTTTATAAAGAAATATTATTTCGAAAAAGTTAATACAAAGATTAAGTTTAAGGATACTTAATAGATACAATGGAAATACGTATTCTCGTACGTATAAATACACACCGGAATACGCTACTGAAACTTGGCAAAAATATACAAGTATAGGAATACCAATATAAACACACCCATCCTTGGGGAAATATTCATGTACAAATACATAAGTGTGACAAGTTAAAATATATTATTTTAACTAATATTCCAAAATGAAGTAAATATAATTTAAGTTAAAATATTTATTATTTTAACAAATAATTATATAACTTGGAATAATATTAAAGACATAAAGGAACGTAACTCAAAGACACTAAGTAATACTAAGTCAAGGCACTAACCGCTCGTCTAATAAACCGTAGTACGTTGTAGGTAGTCGTGTACACAAGAAGAAGCTTTGAGTTACAGTTGGATACGAAGAACGCAGGATTGTGAGTTCATGTCCCCCTTTTCTTTTAACTGTTTTTGTTTTATAACTTCGGAGTTGAAGTACATGTTACAAAATGTTTACAAACGATTACAATTGGTATGGTTAGCTAAGGAATGTACTGTTAGATCATGTGAATGGGTAGGCGCACTCTTAAGACCATTAATCCTCGTATTAGGACCGAGAGACATGAGTGATAGATTTATTTGGGTGTAGCGAGCCCACACCCATGTGGACCGGGGTTTGGCCCATGAGGTGACTATGTCTTACAGCCGGAGGCCCGGTACAAAATCTGCTAGGTTTGAGCCTTCCTACGCCGTTGCACACACGTTAATGGCCTTGTAAACCATTAATCGATCTGTTTCGTTGTTTGCTTTCATACCGGGATTTACAAATACATACAATGATTACAAAGGTTTATTAGTACACACATACAAACACATGAACTCGCTCAACTTTTGTTGATGTTTTCAATCTACATGTATTTCAGGCAACTAAATGTGGATATGGTCGGCGTTTGGAAGTTTCAAGTGATGTTGTAAATAAAAGATGTCATCCGGTGTCTAAGGGTTTGGATAGTGTGTCTTATCCTGGATAAGACACATCTTTCAAAGCCTGGTTTTTATTAATGTCTTTTGTCGAGTCCTTACGGAACTCTAAACAATTTGCATGGTTTGTTATTTGGATTTGAAGTCTATGTTTGGATTCTAAAACAATGATGTTTGTGATGTTTTAAAACTTAATCAATGGATGAACATCTTTAGTGTTATCATATAGTTGTTTGTTATGGTTGAATGCAATGATATTAAGCAAGTCACACATAATCACGCTTTCGCAAAAGTCAGGGTGTGACAGTTTGGACAGCCCATTATGGCGGCGGTTTATAGTGGTGATGGTACTGTCAGAAGTGGGGCCGAAGGTGGTTTATTGTGGTGATGGTGGTGTATGGTTGCAGCCTGCAGGTGAGGTGGTTGTGGTTGCCAGGAGGAGGTGTTGTATGGTGGTGGTGTGTGATGGTTAGGGTGGTTCTTGGTGGTGTTTAGAGAGAGAGAAAGACTGATGAGTGGGTTTGAGAGGTTGTAAGAGTGAGATAAGGGTTGTTATTTGTTTATATTTTTATTTTTTAAATACATGGGTATTTTAGTCTTTTCATTATAAACTAACAGAATATTCAAACGGAGTTAAAAAAAATTGGACTCAAAATGTTAAAGAAAAGCTTACAGGAACTCAGGGCGTTAAACTTTTTGATCTTGGACTCAAGTGGTTAAAACCACTATAATACAGAGACAAAAAAAGTAATTTACCCCAATATATAATAATGGCACACGTCGCGTGTTAAATGCCTTTTTACAACCCAATGCAATACTCTATTGAAAAGACATTAGGGTAGCGTTTGGTAAACAAGAATGAGCGGTGGAATGGAATGGACCATTGAGACGGAATAAAGAAAAGAGTGTTTGGTTGGTCGATGGAATGGAATCGCCCATTCCAAAATGCATTTCATTCCCTCAAAATCATTCCATCTTTCCCCCCTGTTTTTTTCCATTCCATTCTCTCTTCACCCTTCATCAACAACACCACAACCAACTACCGTTGCCACCACCCACCACCACTATCAACCGCCGCCGTCACCAACCTTCACCGCCACCCACCACCGCCGTCACCCGCCACCGTCGTTGTCTCCACCCACCTCCATCCCCGCCACCGCCGTTGCCGCCATCCACCATCGCCGTTGCCACATCCGATCACAGCCACCACCCACCTTCAATCATCGCCGCCACCATTGCCGCTGCCACCTCCGATCATCGCCGTCGTCGCTACCCACCTCCACCATCGCTATCAACCACCACCACCCGCAGCCACCACCACTACCATCTCTGACCACCGCCGCCCCCACCTTCGCCGTCACCCACCACCACCACCACTCGTCGCCGTCTCCAATCGCCGCCGTCTCCATCCGATTTTATTCCTTTGTCTTTTCTCGCATACTAAACAACAAAAGTAATGGTTCATTCCATTATCGCATGGTAACCAAATAAGACATGGAATGGTAATGATCAATTACATTACCTCATTCATTCCATTACCTCGTCCATTCCATTAGCTCATACCAAACAGACCATAAAAGTCAAACTCTGAAACCAGCGTGGGTTCGATTAAAACAACATTGTATGGCAGGTGTGGGGCAAAATGAGGCTCTCTAACTTGGAGAGTATGATAACCTAATACATGATGTTTATAAAAAAAAATTCTCTTTGACTCTTGGAATATTTCCATGTGGATATTCGCAAATCTGAAATCATTAATCACAATCCCGATCATTTAGGTAGTTTCTATGTTTCCTTTTATCCTTCTCAACTAAACCCCACAAATTAGGGTTCCCTAATTTTATCATCGTGATCCTGCTCACAATCCTTTGCTGTTGAAGAATAAAGTCTACGGTAATCATTCTTGATTTATTGTGAACACTGATTCATCGTTACTATTTATTAAACTTTTGAAGACATTGATTGATTCTTGTAAACTGTTGATGCTCAGTTTAACATTAACACAAACATCGTTGATCTTCAGTCGTTTTATACGTTGATTCAGTTGAATTTCTGCATGAATATTTGTTGGTAAAAATTTTGGTGTTTTTATTTCAGTTCTCTAGGTTTTTTCCTTACCTTTGTTATATACTTGACTTAATAAATGATAGTATGATAAATTGATAATTGAGTAGGATGTAGTTCTGTTTGTAATTTTGTATATCACCATGGCCATGCAATATGGTTTTAATTTATAGATTATATACAAATTTCTAAGTGTCATGTAATAATCTATAAATATCCGTTAACCAATTAACCGAAAGTGACTAGTTCACGGTTAACCGACCCGCTATAACACTTATAACCGATTAACAAAAAACCGACTTAACCCACAGGATTGGTTATGAATATTAGTTAACCGACATCTTGTTATGGTTACGGTTTTAGGCGCACCCACCCATGCACATGCATTGTTTTCTTCTTCAGCTTTCACTCCTGGTGAGTTGTTTCTATAAATAGTTTGTTTGTTTTTTTCTTGTCATGACATTCAGATAGGGTTGGGAATTTCTGACACGACACAACACGAACCTAACACGAAATTCACGTGATAAGGTTTAGTCTAAACGGGTTTGGGTCAGTTTCAGGTTGAACCTGCGAACCTATTTAGGTTAACGGGTTAGGTTAACCGGTTAGGTTAACGGGTCAGGTTCGGGTCAACCAGGTCAGGTTGGCGGGTTGACCCGTTTAACACATTTATATTATATTATATTTTTTAAATATATTTTATGTCGTAAATTAAATGGGGTGTGTATTTTAATTTCAGAAAAAAAAAAAAAAAAATTCGGGTTGAATGGGTCGTGCTCGGGTCAACCAACGAAACTTCGGGTCGTGTTCAGGTTGATATGTACGATATGGTTTTCGGGTTCGGGTTGTGTAAAATTTTCGGGTTCGGGTCGGGTTGAACCCGCCAACCTCCGAATATGACACGTATAGCACTCCTACATTCAGACATTGTCTGCCATATGATTTGCTAATAGTTTTATTCATACCAATTTGGCAATTTCATCCATTTGCATACTCTTTGACTGCCGTGGAAAGTCAAGATCGGTTGTAAATCGGATATTGAAACTATAATGAAGGAACCTATATTCTAACTATGATTAACTAATTTTAGGTTTACTTAATTTTCTTTACCGTTCAGCATATATAGTACTAAATATCAAATTTCCTGCAGGATTACATAATGCCCATTGATCTATGTGAACAACTGATTCTTGAAATCTTCTCAAGACTACCATGTAAATCCCTACTTCGATTTAGATCAGTTTCCAAATCATTATGTGCTTGTATTGGCAGCTCCAGTTTCATCCAACTGCATAGCCTTCAATCTCCGAATAAAGTTATGATCATACACCAAGCTTAATACAAAGGAGGAGAAGAATGCTCTAAATATATGTATACATTACATTCGGAAGGCCAACTGTCTTATATCGTGTTGCCCAGAATGATCTTTGATCTCTAGATCGCAAATGATAAACGTAACTTTATTGAATACTGAAGTTTGAATACAATGGAATTTACATAAACTTGAACTAAATCTACAAATGAAAATCTAAAGGCCTATTTATACTAATCTAACAGGTACGAGTGTAGAGACATGTCCCTTCGTGAATAGTCGCGTCTCTTGAATGTGTGGTTGAGAATTAACGTGCAAGGTTGCGTCTTTTCCTTCTTAATCACAGCCACTAATCGAATAGGTGTGTCTCTTGGTGGTGTCCCTTGAAGCCGTCGATCATAGGGGTGTGTCCCAAGGGTGTCGCAACCCTTAGGGGTGTTGGTTGACATCTTTCAGTTTGACATGATCAGCCCCTATAGTTTGTAACCGCCATGTAACCTCCATACTTTATACTAATTACCACTAAACCCTTGTACTAGGATGTGTAGAGATTAAGGATTTCATTCACCCCCCCTAATCTTGAACATCCTTGAGTTGTTGTAGATCTTGAACTCCGAGCAGTTCTTGCATTGTAGCAAACTTGACCCTTGCTAGTGCCTTTGTTAGTATGTCTGCCCGTTGTAGTTCTCCACTGATGTGTTCCACATTGATATCTTCGTTCTCCATGCATTCTCTTATGAAATGATAGCGTGTATCAATGTGCTTGCTTCTTCCATGAAAGACTGGATTTCTCATGAGTGCTATTGCAGAAACATTATCCACTCTGAGTGCTATCTTCTCTTCCTTCCAGCCTGTAATTTCACTTAATAGTCTTTTGAGCCATAGTGCTTGGCATGCTGCTGCAGTGGCTGCCATGAATTCTGATTCACACGATGTTAATGCCATTGTCTGTTGCTTCTGTGTACACCAGGTTATAGGTGATTCTCCAAAGTAGAATACCAGACCAGTTGTTCCTTTTCCTTTGTCTGTATTAACTGCAAAACTGCTATCACTATAACCTGTGATCTTACATCCTCCTTGCTTCTTGTATATGATTCCATGCTCTTTAGTTCCTTTGATATAACATAGTATTTGCTTCACTGCTTTCAAGTGTTGCTCCTTTGGTTCTTGCATGAATCTACTAAGCAGACTGACTGGGTAACATAGATCTGGCCTTGTTTGCAATAAGTACCTGAGAGAACCTATCAGGATTCTGTAATGTGTTGCATCTACTAGATCTCCTTCTTCAGTCTTCGTTAATTCCTGGATTCATAGGAATCTTTGTGTTGTTGCAGGTTAACATATCAGCGTCTTTGAGTATCTTGTTGATATAGCCTGTCTGCTTGATGGCTATCTCACCCCCTGCTTGAATGACTTCTATTCCCAGATAATATGCTAGCAATCCTAGATCGCTCATTTCAAACTTGTTCTTCATCTGAGATTTGAAAACATCTATCTCCTTCCTTGATGTTCCAGTGACTATCAAATCATCAATATAGACTCTAACTATCAGTGTAGAAGTCTTACTCGTCCTTGTATAGATTGCATTCTCTAAAGTGCACTTCTTGAAGTTAAGTGACTTTAGGGTTTGATCTAACTTCGTATTCCAAGCTCTTGGTGCTTGTCTCAATCCATACAATGCTTTTGATAGTCTATAAACCTTTCCTTCATTTCTTGGCTTTACAAATCCTTCTGGTTATGAGACATAGACTTCTTCCTTGAGATCTCCGTGTAAGAATGCAGACTTCACGTCTAAATGATGTACCTCCCAACCTTGATATGCTGCTAAAGCCAACATTAGTCGAACTGTCTCTATGCGTGCTACTGGTGCAAAGACTTCATCAAAGTCTATTCCGTGTTGCTGAACATATCCTTTTGCAACCAGCCTTGCTTTGTGTCTGACCACGTTTCCGTTTGCGTCTTTCTTAGTCTTGAATACCCACTTTAAACCTATTGCCTTGTGATCTCTTGGCAACTCTGTCAATCTCCAAGTGTTATTCTTGTTTATCGAGTCTAACTCGGCCTTCATTGCTTCAATCCATTTTCTGTCACTAGATGCTTCCTTGTAATTCCTTGGTTCTTCTTCAGCAAGTAGTAATTCTTGTGGATTTACTTGAATTTCCTCCGTCTCTTCATACAGTTCTTCGAGACTTCTCAGTTTTACTGGAGTGTCACTAATACTCTCTGTTGTACTTTCAGAGGTAGATGGACCTCTACTTGATAATCTGCTTGAACTTCCTGCTGAGTTCTGATTGTACGAATGTGCTGGCGGGGTTACATAGGAGTTTGGTTCTTCTGTCTGATCTACTCCTGAATCATCATGATGTGGCCTGCTACTACCAGGACTACTTGGTTCATTTTCTTCTAACTCTGGTGGGTTTTCATCTTCTTGAATGACAAAGGTTGTCAATTCGGGATTCCCTGAATCCACCGTTTCCATATAACTATTCCAGTTCCATGGTTGACCTTCCATGAACTTTACATCTCTACTGACACAAATCTTGTTTTTCGCCGGATCATATAATCTGTATGCCTTTGATCCTTCTTCTATTCCAAGGTAAACCATAGGTGTACTTCTATCATCTAACTTCTTTTGTTGAAATGGTAATACCTTAGCGTATGCTGTGCAGCCAAAAACCTTTAAGTGTTCCAGATTCGGCTTTCTTCCTTTCAATGCTTCATACGGGGTCTTGTTTACCAAAGCCTTCGTTGGAATCCAGTATAATAAATAAAACGTATGTCTTATTGCTTCTCCCCAGAAATTTTGTGGCATGTTCATTGCCTTTAACATACTTCGAGTAGTTGACAACATCGTCTTGTTTCTTCTTTCCACTACTCCGTTTTGCTGTGGGGAATATGGCGCTGTAAGCTGTCTCGCTATGCCATTGTCCTTGCAATACTTGTTGAATTCAGCAGACGTGAATTCTCCCCCTCTGTCCGTCCTTAGCATTTTCAACTTGGTTCGAGTTTCTGTCTCCACCTTTTCTTTGAACTGCTTGAAAGTTTCGAATGCTTGATCCTTGGAAGTTAGTAGATATGCCCACATGTAGCGAGTACAGTCGTCTACAAGTAGAAATATATACTTCTTCCCATCATGTGTTGGTGGGGATATAGGACCACACAAATCTCCATAGACTAAATCCAGAGGTCTTAAGGATCTGAATTTCGCCTGGTTTAGAAATGGTGTCCTACTATGTTTTCCTAATAAGCATGCGTCACATACTTGATTGGCATGACTTATTTGAGGAACTCCATGTACCAAGTTCTTTCGAGTCATTTCATTAATAGCATCGAAGTGTAAATGGCCTAACCTTGCGTGCCATAACCATGCTAAATCTTCTGTGTTTGAGAGCAGGCAGATTGGCCTTCCAATCTTCAACTTTACTTTATACAACCTGTTCCTCATTCTCCTGACTCGCATTAGTAACTTTCTATTTCTGTCGCGGACTGTTAGTAAGTCTCCATCCATTACTACTTTGCAACCGATTTCTGTGAGTTGTCCGAGGCTCAATATGTTGCTTTTCAGACTTGGAATGTAGCATACTTGAGAAACAATCTTCTGTTCTTGGTTCAGACATTCCAGCAGTATTGAACCTATGCCTTTAATTTCTACGTGTGACCCGTCACCGAACCGAACTTGCCCTGTCACCTTTTCATCTAATTCTTTGAAGTGACTTCGCACTCCTGTCATGTGGTTGCTGGCCCCGTTGTCTAAATATCATAGACTTTCATCTTCTGTGACGTAACTTGCTGGTTCTATGCGTTCTTCGTTTAGTAGAACCCTTTCTTGAACAACGTTTTCTTCTTGTATTGCCATTAGCAATACGGGTGCTTCGTCTTCCTCGACGAGATTTGAATGTTCTTGTACAACATCTTTCTCAGGACAGTCTTTCTTGAAGTGTCCATACTTCTAACACTTGTAGCACAGATCTTACTTATATCTGTTTCGTTTCTTCCAAAATTCCTCCAATTCTTAGACCTTCCACCTCTGGGTCTATACGAAGATCCTTCATTCTTAGTGCTTTGCCTGTCTTTATTGTCTCGCCAGTTTCCACGCGGTTGGTTGAACCTGCCACGCCCGCGATTTCCAAACTGTCTTCCTCTGCCTGAGTTGTTGTCGTGATGTGTAAACATCAACTTGTCTTGACTTTCTCCTGGGCTTCCTTTCTTTTGCTTAAGTCTTTCTTCGAACGTTTTTAACCTTCCGACCGCTTCTTCTAGCGTCATTGTTTCTAGATCAGAGTACTGTTCCATCGAGGCGACAATCTGAGTAAACTTATCTGGCACTGCATTTAGGAGTTTGCGTACAAGAGTCGGTTGACTCAGTGTTGTCCCTAATTTGCTTGCCCGGGTAACTACACTATTTATCTTTGCGGTGAAGGAGTCTATAGTATCATCTTCCCTCATTTGCATTAACTCGAATTCTGATAAAAGTGTATGCCAACGAGCCTTCTGTACCCGATCAACACCAACGTGTCTTGTCTTAAGATTTTCCCAAATTTCCTTTGCAGTTTTACAACTTGCAACTTGCAATACAACATCCTCCGGTATTGCTTAGAACAGATAAGCAATTGTTGCCTTATCTTTCTTAACATCCGTTTGCGTATTTTCTGCCGGTTCAATTGTTTCCCAAAGTCCATTCGCTTCCAAAATCGTTTTGATGCGAATTGCCCAAACCGTATAGTTTGTTACTTTCAAAATAGGACACTGGAATTGGGAAAGAGAACTTCCTTCCTTCTGAATTATGACTTGTGAATTTGGTCCGGTTGTTCCTGACATGTCTTCTGACCGAACAATCTTCACTTTCAAAAACTTTTATCTTTCTTGGTTTCTTCAAACCTCTAATCCTTAACCCCCGCGTATAACCCAACACGTAACAAACAATCAATCTAATTCGCACTAAACCCCGGAATCAAAACCCTAGATTCCTAACCCCTGGTTCAACCCTGAACCGAAAATAAAACTAACTTGCGAATTGAGAAAGAATAATAAAACCTGATCGCGAATTCCCTGCGATGCCTTAGAGCCTGATGCTCTGATACCAATTGTTGCCCAGAATGATCTTTGATCTCTAGATCGCAAATTATAAACGTAACTTTATTGAATACTGAAGTTTGAATACAATGGAATTTACATAAACTTGAACTAAATCTACAAATGAAAATCTAAAGGCCTATTTATACTAATCTAACAAGTACGAGTGTAGAGACATGTCCTTTCGTGAATAGTCGCGTCTCTTGAATGTGTGGTTGAGAATTAACGTGAAAGGTTGCGTCTTTTCCTTCTTAATCACAGCCACTAATCGAATAGATGTGTCTCTTGGTGGTGTCCCTTGAAGCCGTCGATCATAGGGGTGTGTCCTAAGGGTGTCGCAACCCTTAGGGGTGTTGGTTGACATCTTTCAGTTTGACATGATCAGCCCCTATAGTTTGTACCCGCCATGTAACCGCCATACTTTATACTAATTACCAGTAAACCCTTGTACTAGGATGTGTAGAGATTAAGGATTTCATATCGGCATACCACCAGTCGAGTATCCTTTCAGAAGTTCCAGCATTATTGTTGGTTCATGTAATGGAATTCTGTGTGTTTATAAATTTAGAAATGGCGGTATTCATTTATGGAACCCTTTATTAAAGCGCATAGTAACCGTACATGACCATCATTTTCAGAGACAATATTAGGTAGACGGGTTTGGTTTTGACACAATCATCGAGGACTATAAGGTTTTGAGGATAGGCCGGCAATGCTCATCTGTTTACACCGTCAAGACACACACTTGGCATGAGATTGCTTCCCCTACTACTCCATTTCCTGTTTGGAAGTCATGTCAATGTCTTTTCAACAGAGCATTGCATTGGGTTGTCGTACACACTGCTTCGACTGTTTGGCATTATTATTTATTGGCGTTTTATCTGAGCTCCGAGGTTTTTTCTACAATTGAGTGGCCAGAACCAAGTTGGGAAACTACTGTAGTCACAATCATCAAAGGTTGTCTAGCTGTGATTTCATCAAAAGATAATAATTGCAGAATCTAGGTGATGAGAGACTATAATAACATTGCTTCTTGGTATGTTGCTTATGATTTGAATTCAAATCCGTTTAAAGGAGTAAACAAAGTTGTACAAATTACTCCCAGTGATGAATTACTATGCATCTCTTTCGATAAGGAGATCGTAGTTTATAATCCAGAGACACACGTACGATCCACACTCGTGGACTTCAATGATTCTTTTGGCATACTTGACATGAATTTATGTGTTGAAAGCCTTGGATTGTTAGACGTGGGACTTCATGTGATCAAGGAAGCAGATTACCAAGAAAACAAGAGAACAAGTGCTGTTATGCAGATTAAATTAGCTATTTCGGACAACCTTAACAAACCTGAAACCCGGACTGAAATTGTTGTGGTTTGGGTGGACTCAGTCTCTATCGGTTCCTAAGTCTTTACCCCCGGGAACCAACATTATAAAGCCATGGATTTAAGTTTCTGTAGTTGCTTACATTGTGTTGGATCTGAGTTTGGTTTTGATTGTGTTTTACGTTTGAATTAAGATGAAGATGGATGAGTTGTGCAGCGGAATTAAGATGAAAACAAACTTTGCACACAATCAAACGAGAGAATTGCTTTGATCAAACATTTTTCACAAAGAACCGAAAGATTGAATTTATTTCAATAACGATTACAATAAAATGATTAAATACAAACTCCCCCTCAGCCAGAGCTCAATGTTTGTTCGTACAGGAAGAAGAATTTTGCAAAGAGCTAATAGAACAGTACAGAGTACTGTTCTATTTATAGGCACTAGCAAAACACTGAGCATCTAAGCTGACGTCACCATGAAAGTGACATCTAACCTCCTAACAAACTCTAACCTCTGATTTATACAAACCTCTGCTATGCTAAACTACTGCTATTACATTTCATTACATAAAGACAAATAAACAACTGCTGCATCCTTCCACTGATGTGAACCCAGCAGTACTTGTCATGATCAGCAGAGCTTGACTCAAGGCAGTAGATTGAACAGCAGTGCTTTAGTCTTCATCAGGCTTTATTTGATCAGCGGTTTGTAGGTCAGCAGTTTGTACGATCAGTAGATAGGAGGTCAGCAAATGTTGAAACCACTTTCAAGGGGAGAGACTTGTACGCAACATCTGCTTATTCTGGATCCGCTGCTCTGATCCAGTTTTGGCTTTAATTATCTATTCCTCTGATAGGGTTCAATCCCAACAATCTCCCCCTGGAACAGATAATGCCAAAACCCTTCATTATTGTGGAACTTTATTGCCTTATCAACAGTTCCCTTATCTGACTTTTAAGTTGTAACTCAAAGTCTAGGGCATCTGTATCATCTTCATCCCTACCAAGTGGAAGATCAAGGAGATCCTGCATATCTTCAAGACTTAGGCCAAATGCTAGTTCCCTTGTGATTTTCTTCACTTCTCCACCAGAACTGAACATAGTCAATACATGGGTCTGTTTGTCAGTTTCCCACTTTAGTACTTTTGAGCCTGGTGGGTTTCTTGGGAGATTTTTATTAGATGAGGTGTTTGGAGATGCAGGCCTATTCATAATTGTTTGAGCAGTGTTTGTAGGTTGATTCAGGAAAAGAGATTCAGCTATCATTACTTTAATACCTTCTTTCACAAGCTCATCTCCTGCCATTAGCTCTGCCACTTTTTCAGTATCCAACCGTTTTTGTGGCCTTCTTTTAAAGATGGCTGCACCAGCTGGAGCAGTGGTTTTCCTGATTTGCATCTTTGATGGTCTCTTTGAAACCTCTGCTTCAGGATAGTCAGGCTTTTGAGAAACTTTGGGATATTTCTTTCTTAATTCCTCCAACCTTTTGTAGGTGGCCCTGACTACATCTTCTTTCCATATAGCCACTTAATGTTTAGACCCATAATCAGCAGCAACTAATTCCTCTTTCATTCTCTTCAGCTCAAGTGATTTTTCAGGCACATTCTTTTTGTACTTTGACCATTCTGGAGGAGTGTGTTTGACCTTATTCTTTATCATTTCTTGAATCCTGGCTGCTTCTTGTTCAAGCTCAGGAATGGTCCACTCCTTGTACATGTGCTTTTCTCCCTTGTACTTCTTGGTTGACATAATGCTTTCAATGTAGTCTTTTCTCAGAGTTTCATCTGCTCTTTCAGAAATTTGTTGACATACATTTTTTTGCAAATTGTTCCAGGGATCTGACTTGTGTGAGCAAGTATTGATAGTTCTGCTGTATTTCCCTATCAGATTTCCCTTATGTATTTCTTTTTGAGATATCCTATGCTTGCTGGGCCTTGATTTTCAAGTATTCTTCAATATTGTTAGGCCTGGGATATCCTTTAACTGATGGCAATCTCCTTTTAGCAGGGCATCCTCATAATAAAAGGACTTGATTTCTTCTCTGACTGCTATGAGTTCAAGAGGAAATTGAACACCTACAGGAGCTAAGGGCTATTGGACTTGGGCTGATGAGAGAGGAACAGGTTTGGGTATTGTAACAAGTGACAAAGGTTTTGAAGCTGTTGGTGGTGGTGAAGTGTCATCATCTTTCAGGATTAGCCTTCTCCTTTTTGGTTTAGGAGGGGCTGATGATGCTTTGGGTGGAACAGTGGTGGTTGTTTGAGTGACAGTGGTTTGTGATTGACTAACAGCTATTGAAACAACTGATGCTTCAACCACTATTGTCATTACAGCAGATGTTGTAACATCTGCTGTCTTCTGCTTTTTGGCAGGAGGCGATGGTGGTGATGTTGTTTTTGGTGGTGATGGTGGTGGTGGTATGGCAGTGGTTGTGGTGTGTGTTAAAGTGGTGTGTGTTGAAGTGATAACAGATGTTGAAACCTCTGAAGTACCAGCAGTAGTTGATACAGCAGGAGTTACAACAGCTGTTTGGATGGAGGTTTGATGTTGGTGGCTTTTGGATGGTGGTTTTGGAGTATGCTTTGGAATTCTGGATGGTGTGGACTTGGGTTCCCTCACTTTTGTAGTGGGATTTCTTTTTGGTACAGGATTTTGAACATCCTTCAGCCCAGAACAACCCTGCGCATTCAGCTCCATGTAAGCTCTTTTCTCCTCATTCCACCTTGACATATCCTTTGCCGCTCTATCCCTTTTAACACTTGCTACTCCTTCATCAAGTGCTTCTTGGGTAACATCAACCTTTTTGCTACCATCTGGCAAAGGGATTTTTCTGGTCATAGAATCCCTTTCTGGTTCAATGTAAAGACCATCATCTATCCCCTTCCTTTTCCACTCCTGAATTTTCTCCCCCTTTTTGGCATTATCTGGAGGAAGTTGATCAATAAAGAGAACAGTTGGAGGAGCAGTGCCAGTGGTATTCAATAAATGGGCCTTTATTGCCTTAATGTCTGCTTGAGTGTTCTTGAACCTAGACTCCATGGTGTTGCTCAGCTCTTGAACATTTTTTGCATGTTGCTGATCAGCCATCTGTTGTTGTTGGAGAAAAGGTTGAAATAGATTCCAGAGCTCATTTGCAGCAGGTGCTTGAGGTGGAACAGCAGTGGATTGTACCTTTTGTATTTTCAACAACTGTTGCAGCATTTCTTTGATTTCTGCATCCGAAGTATCCAGTTTGTCAACACGTTCCGTCAATTCCAAGTACTTTAAACCATCACCCAATTTAATGGGATCATCTGATTTCCCACTAGCAGTGGTTTGATCAGTAGTTGAGGTTGGGAGTGTACTCCAAACATTAACCACTGATGCCCCTTTTTCTTGGTACTGGGGTCTTCTTCCTTCAACACTTGACAACCTTTTGATGTTTCCAGTGGTTAAAACAAATCCACTGGTGGTTGGCAGAGGTGCTATGGAAGGAATTGCCTCCAAGGAAGTCTTATTGATGTAACCACTGTCCAAATGCAAACCAGTGGGTTCAACATTTGTAGTGGTTGCTTCACTTGGATTACCACCAAGAGTTACTTGTAACTCAAGGGGTGTAACCTCCTCAGGTTGTGTTGGTGGGTTGGCAAAGATTGATACATCAGACCCAGTCATTTGTTGAGGCATATTCTCATTGATAGGTGATTGAGAAGGACTGGTTTGTGCCTGGTTCAAATCAATTGCTTCCAACAAAAGTCTAGTTGGTGGAGGAATTGTGGATGTGAGGTTTGGTGTGAGAAGAGAATTTGCCCCGGGCATTGGGTTGTGGATGATAGAAGCGAGTGATTCCAAAGCATCATATTGTGGAGTCCCTAAGTGTACATCTTGTTCTTTTTGAGAAGAAACAGGAGGAGTTTCGGTTATGGGTTGAGATATTTGTACCAACTGCTGTGAGGAAGAAGCAGCAGTGGTTTCTTGGGACTTTTGTGTTGTCACTGGCAGTTGCTCTGGTATCTCATCCTCCAGAGTTGCCTTTTTGATGGGTTTTTAGGTGTGGGTTTCAAAGCAGTTGTTTGGCTACTTTGATCACCTTGAGCAGTGGGCTCAGCGCAGATACCTGAGGAGCAGTGGTAGCTGCTAAAATCTGCTCAGGCACCTCTGCTTGTGTTTTGCAAGGTGTTGACATTCTTGTAAAAGTTTCAGCAGTTAAGCTGTGCATTGAAAGGATTCACCTTGTTTTATTGCAGCAATATCATCCTTACTGAATTTCTTTTCAAAATAATAGCTTAAAAACCTTGGAAACAGTAAGAATGATTTTGTTTCAACATTTTTAACCAAATCATTAAAGATTTCCCGAGAATAATTAAAATTTTCTTCTTGAACAATAGCATATCCCAGATTTTGAATCTTTAAGGGTATTTCATTAAAAGAAGTGGTTTTGTTTGAAACACACATTAGGAGGGTATGGAATAAAAATTTTGTTGCAGAAGGGAAGAAACCTTTTTGTAAGGTATCCTTCTTCATCATTGTGTCTGCATACCCTCTCTCAAGAAAGTCAATTTTTAACTTGTTTTTGGGGAAAGAAGTTTTACCTTGCTGATCCTCGAGTTGAAAGACTTCTGATATAGATTGTGCGTGATTTGGACAGCTTTACCCTTTAGAGAAGAGTTAATGGCGATTACAGCTTCTCCTTGTTTTTCAAGGGTTGCATTCTTCCAAAACTCTCTTTGGGTTGCCAAGTAAATTGGTGCATCTGTTGTTAACAAAGTTTTGTACTTTGATTCAGACATTATGTCGATGATGGAGTCGAACGCATCGGTGGTACCGGGTTTTGTGAGAAGACCCAGAAGATTGTGAGATGGTTTGTGAGGAATTTCTGTGGGGTTGGCCTTTTGAGAGGCCACCTTTGAAGATGATTTGAAAGTGGGTTTTGCAGATGATTTCGATTTTGTCATTTTGGAGATGATGAATCGAAGAAGATGGTGAAGAAGTTTGAGGAAATGAGAAGAAAAACTGCTTTGAGAAGAGAATTTTTAAGAATTCAATTCGACAGTAAAACCCTGTTTTGGGTTTTGAATGGGGGTTTTATAGGGAAAAAGTGAATGCTGACGTGGCAGCGGTTACAAAAGGTCTGACCACTATGTACTGCCCACATGCCAAACCCTGATGAAATAAAGGATAGTACTTTTATGAAAGTTACTGGTGAAGGCAGTGGTTACAATGGTAACAAATGGAAGCAGTGGGTGATTTTCACTATCAGTGGATAGCATATCAGTGGATAAGACACTGCTTTTGAACAACAGTGCTTATCAAAAGAAATGAGAAAACAGGGGATGGCTTTCAGCAGTGGACAGACTTTGAAGTAGAGCAGACTTTTGAACAAGCAGTGGTTATGGCAGACTTTTAAGGATTTTAATGAAAACTTCATTTTTAGCTATTTTTAAGGATGGATTTTTGATTTTCTGAAAACATTTTAATGCTTTTATTCATAGAAAAACAAGATGTTGCTTGTTATTCCATGTTTAGCATGCCAATCCTAGAGACCAAGCTTTCAAAGGTGGCAGTATTTAGTGCTTTTGTGAGCACATCTGCCAGCTGGTCTTTAGTTGGAACATGATGCAGAGAAATCAAACCTTTTTCATAGCAATCCCTCACAAAGTGATGTCTGATGTCGATGTGTTTGGTGGTTGAATGGGAAACTGGATTTTTGATGATATTTTCTGCTGCCTGGCTATCCAACATGAGTGGTGTCTTTAAGGCAGTGATACCAAAATCCAGCAACTGATTTTGAAGCCACAGGAGTTGGGCTGTACAGCTTGCAGTAGCAATGTATTCAGCTTCAGCAGTGGATGTTGAAACAGCTGCTTGCTTTTTGCTTTGCCAAGAAACCAAGCAATCACCTAGAAACTGGCACCCTCTTGAAGTGGACTTCCTTGTGGTGTGACATCCAGCAAAGTCACTGTCTGAAAAGCCTGAAAGCTTGATATTCCCATTAGCTGGATACCAGATACCAAGTGTGGGAGCACCTTTTATGTATCTGAAGATCCTTTTTACAGCAATGAGGTTTGATTTTCTGGGAGCTGATTGACTTCTTGCACAGACACATGTTGCAAACATGATGTCTGGCCTAGATGCAGTTAAGTACAGTAAAGACCCAATCATGCTTCTATAAAGTGTTTGGTCAATCAGCTCATCCTTTTCATCAGACATGACAAGCTTATTTGTTGCCATGGGTGTGCTGCATGGTTTACAATCATTCATATCAAATTTATTCAAAAGTTCTTTAGCACATTTGCTTTGATGAATGAAAGTTCCATTTTGCATTTGCTGAACTTGGAGACCAAGAAAGCATTGCAGCTCACCCATTGCACTCATTTCAAACTCAGCTGTCATGAGTTCCCTAAACTCTTCACACATTTTATTGCATGTGCTTCCAAAAATAATGTCATCAACATAAATTTGGACAATCATTAAATCCTTTCCTCTCCATTTAAGAAACAGTGTTTTATCAATGGTACCTCTTTTGAAACCATTTGAGAGTAAAAAGGTGGAAAAAGTTTCATACCAGGCTCTAGGTGCTAGTTTCAGGCCATACAAGGCTTTGTTTAGCCTGTAGACATGATCTGGATAAAATGGATCCTCAAAACCTGGAGGTTGACAGACACACACCTCTTCTTGAATTGTACCATAGAGGAAAGCACTTTTGATATCCATTTGGAACACCTTCATGTTGTGGTTGACAGCAAAGGCCAGGAACAATCTTATAGCTTCCAATCTTGCTACAGGGGCGAATGTTTCATCATAATCAATCCCCTCTTCCTGTCTGTAACCTTGAACCACAAGCCTGGCTTTATTCTTGACAACAATGCCCCTTTCATCAGTCTTGTTTTTGAAGACCCACTTTGTGCCGATGGGACTTACATCTTTTGGCAGTGGTACAAGCTCCCATACTTGTTGTCTTTTGAGCTGTTGGAGCTCCTCTTGCATGGCTTCTACCCAGCTGTTGTCTTTCAGTGCCTCTTGGTACTTGACTGGCTGATGGAGTGATAGAAAACCAGCAAAAAGACAAATGTTTTGGGTTTGGCTTCTTGTGAGCACCCCTTCATTGATGTTTCCAATGATTTGATCAGGTGGATGAGATCTCAAGAAGATTAAATCTCCTTGGTATGGTATGATGGCATTTATTGGTGACTTTGATGATCCAGCAGTGGCTTCAAAAGGTGGTGGAATAGGAGGCAAAGGTGTGGACACATGCTGATTTTTATCCACTGTTTGAGGACTTTTATCAACAGTGCTTGATGATGTGGAGGCAGTGGCTAAGGGGCTACTTTGGTCAATAACTGTTGATGTAGCAGTGGTTGAGCTTTGACAGCTGTTTTGAACATCTGATGCTCTTCCCATTCTGACAGACTTTTGAGGGATGATGATTTCATACCCATAGTCTGGTGTTGAATCCTCTGATGGACCTGCACTGTTAGTCTTGACCTCAGTATTTTCAAAAGTGAATTTATTAAGATCAAACAGATCAGCAGGATTTGCTGGGATTTTCATTGATGAAAGTTCATTGAACTTAACATTCAAAGTCTCCTCCACTGCTTTGGTCCGTGTATTAAACACTTTGTAGGCCTTGGTAGTGGTTGAGTATCCCAAATGATAACCACAGTCAATTTTGGCTGCAAATTTTGAGATGGAATCTTTGAAGTTCAAAATAAAGCATGGGCAGCCAAACACTTTGAAGTATGAGATCAGTGGTTTGATTTTATACAGAATTTTATAGGCAGTCTTTTTGTGCCTGGGGTTTATTAAGACTCTGTTTTGGACATAGCAAGCAGTGTTTACTGCCTCTGCCCAGAAAGTCAAAGGCAAACCTGAGTCAGCAAGCATGGTCCTAGCAGCTTCAATCAGTGTTCTATTCTTTCTCTCAACTACCCCATTTTGCTCTGGTGTTCTAGGGATGCTGTACTGCCTTACAATCCCTTTCTTCACACAGAAGGCATCCAACTCCTTATTCTTGAATTCTGTGCCATTGTCACTCCTAAAGACTTTTACTGGAAGGTCAAATTGCTTTTCAACCTGTGTCACAAAGTCTTGCAAAATGCTTGCAGTCTCATCTTTTGAGTGTAAAAAGAAAGTCCATGTAAACCTAGAGAAGTCATCAATAACAACCAAACAATATCTCTTCTTTTTAAGACTCATGACTTGAACTGGGCCAAACAAATCCACGTGCAGCATTTGCAAACACTGGGTTGTTTTGGACTCTTCAATGGACTTAAAGGAGCTTTTATGTTGTTTTCCTTTTAAACAGGAAACACAATGCTCAGGACATGAAAACAATTTTTGTGGTAGGCCTCTTACCAAACCAATTTTTGAAATTTCAGTGATTGTTTTAAGATTTGTGTGCCCCCAGTCTTCTGTGCCAAAATTCTGTCTCTTTGTTAGAGGCGGCTGAGAACAGACAGGCATCAGCTCTGGGACACTCTTTTGACATATCAACAACATAAACATTGCCACTTCTTTGAGCAACAAGTTTTGTTTTTCCAGTTTTTATTATTGCTTCAATCCTTTTGACCATTTCTGGTCCAACAATCCTACAACACTCCTTTGTGAAGAATGACCCATACCCCTTGTCACTCATTTGTGAAACACTCAGGAGGTTGAATTTCAGACTGTCTATCAGATTGACATTTTCAAATTTTACATTGCCAGACTGTACTGTACCAGACCCCAGAACTTTCCCTTTACTATTATTCCCAAAGGATATATCACCCCCTCCATGAATTTTGAAATCTTTGAGTAGAGCTTTACATCCAGTCATGTGCCTGGAGCCTCCACTATCAACATACCAAAGGCTATCTAAGCATGTAGAAGCTCCCTGCACATGAAGTAAAAGTATTAGTTCATTAGGGTTTCCAAAGCCAATAAGTCTTTGGATGGGGTCTCAACAGTGTCTGAGATGGATGCAGATTAATGGACAGTGGTTAGGTCAAGGGTTTGGACAGTTTTAGGACAGTTTTTTTCTAACCACTGTTGGGGGTCTTGACCAATCACCTGTTGATAACCAAAAGGATGCCTATTCACTTTAGGTTTAGAGGGCCTTTTGTAGGTCTCATAAACGTGTGGAATCCTTTGGTAAGATGGTTGTGATGGTCCCTTACCTCTTCTGTATTGATTTGCAGGGGGTGCATCAGTAACCTGAATATCTCTTTTGACAGATGTTTGGTTCAGCTGTTTTGTGATAGCTGTTTGAACTGGCACAAACAGTGGTTGGTTCTTGGTGAATTTGACAGATGATGTTGATGGACTCAAGGATGTTTTAGCAGTGTATTCATTCTTTTTCACATCAAAGTTTTTGAGATACACACATGCTTGAGTTTTGTGGTTTGATTTAACACAGACGATGCAGCTTTCAGCAGGAACAATGACACTTGTTTTGTTTAGATCGTATACTTTTAAATGAAACAGTCTTTTGTTAGATGGTTTCTCTTTTCACAAAATTCACAAAACAAGATATTGATCTTTTCTCTCTTCTTTCTCTTCTCGGACTCCTTTGCAACAGAGTTTTTAACCTCTGTTGGGATGTCCTTAAGAGGGATGACTTTTGCTTTTGGAGCTTTAACACCGTTAGTGGTTGTAAAGTCCATGGGCTTGAAATTCTCAAGAATGTCACACTCATCAGACCATGTGGGTTTAAACTGGTATTTCTCAATCTCCTCAAAAGTAGAGGATCCCATTGGTCTGTCAAGTGTGATTTTGTTACCAAGTTTATCAGTGATTTTCACTTCTTGGCCATTCTTGTTTGTGGGAATGAACTCAGTTGTTATATCAGTGGTTTGAACATATTTTTCAAAAGCAGTGTTTTCATCATCATGTTTTCTATAACCAACACCAAATTTCACATTGCTTTTAATCTGTTTTCAAGCATAACCTCATACCCTTTGCATGATTCCACCCATTTTTCACAGGTGATCTGGGTAGACTCCAACTCCTTTTTGCAAACTTGGTATTTTTCTACCATAGTTTGGAGTTGAGTTTTGGTTATGCTCTGCTCTTCTTTCAGACTGCTGATCTCTTTCTCTTTTTCAGCCAATTTGTTTTTAAGTTCTTTTAAAGACCTTTCAAATTTGACATCATCAGTTAAGATTTTATCCCTAAGGTTTTTATTTACCTCTTTGATGTTAGCAAAAGCAATAATGCAATTGTCAGAACATAGTTTTTCAAGAACTTGAGGAGATACCTTGGCAGCAGCCATCATTGCACAATCACATTGATGATTTTCTTCATCATCAGCTCTTACTTCTTTCTCACCTGCTCTCTTCTCTTATTCTTCTTATTTATCCTTTTCGGACCAGGGATCTGTCAGTGGTTCAATCAGGGTTTCTGAACTTTCTCCCAGCAGTAGTTCACCAGCCACAGCAGTAACCACTGCTTCAGTCACTTTATCCACTGTTTCATCACTTAGCTGTTCACCTTCAGTTTCTACCCCTTCTGGTATTGACTCTAATGCCATCAAACAAAATTCATCATGAGAAGATTCATTAAAAGCATAGAGTGCAAAATTTTCATCACCAAGCTCATCAGGCATACTGCTCCAGTCAACAAAGCCTTGAGTGAAGAAGCTTTGCTGATCTGGTTGTACGGCTGCTGGAGCAGCTGTTTGAGGTGCAACAGGTTGCACTTGTGCCTGAGGGACAGGGGTTTGAACATACTGAATTTGTGGAACAGTGGTTTGGACATAATGCACAGGCACAGGGGTAGCAGCATAGTGAGCAGTGTTAACATGAGTTGCAGGGGTATATTGGGTATAGTGCACAGTGCTTTGATTTTGTGGTCTAGGGTTTGAGCTGGGATGAGTGATTATAGGACCAGTAGTTTGACTCCTGCATTCCCTAGCAAAATGACCTAGCCTATTGCACTTGTAACACTTGATTTTTTATTTATCCAACCCTGCCCTTAAATTCCCATGTAACCCTGGAAATTTTCTCTCTGTTCTTTTGTAGAATTTGCTTGTTCTTACACTAAGCAAAGCCAATTGATGCAAAATGTCCATCTCTTCTAAGTCAGTGGGATCAAAATGTTGCAAATCATTGAGTTCAAAGCACAAATTATCTGACATCTGGTTTTCACAGTTTGCAGTAAAAGCATAATTTGCAGAGTGAGGATCAGGGTTGTTAAAATTTCCACCAGCGGCTATATCAATGAAGTGATCATAACCCTGATCCTTACCACTGCTACCAGATTCTTCCTGACCAAAAAGAGTTGTGCTACCGAATGAATAATCATCAGCAACTTTTCCAGACTCTTGCAACTTCTTTTTCTGGTTTAACTCCCTTTCATAGGTCAGGAGTCTACCATGAAGTTGAGTCAGGGTCAGATCTTTGAACTCAGCAGAGTTTCTAGTAACAAAAGCTATGGTATCCCATTTTTCTGGTAGTGATCTAAGGAACCTGCTATTTTGAGTTGAATTTGGAAATGTTACTTTAACAAGCCTTAGTTCACTAATGAGACAACTGAATCGCTCAAACTGCTGAGTCAATGATTCACCCTTGATGTGACAGAATGTTTCATACTGCTGATTCAGAATTTCCCTATTGTTTTCAATGACTTCTTCTGTTCCCCCAAACTGTTCCTTCAGCGCATCCCATAGCTCTTTGGCACTGTTACAGTGTAACAGTCCAGCATAGATCTCATTGGGTAATGCAGATGCTATAATGCTAAATGTTTTGGCATCGAGTTCGAACTTTTGAAAATCAGTTTCAGTATAGTTTTCAGGTTTTTTCGGTTCGAACTTCTTTGAATCCTCAGCACTTGGCACCATAGGAACATGGGGACCAAAAACAACAGACCTCCAACATCCAGTGTTCTGTTGAGCAAGGATGTGACCCATCCTTCTCTCCCAGATGTTGTATTCATTACGTTTAAGCATGGGTGGTTTAAAAAGCGAGCCAATGTTATTCTTATCATCTTGTGATTGTGACGTCATCCTGGTTGTTTTACAGACACTGATTAATCAACTTTGATGGTGATTAAACCTTGCTCTGTTTTTCAACGCAAACGAACAAACTATCAGTATCAACTTTTATGAGCTGAACTATTTACGTCAAAATGATTGTTAAATCAAATTTGACTGTCCTAGCTCTGATACCAAATGTTGGATCTGAGTTTGGTTTTGATTGTGTTTTACATTTGAATTAAGATGAAGATAGATGAGTTGTGCAGCGGAATTAAGATGAAAACAAAATTTGCACACAATCAAACGAGAGAATTGCTTTGATCAAACATTTTTCACAAAGAACCGAAAGATTGAATTTATTTCAATAACGATTACAATGCAATGATTGAATACAAACTCCCCCTCAGCCAGAGCTCAATGTTTGTTCGTGCAGGAAGAAGAATTTTGCAAAGAGCTAATAGAACAGTACAGAGTACTGTTCTATTTATAGGCACTAGCAAACCACTGAGCATCTAAGCTGACGTCACCATGAAAGTGACATCTAACCTCCTAACAAACTCTAACCTCTGATCTATACAAACCTCTGCTATGCTAAACTACTGCTATTACATTTCATTACATAAAGACAAATAAACAACTGCTGCATCCTTCCACTGATGTGAACCCAGCAGTACTTGTCATGATCAGCAGAGCTTGACTCAAGGCAGTAGATTGAACAGCAGTGCTTTAGTCTTCATCAGGCTTTATTTGATCAGTAGTTTGTAGGTCAGCAGTTTGTACGATCAGTAGATAGGAGGTCAGCATATGTTGAAACCACTTTCAAGGGGAGAGACTTGTATGCAACATCTGCTTATTCTGGATCCACTGCTCTGATCCAGTTTTGGCTTTAATTATATGTTTCTCTGATAGGGTTCAATCCCAACACATTGGTTCGTTGCTAACAAGTGTTTTTTTAAACTGCTACTGATGTTCATTGCATTTTTAGTTTTTTTTTTTTTTTTTTTTTTTTTTTGAATTAGCTCAGATATGGAGGTTTGTAGTATTCAATCGTTCTGTTAAGAATACACCACACACATTCATAGCCATATGCCAATTTTATTGAGATATTTTATCAAATAGTAGTGCATAATTGAATCAATAAATATATAACGGTTGACGGTTAATTCAGCCCCGAATGACATTAGCTAAACACATTTCATTCCAAAGTCTAAAACAATAATCTAGAGTCGATGTAAAATGCGCACGTTCTGATCATCTGAAAATCATCTTCATCGAGTAGACACTTTTAGGTTGATCTGAAAATCATTTAAGGTGTGGTTAAATTCGTGTTAATCTGAAAATTATCATCACTATATAGACATTTTTGGCGTTGAATTCGGTCTTGTTTTTTTTCATGGTTGCTTGCACTGACAATAACTGATACCAGCATTGCATATAGAGCTCCAGTCCCATAACCCGGATCGATGAGATTTTTTCCCTGCCTTACCAATCGACCCTAGTCGGTACCAATATCGGTATTAAAAATTCTTGATATTGTTTTGTGCAACTCCAATATTCAACCAAATAAAACCTACACAAATTGCAAACAAAACAAAACGCCAATTTGAAGTTTGAGCAATAACTAAGCCCAAGCTAGTACATGCACGTAAAACAGTGGCATATTGGATAATTAAATTAAAATCATTAATATAGAAGATTTATATTTTTTTTGTTTTAAAATCATTTCTTTATCATATATTGTATTAGAATCATTAATAACAAGATTAATTTAAATTGTTTATACGAAGATTTATATTTAATTGTTTTAATATCGTTATCGTATAATAGGATATATAGACAATTAATAGGAGAAAGATATATAGATTAATATTATTGGGCCTTAGTACATCAATCGTTTTAGGTTATATATTCATCCAAGGTTCTTTTCTCCGTGATATATTCATATTAATCGTTTAATTAGGTTTTCAGTTGTAGAGGTAACAATGTCTAATGATCTATGTGAAGAACTCATTGTTGAAATCTTCTCACGATTACCATCCAAATCCCTACTCAGGCTAAGATCAGTTTCCAAATCATTATGTTCTTATATTAGTAGCCCGATTTCATCCGACTCCATGCTCTTCGATCTCCAAAAAAAGTCATGATCACACACGCAACGAATTATAGAGGAGGATTCAATGCTAGGCGCATGTATACACTACATTCAGAAGGCCAGTTAATGTCAGATAATCCATATATTGGCGTAACACCAGTGGAGTATCCTTTCAGTACTAGTACCGACATTGTTGTTGGTTCATGTAATGGAATTGTATGTGTTGATGATACGTTAAAACGTGGTGCTCAAAGCGGTATTTATCTATGGAACCCTTCAATCAGGCGCAAAGTAACCGTACATGATCTTCCTTCTTCGAGTGATCATTGTTACGCACATGGTTTTGGTTTCGACCCAATCATGGACGATTATAAGATTTTGATGATATCCCAAAAAAGTTCATATATTTACACAGTGAAAACACACACTTGGCGTGAGATTGCTTCCCATGCTACTTGGTATAGTTGTAAGCAGTTATCCTCGTGTCTTTTTAACGGAGTATTGCATTGGGTCGTGAATGGGTATTTAACTGATTCGGATGTAGTATGGTATGAGTATATATTGGCATTTGATTTGAGCTCGGAGGTTTTTTCTACAATTGAGTTACCAGAACCAAGATTGGAAACTAGTGAAGTGACGATCATCAAAGGTTGTCTAGCTGTGATTTCTTCAAATTATCATTTTCATTTTTGCATTTGGATGAGGAGAGATGGTGCTTCTTGGTCTCTTGCTTATCTATTGAATACACATGAGGAATTTAAAGGAGCATACTGTTTGCAGTTTACCCCAAATGATGAATCACTATGGTGCTCATCCTCTAAGGGTACTCAAGTTTATAATCTTGAGACACATGTGGGATCGACACTTGTGGACTTGAGTGGTTCTTCTCGGATAACAGACATGAGGATGTATGTTGAAAGCCTTTAATTGTTAGATATGGGGACTTCATGTGATCAATGAAGCATGACAGGTGAAATCATGAAAATTTACCATCACAATACTTAATTATTATGTATTCTACTTTGAATATCAGTTTTGGTGTTTTATTTTTTGTATTAATAAAATACCCCATTAAGTTAACGGAAATAATATGATTATAAATTAATACCAAACCTGACCCGTGCCAGCCTAAACCATTCGTAGCACCAGACATTTAACATGATCCATCTGCAGCTGCTGACCTATACCGGCAACATCCAAACAAGGCAAGATTAAAATAAAAATCAAAGCAAGATTAAATATAAACAGCAAGAACGACAGAAGCAGACATGTAAAACAATGGTACTTTGCTAAAAACATAATATTAGACACCAGCAACGGGCGAAGGAAACTGAGATAGTTAAACACAATATTAAGTCTAGAAGTGTCAATTGTGTAACATGAGTAAAATGAGTAACAAAGTCTAGATAGTTAAACACAATAGTAAGAGTAACATGAGTAAACGTGCAAACATATATCAGATAAGGATCAATTAGCAAGCTTTATATCAGAACTTACAAGTCCTATGAGTAGAGGTGCCATGATCGGCTGGTTGGGAACAGGGCAAGCAGATTCTGGTAGAAACACGTAGTTGTTTGTACGGGTGTAAATAGTTTTTGTTTGCAAATTAGGTTTTTGTAAATAGTTATGATATTTTTGTAAATGTATTTGGTATCATAACTGAATTTAGGGTCAATTATGGATTGTGAAGGAAACTTGATTATTTTGTAGATTGAGAAAGGAGAAGGAAGAAGATAAAGAAAGGTTCAACGGAATTATAATAGAGCTGAAGGTTCAAATGGAAAAGGACAAAGTAGAGAAAGAAGCTATGCTCGTTAGGATGGCGAACATTGAAGTTGTATTAAAAACTTTGGTTCGAAAATAACTATAAACATTTTTAGTTTGAATGTTTGGGTTTGGATGTTTTAATTTGTTACAAGGATCATTGGATACTAGTTATGATTTTGAAACTTCATTAATGGTTACGTTTTTTATAGTTTTGCAAAGAATATGAATAGCATAGAAATGGTAGGCATTTAAATACCTAGAATTTCTTCGATTGTTCATGCCCACCTAGAGGTGATTAATTGGTGTTCAAACCACCTACTTCTGCAAAAAAAATCCCAAACCAAGAACTGACCTGAAACTGATTTGACCAGGAACCGTTTATCTTAAAATATAAGAACCATAACCGGACCCTTAAAAGAAGATAATTCAATGGTTCGGGCTAAGAAGAGTCTCATGGGTCCTATACCCTTTTGGACCTAGTAGAACCATTTACAAACAAGCTATTTTTTGGGCTTGGAACAAACATGGATAATTGAATTCACTTTCTGCATACAACAAAGTGGTTTTACTAAAACACTAAAATCACTTGTTTTTGATGATTCTCAACCTCTAACATGTTGTGAACTAGCTAAAAAAAAACAATAAACCGGACCTAACTTCAAAGCATAAAAAATAAGTTTTTCTAGAAAAAAAAAAAAAGCAATTCAAACTAGTAGCATCATGCACTGCTAGAGAATTGGGTTTTTGCCAGGGGAGGAGCTTAGTGGGAACCGGGGGGTGCACCCGCCTCCCCCAGTGTTTCGGTTAGAAATGTAAGATTTTCGATTTTTCGTCCGAAAATTTTAAAATTATATAGGATCGCCCCCAATTATTTTGCCTAAATATTTATATAATATATAAATTGGGTCCCCTGACTTTCCACCCCTCCGAAACTTTTGTTCAAGCTGCGCCACTAGTTTTTGCTACCGCATTTTCGGTCGCAAAACGGTGGCAATTGCCCTTTTGTTACCGTTTTGCCACAAATAACTTGGTAAGAAATACACACGTGACTATTGCCCTATTGCCACCTATTTACCTTGCGATTTCATTCAGCAACTTTAAATAAGATTTCCTGCAAATTCTGCCACACTTTTGACATCACTCCCTTTGTCCCGAAAGTCGCTTATTCATATGTATACTTTCGGACGTCGTTGTTTGAAAGTGCAACATTAAACAACATCGCTGTTTCAATTTAATATGTTTAAAAACATCGTTGATTGAATTTAATATGTTCTTCAACTTCGCTGTTTCAATTTAATACATTAAAGAACATCCCTGTTTGTATTTTATATGTTCAGAACATCACTGATTTGAAGGAAGAACTTCAGTTAAAGTAGCTGACTTTTTGTTTGATATGTAATGAAATTCGCTGCAGATTTTTTTTGCTGTGATCCGAACCTCCTAAAGAGAAAAGGACGTCTCATACTATTTCTCCTTCAGGTATGGTTAGGGCCGTTCAAACCGCTCGCCGCTCATCGCTCGCTCGACGCTCGCTCGGAAATTGCTCGAAAAATGCTCGTTTGATTTGAGGTTCAGTTGTAAACAAGCCACTCTACTCGGTTCGGTTTGAAAATGAGGCAAGCATGAACAAAGGTTCGCTCGGCTCGGTTCGACTCAAATTGTTATTTGTAATTAGTATATATACATATACATATACATATACATATACATATACATATACACATATAAATACGTATATACACATATATACACAAATATAAATTGTACATACACACACCTATAGATGCACACATAGATATATACATGTACATAAATTAAATTCATAGTTTTATATATACTACTCTATTAGATTTTGATCAACTATATACAAATTTACAACTATATCTATACGTACTAGCTTAATCACGCAAATAAAAAAAGGATTACACAAAATCTAAAAACCTAAACAGCTAAACGACGGTCTGCTTATCGGTTCAATGTGTCATTCTGTTATGATAAGTCGATTGTCTTCTGCTCTCAACGTCATTATTCGTGCAATATGAACTTCACCTCATCCACTACAACATTGTCACTATCTCTCTTCGCAAAATTAAATCGGGCGACACAGTTGTCAAAATCGCTCTAAGTTCGCTCGACGTTCGCTCGGAATATTCACTACTCGAATAATGCTGGTTTGGTTTTAGGCTCAGTTTTAAATGAGCTGCTCTGCTTGGTTCGGTTTGTAAACGAGCCAAGCACTAGCAAAGGTTCGCTCGGTTCGGCCTGGCTCGGGAACAACCCTAGGTACGGTCACCAATAGGGTACCCGCAATTTTAAAGCTAAGAAAAACGTCGTGCTGAAACATAGTGATCCCGTTTTTTGTTATCATGTGAAGATAGGTTATTCCTATCATGTGAAAGAAATCATTGAAGATCGGTTTTTCATTCAAAACTAAAACACGTTGCGTATTTATATGCTCAAAACACAAACAACAATGTCGATTATTAAAATTTAGTACTTGGAATAATAAAACCAACATCTCTTTAAGAAAATCACTACGAGTGAATTCAGTTTTATCATGTTGTTATATAGTTCATTGAATTTAATTAACACCACTTATCAATTCAGCAACATTTATTTGAAAATATTCATATAAAAAAAAGCGATGTTATAAAGCCTACAACACCATTCGAGCCCATCACATATTCACATGGGTCATTCGGACTCGTTATAAATAATTCAATGCGACACTTTTGATGTATTAATTCAATTCAGCGACATTTATGAAGATACTGAAAGAAAACAGCGACATTCTCTAACTTTCTAAACCAAACAGTGATGTTAATTAAAAGTCCTTGTATCAATTAGCGACATTCTATAAAGCCTTTAAACCAAACAGTGACTTTAATAACATCCCTGTTCGAAACAGCGATATTCTATAAAGTCTTTAAACCAAACAGCGACTTTATTTGATGTATTTGTATCATTCAGCGACTTTCGGGACAAAGGGAATGTTGGCAGAAGTGTGGCAGAATTTGCAGGAAATCTTATTAAAAGTCGCTGAATGAAATAACGAGTTACCTAGAATTGCTTTGATTGTTTATGCCCACCTAGAGGTGATTAATTGGTGTTCAAACCATCTACTTCTGAAAAAAATCTTGGTTTGGAACCTTTGCTCACCCCTAGCTCTAGCTCATCTCTCGGTTTCTCTCCGACAACCCTGGGCAACCTTGATCACCCTAGGGTATGCTTCAATCAGTTCATTCAATTTCAAACTTTCAATAAAACCAGGGTATGCTTCAATCGGTCGACGATTTATCTTTCCGCTCATTTAATCTCGATAGAACTAATTGAGTGTTTTTATATGGGTGATGGTATCTACACATCCCCTAAAATTTTTGTACATCCCTCAATAGAAACCATATAGGCCAATACGCTTCCCATAGGGTTTGAAGCATTAAATGCGACACCAATAGGAAGCGTATTGGGCAATACGGTTCCTATTGGTACAATATTCTCTGACGCGCACGCAGTTCAAAACTATAAGAGTAAATTTCAAAATTCGTCCTTTATGTATGTCTAATATATCAAAGTATGTCCTTTATCTTTAATATCTTCAAGAAACATACTTAATGTTTGCAAATCCTTACAAGTTATGTCCTTTAGCCCTAACTAGGTTAATTTTTACAGTTAAGTATGACCAAATGGACCCTACATAAGGGTATTTTGGTCATTTACTTTATTTACTCAAATTAATAAATATAAAAAGTAATAAATAAAACAATTAAAATATATTATATATATTTACGTATATAGTTACAGGAACAAGACTCCCTCTCTCTCTAAACTCTCTCCCTGCCCCACTCTCTCTCTAACTTCTGGTGACACCACCATCTCCCTCCCTCTGTCGCTCCTTCTCTGGCGACCACACTCACACCCGATCCTCCTCTGTCTCCCGATATCGTCGCCCACACACACCCACACCCCCTACTGAGCAGATCGGACAGATCGAAGAGAGAGAGAGACGGAGAAGAAGAAAGGAGTCGATCCCCTCCTTTTACGGCAACAGTGGCAGCGGTGATGGGGGTTTTGTAGCAGGAGTGGAGGTGCGTGGTGGAGGTGTTGACGGTGAGGGTGTGGTGGGAGGATGACAAAAACGGGCCATGGCCGGAGTTATAAAGCTCCGGCGAGTCGGATCGAGTCACATTCGACACTATGAGAAATTGGGATAAAAATCATACCTTTTGCACTTAGATAACTTAGAAAACACTTGATTTAAAGGTAATTGCAGGTTGGATTGAAAAGCCCTAAATTTAGAACTTAGGGTTCTTCACGTTCTCCTCAGATTTCTCAAAAACGGCTGACTTTCATGGAAAACTAAAGCAAGAATCAAACTATCAAGTTAGGCTCTTGAAGGAGTCGATTCGGCGAAGAAATAAAGAAATTGGGAGATTTGGTGGCTATGGAGGTATGGGGTTTTGAGAGAGATGATGAAGATAAGATATGAATTTGTGGTGAAAAGAAGGATAAGACATCTGCAATAACGGGTGAGTTGTGGGTTTTACTTGTGTAAATGACGGGTTAGAATGTTACCCAGTTCAATTACCCACCCAACCAAACAATACATCGCCACTGAAGTCCCTTAATAACCTAACCTACGGCTACCAACCATAGGTTACAGTTTGCATGTTCTGTTGAAACCAACTAGCCCACAGTTTGCATGGTCGTGGTGGTGGCTGGTGGGGGTGTCTGGTGGAGGTAATGGTGGTGGCTGGTGGAGGTGATGGCAGAGAGAGAGAGAGTGTTTGTGTCTGGTGGAGGAGAGGAGGTATATTGTTTTATATAAATAAATGGTAAAATGTCCAAAATACCCTCATGTAGGATACACTTTGTCTGATTTAACCATGAAAAGTAACTGGATTAGGACTAAAGGACGTAACTTGTAAGGATTTGCAAACATTAAGTATGTTTCTTGAAGATATTAAAGATAAAGGACATACTTTGATATATTAGACATACATAAAGGACGAACTTTGAAATTTACTCAAACTATAAAGGTCTGAAAAGTGACCCAATAGGAAGCGTATTGACCAATACAATTCCCATAAGTATAGGAAGCGTATGGGGCAATATGGTTCCCATTGGACCCAAAGTATAGGAAGCGTATGGGGCAATATGGTTCCCCTAGAGCCAATGTATAGGAAGCGTATGGGGCAATATGGTTCCCCTGGTCCCCTAATCTGAATCCTTTTTATAAAAATGTGTCAAAAAAACGTTTATACATTATTGTAATACCCAAAACATATTTATGATAACCATACGTTATCGGGCATGATAGCTCGTGGGATCGTTTATTTTCAAATAGGAGCCGCACCATCTTATCGGACGTTGATGGTGGAGTTTCTCTCCACATTCCGCTATAGACCTCGACCGGATGACCGGCCGAACTCGGATTTTGATGATCCGAACTTGCCGGCCCCATCACCCGAGATCACATTCTGTCTGTTCGGCGAGGTATTTAAGATGTCGCTTCGTCAATTTGTCGTCGCCACCGGTTTTTACACAGACGAGGAGTTGGTTCAGGACGTGTATACCACGGCTATCGATCGTATGCTCGAAGATGAGTTGATTGCCTGGTGGCCCACCATCGGTGAAGGTCCATACACCAAGGCGGAGGAGGTCCAATCCTTGGAGATTCGCGACCCGTTAGTTTCTTTACTTGCATCGTTGCTTTAGCACGGGCATCGCGGCCCGTGGCAAGAGTTGCGAGCGCGGTCCGATCCCATGGTACCTGATGGATCAGATGCATGATGACATAGGGTGGCTGATGACTGGCATGGGTGAAATGTATAAGTACATGGGTATATCGGTTCCACCCCGTCCACCACCACGAGTTTATCCGGACCAGGGCCCGTTCTTTACAATATACTGTTCTTGCAAAAAAAAAAAAATCCTCCAGGGAACGTATGGCCCTATATGATTCCTCTTGTCTTTTGAAAAAAAAAATCATTAAGGAAGCGTATGGCCCTATACACTTCCTTTTAGCTGACCATCTTTTGAAAAGTTTGGTACACATATAGGAAGTGTATTGCTTAATACGCTTAGAACCAGAGGAACCGTATTGCCCTATACACTTCCTTTGGTCCCCTAATCATTAGCTGACCATCTTCTGAAAAGTTTGTACTTCAAGTACACACTTCCTTTGGTCCCCTATACGCTTCCTATAGGGTTCAAGGGATGTGCAAATAACCAAGGAGGATGTGTGAATAACCAAGCCCTTTTATATATAACATTATTTGTTAAATTTTTACTTGTGTTCTAATTGGACGAAACCTCAGGGATGGAAACTACACTTTATTCTGATAACTAGCACCCCCATCGTTACTTTCATTTTTTTTTCTGCGACGCTCGATACTCGCTCGATGTTCGTTCGAAAAATGCTCTGATTGAAAGATGCTCGCTCGACTTTGGCTCGGTTGAAAAAACGCTCGATTCAGTTCGGGTCGATTTGTAAACAAACCGAGCACAAGCAAATGTCTGATCGGTTCGGTTCAACTTGTGAACAACCCTATTATTAATTAATAAAAGGTACAAAGTATAATAAGATAAAACTTAAAAGAAAGTATTGGGCCTACTAGACTATACATGTAAAGCCCACAAAAGAATTTTTATAAATCATAGATTACTTGCAGGATACCCAGAAAAAGGCGTGAACTTCATTACCATCGGCCGTCGTCATAATCATCCGGTGAGCTATTTTTTCTAACCATTTTAATTTGATTTGTTAATTGTTCGTTTTCACTGTTTAAGTATTATCAATAGCCCTAGTTTGTATACTCTTCGATGTGTTAGAAATCGGAGCCTCAAGATGAGTTTGTTTGGAAAGAAACCCCTGAAAAAACATCTTTTTCATCTGATTTTGTTATATTCAAGTTTTTTCTTAAGCAATCGATCTATTTTCTATATTAACTTTTTAAATAAAGCAAACTAATACATCAAAATAGAAGCAAACGGCTGGTCTTTTTTAAAGCAAAACTAAGTTTTTTAAAAAGCCACATTTAACCCTGGGCTTATAGCTAAGTGGTTATGGAAATGAGGGAAGACTTCTGACCGAAAGGTCTCGAGTTCGATTCCTGATCCACCCGGGTTTTACCGGCTCTGCATTGTCGTGCCCTCGGGCGGGTGCAGGGTCGGGTTTTCCCCGGAACTGGTGGCATGGTGGGCTAGGGGCTTCGTGCGTGCAGGTTGGGCTGCCTCGGGCTACCTTTCGGCCGCGTACGGAGTACCCGGCGATTCTTATGTTGGACGTTCAAAAAAAAAAGCCACATTCATAGACCCGTTGGTTGTTCTCGAAGCTCAAGGAAACCAAAAGTATCAAATGCAAATGAATTCAAGATGCGTTTTTGGTTTTAGTGATGTTATTTTTTTATTTAGGTTTAAATTGCAGCAGAATCACATATACAAAAATGTCTTGGTATGATCTATGCGAAGAGCTGATTGTTGAAATCTTGTCAAGGCTACCAACGAAATCCCTCCTCCGATTTAGATCAGTTTCCAAATCATTATGTGCTTGTATTGGCAGCCCCAATTTCATCCGTTTGCACAATCTTCGATCTCCAAAAAAAGTCATGATCATACACGCACATAGGTACTTTCTGAGATTTCATACTTTATACACTAAATACCTACACACATTACATTCTGAAGGCCAGTTATTGTCAGATAATCCTTATGTTGGTATAACACCTGTCAACGGCCCCTCCTCATTAAGGAAACCACTTTACCATATATTTGGTTCATGTAATGGCATTATATGTCTCCGTGAACATTGTTCACGTAAAAGGATTCTATATCTATGGAACCCTTCAATTAGGCATAAAGTACGCATACGTGATCGCCCCTTTTTGGGTCATTGGTGGGTATACGGGTTTGGTTTCGACCCAATCATCGACGATTACAAGCTTTTGAGGATAGACAAAGATGATAATTCTTCATTTGTGTACACTTTGAAGACACGCACTTGGCGTAAGATTGCTTCCCCTACTGGCAAGTTTCTTTTTGTGGGGGATCATCTATCTCGTTTCAATCTGTTCAATGGATTATTGCATTGGGCTGTCAATAATAAAACGTATAGCCATTATTATATAATGACATTTGATCTGAGCTCTGAGGTTTTCTCTACTATAGAGTTGCCAAAACCAAGTTGGGGAACTGATGAAGTGACAATCATCAAAGGTTGTTTAGGTGTGATATCTTATAAACGTGATAATCAAAGTGGTATTTTTAATACCTGGATTTGGGTGAGGAAAGAATACAATAACAACACAGCCGCTTCTTGGTCTGTGGCTTATAAGCTGGATACAATTCCACTTCAAAGAGTTTTGCAAATTACCCCCAATGATGAATTACTATGTTACTCTGAAAAGGGGATCGTAGTGTATAATCCTGAGACACGGGAACAATGGAGACTTGCGGACTTGAGTGATTCTTCTCGCGTTTGCGACATGATTACATGTGTTGACAGCCTTGAATTGTTAGACATGAAGACTTCTTCACGTAAGGGAAGCAAATCAGGAGGAAAAAAGAGAAGCAGAACTAGTGAAATTATTCAGCTTTAATTAGGTATTATTAGTTTTGGTACTTTACATTTGTGTAGTAAGATAGTATATTGCCATCAACAGTTTTTTAGTACATATATGCATTAGCTTTCTTTATTTGTTTTAAATTATTATTCAAAGTTATATATTTAATTTCTTAGCTTATACCAGTGTTTTCATGTTGCAAATGTTGTGATCACCCATTACATATTACATAATCCCGTCACAATTCCAAACGCTTTAAAAAACAAAAAGTAATTTAGAGCAAACCTTTTATTATGTTTTTATAAAGATGATAGAACCAGCAAACTTTATTAGAAAAGAAGCTAAAGAATACAAGACAAACTTTAGGAATTAAACAGCAAGTTTGAGCAATAACTAAGCCCACCTAGGACGACATGCATGTAGAACAGTGGCATATTGGATGTTTCATCGCGTGAACCCTCTGTGGCAGCTGACCCGTACTAATAGAATCCATCCACGCCATCTGCAGGAGCTGACTTAGGCCAGGCGGGGCAGTCACTTTTAGGACCGTGATGGCCATTTTCAACGCGTGACGGGCCACCGCCACCATAAACGAAAACGCGTTATAGCACCACGAAATCTGATTTCGTTAGTTTATTCACGGCCGTGATGGTTTTTTTGTGAGGGTAATTGTTGGTTGGGGGGAAATTGTTGGGTGTGGTGGTGAGTGATGACCATTGCCACCAAAAAAGGTTGTGAGTGATGGAAAAATGGTTGATGACATGGCGGAACTTGATTGGGTGCTTGTGAGTGATAGAGTTCTATCACTAGTGGCCACACCCTCCCCCCTTATACCCACAGCAAACAAGGCAATCAGTTTGATCCAAACCGCAAGCAACTTCATTAAAAAGTCAATAGAAAGCTGATGTAGCGTGCGTTACGATAACGAAGAACAATTCACGTTGATTCTGCGAATACCCGTGAAGATCTTCCCCAACCCCCCAAAATTCAACCCAAAGGGCAGAGAATTTGAAGTCAAAATGAGTTAATTCGAAATTGATTTCTGACCATCCAACTTACAAGAGAAACATATAGATAAAGACAGAAATTTGAAATGGGCCACAAAAAAAGCCATGGGCCAAACACAAGCCTAAAAACAAAATGCACAAAACACCGAAAAAAACATAAAAAGATAAATAACTGATAGAAATAAGCGTTTTTAGGCCCGAAGGTTTGCAGCAAGATGGAGCTCGTTCTCACGATCGTTTCGCATAGTCGCACGCCCAAAACGGACCCCCGTAGCCCAAGTTAGAGCCATTTTAGTGAAGTCCTTTTTGACACACGATATTAGGCCTACAAATACAAGATGGCCCGCTCCTCCACACTTGAACCCGCATCAAAAGCATAGGTCAGCTTTATAAAGAAAACAACAAATGGGTGTGAATAATCATCTGTATTTGAAAGTTAGTGGCTGGAGTCAGTTTCTGCTGATGCTACTAATGCTACTGATTGGTAATGACATCTATCAGTTAAATAGAGGGCTGGCTCAACTGTTTTGGAAACTAAAAATAGGGGGCCTTTGCTAAATGTCACATTATATGCCCTTCTCCTTTACCCAAGCTTCAACCTAACTAAAATAAACTAAAAAATCTTTTTTTTTTGGTAAAGGGTTACCCCGGTGATTCTATATATTCACAACCAATAAAACCAAGTAGTGTAGAGAACCTATACTAGTTCAATCATGGGACATGCCCCATGAAAGTAAACCAGAGAACCAAAGTGAAAAAGAAAATAACAAAACCCCACTACACTAAACTCTAGAACAAACCAAAAATAATAGAAAAACTACTCAGCCACCATCATCAATAATTTCTTTGCCATGGATCTCCCACTCCCTAAGAAGCCTTCGAACGTTTTCAGTATTCTTCAGTCTCGCTCCCATCAGCTTGTACCGAACCAAACTTATGATTTGCTCACTAACAATCTCTGGAGGCCTCATCCGATTCTTGAATAGCCTGGTATTGCGTTCCTGCCAAACGACATAAGCACTAGCCGCTACTAACAGTCTAGCAACATAATCAGCAGCTAATTTAGACTTGGAACGAACAAGTAACCAATTAACAATATCCTCCCACTTGGCTTGAACCGTATTCATTCCCACCTTCTGTCTCACGATATGCCAAACTTGCGAAGAGAATTCACATTCAAAGAACAAGTGACTATGAGAGTCATGATTAGCATAGCATAGCATAACAAACAACACATCATATTCATATTCTTTCTTCGAGAGAGGTCCCACTTGAGAATTTTATCTTGCGTGAGCAACTTACCTCTCATAATCAGCCACATCAAAAACGCATGCCGTGGGATACATTGAGTAAACCATACAATAGTGCTCCAGTCTATATCGGATTCTTTGTATCGAACCGAATTCCATACACCCGAAGACGAGAAATCGCTCCTATTATGACCGTCACGCCACATTACTCTATCAGGTTTATTCGGGGTAACTTGGAGTTGATCTAGCTGAATCAGAACTGGGAATAGGTCTCTCCAAGCAACCGGCCACTTCCACCCACCATTGGCCTGAATTTCCGAAACTGAAGCCTCTAAACGGAAACCTGCATTAGAAATAGTTCTAGGCGAAAGCGGACCCAGATCACACCATGTGTCGTACCAAGCCGAGGCCCTATTGTTGGTGAAATTAAAAACATGTAATTTGTTTTTTTTTTTTTTTGTACGTGTATTTTTTTTTTTTGTTACTATCCACAAACCATAGGGTCTAACAACGTAATTAACCAAGTTTCAGGTTGCTGACATTTTCACCAAGAGCCTTTGTCGATCTCAGTTTGAGTTCTTCCGCTCTCAGCTTTGTCTTGGACCCCCACCCTTTCGCTTGAGGAGGGGATGTTAGTGTACCTTGTGTATAATTTACTTTCTCATGTTCTTGATATGTATTTTTCCTATTCTTTGTATACCTAAATGTAAACTTTTATTGTATTTCTAGTAGTTATCCCCTCATTGTGGGACATCAGGAAAATTGATAAGGCTATCAGATCCCAATGTCTTTTCACTACGACAACCAAGTTGCACCTAAGGTTAGCCACACCTTGTTTTAGTTAGACCGGAAGGTATGGGGGCCGGCTTAGGCCAGGCGTGGCCCGGCGCCGCACCCCCACACCGCCCCCCAAAGGCCCGGCTCGTCCTCTCCGGCTACCACACGACGTGCTCGACGGTCCAATATTCAAAAAAGTAGCCGTTTTTTAACGGCTATATTAATTAAAAAAAAAACTTTTTCACTTTAAATAAATACCCCGTCTCTTATTCATTTTTATATCCAAATTCTCAATACTTCTCGCTTCTCTCATCCAATTTTATAAAAAAAAACTCCATCTTTTTAATGTTATGAAATGAATTTAATTATGTTGTTTTATGTTTTAATTTTATTTAATTTTTAAAAAGTTCTAATTAAGTTAACAAAAAAAAGTTGAGAAAATTATAAAATAATTGTGTGGGGTAGGCCCATCCTCCACCCCCTTCAAAATGTAAGGAGGGCCATCCTTCATGGGATGGTGATGTGGCGTCTACGTGGCGGCACATCCTCATGAGGATGGGGCTCTTCATACCCTCCAGTCTTATATTCTCACACCTTGATAGCCAAACCAACTGAGATCTTTGAAATCCATGTCTCTCTCTCTCACTTATTATTTCGAGTAAATTGTCATTTTAGTCACTGAGGATTGACCAAAATTGCCACTTTAGTCCAAATAGTTTTTTTCTTGTTATTTTAGTCCAAATAGTTTTGTTTTCTGTCATTTTAGTACCTGACTTTTGTCATTTTTTTGCCATTTTCATCGACCACCACCACCACCTCCCACCACCCACCCCATCACAACCTTCTATCATTGCAACTATCTGCCTGCACCGTCACCACCCACCCACCCCACCACCATCACCACTGTCACACCCCCAAATTCCACTATGCGGAGTATCACCGCTTGGAGGCGTGACATGACCAGGATCGAGCCACCAATCATATTGAACAACATAATTAATTAAATAAAACCAACCACAATACAATTGGTGACCAAAAGGAAGTTAACCAAGTTCAATTTAATCAGCGGAAGCATAAGACGTTAAACCAAAACACAAGTTCGTAGTTCACAAGTTTAAAGACCCAAACATAAGTTTCATAAGTTCATAAAGTTTATTTATTAAGTACGGGACATATCAGTTCGCATCCCACAACGACCACCTCCATGTGCAAGCTCCATAAGCATCTAGCGACCTGCAAAGCATGTAACAACGAGTCAACAACAAAGTTGAGTGAGTTCACGGTTGGTTGTCCATTTTAGAGTTGTTTCCAAAAACGTAGTTTAATCTCATTCAGCTATCCAGCCGTGGGGGTTACCCCATAGTTCGAAAACGTTTATTAGTTAACCATCCCATGTCCACCTTCCCTGGCTATCCAGCCCGGCACTCCTGCCATGGGGGCTACCCCATTATTTAAACTACCAGACTCGTTTATCATATCGACTACTACGAAAATTAATTGTGCCCTAGCGTCGGTGTCTATCATCACCGACATGCCATAGTCCATTAGTACACGCCCGTCCGACTGACACGGCGTGAGGTTTGTTAAACCTAATAGCGCTATTAACTAATGACCCGCTCGCCATAGCCTCGGCAATTAAGTCGATACAAAAAGGGAGGGACTTCGCTGATAGAGTTCTAGTCCAGTAAGTCTAATCCGCCCCAACAGGACGAGGAATTTACATTCCTGAACACGTCCCAAAGGACGAGGAATCCCTATTCCTGAACCCATTCCCATTCCCACCGGGAATTTACCATGCTTTGTAGAAAAGTGTGAACTCACCTCGGTTAGATTCTCAAATATAGCTAACAGTCAAGGTCGGTCAATCACGTCCTAATATGATTACAAGTTAGTCATTTAGTGGTTTCAAATAGAGCACAAAGTTCCTACACGTATCTACTACATAACATGCATTCACTTTAATAGTTCACGCTCATATAAACATTCCACCTATAGATACTCAAGAACAAGCATACGATATTGCACAATAATACTTTCATTGACATATAACATGTTAGATCATCCTCAGCTAACATACTCGACATTTAGACACGCAATTTACGACTTATGTCATTTCAGCTTTTATATTCAAAACTGGGCTGTTTTCGGGGATTTTAATAAAATAGTTAACTTGTTCCAAAAATTCCCAACTTTTTACAGAAGGTCTTAAACGATCCAAATATTAATGTGTAAAAATATCGGGATCCAATTCATTACCAATATTTTATAAAAATTCATTTTCCGGACAGAAGTCAGCTTTATCTTTTTCTGACTGCAGTCCACGGAATAATTTATTAAAAATTCATCGTAAGTCCGATTTACGAAATTCCATTGGCAGGATTACAAATAGATCAGTGGTCATTTACAGTACAAGTTTCATATTCTAACTCTACACAGAATTCAAGTTATGATGGAAAACAAAACGCATATTTTCAGTAGTAAAAATGCGGCTTGAGCTGCTGTCCGAAAACAGTCCTTTAAAAATAGTAAACGAAGTCCAAAAATTATGATTCCAGTCCCATTAGAACCGTATTTCATAATAACACGTTGTAGACTCAAGAAAATCAAGTTTTTGTTAAATATTGACATGTTTACAGCCAACTGAAGTTGGCTGTAAAAGCTTGGACAGAAACTGTTTTCAGCTTTTAGCTTTCTAACTCGTGTTCGATTGATTTCGTTAATATGTTTAGTGATCACAACAACATCAAACATCAATATTAACAAGCAAATCATCAGCTAATCAGCTAGAATCAAAACAACTTCATATTAACATCATGTTTTCATCTTATTTCATCATCATGTTACTTTATATTCAAGACTTTGTTTATGACCCTATAGTGTTCATGGATTCTTATCGTCAAATAACTATTAACCACTTAAATAACATGAAAGATGAACGGATCTAAGTTCTTACCACTAGTTCAAGACTAGGGAAGTTCAAGTGAAGAAATGTGGTGGTTAATAGCAAACGAAGAAGGTCCTTCCACTTCCGAGAACACCGAGCTTCGTTGTATGCCTTCTAACACCTTTGTATGCTTGTAGAATGCTTGAAAGTGATCAAGTGATGGTGGTGGGACTTGAGTTCGGCCGAAGCCAAGAGAGGGAGAAGAAGGAAGAAAATGTTGAAGTTGTGGATGGGTAATGTGCATGAGTGTCTAGTGGTTATATAAAGATGACTTCCAACATTTCTAAATCCTTTAGTCCATGTGCCTCCCAAGTACTAAGCAAGATCCAATAAACAATTAAATAAAATCATGGGGGCCCCATGTTTCATAACCGGTTTGGGGGGGGGGGGGTATGGGGTTGATTTCCAATGGATGTTTACTAATCTAGTTATGATTAAAGGTTAAGTTAGTGTGTTATGATGTGTAATATAATATAAGGTGTGTTAGGGTGTTCGGGGACCCTAACTAACTCAGAAAAATAGAAATAATGTGTTTGACAATATTTTTGTGTTTCGGGTAGGGTCCGGTTATTCGGTTGGGTGTTGTTCCGTTAAAGTGCTTAATTAATCCGTAACGTGTCCTATATATATATATATATATATATATATATATATATATTTGTAACATTTTAATTGTTAACACTCAGGAAAGCATAACGGACTATTTAGTAACTTTTCTATACACTACTAGTATGTTAACAAGCACATGTAAGTATACCCAGTAATTAGAAAGTAGTTAAGTAATTCCACATAGTCATCAAGCACTTTAATTATCATTAATAAATTGTACGGATACATGGAATTATGAGGGTTGTCACATTCTCCCCCTGTTAAGAAAATTTCGTCCCGAAATTTGGCTCGTGGTTGCTGAGGAAGCTAGTTAAGTTGCGTTGGTTTCCTGGTTTTCCTGGGGTGTCACATCATCCCTCCGTTGATTTGGAATTTCGTCCCAAAATTCTACAGTAGCTTCAGCCTCAGTAGCGGTTGCACTTTTCTTAAACAGTTGGGGATACTTGAGTTTCATTTGGTCTTCTCGTTCCCAGGTATACTCTGGGCCACGACGGGAATCCCAACGGACTCGAACAAGAGGTATTCTGGTACGCTTGAGAATCTTAACATCTCGATCAGTAATCTCTACTGGTTCCTCAACGAATCGCAGCTGGTCGTCGATAATGAGCTCCTTGAGAGGAACTATGAGGGTCTCATCTGACAGACACTTCTTCAGATTCGACATATGGAAAACATTGTGAACTCCGCTGAGTTCTTCAGGTAGATTCAACCTGTAGGCGACCTTGCCAATTTTCTCATTGATTTCGAATGGTCTGACATAACGCGGATTGAGTTTGCCTCGTTTGCCAAAACGAACTACGCCTTTCCAAGATGAGACTTTGAGTAGCACTCGATCCCCAACCTGGAACTCGAGTGGTTTTCTTCTCTTATCAGCATAGCTTTTCTGACGGTCACGAGCTGCCACCATTCGTTGTCGTATCTGAGCAATTCTCTCAGTCGTATCTACTACGAGTTCTGGGCCTGTGATTTGGCTGTCACCGACTTCTGCCCAACAAAGAGGCGATCGGCACTTCCGTCCGTACAATGCCTCAAACGGAGCGGCCTGTATGCTGGTGTGGTAACTGTTGTTATACGAGAACTCCACTAACGGGAGGTGTTTTTCCCAGCCATTACCAAAATCGATTACACATGCCCTAAGCATGTCTTCAAGGGTTTGGATGGTGCGTTCAGACTGCCCATCCGTTTGCGGGTGATATGTTGTGCTCATGTCTAAGCGTGAGCCAAAGGACTTGTGCATGGCTTGCCACAGTTCAGAAGTAAAACGTGAGTCTTGATCAGAGATGATGGAGGTTGGCACTCCGTGCCTTGATACTACTTCCTTTAGGTAGATGTCTGCTAGGGTAGAAAACTTATCCGTTTCCTTGATAGCCAGAAAATGTGCAGACTTGGTCAGTCGATCCACGATCACCCAAATGGTATCATTTCCGCGCTGAGATCTAGGCAGGCCAGTAACGAAATCCATGGAAATTTGCTCCCACTTCCATTTCGGGATCTCTGGTTGTTGTAGTAGGCCTAATGGTTTCTGATATTCAGTCTTGACTCTCGCACAAGTCAAACATTTGCTAACGTAGGTTGCTATGTGGGCTTTCATACCGGGCCACCAATACGTAGTCTTGAGATCGTGGTACATCTTATCCGAACCAGGATTTACTGAATAACGAGACTTATGTGCTTCATCCATCACAAGCTCGCGTAGGTCTCCATACAGTGGAACCCAGATGCGCCCGTTAACATGGTAGGCGTCGTTTTCCTTTTGTTGTAGCCGTTGCCTTGATCCTCGTAAGGACTCAGCCCTGATGTTTTCTGCTTTCAATGCTTCACCCTGAGCACCGCGAATCTGAGCGGGAAGGTTAGATTGGATGGTAAGCTGTAACGCACGTACACGCTTAGGTATAGTATCCTTTCGACTGAGGGCGTCAGCCACAACATTGGCTTTGCCCGGATGGTACTTGATAGCGCATTCGTAATCATTCAAGAGCTCGACCCACCGGCGTTGTTGCATGTTTAATTCCTTTTGCTTAAAGATATGCTCGAGACTCCTGTGATCGGTGTAAATGGTGCACTTGGTACCGTACAGGTAATGTCTCCATATCTTAAGCGCGAAAACAACTGCTCCCAGTTCCAGGTCGTGAGTAGTGTAGTTCCTTTCGTGAACCTTAAGTTGGCGCGATGCGTAAGCAATGACCTTATCGCGTTGCATCAACACGCAACCAAGTCTTTGGTTGTAAGCGTAGCAATAAACCACAAAATCATATGTGCCTTCAGGCAATGAAAGGATAGGCGCGCTACAAAGTCTCTCCTTTAAGTGCTGAAATGCGGACTCCTGTGCATCACCCCAACGATAGGTGACACCTTTTTGAGTCAGTGAGGTGAGAGGTTGCGCAATCTTTGAGAAATCCTTTATAAACCTTCTGTAATATCCTGCCAATCCCAAGAATTGGCGGATTTTTGTTGGTGTACGGGGTGCAGGCCAGCTCTTGATCGAGTCAACCTTGGATGGACCAACATGAATCCCCTCCTTGTTTACCACATGGCCTAGAAAGTGGACTTCGCGAAGCCAGAAGTCACATTTCGAAAACTTGGCATACAACTACTCTTTTCGAAGAAGTTTCAGAATAAGCCTCAGATGTTGCTCGTGTTCCTCCTGACTCTTAGAATAGATCAGGATGTCGTCGATGAACACTATGACAACCTTATCCAAGTAAGGTTTGCACACTCTGTTCATGAGATCCATGAAGACTGCAGGTGCATTCGTTAATCCGAAAGGCATAACCAGAAACTCGTAATGGCCGTAGCGAGTTCTGAATGCTGTTTTGGAGATGTCCTCCTCTTGGACTCTCAGCTGATGGTATCCCGATCTCAAATCAATCTTAGAGTAATAACTCGACCCTTGCAACTGGTCGAACAAGTCATCAATACGTGAGAGAGGATAACGTTTCTTCACAGTCACCTTGTTAAGTTCGCGATAGTCAATACACATTCTAAAAGTACCGTCTTTCTTCTTCACAAACAAGACTGGAGCTCCCCAGGGTGAAGAGCTAGGACGTATAAAACCCTTTTCCAAGAGTTCTTGTAATTGCGTGGACAGTTCTTCAAGTTCCGATGGAGCTAGGCGATAAGGTGCTCGAGCTATGGGCGCCGCTCCAGGAGCTAGCTCGATTTGAAATTCGACCTGACGATGAGGCGGAAGACCAGGAAATTCCTCAGGAAATACCTCGGGAAAGTCACGTACAATAGGAATGTCTTCAATTATCTTCTCTTCCATTGATGTGTCAGTAACGAGTGCTAGAATGGCAGTGTGGCCCTTTCGCAGACACTTCTGGGCCTTAAGGAAAGAGATGATGCCTATGACAGCACCACTCTTGTCGCCATGAATCACGAGGGGTTCCTCACCAGAACGAGGGATGCGGACAATCTTCTCGTTGCAAAGAATCTCCGCTTGATGATGAGATAGCCAATCCATCCCAATAACGACGTCGAAACTACCAAGTGTGATAGGAATAAGATCGATAGGGAAGGCCTGACCAGCTAAGACGAGGTTACAACCTTTAACTATGTGTGTGGCTTCAAGACTTTTACCGTTGGCTAGTTCTACCGTGTGTTTGGTGTTCAAAAGTGTTGGAGTGCGCTTAAGCATTTGGCTAGCTTTTAAGGACACATAACTAGTATCGGCACCCGAATCAAATAAAACAGTAACAAAGAAATCATCCAGAAGAAACTTACCCATCACAACGCTGGGATCGTTCCTTGCGTTACCCTGACCTAGCACGAAAACACGTCCTCTGGCACCATTGCCATTATTGTTACCCCCGTTGCCGTTTCCATTCCCCTGATTGTTGTTGTTCTGGTTCTGATTTAGCTGGGGGCAGTCTTTCTTGAAATGGCCCTCAGCACCACATTGAAAGCACCCTTTGTTGTTACCTTGTTGTTGCTGCTGCTGGCGTTGATTTGGTGGGCCTTGCTGATGCTGCCGGTTCTGATTCGCTGGACGCTGACTCCTGCAATCCCTTGCAACTTGACCAGGCTTGTTGTACCGATGACAGTTGCCTTTACCACATGGCCCGCTGTGGTGCAAGTTGCAGCGATTACATTTGGGGTGATTCCCCTTGTATCCACCATGCCCTTGATTTCCAGAAAGCTGCTGACTGGGGCTCCTATGGTCCTCAGTCCTTCGTTGCTGAGACTGAGACTGAACAGAGGTAGAGCCTTTGCCCGAATTTCCATCCCATTTTCGCTTGTGATCATTGGGGGCATCAGTAGTAGCAGCGCTAATACGCTTGGGTAATTTGTTCTATTCCACTACTTGATCGGTGAGACGATAGGCCAACTTAATGATTTGCTAAATGGTACCCAGGTTAGCTGAAGTCACGTGACTCTGAATCTCGGGTACAAGACCCTTGAGGTACAGCTCAATACGTTTGATGGGAGGGTCCACCATTGTAGGACACAAGATGGCCAGCTCGTTTGACATCTTCGTGTATGCCTCGATCTCAGACCCCGTCATCTTTAAATTGAAAAATTCCACCTCCAGCTTGTGGATGTTGTCACGACTGCAATACTCTTCTTTGATCAGTTCCTTGAAGTCATTCCATGGGGTGGCATTAGCAACTACCAGCCCTAGCAATTGAACCTGCGCTTTCCACCAGGTTAACGCAGCACCTTCAAGTGTTCCGGTAGCATATTTCACCCTACGATCTTCGGGGAATTCACACATTTCGAAGACAGATTCGAGCTTCTCGAACCAGTGAAGGAGACCTACCGCTCCTTCTGTGCCGCTGAAGGTACTGGGCCGGCAATCCATGAAGGTTTTGAACGTGCACACAGGAGGATGAGCATGTTGACCTGTTGCGCGAGAATAAAAGATAAGGTTAAGCACGAGGGTTGGTTTGCGAAGGTAGGATCTAAACGTCCTAAGATGGGTTGGTATGGCAGGTCATACCTCCTGCAGGGATAGCTGCGAGTGCCTCAGCAACTCGTTCATTGATTAAAGCCGTCAACTGGGCTTGAGTTAGGTTGATACGTCCTCTGCGTCCGCTCATGATCTTCACAACGAAGTAACGTGAGTGAGTAAAGTGTCACGAAAGTGCGTAAGTGTGGGACGTCAGGAGAGAGTAAGCACACAAGGTTCAAATAGCAATTATCACGTTAACTAATGCACAGTGTGAACTATCTAACCGACAATATAACATAAATCATACCACCTATTGTGTCGAGTCTTGCACGTGGAGCGAAGCGTCGTTGTGGATCGCTGAGCACTGTACAGGTTATAGTCTGGTTTTATCAAAAAGCTTTCCTCTTTTTAAAACCAAGTTCACTATAACCAATGGCTCTGATACCAATCTGTCACACCCCCAAATTCCACTATGCGGAGTATCACCGCTTAGAGGCGTGACATGACCAGGATCGAGCCACCAATCATATTGAACAACATAATTAAGTAAATAAAACCAACCACAATACAATTGGTGACCAAAAGGAAGTTAACCAAGTTCAATTTAATCAGCTGAATCATAAGACGTTAAACCAAAACACAAGTTCGTAGTTCACAAGTTTAAAGACCCAAAAATAAGTTTCATAAGTTCATAAAGTTTATTTATAAAGTACGGGACATATCAGTTCGCATCCCACAACGACCACCTCCATGTGCAAGCTCCATAAGCATCTAGCGACCTGCAAAGCATGTAACAACAAGTCAACAACAAAGTTGAGTGAGTTCACGGTTGGTTGTCCATTTTAGAGTTGTTTCCAAAAACGTAGTTTAATCTCATTCAGCTATCCAGCCGTGGGGGTTACCCCATAGTTCGAAAATGTTTATTAGTTAACCATCCCATGTCCACCTTCCCTGGCTATCCAGCCCGGCACTCCGGTCGTGGGGGCTACCCCATTATTTAAACTACCGGACTCGTTTATCATATCGACTACTACGAAAATTAATTGTGCCCTAGCATCGGTGTCTATCATCACCGACGTGCCATAGTCCATTAGTACACGCCCGTCCGACTGACACGGCGTGAGGTTTGTTAAACCTAATAGCGCTATTAACTAATGACCCGCTCACCATAGCCTCGGCAATTAAGTCGATACAAAAAGGGAGGGACTTCGCTGATAGAGTTCTAGTCCAGTAAGTCTAATCCGTCCCAACAGGACGAGGAATTTACATTCCTGAACACGTCCCAAAGGACGAGGAATCCCTATTCCTGAACCCATTCCCATTCCAACCGGGAATTTACCATGCTTTGTAGAAAAGTGTGAACTCACATCGGTTTGCTCGGTTAGATTCTCAAATATAGCTAACACGGTCGGTCAATCACGTCCTAATATGATTACCAGTTAGTCATTTAGTGGTTTCAAATAGAGCACCAAGTTCCTACACGTATCTACTACATAACTTGCATTCACTTTAATAGTTCACGCTCATATAAACATTCCACCTATAGCTACTCAATAACATGCATACGATATTGCACAATAATACTTTCATTGACATATAACATGTTAGATCATCCTCAGCGAACATACTCGACATTTAGACACGCAATTTACGACTTATGTCATTTCAGCTTTTATATTCAAAACTGGGCTGTTTTCGGGGATTTTAATAAAATAGTTAACTTGTTCCAAAAATTCCCAACTTTTTACAGAAGGTCTTAAACGATTCAAATATTATTGTGTAAAAATCTCGGGATCCAATTCATTACCAATATTTTATAAAAATTCATTTTCCGGACGGAAGTCAGATTTATCTTTTTCTTACTGCAGTCCACGGAATAATTTATTAAAAATTCATTGTAAGTCCGATTTACAAAATTCCAGTGGCAGGATTACAAATACATCAGTGGTCATTTACAGCACAAGTTTCATGATCTAACTCTACACAGAATTCAAGTTATGATGGAAAACAGAACGCATATTTTCAGTAGTAAAAATGCAGCTTGAGCTGCTGTCCGAAAACAGTCCTTTAAAAATAGTAAACGAAGTCCAAAAATTATGATTCCGGTACCATTAGAACCGTATTTCATAATAACACGTTGTAGACTCAAGAAAATCAAGTTTTAGTTAAATACTGACCTGTTTACAGCCAACTGAAGTTGGCTGTAAAAGCTTGGACAGAAACTGTTTTCAGCTTTTAGCTTTCTAACTCGTGTTCGATTGATTCCGTTAATATGTTTAGTGATCACAACAACATCAAACATCAATATTAACAAGCAAATCATCAGGTAATCAACTAGTATCAAAACAACTTCATATTAACATCATGTTTTCATCTTATTTCATCAACATGTTACTTTATATTCAAGACTTTGTTTATGACTCTATAGTGTTCATGGATTCTTATCGTCAAATAACTATTAATCACTTAAATAACATGAAAGATGAACGGATCTAAGTTCTTACCACTAGTTCAAGACTACGGAAGTTCAAGTGAAGAAATGTGGTGGTTAATAGTAAACGAAGAAGGTCCTTCCACTTCCGAGAACACCGAGCTTCGTTGTATGCCTTCTAACACCTTTGTATGCTTGTAGAGTGCTTGAAAGTGATCAAGTGATGGTGGTGGGACTTGAGTTCGGCCGAAGCCAAGAGAGGGAGAAGAAGGAAGAAAATGTTGAAGTTGTGGATGGGTAATGTGCATGAGTGCCTAGTAGTTATATAAAGATGACTTCCAACATTTCTAAATCCTTTAGTCCATGTGCCTCCCAAGTACTAAGCAAGATCTAATAAACAATTAAATAAAATCATGGGGGCCCCATGTTTCATAACCGGTTTGGGGGGGGGGGGGGCGGTATGGGGTTGGTTTCCAATGGATGTTTACTAATCTAGTTAGGATTTAAAGGTTAAGTTAGTGTGTTATGATGTGTAATATAATATAAGGTGTGTTAGGGTGTTCGGGGACCCTAACTAACTCAGAAAAATAGAAATAATGTGTTTGACAATATTTTTGTGTTTCGGGTAGTGTCCGGTTGTTCGGTTGGGTGTTGTTCCGTTAAAGTGCTTAATTAATCCGTAACGTGTCCTATATATATATATATATTTTTGTAACATTTTAATTGTTAACACTCAGAAAAGCATAACGGACTATTTAGTAACTTTTCTGTACACTACTAGTATGTTAACAAGCACATGTAAGTATACACAGTAATTAGAAAGTAGTTAAGTAATTCCACACAGTCATCAAGCACTTTAATTATCATTAATAAATTGTACGGATACATGGAATTATGAGGGTTGTCACAACCACCCACCATTTCCACCACGATCGGCCACTTTTCCGCCACCCACGTCATCAACCAACACCACCACCATCATCGTAAAACCAACTACCACAGCCATAATTTTCACTGTAAACCGGCACAACACCATTCCCATACCATCGCACCTGTAAAAAAAGAAAGAAAAATGTGGTTTGATCAAAATTCACCTAAGTTAACTAAATTTTTTGAATGGGGTTAGTGGGTTGGATGAAAATGGCAAAAAATGACAAAAGTCAGGGACTAAAATGACAGAAAATAAAACTATTTGGACTAAAATGTCAAGAAAAAAACTATTTGTACTAGAGTGGTAATTTTGGTCAAACCTCAGGGACTAAAATGGCAATTTACTCTATTATTTAAAAATAATAATAAAACAGACTTTGTTGTATAAAATTTGCACACTGATGAATCGATATAGAACAATATATTTCGTATACTTCATATCAGTTATAATGGATTAATTAATATTATATATGAATTTGATTGAACTTTTCTGTTTAAAATCTGAGACGATTCGAAATTGGACAAAAGGTTTTTCAAAACATAGTACGTAGCAGTTACAAACTTCAAATATCATAAAATTAAAATAAATAACTTCGGAAATTCTAAATAGTGAAATTGTCAAAGCCTAAATTCTTGTAAATTGTAAGTCTTGAACAGACATTGTGAAAAGGAGTTCTTAAGGCCTAGTCTATTCGCACACGGCCTTTGTCTTTTTGCACACTCAAAGCGCCCCGCTTTGGCCATAGCGGGGCGCTTTGGCCAAGGTCAACAGACAAGACTCAAAGCGCCCCGCTTTGGCCAAAGCGCCCCGCTATGGCCAAAGCGGGGCGCTTTGAGTGTGCAAAAAGACAAAAAGCGTTGGCTGAAGTTGTGTTGTTTATTTTTTGAAATAGGTGGGATGTGGGTTAGTTTGGTAGTGTTTTTTGGAGAAAAAAATTGTATTTGAGTTTTATAATACGTTTTTTTATAATTACGTTTTTTTACGTCATTATTTTTATAGAACGTATATAATATAAGTGCGTCTTTATAAACTGTTAACCTAGTTTATTTTGTTAAATTAAACGAACACGTTAAATAAATTGTACAGAAAGCCATAAGAATTAAACGTAAACAATCCAAAACCAACGTGATGTAAATAGAAGATTAACTGCAATATATATATATATATATCAGTTTGTACATACAAAACAAAAAGTTACAACTGAGTACATAATACATAACAAAACACTATACAAACAAACTAAGGTACTAATCCTCGTGCGGTGGGGACGGTGGGAGGGGAAGTGGAGGCAACCCAGCGAGCTCTCGTAGAGAAACGAGCGTCTCGATGATCCAGTCCTGGCGTGCGGCCTGGCGTCTGAGGCGCCGGTCGAAGTCCCGAGCCACCTCACGCGCTACCGGAGGCAGGTCAGCGTAAACGTGCTGCGGGTACTGTGGCGGCTCAGGAGCTGGCTGAACTGGTGGTACCGGGATCTCCTCGATATGCTCCTCCTGAGCCGGATCCTCTAATACAGGCTGAGCCTGAGCCTGAGCCTCAGCCTGAGGCTGGCCCGGGAACTCATCGTGTCCCAGAGCCTGTAGCTGAGCCTGCCGAGCGGCCGCCTGAACATCAGGAGGGGCCAACACTCCAGGCCTCACCTCAATAACAACCGGGATGACCTCCGGCACCGGCACCGGCTCCGGCTGCCAAATCAGCCCGTTTCCGCCCCTAAACCTCAGACCAACATCAAAGGTCCGGGTGATCTGCATGCTAGAAACTGACGCGCGGCCCAACCTGGTAGACGGGACCGGATCGGACAGCTCCGGATCATGCTCGGGCACGAGCCCGAGCGAGCGTGCGATGGCGGTGATGTATGAGCCAGTGTGCACGTACCCGCGGAGCTGCCGGTGGTATGCTGTGGCAAAGTAATCTTCCAGGGAGGCTGCTAGATCGCAGGGCTGGCGTCGCAGTAGGCAGTACAGAAAGAAAAGGTCACTGAGGTTGACCTTCTCCCTGCTGGCACCCCGCGGCACGATAGTTGCCGCGATAACATGGTGCAGGTATCGGAACAAGGGGTCTCTAATGGTGGTGGCCTTTTGCCAGGATTTCCCAAAGGGAACCCTGGAAATAGACCTCCAGAAACTGATAAGCGTCTGCCTGTCCATCATCGTAACCGCCTGCGTATATAAATCAGTATCAAGCTCGGCATCTGTGTACAAACCTGTATAAACAAATAATATTAAATAAACAAATAATAATAATAAACAAATAATATTAAATAAACAAATAACATTAAATAAACAAATAATAATAATAAACAAATAATATTAAATAAACAAATAACATTAAATAAACAAATAATAATAATAAACAAATAATATTAAATAAACAAATAACATTAAATAAACAAATGATATTAACTATAAAATAATAAATAATATTATTTAAACAAACCTGTATGGACAGCAAACTGCCGCACACTCATCTCAAACTCCTGACCGGCGAGACGGAATGTAACCTCGTGGACAGGAAAAGCCGGGTCCTCCACGTAATCCGCCGGATGCGGCGCGTATGTAAACGTGGAAAGAAACTCCCACGTAAGCTCAGGGTACGAGTCCTCCATCGCTAGCTCAAATAGGCGCGACCAAGGAGTATCCAGTCCAACTATATCACGCGCCCGCGCGGCCTCTCCCACGGTCTCCAGCAGCTCCCAGTCTATCCCTACGTGCTCCCCAATGGGGATGGCGCGCAACCTCGCGCATCTCCCCCTCGCCCGTCACCCCGGCGGAAACTGCAGGTACGGACATGCCGGCTCTCCCTGCTCTCCCTCAGCCTCCATTTGCTCAATCTCGCCATCGGAGGAATCCATCCCTGCACGTTGAAATAAACAAATAATATTAAATATAAATAATAAACAAATAATATTAAATATAAAAGAATAAACAAATAATATTAAATATAAATAATAAACAAATAATATTAAACAAATATTATTAAACAAATAATATTAAACAAATATTATTAAACAAATAATATTAAACAAATATTATTAAACAAATAATATTAAAAAAAAATAAACATGAACCAAAGCGCCGCGCTTTGGCCTCGGCGCGGCGCTTTGGTTCTTCGTGATGAAGAACAGCCCACCAGATTGATCCCCACGCCCAAATCAAACAAAAATCAAACAAACTGAAACACATAACTTGAACCAAAACAAGAAATGAAGTTCGATCGTACCTTTTAGCGGTTGAAAGTGTGAAAACGTTGATGATCCGACTCAAGTGTGTGTAAATCGCACCTTGCGTGTGTGTTTGTGTGTTGGGTTTGAAATGGGGGAGAAGGCCGCTCCGCTTCAGCTATAGCGAGGGATCGAAGCGCCCCGCTATGGCCATAGCGCGACGCTTTGAGGTCAAAGCGGGTCGCTTAGGTCAAAGCGGGGCGTTTAAGGCCTTTTTTTATTTTTTTTAAATTGTTTTTAATTCACAAACGCGTCGATAATAGTCTAAATTTTACGTTTTTTCCATTATACATCATTTTTTATTATATATGGACTATACTGCAAGTTCCGGATCAAATCGGTTACGTGTGATGTCTTATTCCGTTATATCGTATCATTTTGGTTTGAAAGCACAATTACTCCTGTGAGAGGTGTTATGTGTATCAGCCGCCTACCGTACATGAACATGACGTATTTTTTCATTAATTGTAGTATTATGATGTATATTGTCATTTTGGGTCGTACAAGTGCGTATTGAATCTGATTGGGTCGCGCAGGTGACATTCGGTTTTTAACGTGATGTAACGCATATATTGAACAAACACAAACGTGATTATTATTAAACACATTTAATATACATCATGAACATATGGGGTTACATTAAGGTCAGGGGCACGATACGTAAGCATTTCGTACGCGTTGATCTGATCCCTGTATAATGTATGCCAGGCTGCTGCGCGCTCTGTTCTGTGTGCTGTCCAGAGTGGGTTTGGGGGAGGCATTGGATAACAACCTCCAAGCTCTACATGTATGAAATGCCCATGGTCGACGAACACAACCGCAACCCCCAGGTGAGGTTCCTCAGCTTCGTTTGGCCCGCCCAGCAGAGGGAAAATTGTACAGCTCCCACGCATGTCGAAGGTGTGAACAATCACACCGTATCGTTGGGCAATAAGAAACCCCATGTCAGGCATCGTCATGTAATTTTCGATATCTGCTCGTCCCACCCCCTTGAAATCGATCCGTCTAACCAGCGCATCATAATGTCCTATGTTTTCCGGATCGAAAAACTGCCTCCAAAGCGATTCTTTCGTACGTAACTCCTTTATAAGTTGTTTCCGGATCATCAAATATGAATTTTGTTTCACTCCTAACCCAACAGCCACCGATCGAAACCCAAAATGACCATCTGGTTTCACGTCCTTTATTCTAACGATGTATGGATGGATCACTTCGGGAATCTGAGATGCGTGGTTGCGGATCGCTATATCCGTCTTAGGACCGAGCTTGATCATCGGGAAATCAGGGTGTAGGTTGATCGTCTGAGGCTGTGACGGTGATATGTACGAGCTGTGACGGGGAAGATCGTCTGAGGCCTCGACCCAAGTTTCTCCCGACGAAATGTACGCGCTTTTTCTAGCGGCTTCAACCTTTCTTTCTTCCTGCGTTTTCAATGTTGGGCGACCACGAGTTTTCTTCAGAACAGCAGGAGGTTTTTTGTTGTTCTTCCCTGGATTGAGGATTTGCTGAAACTTTTCAAAGAAGCTCCTTTTCACCTGAGGGGGTGTTGGATCGATCTTTTGTTTCAATTTTTCAAATTCCGCGTCTACATCGATATCCTCTATGTTTTTCTTTGCAGGCTTGAAGTCAAGCTTCTTCCAGAACACGTCTATGTGTGTGATCCGGAGTTGCTGACCTGTGGATGAAAACAAATTAGGTGGCAAAATCATAACGAGAAAGGTCAAAGATATTAATTACCTTTATTTTCCAACTTTTCCAAACGACAGGCACATGGCAAACCACAGCTGGTAAAAAGTTGGCAACCACAGCTTGCACCGTAGGCTCTCAACCCGTCGTCCTTACGTTTTAGTTCCCTACTCAAAAGCTCAATCGCATATATTGAAACCTTTCTGAGAATATATGCAAGCATGGGCTGCTTCTTGTGGTGCGTCATCACTTTTCGGAGGCTTGTTTCAAAGCTACTACTAATCTCGGTGTATTGTCTATCAACAACATGATCAACATACAGTACAAGTTTATCCAGTGTGTTGCGATGACTTGGAAAGTGACTTTTTAGTGTTGCATGCATGCCCTCAACCCTGTTGGTCGTAGTTTGGTGAAAGTTGATAGTTTTGTTAATCTAGCATGATACAAACTTTTCACGGTACGGATCCAACCAGGATTTCTTCATATAATCAAAAACCTCTAAAATTAAAAAAAAACGTAAATAGTCAGTTTTTGTTATTATATAAAATTTGAACATAATTATGTAAGAAATACCTACGTTCACGGTCATCTTCTTTCAGCTGTGCTTCAAGGTTTTCCAAGTTATACCTGTATATTTCCTCGGTCGTAGACTCGCACAATAACCAAAAACTACGTACGAATTCTTTCCAATCCTTGTCAGAGAATTTCTTCTTGCTGTTCTTATTAATATTTTGTTGAATATGGAACCGACAAAGATACTTATGCGCTTTTGGAAAAACTTGTTCACACGCGTTCATTAGCGCAAAATCCCTGTCTGTTAAAATCACGCGCGGTTCCATACATCCTACCATCATAGACTTGATCCTCTGCAACACCCATAGGTAGTTCTCTGACTTCTCAGCGGAAATTACCGCACAAGCAGCCGTAAACGATTTGTTTGTCGACGTCATGCCTACGACCTGAACAAATGGCAGGTTGTACATGTTCGTTTTGTAGGTGGCGTCAATCATTAGCACATGCGGGAAGGCACACCACATATTGAATGATCTTTCGTGAACAAAGAAGACATCTTCAACTTCGTTCGATATCTCATTCGTGCGCATGTAATAAGTGTAATTTTTTTCGAGAAGAATGCTTTCAAGTTTTTGCATCGGAGACTTACCGACATTTTTTCGGCGTTGATCTTCTGAACAGCGTTGTGTATATCTTTCGGAATAAGCTTTCTAGCCGGATTGTTTTTTGTCAGCGTTCGCCAGATACTTTGGTTGGGAATGTCTTGCTCTGCCAGCTCCTTAACCAATTTTGTATCCTCCGAAGAAAGCCTTCTCGCATACGCGTGACCTTCTAAGTTTTCAATAGGAGTGTGGTTATGCTTCGCCTTCGTCACCTCGATCCTCCAAACACTTCCGGATGATTCCGAAAACCCGATCATCTCGAACGGGCAGCCTATTTTCTTGCTACCCGTTTTCCTCTGTGTAGCTATACTCTTATGCTCCCCACCAAAAGTACATTGAAACCAAATCTTGTAATTCTCTCCTCTTTTATTCGACCTCTTAGTCACAATGAGGTAACCGTTGTCTTTTGCCGTGTCTTGTACCCAACGCACCAACTCTTTACGTGACGAAAAGGTCTGCGTCGTATCAAACGAAAACGTAACCGGGTAACAGCCTTCCTCGTCAACAGACACATCCCCCGGCTCACCATCGTCACCGAGGTCCGAATATACTTGATGTTCAAAGTTGTGCTCGCCACCGTAACCGAAATTCGAATAACCTTGTAAGCTCTATTGACAACCGTAACTGTCGTTTGGACCACACTCCTGCTGTACAAAGCTGTACTCGCCACCGTAACCGAAATTCGAATAACCTTGTTGTGCGTAAGGGTCCTCCACAGGGGTATTCAAATCCAGCGTCACCGTGTTATCACGATAACGAATGCCAGATACAACCTCTGCCTCCCTCAAGTTGGACGAGACCGGTTTCTCATACGAGTCAGAAATAGCGGTCCCCTCGAAAGAATCAGGAACAACTGTCTCGTCAGAATATTGACCGAAAATATAGTTGTTTAACCACGACATCGTTTTTTGTAAACAACAAACAACAAAACACTCGAATACCCACGTATGTTTGTAAACAACGTGAAGAAGAAGAAGACCGAGCTCTGAAGAAGAACCTCAATCAGTAGTTTGCTTTTTAAAGTGAAAATATGGGTCGAAGCGCCGCGCTATGGCCAAAGCGCCGCGCTTATGGTTAACGACAAAACATGTCAATCAGCTTTATGTCTGTCAAACAGTAGGGAATGTCTCAAACGTCAATCGAAGCACTTTTGTCGATCATAGCGCCGCGCTATGGCCAAAGCGCGGCGCTTTGAGGTGTGAAAATAATTTTGGCCGTGTGTTAATAGCATGACCCGTTCTTAATATTATAACCGTTTGGATTTCATATATAACAAATGAACTTTAAGATAAACTAGGATTGAGACCCGCCGCAATGCGGCGGGGATTCTTTAGTTATAACTAAGTCGATATAGGATCTGCACGTTATGTTAAACCTGTCAAACGGGGAAAAAAGACGATGTAAAAACGTTCACCTACACACACACGTTGCGTCATGTTAACTCGCAAAATTTAGAACGAAACGTAAAAACGTTAAACCAAAGACGCACGTTGCGATGTGTTAAGTCACAAAATTTAGAACCAAACATAAAGCGAAAAATTTGCGTAAAATGAAAACTATAAAGGACCAAAGTTGAAAGTAAAAAAAGTTATGACGATAGATTGCAAAAGATAAAAAGTTTTGGGTTAAAAGTAAACAAACAAATAGTTTTGGGTTAAAAGTAATTTATGAAATACTTTTGGGTAAAAAGTAAAAAAAAATCAATTTTTTTTTGAAAATCCCCAAAGCTAACGTTACGACAACCATATGCATAACCATTTTTTCTTTGAAAAACCCCCAAAGCACACCCCGCGTTGCGGCGGGGCGTAAAACGGTGTCAAAAACCGTCATCGACCACCAACACTGACTCGACCTAGGATATGCGTGTTGCGACGAAACTGTCAAACATGGAAAAGTAGAGGTAAAAACGTTGAACCACACATGCACGTTACGTCGTATTAACTCGAAAAATTTAGAAGTATACGCAAAACGAAAATTTGCGAAAGATGAAAAGTATAAGTAACAAAATTTGTGAAGTTAAATTGCAAATAATGAAAAGTTTTGGGTTAAAGTTAAAAAAACAAATTATGTAGGGTTAAAATGGAAAAGGTAAAAACCTTTTGGGTTTAAAGTAAAAATTCAAGTTTTTTTTTTTAAAATGCCCTAAGCACAAGTTACAACTAAGGTAAGCCTAAAGTTGTTGCTTCTTTATATGGTTTTAATGTGACAGAAGAAATCTTGATAAAAGGGGTTATATGTGTGACCAAGGATTAGATTAGTACATGGTCTAAGAATTAACATGAAAGAGATGAGGGTCTTGTTGGGAATTCTAGAACTATGACGCACAAAATCAAGATTAAGGGAGAGAATGATGGAATTAATCTTGATAGAAGGGATTATATGTGTGAATCATGAAAGTTAAAGGTAAAAATCAATGTATTTTGTGTGGTCTTTGTTCATAATAAATATAGAGTTCGTAACTAGTGATTAGTTACATTAATCTTCATTTTTTTGTTGTTCACTCGATCCGATTGCTCCAACAAAACGTACAAGTTAATGTGATTCAAGACGTTATAATTTGGTTAATGTACTAACCCAACATAAAGAGTGTGATAATAACTCTAATTTAGAAGTACACATATATTAAGTTTTCATGATGGTTTAGGGAGGATTTAGCTCACTTATAGTTATTTCAACAATTGCTTAAGCCTAACGTATGAATGTTCATATTTCTTTCATTTTTAGGGGCTGTTTGGTAGCCTCTGAATAGTCATTAAGAGGCTACCTCTTAATGGAACCATTAAGAATTTTACCAATGAGAAGGTAGAAGAATGTGACATGTGATGATTTACCATTCAGAGGTTACCTCTTAACCATTCAGACTTGAGGTTACCTCTTATTCATTCAGAAATTTTAAACCATTAAGAGGTATCATCTGAATGGTCATTAAGAGGCCACCAAACAGCCCCTTACTTTGTTCAATTCATTAGATATTGTTGTTATCTATTGTAATTCGGTATGACTTCTTCGTATTATTAACATGCTTTCATATAAGCTAAATTGTCATGTGCTACTATAATGATTGTGAAAATGTTTTTGAGGGATATATAGTTTTAAGTTATATGTCTGGCTTTGTGTATTTTAGGGCATGTTTGGCTACGCTTTTTAAACCAACTTATTAATTTATTAGCTTTTTTAAAAAGTTAATAAGGAGATTTTGTGTTTAGCAAAACTAAAAGAACTTTTCAAAATGACTATTTGTAAAGAAGAAAAAAGTCATTTTTAAGAAGTTAGGATGGTGTGACTTTTTGAGCAACTTATAACTTTTTGAATCCTTTTAGTCATTTTACATCAATAAGTTAAGCCAAACACTTTTTTAAAAATCAACTTATATTGGCTTTTCCCACCCTATAAGTTAATCCAAACACTTTTTTAAAAACTCATGACGATAATGCCCTTTACGCTAATAAAATGAGTTTTGCACATCCTTTACATATCAAACCTTTTTCTACTGATTTTATATATTAAATAAATTATTTTAAATAGTAAAGGCTGATCAAAATCTCAGATTTTGAATGACGAAAAATGTAAATTATAAACTTGTATATAATCCTTATTAATGAAATGACTTATTTAGATAAATTAGTAAAACAAAAGAACAATTATATTTTCGTTACTTGTACATGTGATTTGATACTTCATTAGTAATTATTGTTTATATCTAAATAATATATTTTATCTTAACAAATATATATGGTTAGTGTACATTTATATTTGTTATAGATAATTATATATATATTGATTTCGAGTGACGATGAATAGTAACTTTATTTTTATAATAATATATAGTTTTTTCTTATTTTATTATTTAATATATTATAATAGTTTATTATTATATTTACTTTTAATAACATATTTTTCTTTTTTTTAAACATCTATTTCCTTTACCTTTTTTTAATAATTGTTTTTTTTTCTTTTTTAACATATATTAATTTATCGATTAATTTGATACTTCTATAATAAGTTACGTTTATAATTTTTTTTAAAAACTTAAGTACGTAGTTGTGCTTGATTTCTTTCCCTGACATTCCGTTATAAGTTTTGTTAATATATATATATATTGATTTCGAGTGACGATGAATATTAACTTTATTTTTATAATAATATATAGTTTTTTCTTATTTTATTATTTAATATATTATAATAGTTTATTATTATATTTACTTTTAATAACATATTTTTCTTTTTTTTTAAACATCTATTTCCTTTACCTTTTTTTAATAATTGTTTTTTTTTCTTTTTTAACATATATTAATTTATCGATTAATTTGATACTTCTATAATAAGTTACGTTTATAATTTTTTTTAAAAACTTAAGTACGTAGTTGTGCTTGATTTCTTTCCCTGACATTCCGTTATAAGTTTTGTTAAAACGAGGTTATACTCAAAATAAAAGATTTATTTGGTATCATAAAACAATACGATGATAAACTAAATCGTTCTAATGGTTTGACTTTCTAAACAACATGCTTTATTTTCAAATCACGTTTGTTTTACATTATCATTTGCTCGATTTCGCCGCAACGCGCGATATAAAAAAACTAGTTATTAATTAAATTTGAATTTAGACGTTTATCTCTAACTGTATTAATTAATATTATATTATATTATATTCTGTGTATAAAATTAATATGTAATACTCTTATTAAAAGGGAGGAGACACCAGACGTGTACAAAAAGATTTTCATTTATTAGTATAGGAAGATTTAAATGTGATTTATATTTATTATTGTTCGAAATATTATATATATTTGTTGTTATCCACTTCAGAGCGCTAAGCCGTTAGCTGAGTCCCGTTTTCTTTTATATGCGACAGGTAATAATTAATAAATTTTGACACGATATGCGTAAAAAGTTTATTGCCCAAGCATAAAATAGATGAAGATTGAGAATGATTATTAGAAAGATTGAAATTTCCATTGATCATGCCGAAGCGATCGACATAAGGGAACTACGCATCGGTTCTTAACGTACTGATTCAACCTAATACCATTTACAGTATTGACCCTTCTAAATTACATAATTATCAAACTCGACATACTTTAACATAATTACTAGCACACCCTTAGACTTTATCTTGAGAGGGATTAACTCTCACAGAGTTTAAATGCAAATTGCTATTAATATTATATAAATATTGTTAACGAAGAACGATTAATAGTAACTTTATTTTTATAATAATATATAGTTTTTTGTTTTTCTTTTATTTAATATAATATAATAGTTTATTATTATATTAACTTGTAATAACATAATTTTAATTTTTTCCCTTTTTTTAAAACCATATATTTCCTATATATATTTTTAATAATTCTTTTTTATTTAATGATTTACGTTTATAACTTTTTTCTTAAAACTTAAGTACGTAGTTGTGATTGATTCTTCCCCGACATTTTGTTATAAGTTTTCTTAAAAAAGAAGTTGTGCTTTAAATAAAGTATTTATTTGGTATCTGTTGATGAACGACAATTAATAGTAACTTTATTTTTATAACAATATATAGTTTTTTGTTTTTCTTTTATTTAATATATTATAACAGGTTATTATTATATTTAATTTTAATAAAATATTTTTAATTTTTCCCTTTTTTTAAAACCATATATTTCCTATACCATTTTTTAATAATTCTTTTTTTTCTTTTTTAGAACATATATTAATTTATCGATTAATTTGATACTTATTTAATGATTTACGTTTATAACTTTTTTCTTAAAACTTAAGTACGTAGTTGTGCTTGATTCTTCCCCGACATTTTGTTATAAGTTTTGTTAAAAAAGAAGTTGTGCTCTAAATAAAGTATTTATTTGGTATCTGTTGACTGACGAAGTACGATGAATAGTAACTTTATTTTTAGAACAATATATAGGTTTTTGTTTTTCTTTTATTTAATATATTATAATAGTTTATTATTATATTTAATTTTAATAAAATATTTTTAATTTTTCCCCCTTTTTTAAAACCATATATTTCCTATACCATTTTTTAATAATTCTTTTTTTTTCTTTTTTAGAACATATATTAATTTATCGATAAATTTAATACTTACCATTGATAAGGTTGTAATGCTTAGAATATGCAATTTAATATCAACAATGGGGTGGTGATCCAATAGTAAAGGCAATGCCTTTACTTGCAATTTACTTGATAAGGTTGTAATGCTTAGATCGGAAATAGACTTGGGTTCTTCATAGAGACCCAAATTCAATCCCCACTAGTGCCATATTTAGTAGATAAAAGGTAATGAAGGCTAGTTCTCCCAGACCCTAGGTCAAGAGTTTGAGCCTGGGCCACCACGAGTTTTAGTCCACTGTGCGTTACGCTAGAGAGATTCTCTCTTGTGGCGGCGCAAGCCCCTGCCACTGGCAGTGGGTGGTATGGTTTTCCGGAGAACGCCGTTAGCCGAACTCTGACGCCAACGTGGGCCCGGTTAAGACAACATAGTCTGGCCAGAGTGGGGTTAGGACCCTCTGTTTGAGAGGGTATAATAGCTCTCTCACAGCAAGTTAAAGATTCTCACCGTTCAAAAAAAAAAAAAAGTAAAGACAACCTCTTTAAACACTTGGGTATAGAAAAGGGCGTTGAATTCAAGTCTTAACAGACAACAAAGATTTAAAGAAATTCGGCATTCAAAAAAATTGCATCCAAGTTGAGAGCAGTTTACTATTAGCATTTGTTTCTTTGTGGGCCACCACTCGCTAGTAATAAATAATATTGGACTCAAGGGCGAGCAAAGAGAAGTAATTTGGAATGGAATAAATTGGTGCGATTCGAGTTGATGAGATAAAAACCACAATTTTATTGTTTTCTTTCTTTTCTTTCTTCCTGCTGTATTTGCTCAATTTTCTATTTTGTAGTTCGGTGAGGCAAAAGCAAGTATTGGTGGTTGGCTTAGTTTACGGAACATTTTTTTTAAGGTTTTGAATAAAAGTAAAATTTGCCGTTCAGAAAAAATAATATTGGACTACTGGTTTTAGTCGGATAAATGAGTTATCTAAAAAATGATACATGTAGAATTTAAATAAAAAAAATAAAAATTTAATAAATATCATAATAAACAAAATATATTTAATATTTTTAAATTTATTTGATATAAATTTAATTTGATCAGAATCTCGCATGAGATAGCAAATAATCACCATTGTTTCCATAATTGCAAGATTTCAAATCTACTTTATTTGTTTGATTTTAAATCTATTTCCTTAATTCAAAGTAGAAAATCTTCCTATGAAACCCTATTTTAACCCTCAAGAGTTTCTTTCATCCATTGTTTTCTCCTCCATCGTGGTTCAGCTTTTACTTCGGTGAGTTCCTTTTATTAATCGTTTATTTAACTATTCAGTTTTCTTTATTGCACCGTTTTAAATCTACTTTTATGTGTTTGATCTTAAACTTTTGTATATTTGTCTCGGAACCGAAACTTTCTGCAGGATTACATCATACACGCATAATGTCGAATGATCTACCTGAGGATCTGATTGTTGAAATCTTTTCAAGGCTACCAACGAAATCCCTACTCCGATTCAGATCAGTTTCCAAATCATTATGTGCTTGTATTGGTAGCCCGGGTTTCATCCGACTCCATGCTCTTCGATCTCCAAAAAAAGTCACCATAATATACAAAATTCGTTGTGATAAACTCGTATATACATCACTTCCATTCCTATATTGGCGTAAAACCACTAGAGTATCCTTTCAAGAGTTTCTGAATTGTTGGTTCTTGTAATGGAATTCTATTTGTTTATGAATGTGGAAAGGGTTTAAATCTATGGAACCCATCAATTAGGCGCAAAGTGACGGTACCTGATCCGTGAGTTCCAAGCTTCCTTAATCACCCTTGAACACCTAGAGATAACCTTGGAATGGATGAAGCTTGAATGAAAAATGGTGGTGTGTGGGTAGGGTGTTCGGCCGAGAGCTTTGGAGAGGGAGAGAGTGAGAGTGTGGAGGTGATGAAGTGTTGAAGATGAATGGTGGATGGTTACTTATAATTCTCTAATCCCTTATTACCCAAAGGTTAATGTGTCCCCCATAGTACACTACACATCTCATCAAATCTTCAGAAAGATTATATGGAGATTTAGAAAGATTATGTAATATGTTGTGGTGGGGCCACTATTTGGGCCGTAAATCATATAGGGGGGGGGGGGGGGGGTTAATTGTAAGTTGTTGGTAAATGTAGGTAACTAGAATTACGACCCGCCGCAATGCGGCGGGAATTCTTTAGTTATAACTAAGTCGATTTAGGACGCGCACGTTATGTTGAACCTGTCAAACGGGAAAAAATAGACGACGTAAAAACGTTCACCCACACACGCACGTTGCGTCGTGTTAACTCGCAAAGTTTAGAACGAAACGTGAAAAATGCTAAACCATAGACGCACGTTGCGATGTTTTAAGTCACAAAATTCAGAACGAAGCATAAAGCGAAAAATTTGCGGAAAATGAAAACTATAAAGGACCGAAGTTGAAAGTAAAAAAGTTGTATTGCAAAAGATAAAAAGTTTTGTGTTAAAAGTAAAAAAAAAAACAAATATTTTTGGGTTAAAAGTAATTTATGAAACACTTTCGGGCGAAAAGTAAAAAAAATCAATTTTTTTTAAAAAGCCCAAAGCCAAGGTTACAACAACCATATGCATAACCATTTTTTCTTTGAAAAACCCCCTAAAGCCAAACTTACAACACATAAGTAAAAAAAATCAAAGTGGTTAAATCGCAAAAGATGGAAACGTTTGAATTAGAAGTAAAATAATCAAATTAATCAAAGGGGTTAAATTACCAAATATTAAAACTTTAAACTTAAATTGTCAAATATTAAAACTTTAGGGTTAAAAAGGAAAGAAAGATTAAAAATTTTAAACTTAAATTGTCAAAGATTAAAATTTTAGGGTAAATTGTCAAAGATTAAAACTTTAGGGTTAAAAGGGAAACAAAGATTAGAAATTTAAACTTAAATTGTCAAATATTAAAACTTTAGGGTTAAAAAGGAAAAGTTCCATTTTTTTTTGAAAGACTCCCAAAGCCCAACTTACAACACATATATGCACTAACATCTTACTTATTTATAGTGTTTAATTAGTTGGAAGATAAGTATAAAGTCTAATGTTTTATGTGTAGGATGTGTTATATAGTATGTTAGAGTGTTCGGGAACCATAACTAGCTCAGAAAAAGTAAAACAATGCTTCTAGCAATATTTTAGTGTTCCGGGTAATGCCCGGTTGTTCGGTTAGACACCGGTTCGTTAAAGTGCTAAGTTATTCCGTTTAGTGTCCTTTATGTAACTTTTTGTGACACTTTTAATTCCCGACACTTAGGAAGGTATTCTGGACCAACTAGTCATATTTTTACATGTCATTAACTCGTTACAATGCTGAATTTTGCTGAAATGTATGAAATTCAGCATTTAAAGTGTATTTCGGGTGTTTTTCAGTGCGTATTTTAGCTTCCGGGAAGTCTATAAGTTAACCCTTGTATGTACTCTTGGGTTTTAATGTATTCTTGACGTTGGACCTACACCTAGGCCCCAATTCTATTGTCTGACTGCTTTCTGCAGAATTGTTGACACAAAGTGTCTTATCGGTGAGTTTACTAGTATTTCTAACGCAACGCTATCATTAATGCAATAAGCAATATCTTGTAGTATAAAACGTGCATGAATTCACTTGTATAGTATGTAATCAGACAATGTTGACATTTAAGCACATAATTGCAGTCATTAAATAATAATTAAAGTGTACGGAAATTACCGGTTGGGTGCCAGTTGTCACAATTATCGTGCCATCAGCGGAACCACCCGATCATATCCATCTCCACTAGGCATAATGCCTATACACCAATTCAGGAGGAAACCCAATAAATATGAAAAAAACCCCTTGTAGGAATCGAACCAAGGTCCTATTGGTCTCAAAGTCTTATCCCACCTCGAAGATGCCACTAGGCTATAAAGCCATGGGCTTTTTATGTTTTTAATAGTTAGATTATCTTATGATAATTAAAATACAAAAATAACATTTTAGATCAAGTCACATAAAGAAGAGATTTTAGGTTCAAGTTTAGTATTTTTTTTAGCGGTTGGTTTACATATAGTATAATAATTAAAATGTAAAAACATCAAAATGTTTTTTTATTGGTCCCTTTTGAGTTATTTTTATTTTATGTGATTATTGATTAAAACAATTCTAATTTCTTAAGTTTTTTGATTGAATAAGAATTTTGAGCTATAGAAACAATATAGAAACAAGAATTACAAGCAACAAAAAGTAGAAAACTTTTCACAACAAATCCATTATGCATCTTACTATATTTCAAGGCTGTAATCGAGTCATGTCGAGTTAAGTCAGGTTGAAATCGAGCTCGTACTTAAACGAGCCATGGTTAGATTTAAAAAAATGAAAGCCCGTATATAAAAACTTTAGATATGCTTGATTTCCATTGTGCATTTGTACTGACGTTTGACGTACTTTTGTTGATTATATAAATTTTAGTTTAGTTACATATTTTTTATATGATCCGACCCGAACCGGATTTAGGGCTTATGTGCAATTGGTTTTAGAGTTTATGTGCAATTGTGCAATTGATTATGGGTTACTTTATAATTTTCATTTACATTGTATGAAGTACGGTCCCATAACCCGGATCAATGAGATTTTTTCCCTGCCTTACCAATCGACCCTAGTCGGTACCATTACCGGTATTAAAAACTCTTGATATTGTTTGTGCAACTCCCATATTCAACCAAATAAAACCTACACAAATGATATGAGATTAATTTGAAGAAAATCTTTATATTAGACACTGAAAACGTTCTATGATCAAGTCAATAAGCTAAGACATTAAGGCAAAATGAAGCAATGATTGATGAATATGGGTTAAGAACTTGAGAAACAAAACAATTCACGCTTTGTCGAAAGAGAGAACCATTTAAAAAAGAGTAAATTCTCATATTACTCCCTGAGTTTTTGTCCAAATTGCCATTATAGTCCAAATAGTTTTTTTTCTTCTCTATGTCCCTGACTTTGCCTTTTTCTTGCCATTTTGATCACATTGCATAACTTAGTCTAAAAACCAGGTTAAAATCAGGGATATTTTTGGCATTAAATTATTATGAGGTTTATAAATTTTGTTGTAAACTACCCCTGGTTATCACTACACAACAGTTATGCCAAAAATACCCCTGGTTATAACTAGATTTTTAGACTGATTTAGGCAATGTGATCAAAATGGCAACAAAATGGAAAAGTCAGGAATTCAGAGGAGAAAAAAAACTATTTAAACTAAAATGGCAATTTGGACCAAACCTCAGAGACTAAAAGGGACTAAAACGACAATTTACTCTTTAAAAAACAAAGTGGGATCTATATATACATACTTCAATAATTACTTCCAACACTCAACAGATTGCAAACAAAACAAAACGCCAATTTGAAGTTTGAGCAATAACTAAGCCCAAGCTAGTACATGCACGTAAAACAGTGGCATATTGGATAATTAAATTAAAATCATTAATATAGAAGATTTATATTTTTTTGTTTTAAAATCATTTCTTTATCATATATTGTATTATAATCATTAATAACAAGATTAATTTTAATTGTTTATACGAAGATTTATATTTAATTGTTTTAATATCGTTATCATATAATAATAGGATATATAGACAATTAATAGGGGAAAGATATATAGATTAATGGGCCCTACTACATTAATCGTTTTAGGTTATAAAGTGCATAGTTAGCAATGTCGTCTTTAATCCTCCACTTGTGGTGGAGTGGTGGAAAGGATTTGGTTCATCCTAGGATGGCCAAGTTCGATCCCCACTTTCATCATATTTGGGGGAATGGCAATGAACGGGTGGAGGGCCAGTTGGTTCGAAACCCGGGAGCCGCCCCGAGTTTTCTATTACAGTGCATTTACTCCAGAGAGTCCCCGACTCTTGTGGAGGGTGCAACTACACGCTCCCGGTAAATCGGGTGGGCAGTGGGCTGGAAATTTTCTCGGGGAACGCCCTAGCCAAACTCTGAAGCACCAAGCGTGGGCCCAGTTAAGACAACATAGCCTTGGTTGCCGGAGTGGGGCGGAGGGGCCTACCCGAGTTATAGGGTAGGTGCGATCTCTATCGCCTGTTGTAGTAATATCGCCGTTCAAAAAAAAAAAAGCAATGTCGTCTTTAGTTCTTCCATCCAAGGTTCTTTTCTCCGTGATATATTCATATTAATCGTTTACTTAGGTTTTCAGTTGTAGAGGTAACTATGTCTAATGATCTATGTGAAGAACTCATTGTTGAAATCTTCTCAAGATTACCATCCAAATCCCTACTCCGGCTAAGATCAGTTTCCAAATCATTATGTTCTTATATTAGTAGCCCCGAATTCATCCGACTCCATGCTCTTCGATCTCCAAAAAAAGTCATGATCACACACACAACGAATTATAGAGGAGGATTCAATGCTAAGCGCATGTATACACTACATTCAGAAGGCCAGTTAATGTCAGATAATCCATATATTGGCGTAACACCAGTGGAGTATCCTTTCAGTACTAGTACTGACATTGTTGTTGGTTCATGTAATGGAATCGTATGTGTTGATGATACGTTAAAACGTGGTACTCAATGCGGTATTTATCTATGGAACCCTTCAATCAGGCGCAAAGTAACCGTACATGATCTTCCTTCTTCGAGTGATCAATGTTACGCACATGGTTTTGGTTTCGACCCAATCATGGACGATATATTTACACAGTGAAAACACACACTTGGCTTGAGATTGCTTCCCATGCTACTTGGTATAGTTGTAAGCAGTTATCCTCGTGTCTTTTTAATGGAGTATTGCATTGGGTCGTGAATGGGTATTTAACTGATTCGGATGTAGTATGGTATGAGTATATATTGGCATTTGATTTGAGCTCGGAGGTTTTTTCTACAATTGAGTTGCCAGAACCAAGATTGGAAATTAGTGAAGTGACGATCATCAAAGGTTGTCTAGCTGTGATTTCTTCAAATTATCATATTTTCATTTTTGCATTTGGATGAGGAGAGATGGTGCTTCTTGGTCTCTTGCTTATCTATTTAATACACATGAGGAATTTGAAGGAGCATACAGTTTGCAGTTTACCCCCAATGATGAATCACTATGGTGCTCATCCTCTAAGGGTGCTCAAGTTTATAATCTTGAGACACATGTGGGATCGACACTTGTGGACTTGAGTGGTTCTTCTCGGATAACAGACATGAGGATGTATCTTGAAAGCCTTGAATTGTTAGATATGGGGACTTCATGTGATCAATGAAGCATGACAGGTGAAATTATGAAAATTTACCTTTTATCACAATACTTAATTATTTTGTATTCTACTTTAAATATCAGTTTTGGTGTTTTATTTTTTGTATTAAGAAAATACCCATTAAGTTAACGGAAATAATATGATTATAAATTAATACCAAAACGTGACCCGTGCCAGTCTAAACCATTCGTAGCACCAGACATTTAACATGATCCATCTGCAGCTGCTGACCTATACCGGCGACATCCAAACAAGGCAAGATTAAAATAACAATCAGAGCAAGATTAAAGATAAACAGCAAGGACGACAGAAGCTGTAACACCTCGAAAATTTACGTCCAATAGTGTATTGACACGTGTCATAAGCTTTGGATATGTGAAACAAACTTTAGAGGGACTAAAGTTGACAAACGGTGAAACTATGTGAATTCAAGGGTTCAAAGTGTCAAAAATTGATAAATAGGCCCTACAATAACCCTACATGATGTTTATAATCTTAAACGGGTAAATCATGGATCATACGAAGCAAAAAAATGAAAGAAAGTGAGGAATTACAAACTACAGGGGCTAAACATGTCAACATGTTGAATTTATACCTCTGAGTGATCTTTTGGCAAACCCGAAGCTTTGTAATGATAAAATATACTCACTAGAATATGTGGTAAAAATTTCATCAAGTTTCGTTATCGTATGAGAAAGATATGATCAAAACCGTACACGAAGGGTTAATTACGTTAACATTGATTTCGTGACTTTTCGGGTAAGCGCAAAGTTGTTCAAGGACTTTACCATGATTATAAAAATCCCAAGACTCTTAAAAGTAAGAATTTAGGGTCTAGTGTGCAAGATAAATAGCCTAAAACACGTTACAAAGTACAGGGACTGAATATGAAACAAAACAACAAGGTTTGAAGATTGGAACCCTCGCGTAGCGCGAGGACCCGTCGCGTCACGCGACGGGTATGTTTACGCAGCAACTGGCAGTTGCCAGTTTCAGACTTGTTACGAGTTGTTTCCAGCTGTTATCAATACCATGGGCTCTCCAATGGATTTATAGGCATGTAAGGACTCTGGGATTGATCATACAACACCTGCAAACACTTGTAACATCATTTTGAAGGATCAAATTTGATGTTTAAGAACACCCATTTTTGTAACAATTTCACATTCATTCACAAGACAACTTCTGGAGCTCTCTGGACATCAAAACCACTTCCTAGTGATCTCTAAGCTTTGTTAGGACTCTTGTAAGTGTTCATAACCTTTCCAAATTCGTTCTAGCTTAGTTATTCAACCGAAAGTCAATCCATCGTAATTTCTGTTTGACTTTGTGATTAAACGAAAATGGCTCAGTCATTTCTCAAATTGAAAGTACCTACAAGTTGGTATTTATGAGTGTAACAAACCCCTAAAAGGGTATTTTCAGATTCACACTCTAAGCATGTTAATTGTCGAGTCAAAGCTTTTCTTAAAAAGTCAACAGAATGGGTTTTCGCAAAATTAAGCATGATTAACAATGTAGGCTACATGCAACCTGTTTGATCATCAAAATAACTTTATAAATAATGTAAGAACATGTTTTAACATAATCAATTCGACAATTTTCAGTTTAAACCCGAATCGGAACCGAAAGTCACATAAATTGACTTTTTCTTTGACTATCAGTTCTGATCCGTGCATGCATGTTTGAGATCTGAATTAGAGCTTATCTTGGACCAACTTTCATATAAGTTTAACTCTCTGAGATTTTACAACTTGGTTCAACGCTTGTCCGCTTCATATGCATGTTACCGGTTTATGCTTAAATATGACTATTTTGCCCTTTTGACTATAAAACGCGATTTTTGAAAAAGTGAAAGAGTAGAAACGTTTGTTACTGATTTATAAACTTGCACCGAAAATTTGATATCAGTTTGAGGTCCAGAATAAGAGTTATGCTCATTATCGTAATTTGCAAGCTTTATGTTACATAAACGGCGTATTTAGCGTAAAACCTATTTTTAACCCACTTTTTGATACCAAAATTTTTACCCACTGATGTTATATAATATTTTGGGATTTTTAAAGATTTTTATTTAATTTTTGGCTGATCGTATCATAGGTCTCTAAGTTTAATTCGGTAAATACCGAATTTACCTTTTAAGACATAAAATGAGTTTTACAAATCCTTTTGACCCCAAACCTTTTTCTACTGATTTTAATTGTTAAATAAAATATTTTGAGCATTCTGGAAGTATAAAAATATCAGCTTTCTTTTAAAAACCCGGAAACGGCTCTAAATCGCCTTTTTAAGCGTTTTTAACGCATAATATGTACTATAACCATATTAAACATATAAGGTTGACACCTACTGATGTTCTTAGCATATTTTTATAAAATAACAGTAAGTACAAGTTTATAAACTCAGGTTTCCAATTTTGACATTTTAGCCCTTGTGAAATTACCAGAATACCCCTAAGGTGCATAGTTTGGTTTTAAATGATAAGTTTCACATATGGGTCATACCCTACTGTTATAACATGTTAAATTAAGTATACTTACTGTATAAATCAGACCCATAACTCAGATTTACAAATAAACTCTTTTATAACCTTTTAAATGACCAAAATGCCCTTATGAGGCCTAGTTTGTGTTTAAATCCGTTTTGGGCATAATAGAAAATAACTTACTGATATTATGACATATTTAAGGCATATTAAATCAGGGAACTTGCATATGACTCTTATGGATACCCATAACGCCCTTTTCGCGTCCGGTTCGGTTTATGTAACTAGTTTGCATAAATTGACCGAAACGGGTCAAACATTTTCATTTTTGTCTCAAAATCCAGATTGTATTTAGTATACCCATATTATACAAGTCTTCAAACTTGTCGGGTCTAAATTACATTCTATCCGGTCTTCGCTTAATCGTGCCTTTGAACCGTAGCGTCCTTTAAAAACTAACCGGTCTAAGCTTAGGCTTAATTAAAGACCCGTTAGGAATCTAATAGGTTATTAAAAACCTTCGTTCTAGATTTATGAGCCCAGTAAAAGCTATCTGTACTTGCTGATTTGATATACGGCTGGGATTGAATTTATATTTAGCTCAGGTAAATACTTTTAACTTATTTTCCCTTATACGGGCTTGGGATACGGTATTATAAAAATACCGCTTGGTCGGGTGTAGAAACCTTTTAATCGGAGATGATTAAATTGCATAATCCCGTTTTAATTTGTATTGTTTGATAACAAATAACATTGGGGGTTAATGACCGTGTCCTGGATATCCTTGGCTCATTTAAAAAGTGAATGGCCACGACATAAGCACAAGGTGTAGACAAAACACCTCCTGTTGCATATGTAAAACATATACTCACTCGTAAGGGTAACTTCTTGTGAGATTCATATTTGTGGTGTGTCGATTAATCTCGTCTGGCTTGTATTGTATAATCACCGGCCCTAAATGTTGGACAAACATGTAAATCGGATACAAGATTTTTATTAATAAAATTGTCCCAAGTTATAAAAGATTAATTTTGCCTCTGTGCATTTTAATCACTGTGTCAAGATATTTTGTGCCGTTTGCACTCAAATAAATTTTCAAACTCTTTTCAAAATGAGTCAGTTAAATTGTATTTACCAGTGTAAACTGACGTATTTTCCAAAAAGGTTAAGTGACAGGTACTGAACGTAATTGGCTGGAAGCTCAGGGCGTGAATAAGGAATCTTGCAAGGTTCTAGATGCCTGAAGTCTGTTGAACAGTTTATCTTTTTTTTGATCCGCCTGTGGATCCTTACTTTCCGTTGTAATACTTTGATATTACTTTATATCCGGATTGTAATATATTTATCTTTTGCTTCCGCTGTGCATTTATATATTGTGTTGTTTGACTATGATGATATCAACTACGTCACGATACTCCCCACCGGGCCCACCGGTGACACGTGGAATTTGGGGGTGTGACAGAAGCAGACATGTAAAACAATGGTACTTTGCTAAAAACATAATATTAAACACCAGCAACCGGCGAAGGAAACTGAGATAGTTAAACACAATATTAAGTCTAGAAGTGTCAATTGTGTAACATGAGTAAAATGAGTAACAAAGTCTAGATAGTTAAACACAATAGTAAGAGTAACATGAGTAAACCTGCAAACATACATCAGACAAGGATCAATTAGCAAGCTTTATATCAGAACTTACAAGTCCTATGAGTAGAGGTGGCATGATCGGCTGGTTGGGAACAGGGAAAGCAGATTCTGGTAGAAAAACGTAGTTGTTTGTACGAGTGTAAATAGTTTTTGTTTGCAAATTAGGTTTTTGTAAATAGTTATGATATTTTTGTAAATGTATTTGGTATCATAACTGAATTTAGGGTCAATTATGGATTGTGAAGGAAACTTGATTATTTTGTAGATTGAGAAAGGAGAAGGAAGAAGATAAAGAAAGGTTCAACGGAATTATAATAGAGGTGATGGCTCAAATGGAAAAAGACAAAGTAGAGAAAGAAGCTATGCTCGTTAGGATGGCGAACATTGAGGTTGTATTAAAAATTTCGGTTCGAAAATAACTATAAACATTTTTAGTTTGAATGTTTGGGTTTGGATGTTTTAATTAAGGATCATTAGATACTAGTTATGATTTTGAAACTTCATTAATGGTTACTTTTTTTATAGTTTTGCAAAGAATATGAATAGCATAGAAATGGTAGGCATTTAAATACCTAGAATTTCTTTGATTGTACATGCCCACCTAGAGGTGATTAATTGGTGTTCAAACCCCCCACTTCTGCAAAAAATTTCCCAAACCAAGAATCGACCTGAAACTGATTTGACCAGGGACCGTTTATTTTAAAATATAAGAACTGTAACCGGACCCTTAAAAGAAGATAATTCAATGGTTCGGGCTAAGAAGAGTCTCATGGGTCCTATACCCTTTTGGACCTAGTAGAACCATTTACAAACAAGCTACTTTTTGGGCTTGGAACAAACATGGATAATTGAATTCACTTTCAGCATACAACAAATTGGTTTTAGTAAAACACTAAAATCACTTGTTTTTAATGATTCTCAACCTCTTAACATGTTGTGGACAGCATAAAAAATAAGCTTTTCTAGAAAAAAAAAAACAATTCAACTTAGTAGCATCATGCACTACTAGAGAATTGGGTTTTTGTCAGGAGAGGAGCTTAGTGGGAACCGGGGGGTGCACCCGCCTCCCCCAATTTTTCGGTTAGAAGTGTAAAAAATTTTATTTTTCGTCCGAAAATTTTAAAATTATATAGGATCGCCCCCAATTATTTTGCCTAAATATTTATATAATATATGAATTGGGTCCCCTGACTTTCCACCCCTCCGGAACTTTTGGTCAAGCTCCGCCACTGGTTTTTGCTACCGCATTTTCGGTCGCAAAACGGTGGAAATTGCCCTTTTGTTACCTTTTTGCCACAAATAACTCGGTAAGAAATACACACGTGACTATTGCCCTATTGCCACCTATTTACCTTGCGATTTCATTCAGGAACTTTAAATAAGATTTCCTGCAAATTCTACCACACTTCTGACATCACTCCCTTTGTCCTGAAAGTCACTGATTCATATGTATACTTTCGGAACGTCGTTGTTTGCAAGTGCAACATTAAACAACATCGCCGTTTCAATTTAATATGTTTAAAAACATCGTTGATTGAATTTAATATGTTCTTCAACTTCGCTGTTTCATTTTAATACATTAAAGAACATCCCTGTTTGTATTTTATATGTTCAGAACATCACTGATTTGAAGGAAGAACTTCAGTTAAAGTAGCTAACTTTTTGTTTGATATGTAATGAAATTCGCTGCAGATTTTTTTTGCTGTGATTCGAACCTCCTAAAGAGAACAGGACGTCTCATACTATTTCTCCTACAGGTATGGTTAGGGCCGTTCAAACCGCTCGTCGCTCATCGCTCGCTCGATGCTCGCTCGTAAATTGCTCGAAAAATGCTCGTTTGATTTGAGGTTCAGTTGTAAACGAGCCACTCTGCTCGGTTCGGTTTAATATGTTTATGATGGTGTTATATAGTTCATTGAATTTAATTAACACCACTTATCCATTCAGCAATATTTATTTGAAAATATTCATATAAAAAAATGATGTTATAAAGCCTACAACACCATTCGAGCCCATCACATGCAGTGTCGAAGCTTGAGATTTTCGACCGAGGGGGTCGAAAACGTATATATCAAAAAATTTCTATAAAATGGGGGGTCGAGAACGTATATACCAAAAAAAATTTATACGAAAACTACATACTCTCCACTACTGAGCGAAAAGTTCGGGGGGTCGGCCGCCCCCTCCCGCCCCCACTACGCTTCGCCAATGATCACATGGGTCATTCAGACACGTTATAAATAATTCAATGCGACACTTTGGATGTATTAATTCAATTCAACGACATTTATGAAGATACTGAAAGAAAACAGTGACATTCTCTAACTTTCTAAACCAAACATCGATGTTAATTAAATGTCCTTCTATCAACTAGCGACATTCTATAAAGCCTTTAAACCAAACAACGATTTTAATAACCTCCCTGTTCGAAACAACGACATTCTATAAAGTCTCAAAACCAAACAGCCACTTTATTTGATGTATTTGTATCATTCAGCGACCTTAGGGACAAAGGGAGTGTTGGCAGAAGTGTGGCAGAATTTGCAGGAAATCTTATTAAAAGTCGCTGAATGAAATAACGAGTTACCTAGAATTGCTTTGATTGTTTATGCCCACCTAGAGGTGATTAATTGGTGTTCAAACCACTTACTTCTGAAAAAATTCTTGGTTTGGAACCTTTGCTCACCCCTAGCTCTAGCTCATCTCTCGGTTTCTCTCCGACAACCCTGGGCAACCTTGATCACCCCAGGGTATGCTTCAATCAGTTCATTCAATTTCAAACTTTCGATAGAACCAGGGTATGCTTCAATCGGTCGACGATTAATCTTCCCGCTCATTTAATCTCGATAGCACTAATTGAGTGTTTTTATATTCCTTGTTATTTGTTAAATTTTTACTTGTCTTCTAATTGGACGAAACCTCAGTGACGGAAACTGCACTTTATTCTAATAACTAGCACCCCCATCGTTACTTTCCTTTTTTTGTTGTGCGACGCTCGATACTCACTCGATGTTCGTTCGAAAAATGCTCTGATTGAAAGATGCTCGCTCGACTTTGGCTCGGTTGAAAAAAAGCTCGATTCGGTTCGATTCGATTTGTAAACAAACCGAGCACGAGCAAAGATCTAATCGGTTCGTTCCCTATTATTAATTAGTAAAAAGTAAAATAAGAGAAAACTTAAAGAAAGTATTGGGCCTACTAGACTATACGTAGTAATCATGTAAAGCCCACGAAAGAATTTTTATAAATCATAGATTACCTAGAAAAAGCAGTCATCTTTCTTCCCCCTATATCTTTTCTTTTTTCATCATAAAATCGTTTAGGTCTTTTGCTTTCTTTTTTCATCATATAATCGTTTAGGTCTTTTGCAAAGCTACATAATGGTGCATGATCTCTGTGAAGATCTTCTGATTGTTGAAATTTTTTCAAGACTGCCATCTAAATCCCTCCTCCGATTTAGATCAGTTTCCAAATCATTATGTGCCTGTATTGGCAGCCCCGATTTCATCCGTTTGCACAATCTTCGATCTCCAAAAAAAGTCAAGATCATACACGCACATAGGTACTCAAAAAAAACTGGACCTACTTTATACACTAAATACATACACACATTACATTCTGAAGGCCAGTTATTGTCAGATAATCCTTATGTTGGTATAACACCTGTCAACGGCCCCTCCTCGTTAAGGAAACCATTGTACCATATATTTGGTTCATGTAATGGCATTATATGTCTCCATGAACATTGGTCACGTAAATGGATTCTATGTCTATGGAACCCTTCAATTAGGCGTAAAGTACGCATACGTGATCACCCTTTTTTGGGTCATTGTTGGGTATACGGGTTTGGTTTCGACCCAGTCATCGACGATTACAAGCTTTTGAGGATAGACAAAGATGATTATTCTTCATTTGTGTACACTTTGAAGACACACACTTGGCGTAAGATTGCTTCCCCTACTGGCAAGTTTCTTTTTGTGGGGGATCATCGATGTCGTTTCAATCTGTTCAATGGATTATTGCATTGGGCTGTCAAGAAAAGGTATAGGTATGTATTCCATTATTATATAATGACATTTGATCTGAGCTCTGAGGTTTTCTCTACTATAGAGTTGCCAAAACCAAGTTAGGGAATTGATGAAGTGACAATCATCAAAGGTTGTTTAGGTGTGATATCTTATAAACATGATAATCAAAGTTTTTTTAATACCTGGATTTGGGTGAGGAAAGAATACAATAACAACACAGCCGCTTCTTGGTCTGTGGTTTATAAGCTGGATACAAATCCACTTCAAAGAGTTGTGCAAATTACCCCCAATGATGAATTACTATGTTATTCTTATTAGTATTATAAACATAATTTATATTATTATATGTATTAAACTTATACTTATTAGATATGTGTGTGTAAATGAACGGATATATTCGAACTGGTATGTTGGTTGGGTGACACCGTTTTAAATGACGGTTACTCCCGCCAAACATAACCACCCTCCTAACCGTTCTTGTGTGGATGTATATATAGGTTTTACCGGTTACCAAGACAATTTCTTACATAAAATTGTCCATCGTTTGTTCTTACACTTTCGTGTTAATATTGATCAAATGTATTCATAAAATTCCGCTGCAAACATTTCTGATATGCAAGAAAGTGGTATCAGAGCCAGTTATTCAATCAGTGACAATCTCAGGCCAACCTCTTCAATGATGCCATGTGCACACTGTTCAGAAGAAAGACGAGAGCGAAGAAGAATGGAATGTCGCTGTTACTACTGCAATATGCCTGGTCATCAAATCTCTTCATGCCAAGAGAAAGAAAAGGATGAAGAGAATCAATTACTGCAACAAGCGGTTGATGCAGGAACTCAGAAAAATGCTGGGGAAGAGAACAATCATCAGATTGAAGGCCGACTGGAATTTATTGTGGAAGGAACCGATGGAGGATATTGGTCTGATATATGGTATGTCAGTAAATCTCTCAAACGCCATTTCTCCAGTAACATAGACATGTTTAAACGCATTAAAAATATGTCTCATGTCGAAACTATGACCGGAGAAAACCATTTTTTCTTCATTAGAGGCGTTGGTGTGGTAGATGTTGTGTCCGGATCTGAAAAGATACGTATTCAAAGTGTATTATACACTACGGACATAGACAGAAATGTATTAAGTTATGATCAATTAATAACTCAGGGTTATACGGTAAGATTCATGGGAGATAAATGCAAATTATATCCAACTTTTAGCGTCCCCATAAACAATAAAAGGAATAGTCATTCAGGAATGACAAGGGAAGAAGAAATGGGTGAATTAGAAAAACAGAGTGTGATAGAAAAGGGGCACGAACATGAGAAGTATAAAACAGACTTCTTAAATGATTATTTTGAGAAACTGAACATATCTGCAAATGAACCGGATTGGAATATTCTAATCTTACAAGCAATGAAGTTCAATGATTTTAGAGATTGCAAAGCCCTGTTAGATATGCTTGATGATGTTGATTACTTTCTTAAGTACAAACATTATCTCGAAATCACGTTTGAGAAGATGATAGAATGGTTTCTTAAAGTCAAAATAGAAATACATTCAAGGCCGCTGCCTGCTATTGCGTCAAACAATCGGAAAGTAGGATTGTTGGACCTGTATATGGCAGTAAAGAGAGAAGGTGGTCACCGGCAAGTTACTGAAAATGGAATGTGGGCAATGATAGCAAAGGATACGGGTTTCGAATATGAAGATGGTGAATACATGCGTCTGATTTATGCAATGTATCTGGATGTACTTGTGTACTACTACAAGTTCAAGATAACACAGGAAAGGGCAATCAGGAAGGAGGATGAGAAAACAGTAGATCCCAGACAAAGCAAGAGTGATGGAGATAAAGAAGTAATAACAAATGAAGTTCAAACGGAGACAGTCGAATGTTCATCTAGTACCGGTGCAGTAGAGAAGGAAGTCAGTCATTATGCATTATTTACAAACCAAACAGGTAGAGTCGGCGGGTTACAAGGGCATTCTAAAGCAATTCAGGATAAAGCTGAAGATCACTATGTGTTCTATGGAGGTAGTGATTGGCATGGTCTCAAGAAACTTCAAAAGAAGAAATTCGATTTCTCAAGGGCAAAGAAAGCTGTAAACGAAGCAAATAATAGCGTACTCAAGAACTCTCTTAAACCAAATTATGTTTAGGGGAGAGTATTAGTATTATAAACATAATTTATATTATTATATGTATTAAACTTATACTAATTATTAGATATGTGTGTGTAAATGAACGGATATATTCGAACTGGTATGTTGGTTGGGTGACACCGTTTTAAATGACGGTTACTCCCGCCAAACATAACCACCCTCCTAACCGTTCTTGTGTGGATGTATATATAGGTTTTACCGGCAAACATTACCGGTTACCAAGACAATTTCTTACATAAAATTGTCAATCGTTTGTTCTTACACTTTCGTGTTAATATTGATCAAATGTATTCGTATAATTCCGCTGCAAACATTTCTGATATGCAAGAATTCTTTCTACAAGGGGATCGTAGTGTATAATCCTGAGACACGGGAACAATGGAGACTTGCGGACTTGAGTGATTCTTCTCGCGTTTGCGACATGATTACATGTGTTGACAGCCTTGAATTGTTAGACATGAAGGCTTATTCACGTAAGGGAAGCAAATCAGGAGGGAAAAAGAGACGAAGATCAGGAGGAAAAAAGAGAAGCAGAACTAGTGAAATTATTCAGCTTTAATTAGCTATTATTAGTTTTGGTACTTTAAATTTGTGTAGTAAGATAGTATATTGCCATCAACAGTTTTTTAGTACATATATGCATAAGCTTTCTTTTTTGTTTTAAATTATTATTCAAAGTTATATATTTAATTTCTTAACTTATACCAGTGTTTTCATGTTGCAAATGTTGTGATCACCCATTACATATTACATAATCCCGTCACAATTCCAAACGCTTTAAAAAACAAAAAGTAATTTAGAGCAAACCTTTTATTATGTTTTTATAAAGATGATAGAACCAGCAAACTTTATTAGAAAAGAAGCTAAAGAATACAAGACAAACTTTAGGAATTAAACAGCAAGTTTGAGCAATAACTAAGCCCACCTAGCTAGGACGACATGCATGTAGAACAGTGGCATATTGGATGTTTCATCGCGTGAACCCTCTGTGGCAGCTGACCCGTACTAATAGAATCCATCCACGCCATCTGCAGGAGCTGACTTAGGCCAGGCGGGGCGGTCACTTTTAGGACCGTGATGGCCATTTTCAACGCGTGATGGCCTGAAGGGCCACCGCCACCATAAACGAAAACGCGTTATAGCACCACGAAATCTGATTTCGTTAATTTCTTCACGGCCGTGATGGTTTTTTTTGTGAGGGTAATTGTTGGTTGGGAGGAAATTGTTAGGTGTGGTGGTGAGTGATGACCATTGCCACCAAAAAAGGTTGTGAGTGATGTAAAAATGGTTGATGACATGGCGGAACTTGATTGGGTGCTTGTGAGTGATAGAATTCTATCACTAGTGGCCACCCCCTCCCCCCTTATACCCACAGCAAACAAGGCAATCAGTTTGATCCAAACCGCAGGCAACTTCATTAAAAAGTCAATAGAAAGCTGATGTAGCGTGCGTTACGATAACGAAGAACAATTCACGTTGATTCTGCGAATACCCGTGAAGATCTTCCCCAACCCCTCAAAATTCAACCCAAAGGGCAGAGAATTTGAAGTCAAAATGAGTTAATTCGAAATTGATTTCTGACCATCCAACTTACAAGAGAAACATATAGATAAAGACAGAAATTCGAAATGGGCCTCAAAAAAGCCATGGGCCAAACACAAGCCCAAAAACAAAATGCACAAAACACCGAAAAAACATAAAAAGATAAATAACTGATAGAAATAAGCGTTTTTAGGCCCGATGGTTTGCAGCAAGATGGAGCTCGTTCTCACGATCGTTTCGCATTGTCGCACGCTCAAAACGGACCCCCGTAGCCCAAGTTAGAGCCATTTTAGTTAAGTCCTTTTTGACACACGATCTTAGGCCTACAAATACAAGATGGTCCGCTCCTCCACACTTGAACCCGCATCAAAAGCATAGGTCAGCTTTATAAAGAAAACAACAAATGGGTGTGAATACGATTCGGTAAGAAAGGTAAGTTGAGCCCGAGGTATATAGGACCGTTCGAGATTATCGAATGTGTTGGATCAGTAGCTTACAAGTTAAACTTACCAAAAGAGCTCAGTGGTATTCATAACGTATTCCACGTCTGCAATCTGAAGAAATGCCTAGCTGATGAATCGCTAGTCATACCACACACAGATGTGCATATAGATGAGAGCTTGAAATTTGTGGAAAAACCTTTGTCGATTAAAGATCGACAGGTTAAGAAGCTTCGAAGGAAGCATGTGCCTATTGTAAAGGTCAAATGGGATGCCCGTAGAGGTCCCGAATACACGTGGGAGGTTGAGTCCACGATGAAAGAAAAGTACCCTTATTTATTTCTGTAAATCTCGAGGTCGAGATTTCTTTTAAGGGGGTGAGGATGTAACACCTCGAAAATTCACGTCCTATAATGTGTTGACACGTGTCATAATGTTGAACGTGTGAAAGAATGTTATAGAAGGATTAAAGTTGACAATCATGGAAAGTATGTGAATATACGAGTTCTAACTGTCAACAGTGAATAAATATATTGTACATTAACCCTACATGATGCTCATACCTTCAAACGAATAAATCATGGATCATACGAAGCTAAATATGAAAGAAAGTGAGAGATTACAAACTACAGGGGTTAAATGTGTCAACATGTTTAAGTTATACCTCTGAGTGACCTTTTGACAAACCCGAAGCTTTATAACGGTAAATTATGCTCACTAGAATGCACGATATAAATTTCATAAAGTTTCGTTATCGTATGAGAAAGTTGTGATCAAATTCGTATGCGATGGGTTAAAGCGTCAACGTTGAAAGTTAGGACTTTTCGGGTAACAATAAGGTTAACCAAGGACTTAACAAAGTGGGTATAGGTCTTGAAGCCCTTATAAGTCAAGTAGGAGGGTTCAAAGTGCAAGAAATAATGTCATAGCAGAGTTTCCAAGAGCCAAGGATCAAAGCATAAAAATCAAAACTTAAAGATTTGTTCAGAAGAGGCCTCGCGCCACGCGACGACCCCAGGGGGGGCTACGCGTGCCGCGAGGGCCTGTCTGGTCCGAATTCTTTGGTTCTTTGTCTGCCATAGCTCTTGTAACCGACTTATAATTGATTTTCCTCATCTTGCTTGACCCCTAGGCAACCCCTAGACACTTAGGGACACTTGTGGATGAGTTGTGGTCAGTTGTAGACTTGCATGTCAACAATCTAGTGGGTTCTTGATCACTATATAAAGCCAATAAGTTGCAACAAGTTCTTCACACCTTTCTCTTTCACTTCTGATCATTCTTGGAGCTCCAAAGCAGACTCAAGTGATCTTAATTCGTGCATAGGACTTCAGTAAGTTTGCTTAACCTCTCTTAGTTAAGTTTTTGCTTAGTTTAAGCTTAAAAGTCAAACCGTCGTAATTAACGGTTGACTTAACGATTAATCATTGTTAGTCCAGTGATTAGTCGAATTGAAAGTAGTTATAAGTTGGTAATTATGTGGGTAATAAACCCTTAAGAGGGTTCCCCCTGATTCCCACTCTAACTAGGTCAAATGTCGGGTCAAACTTGTTATGAAAAAGTCAACAGAATGTTTATTTTCTAATTTATGCATAATTAGCTATGTAGAACACATACAACCTATTTGATCATTAATATAACTTGGTAATTAGTGTAAGAACATGTCTAAACATGTTCAACCCGACAATTTCCTGTTTAGACCCGGTTCGGAACCGAAAGGCGCATAGTTTGACTTTTGCTTTGACTTTCAGTTCTGACCCGTTATGGTATGTTTTAGAAATACCTTAGAGCTTTAATTGGCCCAGGTTACATGCTAGTATAACCCTCTGAGATTATACACCTTGGTTCATTAGTTAACCAATTAATATGCATGATTCCGTTAATTACTCATATGTTGACCATTATGCCCTTTACACCATAAAACGTGATTTTTGGAAATGTAAAAGAGTAGAAACCTTAGTTTCTAAATTATAAACTTGCACCCAAAATTTGACATCAGTTTGAGGTGTAGATTGAAAGTTATGCTCATTAGCGTAATTAAAAGCTTCTTTAGCGATTAAACGGCGTAATTAGCGTATAGCCTATTTAAACATACTTTTTGATATCAAACTTATTACCCACTGATGTAATATATTATTTTAGGATTTTTGAAGATTTTTAATTATTTTTAAACTGATCATAAGCTAGGATTAGTGCCTTGATTCGGTAAATACCGATTATGCCCTTTTCGGCCATAAAATGAGTTTTACAAGTTCTTTTGATACCAATCCAATTACTACTGATTTTAAATAATAAATGAAGTTTTTTGAACCTTATGGACTGACCTGAAAACTCAGATTCCTATTTTAACCCGTAAATCGCTTAAAACGACGTTATACGCGTACTAAGCGCATAGTAAGGGTTTAAAACCATTTTGTCACATAAGACTTAACACCAACTGATATACCATGTTAAAATAAGCTATTTTACTGATTTATTCAGACCCGGATCACAGAAGCTTAATTGATCCCTTTTAAAATCTTTAAAATGACCAAAATACCCCTACGGGGCTTATTTTGAGATTAAACTCGTTTTGGACATAATGGAAGGTATCCTACTGATATCACAATATATTTAATGCATGTTAACTTAGGAAACCTGCAAATGACTCTTGTGGATACCCGTTACGCTTATTACGCGTTCGGTTCGGTTTATGTAACAAGTTTACATAAATTAGCCGAAACGGGTCAAACCTTATCGGTTTTATCTCAAAATCCAGAATGTGTATGAAATACCCATATTAAGCAAGTCTCCGAACTTGTCGGGTCTAAATCACATTCTATTCCAGTCTTCGCTTAATCGTGCGTACGAACCGTATCTTTGAAACTAACCGGTCTAAGCTTAAGCTTAATTAAAGACCCGTTAGGATTCTAATATGTTATTAAAAACCTTCGTTACAGATTAGGAGCCCAGTAAAAGCTATCTGTACTTGCTGATTTGATATACGGCTGGGATTGAATTTATATTTAGCTCAGGTAAATACTTTTAACTTATTTTCCCTATACGGGCTTGGGTTACGGTATATAAAATACCGCTTGGTCGGGCATCAAATCTTCCATCGTTAGGTGGTTAATTGAATAATTTGATCTGCCCGTTTAAATTGTTTTGTTTGCTTAAAGCCTTTGGGGGGTTAATGACCATGTCCCGGATATCCTTGGCATCATTTTACGAAATGGCCACGACCTAAGCGCGGAGTGTAGGCGTACACTCGTCAGTGCATAAATAGATTATGTGGTGTGTCTATTGATCTTTAACCCGGACACGATCCGGGCTACTGAACGCATAAGTGACATGTAATTCTTTTACGAGATTATAATATTAAATAATTGTCCCAAGTATAAAAGATTAATTTTGCCTCTGTGCATTTTAATCAAATTATAAAAGATATTTTGTGCCACGTGCATCCAAACCAATTTTTAACCATTTTTAAAATGAGTCAGTTGAATGTATTTACCAGTGTAAACTGACGTATTTTCCAAAAAGGCTAAATGCAGGTACTATACGTAATAGGCTGGCTACTCCAGGCATCAATAATCAAGTCTCGCAAGCTTTAGATGTTAAAGTCTGTTGAACGATATTATCTTTCTGTTAAAGATCCGCCTGTGGATCCATCTTACGTTCCGTTGTAATATTTGATATTACTTTGAATCGGATTGTAATATATTTTATCTTTCATTTGCTTCCTCTGTGCATTTACATATTGTGTTGTTTGACTATGATGATATCAACCACGTCACGATACTCCCCTACCGGGCCCACATGTAACACGTGGAAAGTCGGGGTGTGACATATATACCCAAAAATTTCTATACGAAAACTACATACTCTCCATTACTGAGCGAAAAGTTCGGGGGCCGGCCGCCCCCTCCCGCCCCCACTATGCTTCCCAATGATCACATGGGTCATTCAGACTCGTTATAAATAATTCAATGCGACACTTTTGATGTATGAATTCAATTCAGCGACATTTATGAAGATACTGAAAGAAAACAGCGACATTCTCGAACTTTCTAAACCAAACAGCGATGTTAATTAAAAGTCCTTGCATCAATTAGCGACATTCTATAAAGCCTTTAAACCAAACAGCGACTTTAATAACATCCCTGTTCGAAATAGCGACATTCTATAAAGTCTTTAAACCAAACAGCGACTTTATTTGATGTATCTGTATCATTCAGCGACTTTCGGGACAAAGGGAATGTTGGCAGAAGTGTGGCAGAATTTGCAGGTAATCTTATTAAAAGTCGCTGAATGAAATAACGAGTTACCTAGGAGTAATCTTATTAAAAGTCGCTGAATGTTGGCAGAAGTGTGGCAGAATTTGCAGGTAATCTTAATTGATGTTCAAGCCACCTACTTCTAAACAAATTCTTGGTTTGGAACCTTTGCTCACTCCTAGCTCTAGCTAATCTCTCGGTTTCTCTCCGACAACCCTGGGCAACCTTGATCACCCCAAGGTATGCTTCAATCAGTTCATTCAATTTCAAACTTTCGATAGAACCAGGGTATGCTTCAATCGGTCGACATTTTATCTTCCCGCTCATTTAATCTCGATAGAACTAATTGAGTGTTTTTATATTCCTTGTTATTTGTTAAATTTTTACTTGTGTTCTATTTGGACGAAACCTCAGGGACGGAAACTGCACTTTATTCTGATAACTAGCACCCCCAACGTTACTTTCCTTTTTTTGTTCTGCGATGCTCGATACTCGCTCGATGTTCGTTCGAAAAACGCTCTAATCGAAAGATGCTCGCTTGACTTTGGCTCGGTTGAAAAAATGCTCGATTCGGTTCGGTTCGATTTGTAAACAAACCAAGCACGAGCAAAGTTCTGATCGGTTCGGTTCGACTCGTGAACAGCCCTATTATTAATTAATAAAAAGTAAAAAGTAAAATAAGATAAAACTTAAAGAAAGTATTGGGCCTACTAGACTATACGTAGTAATCATGTAAAGCCCACGAAAGAATTTTTATAAATCATAGATTACCTAGAAAAAGCAGTCATCTTTCTTCCACCCATATCTTTTCTTTTTCATCATAAAATCGTTTAGGTCTTTTGCTTTCTTTTTTCATCATATAATCGTTTAGGTCTTTTGCAAAGCTACATAATGGTGCATGATCTGTGTGAAGATCTCCTGATTGTTGAAATTTTTTCAAGACTGCCATCTAAATCCCTCCTCCGATTTAGATCAGTTTCCAAATCATTATGTGCTTGTATTGGCAGCCCCGATTTCATCCGTTTGCACAATCTTCGATCTCCAAAAAAAGTCATGATCATACACGCACATAGGTACTCAAAAAAAACTGAACCTATTTCATACACTAAAAACATACACACATTACATTCTGAAGGCCAGTTATTGTCAGATAATCCTTATGTTGGTATAACACCTGTCAACGGCCCCTCCTCATTAAGGAAACCATTTTACCGTATATTTGGTTCATGTAATGGCATTATATGTCTCCATGAACATTGTTCACGTAAAAGGATTCTATGTCTATGGAACCCTTCAATTAGGCGTAAAGTACGCATACGTGATCGCCCTTTTTTGGGTCATTGGGTATACGGGTTTGGTTTCGACCCAATCATCGACGATTACAAGCTTTTGAGGATAGACAAAGATAATTATTCTTCATTTGTGTACACTTTGAAGACCCGCACTTGGCGTAAGATTGCATCCCCTACTGGCAAGTTTCTTTTTGTGGGGGATCATCTATGTCGTTTCAGTCTGTTCAATGGATTATTGCATTGGGCTGTCCAGAAAAGGTATAGGTATGTATTCCATTATTATATAATGACATTTGATCTGAGCTCTGAGGTTTTCTCTACTATAGAGTTGCCAAAACCAAGTTGGGGAATTGATGAAGTGACAATCATCAAAGGTTGTTTAGGTGTGATATCTTATAAACATGATAATCAAAGTTTTTTTAATACCTGGATTTGGGTGAGGAAAGAATACAATAACAACACAGCCGCTTCTTGGTCTGTGGCTTATAAGCTGGATACAAATCCACTTCAAAGAGTTTTGCAAATTACCCTTAATGATGAATTACTATGTTCAGGGGCGGATCTAGTTAGTGGTGATGGGTTGCCCGGGATACCCCTCAACTTTCTTGGCGAACTATAAATTTTTTCTTTAATCTCCGTTTTATTTATCGAGATGCCTCTAAGCAAATGTTAAGATACCCCTGAGTGTAGTGAAGATAAAAAAAAAAACTTAAATTTTACGGTCATGGAAACAAAAATTTCCGGTTGGAAACTTGCAGAGTCACTCTTCTTAAAAGAATGAAGAAGATGAAGATTTATATTAATATAATATAATAATATGAGAGCATTGGGACAAGGTAATACTAGTCTGCAAACGTCAGAGATATTTAGTCAAATTTCAACCATTTATAGTTTATATGATTTATTATGAACATTATTTATTTGTTTTTTTATTTTTCGTACTTTCTCCCTGCATAAAAATTTCCTTGATAAGAGTTTTTAAACTCCAGTTATATAAAACTAAAGATAAATTTTTTAAATATGATTCAATTTAAAACCTATGATTCTAAACTTCCTATAAGACTACATGCTTTAAGCCTTTAACAAATATTTGTTGTTTTTTTTATTGTTAAAGATATTTTTATTACAAACTAAAAGTTATTTAGAAAACTTCAAGATAACATATAAAGTTTTATAAAAAAATATTTGATATCGTATTTTCGTGTGTGTGGTACATTCATTAATAATAAAAAATGATAATCAAGATATGCTTTAGAATGTAAAATTAAAATTATATTTGGATCCCATATTTGATATCTTTTTATTCAACCCATGAAATACACGAGTTTTATACTAGTATATATACACACACACTAACCGCAAAGGTCCCTAAGGGTTCTCAAATTCGCAGGGATGACCCTATGTAAAAGAAATTTTTAAGGGTACTTTTTACTATCCGGCATCCGCACAGGGCCCCTTAGGCCCTCAAATAATTAGAGACATATATAAGTAAAAATTTTGGGATACCCCTGACTTTTTCTTCTAGTTCCGCCACTGACTATGTTATTCTTCCTACAAGGGGATCGTAGTGTATAATCCTGAGACACGGGAACAATCGAGACTTGCGGACTTGAGTGATTCTTCTTGCGTTCGCGACATGATTACATGTGTTGACAGCCTTGAATTGTTAGATATGAAGACTTCTTCACGTAAGGGAAGCAAATCAGGAGGAAAAAAGAGAAGCAGAACTAGTGAAATTATTCAGCTTTAATTAGGTATTATTAGTTTTGGTACTTTACATTTGTGTAGTAAGATAGTATATTGCCATCAACAGTTTTTTAATACATATATGCATTAGCTTTCTTTTTTTGTTTTAAATTATTATTCAAAGTTATATATTTAATTTCTTAGCTTATACCAGTGTTTTCATGTTGCAAATGTTGTGATCACCCATTACATATTACATAATCCCGTCACAATTCCAAACGCTTTAAAAAACAAAAAGTAATTTAGAGCAAACCTTTTATTATGTTTTTATAAAGATGATAGAACCAGCAAACTTTATTAGAAAAGAAGCTAAAGAATACAAGACAAACTTTAGGAATTAAACAGCAAGTTTGGGCAATAACTAAGCCCACCTAGGACGACATGCATGTAGAACAGTGGCATATTGGATGTTTCATCGCGTGAACCCTCTGTGGCAGCTGACCCGTACTAATAGAATCCATCCACGCCATCTGCAGGAGCTGACTTAGGCCAGGCGGGGCAGTCACTTTTAGGACCGTGATGGCCATTTTCAACGCGTGACGGGCCACCGCCACCATAAACGAAAACGCGTTATAGCACCACGAAATCTGATTTCGTTAGTTTATTCACGGCCGTGATGGTTTTTTTGTGAGGGTAATTGTTGGTTGGGGGGAAATTGTTGGGTGTGGTGGTGAGTGATGACCATTGCCACCAAAAAAGGTTGTGAGTGATGGAAAAATGGTTGATGACATGGCGGAACTTGATTGGGTGCTTGTGAGTGATAGAGTTCTATCACTAGTGGTCACACCCTCCCCCCTTATACCCACAGCAAACAAGGCAATCAGTTTGATCCAAACCGCAGGCAACTTCATTAAAAAGTCAATAGAAAGCTGATGTAGCGTGCGTTACGATAACGAAGAACAATTCACGTTGATTCTGCGAATACCCGTGAAGATCTTCCCCAACCCCCCAAAATTCAACCCAAAGGGCAGAGAATTTGAAGTCAAAATGAGTTAATTCGAAATTGATTTCTGACCCTCCAACTTACATGAGAAACATATAGATAAAGACAGAAATTTGAAATGTGCCACAAAAAAAACCATGGGCCAAACACAAGCCCAAAAACAAAATGCACAAAACACCGAAAAAAACATAAAAAGATAAATAACAGATAGAAATAAGCGTTTTTAGGCCCGAAGGTTTGCAGCAAGATGGAGCTCGTTCTCACGATCGTTTCGCATAGTCGCACGCCCAAAACGGACCCCCGTAGCCCAAGTTAGTGCCATTTTAGTGAAGTCCTTTTTGACACACGATATTAGGCCTACAAATACAAGATGGCCCGCTCCTCCACACTTGAACCCGCATCAAAAGCATAGGTCAGCTTTATAAAGAAAACAACAAATGGGTGTGAATAATCATCTGTATTTGAAAGTTAGTGGCTGGAGTCAGTTTCTGCTGATGCTACTAATGCTACTGATTGGTAATGACATCTATCAGTTAAATAGGGGGCTGGGTCAACTGTTTTGGAAACTAAAAATAGGGGGCCTTTGCTAAATGTTGTAGGTCCGTTTTTCTCGGAAGATCCGATATGAAACCTAATCCCTGTTTATCACAAACACGATCGCGGGTGCGGAATCCCCGTGACGGTGCAAACCAAACACAATGTAAAACACACACGCGTAACCAAAGATTCAATATCTATTGATTAAGGATGAGTACAACCACAAACATATACAAACAATGTTTTACAGACATCAAGTCTCTCTGTTCTCACTCATAGAGTTTCACAATGGTCTCATGAACTCATAACTAAACTGTGAAACAACTTAGCTATTTATACTGACCAACGGCGAAAGACATCACTAAGGTGATGTCATGGATGATGTGTCTGCGGGAATGGTCGCGGCTCTCCGTGCTTCGCGTGTCGAACTCTGGGGCGCACGACGGAGGAATATCGCTACGTCGGGCTTGATCCGAACCTAACCGCGTCGAACCGATTCGAGTCGAACCGAGCCGAGTCGCGTCCACCTAAAGTGTACCAACAAACTCCCCCTTGGGCGCTACTCGTGATGGTTCGTCTTCCATGTCTTTCATGTCGGAGGATCTTCAAAGTCTTCACGTGACACAATCAGGGAGTGTATCAACAAACTACCCCTTGAATGATGCTCGTGAATCTTTTGAACTTCAAAACTTTAGATCCTTGTGGTGTTGATGAGTGATCAACTGCAACCCGATCATCTTGATCTTTAGATTGCATCACTGTCGAGTCTTCACTTTACGGCTTGTCATCTGACACGTTCTCTTCGCCTTTAGCTGATTCTGATGTCGCATCTGCACGTACAAGAAAGCTAAACACGTAATGAGAACGATCGCTTAGAATATAGACAAATTAAACAAACGACACATATGAGATCAAATCTCAATTAAACACCGACCGACAACAGTTTGAAAGTTTAGAAAATGATCAATTTTAATCCCTTACTTTCAAAACTTGTTAACTTCGACAGTTTATAAAGATGCAATGGTTTTCCGGCTTACAATCAGGATTTTGGGTAGGATAGACTCGAATTCCAACATCGGTCAATCAAAAATAAATTAGAAGCAAAATCTTTTTGGCTTTTATAAAGTTTAAAACACACCTAAAATCTTTTTGGAATTTTTCATTTTTCAAATGTAAAGATGGAAAGCAATAAATAAATATATACAAAGATGCAGAAACTGAAAGCAGTAAACAAATATTTACAGACATTCTTTTTGTGAGTTTCGAGGGTAAGAGCAGTGTACGGTCACGCCAAAACGCTCTTTTTGTTCAATTAGTTAACATTTAGATAAGCATCCTATAACAATTATCGGTATTGTTGTCCACTTAAGCTCAACTTATCAGATGTAATCATGGCGAGGGGATACGTTAAGTTATGATTTATACTTACCGACCGGTGTTCATCCACACATGACACATTCCCGTATCAAGGTATGCACGAGAGTTCATCTTACCGGTGAGTATACCGTTTATCATCTGTTTGACCGTATATGAAAATGTGAGAAACTCACTTATTTTGTTTGAAAACAAGCCCTATGTGATAGAATCACTTATTGATGAGGAACTTGATTTTCAGATGCATGAGGGCACAGGAGCAAGTCCGTGAACAGGTCAGTACTTTCGTACAGCAAAGAGACGAACTTGACTCCCGGATAAATGTTATATATTATCACTTATTTTGTGGACATGTGATTGTTGATCACTTATTGAGGTCGAATGCAATATGTACACGTATGTATGATATCATGGAAGATCTAGACTTCGTCTCCGTTATTTTTCGGTAAAAGATACTGTCACAACCCCCGATCCCTGATCCCCGGGAACGGGCGGACGTGATCACAGAGTTTGGTGGTATCAGTTTTATTTAATCTCGCAGCGGAATTTACATCAGGACCGTAGTTAGGAAATGTTTATTAGAGTAAAACCACCTTCTTTTATATTAATAATAACATGGGCAAAACCCAAGTTTCTTAGTACAATACATCATAGGGATAAACCCTATTTTATTGAATTTAAAACATCGTTTATTAGGTAACTTTTATAGCCACATTTTTCCCAAGCCTTCAGTGCTCTCCAGCTGGCTTTTCACTAATTGGCTGTTCACATTGTGTTACCTGTAACGCGTTTTAAAAACATTTGTCAGTCGGAAATACTGCTGAGTGAATCCCAGTTTAATCAAGAATCATTTTATTAATTAACACAGTATTGAGAGCGATCACATTGTTTATTTCTACACAATTACTCATTCAGTATTTGCCACTCGACCGGATCTATGGCTATGGTCAAATTACCCATTGGCTAACTCGTCGTCCAATGGTAATGCACTGTCATTCAGACTTACTACTACTCGTAGTAAATTTTGTATACAAAACCCCATAATACCGGCAGTAATTGAAGAACTACAAAGACTCAATCATCGCTTAATCACATTTGTAAACAATTAAGGTTTTGTAAAATATTCCAAAAACATTAACAAAAAGAGGATAAACTCACATTGCTGTCTTAGGCTTTTTGTAAGGGTTTCCTGGCTATAATCTATAATTTACACAAATGTACATTGATTAGTACCATAACCCTTTTTAAATTATTAATGATACCCTCCCCGAGACGGTATTCCAACAACTACGTCGGGCAGAACCACGACAGTTGTTACGGAACCCTAAATCAATCGGGCAGCGTAACTATTATGAAACCGGGGTTATAATACTTACAATGGAGCAGAACCTCGCTAATTAGGGGTATAGTACCCGACTATAATTCCTCTACTACAGAAATGGTGATTTGAGATTGAATTGTGAGCGACGGAATTCGAAAACTGATGCCTGCTATTTATAGTTGTGATATTACATCCTGTCGCGGCCCGCGTAAAAGACAAGGTAACCTTACGCGGCCTGTGTCAACACCAGTCAACACTATAGCTTAGCTGAGTCGTTGAGTAGGTCCGCCACGATGTCGACACGTGTCGGCCTCTGGTGTAATCGCGTGTATACGTTTCTCGCGGCCTGCGTCAACTTAGACGAGATCTTACGCGGCCCACTTGAACTAAAGAAGCCAGCGGAGTCATAGTCTGGTCTTGATACGGCCCGCGTAAGCTTGAGGTGAGATCTTACGCGGCCCGCCTCAGTTCAAATTTCAGATTTTTATTTTATTTTTATAAACTATAACATAATTTGGGCTCGGTTTTCACATACGGGGTGTAATTAAAGACATATTGGGACATTCTAAAATATAATAGGGTGTCGGAAATATTATAAGGGTGTTGGTTTTACCGAGGGTTGTTACATTCTCCCCACATTTTTTTAGAGCTCGTCCTCGAGATCTATTGAAACAAGTGTGGATATTTCCTTTTCATTTCCGATTCAAGCTCTCATGTGTACTCAGGTCCTCTTTTGGAGTCCCATTTCACTTTGACCAGAACTAATCTTTTATGTTTGAGATTCTTGACTTTCCTGTCTTCAATTTGTAGAGGTCTTTCTATAAACTTGAGTTGTTCATTTATCTCTATATCCTTAAGAGGCACTATCAATGATTCATCAGCTAAACACTTTTTAAGATTAGATACATGAAACACATCATGTATTCCTGCCATTTCCTCTGGCAGTTGTAGCTGATAGGCTACAGGTCCTATTCTTCTAATAATCTTAAAAGGTCCAACATACCTGGGACTTAACTTCCCTCGTTTGATGAATCTTACTACTCCTCTCCAAGGAGAGACTTTTAACAACACTTTATCTCCTACTTGAAATTCCAACGGCTTGCATCGGTTATCAACATAACTCTTTTGTTGATCACGTGCTACTTTCAGTCGTTCCTTGACTTAAATAATCTTATCAGTTGTTTCCTGCACTATTTCAGGTCCAGATAGTTGCTTTTCCCCAATTTCTGCCCAACAGACTGGGGTTCGACACTTTCGTCCATAAAGTGCTTCGAATGGTGCAGCATTGATACTTGTGTGATAACTGTTATTATAAGAAAATTCTATTAAAGGTAAGTGATCGTCCCAATTACCTCCAAAGTCAATTACACAAGCTCTAAGCATGTCTTCCATTGTCTTAATTGTCCTTTCGCTTTGTCCATCTGTTTGAGGATGATAAGTCGTGCTTAGCTTTATCTTGGTTCCCATTGCCTTTTGGAAACTTGACCAAAAATGAGATGTAAATCGACTATCTCTGTCAGAAACAATTGATAAAGGAATACCATGTAAAGAAACAATTTCATTTACATACAATTTAGATAATTGTTCCATACTAAGTTTCCCTCATTGGTAGAAAATGAGCTGACTTAGTTAGCCTATCTACAATTACCCAGATTGTATCATTTCTTGTCCTAGTTTTGGGTAATTTAGTAACAAAATCCATTGTTATTAATTCTCATTTCCACACCGGCATTTCTAATTGCTGTAATAAACCTGAGGGTTTCTGATGTTCAGCTTTAACTTGTGAACAAGTTAAACATTTAGAAACATAATTTGCTACGTCCTTCTTCATTCCTATCCACCAGAAATTTTTCCTTAAATCCTGGTACATTTTATCACTTCCTGGATGCATCGTATATTTAGACTTATGAGCTTCTTCTAATATACGGTTACGTAGGTTTCCTAATTTAGGTATCCACATTCTCTTTTTATGGAACCTCCAAATTCCATCTATTCCTTGTTCTAATTCTTTTAGCATACCTTTTAATTTTTCAGAATCATCCTTGATTACTGATTCTTGTGCTTCTCTTATCTGATCATTTAAATCTACTTGCAGATTTAATTTAAGAGAATGTACCCTTTTTGGCTTTTCATGATACTTTCGACTTAAAGCATCTGCCACTACATTTGCTTTTCCTTCATGATACTGGATATTACAATCATAGTCACTAAGAAATTCCATCCAGCGTCTCTGTCTCATATTCAACTCCTTCTGTCCGAAAACATACCTTAAACTCTTATGATCAGTGAAAATGGTAAACTTACTACCATAAAGGTAATGTCTCCAAATCTTAAGAGCAAAAATTATAGCTCCTAATTCTAAATCATGGGTTGAATAATTCTCTTCATGATTCTTAAGTTGTCTAGATGCGTAAGCTATAACCTTTTGACGTTGCATCAACACACATCCATAACCTAATCTAGAAGCATCACAATAAACTACAAAATCTTCAGTTCCCTCTGGTAATGCTAGTATAGGTGTATGGGTTAATCTTTGCTTAAGGATTTTAAATGCTTCTTCTTGTTTTAATCCACATTCAAACTTAACAGATTTACAAGTTAACTTAGTTAAGGGAATGGCTATTCTAGAAATATCTTTAATAAATCTTCTATAATAACCGGCCAATCCTAAGAAACTTCTAACCTCGGTTGGCGATTCAGGGGTTTTCCATTTCATAATCGCCTCGATCTTTGCTGGATCTACGTGAATTCCTTCATGATTGACTAAATGTCCAAGAAATTGTACCTGTTCTAACCAAAATTCGCACTTTGAAAACTTAGCATAAAGTTTTTCCTTTCTTAATAGATTTAAAAGTGCGTGCAAATGTCTTGCATGATCCTCTTTATTCTTAGAATAAATTAGAATATCATCTATAAAAACAATTATGAATTTATCCAAATATGGCTTACATATTCGGTTCATCATGTCCATAAATGCAGCTGTGGCATTGGTTAAACCAAATGGCATGACAGTAAATTCATAATGACCATACCTTGTTCTAAATGCAGTTTTAGGAATATCCTCTTCCTGTACTTTTAATTGATGATATCCTGACCTTAAATCGATTTTAGAGAAAAATCGAGCTCCTTGTAGCTGATCAAACAGATCATCGATTCTCGGTAATGGGTACCGATTCTTAATCGTGACTTTGTTTAATTCACGGTAATCAATGCACATACGCATTGACCCGTCCTTCTTTTTAACAAACAATATCGGCGCTCCCCATGGCGACGAACTTGGCTGTATAAATCCTTTTTCTAACAGTTCATCTAACTGTTTCTTTAATTCTTGCATTTCTGCAGGAGCTAAACGGTAAGGTGCTTTGGCAATTGGTGATGTTCCTGGTATTAAATGGATTCTGAATTCAACTTCTCTGTCTGGAGGTAGTCCTGGTAATTCTTCTGGAAAGACATCTGAAAACTGAGATACTACTGGAATATCTTTTAGTTCTTTTCCTTTAGTGTTAGTGATTATAGAAATCAAATACACTACAGGACATTTTCTTATACAACTTGCAGTTTTCATCACAGAGATAAACTTTGTGGATCTAGATAACTTATCTCCTTTAATTGTGATCTTTTTACCTTTTGGTGAATTTATTTGGATTAACTTTTGATCACATAAAATATTAGCTTTATTGGCTATTAACCAATCCATTCCTAAAACAACATCAAATCTTACCAGATTCATGGGATATAGATTTGCAATAAATTTCTGATTTAAAATTTCTATGCTTGCTCCCTGCAAGATTTCAAAAATCCTAATGGTTTCTCCATTGGCTGTCTCTACTAAGCATTCATGTGGTAGTTTAGTTAATGACTGATTTAAAATTTTGCAAAACGATGTATTAATAAAACTTTGGTTTGCACCAGAGTCAAATAATACTTTGGCAAAAACATCATTAACTAAAAACGTACTAGCTATGACGTTTGGGATCATCTTGGCTTCTTCTGCAGTCAGAACAAATGCTCTAGCATTTCTAGTATTCTTGTTATCTGGAGCTGGAGCTAATTTTGGGCAATTCAGCTTGATATGACCTGTTTCTCCGCAATTGTAACATACCCTGCTGTTAGCTTTCTTCCTGCAGTTTTCTTCCTTGTGTCCCGACATTTTGCAAAAGTTACAGTATATGGAACATTTCCCAGAATGCTTTCTTTTGCAGTACCTACAGTAAGGTGCAGATGTAGAACCTATATTTTTCCCATGGTTAGAATTTCCAGAACGAAATTCTTGAGTCAACTTCTGGGTTAGGCTCCTTCTTTGATCCTCTTCTCGGGTACGGACTAATTCATCAGTCAAGGTATTGGCTAGTTCTACAGCTTCTTCTATAGTTTGTGGTCTAGCTGCCTTGACTACATGTCTAATTTCCCCAATTAATCCCCAAATATAACGGGATATTAACACTGGTTCTGGTGAAGCAAGATTTGGCACTATCCTAGCATATTCAAAGAATAACTTAGTGTACCCTTTGCTATCCACACCAGTCATCCTAAGGTTTAGGAATTTGTTTGTTATCTGTTCCTTCTCATTGGGTGGGCAGAACTTCCTTTCTACCTTGTCCTTAAATTCTTTCCATTCCATATTGTAGGATTGATCACTTCCTCTTGTCTGGAGGATAGTGTTCCTCCATTCTAGTGCTGCATTCTTAAACAGATTAGAAGCAAACAGTATTCTATCTTCTTCAGCACACTTACTTATCCTTAAGACTGCCTCGGTCTTTTCTATCCAGCGTAAAATTGCAATGGCTCCTTCATTGCCCGAGAATTCCATTGGTTTACAAGACCAGAATTCTTTATAAAAACAACCATAAGGCATGGTTCTTCTTCTTTTGGGAATAGGCATTTGAAATACCGGTCCATTGTTCACACTGTTTTCTGGTTCAACAGGTCGCTTGCTGCTATGTTTACTTTTATTATCAGCATCCTTAACAGTTTGTAATATAAATGGCATAGCATCTATAATTCCTTGTGCTACTATGCGTTGAATAGTACTATTGTCCACTTGATTTCCATTGTTATTGATACTCGGATTATCATTAACCACGTTAATGTTACTCTGGTTATCGTTATTCAGATTTCCTTGATTTCCTTCGTCGGCCATCTGAATTTTAAACATTTATCCCATATTAATATCACAAATAATATCTTAATATAATTAATCACATGACACGCAGTTTTGTCAAAAGCGTAGATCATTGCTACTTTTACTCTTTTCATATACTTATGCGTCTATTACACACTAGTACAGAAATAAAGATTACAATACCAACAGAAATAAAATAGTAATATGCATCCATACACACATATTTTATTTTATTTTTATTTTATTATATTATTACCACTACCGTTTCCTCCATCTAACATTCATGGATATGGATTTATCCAAAAATCCATATTGCGTTCATCGTATTTCCATACGAGACGCTCTCCCACCTGACGCATCCTCTCACTGCTTTCTAAAATTTCCTCCCCGAAAGTCCTAAGTTCTTGAACGTTTTCTGCACTCATTGGGGGTGCAGGTTCTCGGACTGGGTTTGGAATCTGGGGTACGGGTTCCTGATATGGGAGTGACAATTCCTGAAATTGGTAAGGATCCTCTAATATTTCCCTAATATAATCATCTTGGTAATAGGGATCTAAAGGGTCCATACCTGGGTAAACTTCTATGTTCTATATGGGTGGATAATCCTGGACAGGGTAACGTTGCACAAAGTCCCTATTATCGTCCCACCAGGGGTCGTAATTCGGGTCTAATGGGTTTGGTGCAGGCACCCGAGGAATTTCTTCTGGGTTAAAGTCATGCATCTCCACCTGGTTTTCCTGATTTTCTATTTCCATGGGCTGTTCTGGGTTTTGTGGTTGTGGGGCTACTAATTGTTCCAGACTTGGGTCAGCAGCAGTTGTAGCTAAGATATGGAAATTTGCTAATCTTCTATTAATCATATCTTGAGTATGGGCATCTGTCTCTCGCTTAATAGCTGCTAAAGCCCTTTGCTGTTGCAATTTCCTCATTCTCTTCCTACGAGCAAAAGCTTCTTTACTGAACCATCCTTGTTTCTTAGTAGGAAATGGTTCTTCAGATTGAGCTCTAAAAGCAAATATTCCATCTTCCTGATCAGCAGTATACCCTGAAAGGGCAGGCTGGGATGATGTACCTTCACTCCTAGATGAATCAGATAACTGACGATTCACATCAGATGGTCCTTGATCACTCATACTGAAAACTAACAGATAGTCAAATAACACATAACACATAATTACAGTTATACATGTATTTCCATAATTTATTTCCTAACACAAAATTTTATAATTTAAGTGTCAGCAGAACACTTCTTTGGCTCAGACCAGTGGCTAGGCTCTGATACCACCTTCTGTCACAACCCCCGATCCCTGATCCCCGGGAACGGGCGGACGTGATCACAGAGTTTGGTGGTATCAGTTTTATTTAATCTCGCAGCGGAATTTACATCAGGACCGTAGTTAGGAAATGTTTATCAGAGTAAAACCACCTTCTTTTATATTAATAATAACATGGGCAAAACCCAAGTTTCTTAGTACAATACATCAAAGGGATAAACCCTATTTTATTGAATTTAAAACATCGTTTATTAGGTAACTTTTATAGCCACATTTTTCCCAAGCCTTCAGTGCTCTCCAGCTGGCTTTTCACTAATTGACTGTTCACATTGTGTTACCTGTAACGCGTTTTAAAAACATTTGTCAGTCGGAAATACTGCTGAGTGAATCCCAGTTTAATCAAGAATCATTTTATTAATTAAAACAGTATTGAGAGCGATCACATTGTTTATTTCTACACAATTACTCATTCAGCATTTGCCACTCGACCGGATCTATGGCTATGGTCAAATTACCCATTGGCTAACTCGTCGTCCAATGGTAATGCACTGTCATTCAGACTTACTACTACTCGTAGTAAATTTTGTATACAAAACCCCATAATACCGGCAGTAATTGAAGAACTAAAAAGACTCAATCACCGCTTAATCACATTTGTAAACAATTAAGGTTTTGTAAAATATTCCAAAAACATTAACAAAAAGAGGATAAACTCACATTGCTGTCTTAGTCTTTTTGTAAGGGTTTCCTGGCTATAATCTATAATTTACACAAATGTACATTGATTAGTACCATAACCCTTTTTAAATTATTAATGATACCCTCCCCGAGACGGTATTCCAACAACTACGTCGGGCAGAACCACGACAGTTGTTACGGAACCCTAAATCAATCGGGCAGCGTAACTATTATGAAACCGGGGTTATAATACTTACAATGGAGCAGAACCTCACTAATTAGGGGTATAGTACCCGACTATAATTCCTCTACTACAGAAATGGTGATTTGAGATTGAATTGTGAGCGACGGAATTCGAAAACTGATGCCTGCTATTTATAGTTGTGATATTACATTCTGTCGTGGCCCGCGTAAAAGACAAGGTAACCTTACGCGGCCCGTGTCAACACCAGTCAACACTATAGCTTAGCTGAGTCGTTGAGTAGGTCCGCCATGATGTCGACACGTGTCGGCCGCTGGTGTAATCGCATGTATACGTTTCTCGCGGCCCGCGTCAACTTAGACGAGATCTTACGCGGCCCGCTTGAACTAAAGAAGTCAGCGGAGTCATAGTCTGGTCTTGATACGGCCCGCGTAAGCTTGAGGTGAGATCTTACGCGGCCCGCCTCAGTTCAAATTTCAGATTTTTATTTTATTTTTGATAAACTATAACATAATTTGGGCTCGGTTTTCACATACGGGGTGTAATTAAAGACATATTGGGACATTCTAAAATATAATAGGGTGTCGGAAATATTATAAGGGTGTTGGTTTTACCGAGGGTTGTTACAGATACAACCATGATACCCAGATGATAAGACAGCATAAAGACCGAATATCTCAGAACCTCGGCAATCTCTCAAACGAAATTTCGGTACTAAGACCATATGCCAATGTGCGGTTCCCACCTGGTCTTCAGTCGATTTAAGATTTATATCACCCTGCACACTTTAAAATGATTGTGAGCCTACCGATACATCTTATATAGAGCTGCTTAACATATTTTTTCATTTTCAAGTTCATTTCAAAAGAGGTTTAGACAGACCACTGATGTACTATCATTTTCTCTTTTTCTCGTCAGGAAACTCATTTTTGTTTTTCTATTGTTTTTGAGTTTTGAAATTTTTTGATGTTTTTGAATTTTCAAATTTGGATTTACTCCCCCTAAAATGCAACAAACTATAATAAATTTAAAAGACACAAAGGTATTTAGAAAAACGATTTTCCGATGTCGGTTAACTCATGTTTTACCTTAATGCCGTTTACCAAAATTAATTTTAATCAGAATTGATTTATCGAATTTTGGAAAAATCAATTGGCACGTCGGTAATCGGTGCGGACTATGACAACATTGACGAGTTTCATATTAAAAACAATCACGTGTGAGCTGATATTCGAGATCAACGTGTCAGGTCAAAGAGTGTTGTACGAGATGATATAATTCTTAAAGCAGCTTAAATATCGACAAGTATAGGAGAGATTAGAAATTTAGAACCGTATCCTGCAACTGCTTCGTGCATTGCAAGGAATCTGAGTGCTCTCCCAAACTGGATATCCACCCGGTGTGGATTTCAAGGTCGATTTTTGTAGCTACTTCAATTAATCCGAGAAAATCTCTTCATAGCAACAAGATCAGAAACCTTTGGATCCGGCTGGTCTTCCACATTGCACCAGCGAAGGTCTTTGACTTTCTCTTGAGAAGTAGTGTGCGGTTGTTCAATCCATGCCAAGGCATCCGCACACCCGGTTGGTTTGTTCAGCAAACACATTTTCTTCAATCACACCGCGAAGAAATGTACACTGCACGTTCATCTTGTTGATTTTGAACATCAGACGTGCTGCAGGTGCGCACATTTTGATTGAATCTATCCTGGGGACCCGATCAAAGCCTTGAACAATCACACTTTTGGAATGATTTGCATTTTCTCGAAGTTATCAATTTCTTTCAACAGACAACTCTGTTTCCCTTTTCTTCTTCTCTCCATCAAAGGCAACAATATCTTTTGTCGCCGATCTTGTGCATGAACATTCCACTATCAACAATCCGATGACTATCGATAGTTCCTCCTGGAACATCCTGCACACTCACTCAGAGATTAGTTGGAGAGGGGGACACAAGCCTTCATAGACTTGGGTTGCCCCTGAGAATCAAGAAATGTAATTTCAATTTCTTGAAGGTCCTTAAATTGCAAGCCTCCTCCTGAATCCTCACCTGTTTTCGGTTTCCAAGCCTGTTTCTGTTTACCGAATTGTATATCATTTACAATTTTTGGTTTTAACGGTTGTGATGAACTTGGTTCCCTTTTAACAGATTTTACATCCGGTTTTAATGCCTTTTCAATTTTCTTTACATTTTGACGTCGTTGTTTCGTTTCCTGTTCTTTAACAGTGCGTTTATCATGTTTTGGAGAAACAGGACGACGTTGTGAGTGACCTTGTTCAGAGGGGGCTCTTTCAACAAAATTTGGTTTGGGCGAGTTTGTGCAGTCTTTAATGATGTGCCCAAACTTCCCACACTTGAAACACGTTCTCCTTTCAACAAACTTAGGAGAATCTGATCGACGACCTGACGTTGAAGTTGTAGACCCAGAGGTACTAGCTTCACACCCATTTGTGTGTTGAGTGTAATTGTTATCACTATTACGTTTCAAAATGTTAACTTTTTGAACAAAATCGGTATTTGACTTATTTTCAAAAGTCTCCACTTTATCAGTACCTTTGGAGGCCACAAACTTCATGACTTTTGCTTTCTTCTTGTAACGAGCTCCTTTTGATTCAACCTTAGCCTTGGGCTTTGGAGCTCGTTGTTGTTGTTTACCCTTAAAAGCGACAGATTGTTGCTTTGTCGGTAACGTTTGATTTCCATGTTGTTTCCTAACGTCAGCTTTTGGAATAGGATCACACTGAGTTACTGAAACTCTCGGGATCGTTTTTCCCAAAAACTTAGTTGTATTATCTTCAAACACTTTATCAATCGAGGATTGATTGACGTTTTTGATTGGAAAATCTTTGTCTGAATAAATTTTACTATCACCGACCAAAGTATACAACACGTTATCACTTTTAACTGTAAAAACTGTCTTAGTGATAGTATCTATCTCTTGTTTAGAACCAGTTGATTGCACAGCAGGAGTAGGAGGATCACACAGAATGTGATTCTCAAAAGGCATTTCTACTCCTTTCCTATCATTAAGAGATTTATCCTCATCACTCACATCTGATTCATCATCCGAAGAATCATAGTCCTTAATGGTTGGAGGACTTTGATTTGAAGCACATGATGACTTTTCCTTTCTATCAGATGAGCCCTCCGATGAATTGTCCGTTTTGAACCCTAAGCCAGTTGTAACTTCCTCATAATCAAGAGGTACAGTTGGCTCAAAACGCGGCATTTCCTCCTCATCGGGCATTCTGGTATAGTTGTGTCTCAAAGGGGGCGGACACGACTTATACCCAACGCCTTTAACATTACCCTTTAGTTTTTGAACGTCAATGATGTGATCGAGCACAAATCGGGAGTTAGAATAACTCTCCAACTTGAGCTTGATTGCATCATGCTTGCATTTGGCAATGGCTAGTTCCTTTTTGGTTTCCTCAACAATGTTAATGTAATCGTTAATACTAACTTGTTTATGATAAACAGTTTTGGTCACTTCGGAAACACTTTTCTTTAAGGTTTCAATCACAGATTTAAAATCCTTTTCATTTCTAACTAAAGCCATATTTGCCTCTTTGCACTTTGACAGTTCAATAACCAAACTCTGATTGTGACTATGAACCGTTTTAGATTCACATTTCAATTCAGCACATTCATGTTTCATATCAGCACAATCACTACATATGCTAGGAGTTTCAGATTTTACCTGACTTGTAGAAGCTGTGACATTAGCCATAAAGGCAGTCTGAGAATAGAAAGATCCATCTTCAGTGAGAATCTTCTCCACTTCTTCTGATGTAGCATCAGCTTTCTTGATTAAGTCAGATTTTTGACATTTCATCTCCTTGGCATCATTCGACAAACTATCATCTTCAGAATCCATTCCCTCCTTGACGTCCGATTCTGAAATGTAATCACTCACACCTGAGCCATCTTCATCAATACTGCCACTATATCCTGAACTGTCATCATTTCCCGAAGATTCACCATTGCGGACATTCTTGATGATTTCGGCATAAAACGCAGTTCTTGTTTGATCACCGTTTCCCAACTGTATGGCCGGACCACAATCGACAGTAGGTTTAGGAAAATAGGCACTTGGATCGAATTGAGGTTGAGCTGATTGTGGAAACGGAAAAGAGCTTGTATTGGACATAAAAGTTGTTTGTAGTTTTGGTTGCTGAGCTGCACTGGATCTAGCTAAAACGTTGAAACCTGGAAGGTACATTTCAGTATTTTGAGGAACAGAAATTAGTTTAGCTTTCCGGATTTCTTCATCATTCTTGTGTTCCAACTTCTGAACGAATTCATAGATACTGACAGTATCTAGAACGCCCGTATGCTTTAGAAGCTCAATGAATGGGCTCCACTTTGGAGGTAGAGCATCAGCAAACCGTGCAACCATCTCTTGTTGTGATGCGTTGACCTTGTATGAGTACATCTTACTAATCAAATGATAGTACCGAGTAGTCATCCCGCTAAGTGTTTCATTCTCCATGAACAAAAATCCTTCAAACTCTTTCTTTAACAGATCGTGTTGGACCTTTCTTGTCGCCGCATTCCCTTCTCCTCTTACTACCAATGCATCCCATAAAGCTTTCATGCTCGTACAATAAGAGAATTGATGATAGATGTTTTTGTGGAGTGCTTGCGTAAGAATAGCAAACGCCTTCTTCTCTAGATCATATGCTTTCTTGTCGTCTTCAAGCATATTCGCCAATGTCACCGCACTTGAACCTGCTTCTTCGAGATCTTGATTATATGGCGAAATGAAGCACGTCCATAATTCGGTGCTTTGCCCTAGAACGTACGTGTGGAAACGGCCCTTCCATGATGGATAGTCATTCATATGATTCAGCTTTGGCGGGCGATTGTTGCTGCCCGTTTCACTCTCGCTAAGCAAAAGATTCTGAATGCTTTGATTTTGATTCGATACCAACGCCCATTGAGTTGCACTTATAGATTTCTGACCAAAAACATTCCTTACCCAAACGGCTGCCGAAGTCTGATCTTCACCTGGTCTCACTTCCATGCTCCAATCCGAAGGGCTAGTACAACTCATGATCAATGTATGAAAGTGATAACCTGGTAAAACACTTAAAAACAAACTGTTATGATAGATATGCAAAGCTTCTGTGAAAAATGCACAAGTTTCTCAACGAAATTCTGGTCTTGGTGAAACTTGTTAGACGAAACAATCTATGATGAAATCTAAACTTCTAGTGACGAAACCGTTAACCGTTAATCGTCGAATACTTATACTTGACAAAACTTGATTAACGAAGAAGCTTGATTATTTGGTGAAACCCCTATGTGATGAACGATGAAACTTGTATGTTTGACGAAGTTCAAAAATGATCTTGACGAAGGTTGTTGGAAGTTTGTGATTGACTAGACTTGGGCCATAAAGGTTCCACGAAGAATTATTGTTATTAGCCCAACACCGTTGTCCAATGAGTGTCACGAAGACTCAAAAGTCTTTGGCCCACTTAACTTCTTGGATCCACTTTACTCAAAATCTACGAACAATTAAGATCCACTTAACTGCCTATACTCAATGAACCCGGCTGGCCTTAACTTGTTAACAATTAAATATTGTGGATTTGTGGGTCCTATAGAAAGACATTGTCTGCCAAAACACATGACCAATCGACATCACATGCTGCAGCAGGTATTAACATTTATTGACTTTTGTCTTGTCTTTCTTCGATACACAACAACAGCCAACAATCTCTTCACCCTCTTCAATACACAACCTCCAAAACCTTTCCTTGTATTTTTTTTTTAATCGACGAAACAGATGTGAATATTGATCGACGAAACTGAATGACGAAACTGAACGACGAAACAGAACGGACTGGACGACGAAACTGAATGGTTGATGTGTGTTGATCGACGAAACAGATGTTTTGACGAAATCTGTTAATGTGACTTGTGGATGACGAAATCTCTTTTTGTGTGACGAAAATGTATGGGTGACGAAAACAATTTGTTTCTTATGAATAATGTGATCAAAAGTCAAATATACCAATTCACATTAATTGCTTGTTGCAGGAAGTCACGTGAATATAAGAATGTTTGGTCAAATTATATTAAATGCATATGGAGTAGATGATGAGATAAAGTAAACCTTATCCTGTTGTTGTCTGACACAAAACCCAATTTTCAACTCACACCATGTTCAACTTACCAACCCAACAACTCTTTTTCAACAAATAACATCATCACAATACACACTTTGTCAACTAAATATATAATATTCACAACACTTTAAATTAAACTACCATTCAGATCAAACAATATAAATTCTCAAGAACAGTTTGAATAAATGATGAACACTATGAATATTAGATGAACTATTTGAAGATTTCGGCCAAATTTTCACCGGATAAATTTTCCGAACACAAATTTTGCTTAAAACTTTCAACAAAAACCAAATGCTAATATGTAGACACGCAAAATAATAAGGTTTTCACTAAAACTTACAGCAAAAACAACGATTTAAACACTGATTTTTGAACCTTTTTCAGAAAATATAAAAACTTTTAAAGAACAAAATCTGAAAAATCACAATAACACACTTGATAAAAACCCAAACTTGTTTGGTTTTAAACAAGGATTAGAGCCAAAGCTCTGATACCACTTGTGTTGAATAATGCATTTCCAGCTCATCATATAGCCCACGTGCTATTTGGGTTATTAACATCAGTTGTTTTTATTTATTATGTTCTCATTAGTGGGGAGTAGGAGTCAAAGTCGTTATTATGTTCTCATTAGTTGCTTTTATTAATTATGTTCCTTGTATTTGGTCAGTTCACACAGTCATGTGAACGTGGGAGTAGTGGGTCTCTAGTATTTAAATTCTTGTAATGCTTGGAGTTATTTTCATTCAGAAATAAACACAGAAAATTGGCAGTTGCCACAAAGTGTGAGTTTTTGTTCTTGAGTGTTGTGTGTGTATTGCCTATTTTGATCCACTTATCTCAACAAAGTGGTATCAGAGCCACATTCGAGATGTCAGACCTGCAATTGATCGGTGGAGTGAAGAAATTGAATAACCAGAATTACAAGACCTGGGCTACGTATCTTTCTTCGTATTTGCAGGGGCAAGATCTGTGGGAAGTGGTGCAAGGAAACGACACTGTGCAACCCCCGAGAGAGACTCAATATGGAGCTCTACGGAAGTGGAAAGTCAAAGCAGGAAAAGCAATGTTCGTACTCAAGACAACGGTGGAAGAAGAACTCCTTGATCATATCAAGGATGCAGCGAATCCTAAGGCGGCGTGGGATACCCTAGTTGAAGTTCTGTTGAAGAAAAATGAGGCTAGGCAGCAATTGTTAGAAAATGACCTATTCAGTATAACTCATGGTGATCTAACAATCCCACAATATTTCCACAAAGTCAAAGCACTATGTCGCGAGATCGGTGATCTTTATCAACAGTCCGTGATTGGTGATGCGAGGATGAAGCGTATCATCATACACGGTTTGAAGCCTGAGTATAGGAGCTTTGTTGCTGCAGTTCAGGGCTGGCCAACACAACCTTCTTTAGGTGAATTTGAGAACCTGTTGGCTAGCCAAGAAGCACTAGCCAAACAGTTTGGGGATCTATCAGTTGGGTCCATTTCGAAGCAGGAAGATCAAGTTTTATATGCTGAAAAGTCGAAGGGTCGGTACAAGAATAAGCCACGTAACATGAACCGGAATCATGATAAAAACAAAAATCATGATCAACGTGACAGAAAGAATGACAACTTTGATCGTGGTAATCATTCGGGTGAAAGAAAGTCTCGTTTTCAGGGTAAGCGGTTCCCGTTTAAGTGTTACAAATGTGGTAATAGGGGTCACATGGCACGTAATTGCAACGAACAGGTTAATGTAGAGGGTAATTCTGCTACTGTTGAAAGAGAAAAACCTTGGGATGTCGAAGCAAATGTAGCCCAGGTTGAAGAGGTCGCTGCTCTCGTTGCAACCCAAGAGAATCGTAGAAACCGACTAGAAGATTGGATTGTGGATTCGGGCTGTTCAAATCACCTTACAGGTGAGAAAGAACGACTGAAAAATCCAATCAAGTATGGAGGTAGTAGAGTGATTATTATAGCAGACAACTCGAAACATTCAATCGCCAATATTGGTGATGTGGTGTTTTCATCAAACAACAGCAAAAAGGAGATGTTATTGAAGGATGTTTACCATGTTCTTGGGATGAAAAAGAATCTCATATCGGTTCCCCAGATGACCTCAGAAGGTTACTATGTTCTTTTTGGCCCAGAAGATGTGAAGTTGTTTGAAGAATTCGAAACAAAATCAACTCCGGTGCTGCAGGGACCCAAGACTGATACTGTGTACGTGTTGGATGCAGAGACAGCGTATGTAAAGAAGGCAAAAGGGAAGCCATCAGCAAACCTGTGGCACAAACGATTGGGCCATGTGGGGTTTGATACATTGGGCCGCATGGTAAAACAAAAATTAGTAGATGGGCTGCCAGACTTGGAAGTAAATAAGGACGGGGTATGTTCAGGGTGTCAGTATGGCAAGGCGTCGCAGTTGCCATTCAAACCCTCCACTCACAAGTCGACTACAGCCCTTGAACTCGTTCATTCGGATGTGTTTGGTCCAGTTAAGCAACCCTCGATGCAAGGTTTCAGGTATATGATTACGTTTATTGATGACTTTTCGAGGTTTACTTGGATTTACTTTATGAAGGAGAAAAGCGAGGCCCTCTGCAAGTTCAAGGAATTCGAGATTGATGCAGAGCTGATGACCGGGTGTACGGTAAGATGTTTACGCTCGGATAATGGTGGTGAATATGTGTCGGCTGAATTTAATAATTACCTAAGGCAGAAGCGTATTAGGAGGCAACTAACCTGCCCTAATACGCCACAGCAAAACGGTATTTCGGAGCGTAAAAATAGACACTTGGGTGAGGTTACGAAGAGTCTAGTTCATGATAAGAACATGCCGGGTTGATTCTGGGCTGAGACAATGCGTGCTGCATGTTTCATAATCAATCGGCTGCCTTCACAAAGTCTGGAAAATACTTCACCATTGGAGAAGCTGACCAGAGTTAAACCCAATGTAAGTTATTTTCGAGTCTTTGGCAGCGTGTATTACGTTTTTGTGCCTTCCCATCTTAGGCGCAAGATGGAGAAAAAGGCTATTCGGTGTGTGTTCGTGGGCTATGATTCACAGAGAAAAGGTTGGCGATGTTGTGATCCTAGTAATGGGAAGGTTTATGTATCCAGAAATGTGATTTTCGACGAACAATCATCCTGGTGGTCTTCTGAAAATCATACTCTGCCAGATAGTCATCAACTTCAGGAAGATCATGAAAACTCGCAAGTGACCTTAGGCTTATCTGATGATGAGTTGTACATCGAAGGGGATGATGTAGATCAGAACCAAGAAGTACAGGAGGGAACGAATGATGAACATAATGATCAATTAAATTCTGGTCTAAGGCGGTCACAACGGGTACGTAAACCTAATACAAGATATGCTAATGTTGCTATAAGTGAAGATGTTTTGGCCGAACCCAGCTTATATGATGAAGCATGTCTTAAGCGAGAATGGTGTCAAGCTATGCAAGAAGAGATGGAAGCAATGTACCGTAATGAAACCTGGGATTTGGTTCCAAAACCACATGATGTGAAGACGGTGAGTTGCAAATGGGTGTATAAACTCAAACAGAAGGCTGATGGATCCGTAGAAAGGTTTAAAGCTAGACTAGTAGCCCGTGGTTTTTCTCAAGAATATGGTGTGAACTATGAGGAGACCTTCAGCCCCGTAGCCAAGTTAACAACGCTTCGAGTTTTGCTAGCTATGGCGATGAGCAAAGGTTGGGTATTGGAACAAATGGACGTTAACAACGCATTCTTGTATGGTGAGCTCGATCACGTGATTTATATGGACCAACCAAGAGGTTTTGAAAGTCAAGAACATCCGGAGTATGTGTGCAAATTACGAAAGGCTATATATGGGCTAAAGCAGTCACCGAGAGCTTGGTTCGGTAAGATTGCTGAATTTTTAGAATTAAACGGTTTTAAATTAACCCATGCAGATTCAAGTCTCTATGTCAAGAAGCTAGGAGACCAAGTGGTGGTTCTGTTGGTCTATATTGATAACCTAATAATTACCGGGGATGTCCAAGAAGAAATCGCACAGCTGAAGGAGAATTTATGCGTGAGGTTTAGGATGAAAGATTTGGGCAGATTGATGCGATTCCTAGGTCTCGAGCTGAGCTACAGTAAAGAGGGAGTTGTACTACATCAAGAAAAATATGCAAGTGATTTATTGCATAAATTTGGAATGTTCTCATGTAAAGTTGCTGTTACACCAATGGATGCGGGTGTTAGATTGTACACTACAGTTGGAAGACAGATTGAAGATCCTTCTGAGTATAGGCGACTTGTGGGCAGCTTGATATATCTTACCCTCACAAGGCCAGACTTGTTGTTTGCAGTTGGGGTGTTGAGTCGTTTTATGCAAGACCCTCGTAAACCTCATCTTATCACTATTCGAAGAGTACTTCGATATGTGAAGGGAACGATGAGTAAGGGAATATTGTTTAAGAGGGAGTACAATCCAAAACTGATAGGATACTGTGATGCAGATTATGCTGGGGATTTAAATCAACGAAGGTCAACAACTGGGTACGTCTTTCTGTTCGGGTCAAGTCCGGTGTGATGGTGCAGCAAAAGGCAGCCTACGGTGTCTCTTTCGACTACCGAAGCGGAGTATAGGGCAGCTGCCATGGCTTCACAAGAGTGTACATGGTTGGTTCAGCTATTGACTGATTTAAATCAAGTCGTGGATTACAAAGTTCGGCTGTGGTGTGATAATATGTCGGCAATCAAGTTGGCTGAAAATCCGGTGTTTCATGCTCGTACGAAGCATATTGAAGTGGACTATCATTTTATACGGGAGAAGGTTCTAAAAGGTGAAATCGATATGCAGTGGGTCGATACTCGAGAACAAGCTGCTGATGTGTTTACCAAGAGTGTGTCAAGAGCCAAATTAGATGAGTTCTGTTTGAAGCTGCAGTTAGTGGGAACTGGAAATGAGAGGGAGTGTTGAATAATACATTTCCAGCTCATCATATAGTCCACGTGCTATTTGGGTTATTAACATCAGTTGTTTTTATTTATTATGTTCTCATTAGTGGGGAGTAGGAGTCAAAGTAGTTATTATGTTCTCATTAGTTGCTTTTATTTATTATGTTCCTTGTATTTGGTCAGTTCACATAGTCATGTGAACGTGGGAGTAGTGGGTCTCTAGTATTTAAATTCTTGTAATGCTTGGAGTTATTTTCATTCAGAAATAAACACAGAAAATTGGCAGTTGCCACAAAGTGTGAGTTTTTGTTCTTGAGTGTTGTGTGTGTATTGCCTATTTTGATCCACTTATCTCAACAACTTGTAGGTCCGTTTTTCTCGGAGGATCCGATACGAAACCAAATCCCTGTTTATCACAAACACGATCGCGGGTGCGGAATCCCCGTGATGGTGCAAACCAAACACAATGTAAAACACACACGCGTAACCAAAGATTCAATATCTATTGATTAGGGATGAGTACAACCACAAACATATACAAACAATGTTTTACTGACTCTCTCAAGTCTCTCTGTTCTCACTCATAGAGTTTCACAGTGGTCTCATGAACTCATAACTAAACTGTGAAACAACTTAGCTATTTATACTGACCAACGGAGAAAACCCTTTGGACGAAAACCATGTGTGACAAAATCAGGGATTTCGCCACACACATAGTGACGAAAACATAAAGGATTTCGCCATATATGTTTTTGACGAAAACAAAAGAGTTTTCGTCATATGTTGCATGAAGTCTTCCATTGACATCATCATGACATCACTAAGGTGATGTCATGGATGATGTGTCTGCGGGAATGGCCGCGGCTCTTCGAGCTTCGCGTGTCGAACTCTGGGGCGCACGACGGAGGAATGCCGCTATGTCGGGCTTGAGTCGAACCTAACCTCGTCGAACCGATTCGAGTCGAACCGAGCCGAGTCGCGTCCACATAAAGTGTACCAACAAATGTCACGTTATATGCCCTTCTCCTTTACCCAAGCTTCAACCTAACTAAAATAAACTAAAAAATCGATTGTTGGTGAAATTAAAAACATGTAATTTGGTTTTTTTTTTTTTTTTTTTTTTTTTTTTTTGTAGGTGTATTTTTTTTTTGTTACTATCCACAAACCATAGAGTCTAACAACGTAATTAACCAAGTTTCAGGTTGCTGACATTTTCACCAAGAGCCTTTGTCGATCTCAGTTTGAGTTCTTCCGCTCTCAGCATTGTCTTGGACCCCCACCCTTTCGCTTGAGGAGGGGATGTTAGTGTACCTTGTGTATAATTTACTTTCTCATGTTCTTGATATGTATTTTTCCTGTTCTTTGTATACCTAAATGTAAACTTTTATTGTATTTATTGTAGTTATCCCCTCATTGTGGGACATCATGAAAATTGATAAGGCTATCAGATCCCAATGTCTTTGCACTACGACAACCAAGTTGCACCTAAGGTTAGCCACACCTTGTTTTAGTTAGACTGGAAGGTATGGGGGCCGGCTTAGGCCCGGCGTGCCCCGGCGCCGCACCCCTATACCGCCCCCCATAGGCCCGGCTCGTCCTCTCCGGCTCTCACACGACGAGCTCGACGGTCCAATATTCAAAAAAGTAGCCGTTTTTTAACGGCTATATTAATTAAAAAAAAAAAAACCTTTTTCACTTTAAATAAATACCCCTTCTCTTATTCATTTTTATATCCAAATTCTCAATACTTCTCCCTTCTCTCATCCAACTTTATAAAAAAAACTCCATCTTTTTTATGTTATGAAATGAATTTAATTATGTTGTTTTATGTTTTAATTTTATTTAATTTTTAAGAAGTTCTAATTAAGTTAACAAAAAAAAGTTAGAAAATTATAAAATAATTGTGTGGGGTAGGCCCATCCTCCACCCCCTTCAAAATGCAAGGAGGGCCATCCTTCATGGGATGGTGATGTGACGTCTACGTGGCGACACATCCTCATGAGGATGGTGCTCTCCATACCCTTCAGTCTTATATTCTCACACCTTGATAGCCAAACCAGCTGAGATCTTTGAAACCCATGTCTCTCTCTCACTTATTATTTCGAGTAAATTGTCATTTTAGTCACTGAGCTTTGACCAAAATTGTCACTTTAGTCCAAATAGGTTTTTTCTTGTTATTTTAGTCCAAATAGTTTTGTTTTCTGTCATTTTAGTACCTGACTTTTGTCATTTTTTTTGCCATTTTCATCGACCACCACCACCACCTCCCACCACCCACCCCATCACAACCTTCTATCATTGCAACTATCTGCCTGCACCGTCACCACCCACCCCACCACCATCACCACCCACCATTTCCACCACGATCGACCACTTTTCCGCCACCCACGTCATCAACCAACACCACCACCATCATCGTAAAACCAACAACCACAGCCATCATCTTCACTGTAAACCGGCACAACACCATCCCCATACCATCGCACCTGTAAAAAAAGAAAGAAAAATGTGGTTTGACCAAAATTCACCTAAGTTAACTAAATTTTTTGAATGAGGTTAGTGGGTTGGATGAAAATGGCAAAAAATGACAAAAGTCAAGGACTAAAATGACAGAAAATAAAACTATTTGGACTAAAATGTCAAGAAAAAAACTATTTGGACTAGAGTGGTAATTTTGGTCAAACCTCAGGGACTAAAATGGCAATTTACTCTATTATTTAAAAATAATAATAAAACAGACTTTGTTGTATAAAATTTGCACATTGATGAATCGATATAGAACAATATATTTCGTATACTTCATATCAGTTATAATGGATTAATTAATATTATATATGAATTTGATTGAACTTTTCTGTTTAAAATCTGAGACGATTCGAAACTGGACAAAAGGTTCTTCAAAACATAGTACGTAGCAATTACAAACTTCAAATATCATAAAATTAAAATAAATAACTTCGGAAATTCTAAATAGTGAAATTGTCAAAGCCTAAATTCTTGTAAATTGTAAGTCTTGAACAGACATTGTAAAAAGGAGTTCTTAATATTATAACCGTTTGGATTTCATGTATAACAAATGAAATTTAAGATAAATGTGACAGAAGAAATCTTGATAAAAGGGGTTATATGTGTGACCAAGGATTAGATTAGTACATTGTCTAAGAATTAACATGAAAGAGATGAGGGTCTTGTTGGGAATTCTAGAACTATGACGCACAAAATCAAGATTAAGGGAGAGAATGATGGAATTAATCTTGATAGAAGGGATTATATGTGTGAATCATGAAAGTTAACGGTAAAAATCAATGTATTTTGTGTGGTCTTTGTTCATAATAAATATAGAGTTCGTAACTAGTGATTAGTTACATTAATCTTCATTTTTTTGTTGTTCACTCGATCCAATTGCTCCAACAAAACGTACAAGTTAATGTGATTCAAGACGTTATAATTTGGTTAATTTACTAACCCAACATAAAGAGTGTGATAATAACTCTAATTTAGAAGTACACATATATTAAGTTTTCATGATGGTTTAGGGAGGATTTAGCTCACTTATAGTTATTTCAACAATTGCTTAAGCCTAACGTATGAATGTTCATATTTCTTTCATTTTTACTTTGTTCAATTCATTAGATATTGTTGTTATCTTTTGTAATTCGGTATGACTTCTTCGTATTATTAACATGCTTTCATATAAGCTAAATTGTCATGTCCTACTATAATGATTGTGAAAATGTTTTTGAGGGATATATAGTTTTAAGTTATATGTTTGGAAGCTTTGTGTATTTTAGGGCATGTTTGGCTAAGCTTTTTAAACCAACTTATTGACTTATTAGTTTTTTCAAAAAGTTAATAAGACTGCGGGGTATGGGGCGGGGGTTTGGGCGTGGGTGGGCTGAAAACGCCCAAGCCACCACCCCGGGTGGGCATGGGTTTGGGCGTGGCCCTTCTAGCGTGGGTTTGAAGCCGGGCGTGAGGCGGGCTAGTAGGGCTAGTAAGGTGACATGGCAGGCTCTCAATGGCCAAACCAAACTCATGCCCCCAACCCAAGCCCCCAACCCAAGCCCCACCATACCCCATGGGCGTGGGTTTGTTTGGTGGGGGGGCCTCCCATTCCACGTGTCAACAAATGCCCCAACCCAAGCCCCCCATACCCCGCAGTCTAAGAAGATTTTGTGTTTAGCAAAACTAAAAGAACTTTTCAAAATGACTTTTTGTAAAGAAGAAAAAGTCATTTTTGAGAAGTTAGGATGGTGTGACTTTTTGAGCAACTTATAACTTTTTGAGTCATTTTAGTCATTTTACATCAATAAGTTAAGCCAAACACTTTTTTAAAAATCAATTTATTGACTTATTGGCTTTTCTCACCCTATAAGTTAATCCAAACACTTTTTTAAAAGGGTCTACATATTTACACACCTTATTGCCTATTTGGACACCCTTCAAGACGCCTCGTATAGACCTATACGAGGCGTATAGCCTTTTTCAATTTCCAAGAGAATCTCTGATTATGTCATATTTTGTCTTATTTGCCTCGTATACGCCTCGTATAGGCCTATACTGGGCGTCTAGGGGAAAAAAGACCATTTAGCCCCTGATTTAGGCCTATACTGGGGGTAAATTGGTCTTTTTTGCCTCTCTTATATGCCTAGTATAGGCCTATACTAGGCGTATATAAGGGTTTTTTTTTTTTTTTTTTTTTTTTTTTTTTAACAAACATTTTAACAATATTAATTGTTTTAGCAAAACTTTTATACAAAAACAAGTTTTTTTATTTTAAATAATTAATATTAGGACCCCTCGTTGGTTTTTTTTTTGAGTTGAAAAATGGATGTTTTGGTAGGGTAATTTGATTGTTTTTGGAGAGTGATGTTTTTTGAGTAAAAAAATGGGTGTTTTAGTGGGGTAATTTGAGTTGTTTTTTTAAAAAAAGTTTTATTGTTTTTGTATAAAAGTTTGTTAAAACGATTAATATTGTATAAAATGTTTGTTTTAAAAAAAAAAAAAAAAAAAAAAAAAAAAAAAAAAAAAACCCTTCAAGACGCCCAGTATAGGGCTATACTGGGGCTATACGAAGGGTCCAAAAGACCATTAAACCCCTGAATTGCCCCCAGTATAAGCCTATTTCAGGGCTATAATGGTCTTTTGGACCCCTCGTATACGCCCAGTATAGCCCTATACTGGGCGTCTATTATTATTTTTTTTTGTTTTCTTTTTTAATATTTAAAAAGAAAAAACAAAAAAAAAATAGACGCCCAGTATAGGGCTATACTGGGGCTATACGAAGGGTCCAAAAGACCATTAAACCCCTGAATTGCCCCCAGTATAGGCCTAATTCAGGGGTATAATGGTCTTTTGGTCCACATAGACGCCCAGTATAGCCCTATACTGGGCGTCTTGAAGGGTTTTTTTTTTTGTTTTCTCTTTTTAAATATCAATAACACTAATGTTAACTATAAAAAACTCATATTAATTATAATAACACTAATATTAATTATAAAAAAACTCATATTAATTATAAAAAACTCATATTAATTATAATAACACTAATATTAATTATAAAAAACTCATATTAATTATAATAACACTAATATTAATTATAAAAAAACTCATATTAATATCAATAACACTAATATTAATTATAAAAAACTCATATTAATTATAATAACACTAATATTAATTATACGATGCCTATACGAGACTTATACTATACTATACGATACGATACAACACGATAGGCTTATACAAGACCTATACGAGACTTATACTACACTATACTATACGATACGATGCGATACAACACGATACTATAGGATACGATACCACATCCATAGGCCCATACAATGCCTATACGAGATTTATACTACACTATACGATACGATACGATATGATACGATACAATACAATACGATACTAGACTATTGGATAAGATACAACACTCGTATAGGACTATAGGTGTGGTTTAGGTCCCGTTTAGGCCTATAGGCTTATACAAGACCTATAGGGGCCATATACTAGACTTATACTATACACTATACGATACGATACAACGCCCGTATACGTCGATAGGCATATACAAGACCTATAAGGGACCTATACTACACTATATGATACGATAGTATCGTATTGTATCGTATAGTATGGTATCGTATTGTATCGTATAGTGTATAGTATAAGTCTCGTATAGGTCCCATATAGGTCTATACGAGAGCTATACGAGACTTATACTATACGATACGATACAACACGATAGGCTTATACAAGACCTATACGAGACTTATACTACACTATACGATACGATATGATACGATACAATACAATACGATATTAGACTATTGGATAAGATACAACACTCGTATAGGACTATAGGTGTGGTTTAGGTCCCGTTTAGGCCTATAGGCTTATACAAGACCTATATGGGACCTATACTAGACTTATACTATACACCATTTTTTTACTCAAAAAACATCACCCTCAAAAAACAATCAAATTACCCTACCAAAACATCTATTTTTCAACTAAAAAAAACCAACGAGGGGTCCTAATATTAATTATTTAAAATAAAAAAAAACTTGTTTTTGTATAAAAGTTTGCTAAAACGATTAATATTGTATAAAATGTTTGTTAAAAAAAAAAAAAAAAAAAAAAAAAAAAAAAAAAAAAAACTATTCAAGACGCCCAGTATAGGCCTATACGAGGCATATAAGGGGCAAAGGGTCACATATGAGGCCTATACGAAGGGTCCTATACGCCCAGTATAGGCCTATACGAGGCGTCTTGAAGGGGTCAAACCAGAAGTGACATGAGTCAGGCACTGATTTTGATGTAACCCTATACGCCTCGTATAGGCCTATACGAGGCCTATACGAGGCAAAGGGTGTCTAAATAGGCAGATAAGGTGTCCAAATAGATTGACCCTTTTAAAAACTCATTTTCAAAAGTAATAAGTCAATAAGTTCTTTTCACAAAAAGTTTTTTTTTAAGTTAAATAAGCTTAGCCAAACATGCAATTAGTTTCACTTTCCTTGACTTCAGAGCGCTAAGCCGTTAGCTGCGTCCCGTTTTCTTTTATATGCGACAGGTAATAACTAATAAATTTTGACACGATATGCGTAAAAAGTTTATTGCCCAAGCATAAAATAGATGAAGATTGAGAATGATTATTAGAAAGATTGAATTGCTGAAAGATTGAAATTTCCATTGATCATGTCGAAGCGATCGACACAAGGGAACTACGCATCGGTTCTTGACGTGCTGATTCAACCTAATACCATTTACAGTATTGACCCTTCTAAAGTACATAATTATCAAACTCGACATACTTTAACATAATTACTAGCACACCCTTAGACTTTATCTTGAGAGGCATTAACTCTCACAGAGTTTAAATGCAAATTGCTATTATATTATATAAATATTTCTATATATAACAATTCACGTATTTTCTTAGGAACAGTACATTTATTGGACAAAATAAGAATGATAATTACGTTTATGCCATTTCTTAGGTATAAGGAAGAGACAAGAGAGAAACACGAGTAAAAGTGAAAAAGGGGCCGGCCTCCAATCTTTATGCCGAGGCGCGCTGGCGATGACATCACAATCCGGATCGTACACTATGACAACTCGCTGACCGGAGGACGAGGGTTCCATTAGTGATGTCGGTTCGTTCGGTGGTACAAGCGACAATGCTTCTATTCTCATGGTCCAGGTGTTGTACGAGGTTGACTGGCTGCGGAAACTGGAATGAGAGTTTCGGTCGGTTACCGTATACGATAGCCGATCTGGCTTAGAGACGATGTCATCTGCGACATGCAACAACCGCGCAGTTATGGTATACAACGACGGCGGCGACTGTGGTTGATTTCCCACGACATTTCAAGCGGATCTAGCCAAACCAGGTGACGAACAAGGTTAATTAATCCTTGTGAAATAATAAATGTGGATTAGTTGATCATATGATGCATTCCCGCTTCAAGTCAATAAAGTTAGACGTTTGAATGAAATTACAATATAGGCTCGGTTTTGTTTTTAATTTTATTTTGTTAGAAAACAAAGGTATTGGTTCATATTTATAATATCTCACCATATCGAGATATTTTCCATTGTGATCTGTTAGTAACAGTTTTTTTTTGCCACAGTCTTCTAAAAACTTCACAGGTTCATATTTGCAGTACTCTAAGCCCGCTTAATTTAAGAATAATGAGCTTAGTTGGTTGTTGCCTTCTGTAGGATTTCGTTGCGTATGTGCTCTCAAAACAATGTAAACAATGTAGCTTATTGGGTCAATTTGATGTATGGCGTGTGTAAGGGGCGAAGCTTTATTGGGGCTGGGCCACTGATTTTTCGCTCGTATTGTTAATTTTATCAAAAATTTCTGGAATTTTTTCTTGTAGTGTAAATTATTGGAATTTTAAGAGTCCGGTTCATGATGGTGTTCATGGTGGTGTTTGGGTGAGGATCAACCATGGTCAAACATACTCAACCAAGTCAAAGTCGGACAACAATAAGTCAAGCATTGTCGACGGAGAGGTAAAGTCGAACCCGACAACTTAATTACTTATTTAATTCAAGGTTATTATTGTAACATGTATAAGCATGGGACAAACGAACAACCAACTTAATTAATTATTTAATTCAAGGTTATTATTGCTCGAAACGCAACCGGATTTCTCAAAAGCCTGTTTTTTGGCAATGCAAAGATAGCAAGTTAGTAATAAGGAACGGTATGTATATAGAATGAATAAGTATGCAGGTTGAAAAGTCATACACTACAGGTTCTAACCAACTTTTGATATATAAACTCTATTCGCCGCAAGCGCCACAATTCACAGCTCCAAATCAAGTATCATCCGGTTTTTGTTCATTTTGAGTATGTATACAACTTGCAATCTTTATAGGTGACTGCTTCATTTTCCAGGGTCTATTATCATAACAAAGAGTCGGTATAGGCATAATAGCTAATGTAAAATGAAACCCGCCGCGAAGCGTGGGCGAATTTACTAGTTGTTAACGAAGTACGATTAATAGTCACTTTACTTTTATAATAATATATAGTTTTTTGTTTTTCTTTTATTTAATATAATATAATAGTTTATTATTATATTAACTTGTAATAACATAATTTTAATTTTTTCCCTTTTTTTAAAACCATATATTTCCTATATATATTTTTAATAATTCTTTTTTTCTTTTTTTAGGACATATATTAATTTGTCGATTAATTTGATACTTATTTAATGATTTACGTTTATAACTTTTTTCTTAAAACTTAAGTACGTAGTTGTGATTGATTCTTCCCCGACATTTTGTTATAAGTTTTCTTAAAAAAGAAGTTGTGCTTTAAATAAAGTATTTATTTGGTATCTGTTGACGAAGGACAATTAATAGTAACTTTATTTTTATAACAATATATAATTTTTGTTTTTCTTTTATTTAATATATTATAACAGGTTATTATTATATTTAATTTTAATAAAATATTTTTAATTTTTCCCCTTTTTTAAAACCATGTATTTCCTATACCATTTTTTAATAATTCTTTTTTTTTCTTTTTTAGAACATATATTAATTTATCGATTAATTTGATACTTATTTAATGATTTACGTTTATAACTTTTTTCTTAAAACTTAAGTACGTAGTTGTGCTTGATTCTTCCCCTACATTTTGTTATAAGTTTTGTTAAAAAAGAAGTTGTGCTCTAAATAAAGTATTTATTTGGTATCTGTTGACTGACGAAGTACGATGAATAGTAACTTTATTTTTAGAACAATATATAGTTTTTTGTATTTCTTTTATTTAATATATTATAATAGTTTATTATTATATTTAATTTTAATAAAATATTTTTAATTTTTTCCTCTTTTTTAAAACCATATATTTTCTATACCATTTTTTAATAATTCTTTTTTTTCTTTTTTAGAACATATATTAATTTATCGATAAATTTAAGAATTACCATTGATAAGGTTGTAATGCTTAGAATATGCAATTTAATATCAACAATGGGGTGGTGATCCAATAGTAAAGGCAATGCCTTTACTTGCAATTTACTTGATAAGGTTGTAATGCTTAGATCGGAAATAGACTTGGGTTCTTCATAGAGACCCAAATTCAATCCCCACTAGTGCCATATTTAGTAGATAAAAGGTAATGAAGGCTAGTTCTCCCAGACCGTAGGTCAAGAGTTTGAGCCTGAGCCACCCAGAGTTTTAGTCCACTGTGCGTTACGCCAGAGAGATTCTCTCTTGTGGCGGCGCAAGTCCCTGCCACTTGCAGTGGGTGGTATGGTTTTCCGAGGAACGCCGTTAGCCGAACTCTGACGCCAACGTTGGCCCGGTTAAGACAACATAGTCTGGCCAGAGTGGTGTTAGGACCCTCTGTTTGAGAGGGTATAATAGCTCTCTCACAGCAAGTTAAAGATTCTCATCGTTCAAAAAAAAAAAGTAAAGACAACCTCTTTAAACACTTGGGTATAGAAAAGGGCGTTGAATTCAAGTCTTAACAGACAACAAAGATTAAAAGAAATTCGTCATTCAAAAAAATTGCATCCAAGTTTAGAGCAGTTTACTATTAGCATTTGTTTCTTTGTGGGCCACCACTCGCTAGTAATAAATAGGGGTAACTTTGTAGAATAGTAATCAAGTTTTAAAAGTGTTCCAATTAGGTCACTCAAGTTTTAAAAGTGTTCCAATCAGGTCACTTAACATTCATCTTTCATTAAAATTAAGGGTTTTTTCATCCATTTCATAAGTAACCATGGTGATGTGGATTTTTGTTTTTTTTTTTTTTCCTTTTATTTGATGCTAACTTCGAGTGATGACGTGGATTGTAACTTGTTTTTTTAATTTTTAATGTAATTAAAGTGTTTTTATTTTTAATAAATATAATTTCATATATTAAAATAATCCGACCCCAACATCTTATGCTTCATTTTTTTCTTGACATATAGAAAAAAGGACATGACTCGATTTGAATGTTAAGTTATCTAATTGGGACAAAACAATACGAGTGACCTAACTAAAACACTTTTAAAATGTGGTTACTATTCTGTGACATTTTCCCTAATAAATAATATTGGACTCAAGGGCGAGCAAAGAGAAGTAATTTGGAATGGAATAAATGGGTGCGATTCGAGTTGATGAGATAAAAACCACAATTTTATTGTTTTCTTTCTTTTCTTTCTTACTGCTGTATTTGCTCAATTTTCTATTTTGTAGTTCGGTGAGGCAAAAGCAAGTATTGGTGGTTGGCTTAGTTTACGGAACATTTTTTTTTAAGGTTTTGAATAAAAGTAAAATTTGCCGTTCAGAAAAAATAATATTGGACTACTGGTTTTAGTCGGATAAATGAGTTATCTAAAAAATGATACATGTAGAATTTAAATAAAAAAATAAAAATTTAATAAATATCATAATAAACAAAATATATTTAATATTTATAAATTTATTTGATATAAATTTAATTTGATCAGAATCTCGCATGAGATAGCAAATAATCACCATTGTTTCCATAATTGCAAGATTTCAAATCTACTTTATTTGTTTGATTTTAAATCTATTTCCTTAATTCAAAGTAGAAAATCTTCCTATGAAACCCTATTTTAACCCTCAAGAGTTTCTTTCATCCATTGTTTTCTCCTCCATCGTAGTTCAGCTTTTACTTCTGGTGAGTTCTTTTTATTAATCGTTTATTTAACTATTCAGTTTTCTTTATTGCACCGTTTTAAATCTACTTTTATGTGTTTGATCTTAAACTTTTGTATATTTGTCTCGGAACCGAAACTTTCTGCAGGATTACATCATACACGCATAATGTCGAATGATCTACCTGAGGATCTGATTGTTTGAAATCTTTTCAAGGCTACCAACGAAATCCCTACTCCGATTCAGATCAGTTTCCAAATCATTATGTGCTTGTATTGGTAGCCCGGGTTTCATCCGACTCCATGCTCTTCGATCTCCAAAAAAAGTCACCATAATATACAAAATTCGTTGTGATAAACTCGTATATACATCACTTCCATTCCTATATTGGCGTAAAACCACTAGAGTATCCTTTCAAGAGTTTCTGCATTGTTGGTTCTTGTAATGGAATTCTATTTGTTTATGAATGTGGAAAGGGTTTAAATCTATGGAACCCTTCAATTAGGCGCAAAGTGACGGTACCTGATCCGTGAGTTCCAAGCTTCCTTAATCACCCTTGAACACCTAGAGATAACCTTGGAATGGATGAAGCTTGAATGAAAAATGGTGGTGTGTGGGTAGGGTGTTCGGCCGAGAGCTTTGGAGAGGGAGAGAGTGAGAGTGTGGAGGTGATGAAGTGTTGAAGATGAATGGTGGATGGTTACTTATAATTCTCTAATCCCTTATTACCCAAAGGTTAATGTGTCCCCCATAGTACACTACACATCTCATCAAATCTTAAGAAAGATTATATGGAGATTTAGAAAGATTATGTAATATCTTGTGGTGGGGCCACTATTTGGGCCGTAAATCATATGGGGGGGGGGGGGGGGTAATTGTAAGTTGTTGGTAAATGTAGGTAATTAGTTGGAAGATAAGTATAAAGTCTAATGTTTGATGTGTAGGATGTGTTATATAGTATGTTAGAGTGTTCGGGAACCATAACTAGCTCAGAAAAAGTAAACGGATGAGGTATCCATACACCCCCCCCCCCCCCCCCCAAAAGTATCTACACACCCCCCTAACCCTAAATGACCCTTATTGCCCAATACGCCTGAAACTGGCCCCACCCATACGCCCTCATTGCCCAATACGATTGAAAAGTATTTACACACCCCCCTGTCATCTAATTAATGCCAATCATTGGGTGTCAGCCAATGATTACCAATGATTGGGGTGTGTGGAACTTTATTTTGATAGGGTATTTGTATGGGGAAGTTGTGAAATATTAAGAAAATTAAAATTCTTTTTATAAAATGTTGTTATAAAAAATTGTGTTAGTATTATAAAAACTTCATATTTTTATGAAATGAATTGTGTATATTATTAAATGCCAATTTTTTATAAGTATTATTAAATGTCAAATTTTTTTTTATAAAACGAATTGTATATATTATAAAATGCCAATTTTTTATAAGTATTAATAAACGTTTTATTAAATGTCAACTTTTTTATTTATCAATTATTATTATGTGTTTAATTTTATTAAATGGGTATATTATAACGTTTTATTAAATGTCAACTTTTTTATTTATCAATTATTATTATGTGTTTAATTGTTTCTATAACGCAATGTGTATGTTAAAAAATGTCAACTTCTGAAAGTCTTTAGTTGTTTTCCAATTGTCGTTTATTAACCATAACGCAACAAGAAACGTAATTTAAAATGTAATTAAACATCATTTTATATTAATACACAAAACATGTAACTTTGATACAGAATGCGACTAAACCCTAAACCCTAGATCGCTAATTGTTACATATTTTTGAATTCCTGTACAGGAAAACGATGGGTGCATCATACATAATACAAAGACAGCCCGGCTGTCTTGAAATTGTGTACCGAACCCTACCTTCCAACGGGATTCTGCTTCACATCTACCACACTGAAATGGCACAAGGGATCAGGAGGTTGGAGCAGTGGAGTCGGCATATCGTTTATCAACCACCGTCCAGTCTTCCACCTCTTGTCAGGATGGTGAGCGAAGTGGCATTCCCGTTGGTGGAAGGCTCGTGAGAACACTAATGAACTCCTCTCTTGGAAGGACATGTTACGGGGCGGACCGCGTTGGCTAGCGTCACTTGGAGCTGACGAGTCAACAGGCTACTCCGATAACACGTAATCCTAGATCGGCGTTCTAGTGCATGAATCTGAAATACGAACGTAGTTTCTCCATATACCATCACGTGTCTGAACCGGCTTTTAAACCGGACGGAATCTACGTAGAAACTGTTCGATTTCACGGTTTGTTTGAGAACCTGGTTCAGATACACAACGGTCTCTTTGCTTCGTCCACGAGAACTATTTGTGTATGCATTCTTTTGGTAGTTACCAAAAGAATGCATACACAAATAGTTCTAGTGGACGAAGCAAAGAGACCGTTGTGTATCTGAACCAGGTTCTCAAACAAACCGTGAAATCGAACAGTTTCTCCGTAGATTCCGTCCGGTTTAAAAGCCGGTTCAGACGCGTGATGGTATATGGTGGTCACGGAACTACTGGGCGTCGGTAGATGCTATCAAGAGTGCACCGTCAGAGTTCCGGGTGACTTGGCTATTGATGTTGGATTATGCATCCCCCACCGCCAAGCACCTCACCCTAGACCGACGTCCCGGCGCATGAATGAATCTGAAATATGAACGCAGTGCACTTCTCCATAAGAATTACGTTTCCACCACCGTCAAAACACCGACTTTCGATATCCTGTTAAAAACCCGTTAAAAAACACAGAATTATAGTGTTAGACTCGATATTAAGAAATTATATTGTAAAATATAATAAACAAACAACACCACCACCAACACCATCACCACCACCACCACAGCCGACCACCCACCACCACCACAGCCGACCTCACCACCACCAAAACCACCACAGCCTACCACCCACAACACAACACCACCGTCAACCACCACCACCCCAGCCGACCCACCACCACCACCACCCCAGCCGACCCACCACCACCACCACCACAGCCTAACCACCACCACCTACCACCACCCCCAGCCGGACCCACCACCACAACCACCCCAGCCGACCCACCACCACAACCACCCCAGCCGACCCACCACCACAGCCTACCCACCACCACCACCACCACCACCACCCCCAGCCGACCTCACCACCACAGCCTACCCACCACCCACAACCACCCCAGCCGACCCACCACCACAGCCTACCCACGCCACCCACCACCACAGCCTACCCACCACCACAACCACCCCAGCCGACCCACCACCACAGCCGACCCACCACCACCACCACCACCCCAGCCGACCCACCCCCACCACCCCAGCCGACCCACCCCCACCACCACCACCACAACCACAACCACAACCACAACCCCAACACCACCACCACCCCAACACCACCACCACCACCACCCCAACCCCAACCCCAACCCCAACACCCACAACCTCAACACCACCACCCCAACCCCAACTCCAACACCACCACAAACCGCCAAAATAAAACCATAAAAAAACAAGGGTAAACTAACCTTGAATATTCCGACCATATAGACCGATACGAGAGCAAAAACTATACGAGAGACGCGTACGGTCCCCTTCCGGATTGTCATCGTGTGGTCCAGATTCCAGAACTCGTCTAACCAAAAAATAACTTTTGTATTTGGATATGTACACTGCACTTGTGCTCGGTTAAAGGAAGTGAAACTGAACTTCAATGAGACCCGTATGGGTCGATGAGAGGCATATGCAAGTGGGGTGTCATAAATGTCCTGTCAACTTTTCAGAAAAGGTAGGTGGATATGGGTCTCATCGGGCTATACGAGGCATATGGGCTGAAAAGTTGTCAGGATCCGTACCCACCATACGCGCGTATGGGCCTATGAGCGGCATATTCGTTTGTTTTTTTTTTTAAAGCTTGTATATGTTGGTTGCAAAATGTCGGGTATTTTTGTCATCCTTACTTGCCATAGAAATATACACCATCTTCACAATCACAAATTCACAATGGTTGTTTGCAGATGTGGTAGGACCGCTGCACTAAGAACATCTTGGACTGAAGCTAATCCCGGACGTCAATTTTACACTTGTCACAGTATGGTATGTTTTTAATGTATTTTTTTTTTCCATTAACCCTTGTATATTAGTGATTTTTTTTTTCGTGTCAGCGTTCTAAGTGCAACTTCTTTGTGTGGGTCGATCCTCCCATGTGTCGTCGAGCATGTGTGGTCATCAAAGAACTGATGGATACGAAGGCTTTGCTTAAAAACGAAGTCAATTTTTTGAGAGAGGAGGTTCGAATTTATAAATTGCAAGAAGCGGAATTTGAAGATATTCATTCAAGTGTTGTTCGTAAGAGGGAACGTTGGTTGATAATCAGTTGGATTTTTTTTTTGTGTTGTTTGTCTTCTTATTTTTCATTGTTAGTATGTAAGTTTATGCAAGACATGTAATCGAATATTAGTTATAAATGCCGTTTTTTATATATATTAAGTTTTAAAAAAAATGTAATCGAATATTGTGTTGTTTGTCTTGTTATTTTTCATTGTTATTATATATAATAAGTTTTTTTTTTAATGTTGTTTTTTAAAATAAGTCGACTAAGCATAAATAACTAAGCATAAATAACAAAACGAACAAACATTCATCAAGTTACAAATGTTTAAACATACCAAAATAAACAAAAAGAAATAAATATTTGTTCATACATGCCCACAAATGTTTAACAAAATAAAATTCACCCAACAGAAACAAATACTAATCCTCCATCTCCTTATCGCTGTCGTCAGAATCATCCCCACCACCTGCCTGCGTCCCGGACGGACCTGCCTCCATGTCGAAACCCGGATACACTCGTGGATGTGGCGGGGGTCTAACCGGCAACCCCGCCTGGGTACGTCTCTCGGCCTCACTAGCCATCACCCACTCCATCAAATCCTCCATCCGCCTGTCCATCCGCTGAAACTGCTGTGTCCAGCTGGCCATCATACCATCCTGACCCGCCACCAGCCTCTCAAGGAGACGTTGGGTGGACTGAGGCAACCGCACTGCATGATAAACGCGTTGTGGAATCTGTGGCGGCTCCTGCGGATGCCCCTGGTCAACCTGAGGCTCCATGTCTCCATCCATAGCAGGCACGTCAGCAATATGCGGCATCTCCACCTCCCCAGCCTCGAGCAGTGGCTGGTGGACTATCGGTTGGGGTTCATAAATCTGTTGGTGTTCGTCAACAAACCGATACCCGATATCCGGAAAGTTCACCGCAATCTTCATCCCTCTCATCGTCCTAAGATCTAAGAGCTCGTGTGGTGCTGGGGCCGGCATATCATCAAGGAATGGGTAATACAGACCGCAATGTTGGGCAATACGCGTGATAAACGCCCCTCCAATCAAACGGCTACGCCTCTGCCGTTTGCCGTACGAGGCGAAATACTCCGCCAGACAGCGATGGAGGGCGCACGGTGTGCCCGTATATAAGCAGTACAGAAAGAACAAATCCACCTTCGTGACCCACTCGTTGCTTTTGGCACACGCAGAGATCGACGTGGCAATGCAGCGGTGTATGTAGCGAATGAGTGGGTCAGGAATGTCAGAAACTCGGGCCTTCTTATCGAAGGGTCTTCCAGGACATAGAGTGGGCCACCAAGCAAACAACTGATCATCAGGCATAGCCCAAATCGCGGTGGTATAGATGTCCTGAACCAACTCATCAACGGTATAGAACCCGGTGGCAACAGCAAACTGACGCAGCGACCAATTTTGTCGCTGCCCAAACAAACAGAAAGATACCTCGGGAGGCGGTGCTTCCACGTTTGGATCGTCCATATCCGAATTGGGCCGGTCAGCCGGCCGTGGACGAAACACGAATGTGGACAGAAACTCCACCATCATGGTCCTATAAGATGGCGCAGCCGCCACCGAAAACATGCGATCCCACGGGGAATTCTCCCTGATCAAACCCCGGGCTCTCTCCTCCTCCCCGACCTCCCGTAAAGCCTCCCATGACAACGCCCTCTGCCGACCCACCTTCATTTGTCGCAACCTGTTAAAACGTTTATACTCCCTAGAATTGTTCGGGTAGTCCATAAAGGGATTACCCGAACAATCACCCCCGGCCATCTCATCGAATCCAGGCACCTGTATCGCACCAAACTCCTCCTCGTCTGACGACATATCTGCAAAAATTAATATATAATACGTGTCATATTATAAACTTTTCACAATTTTTATAAACTTGTAAGAAATTTCTAACAAATTAACATCTAAATAATCGACAAACCACCACCACCACAACCACCACCAACACAGCCGCCTAACCACCACCACAGCCGTCAATAACCACCACCACAACCACCACCACCACCGTCAAACCCCCACCACCACCACACCCGCCTAACCACCACCACCATCAAACCCCCACCGCCGTCAATCCCCCACCACCGTCAAACCCAACACCGCCGTCAAACCCAACACCAACACTACCGTCAAACCCAACACCACCGGCCATAATTTAAAAAAAATAAAAAATAAACGAAGGAAAGATGAAATAATACACTAACCTTTTATGAAAATATGGACCGTATAGGTTGATACGTTCTAAGCCGAGCTATACGAGAGAGACAGTGTGTGTTTCTTGGTGTTTTAGTGTGTGGGTTTTAGATCTATTCTCTATTTGGTGAAATCTGAAAAGTAGTTTTTGAATCAATGAGGGGCGTATAGGGCAAAAAGGGCGTATAGGAGTTGTTGTTAAAGCGTACGAAGTGTATAAAGGGTTTACTAGAACCAATTTATCAGCTCCTGTACAGGAGGATAAACAGGTTAAGGCTTGTGTGTTCTATGTGAGTTGTGCGAGTTCGAATCCTGTGGGAGGCCGGTCTGATACAGAAGGATCCCTCCCTTTTTTATTTGACAACTCCTATACGCCCCTTTTTTCCCTATACGCCCCTCATTGATTCAAAAACTACTTTAAAAGTGGAAACCACCAGGGGAGGCTTATTGGTCAATGAGACACTCATAAGGTGTCAACCAGGGGAGTCTTATTGATCAATGAGCACCTTATAGGTGTTGTATATGTGTCTCATTGCCCTATACGACTCATTTGAAATTATTTTTTTTAACAATTTTATGTGGTAATTAAGGGTTTTTTATGTTATAAAACACCCTAATTAATATTTTTTTTTTTAAATTGTTGCATACACTATATTTCATGGATGTTACACCTTTGCCAAGTTAACAAATTCTTTTTCGTGAAGTTCTATTACTATCTACTAACGCCTTACCCTGTGTAATACGATACATCTACTAACACCTTTTCCAAGTTAACAATTTATTTTTCGTGAAATTCTTTATTGTTGTTATTGTTGTTATTATTATTATTATTATTAATATTATTATTATTATTATAATTATTATAATTATTATTATTATTATTATTGTTGTTGTTGTTGTTAAAATTATTATTATTATTGTTATTATTTATTATTATTATTGTTATTATTTATTATTATTATTATTGTTTATTATTATTTATTGTTGTTATTGTTATTATTGTTTATTATTATTATTATTTATTATTTATTGTTGTTATTGTTATTATTATTGTTGTATATGTGTCTCATTGCCCTATACGACTCATTTGAAATTATTTTTTTTAACAATTTTATGTGGTAATTAAGGGTTTTTTATGTTATAAAACACCCTAATTAATATTTTTTTTTTTAAATTGTTGCATACACTATATTTCATGGATGTTACACCTTTGCCAATTTAACAAATTCTTTTTCGTGAAGTTCTATTACTATCTACTAACGTCTTACCCTGTGTAATACGATACATCTACTAACACCTTTTCCAAGTTAACAATTTATTTTTCATGAAATTCTTTATTGTTGTTATTGTTATTATTATTATTATTATTATTGTTGTTGTTGTTGTTGTTGTTGTTAAAATTATTATTATTATTGTTATTATTTATTATTATTATTATTGTTTATTATTATTTATTGTTGTTATTGTTATTATTGTTTATTATTATTATTATTTATTATTTATTGTTGTTATTGTTATTATTATTGTTTGTTATAATAATAATAATAATAATAATAATAATTATAACCAATAATAATAATAATAATAATAATAATAATGATAATAATAATAATAAAACATATGCACATTAAAAAAAACGATGTTATATCTAGTCCCGGTAAACGGGTCGGGCCGGGGATCGGGTACGGTCTTTGACCCATGACGATATTTTATGAAATGAATTTTGTGTATTATAAAATGTCAAATTTTTTATTTATCAATTATTATTATGTCTTTAATTAGTATTATAAAACGTCAACATTTTTTTAATTAGTATTATAAAACTTCTACATTTGTTTTATCAAGTGTTATTATAAAACGGCAAATTCTCTATAATCCATAACGCAAATGTAAGTGAACATTCTTTGATAAAATAACACAAAACACAACACTTTCATACAAAATGTAATACAATACATAGCCGAAACCCTAAATCCTACACCCTAAATCGCTAACTATTACATATTATTACTTAGATTCACACGAACCCGTTGTGTATCTGAATCAGGTTCTCAAACAAACCGTGAAATCGAACAGTTTCTTCGTACAACTGTGGCTAATGGAAATGCATGAAAAATATGATGAAGAAGTTGATTCTCGATTTCAGTTATTTCTGTTGATTCAGTAATTCAACGTATTTTAGTTGTTTCGAATATACCCAAAGAGATCTGAACCAACCGAAATCCACTTCCGAGACGATTCAAGTGCGTCATATGAAGCAACCGAAATCGGAGCGCGCCGCTTAAATCGGAGGACAAGTAGAGTAACGTTACCGATCAGTCCGTTGACCAGAAATTGTTCGTGAATCTGGAATACGAACGCAGTTAAGCGTTTGAATCTGAAATATGAACGCAGTGTACTTCTCCATAAGGATTACGCTACCACCACCGTCAAAACACCGACTTTCGATATCCTGTTAATAAAACATACAATTATAGCATTAAACCCTACATCCGAAAATATATTGTTAAAAATAATAAATATAATTAAAAATAACATATGCACATTTAAAAAAAAACGATGATATATGTCTAGACCCGGCAAACGTGTCGGGCCGGGGGTCGGGTAGGGTTACCCTACCACCACCACCACCACACCCGCCTAACCACCACCACCACCACCACTACCACCACAGCCACCACCAACACCACCACCACTACCACCACAGCCACCACCACACCCGCCTAACCACCACCACCACCACCACTACCACCACAGCCACCACCACAGCCACCACCACAGCCACCACAGCCACCACCACCACCACCACTACCACCACCACTACCGTCAATCCCCACCACAGTCAATCCCCCACCGCCGTCATTCCCCACCACAGTCAATCCCCCACCACCATCAAACCCAACACCACCGTCAAACCCAACACCACCACAAACGGCGGAAATAAAACCAAAAACTAAAAAAAGGTTGAAGATTAAGCAATAAAATTTGGAATACAAACTAACCTTCATCGTGTGGTCCATAGTTTGTCTTGTGAAAATCGTGTGGTCCAGAGCGTGTGTGTGTGTTCTTGGTGTTTTAGTGTGTGAGTTTTCAAATTTTACATCTAGTTTACCCCTTTATTGAAGTTGGGAAAGTGTTTGTGTTCAATGAGGGCCGTATGGTTCAATGAGCAACTTATAGGAGTTGTTGGGTTTAAAGCGTATGAAGTCTATAAAGGATTTACTAGAACCAATTCATCAGCTCCTGTACGGAGGATAAACTGGTTAAGGCTTGTGTGGTCTATGTGAGTTGTGCGAGTTCGAATCCTGGGGGAGGCCGGTCCGATACAGAAGGACCCCTCCCTTTTTTATTTGACAACTCCTATACTCCCCATTTTGCCCTATACGCCCCTCATTGATTAGAAAACTACTTTAAAAGTGGAAACCACCAGGGGAGTCTTATTGGTCAATGAGACACTCATAAGGTGTCAAGCAGGGGAGGCTTATTGATCAATGAGCACCTTATAGGTGTTGTATATGTGTCTCATTGCCCTATACGACTCATTTGAAATTATTTTTTTTAACAATTTTATGTGGTAATTAAGGGTTTTTTATGTTATAAAACACCCTAATTAATATTTTTTTTTAAATTGTTGCATACACTATATTTCATGGATGTTACACCTTTGCCAAGTTAACAAATTCTTTTTCGTGAAGTTCTATTACTATCTACTAACGCCTTACCCTGTGTAATACGATACATCTACTAACACCTTTTCCAAGTTAACAATTTATTTTTCGTGAAATTCTTTATTGTTGTTATTGTTATTATTGTTTATTATTATTATTTATTATTTATTGTTGTTATTGTTATTATTGTTTATTATTATTTATTATTATTTATTGTTGTTATTATTATTATTATTGTTTATTATTATTATTATTATTATTATTATTATTATTATTATTGTTATTATTATTGTTGTTGTTAAAATTATTATTATTATTATTATTGTTATTATTATTATTATTATTGTTATTATTTATTATTATTTATTATTATTATTATTATTGTTATTATTTATTATTATTATTATTGTTATTTATTATTTATTGTTGTTATTATTATTATTGTTTATTATTATTATTATTATTGTTGTTGTTATTATTATTTATTGTTTTTATTGTTATTATTGTTTATTATTATTTATTATTATTTATTATTATTTATTATTATGACTTTAATTATTTTTCACTTGTCATTTATTAACCATAACGCAATAAATACACGAAACATCGTTTTATATTAATACACAAAACATGTCATTTTAATACAAAATGTAACGACTAAACCCTAAACCCTAAATCGCTAACTGTTACATATTCTTAAATTCTTGCAAACTGTATCGGTTATTCAGATCTCTATTCGGTCACCATATTGTTGCTATCAAGTTTGAGGATGCGTTCCACGGTAAATGTGCTTTCCGCTTCCCCATTACCACATGAAGAACCAATCCGTACAGAAGGAGTTCTCCCTCGAGGTTGCTGACGCAGAAGCATTGTCGTCGGTGGAGGTGGAAGAACATTCCAGTTCACCCTCATTGTCACCGGTAAATATCTACTTCCACCGTCACAGACTGTGGGTGCAGAAGCATTGTCGTTGGTGGACATTCCGGTGCATGAATCTGAAATACGAACGCAGTTAAGCATTTGAATCTGAAATATGAACGCAGTGTACTTCTCCATAAGGATTACGCTACCACCACCGTCAAAACACCGACTTTCGATATTCTGTTAATAAAACATACAATTATAGCATTAGACCCGACATCCGAAAATATACTGTTAAAAATAATAAATATAATAATAAAAATAACATATGCACATTTAAAAAAAACGATGATATAAGTCTAGACCCGGCAAACGTGTCGGGCAGGGGGTAGGGTAGGGTTACGCTACCACCAACACCACCACACCCGACTAACCACCACCACCACCACCACTACTACCACCACAACCACCACCACACCCGCCTAACCACCACCACCACTACCACCACAGCCACTACCACCACACCCGCCTAACCACCACCACAACAACAGCCACCACCACCACCACAGCCACCACCACACCCGCCGAACCACCACCACAACAATCACCACCACCACAGCCACCACAGCACCACCACAGCCACCACCACCACCACCACTACCACCACCACTGCCGTCAATCACCACCGCCGTCATTCCCCACCAAAGTCAATCCCCCACCATAGTCAATCCCCCACCACCATCAAACCCAACACCACCGTCAATCCCCCACCACCGTCAAACCCAACACCACCGTCAAACCCAACACCACCACAAACGGCGGAAATAAAACCAAAAAATAAAAAAAGGTTGAAGATTAAGCAATAAAATTTGGAATACAAACTAACCTTCATCGTGTGGTCCAGAGTTTGTCTTGTGAAATTCGTGTGGTCCAGAGCGTGTGTGTGTGTTCTTGGTGTTTTAGTGTGTGAGTTTTCAAATTTTAGATCTAGTTTACCCCTTTATTGAAGTTGGGAAAGTGTTTGTGTTCAATGAGCGCCGTATGGTTCAATGAGCAACTTATAGGAGTTGTTGGGTTTAAAGCGTATGAAGTCTATAAAGGATTTACTAGAACCAATTCATCAGCTCCTGTACGGAGGATAAACTGGTTAAGGCTTGTGTGTTCTATGTGAGTTGTGCGAGTTCGAATCCTGGGGGAGGCCGGTCCGATACAGAAGGACCCCTCCCTTTTTTATTTGTGTAATTCTAATTTTTTTATTATTCATTTATTTATATTAAAATTAATTACTTTTATTAAAAAAAACAGATTTCATTTTTAGTTTGAGTCAACAATTTTAAATCCCTTTAAAACAATAGTTTTCTTTTATGGAGTACTCTTTTCTTTTAAATGAAGCACTTTAATTAAAAAAATTATAAAAAAATTGTTGCGTACACTATATTTACAATATATTTAAATTACAAAAAAATTGTTTCACGGATGCTACACCTAACACAAGTCAATAACTTCTTTTTGTCGAGTTCTATTACTACGTAGTAACGCCCTACCCTGTGTAATACGAGACATGTACATAGTCTCCCATTCCGTAGCTTCCATACTTCGGTATATATTCCAAAGTCCATTTGGTACTGGCATCGGGCTATCATCCGCTAACTTAACCATGATGAAATGGCTATCTTCGACATAAGCAATCGTTAAAATGGAATGGTTCGGGTAAACCTGCGGTCCATCGAACATCGGGAAGTAAGTTTGACAAACACCGTTGCTTAAATGTTGAACAATCACCCCAATTTTTTGAGCCACCAACAACCCTGTGTAGGGCAACCACATCCAGCATGCCATAGGTGCAGGTTCAACATTTAACCAGTTTATCGATCGATACACATTATCGTAACATCCCTTGTCCAATGATTCGAGTATACGCCCCCAACGCATTTTGTTAATGAACATCTCGTCGAGTAGCTCTTGGCGGACCCACTTCCACTCTTTCTGGTCATACCCCAAACCCATAGCTATGGATCGAAACCCACAGTTACCGTCCGGCTGGGCATCTTCGATATGCGTTATGTATCTCCGATAGCTACATGGAAGCCAATCCTTAAAACGCTCGATCACGTTTTTGTACCTATAATTGGCAAAAAAAAAAAAAAAACTAAAAAATATTAAAAAATAAAAAATTGAAAAAGAATTCTAAATATATGTATGTATATACGTATGTACCTGTGCCCGGCCAACCGTGGAAAGTCTTTATCTGTAATTGGAAGTTTATTTTTTTCTTCTTTGGTTTTTTTTGAACGACTACGTCGCACATTTGGCTTTTGAGTGAAGTCGTTCCTCTGTGATTCAGGTTGTTTATCTTTATTCTTTTGTTGTTTTACTTTCGTAGTTGGGCGGCCCCTAGTATCTTGTTGTACCTCAGGCGGTTGATGGTCAGTCATACTTGGATTCAACACCGCTTTCATCTTCGACAACATACTTTTTACCACTAGAGGTGGCTGCGTATGTAGTTGCTGTGTGAGGTTATCCATTTCCGCCTGAATATTACACTCGTCTTGATTAAGTTCTTCTGTCGAAAAATCAAGTTTTGTCCAGAATTTATCTATCGCGGCAAGTGGAATTTTGCAACCTGTTTTTCAAGAATCATTGTTAAAACATGAAATATAATGATGATTATATTCTTTGGATCGAAGCATATGTTATAGTTGTTATGTTACCTGTATTTTCCCACCACTCCATCTGACAAGCACATGGCAACCCACAACCCGTAGAAAGCTGGTGGCCACAAGTCCCCCCTCCTGCCCTCAACGCATTTAGCTTCTTCCACTCGACAACCAATAACTCTAAGCCTTTTAGGGAAACATTACCGCGTAGGTTGTCAAAAAATAGAAATCTGTGGTCCCCCATTTGCACGGACCTGCTCTCCTGAAAACTAAGTTTTATTTGTATCTTTTGTGACTCTACAACTTTGCCAACATGACACACAAGTCTATGGAGCGAGTTGTTTGGCCCTTTAATGTATCTCTTAAACTTAGAATGCTGGCTTTCAACTCTGTTGGTTGTATGTTGACCAAAATTGGGGACTGTGTTAGTCCAAGCTGAAACGAACTTTTCTTTATAATCTTTCAGCCACACATCATACAAATAATCCACAACATCTGAAAAAAAAAATTGAATACAATGATTTGTAATCTTTGTATATATATGTATGCATGAATGTATGTAAACTAATATAATATGTACCTGATCGTCCGTCGTTAACCAGTCGCGTGAAAAGCCGCTGAAAGTTATAATTGTATATCGTTGGAATGGGAGAATTACACAGTCGAGACCAAGAAAGCTTGAATATTTTCCAGTCTTCATCCGTAAATTTTGCTCGACAGTGTTTTAGAATATTCTGTGAGATGTGCCACCTACATAGCAATTTGGAAGCTTTTGGGAATACTTTATCGCAAGCATTCATCAAAGCTTGATCCCTATCTGTTACAATTACACGTGGCTCCATGCAATCTACCAACAATTCTTTGAGCTTCTCCAGGACCCATAAGAAGTTATCTTTTTTTTCTTTAGAGACAAACGCATGAGCCACACAAAAAGACTTGTGTGTCGATGTCACACCCACAACTTGAATGAACGGAAGCTTATACTCATTCGTCTTGTAGGTAGCATCAATCATCAACACATGTGGGAATGCAAGCCACATGTTGTACGAGTCCGGATGAACGAAAAAAACCTCCTCGACCGCGTTTGTGGAGGGATTCACTATGGTGAAATAAACGTACCTTTCTTCTTGCAACATGCTCTCCAATATTTGCATTGGAGTTCGATCGCCGTACATTTTTCGTTTAATCTTTTTAATCACGTTTTGTACATCTTGTAGAATGCACACGCTATGTGGGTACTGATTTCTTATGGTTAAATGTATATTTGTAGGCTCCATGTCTTGCATATAAAATCTCTCCACCAGTGATTCTTCGTCCGGGGTCAGCCTTCTAGCAAACGCGTGGCCCTCGAGAAATTCAGCAGGCTCATGGTTGTGAATGTTTTTCTTCTCCACAAGGCTCCAACTACCACTACTTGAGTCTAGTTTCCCTATCAGACTAAAAGGACAGCCGACCTTTTTGCTACCGGAACGCCGAACGAATGCTTTACTTTTGTGTTCGCCGCCACGATCGCATTGCAACCATATCTTCACTGTCCTTGCTGACGCACCTTCGCCTTTTTTCCTCGTTCGTTGGGTGACAATGACGTAACCTTTCGCAACTTCTCTTTTGTATACCCAATTCTTCAATTCTTCAAGTGACCCAAATACCTCAAAAAAAAAGGTTCATTAGAAATCCACATAAATGAAATTAATATATTAATTTGTCAAAAAAACAATAAAAAAACTCGGGTTCAACATCGGGTTCGGGTTAATATGTATGACACATTTTAGGGTTTGTATGAAATTTCGTGTCATACATTTTCTGTGAAATAATCAGTATACATGCCTCGTTCGTGTTCGTTCGGTTCATTTACAAGCCTAAGTAATCTATTTTTAACAAAATATTTCACCAGAACATATATAATATTTCACCAAAATGATAACGAAATCGGATTAATATGTATGACACAATTTCGGGTTGGGTTCGGGTTAAGGTCGGGATGGGTCAAACATTTTGTAGATTTCTCCTACCTAATAAAAATTATATACATACGAATAACACGTATACAAAATCATTTTATCCACTCTGACCCTTATATCAACATTATGTAACACGAATAACACGTAATTGACGGTTATGTCATACCTCTTTTGTTTCTTTCTCGTCATTAGCACCTTCCTCGTTAGCAGGTTCCTTGTTAGCACGCTCGTCTTCGTGAACACCTTCCTCGTTAGCAGGTTCGTTGTCACACCCCCAAAATCCACACGCGGAGTATCACCGCTTGGAGGCGTGACTGACCAGGATCAAACCACTAATCATATTGAACAAGTAAATAATTAAATGTAAAAGCCCAACCAACACGATTAGTGTCCAAAACAACATAGTTAAGTTATAAGCGGAAGCATAATGTTTAAAACCAAATCAAAAAGTTCAAGTATCCAAATGTTTAACATGGCACACAGCTGTCCATGTCCCACAACGACTCTTCCTTGTGCAAGCTCCAGCTAAGAACCTAATGACCTGCAAAGCATGTAGTAACGAGTCAACAACAAGTTGAGTGAGTTCACGTTTGGTTGTCCAGTTTATAGTTATTCCGAAAACATAGTTTGTTCTTTACCAGCTATCCAGCCGTGGGGGTTACCCCATAGTTCGAAAAACGTTTATTAGTTACCCGTTCTTACGTTGGCTATTCCAGCCCGGCTCTATGGCCGTGGGGGCTACCCCATGTTTAATTCACCAGACTCGTTACCATATCGACTACTAACGTTCGTCATGTTTAAGTGCCCTAACGTCTGTGTCTATCATCACTGACGTGCCATAGTCCATTAGTCCACGCCCGTCCTCTGCGGCACGGTGTGAGGTTTGTTAAACCTAATAGCGCTATTTAACTAATGACCCGTTCGCCATTGGCCTCGGCGATTAAGTCGATATAAAAGGAGGGACTTCGTTGATAGAGTTCTAGTCTAGTATAGTTAAATCCGTCTCATACTGGACGAGGAATCTATGTTCCTGATTACGTCTCAACAGGACGAGGAATCTATGTTCCTGATTACGTCTCAACAGGACGAGGAATCCCTATTCCTTAACCCATTCCCAACCCCTGGGAATCCCATGCTTTGTAACGAAGTGTGAACTCACCTTGGTTTGCTCGGCAGATTACACAGAAAGGTCAAGTCTAGCAGCTAGTGGTCAACCACGTCCTAGCATGGTTACCAGTACAAGTCAGGTTTTGGTTTCAAGTAGTGCATACAAGCATCACATAGATAGCACATAAGAAACACATACAGATCATGGCAACATGCAACATCACGTTTAACAGTTATAACACATTCGAGATTGTGCTCGCACAAGCTTAGTGGCCTTGTGCGAGTCATCCGTTAGAGCCCACTAATACCCGGCCCAATATTCAGAAACCCAATAACATAAGTCGTTCAATAAATAACCAACCCAAACATATACATATATACGGTCCAAATAACAACCAACAAACAATCTTGTGTGGTCCGAATGAGCTTGTGTGATCTATTTGAGGTGTGCGATTAGAGCTAGCCCAGCCCACATGATCATCCGGCCCAACAGTTAAACTAACATACAACTGTGCGATCAGAGGCACCTTGTGCGACCGAGGACCTCTTGTGCGATCAGGTTCTCTTGTGCGACTGGTCCCCTTGTGTGAGTGGACCTCTTGTGCGACCAAGAGGTCTTGTGCGACTAGCTTTATAATCCGGATATTATGGAAATCAGTTACACCACTATTATCTTGCAAATCAATTTCAAAGTTTCCATTTATTTGACAATTCAACAATTAACAGTTTCATACTTAATCAATATTCGATCAAACAATGTTTTATCATCAAATCTCTATGAATCCTAATGAATACATATGAACAACAATCATAACCCTTAAATCTTATTAATACCCTAAATCGTACTATTAGATCGACGATTCGTATTTCTAGCATAACAACTCATTCGAATAATATGTATAACAGCCGATTTACATCTACAATACATGATTACCAGTTCTAAATAAATCAAAACATATTACACCTATGAGCGATTGTATATAATCGATTTTAAGTCTAAATCATGCCATCCAAATCATATGAATATCATCACTCATGCATATAATATTTCCACTGATAACATCATTAAATGTTCACATGACTTGGTTTGGTTGCACATGAGCCGCCATATACATATTCAGACTATCAAATTTTGTGCAACCATGAAACCTCAATCCCATTGGACCTTTAAACCACTATCACATTCACTTTAATTATAAATCACATAAATTAACTATATTGCATCTTATTAATCGATTACTATATCCATAACATGAATCAATAAGCATGCCCTTCGGCCAGGAATGTCAAACATCGCCCCAAGGTAACAAAAGATCAATTCGACTAGTTTGTATAAGGTCAAAAGTAATCACAATCAAATATAATCATACCTCGACTAACAAGAATATTAGACCAACAAACAATCAAAGATAATCCTAAACTTTTAGATCACGTACCGATTGAATGAAGAAACACAAGGAGTGGTGCTCGATAATGATATGCTCCCACGATTCACTACTGCCGTTTGATAAACTAGAGGGCACCTAGGGTTTGCAACTACTCATGAATTCATATACACTCTACGTAATATGAATTAGGGGGATGGGCTTTACATGTCTTGGGCTTGCGGAATTGGTCCAAAGATAACAAGAGTTACACAATAAAATTTCTAATTCAAAACATATCATTAACATACATGCTTATATTGCACCTCAATATATAAACATACTTCGCAAATAAATACAAAGTTAAGCCAAATAGAGACCTTGAAAACTCGGGTTGTCACATTATCCCCAAGTTGAAAGAAATTTCGTCCCGAAATTTAGCACGTACTCACTGAGGAAGCTAGTTAAGTTGCATGGTTTTCCTGGTTTTCCTGGGGTGTCACATCCTCCCCCCGTTGATCTGGAATTTCGTCCCGAAATTCCGTAGCTTCAGCCTCAGTAGTGGTTGTACCGTTTGCGAACAGTTGGGGATACTTTTGTTTCATCTGATCTTCGCGTTCCCAGGTGAACTCTGGACCGCGACGTGAGTTCCAACGAACTCGAACGAGAGGTATTCTAGTACGCTTGAGGACCTTAACATCCCGTTCCGTGATTTCAATAGGTTCCTCGACGAATCGCAACTGCTCGTCGATCGTGAGCTCCTTCAAAGGAACTACGTGGGTCTCATCTGACAGACACTTCTTCAGATTTGACACATGGAAAACGTCGTGAATTGCACTGAGTTCTGCTGGTAAGTTCAGTCTGTAGGCCACCTTGCCTATTTTCTCAATAACTTCGAAAGGTCCAACGTATCGTGGGTTAAGTTTGCCTCATTTACCAAAACGAACCACACCCCTCCAGGGTGAAACTTTGAGTAGTAACCGCTCCCCAACCTGGAGCTCTAGTGATTTCCTGCCCTTATCGGCGTAAACTTTTTGACGGTCCCGAGCTGCCGCCATTCGTTGTCGTATCTGAGCAATTTTCTCTGTTGTGTCCACCACATGTTCTGGACCAGTTATCTGACTATCCCCCACCTCTGCCCAACAAAGAGGTGACCGGCATTTACGCCCGTACAATGCCTCAAACGGAGCAGCTTTAATGCTGGTGTGGTAGCTGTTATTGTATGAAAATTCCACAAGTGGCAGATGCTTTTCCCAGCCATTGCCAAAATCAATTACACATGCCCTAAGCATGTCTTCGAGGGTCTGGATGGTACATTCCGACTGCCCATCCGTTTGCGGGTGATAAGCTGTGCTCATATCTAATCGTGAGCCAAATGACTTGTGCATTGCTTGCCACGGTTCTGATGTACAACGTGCATCTCGATCCGAGATAATAGAGGTGGGCACTCTGTGCCTCGAGACAACTTCCTTAAGATATACTTCTGCTAGGGTGGAGAACTTATCCGTTTCTTTGATAGCCAGGAAGTGAGCAGACTTTGTGAGTCGATCCACGATCACCCAAATAGTATCGTTACCACGTTGTGATCTAGGCAGGCCAGTAACAAAAATCCATGGAAATTTGTTCTCATTTCCATTGTGGTATCTCTGGTTGTTGAAGTGGGCCTGAAGGTTTCTGGTATTCCGCCTTGACTTTCGCACAAGTCAAGCTCTTGCTAACGTAAGTTGCTATGTGTGCCTTCATGCTAGGCCACCAATATGTGGTTTTGATGTCGTGGTACATTTTGTCCGAACCAGGGTGCACTGAGTAGCGAGACTTGTGTGCCTCATCCATCACAAGCTCTCGTAGGTTGCCATAAAGTGGGACCCAAATGCGTCCAGTGACGTAGTATGCACCGTCTTCCTTCTGTTCTAAGCGTTGCCTGGAGCCGCGTAGGGCTTCAGCCCTGACGTTCTCTGGTTTCAATGCTTCTACCTGAGCATCTCGTATTTAAGAGGGAAGACTAGAGTGTATGGTGAGTTGTAAAGCTCGTACGCGCTTAGGCGCAGTGTCCTTCCGACTGAGGGCGTCGGCCACAACATTGGCTTTGCCTGGGTGGTACCTGATCGAGCATTCGTAGTCATTCAGCAGTTCGACCCATCGTCTTTGTTTCATATTAAGTTCTTTCTGTTTAAAGATGTGCTCGAGGCTTCTGTGATCAGTGTAGATAGCACACTTGGTGCCATACAAGTAGTGTCGCCATATCTTAAGTGCAAAAACAACCGCTCCCAGCTCTAGATCGTGTGTAGTGTAGTTCTTTTCATGAACCTTGAGTTGGCGTGAAGCGTATGCTATAACTTTATCCCGCTGCATCAAAACACAACCAAGACCCTGAATAGATGCGTCGCAGTAGACCACGAAGTCGTCTGTGCCCTCTGGCAATGAAAGGATAGGTGCACTGCAGAGTCTATCCTTTAAGTGTTGAAACGCTAACTCCTGTGCGTTTCCCCATCGATAAACAACGCCCTTCTGTGTTAGTGAAGTAAGAGGCCGAGCAATCTTAGAAAAATCCTTGATAAATCTCCTGTAGTAACCAGCCAATCCCAAGAATTGGCGAATTTCCGTTGGCGTACGAGGTGCAGGCCAGCTCTTGATCGAGTCTACCTTGGATGGATCAACGTGAATCCCATCCTTGTTCACTACATGGCCTAAGAAATGGACTTCACGAAGCCAGAAGTCGCATTTTGAAAACTTGGCGTACAGCTGTTCTTTTCGAAGGAGTTCCAGAATAAGTCGTAAATGTTGCTCGTGTTCCTCCTGACTCTTCGAGTAGATCAGGATGTCGTCGATGAATACAATAACGAACTTGTCTAGGTACGGCTTGCACCCTCGATTCATCAAGTCCATGGAGACCGCTGGTGCGTTTGTCAGCCCAAAAGGCATTACCAAAAACTCATAGCGGCCATATCGAGTTCTGAAGGCTGTTTTGGAGACGTCCTCTTCTCGGACCCTCAGCTAGTGATACCCTGATCTCAAATCAATCTTTGAGTAGTAGCTCGACCCTTGCAGTTGGTCGAATAGGTCGCCAATGCGTGGAAGAGGATAGCGATTCTTAACAGTCACCTTGTTCCGCTCACGGTAGTCGATGCACATTCTGAACGTACCGTCTTTCTTCTTCACGAATAGCACTGGAGCTCCCCAGGGCGAAGAGTTAGGACGAATAAAACCCTTATCTAAGAGTTCTTGTAGTTGCGTAGATAGCTCTTTCAACTCTGATGGAGCTAAACGATACGGTGCACGAGCTATGGGTGCCGCTCCAGGAGCTAACTCGATTTGAAACTCTACCTGACGATGAGGCGGGAGGCCAGGTAGTTCCTCAGGAAATACCTCAGGATAGTCGCGTACAATCGGAAAGTCTTCTATCTTTTTCTCTTTCTTCGAGGTGTCAGTAACGAGAGCCAGAAAGGCAGTGTGACCCTTACGCAAACACTTTTGAGCCTTAAGGGAAGAAATGATGCTCACAACAGCACCACTCTTATCGCCACGAATCATAAGAGGTTCCTCACCTGGGCACGGAATACGGACAATCTTTCCGTTACAAAGAATCTATGTTCGATGTTGAGGTAGCCAATTCATACCAATAACGATGTCAAAACCATCACGTTGTTGGGGTCATTCCTAATATCACTCTGTCTAATCACGAACACTTGACCCCTGGCACCATTGCCGTCGTTATTACCCCCGTTGTTGTCTCCACTATTGTTCCCGTTTCCTTGGTTGTGGTTCTGATTCTGATTCTGGTTCAGTCGTGGGTAGCGTCTCATGAAATGATCTTTAGCACCACACTGAGAACATCCCTTGTTATCCTGCTGTTGCTGCTGATTTTGTGGAGCTTGTGGCTGCTGTTGTCGGTTCTGGTTTGCAGGACGTGAGCTTCTACAATCTTTGGCTCCATGACTAAGCTTGTTGCATCTCTAACGACGATCTTTGTTGCACTGCCCGCTGTGGTGCAAATTACATCGATTGCACTTAAGGTGGTTTCCCTCGTATCCACCCTGACTTCGATTACCTAAAGACTACTGACTGGGGCTCCTGTATTCGACTGAGATTGAACCGAAGTGAAACCCTTGCTTAAATTTCCATCCCACTTGCGTTTGTTGTCACTGGGAGTAGCAGAAGTAGTAGTAGTAGTACCAATACGCTTAGGCAGCTTGTTCTGTTCTACTGCCCGGTCGGTGGGACGATGAGCAACACGAGTAACATCCTGGATAGTTGCAAGGTTGGACGATGTCACATGACTTTGAATCTCTGGTACTAAGCCTTTGAGGTACAGCTCAATGCGCTTGATGGGAGGATCCACCATCGTTGGACATAACACCGTCAGTTCGTTGTTTCGTGTACGCTTTTATCTCTGACCCCGTCATCATCAGGTTAAAGAACTCCACTTCCAGCTGGTGGATGTCATCTCGACTTCGGTATTCACGTTTGGATCAGTTCCTTAAGAATCATTCCATGGGGTGGCATTAGCAGCCGCTAACCCCAGCATCTGAACTTGCGCGTTCCACCATGTTAGCGCAGTGCCCTCGAGAGTACTAGTGGCGTAATTCACCCTGCGAGCCTCAGGGCATTCCCACATCTCTAAGACAGACTCGAGCTCTTCAAACCAATGGAGGAGTCCAACAGCTCCTTTAGTGCCACTGAAAGTACTAGGATAACAGTCCATGTACGTCTTGAATGTGCATACAGGCGGCTGAGCGTTCTGACCTTGTTGCGCGAGGAAGAAACGACAGGGTTAAGCGCGAGAGTTGGATCATGAGAGTAGGATCTATCATCCTAGGTTAGGTTCGGAATAGCAGGTTATACCTCCTGCCTGGGCGGCTGCGAGTGCTGCCGTAACTTGTTCGTTGATAAGAGCCGTCAGCTGGCTTGAGTTAGGTTCACACGTTCCCTCATGACCTCTCATCAAAGGAAACACAAATAGGAAAGGTGTCGCGAATGTGTGTAAGTGTGGAGTGACAGTAGGGAGCAAGCACAAATGTGTTTTCAACTATAGTTGCTATGTTTATCTAAGCATACCATGAGCAAAAGTTCTATGCAATCTAGCAAGTAGGCAATATAAAACGTAAACCATATCACCTAGAATGTCGAGCCTTGCACGTGAAGTGAAGCGTCGTTGTGGATCGCAGAGCACTTTACAGGTTATAGTCTGGTTTTAACAAAAACGTTTTCCTTTATTAAAACCAAGTTCTCTATAACCAATGGCTCTGATACCAATCTGTCACACCCCCAAAATCCACACGCGGAGTATCACCGCTTGGAGGCGTGACTGACCAGGATCAAACCACTAATCATATTGAACAAGTAAATAATTAAATGTAAAAGCCCAACCAACACGATTAGTGTCCAAAACAACATAGTTAAGTTATAAGCGGAAGCATAATGTTTAAAACCAAATCAAAAAGTTCAAGTATCCAAATGTTTAACATGGCACACAGCTGTCCATGTCCCATAACGACTCTTCCTTGTGCAAGCTCCAGCTAAGAACCTAATGACCTGCAAAGCATGTAGTAACGAGTCAACAACAAGTTGAGTGAGTTCACGTTTGGTTGTCCAGTTTATAGTTATTCCGAAAACACAGTTTGTTCTTTACCAGCTATCCAGCCGTGGGGGTTACCCCATAGTTCGAAAAACGTTTATTAGTTACCCGTTCTTACGTTGGCTATTCCAGCCCGGCTCTATGGCCGTGGGGGCTACCCCATGTTTAATTCACCAGACTCGTTACCATATCGACTACTAACGTTCGTCATGTTTAAGTGCCCTAACGTCTGTGTCTATCATCACTGACGTGCCATAGTCCATTAGTCCACGCCCGTCCTCTGCGGCACGGTGTGAGGTTTGTTAAACCTAATAGCGCTATTTAACTAATGACCCGTTCGCCATTGGCCTCGGCGATTAAGTCGATATAAAAGGAGGGACTTCGTTGATAGAGTTCTAGTCTAGTATAGTTAAATCCGTCTCATACTGGACGAGGAATCTATGTTCCTGATTACGTCTCAACAGGACGAGGAATCTATGTTCCTGATTACGTCTCAACAGGACGAGGAATCCCTATTCCTTAACCCATTCCCAACCCCTGGGAATCCCATGCTTTGTAACGAAGTGTGAACTCACCTTGGTTTGCTCGGCAGATTACACAGAAAGGTCAAGTCTAGCAGCTAGTGGTCAACCACGTCCTAGCATGGTTACCAGTACAAGTCAGGTTTTGGTTTCAAGTAGTGCATACAAGCATCACATAGATAGCACATAAGAAACACATACAGATCATGGCAACATGCAACATCACGTTTAACAGTTATAACACATTCGAGATTGTGCTCGCACAAGCTTAGTGGCCTTGTGCGAGTCATCCGTTAGAGCCCACTAATACCCGGCCCAATATTCAGAAACCCAATAACATAAGTCGTTCAATAAATAACCAACCCAAACATATACATATATACGGTCCAAATAACAACCAACAAACAATCTTGTGCGGTCCGAATGAGCTTGTGTGATCTATTTGAGGTGTGCGATTAGAGCTAGCCCAGCCCACATGATCATCCGGCCCAACAGTTAAACTAACATACAACTGTGCGATCAGAGGCACCTTGTGCGACCGAGGACCTCTTGTGCGATCAGGTTCTCTTGTGCGACTGGTCCCCTTGTGTGAGTGGACCTCTTGTGCGACCAAGAGGTCTTGTGCGACTAGCTTTATAATCCGGATATTATGGAAATCAGTTACACCACTATTATCTTGCAAATCAATTTCAAAGTTTCCATTTATTTGACAATTCAACAATTAACAGTTTCATACTTAATCAATATTCGATCAAACAATGTTTTATCATCAAATCTCTATGAATCCTAATGAATACATATGAACAACAATCATAACCCTTAAATCTTATTAATACCCTAAATCGTACTATTAGATCGATGATTCGTATTTCTAGCATAACAACTCATTCGAACAATATGTATAACAGCCGATTTACATCTACAATACATGATTACCAGTTCTAAATAAATCAAAACATATTACACCTATGAGCGATTGTATATAATCGATTTTAAGTCTAAATCATGCCATCCAAATCATATGAATATCATCACTCATGCATATAATATTTCCACTGATAACATCATTAAATGTTCACATGACTTGGTTTGGTTGCACATGAGCCGCCATATACATATTCAGACTATCAAATTTTGTGCAACCATGAAACCTCAATCCCATTGGACCTTTAAACCACTATCACATTCACTTTAATTATAAATCACATAAATTAACTATATTGCATCTTATTAATCGATTACTATATCCATAACATGAATCAATAAGCATGCCCTTCGGCCAGGAATGTCAAACCTCGCCCCAAGGTAACAAAAGATCAATTCGACTAGTTTGTATAAGGTCAAAAGTAATCACAATCAAATATAATCATACCTCGACTAACAAGAATATTAGACCAACAAACAATCAAAGATAATCCTAAACTTTTAGATCACGTACCGATTGAATGAAGAAACACAAGGAGTGGTGCTCGATAATGATATGCTCCCACGATTCACTACTGCCGTTTGATAAACTAGAGGGCACCTAGGGTTTGCAACTACTCATGAATTCATATACACTCTACGTAATATGAATTAGGGGGATGGGCTTTACATGTCTTGGGCTTGCGGAATTGGTCCAAAGATAACAAGAGTTACACAATAAAATTTCTAATTCAAAACATATCATTAACATACATGCTTATATTGCACCTCAATATATAAACATACTTCGCAAATAAATACAAAGTTAAGCCAAATAGAGACCTTGAAAACTCGGGTTGTCACATTCGTCGTCGTCAACATCCTCCTCAAAGTACATTACACCTTCCTCGATTTCGTTATCATTTTCCTCAAAGTCCTTAGCACATTCCTCGACTTCGTTATCATTTTCCTCAAAGTCGTTAGCACCTTCTTCGACTTCTTTATCATTTTTCTCATACTCCTTAGCACCTTCCTCATACTCTAACTTGTGTTTGTTTTTCGTATACGAATGGTAAGTCCCGTATTCGTGTCGCGGATAACTTTGGGCAATATTGTAAGATGGTTCCCCCACATCTATAAACACCTGGTTCAAGTCAGGTAACGTGGGTCGCACACCCCCGTCATCACAACGAGGCACGAACACAACCTCCTCCTCACCTCGATCAACGCCGGATAGCCAAACGCTTTCGGAGACGTACGACTGGTTCGAATCTTCGCCAAAAATATTACCAATGCCCCAAAACGACATCTTTATGCTTCACGGTCTCAACCACATTTTTTAGTTAAGAATCTTCAGGAGTTCAGTCGGAATTTTGCGAGTTTGAAAAAAATCGGAAGCCATAAATCCCGTATGCTTGGGTAAATAAACATTCTTGGTCGATAAGGGTCGTATAGGTCGATAAGGGTCATATGGGTCACTTTCACGCTTTTTCAGACTGAACTCCTTTCATGTCAGTAATTATACCTTAAAATCATCAAAAGTCGTGCCGATAAGCCTCTCATTGCTCAATGAGAGGCGTATAGGGTTTAATGCTCCAACTACCCCAACCTTATATGCCTCTCATAGGGCAATGAGAGGCTTATCAAAACACTTTTTCTGGCACATTAATTGCTTTCACATTATATAAGCCCCTTATTGCCCTATATGCCACCTCTGGGGGGGGTGTGCACACAAAAAGGGGGGGTGTGTCAATACCCTCACCCAAAGTAAAACAATGCTTCTAGCAATATTTTGGTGTTCCGGGTAATGCCCGGTTGTTCGGTTAGACACCGGTTCGTTAAAGTGCTAAGTTATTCCGTTTAGTGTCCTTTATGTAACTTTTTGTGACACTTTTAATTCCAGACACTTAGGAATGTATTCTGGACCAACTAGTCATATTTTTACATGTCATTAACTCGTTACAATGCTGAATTTTGCTGAAATGTATGAAATTCAGCATTTAAAGTGTATTTCGGGTGTTTTTCAGTGCGTATTTTAGCTTCCGGGAAGTCTATAAGTTAACCCTTGTATGTACTCTTGGGTTTTAATGTATTCTTGACGTTGGACCTATACCTAGGCCCCAATTCTATTATCTGACTGCTTTCTGCAGAATTGTTGACACAAAGTGTCTTACCGGTGAGTTTACTAGTATTTCTGACGCAACGCTATCATTAATGCAATAAGCAATATCTTGTAGTATAAAACGTGCATGAATTCACTTGTATAGTATGTAATCAGACAATGTTGACATTTAAGCACATAATTGCAGTCATTAAATAATAATTAAAGTGTACGGAAATTACCAGTTAGGTGCCAGTTGTCACAATTATCGTGCCATCAGCGGAACCACCCGATCATATCCATCTCCACTAGGCATAATGCCTATACACCAATTCAGGAGGAAACCCAATAAATATGAAAAAACCCCCTTGTAGGAATCGAACCAAGGTCTTATTGGTCTCAAAGTCTTATCCCACCCCGAAGATGCCACTAGGCTATAAAGCCATGGGCTTTTTATGTTTTTAATAGTTAGATTATCTTATGATAATTAAAATACAAAAATAACATTTTAGATCAAGTCACATAAAGAAGAGATTTTAGGTTCAAGTTTAGTATTTTTTTTAGCGGTTGGTTTATATATAGTATAATAATTAAAATGTAAAAACATCAAAATGTTTTTTATTGGTCCCTTTTGAGTTATTTTTATTTTATGTGATTCTTGATTAAAACAATTCTAATTTCTTAAGTTTTTTGATTGAATAAGAATTTTGAGCTATAGAAACAATATAGAAACAAGAATTACAAGCAACAAAAAGTAGAAAACTTTTCACAACAAATCCATTATGCATCTTACTATATTTCAAGGCTGTAATCGAGTCATGTCGAGTTAAGTCAGGTTGAAATCGAGCTCGTACTTAAACGAGCCATGGTTAGATTTAAAAAAATGAAAGCCCGTTTATAAAAACTTTAGATATGCTTGATTTCCATTGTGCATTTGTACTGACGTTGACGTACTTTTGTTGATTATATAAATTTTAGTTTAGTTACATATTTTTTATATGATCCGACCCGAACCGGAATTAGGGCTTATGTGCAATTGGTTTTAGAGTTTATGTGCAATTGTGCAATTGATTATGGGTTACTTTATAATTTTCATTTACATTGTATGAAGTACGGTAAAAAAAATTTGAACGTTACCTCTAAAAGTTTATTCTAGATCTGCCACTGTTTGGCGTTGAATTCGGTCTTGTTTTTTTTCATGGTTGCCTGCACTGACAATAACTGATACCAGCATTGCGTATAGAGGTCCGGTCCCATAACCCGGATCGATGAGATTTTTTCCCTGCCTTACCAATCGACCCTAGTCGGTACCATTACCGGTATTAAAAACTCTTGATATTGTTTGTGCAACTCCCATATTCAACCAAATAAAACCTACACAAATGATATGAGATTAATTTGAAGAAAATCTTTATATTAGACACTGAAAACGTTCTATGATCAAGTCAATAAGCTAAGACATTAAGGCAAAATGAAGCAATGATTGATGAATATGGGTTAAGAACTTGAGAAACAAAACAATTCACGCTTTGTCGAAAGAGAGAACCATTTAAAAAAGAGTAAATTCTCATATTACTCCCTGAGTTTTTGTCCAAATTGTCATTATAGTCCAAATAGTTTTTTTTTCTTCTCTGTGTCCCTGACTTTTCCTTTTTCTTGCAATTTTGATCACACTGCATAACTTAGTCTAAAAACCAGGTTAAAATCATGGATATTTTTGGCATTAAATTATTATGAGGTTTATAAATTTTGTTGTAAACTACCCGTGGTTATCACTACACAACAGTTATGCTAAAAATACCCCTGGTTATAACCAGATTTTTAGACTGATTTAGGCAATGTGATCAAAATGGCAACAAAATGAAAAGTCAGGAATTCAGAGGAGAAAAAAAACTATTTGAACTAAAATGGCAATTTGGACCAAACCTCATAGACTAAAAGGGACTAAAATGACAATTTACTCTTTAAAAAACAAAGTGGGATCTATATATACATACTTCAATAATTACTTCCAACACTCAACAGATTGCAAACAAAACAAAACGCCAATTTGAAGTTTGAGCAATAACTAAGCCCAAGCTAGTACATGCACGTAAAACAGTGGCATATTGGATAATTAAATTAAAATCATTAATATAGAAGATTTATATTTTTTTGTTTTAAAATCATTTCTTTATCATATATTGTATTATAATCATTAATAACAAGATTAATTTTAATTGTTTATACGAAGATTTATATTTAATTGTTTTAATATCGTTATCATATAATAATAGGATATATAGACAATTAATAGGGGAAAGATATATAGATTAATGGGCCCTACTACATTAATCGTTTTAGGTTATAAAGTGCATAGTTAGCAATGTCGTCTTTAGTTCTTCCATCCAAGGTTCTTTTCTCCGTGATATATTCATATTAATCGTTTACTTAGGTTTTCAGTTGTAGAGGTAACAATGTCTAATGATCTATGTGAAGAACTCATTGTTGAAATCTTCTCAAGATTACCATCCAAATCCCTACTCCGGCTAAGATCAGTTTCCAAATCATTATGTTCTTATATTAGTAGCCCCGAATTCATCCGACTCCATGCTCTTCGATCTCCAAAAAATAGTCATGATCACACACACAACGAATTATAGAGGAGGATTCAATGCTAAGCGCATGTATACACTACATTCAGAAGGCCAGTTAATGTCAGATAATCCATATATTGGCGTAACACCAGTGGAGTATCCTTTCAGTACTAGTACTGACATTGTTGTTGGTTCATGTAATGGAATTGTATGTGTTGATGATACGTTAAAATGTGGTACTCAATGCGGTATTTATCTATGGAACCCTTCAATCAGGCGCAAAGTAACCGTACATGATCTTCCTTCTTCGACTGATGAATGTTACGCACATGGTTTTGGTTTCGACCCAATCATGGACGATTATAAGATTTTGATGATATCCCAAAAAAGTTCACATATTTACACAGTGAAAACACACACTTGGCGTGAGATTTCTTCCACTGCTACTTGGTATAGTTGTAAGCAGTTATCCTCGTGTCTTTTTAATGGAGTATTGCATTGGGTCGTTAATGGGTATTTAACTGATTCGGATGTAGTATGGTATGAGTATATATTGGCATTTGATTTGAGCTCGGAGGTTTTTTCTACAATTGAGTTGCCAGAACCAAGATTGGAAACTAGTGAAGTGACAATCATCAAAGGTTGTCTAGCTGTGATTTCTTCAAATTATCATTTTCATTTTTGCATGTGGATGAGGAGAGATGGTGCTTCTTGGTCTCTTGCTTATCTATTGAATACACATGAGGAATTTGAAGGAGCATACTGTTTGCAGTTTACCCCAAATGATGAATCACTATGGTGCTCATCCTCTAAGGGTGCTCAAGTTTATAATCTTGAGACGCATGTGGGATCGACACTTGTGGACTTGAGTGGTTCTTCTCGGATAACAGACATAAGGATGTATGTTGAAAGCCTTGAATTGTTAGATATGGGGACTTCATGTGATCAATGAAGCATGACAGGTAAAATTATGAAAATTTACCTTTTATCACAATACTTAATTATTTTGTATTCTACTTTAAATATCAGTTTTGGTGTTTTATTTTTTGTATTAAGAAAATACCCATTAAGTTAACAGAAATAATATGATTATAAATTAATACCAAACCTGACCCGTGCCAGCCTAAACCATTCGTAGCACCAGACATTTAACATGATCCATCTGCCGCTGCTAACCTATACTGACAAGATCCAAACAAGGCAAGATTAAAATAACAATCAAAGCAAGATTAAAGATAAGCAGCAAGGACAACAGAAGCAGACATGTAAAACAATGGTACTTTGCTAAAAACATAATATTAGACACCAGCAACGGGCGAAGGAAACTGAGATAGTTAAACACAATATTAAGTCTAGAAGTGTCAATTGTGTAACATGAGTAAAATGAGTAACAAAGTCTAGATAGTTAAACACAATAGTAAGAGTAACATGAGTAAACGTGCAAACGTATATCAGATAAGGATCAATTAGCAAGCTTTATATCAGAACTTACAAGTCCTATGAGTAGAGGTGGCATGATCGGCTGGTTGGGAACAGGGCAAGCAGATTCTGGTAGAAACACGTAGCTGTTTGTGCGGGTGTAAATAGTTTGTGTTTGCAAACTAGGTTTTTGTAAATAGTTATGATATTTTTGTAAATGTATTTGGTATCATAACTGAATTTAGGGTCAATTATGGATTGTGAAGGAAACTTGATTATTTTGTAGATTGAGAAAGGAGAAGGAAGAAGATAAAGAAAGGTTCAACGGAATTATAATAGAGGTGATGGCTCAAATGGAAAAAGACAAAGTAGAGAAAGAAGCTATGCTCGTTAGGATGGCGAACATTGAGGTTGTATTAAAAACTTTGGTTCGAAAATAACTATAAACATATTTAGTTTGAATGTTTGGGTTTGGATGTTTTAATTTGTTACAAGGATCATTGGATACTAGTTATGATTTTGAAACTTCATTAATGGTTACGTTTTTTATAGTTTTGCAAAGAATATGAATAGCATAGAAATGGTAGGCATTTAAATACCTAGAATTTCTTTGATTGTCATGCCCACCTAGAGGTGATTAATTGGTGTTCAAACCACCTACTTCTGCAAAAAAAAATTCCCAAACCAAGAACCGACCTGAAACTAATTTGACCAGGAACCGTGTATCTTAAAATATAAGAACCATAACTGGACCCTTAAAAGAAGATAATTCAATGGTTCGGGCTAAGAAGAGTCTCATGGGTCCTATACCCTTTTGGACCTAATAGAACCATTTACAAACAAGCTATTTTTTGGGCTTGGAACAAACATGGATAATTGAATTCACTTTCAGCATACAACAAAGTGGTTTTACTAAAACACTAAAATCACTTGTTTTTGATATATGATTCTCAACCTCTAACATGTTGTGAACTAGCTAAAAAACAATAAACCGGACCTAACTTCAAAGTATAAAAAATAAGTTTCTCTAGAAAAAAAAAAAAAAAAAAACAATTCAAACTAGTAGCATCATATCATGCACTACTAGAGAATTGGGTTTTTGCCAGGGGAGGAGCTTAGTGGGAACCGGGGGGTGAACCCGCCTACCCCAGTGTTTCGGTTAGAAATGTAGGGGAAAGTTCTTATACAAATAATCTTAATATACTAAACATACAAATTGAAGGAAAAGTCAAAAAATCAAGGTGGCATTTTTGTAATTTTCTATAACTATCAAAGTTACTCTACAAATGTATCTAAAAAACCTAAAAAAAAACCTAACCCCCCCCCCCCCTCCCCCCCCCCCCCACCCAAAAAAAAAAAACCTAAACCCCCCCCCCCCCTCCCCCCACCCCCAAAAACCTAAAAAAAAACTAACCCCCCCCCCCCCCAACCCCAAAAACGGTGGCAATTGCCCTTTTGTTACCGTTTTGCTACAAATAACTCGGTAAGAAATACACACGTTAGTATTGCCCTATTGCCACCTATTTACCTTGCGATTTCATTCAGCAACTTTAAATAAGATTTCCTGCAAATTTTCCCACACTTCTGACATCACTCCCTTTGTCCCGAAAGTCGCTTATTCATATGTATACTTTCGAAACGTCGTTGTTTGAAAGTGCAACATTAAACAACATCACTGTTTCAATTTAATATGTTTAAAAACATCGTTGATTGAATTTAATATGTTCTTCAAGTTCGCTGTTTCAATTTAATACATTAAAGAACATCGCTGTTTGTATTTTATATGTTCAGAACATCGCTGATTTGAAGGAAGAACTTCAGTTAAAGTAGCTGACTTTTTGTTTGATATGTAATGAAATTCGCTGCAGATTTTTTTTTGCTGTGATCCGAACCTCCTAAAGAGAAAAGGACGTCTCATACTATTTCTCCTTCAGGTATGGTTAGGGTCGTTCAAACCGCTCGCTGCTTATCGCTCGCTCGACGCTCGCTCGGAAATTGCTCGAAAAATGCTCGTTTGATTTGAGGTTCAGTTGTAAACGAGCCACTCTGCTCGGTTCGGTTTGAAAAGGAGGCAAACATGAACAAAGGTTCGCTCGGCTCGGTTCGACTCAAATTATTATTTGTAATTAGTATATATATTCATATACATATACACATATAAATACGTATATACACATATATACCCAAATATAAATTGTACATACACACACCTATAGATGCACACATAGATATATACATGTATATAAATTAAATTTATAGTTTTATATATACTACTCTATTTGATTTTAATCAACTATATACAAATTTACAACTATATCTATACGTACTAGCTCAATCACGCAAATGAAAAAAAGATTACACAAAATCTAAAACCTAAACCGCTAAACGACGGTCTGCTTATCGGTTCAATGTGTCATTCTGTTATGATAAGTCGATTGTCTTCTGCTCTCAACGTCATTATTCGTGCAATATGATCATCACCTCATCGACCACAACATTGTCACTATCTCTCTTCGCAAAATTAAATTGGGCGACACAGTTGTCAAAATCGCTCTAAGTTCGCTCGACGTTCGCTCGGAATATTCACTATTCGAAAAATGCTGGTTTGATTTTAGGCTCAGTTTTAAATGAGCTGCTCTGCTTGGTTCGGTTTGTAAACGAGCCAAGCACGAGCAAAGGTCTGCTCGGTTCGGCCTGGCTAGTGAACAACCCTAGGTACGGTCACCAATAGGGTACCCGCAATTTTAAAGCTAAGAAAAACATGGTGTTGAAACATAATGATCCCGTTTTTTGTTATCATGTGAAGATAGGTTATTCCTCTCATGTGAAAGAAATCATTGAAGATCGGTTTTTCATTCAAAACTAAAACACGTTGCGTATTTATATCCTCAAAACACAAACAACAACAACGCCGATTATTAAAATTTAGTACTTGGAATAATAAAACCAACATCTCTTTAAGAAAATCACTACGAGTGAATTCAGTTTTATCATGTTGTTATATAGTTCATTGATCTCTTTAAGAAAATCACTACGAGTGAATTCAGTTTTATCATGTTGTTATATAGTTCATTGAATTTAATTAACACCACTTATCAATTCAGCAACATTTATTTGAAAATTTTCATATAAAAAAGCGATGTTATAAAGCCTACAACACCGTTCGAGCCCATCACATGCAGTGGCGAAACTTGAGATTTCCGACCGAGGGGGTCGAAAACGTATATATCCAAAAATTTCTATAAAACGGGGGGTCGAGAACGTATATACCCAAAAATTTCTATACAAAAACTACATACTCTCCACTACTGAGCGAAAAGTTCAGGGGGTCGGCCGCCCCCTCCCGCCCCCACTATGCTTCGCCCATGATCATATAGGTCATTCAGACTCGTTATAAATAATTCAATGCGACACTTTTGATGTATTAATTCAATTCAGCGACATTTATGAGCATACTGAAAGAAAACAGCTACATTCTCTAACTTTCTAAACCAAACATTGATGTTAATTAAAAGTCCTTGTATCAATTAGCGACATTCTATAAAGCCTTTAAACCAAACAGCGACTTTAATAACATCCCTGTTCGAAACAGCGATATTCTATAAAGTCTTTAAACTAAACAGCAACTTTGTTTGATGTATCTGTATCATTCAGCGACTTTCGGGACAAAGGGAATGTTGGCAGAAGTGTGGCAGAATTTGCAGGAAATCTTATTAAAAGTCGCTGAATGAAATAACGAGTTACCAAGAATTGCTTTGATTGTCTAGCTCATCTCTCGGTTTCTCTCCGACAACCCTGGGCAACCTTGATCACCCTAGGGTATGCTTCAATCAGTTCATTCAATTTCAAACTTTCGATAGAACCAGGGTATGCTTCAATCGGTCGACGATTTATCTTCCCGCTCATTTAATCTCGATAGAACTAATTGAGTGTTTTTATATTCCTTGTTATTTGTTAAATTTTTACTTGTGTTCTAATTGGACACTTTATTCTGATAACTAGCACCCCCATCGTTACTTTCATTTTTTTGTTCTGCGACGCTCGATACTCGCTCGATGTTCGTTCGAAAAATGCTCTGATTGAAAGATGCTCGCTCGACTTTGGCTCGGTTGAAAAAACGCTCGATTCGGTTCGGTTCGATTTGTAAACAACCCGAGCACGAGCAAAGGTCTGATCGGTTCGGTTCAACTTGTGAACAACCCTATTATTAATTAATAAAAAGTAAAAAGTATAATAAGATAAAACTTAAAGAAAGTATTGGGCCTACTAGACTATACATGTAAAGCCCACAAAAGAATTTTTATAAATCATAGATTACTTACAGGATACCCAGAAAAAGGCGTGAACTTCATTACCATCGGCCGTCGTCATAATCATCCGGTGAGCTATTTTTTCTAACCATCGATCTGTTTTCTATATTAACTTTTTAAATAAAGCAAACTAATACATCAAAATAGAAGGCAAACGGCTGGTCTTTTTTAAAGCAAAACTAAGCTTTTTAAAAAGCCACATTTAACCCTGGGCTTATAGCTTAGTGGTTATGGAAATGAGGGAAGACTTCTGACCGAAAGGTCTCGAGTTCGATTCCTGATCCACCCGGGTTTTACCGGCTCTGCATTGTCGTGCCCTCGGGCGGGTGCAGGGTCGGGCTTTCCCCGGAACTGGTGGCATGGTGGGCTAGGGGCTTCGTGCATGCAGGTTGGGCTGCCTCGGGCTACCTTTCGGCCGTGTACGGAGTACCCGGCGATTCTTATGTTGGACGTTCAAAAAAAAAAGCCACATTCATAGACCCGTTGGTTGTTCTCGAAGCTCAAGGAAACCAAAAGTATCAAATGCAAATGAATTCAAGATGCGTTTTTGGTTTTAGTGATGTTATTTATTTATTTAGGTTTAAATTGCAGCAGAATCACATATACAAAAATGTCTTGGTATGATCTATGCGAAGAGCTGATTGTTGAAATCTTGTCAAGGCTACCAACGAAATCCCTCCTCCGATTTAGATCAGTTTCCAAATCATTATGTGCTTGTATTGGCAGCCCCAATTTCATCCGTTTGCACAATCTTCGATCTCCAAAAAAAGTCATGATCATACACGCACATAGGTACTTTCTGAGATTTCATACTTTATACACTAAATACCTACACACATTACATTCTGAAGGCCAGTTATTGTCAGATAATCCTTATGTTGGTATAACACCTGTCAACGGCCCCTCCTCATTAAGGAAACCACTTTACCATATATTTGGTTCATGTAATGGCATTATATGTCTCCGTGAACATTGTTCACGTAAAAGGATTCTATATCTATGGAACCCTTCAATTAGGCATAAAGTACGCATACGTGATCGCCCCTTTTTGGGTCATTGGTGGGTATACGGGTTTGGTTTCGACCCAATCATCGACGATTACAAGCTTTTGAGGATAGACAAAGATGATAATTCTTCATTTGTGTACACTTTGAAGACACGCACTTGGCGTAAGATTGCTTCCCCTACTGGCAAGTTTCTTTTTGTGGGGGATCATCTATCTCGTTTCAATCTGTTCAATGGATTATTGCATTGGGCTGTCAATAATAAAACGTATAGCCATTATTATATAATGACATTTGATCTGAGCTCTGAGGTTTTCTCTACTATAGAGTTGCCAAAACCAAGTTGGGGAACTGATGAAGTGACAATCATCAAAGGTTGTTTAGGTGTGATATCTTATAAACGTGATAATCAAAGTGGTATTTTTAATACCTGGATTTGGGTGAGGAAAGAATACAATAACAACACAGCCGCTTCTTGGTCTGTGGCTTATAAGCTGGATACAATTCCACTTCAAAGAGTTTTGCAAATTACCCCCAATGATGAATTACTATGTTACTCTGAAAAGGGGATCGTAGTGTATAATCCTGAGACACGGGAACAATGGAGACTTGCGGACTTGAGTGATTCTTCTCGCGTTTGCGACATGATTACATGTGTTGACAGCCTTGAATTGTTAGACATGAAGACTTCTTCACGTAAGGGAAGCAAATCAGGAGGAAAAAAGAGACGAAGATCAGGAGGAAAAAAGAGAAGAAGATCAGGAGGAAAAAAGAGAAGCAGAACTAGTGAAATTATTCAGCTTTAATTAGCTCTTATTAGTTTTGGTACTTTAAATTTGTGTAGTAAGATAGTATATTGCCATCAACTGTTTTTTAGTACATATATGCATTAGCTTTCTTTTTTTTGTTCTAAATTATTATTATTCAAAGTTATATATTTAATTTTTTAGCTTATACCAGTGTTTTGATGTTGCAAATGTTGCGGTCACCTATTACATAGTACATAATCCCGTCACTATTCCAAACGCTTTAAGAAACAAAAAGTTATTTTGAGCAAACTTTATTAGAAAAGAAGCTGAAAGAATACAAGACAAACTTTAGGAACTAAACAGCAAGTTTGAGCAATAACTAAGCCCACCTAGGACGACATGCATGTAGAACAGTGGCATATTGGATATTTCATCGCTTGAACCCTCTGTGGCAGCTGACCCGTACTAATAGGATCCATCCACGCCATCTGCAGGAGCTGACTTATACCCACAGCAAACAAGGCAATCAGTTTGATCCGAATTAACCGCAGCCAACTTCATTAAAAAGTCAATAGAAAGCATAGGTCATGGGTGTGAATAATCATCTGTATTTGAAAGTTAATGGCTGGAGTCAGTTTCTGCTGATGCTACTGATTTGTAATGACATCTATCAGTTAAATAGGGGGCTGGCTCAACCGTTTTGGAGGCCTAAAAATAGGGGGCCTTTGCTATATGTCACGTTATACGCCCTTCTCCTTTACCCAAGCTTCAACCTAACTAAAATAAACTAAAAAATCGATTGTTGGTGAAGTTAAAAACTTGTAATTCGGTTATTTTTTATGTAGGTTTTTTTTGTTACTATCCACAAACCATAAGGGTCTAACAACGTAATTAACCAAGCTTGATCAGGTTGCTAACATTTTCACCAAGAGCCTTTGTCGATCTCAATTTGAGTTCTTCCGCTCTCGGCTTTGTGGTAGACCCTATGTTAGGGTACCTTGTGTATAATTTACTTTCTCATGTTCTTGATATGTATTTTTCCTATTCTTTGTATACCTAAATGTAAACTTTTATTGTATTTATAGTAGTTATCCCCTCATTGTGGGACATCAGGGAAATTGATAAGGCTATCAGATCCCAATGTCTTTGCACTACGACAACCAAGTTGCACCTAAGGTTAGCCACACCTTGTTTTAGGGTGTAAGGGGCACTCACCTAAGAGGTGAGTCCCCTCTCTTACGCCCAACCAATCCTCTTGTGCCACGTCAACTCCCCTCTTAAATTCCCCTCTCACCCTAATTTGATGGCGGCACTCCCCTCTTAGGTAGGTGACTAGTTTTTTTATTAAAAAAAAAAAAAAAAGTTTTCATTGGTTGATTCAATAGGGCCCACCTTCTCTCTCCTCCCCTCTCATCGGTGCCTATCCCACGAATTTAGTCCCCGATTTTGGTCCCCGAGTGATTGGCGCCACCTCCCCTATCGGCACATTCGGTCCCCGCAAGGGGTCACCGAACTGTGCCCCAAACACCCTTAGTTATGTTCTCACACCTTGACAGCCAAACCAACTGAGATCTTTGAAATCCATGTCTCTCTCTCACTTATTATTTAAAAATAATAATAAAACATACTTTGTTGTATAAAAATTTGCACATAGATGAATCGATATAGAACACTATATTTCATATACTTCATATCAGTTATAATGGATTAATCTTACTATACTAATAAACGAAAATCTTTTTTTTAACACGTGTCATTCTCTGGTGTTTTCTCACCTTATTTTTCAATTTCTCTTTTCTATCAAATAATAATAATATTAAAAAATAATTAAACTAAATCCAATTTACATAAAAATAAAGATTTGTTTTCAACTTTGAATTAATATTAATAATAATATATATTATTTTTATTTACTTCTTATGCGTAGAAGATAGAAGTTCTTTATTAATTCGTTCGTAGAACATAATTACGATAAGTATGTAAATTTTAATTTCTGTATTCAATTAAATTAATTTTAATTAAATTATTGTTTCTATGTTCTATTAAATAATAATATTAAAAATATGTTAACTAAATCTTATTTAGATAAAAGTAAAGATTTTTTCAACTTTGAATTAATATTAATAATCTATATTCTTTGTATTTATTTCTTCTCCGTAGAAGATAGATGTTTTTTTTAATTTATTCGTAGAACCATAACTAGGGTAAGTATGTAAAATTTTGTTTTCATTATTAAATTTAGTTAAATTATATTATTATTTAATATTATTATTATTTATTTAAATTTGTTTTTTCAACTGTTTCTTTTTTTTCACTTATTAATAAGCATCTAATATTTTATTGGTTTAACCCCGTGTGATACACATGTTTCTAACAAAATAAAAAAAAATATAATAAGTAAATAGTATATAAAAGTTCATTTTTTAAATACATTTAAGTTTATTTTTTAAATACACATCTTGATGACTGTATCTGTTAACCGATATTATATTTATTCAACCCGTGTACTACACATGTTTTTTTAAGATATATTTTTTTATTATTTAGTATATAAAAATATATTTATACAACCCGTGTAATACACGGGATTATAATCTAGTTACTATTATATATGAATTTGATTGAACTTTTCTGTTTAAAATCTGAATTGCTATTTAGAATTAAAATATCAATATTTAGTAGTTTTATAATCTCACCATTGATAAGGTTGTAATGCTTAGAATATGCAATTTAATACCAATGGGGTGGTGATCCAATATTAAAGACATTGCCTTTACTTGCGATTTACTTGATAAGGTTGTAATGCTTAGATCGGAAATAGACTTGGGTTCTCTATGGAGACCTAAATTCAATCCCCACTAGTGCCATATTTAGTGGATAAAAGGCAATGAAGGCTAGTTCTCCCAGACCCTAGGTCAAGAGTTTGAGCCTGAGCCACCCCGGGTTTTAGTCGACCGTGCGTTACGCCAGAGAGATTCTCTCTTGTGGCGGTGCAAGCCCTTGCCACTGGCAGTGGGTGGTATGGTTTTCCGGGAAACGGCGTTAGCCAAACTCTGACGCCAGCGTGGGCCCGGTTCAGACAACATTGTCTGGCTAGAGTGGGGTTTGGACCCTCTCTTTGGGAGGGTGTAAGATCTCTCTCACAACAAGTTAAAGATTATCACCGTTCAAAAAAAAAAAATAAAGACAATCTCTTTAAACACTTGGGTATAGAAGGACGTTGAATACAAGTCTAATAGAGAAGAAGGATTAAAAGAAATTCGCCATTAAAAAAAGGAATATTGGATTATAATAATCCCAACTATTCGTCGTTGGCCGCCAACAGTCCCAACTTAAAAAATAACCACTGGCAATCCCAACTATTGACATATTGGCCATCAATGGACCCTGACTAACAGAACCCTAACTCCGTTAGTCTTCGGTCGCCGGAAAACCGTTTTTCTTTTATATGGGTGCCAGGGGGTAAAAGTGCAGCGTTTTCCATTAGTTGGGGGGTCAATGTGTGAAATTTCCCTGGGAGGGGGTCAGAGTGTCAATTGGCTCTAACCCCAGGGGATAAAAGTGTAGTTTACTCTATATATTTGTTGTTATCCACATCAGAGCGCTAAGCCGTTAGCTGAGTCCCATTTTCTTTAATAATTAATAAATTTTGACACGATATGTGTAAAGAGGTTATTGCCCAAGCAAAAAATAGATAAAGATTGAGAATGATTATTAGAAAGATTGATTTGCTGAAAGATTGAAATTTTCATTGATCATGTGGGTATATATACATATCGAAGCGATCGACACAATGGAACCCTAATGCCATTTACAGTATTGACCCTTCTAAATTACATAATTATTAAACTCGACATACTTTTACATAATTACTAGCACACCCTTAGACTTTATCTTGAGAGGGATTAACTCCAACAGAGTTTAATTGCAAATTGCTATTTAGAATTAAAACTAGTTTTTGGGACCCGGATGATTCAGCGGGACCGTTATACCGAACAAAAAGTAACATAAAAACATTAATCAATGCACACGACACGTTAAATCACAAAAAAATAGACTGAAACGTAAAATATTGAAAACAATAACTAACTCGACTTAGGGCGCGCGCGCGTTACGAATGAGCTTTTAAACCAGAAAAAAAATATATAAAATGTTGAACCTTATTTAACCGCTATTTTTTTATTTTGTTTGATATATAAAACACATTTGAAAGTGTGATCATACATTCATGATCACCTTATAAAAATAGTTTTTTTTTCTTTTTTGGAGTTAGTTCTTACTTCACCAAAAAAAAATAGAATTAAAAAAATATGAGATAGAAGTGGAAGACAACATGGACCAATTAGCTACGGATATAAGGAAGTGATGAGCAATAAAAACAAACAAAAATTAAATAGTAGAGCTAGCGCATTGCGATGGTAAAACTTCGTGTCAGTCAATTCAATTCGCAAACCGAGACTAGTCATTCCTCCAATTAGACAACATTGACATCCTTGCATGACTTTGAAGAGTAATGGATTAATATCAACTTTTTATGATATCTGAACATAAGTTGTGTGTAAAAATCTCGAATATTAAATTGCCCCATACATTAGAATTAGTATAGCTGAAAAGAAGAATATAATATTATAATATAAGAATAAAACTAATAATATGATTATTAGTATAGTAATTTACTCTTAAAAGAAATTACTATGAAAGAATATATTATTATAAAAGAGTCTATTATTTAAAGGATTAGGATCAAATACAAAGGATCCTAATTGTAAGAAGTGTAAGAAGGATTTATAAAGTAACAAGTGTCCAATAACCTAAAAAAACCCACTACAAAAAAAAAAAAAAAAAAAAAAAAAAAAAAAAAACTAAAACATCCTCCACCACCACCAAAAACCTAAACCCCCCCTCCCCCCCTCACCCACCCCTAATTTTTTTTTTTTTTTTTTTTTTTTTTTTTTGCCGAGGGGGTAGGGGGTGGGGGTTTAGGTTTTTGGGTGGTGGTGGGGGTGGGTGTTTACTTTTTTTTAGGTTTTTTTTTTTTTTTTTTTTTTTTTTTGTGGGTTTGGGGGGGGGGGGTAGGTTTTTTGGGGTTTTTTTGGTGAGTTATAGTTTTTTTTTTTTTTTTTTGCCGGGGGGGGGGGGGTTGGGGGGTTTAGGTTTTTGGGTGGTGGTGGGGTGGGGGTGGGGGTGGGGGTTTAGGTTTTGGGTGGTGATGTAGTGGGTTTAATTTTAGGTTATTGGACACTTGTCACTCTATAAATCATTCTTACAATTAGAAACCTTTGTAGAATAACTTGACCCATTATTTAAAATTTACGGAGAGTTTGAAAATTTGGGGTAATTGTATTTCAAGGGAGCATTGCTTTATAAATTCCCATTCACACCATTAACTTTATGTAAGATATCAACATTATGCTTAGTTACTTGTATAAAGAGCAATGAACACTTGCACATAATTGAATAGTGGAAACAACTCACAAAAGAATTTTGCAAATTAATAGTGGCGAAATATCAATATTTAGCAGTTTTATAAACTCACCATTGATAAGGTTGTAATGCTTAGAATATGCAATTAAATACCAATGGGGTGGTGATCCAATAGTAATAGTAAAGGCAATGCCTTTACTTGCGATTTACTTGATAAGGTTGTAATGCTTAGATTGGAAATAGACTTGGGTTTTCCATGGAGACCCAAGTTCAATCCCCACTTGTGTCATATTTAGTGGATAAAAGACAATGAAGGCTAGTTCCACCAAACCCTAGGTCAAGAGTTTTAGCCTGAGCCACTCCGGGTTTTAGTCCACCGTGCGTTATGCCAGAGAGATTCTCTCTTGTGGCGGCGCAAGCCCCTGCCACTGGCAGTGGGTGGTATGGTTTCCCGGGGAATGCCGTTAGACAAACTCTGACGCCAGCGTGAGCCCGGTTAAGATAACATAGTCTGGCCAGAGTGGGGTTACGGTCCTTTGTTTGGGAGCGTGTAAGATCTCTCTCACAACAAGTTAAAGATTCTTACCGTTGGAAAAAAAGTAAAGACAATTTAAACACTTGAGTATAGAAGGGCATTGAATTCAAGTCTAATAGATAACAAGGATTAAAAGAAGTTCGCCATTAAAAAAAGAGTTAAATGCTTGGTTGGTCCCTGTGGTTTTCAAAAATTGCAGACTTGGTCCCAGTGGTTTACTAATTACACGCGTGGTCCCTGTGGTTTTCAAAAATGCACTCGGTTGGTCCCCAGCCCTAACATCAGTTAAATTTCTCAGTTAACTATGTGTGAAATGACTATATTACCCCTGAACAATTAAAAACTTAAAACTAAGAATTAAAAAATTAAAAAACATAATGTGTATGAAACCTCTGCATCTTCTTATCACCAACCCATCGCACACCCCTCTTAACCCACGAAACCCCCTTCCTCCTTGTCTCGTTTCCCACACACACCCACCTTGTTAATTGAGGAAAGAACAGTAGAGAGAGAGAGAGAGAGAACATACGATGAGAGAGAGAGAGAGAGAGAGAGCAGACGATGAGAGAGAGGGAGTAGCAGACATAGAGAGTTGAGATGAGAAGGAAAGCCGCAATGGCGGTGGCACCGACAACGGCGGCCGCACCGGCGACGGCAGCGACAGCAGAAAAAGACACAGGGATGATGACGATGAGGACTGATGATGATGACCGATGATTATGTTGGTGGTGGTTCTCCGACGAATCAATAGTGTCGGCAACAATGGTGGAGGTTTGTGCTTCTTGACCTTGTATATAATTGTGATAGTTGGAGTGAATTAGAGGATGTATCGTGCAAACCATCTGATTTGGAATTGATTGATTTATAGAACCCTAAATTGCACCAAAAGCAGCCGTCAAACACCCCTCTTTTGCCCTCTGATTCTCGATCAAGTCCTCCGGCGATCGGAGCCGTTTTCCGGCGACTCCACCGGCCATTTCATCCTCCTTCGACAACCACTCACACACGCACATTCCCTCCTCCATCTGTTACACACACTCCTCTTCATCTCTCAAATGCATCCGGCAACGAGGGAGCTCCGGTCGTGGTTTGAATCTAGGATTTCACTTGCAGGTTTGGGGAAGAAGATGTGGTTAAAGGGATTATTTAATTATTTAAAACTAAACAAAAATTATAAAGAGAGTTAATAAGCAAGGGTATTTTGGTCATTTAACAAGGACTTAACTGAGAAATTTAACTGATGTTAGGGCTGGGGACCAACCGAGTGCATTTTTGAAAACCACAGGGACCACGCGTGTAATTAGTAAACCACTGGGACCAAATCTGCAATTTTTGAAAACCACAGGGACCAACCAAGCATTTAACTCTTAAAAAAATGTATTCAAGTTTAGAGTTGTTTACTATTAGCATGTGTTTCTTTTTGGGCCACCACTCGTTAGTATTGTTTAATTAGGTTTTAAAAGTTTAAATTATTTTAGTAATTGGACTACTGGTTTTAGTTGGGTAAATGAGTTATCTAAAAAATGATACCTGTAGAATTTAAATAAAAAAAATTCAAAATTTAAAAAATATCATCATAAACAAAATATATTTAATATTTATAAATTTATTTGATATAAATTTAATTTGATCAGAATCTCGCATGAGATAGCAAATAATTACCATTGTTTCCATAATTGCAAGATTTCAAATCTACTTTATTTGTTTGATTTCAAATCTATTTCCTTAATTCAATGTTGAAAATCTTCCTATGAAACCCTATTTTAACCCTCAAGAGTTTCTTTCATCCATTGTTTTCTTCTTCTCCATCGTAGTTCAGCTTTTACTTCTGGTGAGTCCCTTCTTTTTATTAGTCGATTTGACTATTTAGTTTTCTTTATTACAACGTTTTAAATCTACTTTTATGTGTTTGATCTTAAACTTTTGTATATTTGTCACGGAACCGAAACTTTCTGCAGGATTACATCATACACGCATAATGTCGAATGATCTACCTGAGGATCTGATTGTTGAAATCTTTTCAAGGCTACCAACGAAATCCCTACTCCGATTCAGATCAGTTTCCAAATCATTATGTGCTTGGATTGGTAGCCCGGATTTCATCCGACTCCATGCTCTTCGATCTCCAAAAAAAGTCACCTTAATATACAAAATTCGTTGTGACAAACTCGTATATACATCACTTCCAGAAAACGAACTGTCGTATAATTCCTATATTGGCGTAAAACCACTAGAGTATCCTTTCAAGAGTTTCCGCATTGTTGGTTCTTGTAATGGAATTCTATGTGTTTATGAATGTGGAAAGGGTTTAAATCTATGGAACCCTTCAATTAGGCGCAAAGTGACGGTACCTGATCTTCGTTCTTCGGGTGATTTTTTGGTGCACGGGTTTGGTTTTGACCCAATCATCGACGATTACAAGATTTTGAGGATAACGAGACGTAATTCATTTGTTTACACCTTGAAGACACCCACTTGGCGTCAGATTGCTTCCCCTAATATTCCCTTTTCTAATGTTGAACCACAATCGTGTATTTTCAATGGAGCATTGCATTGGGTTGTAAAGAAAACAGATGTATTCGATGTATGCAATAATTCGTATATAATGACATTCGATTTGAGCTCTGAGGTATTTTCTACAATTGACCTGCCAGAACCACATTGGGAAACAAATGGAGTGACAATCATCAAAGGTTCTCTAGCTGTGATTTCTACAAACCATCATGGTTGTAGTTGGATTTGGGTGAGGAGAGAATACAATAACATTGTTGCTTCTTGGTCGCGTGCTTTTGAAGTCAATAAGTATATAAATCCGTTTAAAGGAGTTAGGGGAGTTTTTGTGCGCGCCACAAATGGTGATTTATTGTTCAAGAACCATAAGGTGGTCGGAGCTTATGATCTTGTGAACCAGATAGAAAGGAGACTTCAGATCTTGACTTGTTCATCTAGCGTAGTTGACATGAATGTGTGCGATGAAAGTCTCGAATTGTTAGATATCGGGACTTCATGTGATCAAGGAAGCAAATGACCAGGAAAGGAAGAGAAGCAGAACAAGTGAAACTATGCAAATTTAGCTTCCTATCATGGGACTTGATTATTCAGTATTTTACTTTGAAATACTAGTTTTGATATTTTAAATTTGTGTCCTAAGACAATACTCAATGAGTTCACAAAAATCATTATTATGTATCCAAGCGTTTGAAATTCTGATATGACTCGAACCTAACACGGAATTCCCGATATGAGTCTTTACGTTTTAGTCTAAATGAGTTTGATTCAGTTTGGGTTGTTCCTATGTTAGTGCTATAACTTAAACTGAATAGGTATTATATCCCAAAGTTTAAAACATAAATTAAAAAATAAGCACATTTAAACCGTATTACTACGTATTTCATATACAGATTGTAATTTTGGTTGTAAATATATATTTTTATAACATTAATATGTAACAAAAAAAATTGATTAAACGGGCAGTGTCCGTGTCAAGTGGTGAAAACTTGTGTTCGTGTTTGGATTCATATGTTTTAACATGATTTTCGGGTTATTGTCATGTTCGGATTCAACCAGGCAACCCACCCACGAACATAACCCAATTAGCACCCCTACGTATATCAAGCCTTCTGACCCGATTTTCTTTTATCTTTTAAATATTACTAGACTTAAACCATATATTTTTATAAGAAAACTATTCGTTGGGCTAACTGATGCCCGGGTATGGGTGACCCATAGAACATTATCCATATGCAACTCAGCGCTAAAAATTCCAATCAAAGCAGCAAATCTATGCATCTGTAGAACAGTGGCTGCTGAACTAGAATATTGTATGATATTTCATCTATAGCAACTGTGAAGACCAAATGAGTAACATGTATAGATATAAAAACTGACCCTACCAGCTTGAACCATGTGCAGCCGCTGACCAGTACCAGCATGATCCATCTGCAGCCGCTGACTCATACCAATATGATCCACCTACGCCATCTGACCTATACCAGCGGCAACTAACCCGTATGAGCATCCAAACAAGGCAAGAAATTTGGTCTGAACATTGGCTATTAGGAACAAGAAATAGAATAAAGAGTGAATTAAGTTGACCTCTAATAGTGAATCAATTTGTGGCTTTAGTTATGTTATTGTTTTCACTTTCATTGTTTCCTTGGGTAAAACAACTCTACGGGTTCGGAGCTTATGATCTTGAGAACATGATACCAAGGAGACTTTAGATCTTGACTTGTTAGATTGTTAGATTTGGGGACTTGTTAGTGAAGTTATGCAAATTTAGCTTTTTATCACAATACTTGGTTATTATGTATTTTACGTTGACTTATTACTATAACCTAAAAAAAAAATGTTCGGTGGCTTTTGCCATCCAACCATTCTACCCTCCAACTATAGTATAATGTCAAAAATAACCTTTTACTTTGTAAACGACTTATTCTACCTCCAATTTTGGTATAATGTCAAAGTTAACCCTCTACTTTGTAAACTAATTTCTTATGTTTTTATTTCTAAGTACGTGTCAGTATAAATTCAAGTTCATCTATGCTTTAACATGATAATTGTTTGGAAACGAGTCGGGTCAATTATAAGATGTGTTTATTTTTATGTATGTTTTGAGTTGGACTACGTTCTGACGTAAATTTTTTGGCAACAAATCGGGTCAAACATAATACGTTGTTATTCAACGGTATAAATTTGAGTTAAAATACGTGTCGACATAAATTTAGTTCGGAAACAAGTCGGGTCAATTGTAGCCTATATTTTATCACTTCGCGTACGGTGCTGCCGCACATGTTTATTTATGTACATTTTGAGTTGGTCTATATTTTGACGTAAATTTTGTTTAGAAACAAGTCGAGTCAAATATAACACATTTTCATTCATCGGTTTGAATTCGGATTACTCTACGTTTCAACGTAAATTAAATTCGAAAATGAATCGGTTTACGTCGCGTACTGTGGCGCCGCCGCAACGCGCGGCTGGTAAAAGAACTAGTTAATTATGGTACTTTAATTTCTTAAGAGAATACACATTGAGTTCACAAAAATCATAATAAAAATCCATTTATAGGAATGTGAATATGTGATACGACACGAAGTTAACATGAAATTTAAGAAAATGAGTTTAGTCCAAACAGCTTCTATTCAGTTTTGAGTTGTACCTACTTTTTCTTTTTAAATGTGTTTAAGATTAAGTATTTTATGCTAAAATTTAATAGAAGAATAGAAAAAACCAAAATTTAAACGTTATTATCTTATATACAGGGCCGTTCCAACGTTTTTGTAGACCCTAAGCGGACTATGAAGTGGAGACCCTTTTGCAAAACATATAGATATTAATAGAAAAATTAGCTGCTAAAGTTAACCTACGTTTAGTAATTAGCCCTAATTTTGCCCATAAATTCTCCTCCAATCCCGACAGACCCGACGCCATGAGTGATTACCGTTAGTGATAGCCGATAACTTAGAAAATCGAAAGACCAGGTTGCGATAGGTGGTAGGAACGATGACTGCGGCTCAATTTTAGGGATTTTTGGCGCTGATTCACAGAATTCAATGAGGTCGAGTGGTAGATGGTTGCTACAGGCTGTAGTTATGTCTGTGGTTTAATTTCGAAACTGGGTCTTGAATGTGGGTTTTTTTTCCTAAACAACTTTTATCTGTGTAACTTTATTAAAAAAACATGGTTTAGTTTTGCTTTTCATTTGAGCCTGATACATATACAATATATAAAACTTTACTAAAAATTGGAGGCCTTGATTTTTGGTGGCCCTAGGCCCGTGCCTAGATTGATAAGCCTAATGGGCCGGCCCTGCTTATATCCATTTGTACTTTTGGTTTAGGTATGTAACTTTCCTGTATAAATATGTATTTTTGGTTGTAGGAATACATTCGCGCATGTTTGGAGATTTCTTTTGTTTTGATGTTGATGGTTCGAAATCGCCTCTCTTCTCAATGGGCCTTTTAATGTGTATTTAACAAGTAAACATGAATTAATTCTCAATGGGCCTTTTACATATGACAATTAATTACAATGTTATAAGATTTTGATAGATTTATCTTTTCCGGTTTTTCATATGACAATTAGTCTCCGCTAACTTGAGTTTTATTTCTGATTTTATTGGTGATTCAAAACACTCTACAGGTGCAAGATCATGTGAACACATGAATGAATTATATTGTTTTGGAAACAATTAAAAGAGAGTTTACCATATGTTTAGTGGCAATTTAAGCCAACTTTATCCGTCCTCCCTTAGGTGTGTCTGAATGTTTATGTGGCCATATCCGAAATTATTCAACCAATGGAGGGGAATGTTAGTTTAAGTTTTGTCCAACATGACGGACTTGTGCCCGTACGAATGTGGGGCCGACAACAACAACAGCAACAACAATTCAAAGTGGATCAACGGGCAATTTCATTATTTCACAATAAGAGAATTTGTAACACTTGGGAAATTCGGATCCGAATTGAACTTTTCAAATTTACAAATAATAATTTATCTAGCTACATAAATAAATAAATTCAATAATATGTAATTCGGGAATCAATATACAATTTCGGTGAATAAACGTTACTGGATCCAAGACATTCAACCTAATACCCCAAAATAAAAACTCGGCCTAGTTGAAGCCCACCAAAGACAAACACGCCCAACTAGGGCCCAATCCATAAACCCATTGTTGGTAATTTTAGTGTTATCAACGGATTTTAGGGTATTGGATTAACTTGTTGATCGAGATAATAACTTCGGTGATTAATCGAGTTAGGTGACGCGGGAGTGCGGGCTCGTTTAACACGAATGTTATTAGGGCCTCTTAATATATTAGTTTGTTTAATTAAATAATCATTAGCATATTTTATATTATTAATTTTGCTAAAAGTTATTATGTTGTGGGCTCATGATTTGTTGGTCCATAAAAGTTACATGTGCATTAATTTGTTGGGTAGTTTTTTGGCCGCTGATGGCAAGAGAACAAATATAAGGCCACATATGAAATCTTTTTGGGGTGCTGAACTCTCGATCAGAAACATTACGGCACAAAAGAAAACTTACGGTTACAGGTTCTTGTGCTCTTGATCATCTTCGTATCACAGAATCATCAAATTCAATTCCTTTACGAGTGATCTCTGTCTAATCCGATAAATCATTGCGTGTAACCCGCAAATAGGTTTATCTGATAGTTCTCATACGATTCAGAGATTAATCCAGGTTTTACCACAAACTTTGCAATTTCAATTCGGGTTCCAGGTTTGTTTATTTCTTTGAATTACATGTTCTAGACCAATTATACAACAAAGATAAACCTATTTTAGGGTTAAATTTGGTTCGAATTGTAGTTGTAGTTTTGTTCAAACATTTGCCTCTCATAGTGTTGTTGGAAATTCTAAGTGGCAAAATTTTGACTTTGAATTCAATCATAATATTTAGATTTAGAGATTGAGTTTTGAATTTGGCCAAATAAAGGAAATCCTAATTCTGTTGAATCAAGGCACGTTGCAATTTAATTTGATCGACGCTATATTTCAAGAATTTGAAACTTTTATTTTGATTTAGTAGTATTCATTGAAGTTGTTTAATATTAAATATTTGGTCAAGGAATTAGGAATTAAATGGTATTTAATATTTTAATATTCTAAAATTGATATGGTGTAATTGAAATTCGTTGACATCAGTTAGACATAATTGGTGGATTATTTTGATGAATTAATTAAAGGGTAGTCTGGAAATCATTTTTGATTTCTCATAGTGTTGTTGGAAATTCTAAGTGGCAAAATTTTGACTTTGAATTCAATCATAATATTTAGATTTAGAGATTGAGTTTTGAATTTGGCCAAATAAAGGAAATCCTAATTCTGTTGAATCAAGGCACGTTGCAATTTAATTTGATCGACGCTATATTTCAAGAATTTGAAACTTTTATTTTGATTTAGTAGTATTCATTGAAGTTGTTTAATATTAAATATTTGGTCAAGGAATTAGGAATTAAATGGTATTTAATATTTTAATATTCTAAAATTGATATGGTGTAATTGAAATTCGTTGACATCAATTAGACATAATTGGTGGATTATTTTGATGAATTAATTAAAGGGTAGTCTGGAAATCATTTTTGATTAAGTTAAAGAGGGTTTGATCAGTGTATTTTCTTTTAGTTTGATCAATATTGAATTTCAAAGTTAACTTAAAATGGTTGAAAATGATGAGAAAACTGGAAGGTTTAACAAGTTTAAGGATAATAAGAGAAAGTTGGACCGGGATAATAATGATTCCAACAAGAAACCAAAAGGGGGTTGTTGGAGATGTGGCAAACCGGGGCATTTCAAGAAAGATTGTCGTGTGAAGATTACTAGTGGAAACAAAGCTAACATAGCAGGTCCAAGTGGGTCGAAAGATCCGAATGCTTCACAAGGTACGCTTGCTAATTCCACTTTAAGTTTAACAAAACCTATGAGTTTTGTAGTTGATTCACTTAGTCATTCGGGACATGGTAATTATTCACAAAACACAAAAATTGGATTTGATTTAAAGAAACAAAATTTATTTTGTGATTTGAATAATAAACAAATAAAAAGTAATATTTTTGAATCAAACAAATTCAATACAAAGGTGCAGCCTACAAGCTGTGATGGTACAAACATAAGAAGCGTACAAGTCAGAAAAATCCCATTGAGGTATGAAATAAATGAAGCCCGGTCTTCGGGTTTATTATTGGACTCAAAAAGTCCAATGGTTTATAAACATAATTCGGTTGAGAATTATGTATCATTTATTTCTGAGTCCTTTTATGTACAAGATGACATGCTTGCATGGTGGGTAGACTCGGGTGCTACGAGTCACGTTTGCAAGGATCTCAAATGGTTTGAGGAATTTGAACCACTTGAAGATGGATCTGTACTAAGGATGGGGAATGTTGCAACTGAGCCCATCAAAGGAGTTGGAAAAGTTAGACTTGTATTTACTTCTGGAAAACATATATTATTAGATAATGTGTTATATGTACCAGGGATTCGAAAGAATCTCTTATCTGGAATTGTATTAAACAATTGTGGTTATAAGCAAGTCATTGAGTCGGATAAGTTTATCTTATCTCGACATGGAACCTTTGTTGGATTAGGATATTTGTGTAATGGTATGTTTATGCTTAATATTAATGTCCCGTCTGCTGTTGAATCTGTTTGTATGGCATCTACATCCTCTAGTAATGTTGAGAATGATTCACGTCTATGGCATGCTAGATTAGGTCATGTTAATTATTATAGGATGAAAGATATGTCTAAAATGAGCCTAATACCTGCCTTTGACATGCAAAACTCTAGTAAATGTCATACTTGTAAATTGACTAAAATTACTAGGAAACCGTTTAAAGATGTTAAAAGGGATTCTAAGGTATTAGAATTAATTCATTCTGATTTATGTGACTTTCATAGTACGCCCTCACTTGGAAATAAAAAGTATGTGGTTACTTTTATTGATGATGCCTCTAGGTTTTGTTATGTCTATTTGTTGCACTCAAAAGATGAAGCTCTTGATACATTCAAAATTTATAAACAAGAGGTAGAGCGACATCAAAGTTGTTTGATAAAGAACCTTCGTACTGATAGAGGTGGAGAGTATTATGATCCAGTTTACTTTCAGTCTACTGGTATAATACACCAAACCACTGCTCCTTATACACCACAGCAAAATGGTGTATCAGAGAGGAAGAATAGGACTTTGAAAGAAATGGTTAATTCCATGTTATCCTATTCTGGGTTAAGTGAAGGATTCTGGGGTGAGGCTATGTTAACAGCCTGTTACTTGTTAAATAGAGTTCCTAATAAAAAGTCTAAAGTAACCCCACATGAACTCTGGTACAAAAAGGCACCAAACTTAAGTCATCTTAGAGTTTGGGGTTGTAGAGCTGTTGTAAAGCTTACTGAACCAAAATTGAGAAACATAGGTGAAAGAGGCATTGATTGCATCTTTATTGGGTATGGTGAGCATTCCCATGTTCATAGGTTCTATGTCACAGAACCAAATGACTATGTTTCTGTCCACACTGTGATTGAATCAAGAACTGCTGATTTTGGCAATGAGGATAGATTTTCTTCTGTGCCTAGACTAAAGGACATGCCTTATAGTTTGAAAACATCAGCTGTAACTGAGTTTGGTAATAACTCTGTTGGTACCAAAGATGTACCATCTACTAGTACTGAACCCAGGAAAGGTACTAGGGTCAGGAAAGCCAAGTCTTTTGGCTCTGACTTTCATCTTTATTTGGTGGAAGGAACCAGGAATGGGGTTGAACATCAGTATCAATATTGTTTCAATATTGAGGAGGATCCTAAGACATACAGTCAGGCAATGGCATCTAGGGATGTTGCTTTCTGGAAAGAAGCCATCCAAGATGAGATGGATTCTATCATGCATAATAATACATGGAAATTGACTGATTTGCCTCCTGGTTGCAAACCTTTGGGTTGCAAATGGATTTTTAAAAGAAAGATGAAAGTTGATGGTAGCATAGATAAGTTTAAAGCTTGGTTGGTTATCCAAGGCTTTAGACAAAAGGAAGGAATAGATTTCTTTGATACCTATGCTCCTGTTGCAAGAATTTCCACCATAAGACTTCTTTTAGCTCTTGCTTCTATTCACAACTTGGTAATTCACCAAATGGATGTCAAGACCGCGTTCTTGAATGGCGAATTGGATGAAGAGGTATACATGAAACAACCTGAGGGTTTTGTATTACCTGGACAAGAGCACAAGGTGTGTAAACTCGTCAAATCATTATATGGTTTGAAACAAGCACCTAAGCAGTGGCATCAAAAATTTGATGAGGTGATCTTATCTCATGATTTTCTTCTAAACCAGGCTGATAAGTGTGTCTACAGTAGATTTGAATCTTCTGGTAAATGAGTGATTATTTGTCTATATGTATATGATATGTTGATCTTTGGCACTGACCAAGATCAGGTTGATAAGACAAAGAAACTGTTGTCTTCGAATTTTGAAATGAAGGATATGGGGGAGGCGGATGTGATCCTTGGAATAAGGATTAAAAGGAGTAACAATGGTATAACCATGACACAGTCTCATTACATTGAGAAAGTGTTGAAGAAATTCAATCATTATAATTGTTCTCCTGTTAGCACTCCTCTAGACCCGAGCATCCGGTTAATGCCCAATTCTGGTGATTCAGTTTCACAATTAGAGTATTCTAAGGTCATTGGATGCTTGATGTATGCTATGATTAGCACAAGGCCTGACATAGCTTATGATGTAGGTAAGTTGAGCAGATTTACTAGTAATCCTAGTGCTCAACACTGGCAAGCAGTGAACAGACTGCTTAAGTACCTAAAAGGAACCATGCACTTTGGTTTATGCTATTCAGGGTTTCCTTCGGTTATAGAAGGGTACTCTGATGCAAGTTGGATAAACAATAAGGAAGAAGATCATTCCTCCACAAGTGGATGGGTGTTCTTAATTGGTGGAGGTGCTATCTCCTGGGCTTCAAAGAAACAAACTTGCATCACTGACTCAACTATGGAATCTGAGTTTGTGGCTTTAGCTGCAGCTAGTAAAGAAGCTGAGTGGCTCAGAAATTTGATCTATGAGATTCCATTGTGGCCAAAACCGATATCACCAATCTCTATCAGGTGCGATAGTGCAGCTACATTGGCTAAGGCATATAGTCAAGTGTACAATGGGAAGTCTAGACACTTAGGTGTTAGACATAGTATGATTAGAGAATTAATCATGAATGGGGTGATATCCGTTGAGTTTGTTAGATCTGAGCTTAATTTAGCTGATCATCTAACCAAAGGGTTAGGAAGAGATCTCGTGAAGAAATCAGCTAAAGGGATGGGTTTAAAGTCCACTTTAAATATCTTATGTCAAGACACCCAATTCCCATCTAATACAACGTTAGATGCAGAATTCAATGCGGAAAGCTTGTCATAACGATATTGGAACACATTAGCAAATCATCCCAAGGTATGTGTTCAGACTGCAAGATAAAGTAGGTTGAAGTTGAACTTCTTAATAGTTCATTGATAAATTGCAGTGCAGGTGCAAGAGTAATGAACTACCTATAAGAATATGAAGTTTAGCCGCTTCAAGAAGCTTTGGACTTGAGCTTTGATATATTCTTTGAAGGATTAGGACACAGGCTAGTAAAATATTGTGTCAAGTGGAATTTGGATTTGTAAACGTTTGTGTATATTACCTACATGTATTTAAATGGATAACATGGGTTCAATCCATAGAGACACCCTGTTATTCTAATATTTGTAACGTGTAATATACTAAGTGAAAATTCAATCCTTAGGACATTTTCATTATGCATGCGTTTGTGTTTCTGTGAGAATGATTAAGTTAATCATGGATACCACTAAAATGGGGGAGGAATGTTGGTAATTTTAGTGTTATCAACGGATTTTAGGGTATTGGATTAACTTGTTGATCGAGATAATAACTTCGGTGATTAATCGAGTTAGGTGACGCGGGAGTGCGGGCTCGTTTAACACGAATGTTATTAGGGCCTCTTAATATATTAGTTTGTTTAATTAAATAATCATTAGCATATTTTATATTATTAATTTTGCTAAAAGTTATTATGTTGTGGGCTCATGATTTGTTGGTCCATAAAAGTTACATGTGCATTAATTTGTTGGGTAGTTTTTTGGCCGCTGATGGCAAGAGAACAAATATAAGGCCACATATGAAATCTTTTTGGGGTGCTGAACTCTCGATCAGAAACATTACGGCACAAAAGAAAACTTACGGTTACAGGTTCTTGTGCTCTTGATCATCTTCGTATCACAGAATCATCAAATTCAATTCCTTTACGAGTGATCTCTGTCTAATCCGATAAATCATTGCGTGTAACCCGCAAATAGGTTTATCTGATAGTTCTCATACGATTCAGAGATTAATCCAGGTTTTACCACAAACTTTGCAATTTCAATTCGGGTTCCAGGTTTGTTTATTTCTTTGAATTACATGTTCTAGACCAATTATACAACACCCATTATATAATAAATTACTTGACTTCATTTAACAAATCGTTAAGCAATTCAAGGAACTCGTTGCGAATGAGGTGGTGGTGGAGTAGTAAGGGAGAGACTTGGTATTCTAACTTCTAAGGGACCCAGGTTCGATTCCTGTCCTCCCCGTTATTTTCTGCGGCACCTAGTGATGATGAGAGATTAGGCGAATAGCTGGAGATCGCGAGTTCGATCCTTGAACTAAGCGGGTTTTACCTCACTGCACTGTCTTGCCTTCGGGCGAGTGTTCACGGGCTTCGGCCCTAGGTGAAGATTTTCCTCACCAGATGTGGTGAATTTCGCTAGTAGCTCATTTGGAGGATTCGTTGGCTGTTCAAAAAAAATCAAGGAACTCGTGTTAAGATATATTGATGACGAAGGCTAAATCCTACTTATCAAGTATGGAATACATATGCTTCTCTTTGTTCCAACGAACAGAATTGTTCCATTAGTAGTCTTTTTTACAATAATGAAGTTTATTTATAATTTCAGTATAGTAGTTTTTTTTTAATATATGTACATTTTTTTCTATACATTCACAAAGCATATTCTACATACACGTACTTACATGTATGAGGATAAATATGTAATGTAACTTAATTCCCTATGTCTAGTTATTCACAATTCCCCAACAATTTTCAGTTTCATCCCAACAAATCAATGATAACATTTATCACTACAGCCATCACCAGTGGCGGATCTTGCCCGTTGAACATGTTAGGGCCGAAAGACACGGCCACTACAAAAAGCCCGGGCCAAACATAGTATATATATAAAAATTTTCGATCGAAATACGGAAAATTAGCACTACGCCCGAAAAACTTGCCCGGGCCGTGGCCCTGCCACGGCTCTTCTAAGAACCGCCCCTGGCCATCACCACTTTAGTGGGGTGGTCAGGAGTTGGAGGTATTTCGTTAAAGGTGTGTTCCGCTAAGCCATTCAAAAAAAAATTATCACTACAATACGATGTGTCAAGTATCCTAATTCTAAAACAATATATTCTACAGACAATGTACAAATATGTTCTATGGAAGTATAATTTCCCATGAAATCCCAATAATCTTAGAAATTCTATACATTTCTATAGAAGTCTCCATGAAGATCCATTATAATTCTAGATCATTCCCCAACTCATGATGCTTCAAGACTAGTCAGTTTTATCGAATTCCCTAAGCTTGTGATCTGTGTTTTAGGCACAACATGACATTCTCCACCACCTAATCCATGACACCCACATCTTTTTTTATTTGCGACACATTTATTTCCCCAAGTCACATACCTGTTCTTGGGGGTGGGATAAGGTTTAAGAACCATTAGGTCTTGGGTTTGATTCTCTGAAGGGGTTTTTCCCAGATTTATTGGGTTTCCTCCGGAATTGGTGTATAGGCATTATTGTTTAGTGGAGACGGATATGATCGGGTGGTTCCGCTTGTGTCACGATGATATTCCAATAGTCGGTAAGTGATCCAAATTTGCCGTTCAAAAAAAATACACTTGTTCTTCGTTTGAAATCTTCCGCCATCGTGTCCCACTTGTTATCAAGTACTTAGCCTCCGCCTCGTACGACTCTTACCTTTGCGACTGCTACTCTACTAGCATGTATGTTGCTTGGTCTTGCACTCTCGTCTTAATTATTCAACGATGAGTTTGGTCTTGTGCCACATTTCATAGTGGCCCGGTCCTTTAGTTTGCGGTTTCGACATGTTATCAAGTTGTATTGTCATCATCGTCTTGACTTGATGTTTTGCAACCGGCTCCATAGTCGTCATGCTTTCAAATTCCCCTTGCACATAATTTCTTTGACAAGTTGTTATAAGTATAACAAAAGTCAATGAAATGTAAAAGTTTACATATATATATCAATTTATTTCATCATGTATATATCATATTTCTTTGTATACCTAAACACATTTATTTCTATTTATACCCACTTTTATACATGTCTTAAATTAACGTATCAACCATATTAATCACCTCTTTTCTCTAATTATTTTATATCTTTTCTATCATTATAATTTTATGAGATAATGTATACGTCTTATCTTATAACAAAATATAACAACATACAATAATACTAATAATGTTTTTAAAATCAAGTTATAAATTATGTATAAACCAAGACAACTATAATTGTTATTGTTTTGATTTTTTATCAAATTATGTATAACCTTTTTTTAATAAACTTATCTTATTCTCCATGTTAATTAATCTAAAGAGTGTGCCTTCATAGCCCAGTTGGTTGAGGGCCGGTTTGGTCTCCTAGAGGTCACCGGTTCGATTCCCGCTTGTGGCGAAAGGGGGTAGGACACCCGTGCGCAATGATGGTGACTAACCCACCGAGGGGGGTTTGATCCTGAGCGTCACCCTGGTTTTCACCCGCCTGTTACTCCAGCGAAGTTACTCGTGTGGAGGCAGCACGGTTTTCCGGGGGAACGCCATCCAAGTCTGATACCGTACGGGGCCCGATAGAACATCGTCGGCAGATCTTGGCTGGGGAATACCGTCTTTGACGGGATTCAGTGACAATGGGTCACTCATAAGAAAGTCACCGTTCAAAAAAAAATTAATCTAAAGAGTAAATTACGTTTTTGGCCCCTGTGGTTATATCAGTTTTACTATATTGGCCCAAAATAAGAATTTTTAACGTTTATGCCCCCATGGTCCCTATATCTAACCATTTTGGCCCCTAAATCTAACCAAACCCTAACTCAGGTTAATTATTAGGCACATGACTTGCACATGATGGGTAATATGGTAATTTCACCTCCCCTTTAATGAGTTTATAAATAAAACCCTAGCCCACTTCATCTTCTTCCTGATTCCATCTTCATCTTCTTCCTGATTTCTCTCTGCTCTTTCTCTCTACTACCGTATCATCACCACCATCACCGTATCATCACCACCACCACCGTACCTACCACCACCACCTCCTCCACCGTATCATCCCCACCATCTCTCTCTCATAAACACCCCCCTCTCTCTCACCTGATTGAATCATTGAATGCTCTGAAAATATGTGATTGCCCTAGTTTGGTTGAAGCCACACTTGAAACACTACCTTCAGTGAATGTTCTAGAAATAACTGAATGTGATAGTGGTCTGTTAAGAAGGCTTATTGAAATAGCTTCAGCAGTCACGGATTAATGGTGGCCAATAATTTCCCCTCACTCAATTCTGAGTATTGATGGTAAGATATGGGTGGTGTATTTTGTTATGTTTTTGTTATGTTTTTTGTTATGTTTTTTTGACAATTTTGTGTTAGGAATTTTGGTGGTGTTTGGATGTTGTTTGATGAATGGAATTCCAATGGCAAATTTGGGGGTTTTCATGGAGAAGATGATGGGAATTTAGGGGTTTATGTGGTGTATGATGATGATGGTTGAAGATGATGATGTTCGTTTTGATCTGTGTTTGAATTGAAGACCTGGTTGATATTAATAAGAAATAATCATAGTCTTATTTTCTTTTCTGTATCATTGCATTTAATTTCGTTAGGGGATGATGATGATGGTTGAAGGTGGTCATGTTCTTGAAGATCTGGGTTTGAAGATGATGTGTTTTGTTGAAGATCTGGGTTGCAGATGATGTTGTTTTGTTGAAGATCTGAGATGCAGATGATGATGATTTATTGAAGATCTAGGTTTTATTTATAAACTCATTAAAGGGGAGGTGAAATTACCATATTACCCATCATGTGCAAGTCATGTGCCTAATAATTAACCTGAGTTAGGGTTTGGTTAGATTTAGGGGCCAAAATGGTTAGATATAGGGACCATGGGGGCAGAAACGTTAAAAATTCTTATTTTGGGCCAATATAGTAAAACTGATATAACCACAGGGGCCAAAAACGTAATTTACTCTAATCTAAAACATATTTTTTTACATAATTAAGATAAATTACACATTTTAAAAAAAAGTTATTATTTTATTATTCTATCGATTAGGGTCCAATTTTGTATTGATTTCAACTTGGGACTAGACAAATTATTAATTTTATCGAGATTATTAATTTATCGAGTATTAATTTATAGAGGTTTTACTGTATTGTTTTAAACCGAGTTGAGATCTCTTGTTTCATATTTTTTGTATTTCGAATCTCATATCACATGCAATGTAGATATATAAGCTGAAACATAATACTGTACACCAAGTTGTCTAAGGATTTACCATGATGAAACTGGGTTTTTATTTAACTTGCAATTTTACTTGTTCGTGTAAATGTTTTTTTTTCTTTTTTCAAACTTTGTGTTTGTGTGTCATTTGAAACAAAAATTAATAAATTTTGTACTTATTGTTTCAAAATCTTACACATTTTTTCCTCTTCCAATGCGATTTTTTGTTAAATGGCAATCTTTTAAACATGTAATTTTAAATCAAACTTACTATAAACAACAAAATAAACGTTTACGAAAAATTCAAACTACTTAGACTATGTGGTATGGGGCGTGGGTTGGGGGAAAACGCCCAAGCCACCACCCCGGGTTGGCTTGGGTTGGGGCGTGGCCCTTGGGGCTTGGGTTTCAAGCCGGGCGTGGGGCGGGTCTAGCAAGCTGACATGGCGGGCTCTCAATGGCCAATTCAAACTAGCCGTTGAGCTAGCCGTTGGGGGCATTTTTTTTTTTTTGAGTAAATTACAAGTTTTGTCCTTTATGTATGTCCCAAATTGCAGGCGATGTCCTTTATCTTTAAAATTGATGAGTTATGTCCTTAATGTTTGCAAATCTTGCACGTTATGTCCTTTAGGGCAAACCCAATTAATTTTTTCAGTTAAATAAGAACATGTGCAGGTCACATGAGGGTAAATATGTCATTTTACCATATTGTTTAAAAACCTATTTTAAAAAAAGAAAAAAAATTATATATCAATATCAGTTGTCTCTTTCTCTCTCTCTCTCTAAAAAAATCAAAAACTCTTCCTCTCTACTCCATCTCTCTCAACAATCACCACCAGTCCACCGCCACCACCTCCACCACAATGCTTCCTCTCTCTACCTCTCTCTACAGTATGCTTGCCCCACAACCGGATCTAGATCCGAATCTGGATCGGAGTAAAACGTCACTCTTCCTCTTTCTACCACTCTCTTTCCACCATCTCTCTCTCTCTCTCTTTCTCTCTCTTTCTCTCTCCAGGAACCGGATCCGCGATGGTGGTTACAGATCTACTGGAAGTTGATGAAGGAGACCAAAAATGGGGTTTTCATGTGCGAAACGTGTTAGGTCAAATTGAGGGTTGGAGGTTGATGAAGGAGATGAGATTAAGATGCATAGGGTGAGCGACGATGGTTGATGAAGGATGGTGGCAGGTGGGGTTGACGCTGGCGGCTATTGATGGTGGCGATTGATGAAGGATGGTGGCAGGTGAGGCGGTGGTGGGCCACTTGTTTGTTCTTGTGTTTGCAGTTTGTGTGGGGCTTTTAGTGGCCAGGACCAATTGTTCTTGTGTTTGCAGTTTATGTGGAGCCTCATGTGCTTTTGTCTCAATTGCTGGCATTATCGCTTCTCTTGATTCCATGATGATTACCAAATTCTACACACTTTGTTAACAAATTAGGGGTGGTTTGAGGGTTTAGGGAAAGAATTTGGGGTCTGTTGTGCAATCGTTTGGTGGTGATGAACCAGTGGTGGTGGGTGGTGGCACTAGGTTGTGGCAGGTCTCATTTCAATTTGGGGGGAAATGTGAAGGAGGATGGTTTATACTGGGGAAAAGATAATGGATTAACAAATGACATATTTACCCTCATGTGACCTGCACATGTTCTTATTTAACTGAAAAAATTAACTGGGTTTGCCCTAAAGGACATAACGTGCAAGATTTGCAAACATTAAGGACAAAACTCATCAATTTTAAAGATAAAGGACAGCGCCTGCAATTTGGGACATACATAAAGGACAAAACTTGTAATTTACTCTTTTTTTTTTAAATTCCTTTATAAATACCTTACCATATTTAACATTTTCCTCAACAATATCAAACACATAAAACACAATCTTGCCATGAGTTCTTCAAGTTCAAGTGTATCATTATCATCATCTGACGATGGTGCGGAAATATTTCTACAAACGATCGCGGCGGTGGTGAAAGCTATCGTGGAAGACGAAGACAATGAGGAAGAGACTCCGCAACCTAAACGGAGGAGAAGGTACATCGCTCGTGAACGGCACACCGCTAACAATTTGTTGGTAAGCGATTACTTCTCAGCGGAACCTAAGTTTGATGAAAAAATGTTTAGGCGTCGTTTTCGTATGAGTAGAAACTTATTTTTAAGGATATCTAGAGATCTTGAGGAGAAGTATGTTTATTTCCAACAAAAACCGGATGTAACCGGGCAATTAGGATTTAGTACATGGCAAAAGGTCACGGCCGCACTTAGGCAGTTAGCGTACGGCAATAGTTCGGACATTATGGATGACTATTTAAAAATGCCTGCACGTGTAGCTTGAGAAAGTCTTCACAACTTTTATTCGTGTATTCTAGAACTTTATAGAAAAAGATATTTGAGAAAGCCCTCGTTTAGTGACATGCAACAAATATTGGAACATCACGCAGATTATCATGGGCTACACGGGATACTAGGTAGTTTAGATTGTATGAAATGGCCTTGGGAACTTTGTCCTACCGCATAGCAAGGTGCTCACACTAGTGGATTTCACGGGATGCCAGCCATCATGCTTGAAGCGGTTGCGTCCCAAGATCTTTGGATATGGCATTTGTTCTTCGGTATGTCAGGTTCACATAATGATATTACCATCATAAACCACTCGCCCCTTTTCAATGATCAGGTAAATGGTATAAGTCCCAAAGGAACTTTCTTTGTAAACGGGGTTGAGTACGTGTGTGGGTACTACCTTGTTGATGGGATTTACCCAGAGTGGGGGGTTTTCGTAAAATCGTTCACAAAACAGGGTACCATAGATCCAAAGAGATTAAAGTTTAACAGGGTCCAAATGGCTGCACGTAAAGACGTCGAGCGAGCATTCGGTGTATTGAAGAAAAGGTGGCGAATATTGGCAATGCCTTGTCGACTATGGGACAAGGATCAGATTGGAAACGTGATGTACACATGTATCATTCTTCACAACATGATTTTGGAGGATGAAGGTAGAGCGGTCGTTACCTACTATGATGACGATGACCCCCAACCAGGTAACGTAACAGACGAAGATAAAGCGGCAAATGAATTTTTGATCAAGTCAGGGGATATACATCACAACCTTCGATCTGATTTAGTGGATCATGTTTCAACGATTCCTGGGTTCGAAACCGACGAAGACGATGAAGATGACGAAGAATGATAGTTTTTTTTATTTTGTATGTTTATGTAGTTTTTAATGATTATAAATATATATATATATATATAAAAAACCCTTATGTGGCTTGGCCACGCCAGCCTAGCCACGCCCACCATACCCCATACAAAATGGGTTTTGAATTGAGTTATCAAACTTTCCATGTGTCAACCCATGCCCCAACCCCCCCCCCCCCCCCCATACCCCACGGTCTTAGAGGGGGGGGGGGGAGTGGGGCACCTCACGGGTTCAAGGAACTATATATGGTTTGGTTGGTCGGGTCAAATGGTTTTGTTTTAACGTTGGTTTCATGGGTATGGGTATGTTGGTTATGTTGGTATGGGTTAGAATTCGTGACAGACCCATGTTGGGTATGTTGGTTGGGTAGGATATGGGTTGAAATTCATGGCAGATTCATGTCAGATTGGTTCAAATGGGTATGGTTTCATCCAATGATACAAGGCCGATTCATACGTGGGTTATGGAGGGAATGGGTTGGTTAACTAGGAATGGATTTTGGAGGGGATTGTGTTGGTTAAAACGTTTAGAATAATAATGAAAGCACATGGACGCATATCACATATAGAAAACAAAATTAAACAAGGAGCAAAAAAAGTTAGGGGACGTAAGTTGATCCAGTCACCAAACCATATGAACGCAAAGTACACTTTAGTACTTTACTCTAAATTAAATTTATAATTTATAATACAAATATAAAAGTAGAAAAAGACACAACTAACGAAATTATAAAAGAAGATTTTTTAATTATTTACAAATATAAAAGAATCATTCTGAAAGTAAAGGTAGTACTCATAACTTGACCATTGATAGTAGATTTGTAACAACTAAGGCTATAGGGTGTGGTTAGAGCTTCAAGGGGCTTTATCAGTCCACCTCAGCTCCATGTCAGCGCCATGTCACCCTTGGGGTTTTATCACACTCCTCTTTAACTTGTATGGTGTAGATGGAGCTCCCTATTAATAAAAATTAAAAAAAAAAGATTTCATTGGTTGAATTTACATGGGCCCCACCTGATAAAGCCCTCCGAGCTCGTTACCATGGTGACGAGAGTTCAATGGCGCCCCTTCATGGCGCCCCCACACCCTCCAGCCTAACAAGAAGGTGACCACGTGAGACAACCTTTCAAAATTAGTCATGAGTTGAGACGTTGTACCGTACAAGTAATGATGCTGTAAGCTTTGTAACGGTGCAATTTCTGTTTGCTACCCTTTCAATTTTTTTTTATTTTTTTGTTTTTTAGGTGAATTTGGATGGAATATTTTCAAAGATGAATTATTAATAATTGACGGCTCAATTTATTATATCTTTTTAATAAATAAATAAATTGTGATACGTGTTAAGTTTAAAGAAAATTATGATCCCATAAAATGATTAAAGGTAATTTATTGAACATTTAATATATTAACCATATAAGTTATAAATAGTTATAAATCATTGCATTCTTGTATTTCTTTGGAAGAGTTGTCATATTTTTGTCCTATTGAATTCCTTTTTAAGCTTTAATAGTTAATACATACATATTACTCTTTTTTCTTCAAGATCCAATATAATCTGACCCACCCAAGTAAATCCATAGGCAAAACGCCACTCATGCATGTGATTGCAGATAGCGCTAGCGATCTAGCTGTCATCAATTTCAGAGGAAACCAATCGCCCGAAAGCCTACTATAGCAAGATTTTTTGGCTCAAGCATGACTTTTTGTGACAAACGACAGGTCAACCGACGACTTCTCCTAAAGATAATAATCTGAATACCACCAGAGCACTTCTCCATTGATAATAACTAGTGATATTTTCCCGCGCTTCGCGGCGGGAAGTCGATCAGTATCAATTCGATTCATTACAGTACCGTCACTTGCTATTCGAATAGAAAAAGAAAGTCTTACATCGATTGAAAACAATAAAAACAAGAGTAAATTACTTTTTGAGTCCATGTGTTTTAGTGGTTTCAACAACTTGAGTCCAAAATCAAAAAGTTTAACGCCCTGAGTCCCTAGCCATTTATTTTATAACGTTTTGAGTCCAATTTTGTTCATTTTATAACGATTTGAGTCCAAAAAATTGGACTCAAAAGGTTAAAATTTGGACTCAAAAGGTTAATGAAAATGCTTATAGGGACTCAGGTCGTTAAACTTTTGGACTCAACTAGTTAAAACCACTAAAACACAGGGACTCAAAAAGTAATTTACCCTAAAAACAATTATGGATACTGATATTGATGTTGTTCAAATGATACTGTCCTAGTTTGTTTGCATTCCATCTTTTATAGAAAAAGAGTACTCTGCTGCTATCGTACCAAATCGAACCGTGAGCAACATTTGTCTCGATACTGGTATCTATTTTTAGTGCTTTTGCTTTCAATAACCTGACACCATATCGCTACCATATCATACCAAATTGAGCAGAACAACAATGGTACTGGTATGTATTCATTGTTATGGTTTACTGTTTGATATCGAATACCGTGCCGCTGCCGTAGTGAAACGAACTAACAACCACGGTTTCAGTGTCGATATTTATTTTATTGTTTCTCATTTGATAAACTGATATCGTATCATTATCGTACCAAAAATCGGTACCGGTACATAGATTCATTTTTATGGTTTCCCGGTTCAAAAAAAAAAATCAATTATACAATTCCGTCTGCCACGATAAACGAATATCGGTACCAGTATTGTGACAGTTTAAACCGATCGATACTATTAAAACAACATCGGTGCTGATACAATGTCATTTTTATCATTTTCGGTCGATATAAAACACATGATAATTTCTATACCGAATGCAATCAAATTGTATAATCAATAAAATACTATTAAAAATCAATTATTTAAAAATTCTTGGTTACTCTTTTAATAATCATTACCACATTCAATTCATATATATAAAATATATAGTGAGATTCTCCCGCGCTTCGCGGCGGGAATTCAGTCAGTATCAATTTCCAATTTGCTTCGGTATGATACCGACACTCGCTATAGTAATCAAAAGAGAAAACATCACATCAATTGAAAACAATAAAAATGAACATCGATACCAGTAGTGATGTTGTTTAGTTGATATCGGTTCGATTCGTTTGCATTCTATGTTTATTTTAGTTAATTGCGATATTTTTTCGAAAATGGATATTGTACCGCTGTAGTACCAAACCAGATCGAATCCGATTGAACATATCTACATCGGTACCGGTATTTATTTTTATTGTTTTTACTTTTGATTAACTGACACTGTAGCACCACCAAACTGTACTGAATTAAACCAAATAACCCCAGGTACGACTCACATTTATTTTTATGGTTTTCTGTTTGATAACAGATACTTTGATCGTATGTTAAAAGTTATATAAGAAAAAACGAAGTTTAAAATCAATAAATGTAATAAAACAATAAAATAATGAAGACTTAAAAAACAATATTGAGAAAATAAAACTAAAATACTGTTAATGACAAGTTTAAATTGATATATATAAATTACTCCTTAATTTCCATGATTGATAATAATTATTATTAAGATTTCTAATACTATTAAATTGCAGCCATAGTTAGATGCACCGGTCACGGGGAAGAAAATAACATTTATGGATAAAATAAATGAAATTCCAACATCAACCTTTATCAAATTATATCCTCAGTCTTTTTGACCGTAATTTTCAGCAACTCCAAGGGCAATTGCTTAATCAATTTCCTATATAAATCCCACACAACCCATTCATCTTTTCCTCATACCTCCCTCTCTCCTTCTTTCTCTCTCTACAACATCAAAAGAAATTGTATTTATGATCTAAATTACAATTTTACCCCCTTCTTCCATCTTGGTTATCAAACTACGGTTTTTGCCTGCGGCGATACGTTACTACAGGCATAACGGCATTCAATCAAAGTTTATTTTGTTACAGTACTGGTACGATACATTTAGTCGGTATAGAAACCAATTATTGTGGAATGTCTATTAGTCAATTTGGGGATATTGGTGCAAGATTTAAATATTGTCTAGGGGTATTTTTGGAAGAATAGAATTTAGGTGCTGACGTGGTGGGTCCTCATGCAAGCAACCATGAACCTCAAAGGTAGACAATTGCCACCCTCATCACCACTTAAGCGAAAAGAAAGGAATGAAATGTTTGACTTGAGGAAGCAGTCAAAGATAATAAGACCGGCCCCACCAAAGCCAGCCAAGCCAATGCCTAAGCCGGTTCCACTCCGAGCCATGGCTCCAACCAAGCCATCTAAAGCCGAGGCTCATCCATCGGCTCAAGCGAACATGCTCCTAGCCGGGTATATGGCTCATGAGTTCCTAACCAAAGGCACATTGTTAGGCCAGTTATATGATCCTACTAAAGCCGATGTTCCACCAGCCACTATTAGGACAATGAGGAAGCCGAACAATGGTTCGGTCAATTGGGGAAACGGAAAAGCAGTTGAGCTAGAGCCAAAGCCAAGCGAGAATAAAATTAGGCTCAAGCCGGAGCTAGCTAAGAATCAGAGATATGTTGAAGTGTCTAAGTTGTTAAAGAATGGGGCGCATATAGTGGGCGTTGTTAATCCGTCACAACTTGCTAGAATATTGCATCGCTAACCAATGTATAAATGAAATTTTGTAAGAGATTCATTTTGTGTATTCAAAGTTATTAAAAGTTAAAACTCCTGATAATAAATGGGCTTAATTTGATGTTAATAACAAACAATATAATCATATATAATAAAATATTGATTTGAATTGTAGTTGATGAAACATCAAACAAATATATTATCGATTTTTGTTTATAAGCTAAAAATGTAAAGCAAAAAGTGAAGGATATATAAAAAGACTAAAAAGCCCAACTTTATTAAATGACCATGTTGGAGTTATCTTTTATTTACCTTCGTTAACTTTTCGACTACAATAATATTATATAAATCAAACCAACAAATTTGTGTGACTTCACGATTACAAACTAATGGCAGGTAGACGAGCAATAATTTGCACTGCTACCATCTTCTGAATAGCAAACTCTACCCTGCTAAACACAAAATTCTGCCCCTTAACATGCACGGTGTTACTGCTTACCACCTGCTGAACCCACTTGAGGAACCGCACCGCGTCAGGGGCGAGAGCGCCAAAGGAATTGAAATCAAACGGGACGAACACATGTTGATTCTCGATGCAAGCTTTTTCGTGCTTAGCTACTTTTCCCGCCTCCACCTTGGTTATCGTTTGGCCCGCCACAAACCTGTGGTCCCTTAGCCTAACGAGGGGGGACACACCTGTCAAATCGACGCACGCGTGTTTCCCTCCTTCCCATTCAAAAACAAGAATGTCAGCGGGCTGTAGGGTAGATCTCCCTTCTAATTGATCGGTCAAAAAGTTCACTGGGGCTTCCTTTTTTGCCAAGACCCCTGCCCGCTTAAGGTTTATAACTTAATATTAGGAGTTATAAGTTATAATATTATTTAAATACACACTATTAAGAGTATAAGTTATAATGTTATTTAAATACACACTATCTTATAGTGTATATTTTATAATGTACTAGTATTAAGCACCTGCGTTGCAACGGTTGTTGTAAAACTGCGTCAAGTAGTACCAATGCTATACCACTGTCAGCGACCACCAATACCGGAAAAGCTCGTAAAAACAAATTTAATAAAAACGAAAAAAATAACGTCGAGCGAAAAGCAAACGTAAAATCTTTGACTCACGAACGCTCGTTGCAGAGAAATTAAACCGAAACGTAAAACATAGAAAAAAAATTAACTATGTCAATCCAGGACCCGCGCGTTGGTCGAACTTGTTAAACGGAGAAAAATAGAAGTGCTGCGATGGGTCAATCAAACGGGAAAAAATATACGAAAAAAATGTTGAACCCCACACGCACGTTGCGGTACATTAACTTACAAAATTTAGAACGAAATGAAAAACATGAGAAAGATGATAAGTATGGTGGAACAAAATTGAAAATAAAAAAGGGTTGGTATTAAATTGCAAAAGATGAAAAACTTTGGGTTAAAAGTAAAAAAAAAAAACAAAGGGTCTAAATTGCAAAATTGAATTTATTTATTAATATTAGATAAAGATAATTATAAAAATAGATGATATCTATATATTAGTTATTACTATTAATATTAAAATAAATTTATTAAATAATTATAAATACAATTTATGATTGTAACATCTCGAAAATTCGTGTTCAATGAAATAACGACACGTGTCATGTAAGACAAAAAGTGTTATAAACCCGGATCTAGTTAAAGATGTATGGCAGGATTTAAAAGTGTCGTCATGTAAATTCGTACATCTGAACGACCTTGTTATAAATCCCAAGACCCTAATTTATATTAGAAACATCTGATATACACAAATCCGGTAAATACTAGCAATAATTGACTCTTATTTGCAAAAGTGAAATCCTATGAAGAAATGCACGACAACCCTTCGTTCATGGCTTTTTGATAATGTCCAAGACAAATGTACATCATTATAAGTGATCTAAACTGTTCAAAGCACGTTTTTGAGGCCCCATACTGAATTATAGAAGCCCAAAATTCGTAATACATGGTTGCCTCTTCGAATGCTTGAAAGGCCAAAAATTTTTGTCTTCTGCAAAAGGCTTACGGACCGTAAGCCACCCCTTACGGTCCGTAAGGGTTGCCCAGCGACAGAAAGTTTGGCTATTGACTGTTTTGAGCACTTGTTGTTGATCTGGATCACCCCATAGACTTAGTTGTCACCATCTTTATGGATCAAGAACACTATAAAAGGCCACAATGTTGCAACATTGTGATCACACCTTTCTTCTGCATTTCTGGAGCTTTTGGGAGTTCAAGAGCAGACCCTAAGCATCCCTAATCGTGCATAGGACTTCAGTAAGTATGCTTAACCTTTCCTAGTTGAGTTTTTACTTAGTTTTAGCTTAAAAGTCAAACCATCGTAATTAACGGTTGACTTCGTGATTAATCATTAATGGTCCAGTGATTAGTCGAATTGAAGGTAGTTATAAGTTGGTAATTATGTGGGCATTAAACCCTTAAAAGGGCACCCTCTGATTCCCACTCTAACTAGACCATTTGTCGGGTCAAAGTTGATTAGAAAAAGTCAACAGAATGCTAATCTTCGAATTAACGCATAATTAACAATGTAGAAGGCATGTAACCTATTTTATCACTCATATAACTTGGTAATAAGTATAATAACTGGTCTAAGCTTGTTTGATCCGACAATTTTCTGTTTAGACCCTGTTCGGAACCGAAAGTCGCAAAACTTTAACTTTTGCTTTGACTTCTGTTCTGACCCGTTTTAGTATGTTTTAGAAATGCCTTAGAGATTTATTTGGACCATGTTACATGCTAGTATAACCCTCTATGATTATACACCTTGGTTCATTAGTTATCCAATTAATATGCATGATTCCGTTAATTGCCTATATGTTGACTATTATGCCCTTTTCACCATAAAACGTGATTTTTGAAAATGTAAAAGAGTGGAAACCTTAGTTACTGAATTATAAACTTGTACCCAAAACTTGACATCAGTTTGAGGTGTAGGTTGAGAGTTATGCTCATTAGCGTAATTAGAAAGCTTTTTAGCGATTAAACGACATAATTAGCATATAGCCTATTTAAACCCACTTTTTGATATCAAACTTGTTACCCACTGATGTAATATATTATTTTGGGATTTTTAAATATTATTAATTAATTTTAGGCTGAGCATAACTTAGAGATATAAGCTTGACCCGGTAATTGTCGGTTTTGCCCTTTTGGGCTATAAAATGAGTTTTACATATCTTTTTGACCCCAAACCTTTTGCTACTGATTTTATATGATAAATAAATTATTTTAAACCTTCTGGAATAATAAAAATATCAGCTTTATATATAGAACCCGGAAACGGCTTCAAATCGCCTTTTTAAGCGTTTTTAACGCATAGTATGTACGAAAACTATTTTAAACATACAAGGGTTGATACCTACTGATATTTTAGGTAAATTATAATATTTTAACAGTAAGCAAAAGTTGTTTAACTCAGACTTCAGTTTTGAGCTTTTCGGCTTATGTGAAATTACCAAAATGCCCCTACAGTGCATAGTTTGGTTATAATTGATAAATTTCACATATATGCAATACCCTACTGTTATAACTTATCAAATTAAGTATTTTTACTGATTACATCATACCTGTAACTCAGATTATTGTTCAAACTCTTTTATGACCTTGTAAATGACCAAAATGGGCATAGTTTGAGTTTAAATTCGTTTCGGGCATAATAAAAGATATCTTCCTGATGTCACAACATATTTGAGGCATATTAAATTAGGAAACCTGTATATGGTTCTTATGGTTACCCGTTACGCCTCTTGCGCGTTCGGTTCGGTTTATGTAACTAGTTTGCATAAACTAGCCAAAACGGGTCAAACCTTATTGTTTTTATCTCAAAATCCAGAATGTGTTTAGATTACCCATATAAGACAAGTCTTCAAACTTGTTGGGTCTAAATCACATTCTATTCAGGTCTTCGCTTAATCACGCGTTCGAACCGTATCGTTCCTTAAAACTAACCGGTCTAAGCTTAAGCTTAACTAAAGACCGTTAGGATTCTAATAGGTTATTATAAACCTTTTTTCCAGAATAGGAGAACCGGTAAAAGCTACCCGCATTTGCTAATTGTGATTTATACTTGCAAAGGTAAATACTTTTAACTTATTTTCCCTTATACGGGCTTGGGGTACGGTATATAAAATACCGCTTGGTCGGGCATTCGGCCTTAATCGATTGGTGGTTAAGTATTATCGAGATGACCCGTTTAAATATGTTTTGTTTGCTTAACGCCTTTGGGAGGTTAATGACCATGTCCCGGATATCCTTGGCATCATTTTACGAAATGGCCACGACCTAAGCGCGGTGTGTAGACGTACACTCGTCAGTGCATAAATAAATAATGTGGTGTGTCTATTGATCTTTAACCCGGCACGAACCGGGCTACTGAACGCATAAGGAACATGTAATTCTTTTACAAGTTTATATGTTTAAATAATTATCCCAAGTTATAAAAAGTTTGTGCCACGTGCATTCAAATCAATTTTATTAAACTTTTCAAAATGAGTCGGTTGAATGTATTTACCAGTGTAAACTGACGTATTTTCCCAAAAAGGTTAAGTGCAGGTACTAAGCGAACTAGGCTGGCTTTCTCCTAGCGTCCACAATAAGTCTCGCAAGCTCGGACGTCAAAAACTGTTGAACAATGTTTCCTATTTATTTTTGATCCACCTGTGGATAAATTTCAACTGTTGTGATACTTGATATTACAGTTATATTCGGTTGAAATATATCTTTCATTTGCTTCGGCTGTGCATTTAAATATTGTGTTGTTTGACTGTAATGTTACCAACCACGTCACGATATCCCCCACCGGGCCCACCGGTCAAACGTGGAAATATCGGGGTGTGACAGGTTGGTATCAGAGCCAACGCTGAGTGAATTAAACACTAGCCTTTTGTGTTTAATCTAAGTTACACAATTGCACATTCCAAAATTTTCGAGTCTAGACAAAGAACTTAGGACAAATCCAAATTTGTTTTAAATTTTTACTTTGTCTTTTATTTTACATATTCTTGTTGTTATCTTTGTTTGTATTGACAGAAATATGCCATCAAGAATGAGAAGAGGAGGACGAGGAAAGGGGCCGATGAGTGCTCCTAACGATCACGAAGCCGGGCCTTCGCAATGGCGAACTCCTTCTACGACTGCAAGTGCCGATCCGCAAGGAAACAGAAGGAACCTTTTTGAGCCCGCCAGACGATCTGTCTCGCACAGTTCAACGTCTCCCTATCGTAACTCCTATAGGCCACAGTCTGAAAACGAGCCCGATAACCCACAACCTTCATATATACCTCTTCAGCGATCCCTTTCGCACAATTCTTTTGGTAACCCCACTCCTGTTTTTCAGGGCCGGTTCAACCCGGCAAATTATATCCAAGAACCAGTGGGTTTTAACCCATTGGGACCGGAGGACCACTTCTCGGAAGATAATGCTATGGACATGGATGAGGACACGGATCCCGTCGAACCTGCAAGCGGTACCCCTAACCATCCCATCAAGATCTCGGATGGATCTTCTTTCCACGGATCACCCTACGATGGTCCAGATAGCTATCAAGCGAGGTTTAACCAACACGAATGGTACTTCACACCTTCGCACCACTCATCACCTCACCAGCAGCAACAACAGCAGGATCCCTCTGGGGATTCACGATTCGTGGCAGTCATGCCACCGCCTCCACCGCCACCACTTCATCAAGCACCTCCAGAACCGCCAAGGCGTAGGAGAACGGGCGCACGTATGTCTGCGCGAGCAGGGGATTTCCACTTTAGCACCCCTCGACACTCCAGTGGCAGTCATTATCCGCCACTGCATGAGGACCCACAAATGGGTGGGCCCTCAAACCCGATTCCTAAGGTGAGTTCCGCACCAGCTGCACCATAGCCACCACCGATAGGTTTTGATAACCCGATTCCTGCGTACGCCGGTTCAATGGCGTACATTCCGTTTGAGCAGCCGGCTCACACCCATTATAATTATGCTGAAGATCCTTACCAAGTGGCATCAAACTACCTTGCCCAACATCCAGAAGGACCGTATGGAGCTCCTTGGGGAGTAGGATATCCAACTCATGGATATCAAGTACCAGCTCGACCACCGATTCGGCAACAATCGCAGCCGCCACGGTTCTCCCCACCAGAACGGGAAGAAATTCTTCAGAGATTGGACCAAGTCGAGCGAGATTTTCATAGAGATCGCAGGGAACGACAAGGTTTCCTCAAAGGTTTAGCAAGTCTGCTGAAGGGGAAGAAGAAAAGGGATCATTAAATCCCTACATGTGTTGTTGTATTATCTATTTCAATCAGTCACTGTGTGGACGTTTATTAGTGTATTTAGTCCCTACGTGGACTTGTCTTTTTAGCCCCTGCGAGGGTATGACTTATTGTATTCTGCCCCTGCGTGGGCATGTCTTTCTGTTGACCCCTGCGTGGGTATGTTTGTATGGTTAAGCCCCTGCGTGGGCAAGTTGTTATGTTGAAAGACCCGTTTAGGGCAGTGTGTACTTTTTATAATTATTGGAATGTTAAGTTTATAAATTTCAATTTGCTATTATATGCATAAATATATTACATGAAATAAATAAATCAGAATCATTCCTTTTAAAAAAAATAATCTCCCTATTTTAAATATTAATAAAAATCTTAAAAAGGTAAAACCTAGCTTGTAGGTCATTATAAAGACTTAGCCAATATGGAAAAACCTGTTTAAAAAGATTCGGATCCCAGTTAACATCTGAAAACATGTTAACACTCCTGGCAGACGTGATTCGTTAAAATCACACACATCATTCTTATATAAGGATTCTTCAAAAGATTCCTAACCCAACTTAATGATCTATGAATCATGGGTTTAAATCGTCAATTAAGATGATCATATTTTGACCATACATTGGTAATATAGTGCCTACGGGCCATACTCATTTTGATATGAGACAAAAGACAGTAGTAGTCTACGACTCTCTGTCAGAAAAAGGTAAGGAACTATGTTCAAACCTTCATGCTTTGATTCTCTGAAATCATGGCTTATGATTTAAAGTATCCCTGTGACTAGGCCTTTTGTGCCACTGATAAGAACTGTTATCGTTTTATGATTAGGATAAATTATAATAAAAAATCCTAAATAAATATGATTAACAAATTAACCAAATCTGGTCTATGTTTACCGTGGTTAATGAATTGCCATAAAAGACAATTCTATAATAAACTCCCAAATAAATTATTGTCAATATTTTATGTAACAGTTAAAACTGCAATGGTTGACTCGGACGAAATTAATAGTCACCCAAGGGAGAATCAGGATAACGCCCGAATTAATATAACGGGTGCTGAACTACAAGCGTTAATAGACGGCGCTGTTACAAAGGCCATAGAGCGGCAGTATGAAGAATATAGCGGAACCCGAAGTAGGACCCTATCTACACCGTATTCAAAGCCTAAGACTCACTCTGAGGCTCACAGCAAGCCACCCTCCAAGAAGGATGAACCCAGGAAAGAAGATGACGATTGTCACTCTTCAAACCATCAAAGTGTCCCATCTCAAAAGATCATACTGAATCAAGGACCCCATGATAAGGGTTGCTCCTACAAATACTTCTTTTCATGCAAACCCATGGATTTCACTGGGGAGAAAGGAGCTATAGACTGCATGACCTGGTTGGATGAGATGGATACCGTTGTTGATATCAGCGGGTGCGCTGAGAAGGACGTGGTAAAGTTTGTGTCTCAATCGTTCAAAGGTGAGGCCTTAGCCTGGTGGAGATCATGGATGCAAGCTACTGGGAAGATTCCACTGTATAACATGACATGGGAACAATTTGTTGCCCTCATCAGGGAGAACTACTGTCCTCAGCATGAGGTAGAAAAGATCGAATCTGATTTCTTATCCTTGGTTATGAAGAATCTGGATTGCCAAGCTTACCTTACGAGCTTCAACACATTATCAAGATTGGTTCCATATCTGGTGACCCTGGAACCCAAAAAATAGCTCGTTTCATTGGGGGTTTAGCCCCAGAGATTAAGGCAAGTGTGAAGGCCTCTCGGCCAACTACTTTCAGATCGGTAACTGATATATCTCTGTCCCTCACATTGGATGCGGTCAGACAAAGATCGCTGAGGAACACGGATGCCGAGAAAAGGAAACGTGAAGATGACAATTCACGAAGGTCAAACAAGAAGCACCGAGGAAACAATGACCACAAGAAATGGGTCTGAGTCGAAGAAGGATGTGCATCAATCTGGTGATAAGTCCAAGTGCAAAGTCTGCAAGAAACAGCACTTCGGGAAGTGCAGGTTTGAATCGAACTCGCAGACACAATCGAGAACTTTTGCATGTGGGATATGCAAGTCCAAGGAGCACAAGACCTTGGATTGCAAAAAGTTGAAGGACGCAACGTGCTACAGTTGCAACGAAAGAGGGCATATCAAGTCCAACTGCCCAAAACTTGCAAAGAAAGCTGATGAAGGAAAGAAGACCAATGCTAGGGTCTTCAGGATGGATGCAAAGGAAGCCGTCCAGGACGACAACGTGATTACAGGTACCTTCCTCATAAATGATGTCTATGAACGAGTACTTTTTGATTCAGGCGCCGATAAATCGTTCGTAGATAATAAGTTTTGCAAATTACTGAATTTACCTGTAAAAACCTTAAGTGTGAATTATGAGGTGGAGTTAGCAGATGGCACCATAGAAACCGTCTCAACTATGTTAGATGGATGTGTTATATCCATTAGGAACCACTCTTTTCCTTTGTCCCTACTTCCTTTGAAGTTAGCCGGTTTCGACATAGTTTTGGGAATGGACTGGTTATCTCATAACCAGGCCAAGATTGTCTGCAATAAGAAGCAAGTAGTGATCAAGACTCCGTCTGGTGAATCACTTACCATTCGGGGGAGATACCCATTATGGACTGCCTGAGCAAGTGACTATGCTCAAGGCCTCTAAGTGTTTAAAGAAGGGTTGTGTCATCTACATGGCACAAGTGACTATCGATGAACCGAAGCCTAAGATTGAGGATATTCCTGTCATTTCTGAATACCCTGAAGTTTTTCCTGAAGAACTACCTGGTTTACCACCAGATAGGCAGGTGGAATTCAGAATTGACATCATCCCTGGAGCAACGCCAGTTGCTAGGGCACCTTATAGGTTGGCACCAACGGAGATGAAGGAATTAAGAACGCAACTAGATGAATTGCTAGCCAAAGGTTTCATTAGACCTAGTTCGTCTCCTTGGGGAGCACCAATCTTATTTGTCAAGAAGAAGGATGGATCGATGCGCCTGTGCATCGATTACCGTGAGCTTAATAAGGTCACTATCAAGAATAGGTACCCATTGCCCAGAATCGACGATCTATTCGATCAGCTCCAAGGGGCAAGTTACTTCTCTAAGATCGACCTGAGGTCAGGCTATCATCAACTGAAGGTTAAAGATGAAGATGTACACAAGACTGCATTTAGGACTCGTTATGGTCATTACGAGTTCCTAGTGATGCCTTTTGGGCTCACTAATGCACCTGCCGCATTCATGGATCTCATGAATCGCGTCTGCAAACCATACTTGGACAAATTTTTCATCGTCTTCATCGACGACATCCTCATCGAAGAACCAAGCTGATCATGAGAAACATCTTTGATGTGTTCTTTCATTACTTCACCAGGAGAAGCTCTATGCCAAATTTTCGAAGTGTGAATTCTGGCTTCGAGAAGTCCAATTCCTTGGACATGTGGTTAGCGAGCGTGGTATCCAAGTGGATCCCTCTAAGGTTGAAGATGTCATGAATTGGCAAGAGCCGAAGACACCCACAGAAATTCGCAGTTTCTTGGGATTGGCAGGATATTATAGGCGTTTCATTGAGAATTTTTCAAGGATTGTTGCACCCCTAACCTCTTTGACTCGGAAGAAAGTAAAGTTCGATTGGGGCCCTAAGAAGCAAGAATCCTTTGATATCCTTAAACAAAAGTTGAGCAACGCTCCTGTACTTACATTGCCTGAAGGTACCGAAGAATTCGTGGTTTACTGTGACGCATCACACACTGGCATGGGATGTGTGCTTATGCAGAAAGGCAAAGTTATTGCCTATGCTTCACGTCAGTTAAAGGTGCATGAAAAGAATTACACCACCCATGACTTGGAGTTGGGTACCGTTGTATTTGCACTGAAGCTATGGAGGCACTATTTATACGGTGTCAAGTGTGTGATCTATTCTGATCACAAGAGCCTCCAGCACCTGTTCAACCAAAAGGATTTGAACATGAGGCAACGACGTTGGATGGAAACCTTAAATGATTATGATTGTGAAATCAGATACCATCCTGGCAAGGCGAATGTAGTCGTCGATGCCTTGAGTAGAAAGGAAAGGGTGAAACCTATCCGAATCAATGCCAAGAGCATTGAGATAAAGAACAGTTTGAATGAAAGGTTGTTAGCTGCACAGAAGGAAGCTGTGCTGGAAGCTAACTATCCTAATGAAAAGCTAGGAGTAACTGAAGAACCGTTATCCTTTGGCAAAGCGGAATTTTAAGGCTAAACGGACGAATATGGGTTCCAGTTTATGGAGGACTTCGAGATGTTATCCTCCAGGAAGCCCATAGTTCTAAATATTTCGTTCATCCTGGAGTTGATAAGATGTACCAGGATCTGCAGGCAAATTTTTGGTGGATAGGCTTGAAGAAGTCTATAGTCGCTTATGTAGCAAAATGTTTGACGTGCGCGTAAGTCAAAGCTGAACATCAAAAGCCGTCAGGTTTGCTACAACAGCCTGAACTTCCCACATGGAAGTGGGAAATGGTGACGATGGATTTCATCACCAAGTTGCCAAAAACAAGGAAAGGAAATGATACGATATGGGTGATAGTAGATAGACTGACTAAGTCGGCACATTTCCTACCCATGAAGGAGACCTATAGCTCCGACATGTTAGCCCAATTGTACGTAGATAAGATTGTAGCTTTACATGGCGTACCAGTGTCTATTATCTCTGACATATATACTAGATACACATCACATTTTTGGAAAATTTTCCAACAATCTTTGGGCACGCGCTTAAATTTCAGTACGGCTTACCATCCTCAGACTGACGGCCAGAGTGAGCGTACAATCCAAACCTTGGAAGACATGCTTCGTGCATGTGTGATTGACTTAGTTGGTAGTTGGGATAACCACCTGCCGTTAATCGAATTCTCCTACTACAACAGCTACCATACCAGCATTAAGGTTGCGCCCTTCGAGGCCCTATACGGTAGAAAGTGCAGAACGCCCGTTTGTTGGGCGGAAGTTGGAGATGTCCAATTGTCAGGACCGGAAATAGTCTTTGAAACGACGGACAAGATTGTCCAGATTCGTGACCGCCTGAAAGCTGCCAGGGATAGGCAGAAAAGCTACGCTAATTTAAAGCGTAAACCTTTTAACTTCGAGGTAGGTGACAAGGTGTTGCTTAAAGTATCACCCTGGAAAGGAGTGATGCGATTTGGTAAGAAAGGCAAATTAAGCCCGAGATACATAGGACCATTCGAGGTCATAGAACGTGTCAGATCAGTTGCCTATAAGTTAAACTTACCTAAAGAGCTTAGTGGTATTCATAATGTATTCCACATCTGCAATCTGAAGAAGTGTTTCGCTGATGAATCACTAGTCATACCACATACAGATGTGCACATAGAAGAGAGCTTGAAGTTTGTCGAAAAACCTGTGTCGATCAAGGATCGACAGGTTAAGAAGCTTCGAAGGAAGCATGTACCTATTGTAAAGGTAAAATGGGATGTCCGTAGAGGTCCCGAGTACACGTGGGAAGTGGAGTCCACAATGAAAGAAAAGTACCCTCATTTATTTCAGTAAATCTCGAGGTCGAGATTTCTTTTAAGGGGGTGAGGATGTAACACCTCGAAAATTCGTGTTCAATGAAATAACGACACGTGTCATGTAAGACAAAAAGTGTTATAAACCCGGATCTAGTTAAAGATGTATGGCAGGATTTAAAAGTGTCGTCATGTAAATTCGTACCTCTGAACGACCTCGTTATAAATCCCAGACCCTAATTCATATTAGAAACATCTGATATACTCAAATCCGGTAAATACTAGCAATAATTGACTCTTATTTGCAAAAGTGAAATCCTACGAAGAAATGCACGACAACCCTTCGTTCATGGCTTTTTGATAATGTCCAAGACAAATGTACATCATTATAAGTGATCTAAACTGTTCAAAGCACGTTTTTGAGGCCCCATACTGAATTATAGAAGCCCAAAATTCATAATACATGGTTGCCTCTTCGAATGCTTGAAAGGCCAAAAATTTTTGTCTTCTGCAAAAGGCTTACGGACCGTAAGCCACCCCCTTACGGTCCGTAAGGGTTGCCCAGCGACAGAAAGTTTGGCTGTTGACTGTTTTGAGCTTGTAACCGACTTAAAAACGATTTTCCAAATCTTTGGACGATCCCTACATTACTTTTAGACCCTAGGAGCACTTGTTGTTGATCTGGATCACCCCATAGACTTAGTTGTCACCATCTTTATGGATCAAGAACACTATAAAAGGCCACAATGTTGCAACATTGTGATCACACCTTTCTTCTGCATTTCTGGAGCTTTTGGGAGTTCAAGAGCAGACCCTAAGCATCCCTAATCGTGCATAGGACTTCAGTAAGTATGCTTAACCTTTCCTAGTTGAGTTTTTACTTAGTTTTAGCTTAAAAGTCAAACTGTCGTAATTAACGGTTGACTTCGCGATTAATCATTAATGGTCCAGTGATTAGTCGAATTGAAGGTAGTTATAAGTTGGTAATTATGTGGGCATTAAACCCTTAAAAGGGCACCCTCTGATTCCCACTCTAACTAGACCATTTGTCGGGTCAAAGTTGATTAGAAAAAGTCAACAGAATGCTAATCTTCGAATTAACGCATAATTAACAATGTAGAAGGCATGTAACCTATTTTATCACTCATATAACTTGGTAATAAGTATAAGAACTGGTCTAAGCTTGTTTGATCCGACAATTTTCTGTTTAGACCCGGTTCGGAACCGAAAGTCGCAAAACTTTGACTTTTGCTTTGACTTCAGTTCTGACCCGTTTTAGTATGTTTTAGAAATGCCTTAGAGCTTTATTTGGACCAGGTTACATGCTAGTATAACCCTCTGTGATTATACACCTTGGTTCATTAGTTATCCAATTAATATGCATGTTTCCTTTAATTGCCTATATGTTGACTATTATGCCATTTTCACCATAAAACGTGATTTTTGAAAATGTAAAAGAGTGGAAAACTTAGTTACTGAATTATAAACTTGTACCCAAAATTTGACATCAGTTTGAGGTGTAGGTTGAGAGTTATGCTCATTAGCGTAATTAGAAAGCTTTTTAGCGATTAAACGGCATAATTAGCATATAGCCTATTTAAACCCACTTTTTGATATCAAACTTGTTACCCACTGATGTAATATATTATTTTGGGATTTTTAAAGATTTTTAATTAATTTTAGGCTGAGCATAACTTAGAGATATAAGCTTGACCCGGTAATTGTCGGTTTTGCCCTTTTGGGCTATAAAATGAGTTTTACATATCTTTTTGACCCCAAACCTTTTGATACTGATTTTATATGATAAATAAATTATTTTAAACCTTCTGGAATAATAAAAATATCAGCTTTATATATAGAACCCGGAAACGGCTTCTAATCGCCTTTTTGAGCGTTTTTAACGCATAGTATGTACTAAAACTATTTTAAACATACAAGGGTTGATACCTACTGATATTTTAAGTAAATTATAATATTTTAACAGTAAGCAAAAGTTGTTTAACTCAGACTTCAGTTTTGAGCTTTTCGGCTTATGTGAAATTACCAAAATGCCCCTACAGTGCATAGTTTGGTTATAATTGATAAATTTCACATATATGCAATACCCTACTGTTATAACTTATCAAATTAAGTATTTTTACTGATTACATCAGACCTGTAACTCAGATTATTGTTCAAACTCTTTTATGACCTTGTAAATGACCAAAATACCCCTACAGGGCATAGTTTGAGTTTAAATTCGTTTCGAGCATAATAAAAGATATCTTCCTGATGTCACAACATATTTGAGGCATATTAACTTAGGAAACCTGTATATGGCTCTTATGGTTACCCGTTACGCCTCTTGCGCGTTCGGTTCGGTTTATATAACTAGTTTGCATAAACTAGCCGAAACGGGTCAAACCTTATCGTTTTTATCTCAAAATCCAGAATGTGTTTAGATTACCCATATAAGACAAGTGTTCAAACTTGTCGGGTCTAAATCACATTCTATTCCGGTCTTCGCTTAATCATGCGTTCAAACCGTATCGTTCCTTAAAACTAACCGGTCTAAGCTTAAACTTAACTAAAGACCGTTAGGATTCTAATAGGTTATTATAAACCTTTGTTCCAGAATAGGAGAACCGGTAAAAGCTACCCGCATTTGCTAATTGTGATTTATACTTGCAAAGGTAAATACTTTTAACTTATTTTCCCTTATACGGGCTTGGGGTACGGTATATTAAATACCGCTTGATCGGGCATTCGACCTTAATCGATTGGTGGTTAAGTATTATTGAGATGACCCGTTTAAATATGTTTTGTTTGCTTAACGCCTTTGGGAGGTTAATGACCATGTCCCGGATATCCTTGGCATCATTTTACGAAATGGCCACGACCTAAGCGCGGGGTGTAGGCGTACACTCGTCAGTGCATAAATAAATAATGTGGTGTGTCTATTGATCTTTAACCCGGCACGAACCGGGCTACTGAACGCATAAGGAACATGTAATTCTTTTACAAGTTTATATGTTTAAATAATTATCCCAAGTTATAAAAAGTTTGTGCCACGTGCATTCAAATCAATTTTATTAAACTTTTCAAAATGAGTCGGTTGAATATATTTACCAGTGTAAACTGACGTATTTTCCCAAAAAGGTTAAGTGCAGGTACTAAGCGAACTAGGCTGGCTTTCTCCTAGCGTCCACAATAAGTCTCACAAGCTCGGACGTCAAAAACTGTTGAACAATATTTCCTATTTATTTTTTATCCACCTGTGGATAAATTTCAACTGTTGTGATACTTGATATTACAGTTATATTCGGTTGAAATATATCTTTCATTTGCTTCCGCTGTGCATTTAAATATTGTGTTGTTTGACTGTAATGTTACCAACCACGTCACGATATCCCCCACCGGGCCCACCGGTCAAACGTGGAAATATCGGGGTGTGACAATGATGTTGAATGAGAGAATGCCATGTGTCATTATTTGGAGTATTTTATTATAAGTTAGATTAGATGATAAGGTTCTATAATTATTAAAGCCTTTTTATTTAAAGTCCACGGATGAAATTAGGGGCTGTTTGGCAGCCTCTTAATGATCATTCAGATACTACCTCTTAATGGTTTAAAACCTCTGAATGAATAAGAGGTAACCTCAAGTCTGAATGGTTAACAGGTAACATCTGAATGGTAAATCATCACATGTCACATTCTTCTACCTTCTAATTGGTAAAATTCTTAATGGTTTCATTAAGACGTAGCCTCTTAATGACCATTCAGATGCTACCAAACAGCCCCTTAGTTTATTGACGGCTGACGAAGAAATCTTTGTTTTTCTTTTCTATATTTTGTTAGATAACCTTTTATTCTTATATCCTTACATTTGCAAGGGACATGCACAGTAAGGTGCTGTTTGTTTTTTCTGCACGAAAACCTCTTCTGCTGCAGGCCACATCTGCAGGCATCTGCAGGAGAAGAGGTGGACCAAATGTCTTCAGTCTGCAAGGAGAAGAGGGTTTGTTTTTTTATATAAAACCTCTTCACACACAAACACACACACAGATCTCTCTCTACTCTCTCTCTACCACCGCCATCTTCACCACCGCCACCACTTCACCACCGTCATCATCACCACCGCCATCATCACCACCACTTCACCACCGTCATCATCACCACCACTTCACCACCGTCATCATCACCACCGCCATCATCACCGCCACTTCACCACCGCCATCATCATCACCACCACTTCACCACCGCCATCATCATCACCGCCATCAAAACCCACCGCCACCGCCGCCCCTTCTCTCTCTACGATCTCTCTCTCTCTTCGTTTTTAGGGTTTTCGATTTGGGGGTTTTCGATTTTAGGGTTTTCGATTTGGGGGTTTTGTTTGTTGATGATGATGTCGGAGGTGGTGGCGGAGTGGAGGTGGAGCAGATGTCGGAGGTGGAGCAGAGGTGGTAGCGGAGTGGAGGTGGAGGTGGAGAAGATTTGGGGGTTTTGTTTGTGACGTCGATTTGGGGCTGGAGCAGCGGAGGTGGTGGCGGAGTGGAGGTGGTGGTGGCGGAGCAGGGGTGGTGATGATGATGGTGGTGGCGGAGCAGGGGTGGTGGTGGCGGAGCAGGGGTGGAGGTGGAGGTGGTGCCAAGAAGAGGTAAACCTCTGCTTGGAGAAGCTTACCTCTCATCTCTTCCCCAAGAAGAAGTTGGGGAGAGGTAAAAAGCACTTCTCAAAAAAAAAACAAACACTCTTCTGAGGCTAAACCTCTTCCCGTGTCTGCACGGTGCAGACAGAAGAGGCCAGGAAGCTCTTCTTCCAAAAAACAAACACCACCTAAAATACAAATAATCAAAGCTAATGTACAATTTGACTTGCATTGTTTGCACATGTGTCAATTAATATTATAAAAAAACTATTATTTACTAAAATGACATTAACAACTAAACTTTTATTATATAATTATCATTTGTAGGTGTGGCTTTTTTACTATTCTTTAATATTTTTATAATATTTTCATATCATCATTAGTTTTTAAGTATATTATATTTCCTTTTATAAATATTAATATACGATTTTAATAAAATTCGATGTATGTCATTGTGACATGTTTGTTTTTATATATGTATAGACATAAAGTTTACTCAAAACCGAGTTTTGAATAATAACGTACAAATGATCAAAGCACAAGCATTCATGTCATTAAAGTTACATTGTGGTTTAGATTTTTTGAAGTGAGCTATTTACCCTTTTCTTTTTTTAGTAATAGAAAACAATGTTTAATGAATTTTGAATATAGTTGTATTGGTAATAGAATTTTTTTAATACTGTCTACCTTATGCTATAGCAAGTTACACTGACCGAACCAATGCCCGCCAGAATAGCATGCGGCATTTGTTTCTATAGTTTTCGATCAATGTAAAACACGTGTCGATATATTTTTGAGCGTATCTCTATTGGTAGTTATACCGAGTACATGTATCATACCTATAGTTTAAGGAACCGAGTCGATGTCGCCGAAAGCCCGCCGCGAAGCGCGAAAATCCAACTAGTTATAAATAAACTTAAACCACAATCTAAGACTACGGTGTATGGGGCGGGGGTTGGGGCATGGGTTGGGTACAAACGCCCAAGTAACCACCCTGGGTGGGCTTGGGTTTCGACGTGGCCCCTTGGGCGGGGGTTTCAGCCCGGGCGTTGGATGGGCCTAGCGGTCTCCCGTGGCCGGCTCTCATTGGCTGGGTTGGCTAGGCTATAGGTGGCTAGGTTTTTATTTTATTTTATTTTGTGTGTATTTTTATAATAATTGAAAAAAAAATTATAACACGTGGCCAACCCACGCGGGCTAGCCCCGCCCCGCCATACCGGCCCAACATGCAACTGACCAGCGATGCCCCTCGAAGTCCACGTCTCAACCCATGCCCCAAACCCCCGCCCCATCATACCCCACGTTCTAAGCTAATATGCCAGGCAACGCCAACATTGGTGTATGATTGCATATAACTTCCTATTTCCCAATAACTTTGTTAACATCACCACCAACATATCACCAAACGGTAATATAATTATCTTTCATTGATCTTTGTGGTTACCGACAAATAGGCGACGGATAACCTAAACAAGAAAAGGAGACTTTTACCAATGGACCACCAACACAGGTAAATTCTTTACAACCTGTTTTTTTTTTTTTTTTTTTTTTTGATGGGAAATTTTTCGATGGATATTTCCTTGGTAATATGTCGCTAATTTAAAGATAAGTTTTCAAATAAGATACCCCACGCGCTTGTCGATGGGAATAGTTTTGACATCGATGTCTGGTCAATAATTCGTTGGAAAAGTGACCTAAACCAACTCAGTGAAACTTCATAAGAAATCATAAAGGCATATTAGTGTACTTATTATATTACACATGAAATTTAACAGTGTAACGGCTTGTTATGATCTAACAATACTTTATGTAATCTGAACAAAGTCACAAACACATTAAAGGGACCATGAAGGATCATTATTATGCTAATCATCATTCACATGTAATATAACACCGAAATGACTTGTTATGACTCTTAAATTTTTTTTTCTTCATAAACCAACTCATTAACACATGACAGGGCCGATGAACGCCCAATAATATACCAATCATCATAAATGTGTCTTTAACAGCGAAATAATATTTTATAACCAAATGTTACTTTTTGTAATCTAAATCAACTTATTAACCCATGACAAGGCTCATGAGTGTACTAATCATCATACATATGTAGTTTAACACCGATATGCCTTGTTATGACAAGGCCCGTTAAAACATATTCGTTGGTAATTTTGCACCATACTATATGCTATATATGCCCTAACTGTCACTAATTGTTTTTTGGGATACTATGCATCGGTATGTACCATGGTTTGTGAAGTTGAGTTTGTGAACCCTTTCATTTACTATGTAGTGTTATTTAGATTGTATTTTATTGAGTTGGTGGATTATCTTTGCGGTTTGTTGTGAATTGTGAAATTTGGTTATTGTGTTATATATGTGTTTTTTTTATTATGAATTGTGATTTTGTTGCATGTTGACATTATGACACTTGGTAATTGCTTTACATACGAAACTCGGTTATTGTGTTATGTTTTGATTATTTTTTTAATGACAATGAACCGCATAGTTTTGGACGAGGTAGCTGTTAGACTCCCTCATCTTATGCATGTCAAGAGGCAGCAACAACTCTCTCAGGTTTGGTGATTCACATGATGATGAGTATGTCGGTATGGGCCAAACCGCCAAACCATGCCACTTGTTGGTTTGGAAGAAGTTGACATTGGTGTTGGCCCTAAGCACACCGTTTTGATGTAGGGGCCAACCCCCAATGCTATGGTGCATAATCTCGAGCTTCCCCTTTAATGCATATCTTATGAGTCATTTTTGCGAAAGGTGTGGGACACGTACAACTGAAAGTCCAAGTCCAAGAAAGCTAAGATCAGTCGTTCGTAATGTGTATATTAATGTTCTAAACGCACATAAATGAACACTAATTAAAAGTAAAATAACAATATCCAAATCGAAGTCTAGATACCATTAGGTGATTAAAATATGAAGTCGGATACAAACTTAAAAACGAGCATAAACGAATGAATATGTAAATGGCGGGCTAATTCAGTTTACTAGAATATGATATCATTTTATATTTTTTAGAATTTATTTTTTAAGGTTTGGTTAATCTACCACAACTTGTTCTTCATCTTTATCTCTATCTTACTTAGAGTCTAATTATTTTGTTATTTTTTTTCACTTTTTTAGATACTTACAAACATTTATGGAAATGGATCAGAGTGCATCTCAATATTTAGACAATCACTATTTATAAAATTATAAATTTTGAAGTCATAGATGAAAATGTATATATAATGAAGATGCAAATAGAAGAAATCTCTAATTTTTGGAGACGAACCAAACGTCAATACCAATATACCATAAAAGAAGAAAAACCAATTGACTTTAAGAATATATTACTGAAACAAATAGCCCAACTTCATATATGTAACAAAATGAATACACAATTTAACCGTGAAGCAAAATGACCACCAATTCTATTATCGAAAAAACAAGTCATTTCAACTCGAGCCTATTTTTTTAAAAAACTCGGTTTAACCTGAACCAAATTGATACCTTTACAAAACAACCATTTTTTTACCCCAACTCATTTAACTCAAAACTCAATTTGACCTGAACCCAGTTTGATATATATTTTTTTCTAAAAATCCTTATTTACCCAACTCATTTTAACCCAATATATATGTATATAAAACATCTAAAATCCGTATACTAGTTATCAATATAATATAAATGGTATGATGAACTAAAAAAGTAAGTTTACAATAAAAACTAGGTAGGAGACACCGATCGTCAAAGTAAAAAAAATATCCATTCAAACGGGCAATCATCAATTCAATTCAGACGTTGTTTCTATTCGAACTCAAACCAAGGGTGTTTAATATTCGATTTTTAACCGATAAACCAAAAACCGAACCATACTGAAATTGTTTAAAATCAAAACGAATTACATGTTTGGTTTTTAGTCAGTTTATATCAATTTGGTTTTCAGTTTGATTCTTATGGTTTAAAAAATATGAACTCGGTTCAATCCAAATAACAAATAATAATTATTTAAACTTTTATCATTTCAAGTTTTCAACAATCTAATCATATCTGGTTATAATTTATGTATGTAACAATTCTTGAAAGGTTTTATGAATAGTGTTTTCTTTTTGTCTTTTATGGATTTTGACTTTTAATAGTTTTTTTTTTGTTTTTTGTTTATTTATTGATATTTGTTTTTATCGATTTTCGTTTTTATGGTTTAGCACAATGAAAACGATCAAACTCCTATCATGTCGTGCGGGGTGAGAAACTTGTTTTTAATTGGTATTATTTGAACCGGTATCGACATTCGTTTTTATGGTTTCCAATGAGTCGAGCTGATAACGACCAAAGTCACGTCACATAGCACGGGGGGAAAACCCAATATCGATATTCCCTTTTATCGATCTTCTTCACTTTTATAGTTTCCAATGAGTCGAGCTGATAACGACCAAAGTCACGCCACGTAGCAAGGGGGCTTTTTTTAAGGGTGTACCTATTTGCACACCAAAAAGACATTTTTTGTCTTATATGCACACCCTGCAGTGTCGAGCTGTGGCCAAAGAGCGGTGGTTTGGTCCGGTCAACCAGACAAAAGACTGACGGGTGTCTGACGGGTCTGTTGACCGGACCAAAACGCCAAGCTTTGGCCGCGTTTTGGTCCTGTCAACCAGACAAAAGACTGACCGGGTGTCAGTCTTTTGTTTGGTTAACGCGGCCAAAGCTCAGCGTTTTAGTCCGGTCAACAGACCCGTCAGACACCCGTCAGTCTTTTGTCTGGTTGACCGGACCAAAACGCCGCACTTTGGTCACAGCTCGACACTGCAGGGTGTGCATATAAGACAAAAAACCCCTTTTTAGGTTGGCTATCTACACACCAAGTGTGTAGATAGTTTGTGCCTTTTTTTAATTAGTATTATCAGAACCGGCATCGATATTCGCTTTTGTGATTTTCGATGAATCAAGCCGAAAATGACCAAAGTCATGTTCCGTATCATGGGGAAAAATGATCAAACTCCCGCCGTGTAGCACGGGGAAAAATCTAGTTCTATTACAATGTTTAATTTTGATATTTACATTCACTAGTTGACAAATCCAACCCAGTCTTCTTTAACCCAACCCATTTACAATCTCTTAATTTTGTCCCAATTTTATATCGCTTCAAAAGAAACCCTAACTGTCGATTTTGTAGTCATGAGCTATTGAATACAAGAATCTTTGATTCTCTTGCAGTCTTCGTATCTTCCACCCGTCGATTGTCTACTCAGTAAGTCCGATTTCTATCTTTTAGTTTATTGATTCTGTATCTTAAAAAAGTTGGGGATTCATCTTGTCTAAGCATTTGAGTAGATTTGGTGCTGAATTAGGTCTTTGATCAATGATAGATGCTATTAATATATTATTATCCACAAATAAAATAAAAAAAAAGCCAGTCTAATATGACAGCCTGACAATCCCCACATCACCGCTCCCAAACCCAACGGTCATCTTCTTTTTTTAAATTAACATAAACCCTTATCTTATAAAACTCCACCGTTTCTCTGTCTCTTTTTAATTAATAATGAAGATCATTGTCTAACAACTCATATCCTTAAACACCCAGGAGAAGAATCTCTGTAAATCTCTTATGGGTTGTTTTCTTGGTTGTTTCGGTTCTTCGAAGGACCGAAAACGACGAAAGCAGCGGCACAATGCGGTTCGTAGAGATCAAGTAAGCTTACTTCGATTTACCCTTTTTGTTTCCAGTTTATCTTATGTTTGATTCTCAAGAAATTGAAGAAATTTGAGATTTTGACTTTGTGTTTGACTTATTTTGACTTTGAATATTGTAATGTATGATTATTGATTTAGTTAGTTACCTAAGAGAATCAAGGTTATTTTAATTTCCACGTTTTGTATTGCATCTGATATTGTTTATCTCATGTTTGATTTCCAAAGAACTCAAGAATTTTGATTATTTGCTGTTTTGATCATTATAGATTTGAGATTTTGACTTAATGTTGTGTTGTTTGACTTCTGAATTTGTTAGCTACCTGTGAAAGCTTGAATTTTGACTTTTTTGAAATTTTGATTTGTGTTTCAGAACCCTAAAAGTCAAAATCTTGTGCAAGGTGATGCATCATTGGTACAATGCATCAAGGATAAGTCCTCTAATTCACTGCCAGAATTAAGGTCTTGATTTATTTTTCTTTTCTTTAATTTGAGATTCGGGTTTCGTTTCTAAATTGTTTATATATATATTTTTAAATATCAGAGAGATTGAGGAGCCATTGAGTTTGAGCAGCAGGAAGAAAGTGACATTTGATGCAAATGACACAACCTATGAGCATGTTCAAGAAGTGTTTGATAGTACCGAATCTTTATTGGAAAAAAACGAAAAAGGCGAAACCTTTCCTAAATCGGGTCAAACCCATTCTAGACCCGATTCGCGGGAGGATTCAGATGTCAAGAATGTCGGATCTTATCCATCGAATTACAGGTACGGGAATTGCGTCAAAAGCGATGATGAAGTTGAAGATTCAGATTACGAGGATGGAAATGACGACGATTTAGATAATGAAGAAGAAGAAGATTATGACATTGAGGACAGAATAATATGTAAAGACGTATGGTGTGAGTCGATTCCGGTTCCAGTTCCATCATCAGAATCAGGAACCGAGTGTTCTTTGAACCCGGTGTTGAAGCCTGTTGAAAATCTTACACAATGGAAAGCTTTGAAATCAAAAGGAACGATAACACATTCACCGAGTCGATTGAGTTCAAATCCACAAAAGGAGAATTCTTCATTGAATCAAGAAATTGCAGTCGATGCTAGTCTGTCGAATTGGATAGTTTCTTCAGAGAAAAACACTCCAAATAACAAACGGGTCGGATACTATAACCCTGATCTTGAACCCGTTTCCTCCGGTAAAAGTTTTTCTCAAGAGTCACCAACATTAAAGAGCATTGAAGATAGACCAATTTTAGGAGCGTTGACTGTAGATGAGTTGAAACAGTTTTCAGGGTCATCTTGTACACCAAGAAAGTCACCGGGCCGAAGCCCAGATGATATGCCTATAATTGGTAGTGTCGGGAGCCACTGGAGTCACACGGGCTCAGCCCAATCTTTGAGCTCAGCGTCATCGTATAAAGGCATACCGAATTCCACCAGCAAGTATAGAGAGGTATATTTTTTTATATTAAATGCCTTGTATTATAAAAATGTCACGGGTTTGAGTCGAAACAAGCTCAACAAGCTCTTGTGGCAAGATGAACAGGTCGGGTCATAGGTTAATTTGGTTCAGATTTATACAATATTTTTTATTGGGTATGGGTCAAAATAGGTTTGGTTTGGATACAACATTTTTATTAGAAGTTACATGCGGGTTGAAATTAGGGTCAACATTTTTAGGTTGAAACAGGCTCTTTCTAGTACATGTCAAAATGGGTCGGGTTTACTAACATATGTTTGTTGATTCTTAAAGAAAGGTTGGGTCAAAATAGGTTTGGTTTGGATACAGCATTTTTATTAGAAGTTACATGCGGGTTGAAATTAGGGTCAACATTTTTAGGTTGAAACAGGCTCTTTCTAGTACATGTCAAAATGGGTCGGGTTTACTAACATATGTTTGTTGATTCTTAAAGAAAGGTTGATAATAATGTAAATCGTTGAATACTTTAGGATGACTTGAAAACTTGATTGGCCCGTTTCCCTTTTAGCTAGTTTTTTTATATTTAGCTCGTATGGGATAAATGACAACCTAAGTAAGTAAATTGTGGTATTTGATTTACAGGATAAGAAGGTGAATTGGCATAACACACCATTTGAAACAAGACTAGAGAGAGCTTTGAACAGAGATGCTGCTGAGTGATGTGAGCTTAGAAGTGTTTGCTCTATTTCCATATGTATTTATTTTTATTTTTTTTAACTTTTTGTGAGATTTGAGTTTGCACAGTTTATAAGGGTTGGTTTATTGTAATCCTTTATTGGTTTTTGGTGGTATCAATATAAAGATTGGGTGAGATATTGTCAGATCTGTTATCTTTATTTTATTTCACATGTTGAAATTCCTCAGTGAGAACATTTTTTTTATTTTTTTAATTATTATTATTATTATTATTATTATTATTATTATTATTATTATTATTATTATTATTATTATTATTATTATTATTATTATTATTATTATTATTATTATTATTATTATTATTATTATTATTATTATTATTATTTGTTTTTGAGGCTTTGGAATAGAAGAACAAGATACCTACTAAATGTATGCTTAGGAGTTTAGAGGGAACTGAATTACCACTAAGAATCAATCACCATAACACTGGATTTTAGGAAGTACAAAAAAAGACTTATAAAAGGACAATGCAGAATTGCAGATCAAACATCAGAGATTTGAGAAATCCGATTGCGCTTGCGAAACCGAAGTGAACTTAGCTGTTAGAAGAAGGATATAAATGTTCAAGCTGTATAAGGTTTGTCAAGATTGCCGGGTTCTACCCGTGAGAGTGTTATGTGATAAGTTGAGAAACCTAAGCGATCTTAGCTGTCCAATCGTGTCAGGTATCTTCCCCACAAATTTATTAACCGAAATATCTTTAGTGGTGTAGATATTGTCGGCAATTACCGACGCCTCATGATGTAATAAGTCATTCGGATGTCAATGGGTCTTAGGTGAGTTTTTTTAGATTACATGAAGCCACATTATGTCATAACAAGCCATTTTGTGTTGTATTACATGTGTATGATGATTGGTGCACTGGTCGACACTTTCATGTGTTAGGGAGTTGGTTTACTTATACAAAGCCACATTAGGTCATAACAAGTCATTTTTTGGTATTTAAGGCCCGTGTATGATGATTTGAACACTAATGGGCCTTAATGGGCTTGTCATGGGTTATTGGGTTGGTATTGATTACACAAAGTCACATTAGGTCATAACAAGTCATTTTGGTGTTAGGCCTTGTCTAAAGGCCTTAACGATTGATACACCGATAGAAACCCAGTCAGTCAGGACTGGAACCTGTAGCCACACACAAACGAGCCACCAAACCGACGCGACTAGCAAATGGTCAGCTATCTCATAACGGATTGCACACGCCAGACAAAGCCCATCACCAAACGCCACATTACTCGTGGCTAACGCCATAGTCGTAGGAATCTTACCCTTGACCGCCCTCCGGACAAAAAAAAATTAACTTTCGGACCAAAGATGCACTGCCCCACAACTGTCACCACCAAGTGTAATATAGAAGCAAGACTAGAAACCGAGATCATTAGTCTGACCAGCGTTTACAAATTCGCATTCGTGCCTCTTGAGGTGTAAGACACTTTTTACAGATGATGAACCTAACAACATGATTTAAAGAAAAGCCAAAAAGTTAGGCAGAAATTAAAAAAAAATAGTTGCAGTTTTTATAAATATACCTCCTAAAAGAAAATGGTTATTAACTTTGATACTTTTCACTTACTGATTTATAAGGGATTTCTTGAGCTAAATTTACCATTGCCGAGCTTTTGTCAACATTGTGTTGGTAGTTTTACCTTGTTTTATTAATACGGTAAAAGATCAAATACAAATAAAGTTAACATACAAAACATACGAACTGAAGGAAAAGACAAAAAAACGCAGTGGCATTTTTGCAATTATCAGTAACTATCAAAATTACTCTACAAATGATCCTGTAGAGTAATTTTGTAAAATGTTCTTGTAGAGTAATTTTGTTCTTGTAGGGTAATTATCAAAATTACTCTGCATCAAAATTACTTTACAAGTGAATCAAAATCACCCTGCAAGTTTATCAAACAACATACAATTCAAAATTAGTCTACAAATGATCCTGTAGAGTAATTTTGGTCTTGTAGAGTAATTTTGTATGCATGTTTTTAAAGACATAAAAACTTGACACCAAACATTGTCACTATCTCTCTCAGCAAATTTAAATCGGGCAACATGGTTGTCCAAATTTCTCGAAATTCGCTTGACGCTCGCTCGGAATATTTACTGCTCGAAAAACGCTCGCTTAATTTGAGGCTCGGTTTTAAATGAGCCGCTCCGCTCGGTTCGGTTTGTAAACGAGCCAAGCACAAACAAAGGTCCGCTCGATTCGGCTCGGCCCGTAAACAACCCTAACATAACAAACACACACAGTTTGAAAAAAGAAAAAAACATTTATACGAACAAGTAAAATTGCATGTTAAATAAAAACCCAGTTTCACCATGGTAAATCCTTAGACAACTTGGTGTACAGTATTATGTTTCAGCTTATATATCTACATTGCATGTGATATGAAATTCGAAATACAAAAAATATGAAACAAGACATCTCAACTAAATTAATACTCGATAAATTAATAATCTCGATAAAATTAATAATTCGTCTAGTCCCAAGTTGAAACCAGTACAAAATTGGATCCTAATCGAAAAAATAATAAGATAATAACGTTTTTGAAAACCATTGTGTATATATTGGTCCCCATAAAACTATAAGTTAAGAATTACTAAAAGATTCAAAATTCTAACCATGTTTAATGTATTGTACATGGAGAAGAAATATGCATTGAAACTTGTTTTTGTAATTTATTTTTGAGTAAATTGCCATTTTAGTCCCTGAGTTTTGTCCAAATTTGCCATTTTGATCCAAATAGTTTTTTTTTTTGCATCTGGGTCCCTGACTTTTCACTTTTATTGTCATTTTGATCACTTTGCCTAACTCCATCTAAAAATCCAGTTACTCTTTTCAATTTAAACCTTTTCAGTTGCCATTTTGATCCAATTCTTAAAAAAACAAAAAAATATATATATAATATTAATAATGATTATTATTTTATTATATATAATAATCATATATACACATACATCTCTAAAAATCCAGTTACTCTTCATTCAAATCTCTGCAACCAAACCCTAGCACACAATGACACCATCTGCACTCTCTCTTACCTCCGGCGACCGGAGAGACTCCGGCCGTTTTTCCGGCCACACCCCAACCACACCTACCCACCCCTCATCCACGTTTCCCCTCAAACAAACGGCCGGCCACCACGTTATGGTGGCGGCGCGCCGCAGTGATGGCAGACGAGAGAGAGAGGGAGACGCAGAGACGAGAGAGAAAGAAAGACGGCAGGTTGCCGTCTTCGGCGACCAGAGACGCCGCTACGGCGGCGACGGAGGTGGTGGATGACGATGATAACGATGAGCGGTGATGATGATGATGATAGTGGTGGCCGACGGCGGCGTTGGCCGCCGGAGCCACGGCGACTGCAGAGGAGGTGGTTATCTGGTTCAAATTTCGGGAGTTGCTCGGTTCAGATTCGGATGTTCGGGTCGGTCTTAGTTCATGTTCGGTTCGAGAACCAGTGGTGGTGGAAGGTGGTAGGTGTTGATGGTGGTGGGTGGAAGATGCACAGATAGAGGGAAAGAGAGAGATGTATGTATGTTGATGTATGTATGTTAGAGATGTATGTGTAAATATGATATATATTATTATATATAATAAAATAAGAGTAAACTGCCATTTTGGTCCCTGTGGTTTGGTCAGTTTTGCCACTTTAGTCCAAATCTCAAACTTATTACATCTGGGTCCCTGTGGTTTGCATTTTGTTGCCATTTTAGTCCAAAATCCAAAAAAACCCCTCTTTGACTGTTGAGAGCTGCCTATTTTGTCCTTTAGTGCAGGGGCATTTTGGTCCATGTTAATTTATTATAACATTTCAATAATTAATAACATCATCTTCAAGAACATCATCAAACTTCATCATCAAAACCCATAAAATCCAGAAAATCAAGAACATCATCTTCAAGAAAATCAAGAACCCAGAACAAAACGAGAAACCATCACAAAAATCAAAATACAGACAACAACAAATCAAAACAAAAACCGATTTGTAAAAAGAAACGAGGCTCCAACAACAAATCAAAACCGCAATGGCTGCAAACAGAGGTTGCAAGCGCACTTGCCCTCCTCCGATTCTGCCACGCCAAGCTGCGGAAAATCTCAAATGTTGACCCAATTTTGACTCGGATTAGGTGAAATCATCACAGCATCGTGGTGAATAAAAGGACTGGGTTCACAGATCATCATCCATCACAAAATCACAGATCAACACCCACCAACACCCGAAACCCACCACCACCAACGAACACCTCCACCACCGGGCAGGCCACCACTACCGCCGTAACCACCACATCAGCCTCCTCCGCCCCCTGCTGCTTAACACCACCACAACCATTAAGATCCACCACCGCCATCGTCTCCACCATTAAGATCCACCACCGCCATCGTCTCCACCATCTGCCGTCGACAGATCCAGTCTCCACCATCCTCGTCTCCACCATCCTCGTCTCCGGTAAGCGACTGTACGCCACCACCGTCTTTCTTCCCCAAATCTCAGATCCGTCATCGGAGTTCCTTCCGCAAATCAGTGTGCTGCTGAGTTTCTTTCTAGAGAGAGAGAGGGAGGAGGTGGCGTCGTGGCGGTGGTGGTGGTGCTATAGAGAGAGAGAGAGAAGAGAGAGAGAGAGCATATTTCATTGATCTGGGTAATAAGAGAGAGAGAGAGAGAGAGAGAGAGAGCTGATAATCTTTAATAAGAGAGAGAGAGCTAAAAAAAATAATCAGTTTTCAATTTAAAAAATGACCAAAATGCCTCTGCACTAAAGGACAAAATAGGCAGCTCTCAACAGTCAAAAAAGAGGTTTTTTGGATTTTGGACTAAAATGTCAACAAAATGCAAACCACAGGGACACAGATGTAATAAGTTTGAGATTTGGACTAAAGTGGCAAAACTGGCCAAACCACAGGAACCAAAATGGCAGTTTACTCAATTAAATAATAATCATTATTAATTATATATATATATATATATATATATATATATATATATATATATATTTTGTTTTTTTAAGAATTGGATCAAAATGGCAATAAAAGGGAAAAGTCAGGGACCTAGATGCAAAAAAAAACTATTTGGATAAAAATGGCAAATTTAGACAAAACTCAGGGACTAAAATGACAATTTACTCTTTATTTTTTGGTATCAAGAACTAACTTTTTGTATTAAAAAAAATAAACTTGACAAATTCAATTAATTTGTGAATGTACATTGGACTTGGAAATTTAAAAGTCATACGTTAAACTTCTTTAAATTAATAAATTATTAATTTATCGATATAATAATATCTCACTAAATTAATAAAATATCCCGGTCCCAACATTATTTATTTATAGAGGGTTTACTGTATACATATATAAAACGTCTAAAATCCGTATAAAACTAAGTTTACATTAAAAACTAGGTAGAAGACACCGATAGCCAAAGTAAAAAATATCCACCCACACGCGATCAATTCAGACGTTGTTTCTATTCGAACTCAAACCAGGGGTGTTTAATATTCGATTTTTAACCGATAAACCATAAACCAAACCGTATTGAAGTTGTTTAAAATCAAGACTAAATTACAAGTTTTGTCCTTTATGTATGTCCCAAATTGCAGGCGCTGTCCTTTAAACCAAAACTTGACAGGCGGTGTCCTTTGTGTTTTCAAAATCTTGCACGTTTTGTTCTTTAGGCCAAACTTAGTTAGATTTGTTAGTTAAATCTGGTATCAAGGGGCTATTTTGTAAAAAAAAATTATTCAGGGACTAAATTGTACAAAACTTAATATTATTATTATTATTATTAATATTATTATTATTATTATTATTATTAATATTATTGAGTAAATTACTAACCACCATCACCACCACCCTTCATCACCATCACCACCACCCTCCACCGCCGCCGCCACCACCACCGCCACCACCACCACTACCGCCACCATCTTTGTTCTTAAACTCATCCGGTGTCATCTCTCTTCGGTCACCATTCTTCGCATGAAAGTTCCATAAACTTGACCTTTAAAACAAATCAATTTACTTGAACAATTTGATAACAAAAATCACTTCAAGTTCAATTAGCGCTTCAACCTTTCGCCTAAGGTAATAACCAATCAAATCTTCATCTATGGGATGAAGCCGAAACCCAGGTTGCAACAATGCCCTTGTCCATCATCACAAAAAACACAATCACCAATCATAATCATCTAAAGAAGAAGAAATCCCAACACCACAAATTAAAAAACCCCAAATTCAAACCCACCTTAATTATCATCTGAATCAAAAATTCTGATGGGTATACAGAAAGCTTCAATCTTTAAAGTTGATTCCGATGTTAGACGATTGTTGTGACGCACACAACAGAATAGTCGCTACTGGATTGATGATCTTCCGAGGGTTGAACCACCGCCGTTACGGTCGTTGGAGGATGTGTGTGGATGACGAAGGTTGATGTAGGAAAATGATTGATACATCTGTTGTGGTGGTGCTGGAGGAAGGAGGTTATGGTGGTGGTGGTGGTGGTGAAGTTTACAGAGGAAGCGAGAGATGGAGTAGAGAGAGAGAGAATAGATACAGGAGAGAGAGAGAGATGCAGTGGTGGTTGAGGGCGGAGTGGTGTGGCGTCGGAAATGGTGGTCCGGCGGTTGAAACGGCGGTGGCAGTGGCTGAGGAGGTTGACCGGTGTGAATGGTGGTGGAGATCGTGGTAATGGCGGTGGTTGAAGTCGGTGGGTGACTGACGGTGGTGTGAATCGGTGGATGGTCGTGATGAGGGAAGGTGATGGTTGAGCGGCGGAGGGCGGTGGGTGTGGTGGTAATGGCGGTGGTGGTTGCAGGTGTTTGGGGGCGGTGGTGAATGGGGATAAATGGGGAAGAAGACCTAATTTGGGGGTTTTATATTTTTAAGTTTTGTACAATTTAGTCCCTGAATAATTTTTTTTTACAAAATAGCCCCTTGATACCAGATTTAACTAACAAATCTAACTAAGTTTGGCCTAAAGGACAAAACGTGCAAGATTTTACACAAAGGACACCGCCTGTCAAGTTTTGGTTTAAAGGACAGCGCCTGCAATTTAGGACATACATAAAGGACAAAACTTGTAATTTAGTCTAAAATCAAAATGAATTACATATTTGGTTTTTATTCAGTTTATATATAAACCGAACCATATTGAAATTGTTTAAAATCAAAATGAATTACATATTTGGTTTTTATTCAGTTTATATAATTTTGGTTTTCAATTCGATTTTATGGTTTGAAAAATATGAAAAATAGGAACCGTTAATTTTTTCATGCCGTGTTCGTGTTTTAACAGGTTGTGTCTACCATAATATGTCAGCCCTTGCCCTTGACTCCAGGGGTGGACCTATAGTGTTTGTTACAAGGGGTAACCTCCGTTGCCCCTTGACATTCCGGTGACGCTTCGACGGTAGTGTAAATTTTGGAAAAAATTGACGTTTTTTTTTCATTTCGTTACCTTTTTTTTAAACGTAACCCTATGAGGATTTTCTAGATCCGCCACTGCTAGACTCCACACACCACCCCTCCGAGGCGAGTTCATTTCTTAACAGATCGTGGTCATGTCTTAACAAGTCAGTTTTGTCTCTTAACAGGTTATATGCTACACTTGTAAGTTTTTTCGTGTCTTAGTAGGTCGTGTTCGTGTAACATGTTTATTATTAGGTTCGTGTCCGTGTTTAGAAAAATTGACACGATAAGATTTCGTGTTGTTTTCATGTTTACATATTTCATGTCCATGTGTTAACGCGTTCGTGCCTTAACAGTTCGTGTCTCACACGATATACCAACCCTATTTTTTAGTTACTTGTCGACAAACCCAACCCAGTCTTCTTTAGCCCAAACTTAATCAAAGTATCATTTATCAGTCCAACCCATTTACAATTTATTTATGTAAGCCCATTTTACATCGCTTCAAACGAAACCCTAACTGTCGATTTTGAAGTCATGAGCAATTGAATACAAAAATCTTTGATTCTATTGCAGTCTTCGTCTCTTCCACCTGTCGATTGTCTACTCAGTAAGTCCGGGTTTTATCTTTTGATTTATTGATTCTGTATCTTCAAAAAGAATTCGTGCACATAATAATCTTACATGCTGTTAGTCGGGCTGTAAATGAACCGTTTGGTGTAGGGATGAGCTCGGTACCGACAGGTACTGAACCGGTACCGGTACTAAGTACCGAAAGTACCGGTACCGAAAATCCCCAAAAGTGTACCGGTACCGAATATACAGGTACCAGACTTTGGTGAATGAACTAATGACGATAAATTTTGTTGGATTAACTAAATGAACAAACATGAACAAGGCTTCGTTTGTTCAGTTATGTTCATGAAAGTTCGTTAATGTCCGTTCGGTTATGTGTTTGTTAACCGTTGATGAACATGGACAACTGAACAAGGCTTCGTTTGGTTCGGTTCGGTTCATTTCCAGCCGTTGTTTGTGATTATAGCGTATTGTTGTAGTGTCGCTATTAGGGTTGTAGTGATGGATAGTAGGGGTGTAAACAAGCCTAGAGGCTCGAGAACTACTCGTGATCGGCTCGGTTAAAAGCTCGAACGAGTTGAGCCTTAACGAGCCCGAGCCCCGAGCCTGAAATAGAGCTCGTTTTGTTATCGAGCCCGAGCTCGAGCCTGAAATACAAAGCTTGTTTAGGCTCGCGAGCCTAAACGAGCCCAAACAAAATTTTAAATAATTTATATATAATATATTAATAACGATGATACCATTATTGAGCCGAGCTAGAGCCGAGCTTTGGCTCGTTTAATCGATGTTGAAGTGAGCTCGAGCCGAGCTTTTAGCTCGTTTAAGCTTGTTCTCAAAATAGTTCGAGCCGAGCTCGAGCTTTGGGTTTTACTCGCGAGCCGAGCTCGAGCCTGGTCGAGCTCGGGCTCGGGTCGGCTCGTTTACACCCCTAATGGATCGCGAGAATAGCTGTACTTTATTTTTTTAATATAAATAGCAATTAAATATAGCTATAAAATAGCTGGATTTTTGGTTTTTGTTAAATATACATACGAAATAGCATATGTACCAGGCTATTTTGTTATATATACATATAAAATATTTTTAATTTTTTTTCTAGTGTATCGCTATTTATCGATATTCCCTATGTAGCATACAAGTACCTTATCGCTATTTGTTGTTATTCGCCATTAACAACTATGATTTGGTGTTAGTTTAGGTTTTTGATTTTCGGTTTCCACCAAAAAATCTTGAAATTGAATAAATCACACCGAATAAACCGAGCCGGTGAACATCCCTAACCCAGTTGTAGTCTCTGTGTTTTTTTTTCGGTTATTTTTTATCGTTGGTATTTATTAACTTTTTAAATGTACAGGGTTGAGTTCCAGCAGGCTCCTCTTTGTTAATTGTGAAATTGAACAGAGGTAGAGATGAGGCCGTTAGATGAATCCGAGACGACTCAAGTATTCGAGAAGCTATTCAAATTCACAGGAAACAACCTCAAGAACATCGTCGAATCACCATCACACGAAGGGCCCGATCAAAACCCCGGTCGCTACTGCTTCCGTCTCCACAAAAACAGAGTCTACTACGTGTCCGAATCGCTAGTCAAACGAGCCACAAACATCAAGCGCGAAAACCTCGTGGCCCTTGGCACTAACATCGGGAAGTTCACGAAAAGCGGGAAGTTCCATCTCACCATTCAAGCCTTGAACTTGTTGGCTGCCAATGCTAAGCATAAAGTATGGCTTAAACCCACTTCAGAGATGTCGTTTTTGTACGGAAACGATGTGATTAAAGGTGGGTTAGGGCGGATTACTGATAACATCAATGCTTATGATGGTGTGGTGGTGTTTTCGATGTCGGATGTGCCTTTGGGATTTGGAATTGCGGCCAAATCGACTCAGGATTGCAGGAAGATGGACCCGAACGGGCTTGTGGTTATTCGTCAAGCTGATACCGGAGAGTACTTGAGGAGTCAAGAGGAGATTTGAACAAGAAATAGAAATGTATTTGTCTTGATTATGACATTGATGATGAATATTATATCTGTGTTGGTGTGGATCCTTTTGGGTTTTTTAATCACTAATTGGTTCAGCCTTTAGGGCTTTAGCCACTTAATCAGTTGAGCTAACCCATGTGTTCAGAAAAGAGTTCGGTCCAAATGGGCAGTTGGAATTGGGTCAGTAAGGATGTCGGTCAACTGGGTTTGGTCCAAATGGGCGGGTTGGATTGGGTTTGGTAATGAGTTCGGGTCGAACTGTGCTATGTCGTTCATAACTTCGACGCAGTTTATTGTTATTCACAATATTTATGTACGTCACAAGTTACATAAGATGTTTTGTATCTGTCATAATTATCAACATGATTCATTATGCTAACCCTTTTAAAGTATCTCATTTTCCTTTGTTTAGAAAGAAAAAAAAAAAACATTTGTTAGTAATCTCTTAACAAATTTCACTTCGTTCGTAAAAACATTATTATTTGTGTGAAGACAAATTGGATTGAATCAACTATGACGACTTGACTTGTGTGATAGCTACAAAAGTCACGCCACGTTGTTGATGAAGCAGATCGATCAACGCCCCTAGGTGTGGACCACTCCGGATGGTCTAAGTAGTATGTTTGAGGTGGATTTGACATTTCATTTGTATTCATGTAGATTCATCTCGCTTGTCAATATGTGATTTGTGAATGGTCGCTTGGAAATTGGAGTTTGGAAGTCTTTAACATGTGTTGACGATATTGGGTTCTTTGCACACGTATTTAAGCAATTTATAACCATTTTAGAATGAAGACCCTACAAATATGGATATTTACACCACGTAAAATGAAGATAACACTCCCCAAGGCCAAACTAAAGGTGCAAAATCAGGTTTGGGTTCGGTTAAACATGGTCAATCGGTTTTTGGTTCAAACAGGTTCAAGTTAAAATCGTTTTAAACAAGGAAAATGATTGGTTCGGTTTAAAACCGATTCGGTTCAGGTTTAATTGGTTTTGGTTCACAAACCATTTAATTTGTTTTTCGCAAATCTAGGCCCAACCTTCACGAAAAAGTAATATTGTCTTCAAAAGAAACACTATTAATTCCTCAAAAAAGGTTAATTTATAATTCTAACCCATTAATACTATATAAAGATAAAATAATTTAGTATAACTTTCTGTATACTAAACACTTTAATTATATAAACTAGTGCGATTCTCCCGCGCTACGTGTTGGGAATTTCGATCGGTATCGTTTTGGCCCGTTACGGTATCGCCACTCGCCATAGCAATCGAAAGCGAAAACCTAAAAAAAGTTAAGTCGTACTCTGCCTAAAAGAATATCGACATGTGTTTTACATTGCTCGAAAACCATAAAAACGAATACTGGTTTCGATAATACCGATACAATGCCGATGTTGTTCAGTCCGGTTCGGTTCTTTAGAATATCGACACAGTACAAACACTCAAAAAACACTCTATTTTTAATATAACTCTATTGTCAACAAAATTTGCGATAATTCAAGTCGTTACCCAACCAGCATTGTTATAGCCTTATAGGTACCTAGTTCTAGAGACGGGTTGAAGGAAACAGCTTTGAAGCTGATTGCTATGGAGATCTTTTCAGAATGTGAATAACAACTCCCTTATAAAAAGTAGTAATATTAGTGATAAACTAGCTAACAACATGAACTACATGATGTCTGGCTGAGTTACTGAAAAATAGACTAAATTGCCTTAAATAGTACGGTATAAACTCGGATCTGATAAATGAACACTATCTATCGGACTATCGGTGAATACCTTGCATTGGTTTTGAGGGATGTATCAATAATAGTCCTATTGTTAGAGAGTTGTGTGCATTCAAACTAGTGGTATATGTATCATTTTCTGAGATAGAAGATAACCCCTTCGAATCTGAGCAATCTCAAGACACAAAAATAACGCAACAAACCCAAGTCTTTCATAGCAAATCGGTGAGCCAAATCACGCTTCAAAAATTCAATGTTGTCATAATCATCATTAGTAATAATCATGTCATCTACATATAAGGATAAAAGGATCACTAGAGCATACTTGTGCATCTAACAAACAAAGATGGATTATGATTACTAGCAATAAACCCAAGAGAAGTAATTATTGTAAATAGAGAGAAACTGACTTTGCTAATTACTATTAACTAGGTGTAAAGAAGTTCGCCACGTTGCAGCAAATTTCTTTTGTTATTTAGTCTGTGTCTACATGTGTTTTGAAATCACTATGATCGTGTTGCGAACGAAACTGCTAATAAGAATAAAAAGAAAATGTAGAAAAAACACTAAAAGATAACCGAAAGAAAATCAATAAAAAAAAATAGTATGGTAACGATGTTGTTCGTATGAAACCCGTGGTCAGAGATAAGCAAATTGTGCTGGGTACTGGTACCAAATTTGCCGAACCGAAAGATCTTAAGTACCAATTCGGTACCGACTTTTGGCGTTCCTGATACCGGTTTACTACCGTTTTTTACCTTCATATACCAGTACCTAACCGGTATTTTCGGTATCAGTACTGATTCTGTATCGGTTAGCACCGAGCTCATCCCTACCTTTGAAACTAAAAAAAGAAAAAATTAAAAGTTGAAGAAAATTAACAAAAAAAAGTTGTACGATACCGTTGTTCGTACAGTAACCGTGGTCAGGGATGAGCAAATGGTACCGGGTAGCAGCACTGAATTTCCCGAACCAAAAGATTTCCAATATCAATTCGGCACCAACTTTTGGCGTTTTCTGTATTAGTGCCGGTTTTTACCTTCATGTACTGATACCGAACAGGACCGTCTCGGTATTTTCGATACCAGTACTAGTTCGATTCCGGTTGACACCAAGCTTATCCCAACCCCTGATATTTAAAAAGGATTAAAGTTAAAAGATACCAGTACTGGTTTGATACCGGTTAACACCAAGCCTATCCCAACCCCTGATATTTAAAAAATGATTAAAGTTAAAAAGTAAAGAAAATAACTATTATTATAATATTAAAATAATAAAAGTATTAAAAAAACTATATATTATTATAATATTAAAATCACTATTCAATTTAATTCGTTTAGTAATATATAGTAATAGAGTTGCCCCCTAATATAAAAATTATTTATTATTTATGATATAAAAGCCCTCAGGGGTGCAGCTCAGTGGTCCTTGGCGTGGTTTAGTTCCACATAAATAGGGGTTCGATTCCGGGTCGCTACGCCCTGCGTCATTGAGTTAGCTCCTGTCCTCTCGCCCCTAAACCTTAGTCTCTGATCGGGGGGGGGGGGGGACCAAACGGGGGGGACGCCTCCACCATCATCGGGGCAATGGTGTGAGCCGGTTAACGTGTCCGGTAACACACGTTTTCCACATTTACGATATAAAAGTTATTTATCATAACAATAAAAAAGTTAAAATTTTATGCATATATATATCATATAGAAATTAAGACCCGTTTTGTAACGACTTAGAACTTGAGACACAAAAGTCCAAAACACAAGCAAGACTAATACAAGTTTGCCGTAAGCCATAAGATACACCAAAGAAATGTCCAATTAATTAGGTATTTCCTAGTGTCACATCACTAATTGTATATTACATACTAGTTATAGACTTTAGTATTACGTAAGGTTGGATATAAAAAATGATGTAATAATAAAATATCTATAAATAAATAAATAAATACATATCACATTACATGTAATAATGAAAATTTTCAAATTAATATTACATTTCCAATAGTTACAATTTCTAAAACAATTCTTCGTAAACAACATTGGATTTCATACTGGGATTATTACCATCTTTATCAAATAATTAACTGGTTAAGTGCTGAACCAGTAAGATGCTGAACCATTAAGAGTCTGTATAATGTTTAACCGTTCAGAGGCAAATGTCTGAACCATTCAGATTAGAGATCTTAACCATTCAGACTCTTTATAATGCTTAACCATTCAGATGCAAATGTCTGAACTATTCAGACATTTGCTCGTGAAACAAACAGTCTGAACCATTAAGTGCTGAACCATTAAGAGGTCTGAACTATTAAGAGCCTCATTAAAAGGTAAACAAACAGCCCCTAAGTCGATCTATACTTTTGACTATGGAAAAAAGCTATATGCAGACCATGTGAAAACACTAGTCATTTAAAAATAAACCAACTCTGGATAATGATTATCCTTGAATTTTATTTGTTATTATCACGAAACATAAAATTGTCTTGGAACATCAAAAATCAGTATGAATGGTTGACATCCCGTTCAAGAAGATTCACTCAGATATTGGGGTTGCTTCCAAACGCTATTAAAAAATGACTATAGTTAAAATATTTGAAGGGATTAATGATATATTAAGAACTCTCTAAATATTGTGCGTACTATGAGAAATCTGAAAAAAAACTAATCAAAGTCATTTTATACTATTATTATTATTATTATTTAAATTTAAATACTATAAATTAGCAACTTACTTATGCATATATGTGTTGTACATGATTCTTTGGGAGTTGGAGGGGGGGGGGGGGATATTCCACGGGTGATGCTTTGGGAGTTTTTCAAAAATAATTTTGAAATTTTCATTTCTAACTCTAAAGTTTACATATTTGGCAAATTAGGTTTAAAGTTTCAATTTTAAGTAATTTAACCCTTTGATTAATTTGATATTTCACTTTTAATTCTAAAGTTTCCATATTTTGTAATTAACCCCTTTGATTTTTTTTGTTTTTAACACAAAGTTTTCATCTTTTACAATTTAACCCCAACACCTTTTTACTTTCAATTTTGATCCCTTAGACTTTTCATCTTTCGTAAATTTTTCGTTTAACGTTTTGTTCTAAATTTTCCGAGTTAACACGTCGCAATCTGCGTGTGGGGTTCAATGTTTTTTCATCTACTTTTCCCGTTTGACAGGCCTATCACAGCGCGTCTATTTTTCCCGTTTGATAGGTCTGTCGCAACGTGCAGGTCAGAAATCGACTTAGTTATTCTTTTTCTATGTCTTACACACAGGCTCGTTGTTATTTAAAAAATATTTGCATTTCATCTAATATGATATATAACTAAAGAATCCTCGCCGCATCACGACGGGTGGTAATTCTAGTTATTATTAAAATACAACATTAAAAATGAATTTTCTTTCCAATTAATTCATCTCCTCCTCTAATTTTTTTATTCCCTACTGTCTGTGGGACTTGAACACCTAAGATCTTCCCCTCTTTCAAAGTGTTTAAAGGCTTTGCCTTTGTCAATGGACCACCACCCCATTGGTTCCTCTAAATACTTTTAACAATTCTTTTACACATGTATATTTAAAAAAAAATTTGAATACGTGTGAATCTAAACATATAATTTTTTGATGTTTTATGTTAAAAAATAATGATAAATGTAATTCTTTTTCTAATGATACATGTAATTCTTTTTCTAATCTAATGACACATGTAATTCTTTTCCTAATTTGAATGATTTTCACGGTTCTAGTGAAATATATGAATTCTCGTTTAAACCTCACCCTTAGTTACAATTTCTAAAACAATTCTTCGTAAACAACATTGGATTTCATACTGGGATTATTACCATCTTTATCAAATAATTAACTGGTTAAGTGCTGAACCAGTAAGATGTCTGAACCATTAAGAGTCTGTATAATGTTTAACCGTTCAGAGGCAAATGTCCGAACCATTCAGATTAGAGATCTTAACCATTCAGACTCTTTATAATGCTTAACCATTCAGATGCAAATGTCTGAACTATTCAGACATTTGCTCGTGAAACAAACAGTCTGAACCATTAAGAGGTCTGAACTATTAAGAGCCTTATTAAAAGGTAAACAAACAGCCCCTAAGTCGATCTATACTTTTGACTATGGAAAAAAGCTATGTGCAGACCATGTGAAAACACTAGTCATTTAAAAATAAACCAACTCTGGATAATGATTATCCTTGAATTTTATTTGTTATTATCACGAAACATAAAATTGTCTTGGAACATCAAAAATCAGTATGAATGGTTGACATCCCGTTCAAGAAGATTCACTCAGATATTGGGGTTGCTTCCAAACGCTATTAAAAAATGACTATAGTTAAAATATTTGAAGGGATTAATGATATATTAAGAACTCTCTAAATATTGTGCGTACTATGAGAAATCTGAAAAAAAAACTAATCAAAGTCATTTTATACTATTATTATTATTATTATTATTTAAATACTATAAATTAGCAACTTACTTATGCATATATGTGTTGTACATGATTCTTTGGGAGTTGGGGGGGGGGGGGGGGGGGGGGATATTCCACGGGAGTTTTTCAAAAATAATTTTGAAATTTTCATTTCTAACTCTAAAGTTTACATATTTGGCAAATTAGGTTTAAAGTTTCAATTTTAAGTATTTTAACCCTTTGATTAATTTGATATTTCACTTTTAATTCTAAAGTTTCCGTCTTTTGTAATTAACCCCTTTGATTTTTTTGCTTTTAACACAAAGTTTTCATCTTTTACAATTTAACCCCAACACCTTTTTACTTTCAATTTTGATCCCTTAGACTTTTCATCTTTCGTAAATTTTTCGTTTAACGTTTTGTTCTAAATTTTCCGAGTTAACACGTCGCAATCTGCGTGTGGGGTTCAATGTTTTTTCATCTACTTTTCCCGTTTGACAGGCCCATCACAGCGCGTCTATTTTTCCCGTTTGATAGGTCTGTCGCAACGTGCAGGTCAGAAATCGACTTAGTTATTCTTTTTCTATGTCTTACACACAGGCTCGTTGTCATTTAAAAAATATTTGCATTTCATCTAATATGATATATAACTAAAGAATCCTCGCCGCATCACGACGGGTGGTAATTCTAGTTATTATTAAAATACAACATTACAAATGAATTTTCTTTCCAATTAATTCATCTCCTCCTCTAATTTTTTTATTCCCTACTGTCTGTGGGACTTGAACACCTAAGATCTTCCCCTCTTTCAAAGTGTTTAAAGGCTTTGCCTTTGTCAATGGACCACCACCCCATTGGTTCCTCTAAATACTTTTAACAATTCTTTTACACATGTATATTTAAAAAAAAAATTGAATACGTGTGAATCTAAACATATAATTTTTTTGATGTTTTATGTTAAAAAATAATCATCATCATCATCATACTCAGTTAATCCCACCAATAGCAAAGCAAAGGTAGGGTCTGAGGAGGGTAAGATGTAGACAGCCTTACCTCTACCCCGTAGGAATAGAGAGGCTGCTTCCAGTGAGACACCCGGCTCGATAGTAGTTTTGCATCAAGCCTTGGATATAAGGCACATAACACTCGGCACTCGGGACAAAGACCGATTAGTGAATGTACCCTTTTGTCTCACAGCTATCAACGCCACCACATGATGCAAAATTAACCGTCCTCAGCTTTTAACGTTATTTTCACGAAGTTAGTAAAATAACGTTAAAATTCGTGCACTTTCACTTTTGCCTCCCGATGGCCCACACATATATACATTATATGCGCATACCGCAAGCGGGGCGTAAATGTAATTCTTTTTCTAATGATACATGATGTAATTCTTTTTCTAATGATACATGTAATTCTTTTTCTAATCTAATGATACATGTAATTCTTTTCCTAATTTGAATGGTTTTCACGGTTCTAGTGAAATATATGAATTCTCGTTTAAACCTCACCCTTAGTTACAATTTCTAAAACAATTCTTCGTAAACAACATTGGATTTCATACTGGGATTATTACCATCTTTATCAAATAATTAACTGGTTAAGTGCTGAACCAGTAAGATGTCTGAACCATTAAGAGTCTGTATAATGTTTAACCGTTCAGAGGCAAATGTCTGAACCATTCAGATTAGAGATCTTAACCATTCAGACTCTTTATAATGCTTAACCATTCAGATGCAAATGTCTGAACTATTCAGACATTTGCTCGTGAAACAAACAGTCTGAACCATTAAGTGCTGAACCATTAAGATGTCTGAACTATTAAGAGCCTCATTAAAAGGTAAACAAACAGCCCCTAAGTCGATCTATACTGTTGACTATGGAAAAAAGCTATGTGCAGACCATGTGAAAACACTAGTCATTTAAAAATAAACCAACTCTGGATAATGATTATCCTTGAATTTTATTTGTTATTATCACGAAACATAAAATTGTCTTGGAACATCAAAAATCAGTATGAATGGTTGACATCCCGTTTAAGAAGATTCACTCAGATATTGGGGTTGCTTCCAAACGCTATTAAAAAATGACTATAGTTAAAATATTTGAAGGGATTAATGATATATTAAGAACTCTCTAAATATTGTGCGTACTATGAGAAATCTGAAAAAAAACTAATCAAAGTCATTTTATACTATTATTATTATTATTTAAATACTATAAATTAGCAACTTACTTATGCATATATGTGTTGTACATGATTCTTTGGGAGTTGGGGGGGGGGGGGGGGGGGGGGGGATATTCCACGGGTGATGCTTTGGGAGTTTTTCAAAAATAATTTTGAAATTTTCATTTCTAACTCTAAAGTTTACATATTTGGCAAATTAGGTTTAAAGTTTCAATTTTAAGTAATTTAACCCTTTGATTAATTTGATATTTCACTTTTAATTCTAAAGTTTCCATCTTTTGTAATTAACCCCTTTGATTTTTTTGCTTTTAACACAAAGTTTTCATCTTTTACAATTTAACCCCAACACCTTTTTACTTTCAATTTTGATCCCTTAGACTTTTCATCTTTCGTAAATTTTTCGTTTAACGTTTTGTTCTAAATTTTCCGAGTTAACACGTCGCAATCTGCGTGTGGGGTTCAATGTTTTTTCATCTACTTTTCCCGTTTGATAGGTCTGTCGCAACGTGCAGGTCAGAAATCGACTTAGTTATTCTTTTTCTATGTCTTACACACAGGCTCGTTGTCATTTAAAAAATATTTGCATTTCATCTAATATGATATATAACTAAAGAATTCTCGCCGCATCACGACGGGTGGTAATTCTAGTTATTATTAAAATACAACATTAAAAATGAATTTTCTTTCCAATTAATTCATCTCCTCCTCTAATTTTTTTATTCCCTACTGTCTGTGGGACTTGAACACCTAAGATCTTCCCCTCTTTCAAAGTGTTTAAAGGCTTTGCCTTTGTCAATGGACCACCACCCCATTGGTTCCTCTAAATACTTTTAACAATTCTTTTACACATGTATATTTAAAAAAAAAATTGAATACGTGTGAATCTAAACATATAATTTTTTTGATGTTTTATGTTAAAAAATAATGATAAATGTAATTCTTTTTCTAATGATACATGTAATTCTTTTTCTAATCTAATGATACATGTAATTCTTTTCCTAATTTGAATGGTTTTCACGGTTCTAGTGAAATATATGAATTCTCGTTTAAACCTCACCCTTAGTTACAATTTCTAAAAGGAATAATGGAATTTAATAATCCCAACTTTCACCAGTTGGCCGGCAACGGACCCAGCTTTAAAAATAGCCACTGGCGGTCCCAACTTTTGACATTTTGTAAAACATTGGACCCCGTGTATTAGAAACCGACTATTTTACCCTAAAATTATCTATAAGAGATAGCTGTCGGGTCGGGTCGGATCATGTAAAACCAGTAAACATAAAATTATAGATAATTTTAGGGTAAAATAGTCGGTTTCTAATACACAGGGTCCAATGTTTTACAAAATGTCAAAAGTTGGGACCGCCAGTGGCTATTTTTAAAGTTGGGTCCGTTGCCGGCCAACTGGTGAAAGTTGGGATTATTAAATTCCATTATTCCTTTCTAAAACAATTCTTCGTAAACAACATTGGATTTCATACTGGGATTATTACCATCTTTATCAAATAATTAACTGGTTAAGTGCTGAACCAGTAAGATGTCTGAACCATTAAGAGTCTGTATAATGTTTAACCGTTCAGAGGCAAATGTCTGAACCATTCAGATTAGAGATCTTAACCATTCAGACTCTTTATAATGCTTAACCATTCAGATGCAAATGTCTGAACTATTCAGACATTTGCTCGTGAAACAAACAGTCTGAACCATTAAGAGGTCTGAACTATTAAGAGCCTCATTATAAGGTAAACAAACAGCCCCTAAGTCGATCTATACTTTTGACTATGGAAAAAAGCTATGTGCAGACCATGTGAAAACACTAGTCATTTAAAAATAAACCAACTCTGGATAATGATTATCCTTGAATTTTATTTGTTATTATCACGAAACATAAAATTGTCTTGGAACATCAAAAATCAGTATGAATGGTTGACATCCCGTTCAAGAAGATTCACTCAGATATTGGGGTTGCTTCCAAACGCTATTAAAAAATGACTATAGTTAAAATATTTGAAGGGATTAATGATATATTAAGAACTCTCTAAATATTGTGCGTACTATGAGAAATCTGAAAAAAAACTAATCAAAGTCATTTTATACTATTATTATTATTATTATTATTATTATTTAAATACTTTAAAGAGTAAACTTCACTTTTCATCCCTGTGGTTTGCTAATTTTAACACTTTCAGTCCAATAGTTTAAACATTGCATTTATCATCCATTAGTTTGCTGATTTTAACGGTTTCAGTCCATTAGTTTCCTGATTTTAACAGTTTCAGTCCACATCATTAACACTAGTGTGGACTGAAACTGTTAAAATCAGGAAACTAATGGATGATAAATGTAATTCATAAACTATTGGACTGAAAGTGTTAAAATCAGCAAACCACAGGGACGAAAATTGATGTTTACTCTACTTTAAATTAGCAACTTACTTATGCATATATGTGTTGTACATGATTCTTTGGGAGTTGGGGAGGGGGGAGGGGGGGGGGGGGGGGGGATATTTCACGGGTGATGCTTTGGGAGTTTTTCAAAGATAATTTTGAAATTTTCATTTCTAACTCTAAAGTTTACATATTTGGCAAATTAGGTTTAAAGTTTCAATTTTAAGTAATTTAACCCTTTGATTAATTTGATATTTCACTTTTAATTCTAAAATTTCCATCTTTTGTAATTAACCCCTTTGATTTTTTTGCTTTTAACACAAAGTTTTCATCTTTTACAATTTAACCCCAACACCTTTTTACTTTCAATTTTGATCCCTTTGACTTTTCATCTTTCGTAAATTTTTCGTTTAACGTTTTGTTCTAAATTTTCCGAGTTAACACGTCGCAATCTGCGTGTGGGGTTCAATGTTTTTTCATCTACTTTTCCCGTTTGACAGGCCCATCACAGCGCGTCTAATTTTCCCGTTTGATAGGTCTGTCGCAACGTGCAGGTCAGAAATCGACTTAGTTATTCTTTTTCTATGTCTTACACACAGGCTCGTTGTCATTTAAAAAATATTTGCATTTCATCTAATATGATATATAACTAAAGAATTCTCGCCGCATCACGACGGGTGGTAATTCTAGTTATTATTAAAATACAACATTAAAAATGAATTTTCTTTCCAATTAATTCATCTCCTCCTCTAATTTTTTTATTCCCTACTGTCTGTGGGACTTGAACACCTAAGATCTTCCCCTCTTTCAAAGTGTTTAAAGGCTTTGCCTTTGTCAATAGACCACCACCCCATTGGTTCCTCTAAATACTTTTAACAATTCTTTTACACATGTATATTTAAAAAAAAAAATTGAATACGTGTGAATCTAAACATATAATTTTTTTGATGTTTTATGTTAAAAAATAATGATAAATGTAATTCTTTTTCTAATGATACATGTAATTCTTTTTCTAATCTAATGATACATGTAATTCTTTTCCTAATTTGAATGGTTTTCACGGTTCTAGTGAAATATATGAATTCTCGTTTAAACCTCACCCTTAGAAACAAACTTTAGCTGCCAGTAAAATTAAAATGTTAGACTACGGGGTATGGGGTTTGGGTTGGGGCGTGGGTTGGCTGAAAACGCCCAAGCCACCATCCCGGGGGCTTGGGTTGGGGCGTGGCCCAAGGGGCGGGAGTTTGAACCCGGGCGTGGGGCGGGCTAGCAATCCTATGTGGCGGGCTCCTATTCGCTTTGTTGGCCATGTCCTATTCGCTTTTTTTTTTTTTTTAAAAAAAAAAAAACTGCCAAGCCACGCCCAACCCAAGCCCTTCCATACCCCATGGACACGCCACTCACCGATGGGGGGACTCGAACTCCACGTGTCAACTCACAAAGAAAATAACTGTTGGTCAACAGGTCCTCCATTCAACAACTTCCATATTTTGTGATGCAAGTAAACATCTTAATCATCACAATGTATTACAGGAAGACCAAGCAAAAGACTTTTCTAAACTCAACAAAAATCTGGCAATATTTAAATTGCAGCCACAAATAATTATCTACAAAAAAAATCAAAATGTTATCAAATTTACTCTTCATTCTTTTTATCCTTTTCTCTTCATTCCTTCCTGCTTCTGGTTCAAAGCAAGAAGCTGCTTATGCTCTGCTCAAATGGAAAACCAGTGTTACACCCTTAGAGTGGGTTAGCCTCCAAGAAAAGAGATTAGGAACGAGACAATCACTGGGACAATTTTCTGATCCTCCATTAATAATGAAAAACAACCTAATTTATATGCAAACTACCACTACATGCACTTTATTCTAATTGCTAAAAATAGGGAAACATGACTACCACTACTACCATGCATGCATAAACAGTAACCAACTCCTAAAGACTAGCTCTCCACTTGCTTGCTCCTCAATCCATCAATCTGGCCGGCGGTTTGATGTTTCTTTTGGGCCGTTCCAATGCTGGGCCATTGTTGTGGTCTGGTTGTAGGGCTGGGCCCGTATCATTTCCTCCTCCTCGAAAATCAACATTGTCCCCAATGTTGCTGAAAGATGGGAACGTGGTGGCAAAGTCAAGCTCATACTCCCAAGTAGCTTCTTCAATTGGTTTGCCGATCCATTTTATGAGTAGTTGTTTACCGAATGGAGATTGCCTGCTGTTGAGAATGGATTCTGGTGTATACAGTTCTTGTGCTACCTCTTCCTCTAGGTCTTTCAAGTCTTCCGTAACCGGATTTACCTTTGCATGACACGGCTTTAACAATGAAATGTGAAAGACGGGATGAACTTTAGAGTGATCCGGCAGTTGGAGTTTGTAAGCTACTTTCCCGATACGATCAACGATTTTGAAGGGGCCATAGTACTTCTTGCTCAGCTTTTTGGTCGAACGGTTTTCAATGGTTTGTTGACGATAATTTTGGAGCCGAAGGTAGACCAGTTCACCCACGTTGAATTCTTTTTCTTGACGATGTTTGTTAGCTTGTTTTTCCATACGAGATCGTGCTTTTTGAATGGAATACTTGACAGAATCCATAACTTGATGGTGTTCTTGCAATGATGTGTCGATGGAACCAACTATTGACGAGCCCGGAACATAATCATGTATGGTTGTAGCATCATGACCGAAAACTGCTTTGAAAGGTGTCATATTAATGGATGAGTGAACCGTAGTGTTGTAACAAAATTCAGCCAGGTGCAAATAGTTAAGCCATTTAGAGGGTTCTTGGAAAACAAATGCCCGTAGATAAGACTCCAAACAACGGTTAAGGACTTCGGTTTGCCCGTCGGTTTGCGGGTGATACGCACTTGAGTGTAATAATTTAGTACCCATTTGAGAGAACAACTCGGACCAAAACCGACTAACAAAAAGTGGATCGCGATCAGAAACTATGGTCTTTGGGAGACCATGTAAACGATAAACTTCCCGCATGAAAACCGAAGCAAGGTAAACGGCTGTGTAATGTGTAGGAAGAGCAATAAAGTGCGCAAATTTAGATAATCTATCGACAATTACCCAAATAACCGTTTTACCTTTGGAAGATGGCAAGTGTGTTATGAAGTCCATGGAAATATCATGCCAAGTTTTTGATGGTGTCGGTAACGGCTGGAGTAACCCGAAGGGTTTTTGGTTGAAAGGTTTTGTGGATTGACAAACATGGCATGAACGGATGAATTGTGATACTTGTTTCTTAAGACCAAGCCATGAAAACTGAGCTGAAATCCGTTTTGTGGTTGCTGTCACTCCGCTATGACCGCCAATTGCAGACGAGTGAAACTCTTCCAAAAGAGACCGACGCAAGGATTCAATGGCAGGGACCATGATCTTACCATTTCTGTAGAGTATTCCATCACGAAACGAATGGTGTGGAAACGAAGCTGGGTCTTGTAGGACTTGATCGAGTAATTGTTTGCCATTGACATCATTGATGAAGTAGTCTCTCAACTGATCCAACCAAACAGCTTTGGGATGAGATAAAGCCAGGAATGATGCCAATTCTACTCGGCTAAGAGCATCGGCTACGGTGTTTTCTTTTCCCGGTTTGAACTTGACTTCGTAATCAAAACCCAAAAGCTTAGTTGCCCATTTTTGTTGTTCCGGGGTTTGGATGGTTTGAGTTAGGAGGTGTTTGAGGCTATGGTGATCGGTGTGTATAAAAAACTTACGACCCAACAAGTATTGACGCCATTTCTTCACTGCTTCCGTTATGGCGTATAACTCTTTAGTGTAAGTTGATTGGGATTGAAGTGTTGGGCAAAGCTTTTTACTAAAAAAAGCTATGGGTCTGTTTTTTTGTGACAAAACTGCCCCAATGGCGACACCCGAGGCGTCGGTAGTAACATCAAAGGGAATTCTGAAATCGGGTAAAGCCAAAGTAAGTAGGTTTTCCATATGGGACTTAAGTAATTGAAAGGCTGCATCCGCTGAGTCGTTCCATTGGAATTCTTTGGACTTGAGAAGGTTGGTAAGTGGTGTAGCTATGGACGCGTAATTGGACACGAACCGGCGGTAATAACCGGTTAATCCCAAAAAGGCCCGAAGCATGGTAAGGGATGTTGGTTTCGGCCATTGTTGAATGGCTTGTATTTTATCCGGCTCGGGAGAGACTCCAGATTTGGAGATACGATGACCCAAAAATGAGATCTCTTGAACCGCAAAAACACATTTGGTTGGTTTGGCGAAATAATTATTGGAAGACAAGGTGGTGAAAACGAACCGTAGGTGCTCATAATGTTGGGATGGTGTGGAACTGTAGATGAGTATATCATCAAAGAAAATGAGCACGAATTGTCGGAGAACGGGTCGGAACAGATCGTTCATGGCAGCCTGAAAAGTTGATGGAGCATTGCAAAGGCCGAATGGCATGACTACAAACTCGTAGTGGCCATCCATTGTGCGAAAAGCTGTTTTGGGGATGTCGTTCTCGGCTACACGGATTTGGTGATAACCCGAACGTAAATCTATCTTTGAAAATATGGTTGCTCCATGCAACTCATCAAGTAATTCATCTATCGTTGGTATAGGGAAACGATCTGGAACAGTCACCGCGTTTAAGGCACGGTAATCCACGCAAAATCTCCATGATCCGTCTTTCTTTTTAACTAAAAGTACCGGCGAAGAGAATGGGCTTTGGCTTGGACGAATTACACCGGATTCAAGCATCTCCGTAATAAGGTTGGTCATGATTCTTTTCTGGTAATGGGGGTAGCGGTAGGGGCGGACGTTTACAGGTTTCATTTCATCAAGGAGTGGAATGTGGTGGTCTTGGGAACGGTTAGGTGGTAAGGTTTTTGGTTCTTCAAAAATGGATTTAAAGGTCTGCAACATGGAGTTGATGTTCGGGTCATTATGGGTCAGCGGGTTTGGGGTAGATGGGTTAGATGGTGTGTGGTTAAGGGTATAAATGGAAGATATCGAACCATGTTTAATAAGTGATTGTAACGAACTGGAGGTAACAGGTAGTGTTAGTGGTTCACCTTTTAAGGTAAATGTTTTTCCATCCTTAGTAAATGAAAGCTCTGGGATTGAAAAATCTGCTGAAAGACGGCCAAGGGTACCCAACCAACCAATACCCAGAATAACATCAGCGCCTTCAACTGGTATGATGAAAAACGGTACCTGAAACGGAGCATGCTGAACTTGAATGCACACGTCTGGACAGAAACCTTTGCATGTGATGTGTTCTCCATTGCCTACCATGACGTCAAATGGTGGAATTGGGTGGGTCACAAGGTGTAGAGCCGTAGCAATTCGGGGTTGTATGATATTGTGTGTGCTGCCACAATCAATCAAAATCATGACTGGTTTGCCCGAAATATAGCCCGTAACACGAAGAGTTTGAGGAGAGGCAAAACCGAAATACGCAGCTTCCGATAGGGCCATGAATGATGGTTTAGGTGGTTCTGGGTTTGTTGTTTGTGGTGGTGGTTCGGACGTTTCATCCAGATCATCATTATCGACGATCAAAAAGAACTGAGGAGGGGAACATTTGTGGCCAGGGAAATATTTTTCGGGGCATTTGAAACAGAGGCCATCTTTCCTTCGTTGTAATAAGGCTTCCGGCGACAGTTTGGTAAAGGGGAGGGCCGGCGGCGGCTTGGGTGGTGATGGTAGCAAGGGAGGATTAGGGTTAGACATTGTGGAAGAAGTGGACGGTGAGGACTGAGACGTGGAGGCGGCTGTTGGTAGTTTAGAAAAAAATTGGTTTTTGGGCTTTGTGTAGTGGGCTTGTTTATCTTCAATTAACCGAGCTAATCCACAAGCATGGTGTAAGGATGTGGGTTTATGTATGGCTAATTCGTGTTGGATATCGGGACGCAAACCGGAAATAAAGCAATCTTTGAGGGCTTGGGCAGGAAGACCTACCACACGATTGCTAATTTTTTCGAACTCGGTTTGATAAGCTGAAACTGACGAGGTTTGTTTTAGCTTAAAAAGCGTGGCTCGGTGGTTTTCAAAGGTGGACGGGCCGAAACGTAATTCCAATTCCCTCTTGAACCATTGCCAGTTTCCAAGCAAATCGTTGTCGGCTTGGTTTTTATACCAAGAGAGGGCATCTCCAACAAAGTAGAAAACAGCAAGTTCTACTCGTTCTTCTTCGGGGGTTTGGTAATACGTAAAGAAATTATCCGCTTGAAAAATCCAATCCAAGGAATTGGAACCATCAAAGAGTGGTAATGTAATTTTTGGTTGACGTGGATTGCGGCGGTTGTTGTTGTTTTGGTTTCGGGCTGGTGGTGGATCGCCGTGGTTGGTGGTGGTGATATGATTGGTGAGTTCGTCAATTTTGGTTGTGAGGGCTTGTGTGGCTTGGATGAGGTCGGCTAGGTGGGCGGCGGTTTCATTGGACGTAGTGGAAGCAACGGTGGTGGCGTTAATGAGGATGTTGAGTTGATCGGCGACCGAAGGGGATGATTCATCAGACAAAGAAACATCTTTGCGGGGCGGCATCGGGATGGCTTGAAACGATAATGAAAGCACCAATTGTTACACCCTTAGAGTGGGTTAGCCTCCAAGAAAAGAGATTAGGAACGAGACAATCACTGGGACAATTTTCTGATCCTCCATTAATAATGAAAAACAACCTAATTTATATGCAAACTACCACTACATGCACTTTATTCTAATTGCTAAAAATAGGGAAACATGACTACCACTACTACCATGCATGCATAAACAGTAACCAACTCCTAAAGACTAGCTCTCCACTTGCTTGCTCCTCAATCCATCAATCTGGCCGGCGGTTTGATGTTTCTTTTGGGCCGTTCCAATGCTGGGCCATTGTTGTGGTCTGGTTGTAGGGCTGGGCCCGTATCAACCAGCCTCATAAACCAACACAATCCCTTGTTATCTTCATGGTCCCTTAATCCTACCCATATAAACCGAACCATGAGTACCACACCATGCACCTGGTACGGCGTGCATTGCAATGATCACGGAGATGTAATTAAACTCAACCTTTCTACTTCAAGACTGAACGGTACACTTAAAAACTTCACGTTTTCGTCTTTCACTAGTCTAACACATCTAGAACTTAGACAAAATGACGTTTTCGGATCCATCCCAGTTGAGATCCTGTATCTTTCTAAACTTTTGTTTCTTGATCTTTCTGGTAATCACCTTTCTGGAGCAATTCCTTCAGAAATCGGAACGTTAACCACTCTTGAGACCCTCTCATTGCATAGTAATAATCTTGAAGGTCATATTCCAGCATCTTTAGGAAATCTGACCAATTTGCTTGATCTTCGTCTCGATGATAATAAGTTATCAGGTTCTATACCTCCAGAACTAGGATATTTAAAAAATCTCGTGAAGGTCAATATTTCGGTCAACGTCCTAACTGAACCTATTCCGTCTGGCCTAGGAAATCTGACTAAATTGTCTGAACTTTACCTTTTTAGGAACAATCTTACCGGTCCGATCCCATCATCTTTAGGAAACCTGAGCTCTTTAAAGATATTATACTTATATAGCAACCAACTTTCTGGTCCAATTCCTAATGAATTAGGAAACATGAAGAATCTGATTCGGTTACTTTTGGGCCGCAATCAGCTCACGGGTTCCATCCCGACTTCGTTTGGAAACCTGAGCAAGCTTAAGATACTGGATGTTCATGAAAACTTTCTTTCAGGCGTTATCCCACCAGAACTCGGAAAACTAGAGTCGTTGATTCAATTAGCCTTCAGTCACAACGAGCTTACTGGTCAAATCCCGGCTTCAATGGGAAATCTAAGCAAATTAGAGCAGTTGTACCTTAACGTCAACCAGCTTAATGGTTCCATTCCAAAAGAGTTTGGAAACTTAAGCTCTCTTGTTGAGTTGATCTTGTTCATTAATCGGCTAAGTGGTCCGATCCCAGATTCACTCGGTAACCTAACAAAGTTGGAGCAATTCGCGTTGCATGACAATAAACTCTCGGGTTATTTTCCTGAAGCGATACTCAATTGTCGAAAACTAATATATCTGACTCTAGGTAACAACTCGCTTGTGGGTCCTGTCCCGGAATCAGTTTGCAAGTTGAGATTGCTGGAGACTCTTCACCTTGGGAATAACCGACTTACCGGCAATGTTCGACAATGCCTGGGTAATTTCAGCCACGAGCTCAGAGTGTTGGATCTTCGGTTAAACCAGTTCCATGGAAGCGTTCCCACAACATTCTTGAAGGAAAACAACAATTTAAGAAGTCTAAACTTGAATGGAAATCAACTTCAAGGCTCAATTCCCGAGACTTTGATCAATTGTAGGAACCTTGCGGTTTTGGATTTGGGAAACAATATGTTAACCGGTGGATTCCCACACTGGATTGATACACTTCCCGAGTTGCAAGTTCTCGTCTTGAGGGGTAATAAACTCAATGGCACATTACACACATCCAACACCAAGCCTTTGTTTCAAAAGCTGCGAATACTTGATCTATCGAGCAACGAGTTTACGGGTCTTTTGCCTTCAAACTACTTCAAGAACTTTAAAGCATTGATGGCGATGGATAGGGCTGAGTCAGGAGTGTTGTACATGGGTGGAAAGTTCATGTATGATGACACAGTGGAGATAGTGGTGAAAGGATTGAGATTGGAACTACAGAAAATATTAGTAATCTGCACCACTATAGATCTTTCGGTTAATAGATTTGAAGGGGAGATACCTGACACTATTGGACAGTTAAGAGGGCTTCGGTTTCTCAATCTATCGCATAACAGTCTCTCGGGTAGAATCCCGACACACTTGAGCAACCTCGTACTCCTTGAACATTTAGATCTTTCTTCAAATAAGATCGTAGGTGAAATTCCTGTACAACTTAAAAGTCTGACATTTCTTGCAGTCGTGAATTTTTCACAAAACCAGCTTCACGGAGCCATACCTGAAGGTGGACAGTTCAATACGTTTGGAAATAGTTCGTTTCAAGAGAACAATGGATTATGTGGATTCCCGTTGACAAAGAACTGTGGCGATGATGACGAGACATTCTCTCCGACACCTGGAGAAGATGATGATGAAGATGATAACGATAGTTTCTTTAATGGATTTTCTTGGGAATCTGTTGTTTTGGGATATGGATTTGGGATGTTAATTGGATTGGGTATTGGATGGCTTCTTTTTTATTTGGGAAAGCCTAGATGGGTAACTAGAATTAGAAAATATGTAGGTTAATCTTGACGGGTTGTATAGTCGAGTAATTGGATACGGGTCAAAGTTGTGTATAGTTAGAACGGGTCAGCAGGGTTTTATTTAATGTAAATTTTGCAATGAATGAAAGTGGGTTGAAGCAGTAACAAAATTCTTATGTACGTGAGTTTGTGTTTTGTGTGTGATTGAAACTTTAACCCCAACAAAACAATCTAAACAAAAACGAAAACAGATTCTTGTGTTCCTGTGCTCCTAATTGCATAAATAAAAAGTTAAAGGTTTCAGTTTCATTGACCCGAAAGCCATTTAAAGAGAGGTTTCATCAACCTGAAAGCCATTTTAAGACCAGTACACTAATGTAAATATAGGCTTTCCCTTAAAATGTACATTCTGAGTTGTACTTCTTTTACTTGTTTCGAGTCCACATGGTCTAGAAATTTTCATCATGGATAGAAGTGTAGGTCCGGCTAGGGGAGGATCTAGTCGCCTAATCCTTGTGTACAAACCAACCCGGTTGTGCGGAATCCAACCGAGATAGCAAACCGAGATAGAACACGACAATGATAAACACACAAGACTCAACGATTAACACCACTTGTATTAATACGTATGAAAGGTACGGTTACAAGCTCAATGTTTACAAATCTGTTCTGTAAACTCTCTAGTGTGTGTGTGTGTTCTCCTATCTCTGCTGTGTGTCCTCTCTAGTGTCTAATCTCTTAACCTATTGAAGTGAACACAACACACGGGTATTTATACCCAACACAGCATGTCTGGTCGAAGGATCAGACAGACTGATCGTAAGATCATCTGTCGACCAGAAACTCATCGAAAGATCTGCATATACCTCGAAGGATGATATCCTTCGAGGTCCATCTATCGAATGTCCATCTTTCGAGCTTATCATCGAAGGATATAGGCAATCCTTCGATGACTCATCCTTCGACCCAAACACATTACAACCAAAATGTTGACTGTTTGGCCAAGTCAAACCAGGAGGATGGTTGACTTGGTCAAACTTACAAGACTAACAAAGACATCGTTTGGTATAAAGACAAAATACAGACAAAGTACAGACACAAGTGCACCAACAAACTCCCCCTTGGCTGTAGCTTTGTCTCGATCTCGATCTTAATTCTTGTAGGTCCTTCGTGTCTTCAAGTCTTTCATGTCCTTTTCAAGTCTTCAATGTCGGAGGATCTTCAAAGTCTTCACGTCTTGAAAGCAGAAAGTGTACCAACAAACTCCCCGTTTCATGTAGGAAGTGTGTTGACAAACTCCCCCTTAACATAAGCTCCCCCTTGAGTTATGCTCGTGAAAGTCTTGATCTTTATGAAGTGAGATCCTTGTGGTGTTGATGATGGTCAGCGGCAACTCGATCATCTTCATCATTTGAGTGCCTTCACGTCGTGTCTTCATTCCGAAGCTTGTCATCGACCATGTTCTCCTTGCCTTTAGAATCTGCACATGCAAGAAATCTAAACGCGTAATGAGAACAACTGCTTGGAATATCATAACATAAATAAACGACTCACGTGTGACCATTGTTTAAACAAACACCGTCTGACAGTTTGAAAGTTTAATAAATTTGTCAATTTCAATTTTTAACTTTCAACACTTGCAAATTTCGACCGTTTATGAAGATTAAGTCATTTTCGGTTTTCGTTCAGGTTTCAGGTAACGAAGACTCGAGCTCCAACATCGTACGATCGAAAATAACATAGAAATAAAATCTTTTTGTTTTTTTAGAAAGTTTATATTAAAACACACCTAAAATCTTTTTGGAATTTTGAATATTTCAAATGTAAAGACAGAAAGCAGTAAATAAATGTATACAACGGTGCAGAAACTGAAAGCATTAAATAAATATTTACAGACATTCTTTTTGTGAGTTTCGAGGGTAAGAGAATCATATCAGTGTACGGTCGTGCCAAAACGCTCTTGTTGTTCAATTAGTTAACATTAAGATAAGCATCCTATAACGATTATCGGTATTGTTGTCCACTTAAGCTCAACTTATCAGATGTAATCATGGCGAGGGGATACGTTAAGGTATGATTTATACTTACCGACCGGTGTTCATCCACATCACGACACATTCCCGTATCAAGGTATGCACGAGGATTTCATCTTACCGGTGAGTATACCGATTATCATCTGTTTGACCGTATATGATGTGAGATTCTCACTTATTTTGATTTGAAAACAAGCCCTATGTGATATAATCACTTATTGCTGAGGAACTTGATTTTCAGATGCATGAGGGCACAGGAGCAAGTCCGTGAACAGGTCAGTACTTTCGTACAGCAGAGAGACGAACTTGACTCCCGCAAAGAATTTGTGATATTTGATCACTTATTTATTTGGACATGTGATTGTTGATCACTTATTGAGGTCGAATGCAATATGTACACGTATGTATAGTATCATGGAAGATCTAGACTTGCGTCCCCGTTATTTTTCGGTAAAAGATACAACCATGATACCCAGATGATAAGCAGCATAAAGACCGAATATCTCAGAACCTCGGCAATCTCTCAAACGAAATTTCGGTACTAAGACCATATGCCAATGAATGGTTCCCACCCAGTCTTCAGTCGAATTAAGTTTATATCACCCTGCACACTTTAAAATGATTGTGAGCCTACCGATACATCTTATATAGAGCTGCTTATCGTTTTTCATTTTAGGTTTAAAGAGGTTTGGATAGACCACTGATGTACTATCATTTTCTCTTTTGCTCGTCAGGAAACTCATTTTTGTTTTTCTATTGTTTTTGTGTTTTTGAAATTTTTCGATGTTTTTGGATTTTCAAGTTTTGGATTTACTCCCCCTAAAATCAATAAACTAAGACAAATTTAAAACACAAAGGTATTTACAAAAATGATTTTCCGATGTTGGTTTTACTCTTGCTTGACCTTAACGCCGTTTACCAATAATAAATAGTCAAATCTTGATTTGTCAAAAGCTTTGGTAAAAAGGTCGGCACGTTGGTCATCGGTGTGGACGTAAGCAACATCGATTAGCCTTTTCTCAAAGCAATCACGTATGAAGTGATACTTAATTTCGATGTGCTTAGTCTTTGAATGCTGCACAGGATTTCTAGTGATCTGTAAGGCAGCAGAATTATCAACGTAAATAGGAGTAGTTAGGAATTCAAAACCGTAGTCGCGCATTTGTTGTTGGATCCACAGGACTTGGGAGCAACAACTTGAGGCAGCAATGTATTCAGCTTCGCATGTTGATGTAGCGACGCACGTCTGCTTTTTGCATTGCCATGTGACTAGGCGATTTCCCAAAAACTGACATCCAGCCGTTGTGGATTTGCCGTCGATTTTGCATCCGCCAAAATCAGAATCACTGAATGCGATCAAGTCAAAGTTATTATCCCTAGGGTACCATAGACCGGTGTCGGGGTAACCCTTCAAATAACGAAAAATCCTTTTTACAGCTGCAAGATGTGAGGCCTTCGGGTTCACTTGATATCTGGCAAGCAGGCACGTTGGGTACATTATATCTGGTCTTGATGCTGTGAGGTACATAAGAGATCCGATCATCGCGTGGTAGTATGAGGGGCTAACAGCTTCACCCTTCAAGTCTGGAGTAATTCCGTGATTTTGCGGCAATGGGGTACCAATGGGCGTTGCATCAGACATCTGGAACCGGCTCAAGATGTCACCAACATATTTAGTCTGATGGATGAATATCCCAGACTCGGTTTGTTGTACTTGTAGGCCCAAAAAGAAAGTCATTTCCCCCATAGCACTCATCTCGAATTTATCCTGCATGATGCGCTCGAAATCCCTACACAAAACATCATTAGTAGAACCAAAAATAATATCATCAACGTATACCTGTACCAGTAGAAGATCTCCATCTTGTTCTTTGATGAAAAGAGTACAATCGATAAGACCTCTGCGAAATCCATTCTCCAGCAGATAATTAGATAAGGTTGCGTACCAAGCTCGCGGTGCTTGATGAAGACCATATAGAGCTTTGTTGAGCAACCAAACCCGATCGGGATGGATAGGATCTTCAAAACCTGGAGGCTGTTCGACGTACACCTCTTCTTCCACCACACCATGTAAGAATGCACTTTTCACGTCCATCTGGTATACCTTGAAACCTTTGAATGAGGCATAAGCCAGAAAGATCCGAATTGCTTCTAGACGTGCAACCGGTGCATACACTTCGTTGTAGTCGATCCCTTCAATCTGACGAAAACCTTGAACGACTAGCCTTGCTTTGTTTCGGATAACGATTCCACGGTCATCCTTTTTGCATTTAAACACCCAACGGGTACCAATCTTCTTGTAACCAGCAGGTTTCTCTACGAGTTTCCAGACACCAAGCTTCTGGAATTGTTGCAGTTCTTCCTGCATTGCTTCAACCCATGAGCTATCTTTCAAAGCATCTTTCCAAGTTCTTGGCTCTTCCTGTGAGACATAACACGCGAAAGACCAATCATTTTGTTGACCAGATTCTCGGATAGTTGCATACAAGCCTGCATTGTTGTTGTTTCGCAACATGTTTCTTGTTTGAACGCCACTTTGTACATTTCCGATGATGTTTTGTTGAGGATGGGTATTGTGAATCCTTGTTTCTGGATTATCTTGAACTGGAATATTTGTACCCAGATTGTTGAGATTGAGATCAACAACCAATTCAATGCCCGGAATTGACGAAGAGGATGATGCAGTAGCTTCAGCTGTTCTAGGGACATCCACTGGAGGTGTACCTTCTGAAGTACCATGTACTGCTGTTGTTGGAGCTTCTTGATCTGCATCTAGAAATTCATCATCCTCTGAAGATTCGTTCAAATCGGTAGCATCGTGAAAATCCTCATTATCGAGAGCATTATTGTTCACCGAAGATGGTTCTTGATTGACAATAATTGGACGAACCAACGGTGAATCTGTTGCGTTGTCACTCTCGAAAAACATCCTTGCCGCAGCATTTTCTTCAACTGCTTCAACATTGATCGAATTGAAAAAGTCATCGTACTCAAACATCCAAGGCTGACCAGGATTTCTAACTGGCAAAGTGTGCCTTTGTACTCTGACTTCAGACCATTCCTCGACCCTTTTAGTCTCTAGATTCCAGACTCTTAAGTTTGGGGTGGAATACCCAAGAAAGTATCCCTCAATTGCTCGTGCCCCAAACTTTCCATTAGGATCGATTATTGTGCACGGAGCTCCAAACGGTTCAAGATATGACAAATCTGGTTTCCGTTTGTTAATAAGCTCAAAGCAGGTCTTGTTGTGCCTTTTGACTGTAAGGACTCGGTTCAACGTGTAACATGCAGATGACACAGCTTCAGTCCAGAATGGAATGGGCAACTGTGACTCTACCAACATAGTCCTAGCAGTCTCGATCAATGTGCGGTTCTTACGTTCAGCGACGCCATTCTGTTGAGGAGTATAAGCTGCACTAAATTCGTGAAGAATACCTTTTGAAGTGCAAAACTCCGCCATGGCATGATTTTTGAATTCAGTACCATTGTCGCTGCGTATCCGCCTAACCTTCAAATTATATAGATTCTCAATCTGAATAATCAAGTTTTTGATAATACCGAAGGTTTCGCTCTTGTGTGCCATGAACGCCACCCAAGAAAATCTTGAATAATCATCAGTTATCACGAGGCAATATTGATCATTCCGAATGCTTTTGTGCTTGACAGGACCGAACAAATCCATGTGCAAACGTTCAAGAGGAACAGCCACCGTGTTGATTTTCTTTGTAGGGTGTCGCTTCTTCGTTTGTTTTCCTTTTTGGCACGAAACACAGGCGTCTTGAAGATGGAAGTTTTTAAGAGGAACACCATTCACTAATTCATTTGACACCAAATGATTCATTTTGCGTAAGTGAATGTGACCCATTCGTCTGTGCCAAGAGATTGTGTCTTTTTCTGTGGCTTTAGAAATGAAACAAGTTGCTTGTGCAGACGTAGTGATAGCTTGGCTCATATCAAGGACATACAGATCATTTATCCTTGGAGCCGACAAGAGAATCCATTCTTTTGGAATTTTGAAGCCGGGTTTCAGTACATAACATCCATTTGCATCAAAGTGTACTGAGAACTGCTTATCACAAATTTGAGAAACACTAAGAAGATTGTGATCAAGTTGTTGTACAAAGTTGATCTTATCAAAGCTAACAACCCCGTTGGATATCATTCCTTCACCCGTAATATATCCGCCCTTATCTCCAGCAAAAGCAACATAACCTCCTCTAGTAGGTTTGACGTCGTAGAGAAGCTTCATGTCGCCTGTCATGTGCCTGGATGCCCCACTATCAACAATCCAATGACTCCTGATAGTTCCTCCTGGAACACCCTGCACATGAACTCAATTGATTAGTTGGAGATGGGGACCCAAGCCATTGTGGTCTTGGGTCTTCCATTTTCATCAATAACAATAACTTCTATTCTTTGATGATTTGAAAATTGTGATGGTCCCCCTGATTCAATAACAGATTTTGGTTTCCAGGTCTGTTGAGTTTTACCAGTTTGATTGTTTGAAAATTTAACTTCATGATTGTTTGAAGTTTTTGAAAACTTTGAATTTTCTGGTTTAACTGAAACAGACGGTTTGTGAACCACATCAGTTTTAAGTGCTTTCTCAATTACTTTGACCTGTTGGCGTTTCTGTTTCTTTTCCCTTTCTTTTACAAGGCGGGAATCTTGTTTTACAGAAACAGATCGCTTGCGGTCAGTTTGGTCACGGGAATCATCAACTTTGCATTTTTGTTTATGAAGATATGGACAATTTCTAATTACATGTCCAATCGTACCACATTCAAAACATGATCTTCGTTCTACAAACCCCGAAGTATCATGTGATCGTCTTGCCAATGATGAACTTTGTGATCCCGAGGTACTAGGTTTTGAACTATTTGGTTCATTCCTTTTCATCACTGTTACTTTCTTGACAAAATCTAAGTTAGATTGATTTGCAAACTTTTCAATTTTGTCCGTTCCCTTGGATTTCACAAAGTTCACGTTCTTTTTCTTCTTCTGATTCGGCTTCCTTTGACTTTGAGTCAGTGCTTTACCTTTGGATTTGGTATGATTTTGCTGTTTTTCCACTGTTGGTAATTTCTTGTTCCCAAATTGTTTTCTAACTTCAGCCTTTGGGATAGGAGGACACTGTGTGACTGTAACATGTGGTCCTGTCTTTCCCAAAAACTTACTTGTCGAATTTTCAAAGACTTTACTGATTAGAGATTGATTAACATTCTTAATAGGAAAATCTTTGTCTGAGTAAATTTTATCATCACCAACAAGAGTGTACAACAAATCCACACTCTCCGACTCTTGTTCAGACGAGGACTCAATTGCAACAGTCTTAGCGGGTTTTGCAGGAGGATCACACAGAATATGATTCTCAAGAGGTATGTCCTCTTCTTTTATCACCGCATCAGACTTTGCTGAATCAGTATCATCAGAAGAATCAGTATCCTCAATCACAACTGGAGGATCCTGATTCGGTTCAGCAGTTACAAATGTATCTGCTGACACATCTGAATCTGACGATACTTCTTTCTTGTATCCGAGTCCTGTAGCAAATTCATTAACATCTAGAGGAACAGATGGTTCAAAGTGAGTTCTATATTCCTCATCAGGCATGGCATCATAATTGTGTCTGACAGGTGGTGGACATTGCTTATAACCTATGCATGTGACATCCTTTTTCTCTTTCTGAACATCAATGATGTGATCCAACACATAGCTAGAGCTCAAATAACTGTCTAACTTGAGTCGGATCGCCTCACTTTCGGTTTTAACACAAGCCATTTCCTTTTGCATTACCTCAAGACGAGTTATATACAAATTAATGTCAGTTTGTTTTCTGGAAACCATTTTAGTCAGCTCTGTTTTATCTTTCTTTAATTTGTCAATCATCGATTTAAATTCCTTTTCATGGTTTTCATAAAACATGTTGGCTTCAGTGCACTTTGAAAGATCAACGGTCAATTTCTGATTGTGAATAAATGTCACATCATATTTCTCTTGCAAAGCCTCGTGTTTGCCTTGCAATTCACACCACTTATCATTCACTAAAACATGTTTGTCTTGCAAGTCAAACAAACTAGCTTGTAAAGCATCATGTTTGCCTTGCAACTCAGACATGTTTGCATCCAAATCAGCACATTTAACACACAAACTATCACAGTTATCACAAATAACAGCAGTGGGTTCATCGACACATGCCTGACTTGATGAACTGTCGACATTAGCCATAAAGGCTGAATGGAGAGAAGACGAAGAATAAGCAGCTTGATCCACCAAAATAGATCTTCTTTCGATTCCTGCTGCAGCTTCTTCCAAAAGCTCATCAATATTTGCATCGACTGACGCACTTGATGTCTCATCCACCTGATCATCACCTGAACTCGAGGATTCTTCATCTGAACTTCTACTATAACCAGAAGAGTCTTCATCCTCAGAAGATTCATCACCATTGGTGGAAGATTCTCCACCACTGGCGTGCTTAAGATCCCTGACAACTTTAGCAAAACAAGCTGTTCCATCTGGAGCATCATTTCCCAACTGAATTGACCAATCACAACCTTCATCTACTTGAACCACAAGTGCCTGGTTGGCATTAGATGATTCTGCTTGACTCTGGTTGTTGACAGGCACCAATGTGCGCTCATTGTTCCTTACTTGGTTCTGATTTGCCCTGTTGCCTTGACCTCTGAAAGGATTTTGGTTCCCATGTTGAGATGGTCTCGTACATTCACGCTTGAAATGACCACGTTCACCACAATTGAAACACTTGACAGCCTGCTTATCAAACCCATACTTGGTGTCTTTCTTGCTTTCCAAGCTGGTTCTGCCAGTTCTTTCCATGAAATCCTTTGCTCGCCTAACAGCACTGGCAAAGGCCCACTTGATATCCATCATCTCCATCTCCTCTTTATCAATCTGCTGATAGTCTTCTTGTGTCAGATTAATGTTGCCAATCTGACCTTCCACTAATCCACAGTATGCGCTCACCAAAGTGTTTAGCAGCTCCATGTGTTCCTTTGCTACTTCCACACTGACTTTAGAAAAGCTTGAGGTGTCGAGCCGTACTGTATTTGGCTTTGATTGTTGACCAGCAGATGATGTGCTTCCATAACATGCTTGCTGTTGAGGATGAAGTGGATTCCCATACATGTCTGTTGGTACGGTAGATTGAGGAGGAGGAGGAGGAAGTGGATTCCCATACATGTCGGTTGGTCCGGTAGATCGAACAGGTAATAGATTTCCGAACATATCAGTTGCTCTTGGTTGTTGGCTTTGCTGTTGTGGTGCTGGTTGAGGAACTGGATCAAGCGGATTTCCATACATGTCTGTTCGAGCAGGCTTGACCGGAACCTGGATAGTATTGCCAAACATGTCAGTAGTAGACACAAATGCTGTTTGAATTGGAGCGTGTGAAGAAGGTTTTGCAGAAGTACCAGAAGTTCCATAATACATTTCAGGATTTTGAGGCACGGGAATTCTTTTTGCCTTCAGAGTTTCTTCCTGATTCTTGTTTTCCAGGATTTGAACAAAGTCATTGAAACTTGTTGTAGCTAAAGTGCCATTGTACTTCATGATTTCCAAGAAGGTATTCCATTGAGGTGGCAACGCATCTGCAAACTTTTTCACAATCTCTGCTGGAGTTACAACAACCTCAAAATTTGACAATTCAGTCAGCAGATGATTAAATCGACTTGTCAAATCTCCTAAAGATTCATTCTCCATACAAGTAAAACCATCAAACTCTTTCTTTAGCAGTTCTTTTCTCAATTGACGTGTTGCTTCATTTCCTACGCCTCTTGTCTTCAATGCGTCCCACAACCTCTTCGTTGTCTTGTAACTGACGAATTGATGATAAATATCTTTACTCAACGCCTGAGTAAGAATGGCGTATGCCTTCTTTTCCAAATCATAAACCTTCTTCTGATCTTCTGTAAGATCTGCAAACGTAGCAGCAGATGATGCAGCAACCTCTATTGTTTGATCGAAATCTGTGATGAACCGCAACCACAACTCTGTATTTTGACCAAGAACGTATGTATGAAATCTGTCAATCCATCCTGGATATTCGTATAAGTGCATCAACTTTGGAGGCCGATTCAAACTTCCCGTTTCGCTCTCGCTTAAGAGAATGCTTTGAACACTTGGAGTTTGATTTGATACGAATGCCCATTGACCGGTAGTAATTGTATTAGCTTGAGAAGATACCGATGCGGAAGATGACGGAGTACCAAAATACATATCTGTATTTACCAGAGTACCCCATCTTGGATTCATTTTTGATCAAGAATAATAAAACCTGAAAATCAAAAACTTCACAAACTTGTTAAACAAAAACAGACTAAAAGTCGAAGGATCAAGACTTGTTCGAAAGATCAACAGTGTTCGAAAGATCACTGTTGAGTGTCGAGCAATGATTTCGAAAGACTCCCCAATCGAAGGATCCTTGTCTTTCGAAAAAGAGCAGTAGGCCGAAAGATGTATGTTTCGAAAATATTCCTTGGAACGAAAGATAAGTCTCAGACTTCGAAGGATGCTCGAAGGATGACTATCTATCGAACCTCCTTTGATCGAAAGATGATCTTTCGACTTCGAAGGATATCTTTCGAACTGCTCTGACATAGTTGACAAAGAGTGACAGGTTGGTGAAAAAGTTGACGGGTTGGTAAAAACTTTCGGCAGAAAGTATGTTCAGACCATATCTTTCAGGTCTGAACATGCAGGTCTTCACCAAACAGGTAAGGATCAAATATTTTAATCAAAATACAACTTCCAACACACAAACACTAGGTAATTTAAAATTTTTAAGATCAAAAGTGTATTTTTATGAAGAACACAGCCCAGATATATGAGTTTTCTGATGAACCGAAGATTTTCCGAAACCCGATTTTGGCCGAAACTTCACTAAAAACCAATGTTAACCATGTGATAATGAAAAATAACAAGGTTTTCAACAAAAACACCAAGCAAAAACACCAACTTAAACCCGATTTTAAGAAGTTTTTCCAGAAAATATGAACTTTAAAACCCGAAAAACAGCAAGAACACCTCGGTTTTAACAAGGAGAAGAGCCAAGGCTCTGATACCACTTGTAGGTCCGGCTAGGGGAGGATCTAGTCGCCTAATCCTTGTGTACAAACCAACCCGGTTGTGCGGAATCCAACCGAGATAGAAAACCGAGATAGAACACGACAATGATAAACACACAAGACTCAACGATTAACACCACTTGTATTAATACGTATGAAAGGTACGGTTACAAGCTCAATGTTTACAAATCTGTTCTGTAAACTCTCTAGTGTGTGTGTGTGTTCTCCTATCTCTGCTGTGTGTCCTCTCTAGTGTCTAATCTCTTAACCTATTGAAGTGAACACAACACACGGGTATTTATACCCAACACAGCATGTCTGGTCGAAGGATCAGACAGACTGATCGTAAGATCATCTGTCGACCAGAAACTCATCGAAAGATCTGCATATACCTCGAAGGATGATATCCTTCGAGGTCCATCTATCGAATGTCCATCTTTCGAGCTTATCATCGAAGGATATAGGCAATCCTTCGATGACTCATCCTTCGACCCAAACACATTACAACCAAAATGTTGACTGTTTGGCCAAGTTAAACCAGGAGGATGGTTGACTTGGTCAAACTTACAAGACTAACAAAGACATCGTTTGGTATAAAGACAAAATACAGACAAAGTACAGACACAAGTGCACCAACAAGAAGAATATTTACGCGTATCCTATGATTGCAAACTATAAAAACAGAATGAACTTCTTTAGAAACTCTAAAAAGCATACTACAGAAACAAAATGAAATTGTTAAGAAAATCCCAACAAGAAACTATAAAAACATAATTAAATTGTTAAAAAGGATAAAAGAATGTTACAAAAACAATATACACAGATAGATAAGACCCATATAAAAGACAACAATTTCAGTGACAAAATTTTGCAGACCATGGCTTCATTGCAAATACAGAAGCCCAGTTTTGGGTGAATTTTTAAAGAAGCATGGTGACAATCATAACATTAAAATATACACCCTAAATCACTATATATCAACAAAGTTAATGAAGGCCAAAACTAGACGAAAGGTAATCGTTGTCTAAATCCCATAAGAATAGTCATAATGTAGGCTAAAACTAGATGTTGCTATCAATAGTTTAAACACAGAATCAATGACTACTTAAACTCTATATTAGTGTATCACAATAGAGACATCAAATTTTCATCTTTGAGCTAGAAAATTGATACCTTACACTCTTTAAATATAAAATCTTTTAGACAGGTATAAGAATTCATAATCTGCATTACGAATATCCCAAAATGGCCATTAGAATTATTTTATGAACCACTACACAAATGTGATTACTTTGACCCTAAATTGAACTCAACTCACAAAAATATGTTTAAGCAAAATAATTATAATCTGAAGCTGATATGGAAGCAAATTTTCATTCACGCATTTCATCAAACACTTGATAATTTGATATGCATTAAGTCGTACCATAGAGATACTTGCTCAAATCGAAGAATTATATAGATAATAAAACTAACATATCAATTGTTGAATGCAGAGGATGAAAACAGATACATGCCACTGAATGGAAAGTGAGGAGCCCTCGCTTTGATCAGATCTTCATGCTTGAAGAAACACACCAAATGAGCTTAACAGAATATAAAAACATAAAAATAAGTTGTTTGTTTATTTACCAAAATCATTCAAGCAAAAAGCATTTTGAGATTATAAGCCAATATCACACTGCAAATTTGATTGTTTAATAATATTAGAATAGACTTTGGTCATAGGAAAGAAAGATCGAATGCGACTTTAATAACTTGATTTTCACCAAAAAAATATCTATGAATAATTTCTATTTTTATATGTTTATATATATTTATAACTAGGTTATCATCCGGTATTACTTTCCGGGTTTGAGAAAGTTACTAAGATTAATCATATTAATGATCAACATATAATTATACAAACAAATAGATCATAAGTAGATAAATTAAATAAATACAAAACAAAGTGACATAATAAATTCAAAAGTACGTTGATTAGACAAAATAAATTAAAAACACTTACTTTTCGGGGATAAATACAAACGATCAACAAAATCTTTATTAGATAAAACCGAAAGCAAACGAAACTGAAAAATGAGGTTGCGGACCTCATAGTTGAATGCCTTTGTACAATTTATCATCATATGTATACTCCCCTAAAGCGCAGTCCACACTTTTCTTACGTTGTGCTGAGTTGACCAGTTTACGCCAAAACGAAAAAACTAATAAAATGATTATAAATATACCATAGTTTCTTCACCAGCCTTTGAATTAAACACAAATTTTTAATCCTCACCGAGATCTTCCTTGCTGTCTTTGAAATACTCTTTTACACAACCTGAAAGTCATAAAATGAACAAACTCACTTCACATACCACAACCCCTGGTGCACTTATCTGCTGTAAACTTCTCACAAATGTACAACACACTAATACACCAACAAAAAATGCTAAGAGTGTGAGTTTGACCCACTTCAACCAGTCATACACTTACTCGTAAAAAATAGTACAGAGTTGTCTCCAAGACTTTCCTAGTCGATCTGACTGAGAACGAACCTGAAGAATCTTCAGCCCAAGTCGTACATGTCTCCATATGTAATTAGTACTTTCGACCCATCTCGTTAATGTATAAGTTGATTTAGGTTATCTTTTTATCTCAAAAGAAGGGGTCATAACTTACACAACTTTTATTAAATGTCCAAAAAAATAAATAAATAAAAGGCTTAGTGCAACTAAATAAGATTTGTAGAATTAATAAAAATTACATAAACGACCAGTTTGTTTCAGGTAGGAAAAAAATGAACTTAATATATACACTATATCAACTATTTATATAACCCTATTCTTATCCTATATAACCCTAGTATTGAGATTAGGATTCTGATCAAGTTTGGGTATATATACAATATCAATGCTACATGCTTTTAGTCAACCCACCTGACCCTTATACAAAGTCAAACCGAAGGAAACTTGAGGCTTTAAGATTATTCACATGCTTTTCAAGTTCAAAATCATGGGTATAACACGACTGAACTTTAAGATTATTCACATACATTAGAATTATTCACATGCAGTTTTGACCCGTTTAATAATAAAGGGTTGAATTAGGTTTATTTTTAATCTCTATTCTGAAATGGACCAAACAAAACCATCCCGACCAACACATCTTCCCAATTCTACTCATACATCTCACTAAAGAAGCAAATGAAGACATCATACCTTAGGCTGGTATAACAACCCTCGAAATCGCCCTAAAACGCTTCATAAACACAAAACCGGACCCGTGTAACATTAATTTTATTAAAAAAATGGAAAATCAAAAATTAATCACCTGTCGCGGGCCGCGACAGGATTTAAGGGGCCGGTCGCGGGGCGCGACAGGCAGGGGTGGGGACAGTCGCGGGGCGCGACAGGCCTCGAAAATTTGTATAAATAGGGCAGACGTTCAGCGTTTCAAATTGTTCATGTCTCTTTCTCTCTCAACTTCTATAATATGAAAATAGCAGATAAAATACCCCCTAAATCGCGAAGCTTTGCCCCGTTGTAAGTATTTTAACCCTCGATCACTAATTCGATACCCTGTCCGATTGATCTTGAACCTAGCAATGCATGTCAAGGCTCTGCCTTACTAAGTATGTTGGGGTTCTGTCTAGTGACGTATTGATAAGTTAAAATTGGGTTATTATACTAACACGCGTGCATTTTATGTTTTTATTAGGAACTCAAGGAAATAATCAGAAAATATCACCAGAAAGCCTGTAGAAAAACCTAAGTTTACAATGTGAGTTATTCTCTTTTTCTCACTGTTTGTGAGCCATTATTTAAAATGCTTTACAAAACTCTAAATGTTTATTAGTTATACTTACAGTGATTAAGTCTATGTATTCTACAATTACTGCCGGTATGTGGGGTTTTGTATACACTACTAATCAAGCGTTACTATTGGACAAAGAGTTAGCCAATAGTAATATGACCACGGTCATTGTAACTGCCAACATGACAAATACTGAATGAGTAATTGGGTAGATATAAACATTGTAATCGCTCTTAATACTGTAAAGTTGTAACAACTTATGTTTGTAAACTGGTATGTACTCGCCAGTATTTCTTGTTGATAAAATATTTTTAAAATGCGTTTCAGGTAACTTAATTTGAAGCCATTAGAAGCCAGCTATGGAGCACTGAAGGCTTAAATAAGGTGGCTATAAATTACTTGAATAAAAGAAGAAGTTATATTTTCAATAAACTAGGGTTTATCCCTATAAAGATACTATAAATGAAATATGAGTTTTATCCCATTTGTTTAAATACAAAAGTTTGCTGTTTGCAAACTCTGAATGTATTTCCTAACTATGATCCTGATGTCTCATTTCCGTTGCCAAATTAATAAACACCGATACCACTTGACTGGTTTGCGGCTCCCGCTCCCGGGGTGGGGTCGGGGGTTGCGACAGAAGGTCGTATCAGAGCCACTGGTTTAAGCCATTTAGGTGTTCTTTTTAAATACCTAAATTTTAAACAATTGTGTTAGGGAATTATGTGTTATCTTGTATAAATATGTATATTATAATTATGTTATTTTGACAATTTTCTTAGTTTACAGTATGAGTGGTCAGGGTACTTCTGACGCTTATCGTCACCTAACTCATTCTCCAATGGATGAAGGACCATCTAATCCAGCATCTGGATACACAGCAGATTTTGAGGATGCCTTTGTTTTTAGAGCCAAATCTGAGGAATCATTTCCTCCTAAGAAAAGAGGATTGTTTAGTAAAGAGAAAAGGGAAAAGAGAAAACCATAAACAAGCCACCATAAGAATAGTTGAGGGAACTGCCCAAATTCCAGTTACTTTACCTCTGTGGGAGGAACTGGATAGGAGACTAGCAAACCTTGACATGTTCCAAACTATAGAAAATATTCTAGATCTTAACCGTGTAGCTGCACCTGAACCACAACTCTTACTTTTATACCCTGAGCAATCAATAGCACCCATGCCTATGTGCCCAGAACAAAACCAAGAAATTCAATTACCAATCCCAGCTTTCGATCCCAACGAATTACCCAGGTTACCAGCACCGAATCCTTTTGAACAGTGGTGGACCAACAACTGGGCATTTCAGAATCTAATGAATAACCCATATCCTTACATGCCATACGTAGAACCAGAACTAGTCCACAATGAGCCCATACCTGCCCAACTGCCACCCATAAATCAGGAAAACCTAGAAGAAATTCGCCACTACGGTGAAGAATTAATTGAGGAAGGAAACAGGATACGCCAAATTGGGGAGAATTTCGTCTGGAAGTACGACGAGAGAGATGCAATATTAGAAAACCATCGCCTAATATATTATATATATATATATATATTCTTCTACTTTGATAAAAAAAATAGAGTAAAATGTACGGACAGTCTCTGTGATTTTGTAAAATAACACCTATAGTCCCCAACTTTTGGAAATTACATCGATGCACCCTGTGGTTTGACAGTTTGTTACTCGGATAGTCCCTGGAGTTGATGTCCGTTAGTTTTCTCCGTTAACTCCATGTAAAATGACCAACATACCCTTAGTATTAAATTAAAATACTAAGATGGATTTTTGGTGGATCGAATGCTTTCAGTTGAGAAAACTAACGGACATCCACTCCAGGGACTATCCGAGTAACAAATTGTCAAACCACATGGAGCACCGATGTAATTTCCAAAAGTTGGGGGACTATAGGTGTTATTTTACAAAACCACAAGGACTATCCGTGCATTTTACTCAAAAAAATATAAAATACATTTCCACTAAAAATATATAATATATATCACCTATATATGTGTGTATCGATGCATAATTACTAACGTTTAATTTCCAGTTATAGTTTGTAATAGATGCATATATATATGAAAAAAAGTAAATGTCGCAATGCTCGACAATTTTGGTTCAATATGCTTGAGTGTTTGTTTGCTTAAATTATTCTGCGATATTAATATCTGATAATGTTTACAATTCAGATGTTAAACGAAGTAATTCAGGAAGTCCAGAATAATAATAACAAGAACCAAGTGAATAAGAGTGCTATAGAACACATAGTGGCTCAAGGAATCATAGATGCCATGCCATATATTATCGCCACGATTAACAAAAAGGCAGAAAATAATAATAATTCCGTAATCGGTAGTAAACGTACTCACAACGAGACAAGTCACAGTGTGAATGAAAATAACAGGCTTCTCCTCAATGCCCCAATTCCAAAAAGAAGAAGAACCATCTCATATGGTTGTTCTTATAAAGAATTCTTATCATGCAAACCGATAGAATTCTCAGGCAATGAAGGAGCCATTTCAGCTTTGCGCTGGATAGAAAAGACAGAAGCGGTCTTAAAAATAAGTAAGTGTGCAGATGAGGATAAGATCATGTATGCTTCTAATCTCTTTAAGAATGCAGCCTTAGAGTGGTGGAATACCATTCTCTAGTCAAGAGGAAGTGACTGGGTTTACAATATGGAATGGACCAACTTTAAGGAAATAGTGGAAAGGAAATTCTGTTCCCCTCATGAAAAGGAATAGATTGCTAATAAATTCCTAAATCATAGAATGATTGGGGTAGATTGCAGAGAATATACTACCACATTCTTTGAATATGCAAGGATAGTACCAACCCTAGCCTTACCAGAACCAGTATTAATCACCCGATACATCTGGGATTAATCAGCGAGATCAAAAATATAGTCAAGGCAGCTAGACCACAAACCATAGAAGAAGCGATGGAACTTGCTAATACCTTGACCGATGAATTGGTACGCACCCAAGAGGAAAACCAGAAAAAGAATCTAGCTCAAAAGATTTCTCAGGAACTACGCTATGGTAATTCCTACCACAGGAAAGGAACATGTTCTTCCTTTTCACCCTACTACAAGTTCTGTAAAAGGAAACACTCAGGGAAGTGCTCGATATACTGCAACTTCTGCAAAATACCAGGACATAAGGAAGAAGATTGTAGGAAGAGAGCTAACATTAGAATATGCTACAACTGCGGAGAAACTGGCCATATCAAGCCGAACTGTCCGAAACTAGCTCTAGCGGCAAACAACAAAGCAAAGGCAGCAGAAGGAACCAAAAAGAATGTCAGAGCATTCGTTCTGACAGCCGAAGAAGCCAAGATGATCCCTGATGTGATTACCGGTACGTTTTTAGTTAATGATGTTTATGCTAAAGTATAATTTGACTCTGGTGCAAACTAAAGTTTCATAAATACTTCTTTCTGCAAACTTCTCAATCAACCATTAACTAAACTTCACCAAGACTGTCTGGTGGAGACGGCAAATGGAAATTCTATCAAAATAAGCGAAATCCTCAAGGAAGGAAAGATAGAAATTTTAAGTCATAACTTTAATGCTAATCTATTCCCAATGGATCTAGCCGAATTTGATGTCGTGTTAGGAATGGATTGGTTGGAAGCCAATCATGCACGAATTTTATGTGATCAAAAGTCGGTACAAGTATCTACGCCAACTGGCGAAAGGATCACAATTAAGGGAGATAAGCCGACAAGATCAACCAAATTCATTTCTGTGATGAAAGCTGCAAGCTACACACGGAAAGGAGGAATAGTGTATATGATTTCAGTAATCATTAACACTAAAAGAAAAGAATTAAAAGATATTCCCGTAGTATCTAAATTCTTAGATGTTTTTCCAGAAAAGTTACTTGGATTACCACCAGATCGAGAAGTTGAATTTAGAATTCACTTGATACTAGGACGACACGGATTGCCAAAGCACCCTATCGCCTAGCGCCAACGGAGATGCATGAATTGAAGAAACAGCTAGACGAATTATTGGAAAAAAAGGTTTTATACAACCTAGTTCATCACCGTGGGGAGCACCGGTGTTATTTGTCAAAAAGAAAGATAGATCGATGCTTATGTGCATTGACTACCGAGAATGGAATAAGGTTACGATTAAAAAATTGGTAACCACTACTGAGAATCGATGATCTATTCGATTAACTTCAAGGAGCCTGATTCTTTTCTAAGATCGACTTACACTCAGGATATCATCAACTGAAGGTACAGGAAGAGGACATTCCAAAAACTGCTTTTAGAACAAGCTACAGTCATTATGAATTTACAGTCATGCCATTTGGTTTAACCAATGCCCCAGCCGCATTTATGGACATGATGAACATGATATGTAAACCATACCTGGATAAATTCATAATTGTCTTTATAGATGATATTCTCATTTACTCTAAGAGTAAGGAAGAACATGCGGAACATTTGCATATACTCCTGACATTGTTGAGAAAGGAAAAGCTTTATGCTAAATTCTCAAAATGTGAATTTTGGTTACAAGAAGTGCAATTCCTTGTACATTTAGTTAATCATGAAGGAATTCACGTGGATCCCACAAAGATCGAAGCAATTACCTAATGGAAAGTCCCTGAATCACCAACAGAAGTAAGAAGTTTTCTTGGATTGGCAGGATATTATAGACGCTTCATTCAAGATTTTTCTAGAATAGTTATTCCATTAACCAAACTAACTTGCAAGTCAGTTAAGTTTGAATGGGGATCAAAACAAGAGGAAGCATTCAAGATTTTGAAGCAAAGGTTAACCAACGCACCAATACTCGCTTTGCCAGAAGGAACTGATGACTTTGTAGTCTATTGTGATGCATCTAAGTTAGGATTTGGATGTGTATTAATGAAACATCAAAAGGTAATTGATTATGCCTCTAGACAACTTAAGAAACATGAAGAGAATTATACAACCCATGATCTAGAGTTAGGAGCAATAATATTTGCTCTTAAGATTTGGAGACACTATCCCTACGGTAGTAAGTTCGCTGTCTTAACCGATCATAAGAGTTTAAGATATGTTTTCAGACAAAAGGAATTAAACATGAGGCAATGACGTTGGATGGAAATCCTTAGTGATTACGATTGTGATATCTAGTATCATACAAGAGAAGCTAACGTAGTAGCTAATGCTTTAAGTAGAAAGTATCATGAAAAGTCAAAAAGAGTACGTGCACTCAGACTAAACTTGCAGGTAGATTTAAATGAATAAGTGAAAAAGATACAGGAAATAGCAATCAAGGACGATGCTGAAGGTTTAAAAGGAATGATTAAAAAATTAGAACAAGGAACTGATGGAATTTAGAGATTCCATGAGAAAAGAATTTTGATACCTATCCAATGGAACCTACAAAACCGAATTCTAGAAGAAGCCCATAAATCTAAGTATACGATGCATCCTGGAAGCAATAAGATGTATCAAGACTTAAGAAAGAATTTCTGGTGGATAGGAATGAAGAAGGATATAGCAAATTATGTTGCTAAATGTTTAACCTACTCACAAGTTAAAGCTGAACATCAGAAACCTTCAGGATTACTGCAACAATTAGAAATGCTAATTTGGAAATGGGAATTGATAACAATGGGCTTTGTTACCAAATTACCCAAGACACGAAAAGGTAATGATACAACCCGGATGATGGTAGACAGATTGACTAAATCAGCTCATTTCTTACCAATGAAAGAAACTTTCAGTATGGAACAATTAGCTAAGTTGTATGTGAATGAAATAGTTTCATTACATGGGATTCCTTTATCTATTGTGTCTGATAGAGACAGTCGTTTCAATTCTCATTTTTGGACAAGTTTCCAAAAAGCAATGGGAACTAGAGTCTGAAATGAAAAGGAAGTATCCATATCTATTTCTAGTGAATCTCGAGGACGAGATTTAAAACAAGGTGGGGATGATATAACAACCCTCGAAATCGCCCTAAAATACTTCATAAACATAAAACCGGACCCATGTAACATTAATTTTATTAAAAAATGGAAAATCAAAAATTAATTACCTGTCGCGGGCCGCGACAGGATTTAAGGGGCTGGTCGCAGGGCGCGACGGCTCTTTTCTTGTCGGTTACTCATTTTGACACGTGTCATGCCACGTGTCAAGCCTAGGTGTCAACTAGGCAACCCTAGCCTTAGCTAGGGTGCCCTCGCGGGGCGCGACAGGCAGGGGTGGGGGCAGTCGTGGGGCGCGACAGGCCTTGAAAATTTGTATAAATAGGGCAGACGTTCAACGTTTTAAATTGTTCATGTCTCTTTCTCTCTCAACTTCTATAATACGAAAATAGCAGATAAAATACCCCCTAAACCGCGAAGCTCTGTCCCGTTGTAAGTATTTTAACCCCCGATCACTAATTCGATACCCTGTCCGATTGATCTTGAACCTAGCAACGCATGTCAAGGCTCTGCCTTACTAAGTACGTTGGGGTTCTGTCTCGTGACGTATTGATAAGTTGAAATTGGGTTATTATTCTAACACGCGTGCGTTGTATGTTTTTATTAGGACCTCAAGAAAATAATCAGAAAATATCACCAGGAAGCCTATAGAAAAACCTAAGTTTACAATGTGAGTCATTCTCTTTTTCTCACCGTTTGTGAGCCATTATTTAAAATGCTTTACAAAACTCTAAATGTTTATCAGTTATACTTACAGTGATTAAGTCTTTGTATTCTACAATTACTGCCGGAATGTGGGGTTTTGTATACACTACTAATCAAGCCTTACTATTGTACAAAGAGTTAGCCAATAGTAATATGACCACGGTCATTGTAACTGCCAACATGACAAATACTGAATGAGTAATTGGGTAGATATAAACATTGTAATCGCTCTTAATACTGTAAAGTTGTAACAACTTATGTTTGTAAACTGGGATGTACTCACCAGTATATCTTGTTGATAATTTTTTTTTAAAACGCGTTTCAGATAACTTAATGTGAAGCCATTAGAAGCCAGCTATGGAGCACTGAAGGCTTAAATAAAGTGGCTATAAATTACCTGAATAAAAGAAGAAGTTATATTTTCAGCAAACTAGGGTTTATCCCAATAAAGATACTATAAATGAAATATGGGTTTTATCCCATTTGTTTAAATACAAAAGTTTGGTGTTTGCAAACTCTGAATGTATTTCCTAACTACGATCCTGATGTCTCATTTCCGCTGCCAAATTAATAAACACCGATACGACTTGACTGGTTCGCGGCTCCCGCTCCCGGGGTGGGGTCGGGAGTTGCGACAGCTGGCATTTACAGGTGGACTTTAATTTTCCATTGATGTCTAAAATGGAGTTATTTTGGTAATCTCTGCGTAAAATAGCAGTCAAGATACGAGCAATAAAATTTTACATTAGTAAAAATAATGAAACTAAGGTTTGTCTCTTGCCTTTCAAGAGTCAAAATTTGAAGTTATTAACTTTAATTCTATACAGAAGTGAAATTTTATTATGCCTTATTTCTTACGATAGAAGTATTGAGGCTATACTAAACGACTTGTTTTTGCCACAAACCAGTAGAAATGGACCCGTTTAGAATATTGTTCTCCAAGGACCTACAATTTGTAAGGGTGTAAAGCAAGATGGACCTGCAATTTATATAAGTTTTATAATTTAAGGCCATTGCACAAACCAGTATATGGTACTTGAGACATATATGGTACTTGGACTCCCCATATTTCCCCAGAACCTTTTCCTACCCAGCAAGTCGGTATTCATAATACATGTATTCACCACAACTTTCATCATACATGAATCTATAAGGAGGTCAGGAAAGCAGTGTTAGGATATTTTGTATCGTGATTGTGAGCATATAGTGTTGGTAATTGAATAAAGATATTTGGACTGCAACATTAAGAAAGATCAACATGAACAAACTGAATATGATTATGAGACTCACAGTCTCATATTAAATTTTAGTAGAACATGATCATGAACTTATAAGTTATAAAATTGTGTGCTTACCTGACTCGTTAACCTCCCTAATTAGAGAAATTACATGTCTCTATATTATAGATTCAAAAAGCGAACACTTCAAGGTCCTACCCTGAATCAATACAACATATTTACTCAGCAAAACTAATAAAAAGTGCAACACATATTCTAATAAAAAAAGAACCCTAAGAACAATGCATAACTATAAAAATTGTTTAATACTTGATGCTAGCTCAAGAAAACTAAACTTATCTTTTTAAGGATGTTTGACAGTGATTGAGTAAATAAGATATATTACATATTGGAAGATATAGCTTAATTAGCTAATCCTAAGTTAGAGCAGGAGAATAGTTATAAGATTAAAAAAGTAGGTGAAGAAAAAGTACCTCAAGAGCCCCATTGTGCATTCCAGAATCCCAACCATGAGTGACAACAATAGAGATCAGCAAAGACTTCGAAATGATGGAAGCAACTTTTGCAAATACAGTTTGGCCACGGACTGCGTTGCGTTGTCTCGCTAATTATCTGGACGCTCCTGCAAGTCGAACATGAAAAAGCCTATTCAGGTTATAATCAGCAAGAAAAAGGTTTATAAGATGCCTATTTAGGTAATAATCCACAAAAAAAGGTTCATACATCACCTTGCGCGGTTGCGCCTCGCGTTTTAGACCATGTTGACTTGGTGTGCTTCTCGCTTTTGAAAACCAAGTCACCAACACATTGTTGCTTTTTTTTTTATACCCCATCTAAATTCCAATTTGATTTCATCAGCCACAATGAAATTTAAAAAAATGACTAATTACAAAAAAGAATTCTTTTAGGCATTTATACAAACACTTGGTGTGCAACTCACACAAAACCTCAATACTGATGATTTTACACACCTTTTTTTCCAAACAAATCCTCCACACACACTACAAATCGATACACAAACAACAAATTGGACAAAAATAACTTGACCCGGTACCAAAAATTTGTGAATTTGAAGGAAACAAACAACAGTCAGCTAAAAAAATTTCACATCGAATGCGAAACCCTGATCTAAGAATTAATGTAACACAAAATTAACAATTTGAAGCGATATAATTGATGAACTGTACCTAAAAACAATGGAAGGATCAGAGAGATTTTGAGAAGAAATGATATGGATTGGATTGAAACCCAAAACCTCAAATTGTGTGTGTAGTTCCCAATCCCCTTTGAAGACTTGTAGTCTGCTCAATCGATCATCTATCTATAATCAAACAACATCTCAAACGAAACAAACAGATTATCAAACAACAATCAGAGGACTGAATCAATTGATTAGATTAACGAACTGAAATATACCTACACAAGAATCAACGAATGAGTCACCATCATTGCCCTCGGAACCTAACACCAGCAACTGTTTGGTGCCTTAAGAAGATAGAAGCAAAGGAAGAGGTTTGGATTTACGATTTGTGAGAAAATGGAATTGTGAGAAGAAGGAAGCGTTAAAGGATATAAAGGATCCGATTGATATGTGGTAGAAGACAACGACGGAGGGATGTAGGAAAGATGAAGAATCGCCTTGAGATTTGAGATGAGGAAAATTGTGAGGCCTGAATGATTTAGGATGAAGATTTAGGGTTTCTTCGAATGATTTAGGATGAAGATTTACGATTTCTTCAGCACACAAAAAAGTGGACGGTAGTTTGGGCGGGAAAATGAAAAATTGTAGCTCCTCATCTACTGATACGTGGCTCAAATTCTATTCATTTATTATATATAATAATAGATTTTAACTTAACCGTGGTAAAAGAATATTTAAAGGACTAAATCCGCTTTAATTGAATTGAGACTTAGGGGCTGTTTTTTTTTTTCAAGAAGAGCTTCCTGACCTCTTATGTCTGCGCCGCGCAGACCTTTGGGTCTGAAGACTGTTTGTTTTCTCGAAGACCTTTCATCAGAAAAGGCCTGTGCGTCCTCTTCTTGGGGCAGATATGGACTCATGTCTTCAAACCTCTTCTCGTTCTTTCTTTTTGCCCAGCTACGACAAACACAATCACCCCCAAAGAAAACCCTAGCTCCTTTCTCCATCTCCTCCTTTCTCCCCTCCACACAGCCGTCGCTCCTCCCTTCTCCCCGCCACACAGCCATCGCTCCTTTCCTCCTTCTCTCCACGCGCCGTCGGAACCCTGTCGTCGCTGCCGCTCCTCGTCCCCTACCACGTCGCCGCCGCTTATTCAGGTATGTTATTGTGTTTCAATTGTTGTGAGTTATGCTTGTTTGCTTTTTTCTGAGTTATGCTTGTATCAAGAATAACAAGTAAACAACCCACAATTCCACAAACTTGTTGAAAAGAATCAAAGATGATGGTTTTTTTTTATGATATTCTTCCAAGGTCACAAATAGATAGAAGATATTATGATGTAAAAAGAAAAAGTCATAAAAAAGTGCACCTCTTTGCAGGCAGCCAGATCTGGAAATAAGAAACCTTTTGAAACTTTAGAACAAATTAAAGCAAATAAGATAAGGATTGTTTAGGTGTTTATGTTAGTAGTCAGGACATTTGGGCCATGTATGTTTGTTATTATCCAGTCATCGTTTAATCTACAACTTTTATAGCATTTCAGCAATAAGGATTGTTTCTATAGCTATATTTGATTCAATAGTAGCTTATGAAATCCAAAAATTTTAGCTGTTGCTAGCCAACCTTACCCAATGCATTTATTTATATGTAGTTTTTTATTCTTTGAGTTGGCATTTCAGTTGATTTTATGGATTTGTACTCACTATTCACGTGCATTACATGGTAGCACATGATGTTTGAATGTTGAAAAACTCTTTTAAGTTAAATAAAATCAGTTTATTTATATTTTAGTTTAGGGTAAATTACTTGTTGAGTCCCTGTGTAATAGGGGTTTTAACCACTTGAGTCCAAAATCAAAATGTTTAACGATCTGAGTCTCTATAGCCATTTTTCTTAACCATTTGAGTCCAAATTTCTAACACCATCCACCAAGTTTGTTAACTACAAGGGCAATTTAATCATTTACACACAAGGGTGGGGTTCTAGAGTGAACATTAATGTATTTGCGAACTGAGTGAACAAATCTTGGCCATTGATTTACACACGTGGATGGCTAGGATTTCATCATCAAATCGTAAAATACACTAGTGCATTTCATCATCAAATCCTGACCATTGATCTACACACATGTATGGCCAGGATTAGTTCGCTCAGTTCGTAAACTACACTAGTGTTCACTCTTGAACCTAATCCTTACACACAAAGTACAACTCTTATATGCATAAGAGTATAAGGAATAAGTGTCTAATGCATAAATATTTTAATATTATATATAAAACAAATTATATATATATTGTTATACACACCTGCACACACAAAAATTTCACACACACATGTCCATCCCTCCTCTCTCTCTCTCTCTCATCTAGACCCCTACCACCACCATTAACACCACCGCACCTTCACTACACCACCACCATCCCCACCACACCTCCACCACTATCAACACCTTCCGTTGACCGTCAACCACCACTGTCACCGCCTGTAGACCGCACCATTACTACTATCAACATCTCCACCGTCTTTCACACCATCAGGAACAAGCGGTGGCAATGACACATGAGACGAAGACCACGAAGCTGACCGCCAATACATCTTCCTATTACCAGAAATCAAATTATTCAACCGCTGATGGGTGGTACGTAGGACGACCCTTAAATGATCTAAAAATACGTACATCTCATACTTTATACGGTTAATTGTGGGAACTTGTGAACTACGAGATATTTGATGTTGCAGGTGCTAAAGTGCATAAGGAGTGGCTGTTGTGATGTTTGGATGGGAGTTGCAAGTTGGAATAATCAAGTTGGAGAATTCAACATTTGACAAAGAAAACAAAGGAAAAAACTTCAATCGCCGCCGTAGCCTACGGCTCTTGCCGTAGGTTACGGCCCTGATCTTTGTTGAATTCTCTTGCCATAGCCCAGTAGTTCCATGCTGTAAAGAAACAATAGGCGCCGTAGCCTACGGCTGGCGCCGTAGGTTACGGCGATATGCTGACTTGCTGAAGACCTTTGACTGCCGTAAGCTACGGCGGGTGGCGTAGCTTACAGCGCCGACTGAGGCACTTTTGTAACTCATGCATTTATTGATACTTTGATGATGTTTTTAAGGCCCCTATCATGCTAATTCGGTTACTAACTGCTTGGAGACGAATAGAGAGAGCTTCTTGGTGCTTGAGAACAATTGCTTTTGATCCGATTTTATGTTTTTTTTTACTTTGTTTGAAGATTAAGACTTTGACGATGATGATTGTTCTAGCCATGTGTGGCTAAACTCGTTATGACTATCTTTGGTTGAAGGTTTTGTGTAAGACTTTATGCTTTGATTCCGTATTTCTAGAATAATAAACTTGCTCTATGTTTTGTTTATTATGGTGTGTGGTTAATTGCTTGTAAATTGTTAATTCTTATGTTAATCTAATTTGAAACCATACGTTCTTGGTGCCGTTGGCAATTGAGATATCATGGGTAGAATTAGGATTGGGTATTGATTAATTGGTCATCAGGTAACAACCTCACATTCTAGGAATCTGAGTACTTAGTTCCCTTTTATCACAAGTAATCACACATGAACTATGTCTATATAGTTCTTTCTAGTGGAATGGAAGCATAAATGTCAAAGCAAACCGGAAACTAAAGATGGTCATTTGTCTCTAAATTGTTTACAAACCAAATTCTTATTTTGCAATTAGAATAGTAATCTTAGTTTTAAAAATCAAACAATCAATCTAACTCTTGAATTTATTTTTATTTCAATTAGTTTAATCTTAGTTAACTTAGATACACTTCTAAATAACACATATTCCACAAACTCCCTGTGTTCGATACCCACTTACCGCTAGCTATTAGTAGTAATTGGATTAAATTTGATTGTGACCACGACATCACATCAAAATTTGGCGCCGTTGCCGGGGAGTAGTGCGCAACGTGTGTTATTTTTGTTCTTTTTAAGTTTGTTATTTTTCTGGTTTAAGCTGGGTGTGTTAGTGTGCAGGTATTTACAGGTGCATGCGTACTAGGAGCTCTCACAAGCTATCACCATTAGCATTTGATCCAGAATAATGGATTTTGAGAAGAAACAAAATTTTGCTGCGAGAAAACAAAATCATTGGTTCACCCACTTCACCTATTATACCTAGAAACATCATGGAAGAAACACAAGTACCACCTACTACGGGTCAACCTACATCATCTTTCATACCTTCATCAACAAAACCTTCACCAAATACCACCATTCCAAATTCCACTACCAATCCTACTCCACTACATGAAGTTACACCACCCAACACCACATCACCTATCACTACCCAAGTCGAACCTACCCTCACTTATAACCCTTCCTCAACAATTCCACCACTTTCACATTTCTTTCCAGCTTCGGGTCAATCATCCTCTACTTACCCAATACCACCAAGTTCAACTGTCATTCATACTACTTCTACATATCGACCACCGAACCAACCGGGTTTTTACTACTCATCTCCTCAGTTTGTGCAATCTTCAGGTATAGGAGGAGATGGATATGATGATGGGTATGATGAAGAATTTAGAGGGTATGAAGAAGAGGGATTTTATTATGGAGGTGATGGAGGTAATTTGGGACCTCAAGGAGGAATGGGTCAACAAAGTCAACCATTGCAACAAGTTCAAGACATGGTTAGGCCACCAACAGTGTAACACCCTAGTTATTATTTTACTGGTTTTCGTATAATTAACGAAAATAAACATGTAATTATGATTACATATGCATTGGAAATTTCGGGTTTATTAAAACTTTTTACAATTTAAAAAGTATACAACATATCATGTGTACGTTCGTCGTTTAACATAATAATGATACATAGTGCGGAAGCTTATTTCGTGGTCGTGTTCGGTTCTTGCTCGTCGCTTGGTCGTTCTCCGGTGCAAATTTACCTGAAACTCATAAAACATGAGTTGGATTAGTCATACGTAGCTTAAAACGTATTAAAACGGGTTCGCAACGCAAAATAAATTAAAATAATCATTTTTCGCAAAACTGGCTAGTGCTCGCGTAGCGCCACTGCTAGTCACGCTACGCCACTGCCTTGTTCCTTCAGAATGTTGCAGCTGGTTGCTGCATATTCCCAGCACGATCTGATTTCACGGAAACGGCCATAACTTCTTCGTTATTGATCCGTTTTACCCGATTCTTTTTCCTATGCGTCCGTAATTTAATCCTCCATCATATGGAGTGAAAATCCAACATCCAACATAATAAATTTTGAGACTTCTAAGCCTTCGACTCGTTACCCTTTTACCGAATTTTAACCCGTTTATGTATTTTATCAAACAAACGTATTTGTTTGATTCCTATATCACATACACTTCTTCAAATTAATGTTACCTACTATATTAGGTTCTAATATTAGGTTTATTACACCATTTAAACCCTTTTTCGCTTGTATGCTTATTTTGACCCGTTAAGGGTATTTAAGCATTTTAAAGCTTGAAATCGCTTTCATTTGTATCTAACTTTATATTTCCACATTTCTTACCAAGTAGTCTTCCACCACAACTATATTTGTGGTGGATTTAATGTGGAGATACATATATTCCGAGTTTTATACCTCGAACTATCATTTTACGGCAAAGACCCATATTGAGTCATTTGACCCAAGATTTACCCTTTTCATTCTTTATACTTATTCAAAGTATTTGCTTGATCATATAACTTGTTTTTAAACGACTCTTAAGGTTCATTTACTCGATTTTGCTTACGAGGGCGTTTTGGTCGTCTTAAACCCTTTCTTTACAACAAAGGACTTTTCATGTCGTAATTGACCAAAATTCCACTTTTTGAACTAGGATCTTGTTTATATAGCCATCATGTTTTTAACACACAATGACAATAACTTAAATCATTCGGTATACTTAAAAGATAACCCAATGTCCATTTTAACTTGTTTAGCCCTCATTGAACTACAAGTTCTAATGATGATTTGACCAATTATACATACCTGGCTCGAATCAATATATTGAGCTGTTTTGATACCTTGCCTTAGTAGCCGCTAAGTAATAGCGATGACAACATTCAATCGATATTTATTCCTGTAATCATGCAACTCGACAAAACATTAGCCGATATTGTCAAAGGGTGATATTTTCACCTTTTGACCCGTTTGGTCTATATGACCATTTACTTTTGCGAGATAGATTTATTATCATCTCGTCTACATAACTTGCACCGGTTTACACCGTACGGTCGATTAACTTATAAATCTATTTCTTGATTACTTTGACCTATTTATATCTTACGCCATAAAGTGTTCTTTAAACTAGCGGTTATCGTCAACGAGTGACCACATTGCCGTTTTACCTTTATTAAATGTATTGATTTACCTTATAAGGTAATTATTCAAAACTCGTTATTTATTAGTCATTACATAACTAAATGACCTTATTAGCTCTTTTTAACCATTTAACATGGTTTATCATTATTGTCTTTTGTTCCGGACCTCGCACGTCGGGTCGAAACATCATAAGTCAAATGTGACTTTTGATTATCCAAAATCTATAAAGCCAATAGATATTAAATAAAAGGTGTAAGTTTTAACTTACCTCGCATCCCGAATACGCCTTTCTTCTCACTTGATTCGTTTGACCAGCTCACTCATCAAGCTTCCACCTAGCTCGTTAAGCATCAAACTATCATCATAATTCATAAGATGGTTAGATTAGTCATTATTAATTATGACTACTCCATCTAACGGGTCTTATGTCGACTTTATCACTCGATTAAATCATTGGTTAGTTTGACTTCCTAAAAGTCAATTGACCTATCGATATATCCAAATGCACACTTCACATGGAATTTCAACATTTTAGTTTCGTTTAGGCATTTTAACAAACACCTAGTGGGCATACTTTTACACATTTACAAGCTAGTTCATAACTAGTTATTTTTACCAAGATTAACATCAAAATCAAACCTCTATGTCTAGTGTTCATGAACTACATCAAGAACTTATATCATAGCAATCAATATTCATCAAATTAACATTCTAATCCGAGTGTTCATCATATTGTCAATAACCCATTTAACACAAATATAGGTAATCACCAAATCATTCAAGTCATAGCATCATATGCATGATTTTCACTTAGGGTTTCGTTCCTAAGAAAGTATACATCACTAATCTAGCCATAGCTTCTCTAATTCATGCCTAATTCGCGATTAGGATGATTATCAAATTTTTACAACTTCACGAATCATCAAATTTTTACATACCTTATGATCCCCACCACTAGGTGATCACGAATTTGTAATCATGCAGGCGATTTGGGCTTGATTTGAGCTTTAATTTGGAGGATTTTGTGAGAATCAGGGTTTGTGGAGAAACCTGGTTCGCCCCCCTGTGTTTAACATCGACCAGACACACACTAAGTGTGTGTTTGGTGTGTTTTATTTTTGTTTTAATCATACAACTCTCACAATTGTCCCATTCTAGTCCCTCGTGTTTTGCTTTGATCAAATGAAACTATAACTCATTATTTATTATTTAATTACCCATTACTAACTAGGTTAATTTTTACCTAGTTAACTTAGTGGGTTCCGGGAGTTAAAACCCGTTTTATTTAAAGTCCCATTGACTCGGGCTCTTATAAACTCAATTCCTTAAAACTTTGATTCGTTTTTATTTAATATTAGGATTTCTTATTTAAATCCAAATATTTGCCGGGTTATTTTTACTAATAACGGTACGTTACCCGTCTTTTAGTATTAACAGAGTTTAATTACCAAGCCCGTTTTCGGGGTGTTACAAGTCTAGCCCCCTTAGAGAGGTTCCGTCCTCGAAACCTTTTCTTACATAATTCATTGAGTTTAAACTCAATGTGTTCGATCCGAGAAATCTTTCAAACATTACTTACACTTTTAACCAATTGTTAGTATTACAAGATAAGCATGGTAACATCTTTTTGGTCACTAATTGTCTACATATCTCATACGACATAGTGTAACTTCGAAATAACGTAATCTCGTTATCTCCACTAGTTTAGTTAACTTAGTGATATCCATCGCTTTCATGTACTATCGAATTCCTTATGAATCCGTTACTTTGACCCGCTTAAAGGCCTTTAGTGAAATCTTTCACTTTTAGCAACAATTTCTTTTCTTTTAAAATTCATTTATTCGGTTCAGTTATACCGAATCCACCGCTTACAAGCAACCAAATTACTTAAATGACCTTAACCGGTCTCACTAACTAGACTTATTAGTCCAGTTGCTTTTTACCGCTCGCCTGGTGATAATGTGATTCCACTTCACATTGCATTTCTTGACCGTGATCGTGTCACGTCATGTTTAATTTATATCAACCTTTCATTTTCGAAAATACCACTTTTTCGAATATATCGTCTTGCACCTATCGATGTTAAGACCCATACTCTTTGATATTTGTTATTTCCAAATTCGTCTCGTAGTATTCATATTTGTTAAAACGTTGTTTCTCACTAAAACCGAAGTTTAATTTAACGTCTTCTCTTTAACTTTCATCAATTACTCATATCAAGAAATTGACAATTAAGAATTTATTCTTTTTCATTCTTATTTTACGCGGGGATTCTCAACCAGCTCCCTCGCTATGTCTAGATAACCCATAGGTTCATTCACTTAGCCTTGTAGGCTATTTCTTTAGGCTCTCACTTCTTTAAGGCGAGTCCTTTATGATCCTTTTTCCTTTTTATTCATGACCCGTAGGTCACTTTGGTCCCGTAGACCTTTACACTGTTTATAACCCGAAGGTTATGATGATCCCGTAGATCATTCTTTTTACTCGTGTCTTTATTAAAATATATATTTGGTGTCAAAGCACTCTTTTTATGTTTGAAAATCATTTGTTTTCACGCTTGAAATCCGTTAACTTTTGACTGTAGTTCGTGTCTACAATCGTTTTCTTTCGGATAATTCTTCCGACTCTATGACTTCTCACGTCAATTAAGCATCAGTTTGTCTCAAGCTTACCGTTATCCGGCTTGCGCTTACTTATGCCATCAAGCATTATACTTTATTCAACCCATTCAACCTCAAAATAGTTGAATATAATTATCAAAATTTCTGTTTACGAAATTTTATGGTCTTTTAGTCATAACTCATAATCCGAGTCTTTTGACTTTAAATTCGTGTTCCCGTTTCTCGGTTTACGCATGTGTTTAAATCCTTACCCATCAACCGGGTACTTTACCGAAGTCATTATTAGTGCAAGCATTCCGGTATACATCAAGTTTTCGTTTTAATTTGTTTGGTTGTCTTAGCGAAAGCCATCGCTTTTATTCAACTAAACCTTTATTCTTTATTTGACCATCCTTGACAGTCTTATAAACTATGAATGATGATTATCATCTTCATCATCATTTCTTTACTACGACCAAAGTCAACGACTTTGATCGTTTTTCCCCTGTGGGCAATACCTTTGTTTCTATGACCCAGCGGGTCATTTATACTTTGGTTTTACAATGCCCTTTTTGTCTACCATGGTTTTTGATCGTTTTTTCCATGTGGGCAATACCTTTGTTTCTATGACCCCGCGGGTCATTTATACTTTGGTTTTACAATGCCCTTTTTGTCTACCATGGTTGTTTCGTCCAAAATGACTTATGTCACGAATTTCCTTGGGTCATTTATTTCTATGTGCGCCATACATCGTTTTTATGGTTCTCGCGAAAACCATTTATACGAGTATGCCCATAAGATTTCTTGACCCTAAGGATCCTTTAAATTTTCATTCATCTTGACCTTACTACATCGGACATAACTGCGCTCATTATAAGAAGCTCATGCTATCATGTGTTCACTACTTACTTGGCCAGAGTAAGCGATCAACACATGGTACGCGCGACCTTATTATAATTACCACATCACGTCTCATGTAAGTAACTCCTCAAATTATTTCCATATTTATGATTTCATTTGGTAAAACTTTATTTAATTGTTAGTTAACAATTATTAGTTTTAGTCGTTTATCCTTGAACATGTAAAATGTCCCTTTTTATAAACATTTATTCACATTCGTTGATGTGATCATTACTTTTCTCAATAGGATTTATATTGAGAATACTTACTTGGGTGATCACTCTCGTCCAAGTTTCTATATAAACCGAATTCTGTTATTGTCTTGTTATTCACAATTTGTGAATAATACATATTCTCTACTGAATTTCTCTTGGAAACGTCATCCTGGATAGGTAACCTATCCAGGTTTTCCAAGTTTCATATTCTATATGCAACTGTCATTCACTATGTATTTGTTGCATATTACTGTTTGTACTATAAGTTTAAAATGTGCACCTGGTAATACTTGCCCCGACGGGCATTCCTTGCCATTACTTATTTGCGATCGTTACGCGATTTAGGTCCTTGATGAGTATGCTCTTCTTGTCACATCTCGGACCGTTCCATCATCATATTCGTAATTTGTTAAACTCTCGCTATCTTCAGATGCGAGTGTCCTTCAATTAAAACATTTACAAGAATTAGTAATATCAACTTCAATAATCGCCCGTATTATAATACAAGGCTTTTCTACTATACGCGTCAACGCGCGCAATTTTATCAACTATATTTATCATTTAATTGAGTTAACCTGTATCACACGATAACCCTATGTGTTGTTCACAACATTTCAACACATACCAAACCATTAATATACATGTACTTACCGGATTTGCGATCAAGCCTCGAACCGAACACACTTTACTCTTTAACCATGAGCTCTGATTACCAACTTGTAACACCCTAGTTATTATTTTACTGGTTTTCGTATAATTAACGAAAATAAACATGTAATTAAGATTACATATGCATTGGAAATTTCGGGTTTATTAAAACTTTTTACAATTTAAAAAGTATACAACATATCATGTGTACGTTCGTCGTTTAACATAATAATGATACATAGTGCGGAAGCTTATTTCGTGGTCGTGTTCGGTTCTTGCTCGTCGCTTGGTCGTCCTCCGGTGCTAAAATTTACCTGAAACTCATAAAACATGAGTTGGATTAGTCATACGTAGCTTAAAACGTATTAAAACGGGTTCGCAACGCAAAATAAATTAAAATAATCATTTTTTCGCAAAACTGGCTAGTGCTCGCGTAGCGCCACTGCCAGTCGCGCTACGCCACTGCCTTGTTCCTTCAGAATGTTGCAGCTGGTTGCTGCATATTCCCAGCACGATCTGATTTCACGGAAACGGCCATAACTTCTTCGTTATTGATCCGTTTTACCCGATTCTTTTTCCTACGCGTCCGTAATTTAATCCTCCATCATATGGAGTGAAAATCCAACATCCAACATAATAAACTTTGAGACTTCTAAGCCTTCGACTCGTTACCCTTTTACCGAATTTTAACCCGTTTATGTATTTTATCAAACAAACGTATTTGTTTGATTCCTATATCACATACACTTCTTCAAATTAATGTTACCTACTATATTAGGTTCTAATCTTAGGTTTATTACACCATTTAAACCCTTTTTCGCTTGTATGCTTATTTTGACCCGTTAAGGGTATTTAAGCATTTTAAAGCTTGAAATCGCTTTCATTTGTATCTAACTTTATATTTCCACATTTCTTACCAAGTAGTCTTCCACCACAACTATATTTGTGGTGGATTTAATGTGGAGATACATATATTCCGAGTTTTATCCCTAGAACTATCATTTTATGGCAAAGACCCATATTGAGTCATTTGACCCAAGATTTACCCTTTTCATTCTTTATACTTATTCAAAGTATTTGCTTGATCATATAACTTGTTTTTAAACGACTCTTAAGGTTCATTTACTCGATTTTACTTACGAGGGCGTTTTGGTCGTCTTAAACCCTTTCTTTACAACAAAGGACTTTTCATGTCGTAATTGACCAAAATTCCACTTTTTAAACTAGGATCTTGTTTATATAGCCATCATGTTTTTAACACACAATGACAATAACTTAAATCATTCGGTATACTTAAAAGATAACCCAATGTCCATTTTAACTTGTTTAGCCCTCATTGAACTACAAGTTCTAATGATGATTTGACCAATTATACATACCTGGCTCGAATCAATATGTTGAGCCGTTTTGATACCTTGCCTTAGTAGCCGCTAAGTAATAGCGATGACAACATTCAATCGATATTTATTCCTGTAATCATGCAACTCGACAAAACATTAGCCGATATTGTCAAAGGGTGATATTTTCACCTTTTGACCCGTTTGGTCTATATGACCATTTACTTTTGCGAGATAGATTTATTATCATCTCGTCTACATAACTTGCACCGGTTTACACCGTACGGTCGATTTACTTATAAATCTATTTCTTGATTACTTTGACCTATTTATATCTTACGCCATAAAGTGTTCTTCAAACTAGCGGTTATCGTCAACGAGTGACCACATTGCCGTTTTACCTTTATTAAATGTATTGATTTACCTTATAAGGTAATTATTCAAAACTCGTTATTTATTAGTCATTACATAACTAAATGACCTTATTAGCTCTTTTTAACCATTTAACATGGTTTATCATTATTGTCTTTTGTTCCGGACCTCGCACGTCGGGTCGAAACATCATAAGTCAAATGTGACTTTTGATTATCCAAAATCTATAAAGCCAATAGATATTAAATAAAATGTGTAAGTTTTAACTTACCTCGCATCCCGAATACGCCTTTCTTCTCACTTGATTCGTTTGACCCGCTCACTCATCAAGCTTCCACCTAGCTCGTTAAGCGTCAAACTATCATCATAATTCACAAGATGGTTAGATTAGTCATTATCAATTATGACTACTCCATCAAACGGGTCTTATGTCGACTTTATCACTCGATTAAATCATTGGTTAGTTTGACTTCCTAAAAGTCAATTGACCTATCGATATATCCAAATGCACACTTCACATGGAATTTCAACATTTTAGTTTCGTTTAGGCATTTTAACAAACACCTAGTGGGCATACTTTTACACATTTACAAGCTAGTTCATAACTAGTTATTTTTACCAAGATTAACATCAAAATCAAACCTCTATGTCTAGTGTTCATGAACTACATCAAGAACTTATATCATAGCAATCAATATTCATCAAATTAACATTCTAATCCGAGTGTTCATCATATTGTCAATAACCCATTTAACACAAATATAGGTAATCACCAAATCATTCAAGTCATAGCATCATATGCATGATTTTCACTTAGGGTTTCGTTCCTAAGCAAGTATACATCACTAATCTAGCCATAGCTTCTCTAATTCATGCCTAATTCGCGATTAGGATGATTATCAAATTTTTACAACTTCACGAATCATCAAATTTTTACATACCTTATGATCCCCACCACTAGGTGATCACGAATTTGTAATCATGCAGGCGATTTGGGCTTGATTTGAGCTTCAATTTGGAGGATTTTGTGAGAATCAGGGTTTCTGGAGAAACCTGGTTCGCCCCCCTGTGTTTAACATCGACCAGACACACACTAAGTGTGTGTTTGGTGTGTTTTATTTTTGTTTTAATCATACAACTCTCACAATTGTCCCATTCTAGTCCCTCGTGTTTTGCTTTGATCAAATGAAACTATAACTCATTATTTATTATTTAATTACCCATTACTAACTAGGTTAATTTTTACCTAGTTAACTTAGTGGGTTCCGGGAGTTAAAACCCGTTTTATTTAAAGTCCCATTGACTCGGGCTCTTATAAACTCAATTCCTTAAAACTTTGATTCGTTTTTATTTAATATTAGGATTTCTTATTTAAATCCAAATATTTGCCGGGTTATTTTTACTAATAACGGTACGTTACCCGTCTTTTAGTATTAACAGAGTTTAATTACCAAGCCCGTTTTCGGGGTGTTACAAACAGGGTTACAACAAATTCGGCCACATGGGCCACAGTTTCAACGGCCCACACCTTTACAACAAGTTCATCCACAATATCAACAACCCCAATTTCAAAGGCCGGTGCAACAACCACAAATGCAACAACCACAGTTTCAACAACAATTTGCACCTCAAAGACCGATGCAAGGGGAAATGGGTCAACCAAGAGTACCATTGGGTGCTCCGCGAAGACATCACCGATGTAACATTCCCGAAAATTTTTAATTATATATATATATAATATGTTATTAAAAGGATGCATCATGGGTAAGTTGACTATTAAAAATATAAGGTATTTTGGACAAACGTAGGAACCGTTTAATAATTAAATTTGAACCTACTCCGTTTTTAATAAAACTTAGACCCAATTGTAGACAAAAATTATTCTCGTTCAAATGACATAATTATTATTTTATAAAACGTCATATTTTAGAAGTCATAAGTGCCAAATAAGTGAAGCAGTTAAACTAATTATAATATATAAATTAATAATAATAATAATAATAATAATAATAATAATAATAATAATAATAATAATAATAATAATAATAATAATAAATAATCATCATCATCTTCATACACGTATGGAATAAAAAATATAAAGTAATACAATAATTAATATCTCACAAATGAAATGCATAAAATTTTAAAATCTTAAAAGTTCTATACGTAGACAAAGGAATTAATGAGGGGGCATACGCGGCTTTCTTGAAAGGCAACATATAAAAAATTGGCGTGAAGCCAAAGCTATTCTAAACAACTATAAATTGAAAATGGTAGGCATTCTATACAATTGTCCATTCCTTCATCCCACTTGATCTCAATATATATATATATATATATATATATATATATATATATATATATATATATATATATATATAATATATTTTTTCTTAGTATTACACCCCATAATAATAATAAAGCCCTGTCCCGTTTTAAGTGTTGTAATCCCTGATCACTGATACCCAGTCCAAGTGACGTAGGGCCCCGTAACGTATGTCAAGGCTCTGCCTAAATTCGTTGGGGGTTCTGTCTTGTGACGTAGGGATAAAGTGGAATTGGGTTACTATATTTAAGTGTGAGTGTACTATATATTTTATCAAATCACCCAGGAGTGATACCCAAAATATAACCACCCTCCTAAAACACCCCTGACACCCTACACTTTCTAAAATACATCTTATACGTGAAAACCGAGCCCGAAATACAATATATAAATAAAAAACAAGAAATAGTAAGTTGAGGCGGGCCACGTAGACCCACCCCAACCTTTACGCGGGTGGTATAAAGATTGATGCCAGATTCCTTTGATTTTCTTAAGTTCAAGCGGGCCGCGTAAGCTACCTGTTAAGTTAACGCAGGCCGCGAGGGACTAAAAAGGTGGCACAGCCCGGTGCGGCCACGTGGCCCAACACCCGGCTAAGCTAGTTGTCGACTCAGCACAGCTACGCGTTGACCCAGCTTTGACGCGGGCCGCGTAAGCTCTGTGCTTATGTTACGCGGGGCGCGAGAGACCCAGTTTCAGGCACTATATAAAGGAGGCATCGGCTGTCCATTTCAATTCGTTCACAATTCATTCTCAATCTTAAAATTCTGAATTAGAGTTATTATACTCGGGTATTATACCCCCCTAATTAGCGAGGTTCTGCTCCATTGTAAGTATTATAACCCCAGTTTCGTAATAGATACGCTGCCCGATTGATTTAGGGTTCCGTAATAACTGTCGTGGTTCTGCCCGACGTAGTTGTTGGAATACCGTCTCGGGGAGGGTATCATTAATATTTTCAAAGGGTTATGATACTAACCTATGTACATTTGTGTAAATTATAGATTATTCCCAGGAAACCCTTACGCGAAGTCTAAGATAGCAATGTGAGTAATCTCCTTTTTGTTAACAGTTTTTACAAAACCTTAAATGTTTTACAATGTGATTAAGCAGTGATTGAGTCTTTGTAGTTCTTCAATTACTGCCGGTATGTTGGGGGTTTTGTATACAAAATTTACTACACTGTGAGTAGTAAGTCAAGGTTGACAGTACGTTACCATTGGACAATGAGTTAGCCAATGTGTAATATGACCCACAAGTCAGTGGATTGACAGTACTAATGGAGTAATTGTGTAGACATAAACAATGTGATCGCTCTCAATACTGTTCACTGTGACTTTTATTTAAACTTGATTAAACTGGGATTCACTCACCAGTATTTCCTGCTGATAAAATGTTTTAAACACGTGTTTCAGGTAACTTAGTGTGAAGCCAATAAAAGCCAGCTGGAGAGCACTGAAGGCTTGGAAAAGTGGCAATAAAATTACCTAAAATAAAATAGATGTTTTTAATAAATAAAATAGGATTTATTCCTATGGAAACATGTGTACTACGAATTTGGGTTTTTCCCATATATAATTGTATTTATAAAATATGGTGGTTTACTCTGATTAAATATTTCCTAACTACGGTCCTGATGAAAAATTCCGCTGCCAAATTAATAAACACCGATACCACCGAAACTGGCTCACGGCCGCCCGTTCCCGGGAAACAGGGATCGGGGGTTGTGACAGAAGGTGGTATCAGAGCCTAGCCACTGGTTCAAGCCAAAGAAATGTTCTGCTGACACTTAAATTTTAATTCTGTGTTAGGAAATAACTTATGTGATTATGTGTTTTATATTATTTGACTATTTGTTAGCCTACAGTATGGGTAAGCAAAGAATTTCGGATATTTATCGTCAATTAGATAGTTCATCAAAAGATAAGGGAACCTCATTTCAACCAAATCCCTCAGGATACTCAGCAAATACTGAGGAAGGAATATTTATTCGTAAGGCACAGTCTGAGAAACCATTTACCACTAAGAAGAGAAATAGGATTATTAGCAAAAGTCGAGAGAAAATAAAGAAGTTACAACCAAAGGGAGCGATAATCAATCAGGGAATAAATGCACAAACTCAGGAAACAGGCAATAACTTACTAGGGGGAGATGAATTAGATAGACAATGGGTAAATCTCCATATGTTAGCCACTACAGTAGTAAATGCTAACTTATATTAAATAGTCGAACGGCCAAACCAGTACCAGCACCTATGCCACCTATGAGCTAGAAACTTTAAAGGAACTTTGCCCATTAGATAACAACTTAGTAGAAACAGGAGATGGAATAAACCTTACATAAAAGAATGTTGAGCATAATACTCCTATAACTTAGATAGACTAAAATAAGTTATGGATGTATAATTACTAGTATATTTTGAATTCCAGTTGTAGTTTGTAATAAATACATACATATATACATATATATATATATATAAAAGATGCAAAGCTCGTCGTTCTTAATCAATCTATTTTTATGATTGTACCCAAATATTTGTACTAGAAATTTGTCTGTGATAATTAATACCACCCACTCAAATAATATCATAATATATACATCAAACTAAGTTGATTATTAATAAAGCAGTCATATTTATGACTCTCTTTTTGGAACCAATTATTTACTTTGATTTAAAATATATATTGAAATATATGGTATAAAGCTTTATAACTTTGTAGTTTTAATAATATTGTTTCAAAATAATTTATATTCCAATAAATAAAACCAAAGCTATCGAATTAATCAAAAGGATTTTAAGAAATAGTAAAAATTTAAAAGATTGCTTTAGTGGATGAGCCAAAGCAAGTTTTGAAACCCAGGTGTACCAATTTCTCACTCTATTTTATCATTTCTGGTTTATAACTAGTTGACCATAAGACTTCATACTTTCATAGTTTTATGAAATAATTGATGTTGGGATTACTTGTAAAAGTTTCTATTGAAATACTTAGTAATAAAATAAATGGTTAAATGAATATGATGGGTATTCATTATTTAATAAAATCATTTAAAAGTTTTTAAGAGATTTGGGTTGGTTGGACTAGTTAGAAAGACCTAACTAAACGATGAAAGTGTTTCTATAGATCTTTAAAATTAAGATATGTCCAGAATAGGTCTTATGCATGAAAATAGTTAATATAAGATTATAAGATTAACCAGTCATATTAGTTATAGGATTGTGTATCCTAAATTATAAAGAAAAATATTCGAGTCAGCTGACTGATGTATAATAGTTAAATAATACAATATTAGTAAATAAGTGGAGTTGATAAATTGGATGTTAAACTTATCCTAAGTAGTTGCGAAGTTTTTGATTTTGGTTTATATATTAGCACATGGTTTGTTGGTTTGCCTAAAACCATAAATTAATTATTTTTATTAAGATATTCTTTCTCAAAATAATTTATTAGTTTAAACTTAAATTTATTTTGTAGTACATCTTTGGAGTATCTTTAACGAAATACTTGAGGAAACAATTCATTTTTCAAACAGGTGTTAAAGTTTGACCAAAATATAGAAATCCACTAGTACATATGGGTATCTATCCTACACGATTTTCGGTTGGAAAATAATTTGATATCTAAAATCTAATATAAATTTTCCAATATTTGACTCGTACAGTAAGTCAAATACATTTTTTTTATAACTCATAATATTTGAGTTCATCCGTACCTTTTATATTATTAATATAATGATAAAACATTTTACAATGATATATGAATAGTATATTTTACTATAAGATAGTACAATAAGTAAAAGATATATTTTATATCTAAACTTTTAATAAAATATCATGGTGTAATAAATTTTAATAAGTGTAATATATTATATAGAATAGTATATGCACTTATGTTATAAGTCCGTCGTGGGTTTATTAAAATGTAACAAGGTTATTAGATCTTTTTACTAGAATATGTATACAAATCCTATCTTCTCATAAGTATAAGTATATTATACTGTACGAAAATAATATACTGTATATTTTTGATCCTTGCGCGTTAAAATATTCCTGAACATTCATTTTTCAAACTAGAATTTAAAATGGATGCCCCACATAAAAATATTTTGAATCAATTTTAGAAACGTCAAACTTTGTATTACTTACTATGTTATGTGTTTTAAGTTTATACTATATATTAATATTTAATCTTATATATATATCCGCTATATTGTTATGAATTACAGAAAGTAATTTATGTATAGTATATATATATATCTCTTGGTAACCCATAAATACAATTTCATGGGTCACATATGCACATATTTTTCTAAATAATGCCTCTCAATCTTAAATTGATTCTTATAAAGAAAAAGGTAGGAATGTGATAATTGAGATAGATATATCGATGGTTACTTGAGGAGAAATTACTAAGGTATCATCAATAGTGAGTCTGGTATAGTTTAACCCATTAATTAAAAATGAAATTATTCTTATTTGGAGTAATTTATTTCCCTAAACTTTTAATTCCAAAATATTATATTTGACAGAAATTTATTTCAATATATTACTTTTATAAAAGGATAAAATAAAGTCATGGAAATAAGCTTGATGATTGGTACCATCGGATGTATAGTTAGTATTATATATATTTGTGTGTATATATTACGTAAGTGTAATATTAACTAGAAATTTGAAATTTTATACACATATATGCGTATACCCAATATAATCTCTTCTGTAAGATAAACATAAGAGAAAATGTCATTGGTAATTCATATGAAAATATGAAGTTATTATAAACCATGAAATCTACTATGTTTTAAAATGCCATTTGTTTCAATGAAATATTCCTTGTAACGGAATCTAAGATTTTATATGCATAAATAGAGTTAGCTGTAAGCATACTCTTCACATTTTGTCAATGGAGACCATGATATATTTGAAACTCCATTCTCCAACCAAAAGAAAAACTACAACCATAATAATATCTATGCTTAAATGAAAGAGTTGGGATATTGATATTCACTGGTAAACACCAGGACAGTATTTAGACTTGAACCTAAGAAGAATGCCTTAGTATAAAGCTTTGATAAGCCAATTACTTGCATAGATAAAGTGTAATGGTTATTGGTATCCCGTGAGGATGATGACTAGAACAGTGCCTGTATGATAAATAAGCGATAATAACTGGCCACTGTTATTTCTTGTTTATTAGTACTACTCGGTTCTAGAATATGATCCATCATGAGAATACTGATTTCCTTGTTTCTTGATGCAAACTATAATAAACGAGGTACTTTCAAAATCCTGATTTAAGAAAAATCTATTTATGGGAAATATCATGATAATTACCTCTCCGGTAAAACTGGGCATGGTGCGGTAGACTCTCCAGCTTGTCCGGGTGAGATGGGGTTACCTCTCCGGCAAAACCGGGTGAGATGGGGTTACCTCTCCAGCAAGACAGGGTGAGATGGGGTATATGTTATGATAATGGAATTCCCTAAATAGTGCTATGACCTGATGTCTGACTTGTGAATCTGTTAAATACATTGACATTATGAATAATGTGCATATTACAGTATATGAAATATTATATAGACGTGTATGTCTATGAGGAAATCCAAAGACCATATTGATTGACAATTAGGAATAAATCACGAACAGGTATGTCAATGATAATTTTAGATTTATTCATTAGGAATCTCTCGTATACGTCTCTAATTTCGATATCAAACATTATTTCGTTTGATTATCCGTCTCGTAGTTCGTGTGACAAGATAAACAACAGGAACTCTATAGGTTGAAACGCCATCAAAAGTATAAGAATTTCCTTTTGCAATTATTGACGCATTAGGAAACCTGTAACTAAAAGTTGTGCGAAGACACAACACATCTAAACACTTACACTAATAATTTTACTTTCATTAAGAAATCTCATAGAGAATAGTTCTGGTCAAAGTAAGGTGGGATTCAAAACAATGACCAGAATATACATAGCACCTAGGATCGGTGACAAACCAAAAAGCATTTCTCTATATTTTAGTGAATCTCGAGGACGAGATTTAAAACAAGGTGGGGAGAATGTAACATTCCCCAAAATTTTTAATTATATATATATATATATAAACTTATGTTATTAAAAGGATGCATCATGGGTAAGTTGACTAATAAAAATATAAGGTATTTTGGACAAACGTAGGAACCGTTTAATAATTAAATTTGAACCTACTCCGTTTTTAATAAAACTTAGACCCAATTGTAGAAAAAAATTATTCTCGTTCAAATGACATAATTATTATTTTATAAAACGTCATATTTTAGAAGTTATAAGCGCCAGATAAGTGAAGCAGTTAAACTAATTATAATATATAAATTAATAATAATAATAAATAATCATCATCATCTTCATACACGTATGGAATAAAACATATAGAATAATACAATAATTAATATCTCACAAATGAAATGCATAAGATTTTAAAATCTTAAAAGTTCTATACGTAGACAAAGGAATTAATGAGGGGGCATACGTGGCTTTCTTGAAAGGCAACAGATCAAAAATTGGCGTGAAGCCAAAGCTATTCTAAACAACTATAAATTGAAAATGGTAGGCATTCTATACAATTGTCCATTCCTTCATCCCACTCGATCTCAATATATATATATATATATAATATATATTTTTTCTTAGTATTACACCCCATAATAATAATAAAGCCCTGTCCCGTTTTAAGTGTTGTAATCCCTGATCACTGATACCCTGTCCAAGTGACGTAGTGCCCCGTAACGTATGTCAAGGCTCTGCCTAAATTCGTTGGGGTTCTGTCTTGTGACGTAGGGATAAAGTGGAATTGGGTTACTATATTTAAGTGTGAGTGCACTATATATTTTATCAAATCACCCAGGAGTGATACCCAAAATATAACCACCCTCCTAAAACACCCCTGACACCCTACACTTTCTAAAATACATCTCATACGTGAAAACTGAGCCCGAAATACAATATATAAATAAAAAACAAGAAATAGTAAGTTGAGGCGGGCTGCGTAGACCCACCCCAACCTTTACGCGGGCGGTATAAAGATTGATGCCGGATTCCTTTGATTTTCTTAAGTTCAAGCGGGCCGCGTAAGCTACCCGTTAAGTTAACGCGGGCCGCGAGGGACTAAAAAGGTGGCACAGCCCGGTGCGGCCACGTGGCCCAACACCCGGCTAAGCTAGTTGTCGACTCAGCACAGCTACGCGTTGACTCAGCTTTGACGCGGGCCGCGTAAGCTCTGTGCTTATGTTACGTGGGGCGCGAGAGACCCAGGTTCAGGCACTATATAAAGGAGGCATCGGCTGTCCATTTCAATTCGTTCACAATTCATTCTCAATCTCAAAATTCTGAATTAGAGTTATTATACTCGGGTATTATACCCCCCTAATTAGCAAGGTTCTGATCCGTTGTAAGTATTATAACCCCAGTTTCGTAATAGATACGCTGCCCGATTGATTTAGGGTTCCGTAATAACTGTCGTGGTTCTGCCCGACGTAGTTGTTGGAATACCATCTCGGGGAGGGTATCATTAATATTTTCAAAGGGTTATGATACTAACCTATGTACATTTGTGTAAATTATAGATTATTCCCAGGAAACCCTTACGCGAAGTCTGAGATAGCAATGTGAGTAATCTCCTTTTTGTTAACAGTTTTTACAAAACCTTAAATGTTTTACAATGTGATTAAGCAGTGATTGAGTCTTTGTAGTTCTTCAATTACTGCCGGTATGTTGGGGTTTTGTATACAAAATTTACTACACTGTGAGTAGTAAGTCAAGGTTGACAGTACGTTACCATTGGACAATGAGTTAGCCAATGTGTAATATGACCCACAAGTCAGTGGATTGACAGTACTAATGGAGTAATTGTGTAGACATAAACAATGTGATCGCTCTCAATACTGTTCACTGTGACTTTTATTTAAAATTGATTAAACTGGGTTTCACTCACCAGTATTTCCTGCTGATAAAATGTTTTAAACACGTGTTTCAGGTAACTTAGTGTGAAGCCAATAAAAGCCAGCTGGAGAGCACTGAAGGCTTGGAAAAGTGGCAATAAAGTTACCTAAAATAAAATAGATGTTTTTAATAAATAAAATAGGATTTATTCCTATGGAAACATGTGTACTACAAATTTGGGTTTTTCCCATATATAATTGTATTTATAAAATATGGTGGTTTACTCTGATTAAATATTTCCTAACTACGGTCCTGATGAAAAATTCCGCTGCCAAATTAATAAACACCGATACCACCGAAACTGGCTCACGGCCGCCCGTTCCCGGGAAACAGGGATCGGGGGTTGTGACAACCGAGAGGCGGTGCGGGGTATTGAAGCTCATTTCCGACCCGTTATCACTAATAATCCTTCTCCGGTAGTGATTCCTCATCACCCGGATGGAAGGACTTTTGAGGTTAGAACAACCGCACTCCAAAGTTTGCCCAAGTTTAAGGGGTTAGCGACGGAAGAACCGTATTTTCATTTAGAGACATATGACTCCGTTTGCAACACCATTGGAGGTCAAGGTTTCTCTTCGGATGACGTTAAATTGGTTCTCTTTCAATTTTCATTGGAAGACAAAGCAAAGAGGTGGTTTCATACTTTACCCTCCGCGTCAATTTATACATGGGCCGACATGCAACAAATATTTTTAGAAGAGTTTTTCACGGCTCAAAAGACAAATGATGCTAGAAGGAGTTTGAGAAGTTTTCAACAACAACCGGGGGAGATGTTTCATGAGGCTTTTGAACGTTTCAACATGATGTTGAAAAATTGTCCTCATCATGGTATACAACTTTGGGAGTTGTTAAATGCTTTTCATGAAGGGTTGAGTTCGGAGGATGCTCGTGACTTAATGTCGATCAATAATGGTACGTTTGGTACAAATTTTGAGCATGATGATTGGCAATTTTTAGAGCAAATGGTGGTTACCTCAAAAAGAAAGGCTCAATCTTCTAGGAGGGCAAGACATGTTATAACGAGACCAAAAGTTCATGGGGTAGAGAATGGAGGTGTGCAAACTACGAATCAAGTGTACAACATGTGCACTAATTGTAATGAAATAGGCCATACGGCGGAAGTGTGTTTGGTGGGAGTAGTTGAAGACCAAGTGGAGGAAGTGAATGCTATTCAAGGGGGTGGTCGAAACTTTAACATGAACTCGAATATATACCACCCCGGGTTAAGAAATCATCCTAACTTTCGTTATGGGAACCCGGGGAATCAAGCTAACCCAAATTTCCAAGGAGCTCAAGGTAACTTCACACCTCATCAACAACAATACAATCAAGGTAATTATCGGGGTAGAAACAATTTTGGTTACCAAGGGCAATTTCAACAATCGGATGGTCAAAGTGGTTCTTCGGATCAAACTTCATCAAGTGGGAATGAAGTTATGGATATGCTTCGGGCGATGCAACAAGATATGCAAAAGTGGTATCAAGTACCAACTTAATGAAGCCCGGATGCAAAAGGATGAGGTTCGTGATAAGAGCATTCAAACGTTGACAACTCAAATGGGTCAACTAGCAACGGAGGTAGCGGAGTTGAAGAAAAATAAAGGTCAACTTCCTAGCGACACTAAGGTAAATCCTTCTCATAGCTCATCACGTAATAACAATATTCTTATTAACCATGTTAGTGTTTTAAGAAGTGGAAAATAATTTAAAGCAAACTTGTCACCAGGTTTAGTTGATGGGGTGGTTGAGGATATTACGGGACATGAAAGTGATGAAGATGAGGTTTCACCATCAAATGTGTCTAAGGAGTCTAATGTTGAAAAACCGGGGTTGGGTGAAATTTTAAAAGATAAAAATGAGGAAGCCGGACCAAGTCAAGTCCCATTCCCATCGGCTTTACTTGACCCGGGTAAGAAAAAATTTATTTCAAAAAGGGGTCCTCAAAAAGAGGAATTGTGGGATGTTTTTAAACAAGTAAAAGTTAACCTCCCATTGCTTGATGCAATTAAACAAGTGCCCGCCTATGCTAAATTTTTAAAAGAATTATGCACACAAAAGAGGCAACAAAAGAAAAAGGTGCCTAAGCGGGTCGACTTAACAAGGCAAGTTAGTGCGGTACTTAATGGGGAGCTTCCTCCTAAGCTCCAAGATCCGGGAACGCCATTAATAAATATTCAAGTTGGTAATTTTCAAATGTCAAAAGCGTTGTTAGATCTTGGAGCCGGAGTGAGCATTTTATGTAACAACCCTCATTAAAAGTCCTATTTATTTTATTATTTTATCCAATAGGAAACCCTAATTAAGAAACCCAAGTGATTATGTATAAACCCTAAAATTTTCAGAACAATCAGAATCAGGATCAGGGCCCCTAAAACTCAGGGGGGGTATTCCCTACTCAACGATTATCTTCACAAAACGCTGTCAAAATTAAATTTCTCGATTACGTCGACTCAGCAGGGCTACCCAGGTGACGAAGCAGGCCTACCCTACTTTGACATCCCAGGCGACACGCGACAGGGACCATGGTTTCCTTCACGACACGCGGGAGGTACCAAATTGAGCTATAAATTCAGGGGCTTGGGACTTTATTTCTGGCGTTCGACATTAAAATTCACTCTACACTTCGAGATATCGTCTAATTACTCTCAAAACACACACGAATCACTAATTAGTATAGCGGGGTGCTGTCACAAACAAGGTATTAACTCTATCGCTGCTACGATTCATTGTCCGATCGATTAAACTATCCGAGGGATGTTTAAGTGCTGCCCACATTAGGGTTTATGCTTTGTCATTCGTTGTGACTCCGATGGATGTTTAAGTGATTACACTTTGTCATTCGTTGTGAATCCGATGGATGTTTAAGTATCGCACTTTGTCATTCGTTGTGAAGGATTAATATCGTGAGTTATCGTAAATGCTGTATTAAGTTACCTACCTAGTTCATGTGCACTAGGTTACAAGGCTAAATCAATAGGCTAAGCTCTGCCTGTATAAATCTGCAATATCAAGGCTTATTTGTAGACTAAACTTTGCCCGAATGAATCTGCATAATTATAATGCGAGTCATTCTCTTTTTATCAAATTACTTTTACAAAAGCATTTTATTATCAAAGTTATAATTACAGTGATTAAGTTTATGTAATCACCAAGTTACAGCCGGTATGTGGGGTTTTGTATACATTACTTGATAACCGTCACTATTGGACAACGAGTTAGCCAATGAGTGATATGACGATAGTCACAGACACCATCGGGCAAAGAGGCTACCGATGGATGTTCGAGTGACAAGTACTGTGGGTAGTTGGTTTGATATTTGAAAACATTGTAATCTCTCTTAATACTGTAAATTATAACAAACGTGTCATTTTAATAAATAGAATGATTCACCAGTATTTCCTGCTGACAAAACCTTTTTAAAACGCGTTTCAGGTAATTACAGTAGAGTGGATTAAGAGATGGATATGGCACTGAAAGGCATCAAGAAGTGGCTTATTTTATTAATTAAATCAAATTAAGAAATATGGTTTATGTAATCAAATTTATCTTTATTAAAGCTACCATTGTAAAACATGGGTTTATCCCATATATTTAATAAATAAAATCCGGTGTTTTCTAAACTCTGATATTTTTCCTAACTCACGGTCCTGATGAAATTTCCGCTGCAACGTTTTCAAAATAATCACCGGTACCACTGGGCTGTTCGCGGCTTCCGATTCCGTCCAGGGTGGGTCGGGGGTCGTGACAGAAGGTGGTATCAGAGCCACTGCTTGAAGCCAATAAGTGTTGTAATAATAATACCTAAGTTTATATAAAAGAGTTAGGAGATTGTTTTTAACTGGTAGCACACATGATAGCATTTAGACTTGAACTTAAGAAAAGATGCCTTAGTATTAGCTTCACGATAAGCTAAGTACTTGTGTAAATAAATATGATGGATTTTGGTGTGCCATAAGTAATATATTTTGATAAAGTAATGTCACGGGACAACTAAGTCCAGAGTCACTAGTTGAGAGAATGATCAACAGTGACATGACCGAAAGCACTAGTTGAGAAAATGATCAACAGTGTTATGATTAGAATCACTTGTTGAAAGAATGATCAACAGTGATATGACCACAATTACTAGTTGAAAGAATGATCAACAGTAATATGACCTGAGTCACTAGTTGAAAGAATGATCAATAGTAAATTGATACTGTCACAGGAATCATCTAGTGATCAATATAATAATAAGATATGTTATGGAAATACAAATTTCCTTAATTCTGAATAAAAGCCCTAATAAGATAGGCACTTCCTGAAAAGATACTATTTATGGGAAATAGAAAATTTTCTCCGGCAAAACTGGGTATGATGTAGCAGACTCTCCAGTTTGTCCGGATATACTAAAGTTACCTCTCCGGCGAGAACCGGGTAAGAAGGTATATAATATGTCAACAAGTGACAAGAGTTCCCTAAATAGTATCATGATCTGATATCTGACTTGTATTTGGAAATATGAATCTGTTAAATACATAGACCTTATAGAGGATATGTATATTTCAGCATGTGAAATATTTGATTTTATAGATATGTATATCTATAAGAAATTCCAAAAGTCAATTTGGAATAAAACACAAGCATCTGTGTCTAGATTTCTTTATTAAGAATCTCTTTTCCGATATCAAATATTATTTCGTTTGATCATCTGTCTCGTAGCTCGTGTGATAAAATAAATAATGGAAACCCTTTAAGTTAGAACGCCATCAAAAGAATTTTTAAAGCATTATCATAAACTATTAACGCAAGTAAGAAGCATGTAAAGTAGTGATAATGTACAAGAAAACACATAAAAATTTAATTATAAGTCCACAGAAGTTGAAGTATGTCCCACACGACTTTCCAGGCAAGACCTTTGGAAATTATAAATTGGGCACGATGACACCAATGTTAATTCCGTCTGTAGAAGAACTACTAATAAAAAAAAGAAGCACTTTGCCACGTAATCCTACAAACAACATGAATCTCACTAAGGTACGCTAGAACAGGATTTCACAAACATCCGTGCACAGTCTAATCAGAGTCATAATTATTATCACTGCAAAAGGAGTCACATACCTTTGCAACTCCCCTATTTAAGTTTTTATTCGACATTCATTGGTAATTTTACTTAACAACAGTTATCACACGAAATTCCAGATAAAAGTTCTTATATTTCTTTCGTTGAAATTCTGACTTTTGCATATAATAAATTAACTTTCGTGTTTCTATTTCCCCTAATGTTCATCATACCATGAGGATTTCTTTCATAGTAGCGAATGTTGATCTATTTCATTTCCTGGTAAATTCACATGTTACACATACATTGTTTATTATGCATTTGGTTCATTTGAATTATAAAAGACCACTGGAGGGCTTCATTCCGATTTGTTATTTTATCCAAACTCAATTATCATTCCGCTTTTTGTACTGTGAACCACATTATTGCAAAAAAAACAATAACTCCTTGATATCGAGTCAATAAAATTCTTGAAAATTATAATTTTCTTTGACATACATAGTTTCTATTGTGACCATGTCCGAACTTTCTTATTAAAACTTGTTTTGTTTAAATTCAAAATTATTTGACTTGCTCATATTACATATTCATTTTAAAATCCCATATGATAGATAGAAGCTATCATATTTAAAATAGTCCCAATAAGCACTTCATTTGTTTTAAACCATAATAGGCTTGTTTAGTCTTCGACTTCATTAAATCATTTCTTTGATCATGATCACTTTGTACTAACATTTTCACAAAATTTAAAGCTTGCACTAATCTCGTTTATATATATCATATACGGATTTAATTATTTATTTAATTATATATTAAATTGCTTTGTTGATTTATCTTATAAAAGCCATCTTAAAACAAATCATGTGCTAAGATAATGATACACAAATTCATGTCATATTTCAATATATCTTTTAACAATTATTACAGCATCAATTGAGCCTTTCATGATAATTATTGCTTTATCATTTTCAATCGAAAAACATTATATAAATTTAATTGATTACGGAAACTTACATAAGTAATTACCTAATTTATAATATAGTATTACTATATTTAAAATTCTTGTTAAACCATTAAGGTGAAGAATTTATATTTTTATAAAAGTATGAATGAGATATACTCTCATTTAAATTTATGTTCAAGTTATTTATTTTATTATTAGTAATAAATTAAAGTGTTAATATTATTTTTAAATACTAAGGTTATTATCAAGAGCAGGTATTGGATAGCCTAGCCTTAGTTAGGCATGGACTGGCCACCTATGCTTAAACAAGGCAGTGTTAACCAATATCCAACTATAATAAATGACTAGTTAATAAATATAAATTAAGTCATTATACTTATTTAGTAAATTTTAATTATATGTAAAAATATTTTACTTTGTACTGTAAGAAAAAGATATATTTTCATAAAACAATACAAGAATTGGAGGAATGAATAAAATTATCTAAATAACTGTCTAAGTATTCATGAACAAGACATTTATACTTATATGTAATTGTTCATCTTGTTTAAATCTTTTACAATACTTTTATAATATATGTATTTTAATATATATTAAAATATCAAATGTTATTTACTCAAGCCAATATTTAAGTATGCTTGATATTAAAAAAAACATTTACTATTTTACTTTTATGATTTTAAATACTTTATTGTAAATCTTACAGTTTAACATATTTGAGTTTAAAAATGATGATCGTAAATTCTAGGATATTTGGATCAACATATTAATAAAACATATATCATTATTTTGTCAAAATTACCATGGATTTTGATTTTTACTTTTTGATAACATAAAAGGAAAAGATATTTAATAAATTAAAGTATCACATATTTTGTAGTAACTATGTAACACTTTGGCAAGAAAATAACCATATAAGAATAATATGGTAGTCATCAACTAAGTTGGTCTAAGGAAACATTATATGTAAGAATAGTCTTCGTTTTCAATATTGTAAATACATTCACAACGTTATATGATTTCAAAATGAAAATAAGTAATCACATAAAATCAACCCATTAAGTGTTATATATTTACAAAATATTTTACAAATACTTTTGTATAATAAATATTTTTACATCTTTATTTAACGTTATCAATAAAAGTGATTTCTTTTACAAAATAATAATACTAAAATATTTTGTAATGTAATAACTTCATTACGGTGTTTTATAATATATATTACATAGTAAATATAAGTTATTATACATAGTATAGTAAAAAAAACATTTATTTAAAAGTGGTGACCATTTATATATAATAAAAATATGTAATAAATAATATATATTTGATATATAAGATACGGTGTAGACAAGTACACAAATAATATATATTACATTTGCTTTACAAATATAATATAAATTGGTCATGCCAAAATAATTTGTTTTTATTATATTTCGATTTCTAGAACATAGTATGAAAAATATGGTCACTAATAGTATACTATCACATTATTTCACAATTAAAACAACTTGGAACTCTAAACAATGATACACTAACTCTATTATCTTTTGGTGTATCTTTGCAATTCACTCATCTCAGCACATTGATTTTTCTCATGTCATAATTCAATATTTGACAAATCATTTTTCATGCTTTTATTTTATTTGGAAACTATCAATTCTAAGTCTTCCTCAGTTACCAATCAAAGTAAGCTTTCTTTTGACAAAGAAATTTTATTGATTCTAAAAAAGTCCTTCACATTCATTCTAAATATCTATTGATAATATATCATTTGGCTTGAACCTAGTCACCTTGGAAATTATATCATTTCATCTCATCCGTTTGTCATCGATTTCTTGAACTAATTCAGTTGAACTATTGAACCCTACCTATTATACAACTCGTATTCACAAAATTTGATATTTTAATTCTGTGTCATCTACCTTAACATTTTGTTTATTGACTAAAATATGACATAAGTCTAAAATAAATATCATAAACCAAATACACTTGGGAGACGGAATCTGAAATGAAGAAAAAGTATTCCTACTTATTCCAGTAAATCTCGAGGACGAGATTTTTATTAAGGTGGGGAGAATGTAACAACCCTCATTAAAAGTCCTATTTATTTTATTATTTTATCCAATAGGAAACCCTAATTAAGAAACCCAAGTGATTATGTATAAACCCTAAAATTTTCAGAACAATCAGAATCAGGATCAGGGCCCTTAAAACTCAGGGGGGGGGGGTATTCCCTACTCAACGATTATCTTCACAAAACGCTGTCAAAATTAAATTTCTCGATTCCGTCGACTCAGCAGGGCTACCCAGGTGACGAAGCAGGCCTACCCTACTTTGACATCCCAGGCGACACGCGACAGGGACCATGGTTTCCTTCGCGACACGCGGGAGGTACCAAATTGAGCTATAAATTCAGGGGCTTGGGACTTGATTTCTGGCGTTCGTTCGACATTAAAATTCACTCTACACTTCGAGATATCGTCTAATTACTCTCAAAACACACACGAATCACTAATTAGTATAGCGGGGTGCTGTCACAAACAGGGTATTAACTCGATCGCTGCTACGATTCATTGTCCGATCGATTAAACTATCCGAGGGATGTTTAAGTGCTGCCCACATTAGGGTTTATGCTTTGTCATTCGTTGTGACTCCGATGGATGTTTAAGTGATTACACTTTGTCATTCGTTGTGAATCCGATGGATGTTTAAGTATCGCACTTTGTCATTCGTTGTGAATCCGATGGATGTTTAAGTATCGCACTTTGTCATTCGTTGTGAAGGATTAATCTTGTGAGTTATCGTAAATGCTGTATTAAGTTACCTACCTAGTTCATGTGCACTAGGTTACAAGGCTAAATCAATAGGCTAAGCTCTGCCTGTATAAATCTGCAATATCAAGGCTTATTTGTAGACTAAACTTTGCCCGAATAAATCTGCATAATTATAATGTGAGTCATTCTCTTTTTATCAAATTACTTTTACAAAAGCATTTTATTATCAAAGTTATAATTACAGTGATTAAGTTTATGTAATCACCAAGTTACAGCCGGTATGTGGGGTTTTGTATACATTACTTGATAACCGTCACTATTGGACAACGAGTTAGCCAATGAGTGATATGACCATAGTCACAGACACCATCGGGCAAAGAGGCTACCGATGGATGTTCGAGTGACAAGTACTGTGGGTAGTTGGTTTGATATTTGAAAACATTGTAATCTCTCTTAATACTGTAAATTATAACAAACGTGTCATTTTAATAAATAGAATGATTCACCAGTATTTCCTGCTGACAAAACCTTTTTAAAACGCGTTTCAGGTAATTACAGTAGAGTGGATTAAGAGATGGATATGGCACTGAAAGGCATCAAGAAGTGGCTTATTTTATTAATTAAATCAAATTAAGAAATATGGTTTATGTAATCAAATTTATCTTTATTAAAGCTACCATTGTAAAACATGGGTTTATCCCATATATTTAATAAATAAAATCCGGTGTTTTCTAAACTCTGATATTTTTCCTAACTCACGGTCCTGATGAAATTTCCGCTGCAACGTTTTCAAAATAATCACCGGCACCACTGGGCTGTTCGCGGCTTCCGATTCCGTCCAGGGTGGGTCGGGGGTCGTGACATTTTACCGGGGGGCTTATATGACCAATATGATTTTGGTCCATTAGCAAGGGTGGAGACAACGGTTGTTTTGGCCGATTTGTCTCATAAGCTTCCTCGGGGGATGGTGCAAGATGTCATAGTAAAAATTGATGAGTTTTATTATCCAGTTGACTTTTTAGTCTTAGATTACTCATCCACTGACCCGAAACAACAACAAAATGTTATTTCGGGTCGGCCATTTTTGAGCTCCGCGCATGCTGTGATTGATTGGTGATTTGGTACGGTCGACATGACATTCGGAAACAGAAAAATGAGATTGAATGTGTTTACTAACAATTCTAATTCTATTGGTGTTGATGAGTGTTTTATGGCAGATTTAGTCGACGGATGCAACCCGCATGAGTATGAGGAAGATAGTATGGATATTTGTTTGTGTGATTGTTCTGAACAGCTACATGCTTGTGCATTGAGGGTTGAAAAGGAAAAGCAAGATGCCATGGCACTAAAGGGGGTCGACCACCATGGACCCACCAGTTTGAAAGTTTACCGGTGGAAATCACTTCGGGTACTAAACCATCTTTGGAGGAACCACCGAACCTGGAGTTAAAAGACTTTCCGAGCCATTTGAAGTATGCGTTTTTAGGGGATAATGACACCTTACCGGTCATTATTGCCTCTAATTTGGAGATGGCTCAAGAGCAAGCATTGTTGGAAGTTTTGAAGGCGAACAAAGGAGTTATAGGGTGGACGATTGCCGACTTAAAAGGAATTAGTCCATCAATCGTCATGCACAAAATCATCACAACCGAGGATGCGAAACCAACAAGAGAAGCACAAAGCAGATTAAACCCGAATCTACGAGAAGTGGTAAAAAAAGAGGTAATTAAATGGTTAGATGCGGGAATTATCTATCCTATTTCGGATAGTGCTTGGGTAAGTCCTACCCAAGTAGTGCCTAAGAAGGCCGACATTCAAGTTATTAAAGATGAAAATGGTGAACAAATCGCTACCCGACCGGTCACCGGGTGGCGTGTTTGTATTGATTACCGAAAATTGAATGCCGCCACTTCTAAGGACCATTTCCCGCTACCTTTCATTGACCAAATTATTGAAAAACTATTAGGTCAAAAATATTACTGCGTTTTAGATGGTTACTCGGGTTATAATCAAATTGCAATTCCCCCGGATGACCAACACAAGACCACCTTCACTTGTCCATATGGCACTTTTGCCTTACGGCGAATGCCATTTGGTTTGTGTAATGCACCGGCAACCTTCCAACGATATATGTATATATAGGTGAGATATTAATAATGTTATGTCTTATTAATATTATATATATACATATCATACCTATATATTTATATGAATGAAAATTCAATATAAATTTTATAACATTATAATAATATTACGATATTAACATTAATATCTTAATATTAATATAAGATAACACAATTTAGGTATCATATTTCGAAAATATCATAACATAAATATTTAGATAATAGAATTCATGTAAATAATTTTATATCATTTAATTTTCAGTATGTGTAATCCCTATTTGTATCTTACAGTATGTTATGCTATAAATATATATAAAGGGGGATATATTCATAATATATTAAATTTTGTGATATATATATATATATATATCATACCCATATATTTATGTGAATATAATTCAATATAAATTTTATAAATATTATAATAATATTATGATATTAATATTTTATCTTAATCAAAGATATAAGATAACACCATTTAGATATAATATCTCTGAAATATCATAATATAAAATATTATTCGATGCAAGTAGTATATTTTATGAATTATAATATAACCTAGAATTTTACTCGACTTAAATATATGTTTTTCAAAATTTTGACAAATATGGTTATATTAATTTTGTTAAAATATAGTATCTTAGCATACTTAAAACATGTTTATTGTTTAAATACAATATTAAACCAGAATTTTATATAATAACCCTATGAAAATATTATTCCATATGATTATGTTATATTATATTCACATAAGCACATGTACATATATCATGGGAAATATATATAAAATATTTTATATTTTATAAACCTGTATCTATGAAGCAGAAATATGTACAACAATAATTGGTACTGTATAACTAGATGATTTTAATATGTTACACCTATATATCAACAGGAAATAGCTTAAAGATTTTTATCTAATAGGTCAACTTATTCCTTAAATTATATGTGAGTCAGATGTATATATATTTTATATATAACTAAATAATATTTCATCCATAAAGAAAAATATGTACAAAAACATTTAGTACGGTATAACTATATGGTTTAAAATATATGTACATAACACATATATATAGGGGACGGTTTAAATGAGAACGCTAAATATCGTGAGAACCGTGAGAACAAATGAAAAAACCGCGAGAACTTGGTCAAAAACGAATCAAACTCAAAAAATTTTTCTACACTTATCATTATTATTCGAATACAATGTTAGAAATTTAATTTACACGTTTAAATTTACGTGAATTCGTAAATAAAGAAAATTTACACATGTGTAAGTTTGCCATTTACACATGTGTAAATCTGTTATATTTACACATGTGTAAAAAAATCTAAAAAGAGTGATTTTGAAAGGAGAAATGAATTATTTGATGTTGTAAATTTCTTTTTTTGATGTTGGATCTTAATAACAATGAGGTTTGTATTAAAAAAATTGGTTTTGATTGGTTTTCTCATTCGTTCTCACGGTTCTCGCAATATTTAGCGTTCTCAAAATAACCCTCCCCTATATATATATATATATATCAAGGGAAAATTGGTTTTTAATAAACCAACCTTTGTCCCGTTGGTAAATAATAATCTTACCTACGTAATTGGTATACAATAATCCTACCTATCAACATGTTGGTACTCAATGAACTTTCGTTAATTTTTTTTAACTGAAGTTAGTTTTTATGTTTTATTTATTACACAAACAGTCCCTGTAGTTGTAATTTACTAGTTTTAACTATTTTATAAAACAAGAAAACCACTCGAAAATCCTCCTTTTCCTCGATTTGAGGTTTATAAAATAGTTAAAACTAGTAAATTACAACTACAGGGACTGTTTGTGTAATAAATAAAACTTAAAAACTAATTTCAGTTAAAAAAATTAACGAAAGTTCATTGAGTACCAACATGTTGATAGGTAGGATTATTGTATACCAATTACGTAGGTAAGATTATTATTTACCAACGGGACAAATGTTGGTTTATTAAAAACCAATTTTCCTATATGAAGATGAAACAATTTTTATCATTTAATAGTTTAACTCATTTCTTAAACTATATTTGAGTCATATGTGTATATATTCTGATATAGGAGTAATACTTCATTACTTAATACATTAAGGATCAAATTTAGAAATGCCAAACTTTGTATTATCTATTATGATTCATTAATAAATAAATATGATAAATTAAGAATCAAGTCTTAAGATGTTACAAACCAAAATAATTCAACCTTTCAGTTAAAAGAAAATTGTTCTAAAAGAATCCAGAAAATTTATATTTTGATTAAATTTATTTCTTTTGGTGATTTACCCTTTCTGTTTCAAAATATTATGTTCAATAAATTTAATAGAAATTTATTTCAATATACTATTACTATTGTTAGTATGAAAATAGTTAGGAGGATAAGCAGAATAATTAATACCATTAGTTATATAAATTGGGTTCTTAATTGGTATATATAGGAAATTGAAATTATTATATACGTATGCACATACAGAACAAAATTTCTTGATGGTATATACAATATAATCAAATATCTTCTGTAGAAAATCATATTTTTGTATATAACTGAAGTAACAAACCTACATGTTTACCTAGAATCTATCCAAATGATTTTTCAAACCATTAACCACATTTAACCCAAAAGGAAACCCTAAGGACACCCGGATTAACACCAAGGGAACATTGGTAGAACCAATGACAGGGAATCTTAGAATCTTATATACGACCCTTATTTCCAGCCACAGTCACAACCACAAGTTTCCACCAAACATCCCGAATGTTTATCCAACCATGAGCCCTGAGAAAATAAGCTAAATTGAGAAAATATAAGCCATTATTAGTAAAACACCGAGCCCGTAATCTAGAATAAAAGCTCGCCCGTAACTACGACAAAAGGAAACAACACATAATATATATATATACTTTCCTTATATTTTGATAAGATATATAGTGAAAGAAAATGTTAAAATATAATATGTATATATGTATATATATATATATCTATCAACGCATAATACTGATAGATATGATTATAGTTATGCTAATAGAGTATGAGCAACAAAACGTGTCTAATTGATTGTTTAGTACTGTGATAATTATATTTGAAAATGTTTGTAATTCAGATGTCAAAAGAAATTGCATGTAATCAAGAAATTCAGGCTAGTAATGAAAACTCTTGGGATAAAAGCACTATAGAAAATATAATAGCTCAAGGAATATCGAATGCCATACCTTCGATCATTAAAGCTATTAAAATTTCTATACCTATAGACGAGAATCCTACTAAACGCTGTAAGCATACCCATCCATCCAAACCTAGCCCTGATTCCAATGGAGGTCATGATTTTCGTATCAAAACTCCATCCTCCAAACGAAAGAAAAACACAATCTATAGTTACTCTTATAAGGAATTCCGCTCTGACAAATCCCATCAGAATAAAGGAAGTGGATCGTCGATCGCGCAACCTACCTTCGATCATTGAAGCTATTAAAATTTCTATACCTATAGACAAGAATCCTACTAAACGCTGTAAGCATACCCATCCCTCCAAACCTAGCCCTGATTCCAATGGAGGTCATGATATTCGTATCAAAACTCCATCCTCCAAACGAAAGAAAAACACAACCTATAGTTACTCTTATAAGGAATTCCGCTCTGACAAATCCCATCAGAATAAAGGAAGTGGATCGCCGTTCGCGCAACCTACCTGCAGCACCTATAACAAAAAGCATCCAGGGAGACGCTATTTTAGGAAGACGCACTACTGTAACTTCTGCAAGAAAACTGGACATGCCGAGGAAAAATGTAGAAGGAAAAGCAACATCTGCTTCAACTGCGGAGAACCAGGTCATATCCGTCCCTACTGCCCAGAACTATCTACAGCACCCAACAACAAGGCTAGAAACCTAGACGAAGCTAAGGAGAACGCATAAATATCTATGACGCAGGAAGCCATAGCAAATTCTAACATAAGCATCCGTACGTTTTGTCTGTACTAAAGTATTAGTTGACTTTTGATTCCAATCAAAGTCTTATAAATAAAAAGATCTTTATTTTTCTTTCATAAAGCCAACACTCATTTGTCTCATCTCTTGACAAATTCCTATGTCGCACCTATTGCTTGTTGCGCATGTGATTTCACTTCAAAAGATCATTTATTCATGAGTTCGAATAAATATTTCGTTATACTCATTCTGATAATCTATATGATTACAGAACGTTGACTTTTTGATATCAAGTCAACAGACTTCCTGGAAAATTCCATTTCTTTTCAAAATACTTACCGGATTTTCATTATAACCATTTCTTGTCAATATATATTGTTGGAATATGTCCAAACCAAGCTTAATTGTTTGAACTTGTTCACAATATACATTCAATTCAAAATCCCATATGATGAATTGAAATCAACATATTTGAGGTAATCCTATTTGTTTGAATCACAGTAGACATGTTCAAAGTCTACAACTCCAATAAATCATTTGTTAAATCACGACACCATGCGGTGGCGTTTTTCTCTGAAACTTGAACTCATTTCATTTTTCACGCCTAAGGTGCGAATTTATCCCTCTTCTGTTGATTCATTATCCTAACCCAGTCTTAATACAATTATGTATTAAGATAAAAGTACCTAAATTCCTATTCCAATGTACCTTTATATTAATAAAAATCAAGAAAAACAAATAAACTGGGTCGCTCGCGGGCCGCGACCCAGATAGCCGAGGTCTTCGCGGTGCGCGAGGCTCTTGGCTTGGCAGACACACAATGCTATCACGTGTCCTAACACGTGTCGAGATCACGCTAAGACTCAGCAACCTCAAACCGACCCGGAGGTCTATCTTGGTGTGTGTATAGATTTGTGAACCCTTTCATTTACAATGTAGCATCATTTAGATTGTATTTTATTGAGTTGGTGGACTCGATCTTTGTGGTTTGTTGTGAATTGTGATTTTGTTGCATGTTGGCATTATGAAACTTGGTAATTGCTATACATATGAAACTCGGTTATTGTGTTATGTTTTGATTATTTTTTTGAATGACAATGAACCGCATAGTTTTGGACGAGCTAGCAGTTGGACTCCCTCATCTTATGCATGTCAAGAGGCAGCGACAACTCTCTCAGGCTTGGTGATTCATATAATGATGAGCATGTCGGCATGGGCTAAACCATGACACTTGTTGGTTTGGAAGAACTCGACATTAGTGTTGGCCCTAAGCACACCGCTTTAATGTAGGGGCTCAACCCAATGCTATGGTGCATGATCTCGAGCTTCTACTTTAATGCATATCTTATGAGTCATTTTTGTGAAAGGTGTGTGAAGGGGTATGGTCCCAAAAACCTACGCCGGCCAATCAGGTCGCGCGCGGGACCATATTCCTATTATACTAATCCGGTAACTTTCTCAACCCCGCACCGACCAGTCAGGTGAAACCTAGGTCGCGTGCGAGGTCTAAGCAAAGACAAGACCAGATTTCACACTTAGCTTCCTGGATAAAAGCCCTCACTTCTTGGACCTTGCGCCGGCTACATGGGTTTTCCCCAGGGGTCGCGTGGAGGACAGAAGCGCAGGTCATCTTGGGACAAGTACAAAGGTACAAGTAGTAGAGCAGTGGACCAATGAGCGTCCGACAGGCTGTATCCTGTTGTGCTCCATGATTAGCAATCGTACAAGAGACAGGAAGGTACACAAGGACGCATACGTGGCACCAATCAGCGTGCGCCGACATCTGTTCCACGATCTTCACTCAGCCGCTAATGGCAGAAAGACAACAAGGACAACGGTCAGGACACATGGATCCATTCAACGTGCGCCAACTCCATCCTCGGAAGCACTAACGGCTGTTGCAGAGGAGACAAGACGGATATTCCTTGTTGTTGACACCAGGCCCAAGGCCCATCAGCCCATCTCCTTCCTCACCATTCTGGCTATAAATAGGAGCCTTCACCTACAGGTTTAACCATTCTGTTCCCAGCTCTCTCACTACTAATCACACACTTATTTCCTCAAAACATATACTTATTCTCACGCCGGATAGTGGTTAAGAGGTAGGCCCGGACTTGGGGTAAATGACAAATTGATACAGATATTCACAATTAACACAACGGAAGTCTTGGGATTATAAAATTATTACAAATTACAATGTCCAAAGTTCAAAAATATAATACAGACCGAAATGTATAAAAGATCCACAGACGGATCGAAATAACAAAATGATTATGTAACAGACTACTAGGCTTCAATGCATGGAGTTGCAAATTCCACTTAAGCATTTACCGGGCAGCTTCCAGCCTATTTACGTACTTTGCAACCTGTGCTTAGTCTTTTGAAGATACGTCAGTTTACACTGGTAAATACAAATAACCAACACATTTTGAAAATATTTCAAAATCATTTAATGTACACAAAGGTACATATATTTTCATAAATAACTTAGGATAAAGTATATCTCTTGTATTCAGTTTTACATGCTTGTCAATACATATGGGGCCCCGTACTAAACACAGATAACATGATTAACCGACATGCCACTTTAAACCCATAAAAGGGTATCCCCATAAAGGGTAAGAAAATGTTTTATTATAGCATTAGCATCTGTCGAGTGTTTGCCTACACCCCGTGCTTAAGTCATGGCCATTTGCAATTAAATGAGTCGATGATATTCAGGACACGGTCGCATTAACCCCCATTGTTTAAGTTATCAAGAAATACGAATTAAAACGGGTTATTTGGAATTTAAACACAATCCGTCATTGATCCCATACCCGACCAAGTGGTAATAATATATCCCAAGCCCGTATAGGGAAAATAGGTTAAGAGTATTTACCTGGCTTAAATCTTACAATCCAAGATATATATAAGCACAACCGTTCAAAAAAATAACTAGAACGGTTTGCAATTTACTGGATGCCCTAGTCTGGAATAAATGGTATAATAACCAATTAGAATGTTAATGGGTCCTATTTAAGTCATAGTCTTGAACCGATTAACTATAATATAAAGAAAACGGTACGATACGCTAGATTAAGCGGTGACTGGATAGAATGTAGTTTAAACCCTCACAAGTACTAAGACTTGTATAATATGGGTAAACAATAATACTTTCTAGAATTTATAAGAATTGAAGGAGTTTGACCCAATTAGTTAACTCAAGTAAACTAAGTTACATAAATCAACCGTACGCGCATAAGAGGTATCAGGTGATCGGATGAGTTAATATCAAGTACATTATGCCAAAACATCATTATTAAGTTACCATATCAGTAGGTATTACAAATTATATGCACATTATAGTTTAAAACTCATTTATGCACAAAAGGGCATTTTCGGTATATTTTAAGGCATAATGTATGAACTTGTATAAAAACCCGACAACTGATTATGATCAAACAGTATAAACTCAGAGGGTTATCCTATACATAAATATGAACATAATGCAACTTCAAATCAGTAGCTAACATGGCTAAATCGGGTCAAAATAGAACGTCAAAGTAGAAGTCAAACTGCTAGACTTTTGGTTGCGAACCGAACCATAAACTGGAAATGACGGTATGAACATGTTATGATATAATTTACCAACTGATATAGTGTCAAAAATATGTGTTTAAACGTTTATAAGTTTTCCAAAAAACTGCGTTTTGACTTTTATGTAGGATCGATTCGGACCTAAACGAGTCGATTAGAAGAGCTATTTCTGATTTGAACGGCGGAAACAGACAAATCAGATTCAATTCAGCGAGAATTCAATTTAATATGTTGATTCTATTGATTGAATGACGTTTACAACCGAGTCAACACTTCGGCAGCACTTCGTGGCTCACCGGAAGACAACACCTCGAACTCTATGTGTGATTTCGCTCTAATGACCTATTTATAGGTGTGTAGATTTCGCTTATACATACATGTCCTAAAAGCGAAATCACACTTGACACAAAAGCGAAATTACATGTTGACAAATGAGCGAAATCATCAACTAACCATATGAACGAAATCAGAAACTAAGTCATAAATGCTTTTGTCTCTTTTGAAATGATGCAATGATGACATCACCATTATGATGTCATCATTGGATAGGATGACATCATGCTTGAACCAATCCACAACGAACCCAAGACTCGACATAAGACGAAGACGACAGATGTATGCACCAACAGACTCCCCCTCAGATGTTGACGAGTCTTAAGTGTCGAGTCTTCGCATCTTCAGTCTTTATCAGTCTCTTTTCTTTCTTAGCATATACCGGGATCTTCTCTTTGGCTCTAACCTCGTCAGACTCCCCCTCTCATAATGATGGGATCGCTGTCTGGAATTAGCTATCACCTTGAGATCAATCCCTGGCTTTATCTCTGTTTAAGCTCATCACCTACACAAATTTTCTCATCAAAAACATAAGTTTTTACTTAAAACAATAAGAAAAACTTATTGGAAATAGTTACATCAAGTTCAAATTAATGACCCTGATTAACTAATCAAATTTTTTTCTTAAATCAAAATTTTTGCAATTAAACTCACACTCCCAAACCTGTTCATCCTGTTCAGCACTCGAAATTTTGAAAATCAGCTTTTCAACATCAGTTATCGAATTTTTTTTTTTTGCATTTTACAAAATTTATGCTAAAACACACTGAAAATCTTTTTGGATTTTTGAAAATAATGAAATGCAGTAAATGTCACACCCCGATTTCCACGTGTCACCGGTGGGCCCGGTGGGGAGTATCGTGACGTGGTTGGCAACATAATAGTCAAACAACACAATATTTAATATGCACAGCGGAAGCGAATTTAAAAGATATAATACAACCGAATTTAATATTGTAATATCAAGTGTCACAATATTCGGAAGTTTATCCACAGTAGGATCGATAACAAAATGGAAACAATAGTTCAACAGACTTCAGGCATCCTAAGCTTGCGAGACTTTTTATTGATGCTAAGGAGACAATCCAGCCAATTTCGTTTAGTACCTGCATTCAGTCTTTTTGGGAAAATACGTCAGTTTACACTGGTAAATACAATCAATTGACTCATTTTGGAAAATGATTTAAAATTTGGTTTGGATGCACATTGCATAAACATTTTTTATAACTTGGGAGAATTATTTAATATTATAATCATGTGAACGAATTACATGTTCCTTATGCGTTCAGTAGCCCAGATCGTACCGGGTTAAAGATCAATAGACACACCACATTATTTATTTATGCACTGACGGGTGTACGCCTACACCCCGCGCTTAGGTCTTGGCCATTTCGTAAAATGAAGCCAAGGATATCCGGGACATGGTCATTAACCCCCAAAGGCTTTTAAGTAAACAAGACTGTTTAAACGAGCCAATCAAATTATTCAATTACCCACTCAACGGTGGAGATTTGATGCTCGATCAAGCGGTATGCTATATACCGTAACCCAAGCCCGTATAGGGAAAATAAGTTAAAAGTATTTACCTGAGCAATGTATAAATCACAATAAGCAAAATGCATGTAGCTTTTACTGGTTCTCCTAATCTGGAACGAAGGTTTATAATAACCTATTAGAATCCTAACGGGTCTTTAATTAAGCTTAAGCTTAGACCGGCTAGTTTCAAAGATACGGTTCGTACGCACGATTAAGCGAAGACCGGATAGAATGTGATTTAGACCCGACAAGTTCAAAGACTTGCTTAATATGGGTTTATTATTCACATTCTGGATTTTGAGATAAAACCATTAAGGTTTGACCCGTTTCGGCTAATTTATGTAAACTTGTTACATAAACCGAACCGTACGCGTAATAAGCGTGACGGGTATTCGTGAGAGCTATATACAGGTTTCCTAAGTTAATTATCCCTCAAATATGTTGTGACATCAGTAAGATGTCTTTCATTATGCCCAAAACGTGTTTAAACACAAACTAGGCCCCGTAGGGGTAGTTTGGTCATTTAAAAGTTTATAAAAGAGTTTAAATGCTTAACTGAGTTACAAGTCTGATATAATCAGCAAAAATACTTAGTTTAATGATTTATAACAGTAAGGTAATTTAGATATGTGAAATTTATCAATTATAACCAAACTATGCCCCGTAGGGGTATTTTGGTAATTTCACATAAGCCGAAAAGCTCAAAACTAAAGTCTGAGATAACCAACTTTTGCTTACTGTTAAAATGTTATAATTTAACTAAAACATCAGTAAGTATCACCCTTGTATGTTTAAAAATAGTCTTAGTACATACTATGCGCTAAAAACGCTAAATAAGGCGATTTGGAGCCGTTTACGGGTTCGATACTTAAAGCTGATATTTTTATCATTCCAGAAGGCTTAAAATAATTTATTTAACATAACTAATCAGTAGCAAAAGGTTTGGAGTCGTTTAGATATGTAAAACTCATTTTATGGCCCGAAAGGGCAAAACCGACATTTACCGGATTAAGCCTACGACTACAAGTTATGCTCAGCCTAAAATTTATTAAAAATCTTCAAAAATCCCAAAATAATATATTATATCAGTGGGTAAAGAGTTTGATACTAAAAAGTATGTTTAACTAGGCTATACGCTAATTACGCCGTTTAATTAATATAAAGCCTTCAATTTGCGATAATGAGCATAACTCTTAATCTACACCTCAAACTGATGTCAAACTTTGCATACAAGTTTATATATCAGTAATTAAAGTTTCTACTCTTTTACATTTCCAAAAATCACGTTTTAAGGTAATAAGGGCATAATGGTCAACATATGAGTAATTAACGGAATCATGCATAATAATTGGTTAACTAATGAACCATGGTGTATAATCACAGATGGTTATACTAGCATGTTACCTGGTCCAAATAAGGCTCTAAGGCATTTCTAAAACATGCTTAAACGGGACAGAACTGAAAGTCAAAGTGAAAGTCAAACTATGTGACTTTCGGTTCCGAACCGGGTCTTTATAGTAAATTGTCAGGTTGAACGTGTTTAGACATGTTCTTACACTAATTACAAAGTTATAACAATGATCCAACAGGTTGTATATGATCTATAATGTTAATTATGCATAAATGGCATTTTAAGTATCCTGTTAACTTTTTATAAACTAGTTTGACCCGACTTTTGACCTAGTTAGAGTGGTAATCAGGGGGGGGGGCCTTTTGAGGGTTTATTACCCACATAAATACCAACTTATAACTACTTTTGATTCGACTAATCTCTGGACCATTTGTGATTAATCTTAAAGTCAACCGTTAATTACGACGGTTTGACTTTTAAGCTATAACTAAGTTAAAACTTAATTAGAAAAGGTTTAGCAAACTTACCAAGGTCCTATGCACGAATTATGAACACTTGAGAGCAGACTTGAGCTCCAGGAATGATCAGATTGCTTGAATGAAGGTGTGAAGACTTGTTGCAAGTTCATGGGCTTTATATAGCATTTCAATCACCACAAATCTTTGATACTTGGGGTCTACAACCCACCACAACTGATCAACACTTGTTACTAGTGCTTAGGGGGTGTCTAGGGGTCAAGAGAAATGTGGAAAATCGGATAAGATCGATCAGATTGCACTCAGCAGGCAAGAACCCAAAGATTTCGGAGCTGGGGACCCCTAGCGTGACGCTAGGCCCCCCTCGCGTCGCGCTAGGCCTCTTCTGCACAAAATCTATATTTTTAGATTTTTGCGATTTGATCCTTGGCTCTTCAAAATTCGATTAGGCACTTGTTTCTTGCATTATGAACCCTCATAATTGATCTATAAAGGCTTTAAAACATATACCCACTTTGTTAAGTCCCCGGGTAACTTTATTGTTACCCGAAAAGTCCTAACTTCCAACGTTTACGCTTTAACCCTTCGCACACGAATTTGGTCATAACTTTCTCATACGATAACGAAACTTTACGAAATCTAAATCGTGTATTCTAGTGAGCATAATTATCAGTTACAAAGCTTCGGGTTTGTCAAAAGGTCACTCAGAGGTATAACTTAAACATGTTGACACATTTAACCCCTGTAGTTTGTAATCTCTCACTTTTAGCTTCGCATGATCCATGATTTATTCGTTTGACGTTATAAACATCATGTAGGGTTAATGTACATTATATTTATTCACTGTTGACACTTCGAATACGTATATTCACATACTTTCCACGTTTGTCAACTTTATTCCTTCTGTAATATTCTTTCACACGTTTGAACATTTGACACGTGTCTACACATTATAGGACGTGAATTTTCGAGGTGTTACATCCTCACCCCCTTAAAATAAATCTCGACCCGAGATTTACTGAAACAAATAAGGGTACTTTTCTTTCATCGTGGATTCAACCTCCCACGTGTATTCGGGACCTCTACGGGCATCCCATTTGACCTTTACAATAGGTACATGCTTCCTTCGAAGCTTCTTAACCTGTCGATCTTCAATCGACAAAGGTTTTTCCACAAATTTTAAGCTCTCATCTATATGCACATCTGTATGCGGTATTACCAGTGATTCGTTAGCGAAACACTTTTTTAGATTGCAAATGTGGAACACATTGTGAATTCCACTGAGCTCTTCAGGTAAGTTTAGCTTATAGGCAACTGACCCGACACGTTCGATAACCGCGAAAGGTCCTATGTATCTCGGGCTTAGCTTACCTTTCTTACCAAATCGCATCACTCCCTTCCAGGGTGACACTTTGAGCAATACTTTGTCACCTACTTCGAAGTTAAAAGCTTTACGCTTTGGATCAGCGTAGCTTTTCTGCCTATCTCGGGCAGCTTTGAGACGGTCACAAATCTGGACAACCTTGTCCGTCGTTTCGAACACTATCTCTGGTCCTGATAATTGGACATCTCCAACTTCTGCCCAACAAATGGGCGATCTACACTTTCTATCGTATAATGCCTCAAAAGGCGCAACTTTAATGCTGGTGTGGTAGCTATTGTTGTAGGAGAATTCGACTAAGGGTAGGTGCTTATCCCAACTACCACCCAAGTCAATCGCACATGCACGTAGCATGTCTTCTAACGTTTGAATAGTACGCTCACTCTGACCGTCTGTCTGTGGATGGTAAGCCGTACTAAAGTTCAAACGTGTGCCCAACGATTGTTGGAAGCTTTTCCAAAAATGGGACGTGTATCTAGTATCTCTGTCAGAGATAATAGACACAGGTATGCCATGTAAAGCTACAATCTTATCTACGTATAACTGGGCTAACGTATCGGAGCTATAAGTCTCCTTGATGGGTAAGAAATGTGCTGACTTAGTCAGTCTATCAACTACAACCCATATCGTATCGTTGCCTTTCCTTGTCTTTGGCAACTTGGTGATAAAATCCATCGTCACCATTTCCCACTTCCACGTAGGAAGTTCAGGCTGTTGTAGCAAACCTGACGGCTTTTGATGTTCTGCCTTGACTTGAGCACATGTCAAACATTTTGCTACATAAGCGGCTACAGACTTTTTCAAGCCTATCCACCAATAGTTTGCCCTTAAATCCTGGTACATCTTATCAACTCTAGGATGAACGGAGTATTTAGAACTATGGGCTTCCTGGAGAATAACATCACGAAGTCCTCCATATACGGGAACCCATATTCTTCCATTTAATCTTAGAATTCCGTCCTTGCTGAGAGATAACTGCTCCTCAGTTACTCCTAACTTTTCATTAGGATAGTTAGCTTCCAACACAGCTTCCTTCTGTGTAGCTAACACCCTTTCAATCAAATTATTCTTTACTTCAATGCTCTTGGCATTGATTCGGATGGGTTTCACCCTTTCCTTTCGGCTCAAGGCATCAGCGACTACATTCGCCTTGCCGGGATGGTATCTGATTTCATAATCATAATCATTTAAAGTCTCCATCCAACGGCGTTGCCTCATGTTTAATTCCTTCTAATTAAACAGATGCTGAAGGCTCTTGTGATCAGAATAGATCACACACTTGATACCATACAAATAATGTCTCCACAGTTTTAGTGCAAATACAACGGCACCCAACTCCAAGTCGTGGGTGGTGTAATTCTTTTCATGCACCTTTAACTATCGTGATGCATAGGCAATAACCTTGTCTTTCTGCATAAGCACACACCCCATCCCGGTGTGTGATGCATCACAATAAACTACAAATTCTTCGATTCCATCAGGCAATGTCAGCACAGGAGCATTGCTCAACTTCTGCTTGAGAATATCGAAAGCTTCTTGCTGCTTAGGCCACCAGTCAAACTTAATCTTCTTCTTTGTTAGAGAAGTTAGGGGCGCAGCAATCCTTGAAAAATTTTCAATGAAGCGTCTGTAGTATCCTGCTAAGCCTAGGAAGCTACGAATCTCCGTAGGCGTCTTTGGCTCTTGCCAGTTCATAACTGCTTCAACTTTAGCGGGATCCACTTGGATACCACACTCACTGACCACATGTCCAAGGAATTGGACTTCTCGTAGCCAAAACTCACACTTGGAAAATTTGGCGTAGAGTTTCTCGTGATGTAGAAGCTTGAGAATACAGCGAAGGTGTTTCTCGTGGTCAGCTTGGTTCTTCGAATAGATTAGAATGTCGTCAATGAAGACGATGACGAATTTATCTAGGTGCGGCTTGCAAACGCGATTCATGAGATCCACGAACGCAGCCGGTGCATTAGTGAGCCCAAAAGGCATCACTAGGAACTCGTAATGACCATAACGAGTCCTAAATGCAGTTTTATGTACGTCCTCATCCCTAACCTTCAGTTGATGGTAGCCTGACCTCAAATCAATCTTCAAGAAGTAACTTGCCCCTTGTAATTGATCAAACAAATCGTCGATTCTGGGCAAAGGGTACCTATTCTTTATCGTGACCTTATTCAGCTCACGATAGTCGATGCACAGACGCATCGATCCATCCTTCTTCTTGACAAACAATACTGGTGCTCCCCATGGAGACGAACTAGGTTTAATGAAACCTTTAGCCAGCAATTCATCCAGTTGCGTCCTTAATTCCTTCATCTCTGTTGGCGCCAACCTATAAGGTGCTCTAGCAACAGGTGCGGCTCCAGGGATGATGTCGATTCTGAATTCCACTTGCCTATCTGGTGGTAAAGCAGGTAGTTCTTCCGGAAAAACTTCTGGGTATTCAGAAATGACGGGAATGTCTTCTATCTTGGGTTTCGGTTCATCAATAGTCACCTGTGCCATGTAAATGACACAACCCTTCTTCAAACACTTAGAAGCCTTGAGCATGGTCACTTGCTCAGGCAATCCATACCTTGTATCTCCTTGAATGGTAAGTGCTTCTCCAGATGGAGTTTTGATCATCACTTGTTTCTTGTTGCAAACAATCTGGGCCTGGTTATGAGATAACCAGTCCATACCCAAAACAATATCAAAACCAGCCAACTTCAAGGGAAGTAGGGACAGAGGAAAAGAGTGGTCCCTAATGGATATGAAACATCCATCTAAAATGGTGGAGGCGGTTTCTATGGTGCCATCTGCCAATTCCACCTCATACTTTACACTTAAAGTTCTAACAGGCAGTTTTAACAATTCACAAAACTTGTTATCTACGAAAGACTTATCAGCGCCTGAATCAAACAGTACTCTTGCATATATATCATTTACAAGGCAAGTACCTGTTATCACATTGTCATCCTGGACTGCTTCCTTTGCGTCCATTCTGAAGACTCTCGCATTGGTCTTCTTAGCCTCTTCAGGCTTCTTTGCATACTTAGGGCAGTTGGTTTTGATGTGCCCCTTTTCATTGCAACGGTAGCACGTTGCATCTTTCATCTTCTTGCAATCCAAGGTCTTGTGATCCGTGGACTTGCATATCCCACAAGCATAGGTTTTTGACTGGGTCTGAGGGTTCGACGCGAGTCTACACTTTCCAAAGTGCTGTTTCTTGCAAGTTTTGCAAGTGGGCTTCTCACCAGCTTGATGCCCATCTTTTCTCGGCTCAGAACCCTTCTTGTTATCACCGTTTCCACGGTGCTTCTTGTTCGACCTCTGTGAACTATCACCTTCACGCTTCCTCTTCTCAGCCTCCTTATTCCTCAGCAATCTCTGCCTGACCGCATCCAGAGTGAGGGATAAGGAAATGTCAGCTACAGATCTAAAAGTAGCTGGCCGAGAAGCCTTAACGCTTGCCTTGATCTCGGGGGCTAAACCCCCAATGAAACGAGCAATTCGCTTGGGTTCCGGGGTTACCAGATAAGGAACCAACCGGGACATCGTGTTGAAGCTCGTTAGGTAAGCTTGACAGTCAAGGTTTGTCATCACCAAAGATAGAAAATCAGATTCTATCTTCTCCACCTCATGCTGAGGGCAGTAATTTTCCCTGATAAGGGCAACAAATTGATCCCACGACAAGTTGTACAATGGGATTTTCCCGGTGGCTTGTATCAGCGATCTCCACCAGGCCAACGCCTCTCCTTTGAAGGATTGAGATACGAACTTGACTATATCCCTTTCAGCGCATCCGCTGATGTCCACAACCGTGTCTATCTCGTCCAGCCATGTCATACAATCAACGGCTCCCTTTTCCCCATTAAAATCCCGGGGCTTGCACGAAACAAAGTACTTATAGGAGCAACCCTTTTTACTGGGTTCTTGATTAAGTACTATCTGCTGAGATGGGACACTTTGATGATTGGTGGACTGACGATCATCACCATCTTTCTTGGGAATTTCCTTCTTGGGAGGAGGCTTGCTATGAGCCTCAGAATTAGTTTTGAGCTTTGAGTGCGGTGCAGATTGGGTCCTACTTCGAGTCCCACTATTATCCTCATACTGCCGCTCTAAAGCTTGTGTAACAGCGCCGTCTATGATCGCTTTTAATTCAGCACCCGTTAAAGTAATCTGGGCGTTATCATTTTGCTCCACTGGATGGCTATTTATTTCATCTGAGTCAGCCATTTGAATTGAACTGTTGCAGAAAACAAGGACAATATTTTATTTGGGAGTTTATTATGGAATTACCCCTTAGGGTAACTCATTAACCATGGTAAACAGAGACCATATTTGGTTAATTTATTAATCGTATTAAATTAGGATTTCAATTATAATTTATCCTAATTATAAACAATAACAATATATATTAGCACATAAGGCTTAGTTACGTAGACAATTTAAATTATAAGCTATGATTTCAGAGAATCAGGGCTTTTAAGGTTTGAACCTAGTTCATTACCTTTACTAGACAGGGAGTCACAGCTACCACTGTCTTTTGGCTCATATGGAAATGAGCAGGGCCCGTAGGCACATATTACCACGTATGGTAAAATATGATCATCTTAATTGATGATCTGACCCATGATTCAGAGATCATTAAGTTGGGTTTTGAATCTTTAAAAAGATCCTTATATAATAATAACGTGTGTGATTTTAAATGAATCACATCTGCCAGGAGTGTTAACATGTTTTCAGATGTTAACAGAGATTTGAATCTTTTAAACAGGTCTTACCATCTTGGCCCGGTCTTACAATTGACCCGAAGGCTAGGTTTCACTCTTAAGATTCTTTTAATATTTAACATAGGCAGATTTCAAAAAAAAAAAAAAAGATTTGATTTATTTATTTCATATATATAAATTATGTATGCACGTAAGGCAAGCAAGAAATTTATAAAACAACATTCCATTAATTATACATAGGTTACACATTGCCCTAAACGGGTCTTTCTAACAAACATTTACCCACGTAGGGGTTAAGCAAATACTTGCCCACGCAGGGGCTTAACAATAAACATAATAGTCCACGCAGGGACTCACACTAGAATAATAGTCCACGCAGGGACTTAAACATACAATATACCCTCGTAGGGGTGTATAGGAAGATAGGCCCACGCAGGGGCTCAAAACAAACAAATATGCATACCCTCGTAGGGGCTTAATACAGTAAATACAGGCCCACGCAGGGGCTAAATGCACCAATAATTGTCCACGTAGGGACTTAATTGAAATACAATAATATATATAGGGATTTTAATGATCCCTCTTCTTCTTCCCCTTTAATAAGTCCGCTAAACCTTGGAAGAAGCTCTGTTTCTCCCTACGGTCCCTGTGAGCTTCCCGTTCTACTTGCTCCAACCTGTGAAGGATTTCTTCACGCTCTGGTGGGGAGAACCTTGGTGGCTGCGATTGAGTCCGTATAATAGGCCTTGGAGGTATCTGGTACCCATGTGTCGGGTAACCTACCCCCCATGGAGCTCCGTAAGGTCCTTCCGGGTGAATGGCATTGTAGTCTGTTGCCACTTGATATGGGTCAGTTCTATCGTAACCATAGTGGTGTTGGATCGGTGGCTCGAACGGGTTGTATGCCATGGAACCCGTGTATGCCGGAATTGGGTTATCAAAACCCATCGGCGGTGGCTGCTGTACAGCTGGGTTGGAAGGTCCACCCATTTGTGGGTCCTCCTGATGTGGCGGATAGTGGCTGCCACTAGATTGGTAAGGGGAGCTGAAATGAAAATCTCCAGCTCGTGCAGACATGCGTGGACCGGTTCTCCTACGCCTCTGCGGTTGTGGAGGTGCCGGCTGCACTGGTGGTGGTGGAGGCGGTGGCGTGACTACCACAAATCGGGGATCCCCAGAGGAATCTTGATGATGCTGCTGCTGCTGCGGCTGCTGCTGCTGATGATGAGGCGGCGAATGGCGAGGAGGTGTATAGTACCATTCGTGCCTGGTAAACGTAGCTTGGAAGCTATCTGGACCAACATAGGGTGATCCATGGAATGAAGATCCGTCAGAGATCTCAATCGGTTGGTTTGGAGTGCCACTTGTCGGTTCGACGGGGTCAGTATCCTCGTCCATGTCATCCGCATTATCCCCGGAGAAGTGATCGTCTGGCCCCAGAGGGTTAAAACCCACGGGTTCTTGGACGTAGCCTACCGGATTAAACCGGCCCCGAAAGACAGGTGTGGGGTCACCAAATGAATGATGCGATAGAGATCGCTGTAGTGGTATGTAGGATGGTTGCTCGTTGTTGGGCTCGTAATCTGGTTGCGGCCCATAAGGGTTTTAGATTGGTGGTGTCGAACTGTGTGAGACCGACCGCCTAGCCGGCTCAAATAGGTTTCTTCTGTTTTGGCGTGGATCATCACTTTCCGTGGTGGACGGGGCTCGAACATTCAAAGGTCCCGCCTCATGGTCATTGGGGGCGGTGACTGGCCCTTTTCCTCTTCCTCTTCTCCTGAAGAATCTTGGCGGCATTTTGTTAATCCTGTCAATATGGTATGAGATAACAAAACAAAAAAATATATGAAAAATAAAGGACAACACAACAAAGTGGAATTTGTCCTAGGTTATATGTCTAGACTCGAAAGTTTAGAAATGTGCAATTGTGTAACTAAGATTAAACACAAAAGGCTAGTGTTTAATTCACTCAGTTGTTGGCTCTGATACCAACCTGTCACACCCCGATTTCCACGTGTCACCGGTGGGCCCGGTGGGGAGTATCGTGACGTGGTTGGCAACATAATAGTCAAACAACACAATATTTAATATGCACAGCGGAAGCGAATTTAAAAGATATAATACAACCGAATTTAATATTGTAATATCAAGTGTCACAATATTCGGAAGTTTATCCACAGTAGGATCGATAACAAAATGGAAACAATAGTTCAACAGACTTCAGGCATCCTAAGCTTGCGAGACTTTTTATTGATGCTAAGGAGACAATCCAGCCAATTTCGTTTAGTACCTGCATTCAGTCTTTTTGGGAAAATACGTCAGTTTACACTGGTAAATACAATCAACTGACTCATTTTGTAAAATGATTTAAAATTTGGTTTAGATGCACATGGCATAAACATTTTTTATAACTTGGGAGAATTATTTAATATTATAATCATGTGAACGAATTACATGTTCCTTATGCGTTCAGTAGCCCGGATCGTACCGGGTTAAAGATCAATAGACACACCACATTATTTATTTATGCACTGACGGGTGTACGCCTACACCCCGCGCTTAGGTCGTGGCCATTTCGTAAAATGATGCCAAGGATATCCGGGACATGGTTATTAACCCCCCAAAGGCTTTTAAGTAAACAAGACTGTTTAAACGAGCCAATCAAATTATTCAATTACCCACTCAACGATGGAGATTTGATGCTCGATCAAGCGGTATGCTATATACCGTAACCCAAGCCCGTATAGGGAAAATAAGTTAAAAGTACTTACCTGAGAAATGTATAAATCACAATAAGCAAAATGCACGTAGCTTTTACTGGTTCTCCTAATCTGGAACGAAGGTTTATAATAACCTATTAGAATCCTAACGGGTCTTTAATTAAGCTTAAGCTTAGACCGGCTAGTTTCAAAGATACGGTTCGTACGCACGATTAAGCGAAGACCGGATAGAATGTGATTTAGACCCGACAAGTTCAGAGACTTGCTTAATATGGGTTTATTATTCACATTCTGGATTTTGAGATAAAACCATTAAGGTTTGACCCGTTTCGGCTAATTTATGTAAACCTGTTACATAAACCGAACCGTACGCGTAATAAGCATGACGGGTATTCGTGAGAGCTATATAAAGGTTTCCTAAGTTAATTATGCCTCAAATATGTTGTGACATCAGTAAGATGTCTTTCATTATGCCTGAAACGTGTTTAAACACAAACTAGGCCCCGTAGGGGTAGTTTGGTCATTTAAAAGTTTATAAAAGAGTTTAAATGCTTAACTGAGTTACAAGTCTGATATAATCAGCAAAAATACTTAGTTTACTAATTTATAACAGTAAGGTAATTTAGATATGTGAAATTTATCAATTATAACCAAACTATGCCCCGTATGGGTATTTTGGTAATTTCACATAAGCCGAAAAGCTCAAAACTGAAGTCTGAGATAACCAACGTTTGCTTACTATTAAAATGTTATAATTTAACTAAAACATCAGTAAGTATCACCCTTGTATGTTTAAAAATAGTCTTAGTACATACTATGCGCTAAAAACGCTAAATAAGGCGATTAGGAGCCGTTTACGGGTTCGATACTTAAAGCTGATATTTTTATCATTCCAGAAGGCTTAAAATAATTTATTTAACATAACTAATCAGTAGCAAAAGGTTTGGAGTCGTTTAGATATGTAAAACTCATTTTATGGCCCGTAAGGGCAAAACTGACATTTACCGGATTAAGCCTACGACTACAAGTTATGCTCAGCCTAAAATTTATTAAAAATCTTCAAAAATCCCAAAATAATATATTATATCTGTGGGTAAAGAGTTTGATACTAAAAAGTATGTTTAACTAGGCTATACGCTAATTACGCCGTTTAATTAACATAAAGCCTTCAATTTGCGATAATGAGCATAACTCTTAATCTACACCTCAAACTGATGTCAAACTTTGCATACAAGTTTATATATCAGTAATTAAAGTTTCTACTCCTTTACATTTCCAAAAATCACGTTTTAAGGTAATAAGGGCATAATGGTCAACATATGAGTAATTAACGGAATCATGCATAATAATTGGTTAACTAATGAACCTTGGTGTATAATCACAGAGGGTTATACTAGCATGTTACTTGGTCCAAATAAGGCTCTAAGGCATTTCTAAAAGATGCTTAAACGGGTCAGAACTGAAAGTCAAAGTGAAAGTCAAACTATGTGACTTTCGGTTCCGAACCGGGTCTTTATAGTAAATTGTCGGGTTGAACGTGTTTAGACATGTTCTTACACTAATTACAAAGTTATAACAATGATCCAACAGGTTGTATATGATCTATAATGTTAATTATGCATAAATGGCATTTTAAGTATCCTGTTGACTTTTTATAAACTAGTTTGACCCGACTTTTGACCTAGTTAGAGTGGTAATCAGGGGGGGGCCCTTTTGAGGGTTTATTACCCACATAAATACCAACTTATAACTACTTTTGATTCGACTAATCTCTGGACCATTTGTGATTAATCTTAAAGTCAACCGTTAATTACGACGGTTTGACTTTTAAGCTATAACTAAGTTAAAACTTAATTAGAAAAGGTTTAGCAAACTTACCAAGGTCCAATGCACGAATTATGAACACTTGAGAGCAGACTTGAGCTCCAGGAATGATCAGATTGCTTGAATGAAGGTGTGAAGACTTGTTGCAAGTTCATGGGCTTTATATAGCATTTCAATCACCACAAATCTTTGACACTTGGGGTCTACAACCCACCACAACTGATCAACACTTGTTACTAGTGCTTAGGGGGTGTCTAGGGGTCAAGAGAAATGTGGAAAATCGGATAAGATCGATCAGATTGCACTCAGCAGGCAAGAACCCAAAGATTTCGGAGCTGGGGACCCTCGCGTCGCGCTAGGCCTCTTCTGCACAAAATCTATATTTTTAGATTTTTGCGATTTGATCCTTGGCTCTTCGAAGTTCGATTAGGCACTTGTTTCTTGCATTATGAACCCTCATAATTGATCTATAAAGGCTTTAAAAAATGTACCCACTTTGTTAAGTCCCCGGGTAACTTTATTGTTACCCGAAAAGTCCTAACTTCCAACGTTTACGCTTTAACCCTTCGCACACGAATTTGGTCATAACTTTCTCATACGATAACGAAACTTTACGAAATTTAAATTGTGTATTCTAGTGAGCATAATTATCAGTTACAAAGCTTCGGGTTTGTCAAAAGGTCACTCAGAGGTATAACTTAAACATGTTGACACATTTAACCCCTGTAGTTTGTAATCTCTCACTTTTAGCTTCGCATGATCCATGATTTATTCGTTTGACGTTATAAACATCATGTAGGGTTAATGTACATTATATTTATTCACTGTTGACACTTCGAATACGTATATTCACATACTTTCCACGTTTATCAACTTTAGTCCTTCTGTAATATTCTTTCACACGTTTGAACATTTGACACGTGTCTACACATTATAGGACGTGAATTTTCGAGGTGTTACAGTAAAGTAATATTTACAGACACTATTTTTGTGAGCTTGTGCAAGAGGATCATATCAGTTTATGAGACAAATCACCAACATCGTTAAGCTCCATTTCATTTTAAGCTCTAAACGATTCACATAGATTGACGATATTGTTGTCCACTTAAGCTCAATCTAAAAACTTTCGAAATGCTTACCGATACTTTAAGGTATATTAAGATAGCACTAAGTTCTTATGGACCCCACGATCTCAGCATATCCCCTCATCATGCAATACACTGACTCAAGTAATGCCTTTAAACTTTTATCAACTGTGATTTGTGCGAAAATAAAGCAGAATGTTTAAACATTAACAATCAGGTCGATACTTCCGTATACGCAGAGAAAGTCCAATGTTTAAACAAAATAAGAAAAATAAAACAAGTTGAAATTGTTTAGGCTTTAACCACCAGGTCGATACTCCCGTATACGCAGAGGTGATCCAAAGCTTAAACGAAACACCAAAGAAAATAAAGCAGAACGTTTAGGCAACAACATCCAGGTCGATACTCACGTATACGCAGAGGATGTCCGATGCTTAAACAAAATAAAGAAATAAAACAAGTTTAAATCTTTGCAAAATAAAATGCACAATCACAGCGACTTTTTAGCAAAGTTGTGAAAGTTCACAAACTTAACCAGTTTTATGCTTTTGGCATTCAGCGATTACTGAGTAGGCACATAGTCAAGAAGGACAAAACTAAGTACTATGCTTTTGACCATGTTTCCCACTAGAATTAGGCTTTTTCATTTTAGGTTTGTATCGTTATCGCAAATCTACTAATCTAGCTGAGCCTATCGTTACATCTTTAGTGAGATCGTTTATCACATTTTATCTCTCCATTTCTTTAGCGTGTTGTGACAGTCCAACTGATCTACTATCATTTCCTCTTTTTGACAACAAACCTCATTTTGAATTTTTTAATGTTTTTGACATTTTCAAATTTTCAAATTTTTTTAAAATTTTACTCCCCCTAAAATCAAAATATGTCTCAATTTTGATTTTCTGGGAAAATTTGAAACAAACTGTACAAACTTGACAACTTGATGAGAATCACTTCAATTCTCCATTCACTTGGCTTGAACAATCAGAACTCCCCCTGACAACAAACTATTTTCCCATAGTGATTTCAAAACACTTAAGTTTGTTTTAATCAAAATGGTTTTTCCGGAAAATAAGTTTTTGTGTGTCAATTCTCAAATTTGGGGATCATTCATCACCTTGTTTTCTTTAACCACTTGTAAAAACTAACATTTTTAAGATCAATCCACAAACATCACTTGTAGAAAATCAAGTACAACTTAATGTCCCTGATTTACCACTTGTAAGTTCGAAATATCACCGAAGTGAATTTCTCAAGAAATGTGCCGATTCATGTTCCACGCTTACCAACCTGGGAACTCCGGCAAGTCAGGTTTTTCATTTAAACAGATTCACCCAAGCCTGACTGTCCTTGGGTGATTTTGAATTCTTGTTCGACAATGGTGGAAAATTTGCATCATCCATTGTCAAACCAGAATTCTCAACTTTTACCTCAACACAAGGCTCTTCTGGCTTTACCACACCAGATTCATCGCCTGAATGTGGCTTGTCTGACTTTGATGATCCAGATTCATTGCCGACATGTGGCTCCTTTGTTTTCGAAGAAACAGATTCATCACCACAAACCTTCTTCTTCCTCTTTCCCTCTTTCGTCCTCATATTTGTATCTGATGAATGCATTTTGCTTGATTTGTTGTTCTTTGGTGAGCAAGACGATTTATCAGAACTTTTATCTGTTTTACCAGTTGTATCCGAGGACAAGATCTTCTCTAGATACTCTCTAGCCTTCTTCCTCTTTTTCCTCAGTCTGTCTCTCTGTCCCTGGGAAAGTTTAACTTTCGTTTCTTGAACTTTTTGTTCTTGAACCTTCTGTTCTTTAGGCTTGACATTGACAGATTTCTTTGCCATCTTCTGAGAATTAACCCTCAATCTTTCATTTGATCTCCTTGGGCAATCTCTGGCAATGTGACCTCTGATGTTGCAGTTAAAGCATCTCCTCGTTTCATAACTCCAACCTTGGCAGTTAACAGCAATGTGTCCTTGATAACCACATTGGTAACACACTCTGTTATCGTACCAATCACCATTGTCAGTCCAAACATTTAGATCAAAGCACTGTTTGGCTTGGTGATAATCCTTGCTCCTCTTGTTTGCTGGATTTGACTTTTGAGCACTGTGGTCCGACCTGCACCACTTATTTCCAACAATTTTTGAGTTTTCATTTTTTACTTTTTGTGGTTTTTGATTGCGATTGGATGATCGATCTGATGAGCTGTTATTCTCTTTTTGAACATTTTTCAAATTTTTAATTTTTTGTTTCTGTTCCACTTTCTTCTTCAAAGGTTTTTGCTTAGAGCATTCTCCCTTTTCGGTTGATTGTGGAACAGTTTCTTGAAAATTTTCTTTTAACTTCAAAAATAAAATCTTTTTATCAATTTTTTCTTTTTCATCATCAGATTTTTCATCGCAATCTTCAACTTTGACTTTGTCAAAGTTTGTGACATTGTCACTTATTGGAACTAAATTAACAGATTTTGGGCAAGGAATAGTTGAAGTATTCACAAACACCTTCAACTTTTCTTCCCATTCATTGATTTTCTTTTGAGCACATTCTGCCTCTTTTTCAAGTCGAATAATCTTTTCATGATGAAAAATTGATTGCAATTTGTTTTTCAAGATTGTTTTTACCAAACAAATCTCTCTCATCTTCTAAAATTTTTATTTTACTTTGAAAATCTTTCTCAATCTTTGATTTTTCATTTTCAAAACTTTCAATTTTTTCTTCAAAAATTTTGTTTTCAAAACATTTTCAGCTTTCAGCTTTTCACAATTTCCCTGTAAATCCAGAATCTTTTTTATATCAGTTTGCTTCTCATCTTTCAACTTCTCAACTTCCGATTTCAAACTTTCCGCATCCTTCAAGAGTTTGTCATTGTCAGTTTTAAAGTTGTCACATTTGGAGCACACTGAGTCAGAACTTGAGGAATCAATCTCCACAGATTCTTCATTCTTTTGAACTTGCTCTGTCTTCATCTTGTATGTTCCTGCACAAAAGATTTTAACGAAGTCAAGAGGATTCATATTCTCATCAATATAACAACCCCTCTTCATATCGTATTTCATAACATCTTTTGCACTAAGACACACACAGACTCTTTTATTCGGTTCTACAACCACATCCAAACTTAATTTTTTCAAATTATTTTCTATCCTATTCAACAATTCTTTCTTTTTCTCTTCATTATCATATCTATGTGTTGTAAGTTTACTAATGAATTTACTTAAAGATAATTTTGAAAAACTAGAATTCTTTCTTAGATTTTCCAAAAAATCATTCCATTCAGCTGGTAATCCATTAGCAAACTTTGATACTCTTTCAGCTTCTGATATCATTATCTGGTTTTCTTTCAAATGATCAATCAAACAGTCAAATCTCTTCTCCAAATCAACTAATTTCTCATCTTTCTTACACAGAAAACATTCGAACCGTTTAGCCCAAACATTCTTGGACAAATCTTGATAATGACTACTGAAATATCCTCGATACCAATCATTTATCCTTTCAAGATAATGGTTTTCCGTCTCATCAAAAACCACTTCCATTTTAAACAATCTGATAGGGCCTTCACTGATTTGGTCAATGATAATGAAACTTGGGCCTTTGATCGATGAAAATAACAAGCCGACAACAAACACTATTCAAACAAACTGATGACCCTTTAAACACTTTGAACTTCAAAACACGTGTGACCTGTAGACTTAATACACACTGAACAATTTGGTTAAATTCATGTGATCTCGTAGGATAATACAAATGTGTATTTTTCCGACAAGATAAAAGCTATACTCAAATTGATTGGGCCGCTGATATGGACCAATCAAATGGGCTTAACACTTTCACGTGAATTGTAGGATAAACGCTGATATGATCAAATTGATTAACCGACAACAACTTCTTCAATGTGATTGGGTCATGTGATGGGCTGACAACACTCAATTATACACGATTGTTATTGGACCTCTAATCCACTTATCCGACAACTTATGCACAATTCACTAGTCTGACATAGACTTGTTTTAATTCACTTTATGGTTCATTTTTAATAAGTATTCACATGCAGTAGTGGACAATCATGAGCCGACAACAATGTATGATCTAATGTCTCGATTTCCACTTTCTTGGGCCGAGGATCACATGCACATATATTATACCATTTCCAAGTTTCAAGACTTAATCATATCACATGCAACCGATTTTAATACACAGGAAATGATGACAATTGATCAGATAGAGACACGTATCACAAAACCTACTGAATCACTTTTGGAGCTGAATCACGATGACCTCAGGAGCGGAATCAACAATGTACACATGAGTGGAATCAAATTGTTCATATGAGCGGAATCAAACTGTTCACATGAGCGGAATCAAATTGTTCACATGAGCGGAATCAGTTCAGAGATCAATTTGATTCATTTTTAAGTCGATTTTAGCTATGAAACTTTCAAGGCTTTGTTAACTATCAATTCCGAGCACACTGTGAAAATTTAAACCGATTCTGACCGTAAAAAGTTTTAATTTTCAGAAAAGAATGGTGTAGAAACAGAATTATCGGCTGAATTGTGTAGAACTCTTCTTAACCTGCTCTGATACCAATTGTAGGATCGATTCGGACCTAAACGAGTCGATTAGAAGAGCTATTTCTGATTTGAACGGCGGAAACAGACAAATCAGATTCAATTCAGCGAGAATTCAATTTAATATGTTGATTCTATTGATTGAATGACGTTTACAACCGAGTCAACACTTCGGCAGCACTTCGTGGCTCACCGGAAGACAACACCTCGAACTCTATGTGTGATTTCGCTCTAATGACCTATTTATAAGTGTGTAGATTTCGCTTATACATACATGTCCTAAAAGCGAAATCACACTTGACACAAAAGCGAAATTACATGTTGACAAATGAGCGAAATCATCAACTAACCATATGAACGAAATCAGAAACTAAGTCATAAATGCTTTTGTCTCTTTTGAAATGATGCAATGATGACATCACCATTATGATGTCATCATTGGATAGGATGACATCATGCTTGAACCAATCCACAACGAACCCAAGACTCGACATAAGACGAAGACGACAGATGTATGCACCAACATTTTATTTTAGAGTAAATTGCGGTTTTGGTCCCTGTAGTTTATAGTCCATTGCTATATCTTACAAAATCTAAAAGTCTTGCAATTTTCATCCCAATATTTCTATTTTATTGCAATTTCACTCCACCATACAAACTCCATCCACCTTCTAGTTAAAACCTAATCACATGAGAGGCATGTGATGGACTAAATTGTAATTAACCATCTACATGAAGGAAACTAAAAGACAAAAAATAACTTTACGCCCTATACATTCTCCAGTACGTTGTTCCACATACAATCTTCACCTAGGGTTTCCCAACGTCTGACCAAAATCTCAATTCTGCTTCTTCAAACTCGGATGTGGTTCTCCAGCATAATTGGGTGTTTCGAAAGCACAATGAGTCGTTCAAATTCAGTGTTGTGTATGGTATGCATTACAACTCTAAATACCCATTAAATTTTGTACATTTAATGTTCAATCTGTACATTCAAGTATGTCAGCCATTACATCTATTGAACATTAAAGTTTGTACATTAAAATAAACATTAAAGTCTGTACATTTAATTCTCTTTGTAGATGTGGAAAAAAGAAAAACGTAGGTATTGTATGCAATAGTTATTTACTCGTTAAACACACATAATTACAAGCAATTTCAATTCAACCTTGAATTTTAGTTTTGTTTCTTTTTTTTTTGTATTTTAGGTCAAAATCCCATGTATTTTACCTTGAAATTCGACCATGGTGGAGAGTTCACAAAAAATCATGGTAGAACATATGTTAAAGGGGAGGTAATGTATGTGGATAGGGTTGATGGTGACACATTTTCTGTGCATGAAGTGGATCAGATGATACTAGAGTTAGGATATCAAAAAGAATAAACCATTTGTTATCATTTTAGGGTTCCAGAATGTGACATGAATTCTGGTTTACAAGCTCTAGTTAATGACGATGATATTATAAAGTTATTTCTATATGTTGACCTCACAAGAATTATTGAAATTTACATTGAGCATTATGCTACTCGGTTAAGTTCAAGTGTGACATTTGAAGATAATATAGTAGATGATGCATATGTACCAAGTATGGTAGTTTATCAATTAGGAGTACCCAATCAAGTAGAAGGTGAAGATATTACAGTAGATGAACAAGTTTTAAGAGAGTTCAAGATGGGTCAGTTATGGAATGAAGATGATAATACTATGGAAAATCAAAGGATTGATTTGGTTGAGCATGCTGAGGAAAGGGTTTTGAATGAAGATGTTGAGGAAAAAGAAGTAGATCCTGAATATATTTATGATGATACTCAGGTCAGAGATGTTCCAATTGACATGACACTATTTAGAAGAAATATAGACATGGTGCTACATGATGAATCTACAGGTAGTGTTAGTGCAGGGCCTTTGTTTGATTTTGATCTTAATGGCTTTGATAGCCTTGATGATTCAGACGATGAACTTCCATTGGATAGGGCTGTTAGAGAAATGAGGACGAAGAACAAACAAATAAGCGATTCTGTCTCTACAACTTTTTATGTGGGTCAAGTGTTTGCAAGTAGAAGTGATATTCGACATTTGGTTAAAAAAACTGGCGGTTGATAGTAGAAGACAACTAAGCATAATAAGAAATGATATGAAAAGGTTTAGAGTTGTTTGTTATGGTCGTGATCTAGGTTCTCTAGTTGTTGGTAAAATAAATGAGAAATTTGGTCCATCAGAGAAGGCTAAAGAAGTAAGTTTAGAAAAAGAAGGAGGTCCCCTAGATGTGGAGTGTTCAAGTACTTGCAAAAAAAAGAGAATCCAAAACCAACATGTCCTTGGGTATTACATGTTTTTAGGAAGGAAAATGTGGAGTCCTGGGTTGTCAAAACATTCATCAATAACCACAACTTCCTTCACACCCGAGAGGTCAGATTGTGCACTTTAAGTTAGATTGCCAAAGATATTGAAGAAACAGTCTTGATAAACCAACCATACCTTTGTCAGCTCTTCAAGATCAAGTTCAGAAGAAGTATCAGATTTCTGTATCTAGGTATAAAGTTTTAGGGCTAATTCAGTGGCTTTGAAAAAAATTCAAGGAGACTATGCATTGCAGTATACAATCCTTAGGGATTATTGTGAAGAACTTTTGAGATCTAACCCTGGAACTACAATAAAATTTAAGTGGAGAATTTTTGCAACCCAGCTAGCCCAACTAGGCAATTCAAGAGGATTTACATATGCTAAGGGCCTTTGAAAGAGGGTTTCAAATTGTTAGGGAGAGAGCTCCTAGGTTTGGATGGTTGTTTTATGAAAGGACCCTTTCCTGGACAGATTCTAACTGCTATGGGAATAGATTCCAACAATGGGATCTTTTGTGGACAGGACAAGTATCAAGTTACTAGAGGAACTAGTTTGGATGGACGTGTGGTAAATATGGGTCAAAAAGCATGTTTATGTAGAGGGTGGGAATTAACTGCAATGCCATGCAGGCATGCAGTGGCAGTGATATGGAATATGAGATTGAATGGTATTAATGCTGGAATTCCGGAAGCATGGGTTGATCCCGTTTATTCCCTTGACACTTGGAAGAGTGTGTATGCACACACTATTGCACCAATAAATGGAAGGGAAATGTGGACACACTTCGCATGTCCAACAACATTAACACCTCCCAAGCATCACACTCAAGTTGGTAGGCCTAAGAAAAAAAGAAAGAGATCAGCACTTGAGTTGAGCAATCATATGACAAAGACAGGTCACATGGCAAGGAAAGGTAACACTATAACTTGTCATATCTGCAAAAAACCGGGACACAACAAAAGGACATGCAAAGGACAAGTTCAAGCTTCAACACAAAACAAGGATGCTTCAAGGGTTTCCAAGAAGGCTGCTTCAAGTACTTCCAAGAAGGCTGCCTCCAATGGTTCAAAGAAGGTGGTTGGTTCAAAGGATCTTGGTTCAAGTGGTTCAAAGAAGGTTGCTTCAAGTGCTTCAAATAAAGCTGTTTAATTTAATGGCTATTTTTTATGTTTATGGCTATTTTGTCATGGTTGGTTAATGTTCCACTTTAAAACACATGTTTTTGGCATTCTACTTTTGAAACTCGATGTTGAATGTTGAATGTTGAATGTTAAACTTTATGGCTATTTTGGCATGAATATGCTAATTTGTTATGAATCTGTTATGAACTGTTGTGAATCTGAGTCAATATGTTATAAACTAGTTACTGTTACGGCTGTTGTGAAAGACTTATGTTGTTGATGGGTCACAGCAACAGCAGAGTGTAAACTAAGTCAATTGTGAATGGGTCACAACTGAAGCGCTCATGGTCACAGCAAAACTGTCACACCCCCAAAATACCACATGCGAGAACCCCGCTAGGTGTGTGACGTACCAGGATTCAACCATCAATCACATTGAACTATTAACAAGATATTATTGAAAAGATCCCATTTATTGCATTAAAGTATTCTCAAAACGTAACTTAAAGTTTAACATGTTCAGCGGAAGCGTAAAGTAAAACATTGTTTGATTGTTCGAAAGTAAATATATGAAACCAATGGTCTTGTCACATGCTTTCAAGTTTCTCGACCCATGACCACTCTAGCACTTCCAGACAGCAAGTTCCATATCTAAGAATCTAACTACCTGCAAGCATGCAACAAGTGTATCAGCACAAAATTGGTGAGTCACAGTTTTTACAAAACGTTTGGTTTACCAAGTGTTTAGTCTAGTTTAATAACAATGTTGATAATAACTCGAGTACCGCAAGATGGCGTCAGATTGTTTGCCCGTCCCCAATACCCCTATCAAAACATTGGTCGTGATTTAAGGTCATTAGTTCACGCCCGTCCTCTCAGGTACGGTGTGAGGTTGCCAAGCCTAATAGCGTTATCAACTAATACCCCGTCACCTCTCAGGTAAATAATTCGGTATAAGATGGGACTTAAGGTGATAGGAATGAGTGTATTATCCAACATCCTAGTTTTAACCCAGAAAAGACGTATTCCTCTCAGGAATACCCGTTTGATTGTCCCACCCACCGGGACGGATGCTCAAGAGAAGTGAACTCACCTTTGATTTGCTCGGTAGATTAAGTAACTTGAACTAATGTGGTCAACCACGTCCTATTATGATTACCATACAAGTCAGGTTCGGTTCAATTAACACACCTTTTGTAGTACACATATTACACAAGTTGTACACAAGTACTGATCATGGCATAGCACGCATAACATACCGCATACAGTTTACTTAAACACTTAGCACATCGGTTCACATTGTTCATCCCAATAACATAAACACAAGTCCAAATAAGGCGCGGCCTGTTTCAAGTGTGTGGCCCACTATTCCTCTGTGGCCCAATTTTGTTTCAACAATGACCATTAGTCCAGACCATGAGGTCTAGACTCGCAACCTCTGAAGTCTCAAGTCGCAACCGGCGATCTCGAGTGATGAATTCATTTGTCGAGACCACAAGGTCTCGAGTCGCAACCGGACTCGCAACCATTGGTCTCGGGTTCTCTCATTTGGTGGTGCTTGGTCTCGAGTCGGAACTATGAGGTCTCGACTTGCAACTGTCACACCCCAACCGATGGCGGAAACATCGGGGTGCGGCACTAAGCGTTCAGATTGCTTATGAGATTCCATAACACTATCGTTTCATTATAGATTAAGTAGATTCAAACATTTTCTAAACATCAAATGTCACAACCATAGAATATCGAATACAACCATTTCAAGTAATGTTCAAAAGATTCTAGATTATCTAGGCGTGTGTTCTAGCAGCCACCTAGCTTGTTTCTTGATTCAGCATCCTATCAACCTGCAACATGTATTAAAATATCAATACAAAAATATTGGCGAGTATACAAGTTTGAGTATATAGCATAGTAGATTAAAAGACTCATATCCATCATGTAAATGATAAAAATAGTTTCAGCCATGCTAGTGTTCACAGTCCACGTGATAGCCCAAGTGTCCCGATGCTTTGGTGTTTTCCCAAGACTCAAGGAAAACTAGAATCCTCCTAACAATACCCCCGAGAATAATGGGGAGGTGCATCTTCCTATAGCGCTACTATTGTTAAGGCGGAACTACACACAGGGATTAAACGTTCACATAGCACAAAGAATCAAGAATCACATGTTTCACATACACGTAGGATAAAGTTTAGATTCCAAAAGTATCAAGTTTCAAGTTTCATAGAATACATGTTGCATCCTAAAAGTTTAAAACAAAAAGGGATCGAGTATACTCACAGTGATTGCTTAACAGTATAAACTGTTATTGGATCAAAGGGAGCTCTTTAGGTTTAGCCTGATTAGATTACAATAGATAAGTGTCGGACAGAATAACGAGAATTCATAAAGTGTCGGATCAGTCTCCTGATCGGATGACATTTGAATGGGACGGATCACCATCCGATTGAATGGTCGTCCGGACGGATGGCCATTCGATCGAATGGTCATTCGATCCGTGTGTTAAGTTTCCAAAATGTTTAACCTTTTTAAAGAGTCCAAGTTTCTGATCCAAAATAGTTCAAGTGTTGAAGGTTATAAGTCACATTGCCACTTCGATCGGATGGCTGTTCGATCGGACGGCAGTCCGATCGGATTGCCATTCGATTGAGGTGACCTCGTTCCTTTTGCAACCTTGTAAAATTTCTAAGTCTCGAGTTTAATGATGACGGCAAGGTACGTATTGGGACAATGGAAAACACATCAAGGCTTAGCCTATCTGATCGGATGGGAATCACCCTGTCCGATTAGGTGTCTGTTCTTGGCGGTGTTCATGTCGGAATCCGTACTCCGGTCATCTTCTCCGGCGATAATCCATTTCCAAGCCGACTCCAGACTAGTCATCAAGTCTACAGCCTGTTTGGGTCCGGATTTCCACCGTTTTAGTATAAAGTTTTAAGAAAGTTTGAATAAATCGACTGAAAACATTAGATTTAGTGAAGATTTGGTGTGAAAACACATGAGATTCCTTAGATCTGAGCTAGTTCTTGGCTAGAATGACATCATACAGCTTGTTTGTATAGCTGCCATGATGACATCATCCTCAAGAGCTCAAATCTTAGAGATTTCATGGTGAAAAGTGTGATTTCAAAGAAGAATCATGTGGAGGATAGTGTGGAGATCAAAGATGTACAAGAATCAAGTGTAAAACATACCGAAATCGCCAAGAAATGGAAGAAAAGTGAGAGAGCGTGCGTCTGGTCAAAGGAGGCTGTCACATCAATGAAGAATGATGTGACAGGTCCTATTTATAGTGCAGGAGAGGGAAATAAGGCGGTGTGGCAGTGGATCGGATGGCACTTCAATCGAGTGGCCCTCCGATCGGATGGTCCTCCGATCGAATTGCCACTCGGTCAATCCCATCCTTTCCACTTTCCGTTTTTGGTTCGTTTAGCGAATTAGATTTGGCGTTGCGTATATTGTGTAATAGGACCACATAACTAGACTATATTATCAACACAAAGTTTCCAAGTTTCATAGTTTCCGCCAGTGACAAAACTCCAGTCTCTCCTTCAACCAAGTCTCAAGTTTCGCGAGTCTCATGAGTCAAGCACCAAGTATCGAGTATCAAGAATCAAGAATCTTGCTTCCAAGTATCAAGTGTCAAGAATCAAGCATCAAGAGTCTAGTTTCAAGTCTCATAGTATTAAGTATCAAGAATCAAGTATTAAGTCTCATAGTATTAAGTATCAAGAATCAAGTTTCAAGAATCTAGCTTCATAGTATTAAGTATCAAGTATCAATAAGATTCAAGTATCATCGCTTCAAGATTCACAAGTATCAAAAGTGTCGAGAGTCACATAGTATAAGGACTAGAATTGACAATAGCTAAAAGTTCAGGGACGCAGGCGTTACAATCTCCCCTCCTTTAGGAGATTTCGTCCCCGAAATCTAAGAAGAAGACTCTGGAAACAAATGTGGTTACTTGGTCTTCATTTCACTCTTGAGTTCCCAAGTGAACTCGGCGCCACACTTTCCTTCCCATCGAACCTTGACAATAGGAATTTTGCTGCGCCTCTGTCGCTTAGCACTCTGGTCCATGATTTCGACCGATTTCTCCACAATGTGTAAAGCCTCATTTATTTGCAAGTCTTCGAGGGGAATCTGAAGTTCCTCGTCAACTAAACACTTATGAAGATTAGATACGTGGAACACCGGATGTACGTTGTTTAGTTCTTGTGGCAAATCGAGTCGGTATGCCACCTTGCCAATCCTTTCGAGTATCTTGAAAGGACCCACATAGCGAGGAACGATCTTTCCCTTCTTACCAAAATGAACTACTCCCTTCAAGGGAGATACCTTGAGAAGAACCCGATCACCAACATCAAATTCCAAAGGCTTGCGCCTTTTATCAGCATAGCTCTTTTGTCTGCTCCTAGCCTTGATTAAGTTATCACGGATCTGAAGAATCTTATCTGTTGTCTCTTGAATGATCTCAGGGCCAGTAAATTGCTTGTCACCAACCTCATGCCAGCTGAGAGGAGATCGGCACTTGCGACCATACAAAGTTTCGAAAGGAGCCATCTGAATACTGGAATGATAGCTGTTGTTGTACGAGAACTCAATAAATGGTAAATGTACATCCCAGTTACCACCAAAGTCGATTAAGCAAGAACGGAGCATATCCTCTAGGGTTTGAATAGTTCGTTCGGTCTGTCCATCTGTTTGGGGATGAAAGGCCGTACTAAGATTCAAATGAGAGCCCATAGTGGATTGAAACGTTTGCCAAATACGTGAAGTAAAACGACCATCACGGTCAGAAATGATGTCCAGAGGTATGCCATGACGACATATAACCTCATCTGTATAAATACGAGCAAGTCTTTCCACTTTGAAATCCTCACGAATAGGGAGGAAGTGAGCTGACTTGGTCAAACGGTCAACGATCACCCATATACTGTCATGACCAGAGGGTGTACGCGGTAGCTTGGTTATGAAGTCCATAGCAACGCTATCCCATTTCCATACAGGGATCTCCGGTTGCTCCAGAAGGCCAGAAGGACGCTGATGCTCAGCCTTGACCTTTGAGCAAGTGAGACACTTTTAAACGTACACAGCTATGTCCCTCTTCATACCGGGCCACCAATAAGACACACGCAAGTCATGGTACATCTTATCAGCACCAGGATGAATCGAGTATTTGGATTTGTGAGCCTCGTCCATAATGAGCTCACAAAGGTTGTCGCGATCTGGCACCCAGATGCGGTTGAGATAGTACTGAAGTCCATCAGGTTTAGTTACAAGCTGGTCAATAGAAGCACCTCGTACTTCAACGAATATACTACCTTCGTTTGCTGATGAATACTGAGCGTCACGAATACAAGCATGAAGATCACTAGAGATTTGAAAACAACGGATGCTACTAGCATGAGTCTTACGACTAAGAGCGTCAGCCACGACATTCGCTTTTCCAGGGTGATAGCGAATCTCGCAGTCGTAGTCGTTCAGCAATTCCACCCAATGCCTCTGTCGCATGTTCAGTTCCTTTTGGTCAAAGATATGTTGAAGGCTCTTATGGTCAGTGAAAACCACACACTTAGTTCCATATAGATAGTATCGCTAAATCTTTAACGCAAACACGACTGCACTAAGTTCCGGATCGTGAGTAGTATAGTTCTTCTCATGTATCTTGAGTTGTCGGGAGGCATAGGCGATTACCTTGTCTCGCTGCATGAGCACACAGCCCAAGCCACGGTTCGAGGCATCGCAATATACCACGAAATCGTCATTCCCATCAGGGAGAGTAAGAATAGGAGCATTACAAATGTAACAACTCTCATCAAAAGTCATACTTATTATATTAATTAGTCAAAAAGGAAACCCTAATTGAGAGACCCAAGTGATTCTGAACAAACCCTGAAATTTTCATAATTTTCAGAATCAGGATTAGGGCCCCTAAAACTCAAAGGGGGTAAACCCTAGTTGATAATTATCTTCAAAATTCGTTGTCAAGTTACTGAATTTCGAAAATTTTAACTCAGCAAAGCTAGTTTCAGTCGTGGCTACCCTATAGCCTATTTTGATTCCATACGGACCGCAACACTCTCAACCTTACGGTCCGTATGGTGCTCTACGGACCTCAACGTTGACAAGCTTACGGTCCGTAAGCTAGAAAAATTTTACCTATAAATAGCAGACATTGGCATTCGTTTTCTGAACATTTTACGTCGACCAAATTCTCACAAATACACTGAGTTCGAACTGTTATTCCATAAATTCAACCCCCGGGTATCGAAATTCTGCTACAAAACAGGGTATTAGCACAATCGCTGCTACGATTCAATTATCCGACGATCAAGATATCCAATGCATGTTTAAATGCCGCCCACATTAGGGTTATACTTTATCGTTCGTCATTAATTTGACGGATTGTCGTTAATTCGATAGGTAAAGTATTATACTTTATCGTTCGTTGTTAATTCAACGGATCATCGTTAATTCGATGGGTAAAGTATTATACATTGTCATTCATTGTTAATTCAATGGATCATCGTTAATTCGATGGACAAAGTATTGCATTTTGACATTCATTGTGATAATTTGATCTCGTAAATTATCGTAATTGCTGGATTGATTACTAACCCAGTTTTGTGTGCATTATCTATATTAGGTTAACAAGGCTAAATCATAGATTAGACTCTGATCATATTAAATCAGCAATGTGAGTCATTCTCTCTTTTTATCAAATCTATTTACAAAATCATGTTTTATTTAAAGTTATAATTACGGGGATTAAGTCTTTGTAATCACCAAGTTACAGCCGGTATGTGGGGTTTTGTATACATTACTTGATAATCGTCACCATTGGGGCAGCCAGTGGGGGATATGACCATAGTCACAGACACCATTGGACGAATGGGCCAATGGGTCGAGTGGCAAGTACCGTGGGTAATTGGCTTGATATCAGAAACATTGTAATCGCTCTTAATACTGTATATTATAACAAATGTGTCATTTTAGTAAATAGAATGATTCACTCAGTATTTCCCGCTGACAAAACCTTTTTCAAACATGTTTCAGGTGATCTGTTGTAATTCAGGAAAAGTACTGGGAAGCATTTCAAGCTTACTGATAGTGGCTCAATATAAAATAAATAAATGCTTTTGTAATATCACGATTTATAGTAAAAACATACTATTGTAAATTATCGGGGTTTTATCCCGAATTGTGAAATAAAATAATCGGGGAAAAAGTTTTAGCTTTAAGCGATCCTGTTTCCGCTGTTAAACTCAAATTAAATCAATACCGCAGTATTTTCTGCCGCGGCTCCTGAAACGGGTCAAACCGGGTCGAGGGCCGTGACAGAAAAAGGTGGTATCAGAGCCACTGGGTTAAGCTGATACTCAATTTTTCCTGATTACAGCCACTGAGTTAAACTGATTAAGTATTTGGAAATACTTAATTTTTCTTGATTACTGTTATGTGATTATTTGTATTATTAACTGACTATTTGATTATTTGTTAGTTACAGTATGGGTAAGAAAAAGCTGTCAAGCATTTATCTTAAATTAGAGAAATCATCTAATGAAAAAGGAAGTTCATCCCGAACCAAATCCTCAAGTCAGTCTGAAATTCCTGAAGAAGGAATATTTGTGCGAAAGGCACAATACGAGGAATCACTTTCTCCTCAAAGGAGGGAGATGATTATTAAGAAAAGTAAAGAGCAAATTCGACAAAAGAGGATTAAACGGGAAACTCAAGAATTAATTGATAAATCACCTTGGGAAGATAAACTAGATGAGAAATGGGCTAATTTATATATGCTAGCCACCGTAGCAGAAAATATAAATCTTTAAAGATTAGCACCCTATTCTCATAAATCTAGAAACCTTGTGTGATAAATAAAATTTGAAAACTGAGTATGTTGTTAGTTATCTTTGTAATCAACTAGTACACAGTATGAAATAAATTACAAAGTTATTTGTAAATTTTAACTTAGTATTTTATGCATTTTGCATATATGCTACATCAGCATGAGTGAGATAACCGAAGATTTCCAGAATCTTAATCTGTATCCCGTAACTGTCGAAGCTTCCAAAGAATATATTAGCTACTATCCCGATATTGAACAACCAGTAGAATTCAAGGTTCCACCTTTGAGCAAGCCGAAACAAAAGAAAAGAACTTATGTAGGATGGAGGAAAATCCGTAAGAAGAAGCCAGCCAAGAAACTGCCCAAAATAAATAATCCTTTGAAAAAGGGAAAAGAAGTCATAACCAGAGAGAATTCCAAATCACAAGAAATGGAAACTGGAGAGAAAAAGAAGGGTAAGGAGATAGAAATACAAATGGAGGAAATTACTAAAGAAGTAATAATGGAAGTTGGGCAAGGGTCTATACCAGCTCAGAGAGAAATTGGGGAGAGTTCCAATCCAACCCAGGAAAGAACTTTTCAAGATGAAATAGATTTTCTGTTGGAAAACTGTGAGACAATTCAGCCTGTCCAGACAAATCTTTTTACCTACCCTATTGAAAACCAATTCCCTATGAATTGGGAACCAGCAGCAATTCCTGATCCAATAGTTCATTCCCAACCCATAGGAATGGACGAATGGTGGACAAACGATTGGCAATTTCAAAATATTGTCAATGATCCATACTCTTTTCTTCCACAATTCGATCCAGAACCATTACCTAATCCACCCATGAGCACTGAAAACATGGCCGAACTCCGCCACTTTGGCGAAGAGTTGTTTGACATGGGAAATAGAATGAGGGAGATAGGTGGACAGATTGCTTGGAAGTACGACGAGAGAGAAATGCGTTTTTAACAACAAGTGACGAAAGATGGTAACAAGGATAAAATGATAGTTGTATAATAGTACTAATCAAGTTAGTCTGTAAATAATCAATAAAACTCTGTATGATATCTGTGAGTAATGATGCATGTTATGATAGATATATATAAATAAAATCGAAATATCGATTGCTTTGACTGTATCTGTATTATGCAATTTCTGATTATTTGTATATAATTATTATTTGTCAGTTACTAATAAAATTTATATATATACATTATCAGATGGCAAACAGTGGTAATGAACCTATTAATGAAGTTAATCATTCTGAACAACATTCCAGAGATCAATATATGACTCGGCAAGATATCGAAAACATTGTGGCTCAAGGGATAGCCAATGCTATTCCAGCATTCGTCGCTGCTATAAAGAATCCACCCGAACCACAACAACTTGTTCCGAGCAAACAGATTACTGAAGATAACTTCAGTAATAGTGTAAATGGAGGCAATAAGCATGATAACCATAATAAGGAACCACATCAAGCTCCATTGACCAAGAAAATGAAAACTGCAACGCCTGGTTGCACTTTCAAAGAATTCCTTGCTTGTAAACCCACTGAATTTGCAGGCAATGAAGGAGCAACTGCATCACTGCGTTGGTTAGAGAAAACCGAAGCAGTCATTGCAATAAGTAAATGTGGTAAAGATGATCAAGTCATGTATTCGTCCAATCTGTTCAAAGAAGGAGCACTCGAGTGGTGGAATACTGTGTTACAATCAAAAGGAAGAGCAATAGCTTATGCTATGACTTGGGAAGAATTTAAAGGTTTGGTGGAAAGAAAATTCTGTCCCGAGTATGAGAAGGAACAGATGGCGAATAAATTTCTAAATCATCGGATGATGAGTGTGGATTGTCGCGGTTATACCTCGACATTCTTCGAATATGCAAGAGTGGTGCCAACACTGGCTTCGCCAGAACCGGTACTTATTTCTCGCTATATTTGGGGGCTAATTAGCGAAATCCGCAATATTGTTAAAGCTGCGAGACCTCGCACTATTGATGATGCGGTAGAATTAGCCAACACTCTGACCGATGAATTGGTGCGCACAAGAGATGAAGATAGGAAGAAGGCACTAGCTCAGAAAATTACCCAAGGATTTCGTGTGGGTAATAATAACAGCTTCAAGAGAAAAGGAACAGGGCAATCTCCAGGTCCGTCATTCTGCAAGAAATGCAAAAAGAAGCATTTTGGAAGGTGCGATATTACTTGCAATTTTTGCAAAGCTGTAGGACATCGTGAAGAGAATTGCAAAAAGAAAAAAGTAATCTGTTTTAACTGTGGAGAAGCGGGGCATTATAAAACAGAATGTCCTAAATTGGTCAAACCAGTAGATAATAAACCAAAGACGACAGAAGGAACTACTAAGAAGAATGTTAGGGCATTTCAGCTGACCACCCAAGAAGCCGAACTTATTCCAGATGTGATAGCGGGTACGTTCCTAGTTCACAACGTATATGCAAAAGTATTATTTGACTCTGGTGCAAACCAAAGTTTTATAAATACTTCATTCTGTCAAGCTCTTAGTTTACCTTTAACCAATACTAGGCAGATTTTTACCATTGAAACAGCAGACGGAAATTCAGTTAAAGTAGATAAAGTGTTGCAAGAAGGAAACATAGAACTTTTAGGACATAAATTCTCTGCAAGACTATTGCCGATGAATTTAGCTGAATTTGATGTTGTATTAGGAATGGATTGGTTAGTAGCCAACCATGCTAGAATCCTTTGTGATAAGAATTCTATAGAAATTCAATCACCTACCGGAAAAGTGATTAGAATCACAGGAGATAAACCACGGAAACCCATGAAGTTCATATCAGTAATGAAAGTTGCTAATTATGAACGAAAACAAGGAATAGTGTATATGATTTCAGTAATCATTAGCACTAAGGGAAAAGATCTTAAGGAAATACCAGTAGTATCGGAATACTCTGATATATTTCCAGAAGATTTACCAGGATTACCTCCAGATAGGGAAGTAGAATTTAGAATTCATTTAATTCCAGGAACTACACCGATAGCCAAGGCACCTTATCGGTTAGCACCCACAGAAATGTTAGAGTTGAAAAAGCAATTAGATGAATTACTAAGTAAAGGATTCATACAACCTAGCTCATCCCCTTGGGGAGCGCCAGTGTTGTTTGTGAAGAAAAAGGATGGTTCAATGAGAATGTGTATCGATTATAGGGAATTGAATAAGGTTACAATTAAGAATCGATATCCATTACCTAGGATTGATGATCTTTTTGATCAACTTCAGGGAGCTAGATATTTTTCTAAGATAGATTTACGCTCTGGATATCATCAATTGAAGGTACAAGAAGAAGACATACCTAAGACTGCTTTCAGAACTAGGTATGGTCATTACGAGTTTACAGTCATGCCCTTCGGGTTAACAAATGCACCTGCAGCATTCATGGACATGATGAATAGGATCTGTAAACCGTATTTGGATAAATTTGTAATTGTTTTCATAGACGATATACTTATTTATTCCAAAAGTCAGACAGAGCATTGTGAACATCTTCATGCACTCTTAACTTTGTTAAGAAAAGAAAAGTTGTACGCCAAATTCTCGAAGTGCGAATTTTGGCTAAAGGAAGTACAATTTTTAGGACACATGGTGAATCATGAAGGTATTCATGTAGATCCTGCTAAGATAGAGGCAATTACCAAGTGGAAGGTTCCACAAACAGCAATGGAAATTAGAAGTTTTATAGGTTTAGCTGGGTACTATAGACGGTTTATTAAGGATTTTTCCAAGATAGCCGTACCATTAACTAAGTTAACCTGTAAAGCCACTAAGTTTGAATGGGGATCTAAACAGGAAGAAGCCTTTAGGATTTTGAAACAGAAACTAACCCATGCACCAATCTTAGCCTTACCAGAAGGAACTGAAGATTTTGAAGTATATTGTGATGCTTCAAAATTAGGTTATGGATGTGTGCTTATGCAACGCAAAAAGGTAATCGCGTACGCATCAAGGCAGTTGAAAAAGCACGAAGAGAATTATACGACTCATGATTTAGAGTTAGGAGCCGTAATTTTTGCCCTTAAGATTTGGAGACATTATCTGTATGGAAGTAAGTTTACTATCTATACAGATCATAAGAGTTTAAAATATATTTTTGGGCAAAAAGAGTTAAACATGAGGCAAAGGAGATGGATGGAAATTTTAAGTGACTACGACTGTGATATTCAGTATCACGAAGGAAAGGCGAATGTAGTTGCAGATGCCTTAAGTCGTAAGTATTATGAGAAACAACGAAGGGTTCGTGCTCTCAGATTAAATCTACAAATAGATTTAATGGAACAATTGAAGAAAGTTCAAACTACAGCAATCAAGGATGATGCTGAAAGAATGAAAGGACGAATCAAGGAATTAGAACAAGGAGCAGATGGAATTTGGAGATTCCATAAAAGTAGAATCTGGGTACCTAAGAATGGAGACTTAAGACCTAAGATTTTAGAAGAAGCTCATAAATCTAGGTACACTATGCATCCAGGAAATAATAAGATGTACCAAGATTTAAGGAAAAATTTCTGGTGGATAGGAATGAAAAGGGACATAGCCAGTTATGTTTCTAAATGTCTTACTTGTTCACAAGTTAAGGCAGAACATCAGAAACCTTCAGGATTACTACAACAGTTAGAGATGCCAGTATGGAAATGGGAACTTATAACAATGGATTTTGTTACTAAGTTACCCAAAACCAGAAAAGGTAATGATGCGATTTGGGTAATTGTGGATCGATTAACCAAATCAGCTCACTTTCTACCTATGAAAGAAACCTTTAGTATGGAAAGACTGGCTAAATTGTATGTAGATGAAGTTGTATCCTTACATGGAGTTCCACTCTCCATTGTTTCGGATAGAGATAGTCGTTTTACTTCCCATTTCTGGAAAAGTTTCCAGCAAGCTATGGGAACTCGACTAAACCTGAGTACTGCATATCATCCACAAACAGACGGACAAAGTGAAAGGACAATCCAAACTCTAGAGGACATGCTCCGAGCATGTGTAATAGACTTTGGTGGAAGTTGGGATGATCATTTACCATTAATTGAATTCTCCTATAACAATAGTTATCATTCAAGCATTGATACCGCTCCATTCGAGGCACTGTATGGAAGAAAGTGCAGAACCCCAGTTTGCTGGGCAGAAATAGGAGAAAGTCAGTTATCAGGACCTGAAATAGTGCAAGAAACAACTGATAAGATTACTCAAATCAAGGAAAGATTGAAGACTGCTCGAGATCGCCAGAAGAGTTATGCAGACAATAGAAGCAAGCCATTAGAATTCCAAGTTGGAGACCGAGTACTATTGAAAGTTTCTCCTTGGAAAGGAGTAGTCAGATTTGGAAAGAAAGGAAAGCTAAGTCCAAGGTACGTAGGACCATTTTCAGTGATCCAACGTATAGGACCAGTAGCTTATCGTTTACAATTACCAGAAGAATTATCTGGAGTACATAATGTATTTCATGTATCCAATCTCAAGAAATGCTTATCAGATGAATCTCTGGTAATACCTCTTCGAGATATAGAGGTAAACGAAAAGTTGAAATTTGTTGAGAAACCTATTCAAATTGAGGATCGAAAGATCAAATTTCTCAAGCACAAACGACTAGTTTTAGTCAAAGTAAAGTGGGATTCAAAGAGAGGAGCTGAATACACTTGGGAACTGGAGACAGAAATGAAGAAAAAGTATCCACACTTGTTCCAGTAAATCTCGAGGACGAGATTTTTCTTAAGGTGGGGAGAATGTAACAACTCTCATCAAAAGTCATACTTATTATATTAATTAGTCAAAAAGGAAACCCTAATTGAGAGACCCAAGTGATTCTGAACAAACCCTGAAATTTTCATAATTTTCAGAATCAGGATTAGGGCCCCTAAAACTCAAAGGGGGTAAACCCTAGTTGATAATTATCTTCAAAATTCGTTGTCAAGTTACTGAATTTCGAAAATTTTAACTCAGCAAAGCTAGTTTCAGTCGTGGCTACCCTATAGCCTATTTTGATTCCATACGGACCGCAACACTCTCAACCTTACGGTCCGTATGGTGCTCTACGGACCTCAACGTTGACAAGCTTACGGTCCGTAAGCTAGAAAAATTTTACCTATAAATAGCAGACATTGGCATTCGTTTTCTGAACATTTTACGTCGACCAAATTCTCACAAATACACTGAGTTCGAACTGTTATTCCATAAATTCAACCCCCGGGTATCGAAATTCTGCTACAAAACAGGGTATTAGCACAATCGCTGCTACGATTCAATTATCCGACGATCAAGATATCCAATGCATGTTTAAATGCCGCCCACATTAGGGTTATACTTTATCGTTCGTCATTAATTTGACGGATTGTCGTTAATTCGATAGGTAAAGTATTATACTTTATCGTTCGTTGTTAATTCAACGGATCATCGTTAATTCGATGGGTAAAGTATTATACATTGTCATTCGTTGTTAATTCAATGGATCATCGTTAATTCGATGGACAAAGTATTGCATTTTGACATTCATTGTGATAATTTGATCTCGTAAATTATCGTAATTGCTGGATTGATTACTAACCCAGTTTTGTGTGCATTATCTATATTAGGTTAACAAGGCTAAATCATAGATTAGACTCTGATCATATTAAATCAGCAATGTGAGTCATTCTCTCTTTTTATCAAATCTATTTACAAAATCATGTTTTATTTAAAGTTATAATTACGGGGATTAAGTCTTTGTAATCACCAAGTTACAGCCGGTATGTGGGGTTTTGTATACATTACTTGATAATCGTCACCATTGGGGCAGCCAGTGGGGGATATGACCATAGTCACAGACACCATTGGACGAATGGGCCAATGGGTCGAGTGGCAAGTACCGTGGGTAATTGGCTTGATATCAGAAACATTGTAATCGCTCTTAATACTGTATATTATAACAAATGTGTCATTTTAGTAAATAGAATGATTCACTCAGTATTTCCCGCTGACAAAACCTTTTTCAAACATGTTTCAGGTGATCTGTTGTAATTCAGGAAAAGTACTGGGAAGCATTTCAAGCTTACTGATAGTGGCTCAATATAAAATAAATAAATGCTTTTGTAATATCACGATTTATAGTAAAAACATACTATTGTAAATTATCGGGGTTTTATCCCGAATTGTGAAATAAAATAATCGGGGAAAAAGTTTTAGCTTTAAGCGATCCTGTTTCCGCTGTTAAACTCAAATTAAATCAATACCGCAGTATTTTCTGCCGCGGCTCCTGAAACGGGTCAAACCGGGTCGAGGGCCGTGACAACAAAGTAGGTTCTTAAGAGTCTGAAAAGATTCCTCTTGCTCAGGACCCCAAGCAAAAGGTTTCTCTTTCTGAGTCAAAGAAGTAAGAGGAACGACGATCTTTGAAAAGTCCGCGATGAATTGACGGTAATAACCCACAAATCCCAAGAAAGAACGAATCTCAGATGCAGATTTAGGTGTACTCCAATTCTTCACAGCCTCGATTTTAGTAGGGTCAACATGAATACCTTGCTTACTAACCACGTGACCGAGGAATTGCACTTCCTTGATCCAGAATTCGCACTTAGAAAACTTAGCGTATAAGCATTGACTACGTAAAAGTTCAAGTATCAAGCGTAAGTGTCGTTCATGATCAGCTTGGGTTCTAGAATAAATGAGAATATCATCAATAAAGACTATCACAAAACGGTTCAGACAAGGTTTGCAAACGCGGTTCATAAGATCCATGAACACAGCGGGGGCGTTAGTCAACCCAAAAGGCATAACCACGAACTCGTAGTGTCCATAGCGAGTGCAGAAAGCTGTCTTAGGAATGTCTTCTTCGAGCACACGTAGCTGATGGTAACCAGATCGAAGATCGATCTTAGAGAAATAACTTGCGCCTTGTAGTTGGTCAAATAGATCATCAATACGAGGAAGGGATAGCGATTCTTAATGGTGAGTTTGTTAAGTTCACAGTAGTCGATACACATACGAAACGAACCGTCTTTCTTCTTGACGAACAATACGGGAGCACCTCAAGGTGAGGTACTTGGACGAATAAAACCTTTGTCAAGCAGTTCCTGAAGTTGACTAGATAATTCTTGCATCTCGGAATGTGCAACTCGATAAGGAGCCCTGGCTACAGGAGTTGCGCCAGGTACGAGATCAATACGAAAATCGACAGGTCGAGGAGGAGGAAGACCGAAAAGATCTTCAGGGAAGACGTCAGGGAAATCACACACTACTGGAACTTCACTTATGCTCTTTCCCTTGCCTTTCTTTTCCACAATGTGGGCCAAAAAGGCAAGGTACGGTTTACGTAAGTATCTATTCGCTTGAGTGCATGACATCAGCTTCAGTCCTCTCGAAGGTCGGTCTCCATAGACGTGTAAGTTTTCACCGGACGAAAGAGGGAGGCGAACAAACTTCTCGTGACAAGCAATCTCAGCATGATTCTTACGCAACCAATCCATGCCGATTATGACATCAAAACTACCCAATTGCATGGGTATAAGATCAATAGTAAAGACGTGGTCGTTAAGAGTCAGGGAACAACCACTGTGAATAGAATCAACTAGGATAGATTTACCATCGGCAACCTCAACTGAAAACGACTTAGGTAACTTAGAGCGTGCACAGTTTAACAAAGATTCAAATTCTACGGACAAAAAGCTTTTGTCGGCACCAGTATCAAATAGTATCGAAGCGTAAAGGTTATTAACGAGAAACGTACCATTAACGACATCATTGTCGTTACGAGCTTGGTTAGCATTGATGTTGAACGCTCGTCCACGAGCGGCTGGCTGTTGCTCCTGGTTTAGCTGAGGACACTGGTTTCAGAGGTGAGTAGTGTCTCCACACATGTAGCACGCACGAACGCTGTTGATTGGTCTGGGATTCTGTGGAGGAGCTGGTAGAGCTGGTACGGCTGCCTGAACTGGCGCTTGCTGATCTGGTTGGGCCGGGTTAACTAGACGGCAGTAGGGAGTCGTGTGACCATAGCAATTGCAGTTGGTACACAAACGGCAACCTGAGGTAACAGGGTGATGATAGTTGCAAGTAGCACACTTAGGATGAGGCCCAGTGTACTGCTTTTTGACTTCAGGAGCAGGAGGGTTTGGAACAGCAGCAGGAGTAGGCTTAGCAGCAGGGTTTGCAGCAGGGACAATCGCATTGCACCCTGAACCCTGACACTTTCTCTTTTTGTTCTTGCTGCCACTAGGTTGCTGGGTAACTTGGTTTGCTGTCTTAGAGGGAGCAGGAGTAGCGAATTGTTTATCTCGAACACGATTGTTGTTTAAACTTGCTGCAAGACGGTAGACTTCCTCAATAGTACTGAGCCGAGCTGCTTCAATCGAATCATGCATCATAGGAGGTAACCCATTAATACACTTGGTTATCATGCGCTTCGGGGTAGAAACTAAGTGGGGAACAATCAAGCTGAGTTGCTTGAAATGAGTAGTATAAGCCAGATTGTCATCACCAATCTGCTTTAAATGCCAGAACTCTTCTTCAAGCTTCAGTTGTTCATGGGGATGGCAGAATTCGAGCATCATCAATTCTCGCACCTCGGGCCATGGAAGAGCATAGGCTTCTTCATTAGTACGGATGTTTCTCCCATTTGACCACCACTCCAGAGCTCGGCCTTGAAACATTCTCGTTGCACTTCTAGTCTTTAAATGTTCTGGGCACTCGTTGTTAATGAAGGTAACCTCGATACTGTCGAACCACTCCAACATCGTAGTCACCCCATCACTGCCCGCGAAGGACTTAGGGTTGCAAGAGACAAAGTGTTTGTAGCTGAACCTAGTAGGCTTCTCCTTCTCTGTCTTAGAATCAGCGGAGGATGGAGGAGTGTTTGATCCTTGGATCTCAGAGACGATCTTTGGTACGACGCGAGCTATCTGGTCGGCCATAAAGGACATCATCTTTTTCTGAGACTTTTCCCTGGATCTCTTGAGAGTATCAGACATCTTACGGGAAGACATCTAAAGAAAAGGATCGTATAAGTCTAGATTACAAAGTCTCACAGTATCTAGATTCATACACGATAGATTAAAGACTCAAGATTCAACAAGATTCACATAGATTCAAAGATTTAAGTTTCCAACTAGTTTCACATAGATTCCAATGGATTCAACACCGCAAACCCACGACCTTCGCATGGCACGTTGTACGAAGTTTGGCAACATGTCAGAAACGCTTATATATAGGAAGTACCAGCGGCGTATCCACCACGCTTCGAGCACATCGCTTCCGCCTCGTACTCGGTGTCATGTTACATGTCGCAATTGCCAAACATAACAACACACCCATCATCATCATCATCATCATCATCATCATACACACGTAGATTAACCCGATAGATTCACATAGATTAACCCAATAGATTCCCATAGATTAGTGTTAACAATCTCTCCACAAAACAACGAACTCCTGCATGGCACGTGCTACGAAAGTTCGTCAACATGACGGAAGCACTTATATATAGGAAGTACCAGCGGCGTATCCACCATGCTTCAATCATGCCACGTCTGTCTCGTCATCGGTTTCATGCTTCGCTAGCCAGATAGTTTCAACAACTTCAACCCGAGTCTACAAAACTACGAACTTCATTTAGCGCGTGGTACGAAGGTTCGGTAACATGCCAGAAACACTTATATATAAGAAGTACCAGCGGCGTATCCACCATGCTTCAGACATGCCACGTCCGTCTCATCTTTGGCGCTAGGCTACGTTTCGTATTTTGTTACTCAAAACTACACATACCTAGATCACACATAGATTATGCTAGAGTACACATCGATTACACAAGTAGCTTCCCATAGTTTATATAGATTGAATCACGTTAATAGTCAGACAAACCACTTCCGTGAGCTACAAAACACAGGATCTCCCATGGCACGTGGTATGAAACTTGGCAACATGGCAGAAACACTTATATATAAGAAGTACCAGCGGCGTATCCACCATGCTTCGGCCATGTCACTTCCATCTCGTACTTCGGTGTCATGCACCGTGTTTTGCCACTCACATGGCACATTCCACATAGATTACCCAAGTAGTTTCACATAGCATGAATCAAGTCTAATCAAACAAATTATCTCCGTGCGTCACCGAAGCACCGATTCTTCATGGCACGTGGTACGGAACTTGGCAAAATGGCAGAAACACTTATATATAGGAAGTACCAGCGGCGTATCCACCATGCTTCGGCCATGTCACTTCCATCACGTACTTCGGTGTCGTGCACCGTGTTTCGTGGCTGCACAACTTTCACAAAGATTAAGGATTCATATTCCCAGGATTCCACAGAGTTTGACACAATGAGTAAAGCTTCATAAATTTAGTTTGATCCCGAAAGATTATGATTAGAGTTTTAGATTGCGGAGATACGTGCGATTCGTGTAAATAGTCTCAAAAAATCGAAGAATCCAGTTTAAAACCACACATAAAAATCGCGATGACATAAAAGATAGGCTCACAAAACATACGATTGTTCTGGGTAGAGGAACGGTGACTAACCAAATTGATTCGAACCCCTCTCAAATTGAGGTAACGTGTCTTGACTTACTTAGACAAATACGTCATCGATGTTAGGCCTACGATATTCGTCCTTTTGGTCATTTCACGCCCCTAATTGATTGGAATTTCGAGACTTCGGCGAGACAAAATAGCAAGGAGTGGGACTAGTTATCAAGATGTGAGTTTCACCTCTAACTTGACAACATCGTACCCCAAATGTGTTGGTACTTATCATCAGATAAGACCTACTTGAATATAGTATGAAAATTTCCGAACAAGATTCGGACGTCACTCCTGACTTGAGGGTAAATCTCGTGCAAAATACAAACACCGGCTAGCAGTGTTTTCAAAGTATCCAAGTGTATATTGTGTCAGCCTTAGGAAAGGCATGTAAGTTTTAACAGGAATATGTGTTGCTAGGAAGCAGGTACGGTAGAATGCAAAAGTCTTAAACAACAGATAAGAGTCAAGATTCTTAGAACTATAGACTAGGCAAGGCATTCCTACTTTACCTAATTCCCTATAGTTATGGCTCTGATACCAATCTGTCACACCCCAACCGATGACGGAAACATCGGGGTGCGGCACTAAGCGTTCAGATTGCTCATGAGATTCCATAACACTATCGTTTCATTATAGATTAAGTAGATTCAAACATTTTCTAAACATCAAATGTCACAACCATAGAATATCGAATATAACCATTTCAAGTAATGTTCAAAAGATTCTAGATTATCTAGGCATGTGTTCTAGCAGCCACCTAGCTTGTTTCTTGATTCAGCATCCTATCAGCCTGCAACATGTATTAAAATATCAATACAAAAGTATTGGCGAGTATACAAGTTTGAGTATATAGCATAGTAGATTAAAAGACTCATATCCATCATGTAAATGATAAAAATAGTTTCAGCCATGCTAGTGTTCGCAGTCCACTTGATAGCCCAAGTGTCCCGATGCTTTGGTGTTTTCCCAAGACTCAAGGAAAACTAGAATCCTCCTAACAATACCCCCGAGAATAATGGGGAGGTGCATCTTCCTATAGCATTACTATTGTTAAGGCGGAACTACACACAGGGATTAAACGTTCACATAGCACAAAGAATCAAGAATCACAAGTTTCACATACACGTAGGATAGAGTTTAGATTCCAAAAGTATCAAGTTTCAAGTTTCATAGAATACATGTTGCATCCCAAAAGTTTAAAACAAAAAGGGATCGAGTATACTCACAGTGATTGCTTAACAGTATAAACTATTATTGGATCAAAGGGAACTCTTTAGGTTTAGCCTGATTAGATTACAATAGGTAAGTGTCGGACAGAATAACGAGAATTCGCAAAGTGTTAGATCAGTCTCCTGATCGGATGACATTTGCATGGGACGGATCACCATCTGATTGGATGGTCGTCCGGACGGATGGCCATTCGATCGGATGGTCATTCGATCCGTGCGTTAAGTTTCCAAAATGTTTAACATTTTTAAAGAGTCCAAGTTTCTGATCCAAAATAGTTCAAGTGTTGAAGGTTATAAGTCACATCAGTCCGATCCGAGTGCCGTTCGATTGAGGTGACCTCGTTCCTTTTGCAACCTTGTAAAATTTCTAAGTCTCGAGTTTAATGATTACGGCACGGTTCGTATTGGGACAATGGCAAACACATCAAGGCTCAGCCTGTCTAATCGGATGGGAATCACCCCGTCCGATTAGCTGTCTGTTCTTGACGGTGTTCATGTCGGAATCCGTACTCAGGTCATCTTCTCCAGCGATAATCCATTTCCAAGCCGACTCCAAACTAGTCATCATGTCTACAGCCCATTTGGGTCCGGATTTCCACCGTTTTAGTAAAAAGTTTTAAGAAAGTTTGAATAGATCGACTGAAAACATTAGATTTAGTGAAGATTTGGTCCTATCAATGAAGAATGAAGTGACAGGTCCTATTTATAGTGCAGGAGAGGGAAATAAGGCGGTGTGGCAGTGGATCGGACGGCCCTTCAATCGAGTGGCCCTCCGATCGGATGGTCATCCGATCGGATGGTCTTCCGATAGGATGGTCCTCCGATCGGATTGCCACTCGGTCAATCCCATCCTTTCCACTTTCCGTTTTTGGTTCGTTTAGCGAGTTAGATTTAGCGTTGCGTATATTGTGTAACAGGACCACATAACTAGACTATATTATCAACACAAAGTTTCCAAGTTTCATAGTTTCCGCCAGTTACAAGACTCTAGTATCTCGTTCAACCAAGTCTCAAGTTTCGCGAGTCTTAAGAGTCAAGCACCAAGTATCGAGTATCAAGAATCAAGAATCTAGCTTCCAAGTATCAAGTGTCAAGAATCAAGCATCAAGAGTCTAGTTTCAAGTCTCATAGTATTAAGTATCAAGAATCAAGTTTCAGGAATCAAGTATCAAGTCTCATAGTATTAAGTATCAAGAATCAAGTTTCAAGAATCTAGCTTAATAGAATTAAGTATCAAGTATCAATAAGTTTCAAGTATCATCGCTTCAACATTCACAAGTATCAAAAGTATCGAGAGTCACATAGTATAAGGACTAGAATTGACAATAGCTAAAAGTTCAGGGACGCAGGCGTTACAGCAACCTTAGTCGAGTCCATGAAAAATGTAACCGATTTCTTTTATAACAACCATCCCATGATTTCAGCAAACACTTTTCCACATTCCAAAACAGATCAAACATTATGATTTAACAGTTATTATTCATACAAATCTCTGAATTGTAACTGTTTCCTTAATTCACATAAACACCAACCATAAACAATCATTGACCCTAATCATCATACTCATCATAACACATCCTAGATTATCCAATGACCATACACAATCAGATTTGTTAGTTTATCACAATATAAGTTCATCAATCAGAATTATCAAACCACATAGTGAACATGAACAAATACAAGTCATCGAACCCTCATCATGCATGTTCTAATTCCTTTTATTCAGTATCGAAACATCAAAACCTTTTTTAACAATTAATCCTACTCGTACGCTCACAGCTACCCGTAAGCACAATATGAGAGCATGTTTTCTAGCAAAACCCTATATCCACAATAGATCTCAAACATCACATAATAATCATCAAACAAAGTGAACTGTGGTGAGATACTAACCGAATGATGAGATGATCATGGAGGTGCTTGGAACAAGAGAGGCTTCGAGAGAAAGGAAGGGTGGTGCCATCGATCAAGAGGGAGGAGCTTTAGGGTTTGATATAATCTTTGTGTTTTGTTAATTATGAACATCACACACAAGTCATGTGTGTGTATACGATGCGGAGAGGGCCGGGCCCATATATGGGTTTCATTTGGGCCGAGAATGGATTGAACAAAGGTGTGCGGCCCACGTGTTTTGGTGCGATGAGGTTTATACATACTTACAATATTCACATAACACATAACATGTAAACTCTGGTGGGGAGGTAAACCTGGTAGCTCTTCAGGAAAAAATCAGAAAACTCACGGACAACAGGTAGATCTTCGATTCTCTTTTCCTCAGGTTGTGTGTTAGTAACGAGTGCTAAAATAGGAGGATAATCCTTCCGTAAACACTTCTGGGCTTTCATGGCTGAAATGATGCCAACCATTGCACCACTTCGATGACATTGAACCGATAGAGATTCTCCACTGGGGAGAGGGATACGTACGATTTTCTCCTTACAGAGAATTTCCGCTTGGTGCTTAGACAACCAATCCATACCCACGACTACATCAAAGCTTCCAAGAGTAACGGGAAGTAGGTCAATGTCGAACACTTGACTCATAAGATCGAGTTCACATCCAAGATGAACATGTGAGGCTTCAATTGACTTACCGTCAGCCAATTCTACTACGTGTTTGTTTACAAGAGGTGTTGGAGTCAACCCTAACTGACGGCTGAACCCCAAAGACACATAACTCCAATCGGCACCAGAGTCGAATAAAACAGAAGCAAATAGGTTGTTCACAGAAGCAAATGGTAAACACTCTTCCTCGCGCACCATTCCCACCGTTATTTCCGTTGTTGTTATTGTTCCCAGCGTTGTTATTATTCCCAGCATTCTGATTCAGTTGAGGGCATTCCCTCCTAAAATGACCCTCGTCTCCACACTGGAAACATCCCTTTCGATTACCCTTGTTTTGCTGAGGTTGCTGTCTTTCTTGTTGTTGTTGCTGCTGTTGCTGTGGCGGTTGTTGTTGCTGTTTTGGGAGCAGGGCCCTGCAATCCCATGCCATATGGCCCACTTTATTGCACATGTGACAGATTCGGGTACACGGTCCACGATGATGAAAGTTGCACTTGTTACACTTTGGTTGTTTCCCCGCGTAAGAACCCTGATTCGAGTTATTGCTCTGATTCTGATTAACAGAGGATGACTGGTTCGAGTTGGACACCTTGTCCGTATCGTTCCACTTACGTTTGTTATCCGTAACAGGAGTAGTAACTGTAGCAGTAGTGGCAGTAGCAGAAACACGTGGTGGTAGCGAGCCACGCTCCACCTCCTGATCGGTAATCTTGTGAGCCAACCGAATTATTTGGGGTAAATTGTTGAGGTTCGCTGCAGTAACCAAGCCCTTAACCTACGGGGCTAATCCTTTGATGTATAGTTCGATTCTCCGGTGTGGTGGTCGTGATAAATTAGGACACATGTTCGCCAGTTAGTGAGATCGTTTTGTGTATGCCTCAATCTCAGACCCCGCCATTTTCAGATCATAGTACTCGTTCTCCAGTTTTTGCACTTCATCACGAGGACAATACTCTTCTCTCATCAACTCCTTAAAATTATTCCATGTCGTTGCATTTGCCATCTCAATGCCCAGCGTCTAGACTTGGGCATTCCACCAAGTCAACGCACCATCCTCAAGAGTGCCCGAAGCATACTTCACCCTGTCCCCAGCAGGACAGTTACACATAGCAAAAACCGACTCAGCTTTCTCGAACCAACGGAGTAGTCCCACTGCTCCTTCAGTCCCACTGAACGTCCGTGGCTTACAATCCATGAATGTCTTGAACATGCAAACAGGTGGATTGTTCTGATTCTGATGCACTTGTTGACCTAAGGACGAAAGAAATAATACAACACACGAGTAAGTGTCGAGTTCAAAGTATTTGGCACGTATCGTACCAGCTTGCTGAGCCGCTAGGGCTTCAGCCACACGAGTGTTGATCAAGTTGGTCAGTTCAGCCTGGGACATCACAATGTTGCCACGTCCACAGCTGCGGCTTCCACCACATCCACCGTTTCGTCCGCTCATGATTCTATATAAGAAGAGTGGAAAAGGTTAAGGGTCGGATTTGAGTAGGAGTCAAACATCGCTGTGACTTCTACAGATTAACGAGTTCTATCATTACGTCAGATAGCGGAACAGAACCCTTTTCACACTCGTTAAGCCTCACTCGGACTCACATGCACCCCACGTTATTATTATGTGTGCACCCATAACAATAATGCGATTTGCATGCTTATCTCAGCTCCTCTCAACTTGCATTAAAAGGTTCCCCAGAATCGAGCCACAAGACAAAAGACATCACAAACATGGATCACAAAAATCTAGAGAAAAGGTCACACTATCAATCACATATCATAAGCAAATAACTCGTGAATTCATACTGTAGTGCTAAGCATGTAATCATAGGCAATGTCATACGTGGGTGTACACTAGTTATGTTGTGCAATAAGTAAACGAGAGACGAACCTTGCAATCTGGATCTGAGTATCATGGTCGATTTCTGAACTGTTCGGTTATAGTCTGGTTTTATAAAAACGTTTTAAAGCCTAGTTCACTATAACCAGTGGCTTTGATACCAAACTGTCACACCCCCAAAATACCACATGCGAGAACCCCGCTAGGTGTGTGACGTACCAGGATTCAGCCACCAATCACATTGAACTATTAACAAGATATTATAGAAAAGATCCCGTTTATTGAATTAAAGTATTCTCAAAACGTAACTTAAAGTTTAACATGTTCAGCGGAAGCGTAAAGTAACATTGTTCGATTATTCGAAAGTAAATATATGAAACCAATGGTCTTGTCACATGCTTGCAAGTTTCTCGACCCATGACCACTCCAGCACATCCAGATAGCAAGTTCCATATCCAAGAATCTAACGACCTGCGAGCATGCAACAAGTGTATCAGCACAAAGCTGGCGAGTCACAGTTTTTACAAAACGTTAGGTTTACCAAGTGTTTAGTCTAGTTTAATAACAATGTTGATAATAACTCGAGTACCGCAAGATGGCGTCAGATTGTTTGCCTGTCCCGATGCCCCTATCAAAACATTGGTCGTGATTTAAGGTCATTAGTTCATGCCCGTCCTCTCAGGTACGGTGTGAGGTTGCCAAGCCTAATAGCGCTATCAACTAATACCCCGTCACCTCTCAGGTAACTAATTCGGTATAAGATGGGACTTAAGGTAATAGGAATGAGTGTATTATCCAACATCCCAGTTTTAACCCAGAAAAGACGTATTCCTCTCAGGAATACCCGTTTGATTGACCCACCCACCGGGACGCATGCTCAAGAGAAGTGAACTCACCTTTGATTTGCTCGGTAGATTAAGTAACTTGAACTAATGTGGTCAACCACGTCCTATTATGATTACCATACAAGTCAGGTTTGGTTCAATTAACACACCTTTTGTAGTACACATATTACACAAGTTGTACACAAGTACTGATCATGGCATAGCACGTATAACATACCTCATACAGTTTACTTAAACACATAGCACATCGGTTCACATTGTTCATCCCAATAACATAAACACAAGTCCAAATAATGCGCGGCCTGTTTCAAGTGTGTGGCCCACTATTCCTCTACGGCCCAATTTTGTTTCAACAATCACCATTAGTCAAGACCATGAGGTCTCGACTCGCAAGCTCTGAAGTCTCGGGTCGCAACCGGCGATCTCGAGTGATGAATTCATTTGTCGAGACCACAAGGTCTCAAGTCAGGTCTCGAGTCGCAACCGGACTCGCAACCACTGGTCTCGGGTTCTCTCATTTGGTGGTGCTTGGTCTCGAGTCGAAACCATGTGGTCTCGACTCGCAATCTCAGTCGAGACCATGAAAAATGTAACCGATTTCTTTTATAATAACCATCCCATGATTTCAGCAAACACTTTGCCACATTCCAAAACAGATCAAACATTATAATTTAACAGTTATTTTTCTTACAAATCTCCGAATTGTAACTGTTTCCTTAATTCACATAAACACCAACCATAAACAATCATTGACCCTAATCATCATACTCATCATAACACATACTAGATTATCCAATGACCATACACAATCAGATTTGTTAGTTTATCATAATATAAGTTTATCAATCAGAATTATCAAACCACATAGTGAACATGAACAAATACAAGTCATCGAACCCTCATCATGCATGTTCTAATTCCTTTTATTCAGTATCGAAACATCAAAACCCTTTTTAACAATTAATCCTACTCGTACGCTCACAGCTACCCGTAAGCACAATATGAGAGCATGTTTTCTAGCAAAACCCTATATCCACAATAGATCTCAAACATCACATAATAATCATCAAACAAAGTGAACTGTGGTGAGATACTAACCGAATGATGAGATGATCATGGAGGTGCTTGGAACAAGAGAGGCTTCGAGAGAAAGGAAGGGTGGTGCCATCGATCAAGAGGGAGGAGCTTTAGGGTTTGATATAATCTTTGTGTTTTGTTAATTATGAACATCACACACAAGTCATGTGTGTGTATACGATGCGGAGAGGGCCGGGCCCATATATGGGTTTCATTTGGGCCGAGAATGGATTGAACAAAGGTGTGCGGCCCACGTGTTTTGGTGCGATGAGGTTTATACATACTTACAATATTCACATAACACATAACATGTAAACTCTGGTGGGGAGGTAAACCTGGTAGCTCTTCAGGAAAAAATCAGAAAACTCACGGACAACAGGTAGATCTTCGATTCTCTTTTCCTCAGGTTGTGTGTTAGTAACGAGTGCTAAAATAGGAGGATAATCCTTCCGTAAACACTTCTGGGATTTCATGGCTGAAATGATGCCAACCATTGCACCACTTCGATGACCTTGAACCGACAGAGATTCTCCACTGGGGAGAGGGATACGTACGATTTTCTCCTTACAGAGAATTTCCGCTTGGTACTTAGAAACCAATCCATACCCACGACTACATCAAAGCTTCCAAGAGTAACGGGAAGTAGGTCAATGTCGAACACTTGACTCATAAGATCGAGTTCACATCCAAGATGAACATGTGAGGCTTCAATTGACTTACCGTCAGCCAATTCTACTACGTGTTTGTTTACAAGAGGTGTTGGAGTCAACCCTAACTGACGGCTGAACCCCAAAGACACATAACTCCAATCGGCACCAGAGTCGAATAAAACAGAAGCAAATAGGTTGTTCACAGAAGCAAATGGTAAACACTCTTCCTCGCGCACCATTCCCACCGTTATTTCCGTTGTTGTTGTTGTTGTTGTTGTTCCCAGCGTTGTTATTATTCCCAGCATTCTGATTCAGTTGAGGGCATTCCCTCCTAAAATGACCCTCGTCTCCACACTGGAAACATCCCTTTCGATTACCCTTGTTTTGCAGAGGTTGCTGTCTTTCTTGTTGTTGTTGCTGCTGTTGCTGTGGCGGTTGTTGTTGCTGTTTTGGGAGCAGGGCCCTGCAATCCCTTGCCATATGGCCCACTTTATTGCACATGTGACAGATTCGGGTACACGGTCCACGATGATGAAAGTTGCACTTGTTACACTTTGGTTGTTTCCCCGCGTAAGAACCCTGATTCGAGTTATTGCTCTGATTCTGATTAACAGAGGATGACTGGCTAAAGCTGCGGTCGCTACTATTGCCTGGCCTTTTCTGTGACTGGTTCGAGTTGGACACCTTGTCCGTATCGTTCCACTTACGTTTGTTATCTGTAACAGGAGTAGTAACTGTAGCAGTAGTGGCAATAGCAGAAACACGTGGTGGTAGCGAGCCACGCTCCACCTCCTGATCGGTAATCTTGTGAGCCAACCGAATTATTTGGGGTAAATTGTTGAGGTTCGCTGCAGTAACCAAGCCCTTAACCTACGGGGCTAATCCTTTGATGTATAGTTCGATTCTCCGGTGTGGTGGTCGTGATAAATTAGGACACATGTTCGCCAGTTAGTGAGATCGTTTTGTGTATGCCTCAATCTCAGACCCCGCCATTTTCAGATCATAGTACTCGTTCTCCAGTTTTTGCACTTCGTCACGAGGACAGTACTCCTCTCTCATCAACTCCTTAAAATTATCCCATGTCGTTGCATTTGCCATCTCAATGCCCAGCGTCTAGACTTGGGCATTCCACCAAGTCAACGCACCATCCTCAAGAGTGCCCGAAGCATACTTCACCCTGTCCCCAGCAGGACAGTTACACATAGCAAAAACCGACTCAGCTTTCTCGAACCAACGGAGTAGTCCCACTGCTCCTTCAGTCCCACTGAACGTCTGTGGCTTACAATCCATGAATGTCTTGAACATGCAAACAGGTGGATTGTTTTGATTCTGATGCACGTGTTGACCTAAGGACGAAAGAAATAATACAACACACGAGTAAGTATCGAGTTCAAAGTATTTGGCACGTATCGTACCAGCTTGCTGAGCCGCTAGGGCTTCAGCCACACGAGTGTTGATCAAGTTGGTCAGTTCAGCCTGGGACATCACAATGTTGCCACGTCCACCGCCGCGGCTTCCACCACGTCCACCGTTTCGTCCGCTCATGATTCTATATAAGAAGAGTGGAAAAGGTTAAGGGTCGGATTTGAGTAGGAGTCAAACATCGCTGTGACTTCTACAGATTAACGAGTTCTATCATTACGTCAGATAGCGGAACAGAACCCTTTTCACACTCGTTAAGCCTCACTCGTTTCAAGTGTGTGGCCCACTATTCCTCTGCGGCCCAATTTTGTTTCAACAATCACCATTAGTCAAGACCATGAGGTCTCGACTCGCAACCTCTGAAGTCTCGAGTCGCAACCGGCGATCTCGAGTGATGAATTCATTTGTCGAGACCACAAGGTCTAAAGTCAGGTCTCGAGTCGCAACCGGACTCGCAACCACTGGTCTTGGGTTCTCTCATTTGGTGGTGCTTGGTCTCGAGTCGAAACCATGAGGTCTCGACTCGCAACCTCAGTCGAGACCATGAAAAATGTAACCGATTTCTTTTATAATAACCATCCCATGATTTCAGCAAACACTTTGCCACATTCCAAAACAGATCAAACATTATAATTTAACAGTTATTTTTCTTACAAATCTCCGAATTGTAACTGTTTCCTTAATTCACATAAACACCAACCATAAACAATCATTGACCCTAATCATCATACTCATCATAACACATCCTAGATTATCCAATGACCATACACGATCAGATTTGTTAGTTTATCATAATATAAGTTTATCAATCAGAATTATCAAACCACATAGTGAACATGAACAAATACAAGTCATCGAACCCTCATCATGCATGTTCTAATTCCTTTGATTCAGTATCGAAACATCAAAACCCTTTTTAACAATCAATCCTACTCATTCACTCGCATCTACCCGTAAGCACAATATGAGAGCATGTTTTCTAGCAAAACCCTATATCCACAATAGATCTCAAACATCACATAATAATCATCAAACAAAGTGAACTGTGGTGAGATACTAACCGAATGATGAGATGACCACGGAGGTGCTTGGAACAAGAGAGGCTTCGAGAGAAAGGAAGGGTGCTGCCGTCGATCAAGAGGGAGGAGCTTTAGGGTTTGATATAATCTTTGTGTTTTGTTAATTATGAACATCACACACAAGTCATGTGTGTGTATACGATGCGGAGAGGGTCGGGCCCATATCTGGGTTTCATTTGGGCCGAGAATGGATTGAACAAAGGTGTGCGGCCCACGTGTGTTGGTGCGATGAGGTTTATACATACTTATAATATTCACATAACACATAACATGTGAACTCGCAACCATTTACTTATAACCAAATATATAACATTCAGGTAACATACAACGCGAGGCAAAAGATCAGCACACTGAAAGGATTCTAGAAATTACGGGTTGTCACAAAAACACAACAGCAGCATTAGCTACACTAAATACACACAACAGCAACAACGAATAATAAAGAGTAGAGACGGAAACACAAATAAGTAGTAGAAACATAATTATAGCACAGCTACACGCACATCGCAGCAGAATCGGCTGCGTGCCACATTAAGCAGCAGCAGTAGCGACTGCACGCCCGCGGCTGCGCGACTGCACCGCACGCAGCAGCGGCTTCACTTCACGCATGCCGCAGCAGCAGCGCCGCATGCAGCAGTGGCGACTGCACCGCACGAACGCCTCAGCAGCAGCACTGTACTGTACGCACACCGCAGCAGAAACGCCGCACGCAGCATCGGCGACTACACGCACGCCGCAGCAGCAGCGCCACATGCAGCAGCGGCGACTGCACCACACGCACGCCTCAGCAGCAGCAACATATTGCACGCCCGCAGTAGTGGCTGCGTGGCTACAATACACGCATGCCGCAGCAGCAGTGTCGCACGCAGAAGCGGCAGTTGCATTCCCGCGGCTGCACTGCTTGCACTCCTCAGCATTAGCACCGCACGCAACAGTGGCGGCTGCGCTGCTGCATGATCGCAGAAGTAGCGGCTGCCCTGCACGCATGCCGCTACAATAGTTGCTGCACTCGTTAAACTTGAACATGCCAGTTTTTAAACTGGTGTAGGTAAACTGCTACTTATCTGCCTTAAAATGGATAAAACAGTTAAACTGGAGTGCAAGTTGTTAAACATGTTGTTGTTAAACTAGTAATGCGTATAAATTAATTATACAAGAATATATCATTCCAACTATCCCTAGGGAACTGTAACCTATTATATTAGTTGCATTACATAATACTTTATGATTAATATCCAATCAAATTATATTTTTAAATGAAAATTCCTAAAGTATTATTACTGTCCAAAATGGAGGTGGTTCCACATAGATTTTCAATGATCTTCAGGAGGTGCCCTCATAGGGGATTATCACCTACCTTATTACGATCATGTAGCCATGTTCGATTCGAACAATGGCTAGACCATAATGGACATAACTGAAAGTCAAAGCAAAAGTCAATTTGCTTGACTTTCGGCTCATTACTTAGCCTAGAAAATGAATGAGCTGAGAAGGAACACTTACTAGTGATCCAAGATGAAAGATGAGCTCAGTTGGGAGGCTTCATTTGACAAGAAAACTCTCCAAGAGTAAATAGAGAAGAAGAAGGGAATGAGCAAATGAAATGGTTCACAATGGTTGCTATTTATACTTGTAGAAGTGTTATAGAATTGAGCCAGGTGTTAGGGATTGTTCTAAGATGCTAGCAGGTGTCCCTTGACGTGTAGGAACCAAGAAGAAGGTGGCAATTCGCGTAAACATGGCAAACAATGCAGGCTGCCATAGCAGACTGAACATTCTGCCAGCTGCACCCCTTACGGACCGTAAGGAGTGATGGATTACGGTCCGTAAGCCTGGTGGGCGCCCAAGTTTTTGAATCTCTTACGGTCCGTAAGCACATATTGCTTATGGCACGTAACCGTCTTTCAGCAACATTATTTTAACTACCTTACGGTCCGTAAGGCTTTAAGCCTTGTGGTCCGTAAGGCTTTAAGCCTTGTGGTCCCTCTCGTACAACAATGTGACATATTTGAGAGTTGATTGGACACATGTTGTCGTATAATTCGATATAAAATTTCTGAGGTGTACACCCAGTTTCAATGTCCAATTTTGAAACCGACCAACTATACGGTTTGGGCAATTCTCATCAAAACGATTTTGGAAGCAAATGTACTTTGGGAAACAATTGAACCCGCTGAAAATGCACAGACGGATGTTAAGAAAGACAAGTCTGCAATTGCATATTTGTTCCAAGCAATACCGAAAGATGTTGTATTGCAAGTTGCAAGTTGTAAAACTGCAAAGGAGATTTGGGACAATTTGAAAACAAGACATGTTGGTGTTGATCGGGTACAAAAGGCACGTATTCATACACTCTTGTCAGAATTTGAGTTACTGCAAATGAGGGAAGATGACACTATGGACTTTTTCATCGCAAAGATAAATAGTGTTGTTACCCGGGCAAGTGAATTAGGGACAACACTGAGTCAACCGACTCTGGTACGCAAACTCCTAAATGCCGTGCCGTATAGATTCACTCAAATTGTCTCCTGCATGGAACAATACTCCGATCTGGAAACAATGACGCTAGAAGAAGGTAGTCGGAAGACTAAAGACTTATGAAGAAAGGATTAAGTTAAAGAAAAAAGGACATGTGAACAATCTAGAAGAACTCTTGTATGCGGGTCATGGACAAAAAAACTTGTAGTCACTCACTGTGGTTGTGTTTATTGATTCTATATCTTCAAAATGTTGAGGATTCATCTTGTCAAGAGTTCGTACACATAAACCGTTTTGGCGAGGAGTCTGTTTATGTTCGTTTGTTTAATAAATGAACCAACATGAACAAAAGGTTGTTCCTTTAATTATGTTCGTGAAGGTTTGTTCATTTAGGCCTGTTAATGTTGGTTTATTAATTGTTCATGAAGAAGTTCAATGTTAAATGGATGTACATGAATAATGCTTCGTTTGGTTCGGTTCGGTTCAGTTCGTTTCTAGCCCTAGTTATTTGTGATCATATTCTTTTATGTCATTAAAAGAGCATAGTTGTCAATAGCTATCGTAGCGATCGCTACAGCGCGCCACGTAGTGTATAGGTATAGTGTCGCTATTAGGGTTGTAGTGATGGATAGCGAGAATAGCTACACTTTATTTTTTAAATATAAATAGCAATTAAATATAGCTACACTTTATTTTTTTTAAATATAAATAGCAATTAAATATAGCTATAAAATAGCTGGATTTTAGGTTTTTGTTAAATATACATGTAAAATAGCATGTATTTTGATATATACATATAAAAAAATTATTTTTTTTCTACTGTATTGTTATTTATAAAATAGCTGCCCGCTATTTATCACTATGTAGCATATAGGTATCTTATCACTATTTGTTGCTATTTGCCATTAACAACTATGGTTTCTACCGAAAAATCCTTCAAGTTGAACCCTGAATTCCAACGTTTTTAAAACAGGACCGGGCCGGCCGGTCGGACCGGTCCAACCGAGATCCGGAAACACCACCGGGCCGGTTCAGCCCTTTAACCCGTTTCAGCATTGACCCAGAGGTCGGGTCGGGAGCCGGGCGGTCGGGCCGGCGGGTCGTCACATAAGGGTCGGGCAGGCGACATCTGCAACCTCCTCCGGCGACATCTGCGACCTCCGGCGACATCTGCAACCTCCGACAACGACATCTGCGACCTCCGACCTCCGACCTGCGACATCTGCGACCTCCGACGACAATAATAAAGCCAGAAGCTTCTTGGATGAAAAGGGAAAGTGAGGGGATGGAAAGGGAAGGGGAGGGGAGGGGTATTACACAAGAAATCTAAAGGAAGAAGATAAAGAATAAAGCATGGTGTGAGGCGGTGCAAGTCAATGGTTTTGTATTAGGGTTACTAATAGTTTCAATTCAACCCTTCAAAATTAGAGATTTGACTCATATAAGCCTTCTAGATTTTCTCTTTTTAATAATACAACTTTAATTTATTAGTTGCATCATCATTTTAGTGTAAACAATTTAACTGTGAGAACATATAAGAACAACAAACTTTATTTTGAAGTATCTAAAGAATTGAACTATAATGTAAATTTATAATATTTTAACACTATCAAATATTTTTTATATTTTCAAAATATTTATATTACGATTTTACCGGTTCTTAAATCTGGTTCGACCGGTCGACCAGTGAACCAGTAAGGTATCCGGTTCGATGTTTGATCCGGTTATGAAAACATTGCTGAATTCAAACAAGGTTGTAGTCTCTCTGTTTCTGTTTCTTTTATTTTTTATTGTTGGTATTTATTAATTAGCTTTGTTAAAATGTACATTAGGGTTGGGTTCAGCAGGCTCCTTCACTTTAAGTGTGAAATTCAACAACAAAGATGAGGCCGTTAGATGAATCCGAGACGACTCAAGTATTCGAGAAGCTATTCAAATTCACAGGAAACAACCTCAAGAACATCTCGAATCACCATCACACGAAGGGCCAGTGGCGGACCCAGGATTTTTTTCCTGGGGGTGCAGAAATTTTTTAAAGATTTTAAACCCCTAGCTATATAAAAAAAATCGGTTCATAGCGGGTCGGATCAGGTCGGGCCGGGTCATGTAAAACAAGTAAACACAAACAAACAAAGTTTCATAGCGGGTCGAATCAGATCGGATCGTGTCCATTTCAGTTTTCAAACAATCAAACCCTAGTTCCTAACTTCCTATCGCATTAACAAACAAAAAAGCATCAAAGTTCAAACCATCCTTACTTCTATTTCTCTTAATCATTAAATAAGAGAACAAAAAAAACTTATCTAAAACATATCTTGGTCTTAAATTAGAAGAATCCGGCAAAAAAAAGTGGTTCAACCCATTTCCTCTTGAGAAATCGCGGCATAACTTCCCTACTCATTGTTCCTTCCTAATCCTATCACATACAAAATAAACAAGGATCTTCAAGTGTTCAACCATAGCTCATGTTCCTTAATTTTCAATTTAAAATTTTGAATTTCAAGCCCTAGTAATTTTTATTTACCAACCAACAATCATATAATCAACAAAAGCACCTAACTAAAGACTAGAACAACCCAAAAATACATAAAAACATATAAAATTTTAAACCTTTTTAACACACACACACACACACACACACACACACACATATATATATATATATATATATGTTTCTAGAATCATATAATCAATAAGAGATCAAGAAACAACAAACTCATCCTATAAAGACTAGAACAACCCCAAATTACCTCAAAACACATAAAAGTTTAAACTTTTTTAACCCATCCTAAAATCCTATTATATCATTACTCTTGAACAAAATCGCATAAACATCAAAATAACAAAAAAAAAAAAAACATGTACGTGTCTGGAGCGGCCTGAGTTAACCAGTTTGCAGTCGGAATTTTGCAGTCGCCAAACGGAATTATGCTGTCGCTGGGTGCTGAAGTGAGGCAGAAGGATGGCGGGAGTCGCTGGCAAGTGGCAGTGATTTGGGGTTTTTTTTTTATTATGTGGACCGATTTTGTTTAACAAAACTAGTAGTTGGGTTGGGCTTGAATGGGTATTAAGTTATTGGGCTTGATGGATTGAATTTAAGTTTTATTTAAAGGGGTTAGTGGGCTAACTTGTGTACATAATTTGATCGGGTTTCAATCCGTGTTCACAATTGTTTTTTATATAAATTCCTAACATTTTTTTCTAAGGGGTGCGGACGAAAATTTCCAAAGGGTGCGGTCGGAATTTTTCAAGGGGTGCGGTCGGGATTTTTCACGAAAAATACCACTAAATTTTTTTTTCAAGGGGTGCGGTCGCCCACTCACCCCATAAGGTGGGTACGCCCCTGCGAAGGGCCCGATCAAAACCCCAGTCGCTACTGCTTCCGTCTCCACAAAAACAGAGTCTACTACGTGTCCGAATCGCTAGTCAAACAAGCCACAAACATCAAGCGCGAAAACCTCGTGGCCCTTGGCACTAACATCACCAAAAGCGGGAAGTTCCATCTCACCATTCAAGCCTTGAACTTGTTGGCTGCCAATGCTAAGCATAAAGTATGGCTTAAACCCACTTCGGAGATGTCGTTTTTGTACGGAAACGATGTGATTAAAGGTGGGTTAGGGCGGATTACTGATAATATAAATGCGTATGATGGTGTGGTAGTGTTTTCGATGTCGGATGTGCCTTTGGGATTCGGAATTGCTGCGAAATCGACTCAGGATTGCCGTAAGATGGACCCGAACGGGCTTGTGGTTATTCGTCAAGCTGATACTGGAGAGTACTTGAGGAGTCAAGAGGAGATTTGAGCAAGAAATAGAAATGTATTTGTCTTGATTATGTCATTGATGATGAATATTATATCTGCATTGGTGTGGATCCTTTTGTGTTTTTATTTTTTAATCACTAAATGGTTCAACTTTTAGGGCTTTAGCCACTTGATCAGTTGAGCTAACCTATGTGTTCAGAAAAGAGTTCTGGTCAAACTGAGTTTGGTCCAAATGGGCAGTTAGGTAACGAGTTAAGTTAACTAGGTTTGGTCCAAATTTGTGGGTTGGACTGGATTAGGCAACGAGTTCAGGTCAAACTGAGCTAGGAGTCTGAAACTCGCTCCAAAAATGCTCGCTTGAAAAAAAATTCGTTTTGTTTTCGAGCCGAGCTGAGCCAGGGTGCTTGGCTTGTGGCTCGAGTCAATGGCTAGGCCAGTGGCTCGGCTTTGTAGCTCGACTTGATGGCCATATGTATGTATATTTTTTTAGAAATGCGTGTTACTCGTAAAAAAAAAAGTTTAAAACCGAGTCGTAAAAAAGTTAAAAATTTGTTTTTTGTAAAAAATTCTAATTTTTTTTTAAACTGAATTGTATACTTTTTTAATAAAAAACAATTAATACAATAAGACAAAAAAGTAATAAAAAACAATTAATACAATAACACAAAAAAAGTAAATTTACCAAACTACCCTTATGACATTAAAATTTTAAAAACATAATAAGAGAAAAAGATTTTAAAATGTTTTTTATTCTGTTTTAATCTCAACCATCCATGACAAAAGATCAATGGTTGATAAGTGATTTCTACGGTTCTCGCAATTGAATGTGGTTTTCATTTTAACTCACCCTATACATATATATATAGAGTGGGGATCCTGGGAAAGTGTGTTTTTCCTAGAAAGTCTAGGAAGCGATCTGGGCCATCCAATGAGTGTGTTTAATGGTTGAGATCATCTTGGTGGCATTTTGGTAATATGTGTTTCTTAAAAAAAGGATTATTTAATTAATCAGGGGTAGATATGTGATTTAGCTTGTTTTAAATATGGAAATAACTGTCATTCCAAAAACCACCCCACATTTCTTGCGATTTTTTCTCTCTCTCTCTCTTTCTCCCTTTCTCTCGTCTCTCTCTCTTCCTTCTATCCTTCATGAAGAAACACAACATCAAGAAACACATCGTGACAAATGTCACCCATCGTAACAACATGAATGGTAAAACACAGCGTCAAGAAATCCTCCAGCATTACCAGCATGAATGCTAAAACACAACGGTATTAATCTGCTTGCTGTTAAAACACAATGTCAATAAATCCTCCAGCATTACCAGCATGGATGGTAAAACGCAGCGTCAAGAAATCCTATAGCAATACTAACATGAATGCTAAAACATAACTGTATTAATCTGCTTGCTGTTAAAACACAATGTCAAGAAATCCTCCAGCATTACCAGCATGAATGGTAAAACACATCGTCAAGGAATCCTCCAGCATTATCAGCATGAATGCTAAAACACAACTGTATTAATCTGCTTGCTGTTAAAACACAATGTCAAGAAATCCTACAGCATTACCAGCATGGATGGTAAAACACAGCGTCAAGAAATCCTACAGCAATACCAACATGAATGCTAAAACACAACGGTATTAATCTGCTTGCTGTTAAACACAATGTCAAGAAATCATCCAGCGTTACCAAACATCATTCATATTATGGGATCTATAAAAACATTGACTTTAACCCTCTAACTGTTAAAACACAGTACCAAGAACATGCTGATAGATTCCAGATAAAGTTTAATGATCAGCGATGAATCTTGTGAGCAAGAAAACGAAGGAATGATTGATATTTACGTGAGATCAGAATTCGAAAACAAAAAATTCCGAAAATTATGGAGGAAATCGGTTTCATTCGTGTACATGGATAGTTAGTTATTGAAGATAATTTCCTAAAATAAAAATAGATTGTGAAAGTATATAATTGCCCTTCTAGTTAAAATCCTTCAATGCCACGTGTCGTATTCTGATTGCTTCCTAGACTTTCTAGGAAAAATCCACTTTCTACCCAACTCCTTATATATATATATATATATATATATATATCCTATTTTTAATAAACGATTCCGAGTAATACCATGTAGCAACACATTCTCCCTTACAAATACATATCCTATTTTTAATAAACGATTCCGAGTAATACCATGTAGCAACACATTCTCCCTTACAAATACTTAAATTTAAATAATTAAACATCATATATATATATATATATATATATATATATAGGATAAGGATCATTACAGAACACTAATTATTGCGAGAACAAAAAGAAAAACTCTAAATCACTAAATTTTGGGATTTAAGGTTCATATTTCTTAAATTTTATGATTCTTACATTCATATGTGTATTAAATATACATAAAAAAATCATATATTTTCCCCTACACATAGTCTACATATATGTAGGTAATTTAGCCTACACATAACCTACATATGTGTAGGTTATTTAAAAACTAAATATTTTTCATATTTTGTTTTAAATTCTAGTGTGAGAAACAATAAATCTTACATTTACAACATTTTCATTTACTTTTTAGGTTTTTAGGATTGAAAAAATGAGAGATTCATTTTGTTCTGCGTGTTCTCACAATATTTAGTGTTCTGCATAGAACCTTCCCATATATATATATATATAGGACAAAGATCCGTTAGGAACCACCCCTTATTGCGAGAACCCCGAGAACCAGTGTGAACACAAACAGTAATTCCTAAAAAAATCTAAAAAACACCCAAAATTTTTTTTTTTATTTTTTTACTATTTTTTTTGAAAAAATCGCTATATTTTGTTAATAAAAAAATAAAAATAAAATAAAATTTTGAGTAACAGTTATTCATGCACATGTGCATATGTGTCGTTTCTTTGTCAAATTCCGTAATTCATTACAAATAATAGTCAATTGCACTTTCATTTACACTACTACGTGTAATACACTATTTTTTACATTACCAATGTTAGAAATGCACATGTGCATCTATATGTATCAACAGGAAATAAGGTGTTTTGGTACACTACTTTCTCTTTCATCTATCATTCCATCCATAATACACAAGCATGCACATGTGCATTTTTGTCATTTCTTTGACAAATTCCGTAATTCATTACATATATTAGACAATTGCACTTTCATTTACACTACCATATGTAATACACTACTTTTTACATTACCAATATTAGAAATGCACATGTGCATTCATATGTATCAACATGAAATAAGGTGTTTTGGTACACCACTTTGAATACACTTTCCCTTTCATCTATCATACCATCCATAATACACTACCATTACCTCCTACCATCCATAATACAATACCATTACCTCCTACCATCCATAATACAATACCATTAACAATATTTTCACTTTATTACATGTATGTAAACACCATTTATACCATCCAATCAACATATTACATAAAAAATTGACAACTATAACCAAACCATCAACCACTAGATATAACTAACCAAAAAACATGTATATGGGTCTACTTCTCCATTCAAAATCACAAACTTTTTGTACCAAAACACGTTATATCATGGTTATACCTAATTATGCACATGTGCATTTTGAATATTGGTAATGTAAAAAGTAGTGTATTACTAATGGTATTGTAAATTAAAGTGCAATTGTCTATTCCTGATAACGTATTACCGAATTTGTTGAAGTAATGATACATATGCACATGTGCATGGATAACTCTTACTCGAAAAAAAAAAGTTTTTTTTTTTTTTTTTTTTTTTTTTTTTTTATGGGAACGAAATATAGCGATTTTTTATTAAAAAATATTAAAAAAAAAAAAATTTTTGAGTGCTTTTTTGATTTTTTTTAGATTTTATTTTGTGTTCACATTGGTTCTCGCGGTTCTCGCAATAAGGGTGGTTCTCGCATGAACCTTACCCTATATATATATATATATATATATATATATATATATATATATCCTATTTTTAATAAACGATTCCGAGTAATACCATGTAGCAACACATTCTCCCTTACAAATACTTAAATTTAAATAATTAAACATCATCAACAATTCAACATCACACATTATATAATTCCTCTTGTAACATTATTTATATACTTTTATACACGTTATCTTACTTTTAATTTTTTTTATACAATGACGTATAATATACGGGTCTATAATTTAGTCTAGTGTGTATATATAAAAACCAAGATCTTGTAACGGAAGTACCAAAATAAATATTTTGATGAGTAAAAGGTATACTTTCTGAAAGTGTTTAGGAGTATTTGTTTATGCAGGTATAGTCCCTCTCATAAACAAGAGCCATAAGCCATTCTTTGACTGCTTTTCGGTTCACCATAACTGATTCAGGACACCCACGATTGCGACAATTCACCTCTACTTACTTTTTCCCTATAAGATACAATAATACTTCATTATTATTTCTGAAAACATATATTGTTAATAATACTTATTTTTTATTTGCTAGTAGTCGTACATATAATAATAAAAGATTTAAGTATTTAGAATTTTAATTAACATATAGTTAACGTTAAGGGTATGTTTGACATGGAACTTTTAAGTGCTTCTAACTTTAAGTTTTTAAGAAAAAACTTATACTCTATAAATTCTTTTAAAATTTTGTTTTTTAAGTTACCAATATTTGTAGAAATAATTAAAAAAAATAACGAGCTAGCTCGATTGGGCTCAAGAGCCGGCTCAAAGTTTTTACGACCTAGCTCGAGCTCAACTTTTTAGCTCGAAAAAATAATCAAGTCGAGCCGTGCTAGCTTGTTTAAGTTCGAGCTCGAGCTCTGGGCTATGTCAAAATATGTTTAAAAAGCATCAATTTGGTTTGTGAAACCATCTGACCAAGACAAAATCCTAATAGACTTGATATTAGAATGCATGCTGATGTGAAACCATTTGACCAACAAGTAAACTTGAAACTAGACACATAACATGACATAACACAAATTCTTCAAAAGAAATCAACAATACAGCTAGTGAAAGCAGTCTTTTATGCATAAACACAGAAAAAACATATAAAGGTTGACACTGCAACATAACGCTTAATACAATTTACGCACTAAGTAAAGAGGGAGTGCTAGACATCGGCAGATTCAAACACCAACCCAAAAGAAAACAATTTAACAAGAAAAAAAAAGTAGGGATGAGAAATTTCTAACCAAATAACGGTACGTACCGATACCATATCATACTGATACCGACATAACAGAGACATTATTGTATTCAATTTTTATTTTAGCTCAACTTCGGTATCGGTACTATGTAGTATACAGTATCGGTTCGAGATATTTTACGATACCGTACCAAACTGGTAGTACAGTGTCGGTTCGAGATATTTTACGATACCGTACCAAACTGGCACCTACCGGACATATATGGAATGATATTCGGGTTGGTTCCGGTTCTGCACCAATATCAATCTCATTCCAAATAAAAAGAGAACATGTTTTTTGTGTTTTATTTTACTCATTCATTTAATTACGTTAACCCCAAATTACTATTACTAATTATCTTAACAATTAGTTATATATATATATATATATATATATATATATATATATATATATAAACATTACATTTATTCAACACGTGTAATATACGGAATTCTTGTTAGAAATTTTGTGAAAATAGAGAAATGACTAGAATACCCTTTAACAATTAAAAAGATATAAATGTAACACATATTGGCCCACCTTCTTCCTCCACTTTATATTTCTCTCTCTCTCTCTCTATATATATATATATATATATATATATATATAGGAAAAATGGGGAAGGTTAAAATGAGAACCACCTCGAGTTGTAAGAACCACGAGAACCACCCTCGCGGGGGGCCGTCGGCGACGAAATTTTTTTTACACCTAGATCCGTATATTTTATCGGGGGGTTTAAATTTTCGGTTCAAACGGCGCGCCCGAGGGGGTAGTTTTTTACGCCCAAAGTTTGAAAAAGTTTGGGTTTTTTTAATTTTTTTAATTTTTCTTTTTTTTTTTACCAAACTTTGGGCGTAAAAAACTACCCCCTCGGGCGCGCCGTTTGAACCGAAAATTTAAACCCCCCGATAAAATATACGGATCTAGGTGTAAAAAAAATTTCGTCGCCGGCGGCGCCCCGTGGGGGTGGTTCTCGTGGTTCTTACAACTCGAGGTGGTTCTCATTTTAACCTTTCCCTAGGAAAAATTACACTTTTCGTCCTTTATGTTTGTATGTAGTTGCAATGGATGTCCTTTACCTTTAATATTTACAGCCACAGTCCTTTTTTTGAAAACATGTTACATCTTTCGTCCTTTAGCACTAACAAGGTTAAAATTTTCAGTTAAATTCAGTCATGTGCATTGCACATGAGGGTAAATTCGTCTTTTCACTATATTAAGGACTAATTGTGCAACAAATTGGTCTTTAATATATTCCTTCATCCTCTTTCTCTCAACTCTCTCTCTCTCTCTATTCTATGTATAAAAATTATCTGCAATAGAAAGAACAACCTCCAAATCTGTTGCACACCACCACCACCACCACCATCAACCACCACTAACAACCGCCAACGCCGTCGTCCTGAACTAACCCTACCTCTATCATCGTCATCCGCCCCTCTTTCTACCTCAACTAACTCCAAAGTCATCTCAAACCCTAAACAACAACAATTCAACCTATCGAAACTTGATCGGATCAACCGAATCGGCAGAGGTCGCGGTAGCGGCGACACCGTCTACAAAGTCCTCCACATCCCTACCGGGTCAAGATAAACCCCTCAAAATAGATAAACCCAGAATGGGTCAAGATAAACCCCCAAAAATAGATACTTGAACAAGAGCTTATCGTCTGCAAATCCGCAATTGGGTTAGGGGTTTTTTTCATCGAAGGTTGAAGAACCACAGTTGGGATCTGGAAACAACGATCATCCACCAACGTAGCAATCTGGAAACAACGATCATCCACCACAGCTAGGGTTAGGGTTTGGTCGTTATTGGTGGTGTTAGCTGGAGAACCTACGGCGGCTTCGGTGACCGGAGAAGCGACGGCTACGGTGGCCGGAGAAGCGGTGACCGGAGCTACAGCATCTAATGTTCCAGAATCCATACATGAACAAAGACGAACACTCAATTTCGAACAAACAATCAACAAAATCGATAAATTAGAAACCCTAATTTCACCGTTTCAAAGAAGAAACGAAACCCTAAGTGTACCAGAACAACAAAAAGCACTCTGATTTCTTCGAATTGAATGAAGAAGACGAAGAAATCAATTTCTTCCCACCTTATAAGCCCCTCTTTCACCTACCTTCCCATTGGAGATGTATTCGAATCTTCTGCTCCTCTGCAGCGCCGATGTTGGTGGTGGTGCATCGGTGGCGATGGTGTAGGGACTGCAGCGGAACATTTCAACCGGAGCACCAACTCTTTTCCGGCAACCGGAGCTCCAACTCTTTTCCAGCAATGATGATTTGTACAGAGAGAGGGAGGAGGGGACTGAGTTCTCTGTTTCTAGAGAGAGAGAGATGAGATTAAGATATTTATGAGTTTTTAATTTTGTTTTTGTTTTATTTATAACATATTTTAAGTGGATTGGTAAAAAGACCAAAGTGCCCTTGTATAAATAGACTTAACTGAAATTTTTTAACCTTGTTAGTGCTAAAGGACGAAAGATGTAACATGTTTTCAAAAAAAGGACTGTGGCTGTAAATATTAAAGGTAAAGGACATCCATTGCAACTACATACAAACATAAAGGACGAAAAGTGTAATTTTTCCATATATATATATATATATATCTATCTCTAAGAAAAAAACCCTACTACCACCTAACAGCCAACCATACTACCCATTACTCCCACGGTGGGAGTCAAACACCCTTAACCCCCCGTAACTTACTTGAAAATATGAATCTCCACCACCACCACCTAACACCCAACCACCACAACACCACCCCGACCACCACCACCTAACATCTAACCACCACAACACCACCCCAACCACCCCAACCACCACTACCTAACACCCAACCACCACAACACCACTCAACTACCGCGACGAACCTGCTAATTAGTAAGCCACCACACCAGCCCCACCAGGCCACTCATAACAACCAACCACCACAACCCCCACCACCCTCAACTACTCGCCGTAAAAACGGATCTCGACAGAAAAACCAATGTATGTGGATATTAGAGACATCGAGAGAGAGAGAGAGAGAGAGAGAGAGAGTCGGAGAAAAAGTGAGGAGCCGACAGAGTTCCGGCGTCCTCCGATGGCGCACCGCAGAATTCCCGACGACCGACACCCCTTTCTTCTCTTTTTTCTTACGCCACTTCTACTTTGAATTCAACTCAGATTCGATTATTCAAAATTGGTTATCAAGCGTATTCAATACATATAATGAATCCAGATGAATAATTCAAAGTGACTAACCTATTTAGATGGATCTTGTGAGGTACTGTAATATGTGATAGAGACTTTGCTATTTTTGTAAGAACAACGATGGAGAATCCATAATATTACTGATTTAATATTAGCAAATTAGGATTTGTTTGATACTTTTATTTATTTGGGATCTGGGTGCAAAATGATGAGTTTAGTGGCATTTGAGTGATGGTTATGGAGGAGTGTAGGAATGAAAGAGAAGGAGGAAGAAGATGAGGGGTGGACCCATCTTCTGTTATATTTTTATTTTTTAGTTGTTCAGGGGTAACATAGACATTTTACCCCTATTTAACTGAGAAATCTAACCTTGGTTAGTGATATCGATCACACGAGTTCAAAAATTACCACCATTGGGATCAACTCTGTAATTATTGAAAACTTGGGACCAACCAATAAGAAATTTACTGAGATTCTTCTTCTGGGTGTTTTACCGAATCTTTATTGGAAAGAAATGGAAGGGCAAAACCTTTCCCAAATCGGGTCAAACCCATTCCAATTCCGATTCACGAGAGCGTTTAGATGTCAAGAATGTCTGATCTTATCCACTGATTTATAGGTGTGGGAATTGCGTTGAAAGTGATGATGAAGTTGAAGATTCAGATTACGAGGATGGAAATGATGATAATTTAGATGATGATGAAGAAGAAGAATTATGACAATGAAGACGGAATATTATGTAAAGACATATGGTGTGAATCGATTCCGGTTCCAGTTCCATCATCAGAATTAGGAACCGAGTCATCTTTGAATCTGGTATTGAAACCCGTTGAAAATCTTACACAAAGGAAAGCTTTGAAATCAAAAGGAACGATAACACATTTACCGAGCCAAAAACGACGAAAACAGCGACACAAGGTGATTTACAAAGAACTTAAGAATTTTGATTATTTGCTGGTTTGATCATTATAGATTTGAGATTTTGACTTAATGTTGTGATGTTTGACTTTTGAATTTGTTAGCTACCCATGAAAGCTTGAATTTTGACTTTCTTGAAATTTTGATTTGTGTTTCAGAATCCTAGAAGTCAAAATCTTATGCAAGGTCAGGACGCCATCTTCTTCTGATGTTAAAAAACGATTCTGCATTTGTGACATCAAACATCATGATGGCACAATCAGCATGGATCCTGCAATCATAAATGATAACATATAGTTAACGAAGAAGCACATGCTAAAAAACTCAATTTGAAAAGCCACATAAATGGAAAAACATTATTGCCTGAGGTGAAGACACTTACAAGTAGCTGTCGTAGTTCGAGTGAACAGGAATGTCCCAACAGCGGAAACGGATTGGCCCTGAGTTTGTGTCAAACTCCAATTTATAAACTGCAACATGAGCATCACCTGTTTCCAGTACGATAAACATTAAAAATAATGATAAATAGCATATAAATTCCATATATATATATATATATATATATATATATTGCAACATTGAACAATTTCTTACCACTTATGTTGCGTAAGCCATCAAGGTGTTTTCGTATAAACATAGTCTTGCCTACGTATTATAAAAGGTGGTGAGTACACACGACTTAATAAATCATAAGCTAATAAGTGAAAAATCACATCTCAATACATAAGCATTGTGAGCACACACACAACATATAAATACAAAGAAAAAAGACATTACTATAAATAAGCAAAATAATGCATACCGGTTCCGGTATCTCGGACAATCACAAGTTTATAAGTTGGATAATCCTAAAACATCAAAGAAATACCATATCAGTACAACTAAAACAGATAATTCTACTATAGCTAATTAACTATATCCTTTTACAATCATGAGTTAGGGGCTGTTTTGCAACATCTGAATGGTTAAGTGCTGAACTAGTAAGAGGTCTGAACCATTAAGAGCCAGTATAATGCTCAACCGTTCTGACACAAATCTCTGACCAATTCAGATTAGAGGTCTTAACCATTCAGACTCAATATAATGCGTAACCATTCAGAGGCAAATGTCTTAACCATTCAGACATCTGCTCGCGAAACAAACAGTCTGTGTAACGCCCTGCTTTTTCGTACTTTCCATAATTAGAAAGTCTTGTTTGCATTTCTATTTTTGAAAGCCTTGTGTTCTTGTAATCGTTCTTTCGTTGTAATCGTTGTAAAATCCGAGACTTTGATCATAAATAAAATTCGTATTTCTTTAAATTCATGTTATACATAGTTCATACATGTTTATACGTTTAATTTTGTGAAACAATTGATACATTATTCAAAATTCTTGGAAACTATGTGTTAAACTTGTAGATTCGTGAAATACTTGAATAATACGTCTATTGGATGCATATGATACCTAATTACGACATTCGTACGCTTAATCATACTTCATTATACTTGTTTTATGCTAATTATACTTGTTTTATCCTTATAATATGCTTTTTATATCATATTGCACCCTTGACACACCTTAAAACCATAAAGAACAAACTTGAGGGGCCTAAAATGACAACAATTAAAACTTGAACTCGCACCAGACTTCCCTGGCGGGCCGCGACCAGGCCCTGGCCCTGCCTTCGCGCCCCACGAGGCTCTTGAATCCTAGACCAGCTCAATCAGCTCGATTATTGGTCAACTTTGGGTGTGTTTTGATAGGTTTTAAGTGTGTTTCTTGCATTTAAAGCTCACCAACCCAACCCTAATCCATCCCCTATAAAACCCAACACTCCTCCAAGCATTCTTCACTTTGCAAACACTCTCTAATCACTCTCAAACACACTAAAAACGCAGTTGAATCCAGAAGCAAATTAGAATCTTATCAACTCACAAAAGTGAGCGTAACTTCCTCATTTCTTAACCCTTTTCCTTGATTCTTCTTTCTAAATACTTGGAACAACCTTAGGTATGTTTCCAACAGGTTTTCCATGGAAAACCAAGGCTGGAACATCACCATATAAGGCTCCAAACTTTCTGTTTTGATTAAACATTACTAAACTTGCTTGAACTTGAGTTATCTCACACACATTCCTATGTCCTTATGCTCATAATCACTTTTATGGTTAGTTGGGCTTAAAAACAAGGTTGTGACACTTAAAATCAGAGGTTAAAACCTCATAAACTTTCTATTTTGGTTAGGGTTTAACCCACAAGTAATGAAAAAGCTTAAAGCTTGATGTTTGTGCGATTATAGGACTAGCTTGGACTATCCTACTTGAAAATCCACACATTACTTGATGATTTCTTAGATTAGTTGTAGTTAACTTATTCTTTATTGTATATTCATGACTCTCCTTGATTGTTTATAACAACAAGTGTAGTGGTGAACAAGAAAGATGTACCCAAATGGAAGACATGTTCTTCCTACCTCATACATGACTTATATGATATACAAAAGAGGTTTCTAAATGGGGGATTTATCCTCCTACCTGATCATGCTTGACCTATATGACATAATGTACACTATATAATACTTATATATTATCCAAGTAATCGAACCTTTGATGATGAATTAGTGGTCATTTGTCAAAGTATTAGATTACATCATCTAAGACTTAATAACTTGTTATGATTCTAATGGGTATTTTGACCTATGAAAACATTCTAACCCTTGGGGTTTCATAGTGTCAAACAAGTATTATATGACTAGATGATTACTTTCTCATATTTTATTTTCATGTAATTTAAACTCCGAGTCTTTAATCTTTCGTTAAACTCTCCATACTCACCCACCTATTTTCTTCGTGTAGAAGGACAAGGTGCTCCAATCTAATCAACCAAACACTAGTGGGATATCAAGTGGAAGCTTGCATAACCATGAGTATACTCGAATCCCCTTTTACATTTACCACGTTTTGGGATGTAACATGTTTATCTATGAAACTTACACTTAAACTTCATTCGTAAATGCACAAACATTCCTTATACTTGCCTGCATACTTGATTACTTGATACATTGAACTTGGGGTTATACGTTTTGTGTTAGACTTATCATTAGTTTCGATCGAGCCTATCCTTGACATATATAGCGCTATAGGATTAACGCACCACCCGTAGACTTGAGGTTATGTCATGAGCTTATTGCATTTCATCATTGGTTTGATTTGTTAAACACATGCCGATTTTAATGTTTATCTTGTATCAATAGCTTGCCATGCGGAATCGTTTAAACTCATTTTTATGCTATGTATGTATGAAAACTTGTATACCCGCCTTTGCTTTTGTATTGAACTTTATTTTAAACATGTTACAAGTTGAGGATTATGATGCTATGAAATTGAAGTAGCGACGATGCTTAGATACACATATAGACGCCTTAGGTATTTTGTTCTTGTCATTATGTTAATGTCATGTATTTGTTGTTATTGGAATTTTCATGTAATGTTTGACAATTTGAAGTTATGAAATGAAACGGTTTTTATTTAATTATTGTCACAAAATAACATTATGTGTGATGAACAATCTTTCTTCGTCCCACTTCGATGATTCCGCCATTGGTTGGGGTGTGACAGTCAGAACCATTAACTGCTGAACCAATAAGAGGTCTGAACCATTAAGAGCTAAACAAACAACCCCTTAGACTGTTAAAGATCGTAAACAAATCAAATGTGGATTTACATATATCTATCATATCTAATAAATAAAGAACTTGGGTTGACACGTGACATCCTTGACAATCCATCATTTTGGAGGGAAAGTTTTCTACTTGACATTTACTGTTTAATTAATTTAATTCTTTAAATACGCAAACAAAATGATATATATAAATTCCGTAAACCATGTTCCCATTTGACCTTTTCTATTATGCTGAAGTAACTTTCCCTTTGACGCTTCTTAATTGGAGATTTTGGTAGTTTCATGAACAACAATTTGTTACTCAAATTTTGTTTTTCTACTTGGTTCAAATTAAGAATACCCTTACCTTCTCTGTAGGAAAAAAGAAAAAAGAAAAAAGAGAGCAACACGTCCATCGTATTTGATGTTTGTTTTAGAGGTGTCTGAGATTGCTTGTATATCTTTTACTTCCCAAACACCCCGTCTCTTACGTTCTCTTTTACTTCCCAAACACCCCGTCTCTTACGTTCTCTTTTAGTTTCTAAGGGTGAGAGGGGCACTCCCCTATTAGGGGAGTCCCCTCTCTTACGCACACCCAATTACGTTTTGCCACGTCAACTCCCCTCACACCCTATTTTGATGGCGGCACTCCCCTCTTAGGGGACTTGGTTTTTTTTTTTTTTTTTTTTGTTTTTTTATTTGTTGTAATTATGCATGTTTATAAAAAAATATTAATAAAAATTAAATAAAATTTAACAAAAGACATTTCAAAGTAGAAAATAAAAATAAAAATAAAAATAAAATTCAAACTAGAAAATTACATTCAAACTAGAAAATAAAAATTACATTAAAACTAGAAAATAAAAATTTTAGAAATCGCACGGCCACCCGTACTTGTTAGTGATGTCGCGCTTTCGGGCGAGGATGAACGGCAACATATTTGGCGGAGCATCGTCGTGCGGCTTGAGGAATGTTTTCATATCTCGATCGTAATTGTAGTTTTTCATCGTCTCGCGTTGTTCCGATATGAGCTCGAGAGCCTGCGACTCTCTTTTCTTCCTCAATTCAATCGCCTCCAATTCAATCGCGTGCTTCTTTTCTTTCATGGCGGTGTACTCTTTGAATTGTTCCGCCAACTCGGCCGAGCTTCCCTCGGACGATGTCGCTTGACGCTTGTCTCGCCGTTGTGTTCTTTGTGGCGAGGGGTCTTCGTTCATATTGGGTATGGAAGGGTCCACATCAACGGGCTTTCTTTTTTGTCCCGAACCTTCCCCTTCCTTACCCAACAATGGGACTTGGGCCCATTTGTCGTGTTTTCGAAGGACCTCCCATGCCTCGACATGTTGAAAACCGTTCTGATGTTTTTCTTTAAAGTTCTTTAAAGCGATTTTCATCACGTGGAGATCGCCACACCCGCTTCCTCGTGTGCGATCCTACATATTATAAAATATACAATTGTTAAAAAAATATATTTTTTTACATATTAGTAAACAAAATTAAAAAATATACAACGTTAAAAAATATAATTTTTACCGCTTGTTGGTATAGGCCGTTGAACAAGTTTATTTTCGTCATCATCGGGCCCCATTTAGACCGTACTTGATGCACGGTCCGGTTACTTCCACCAACGGTGGCGTTAAAATGATCTAAAATCTTACGCCAAAAACTATCGAGGTTTTGTTGATTGCCCTTCTTTTTGTTGGTAGAGCAATGTACCCACGCCTTCGCCAACGCCTCTTCTTGGACCTTTGTCCATTTTTCGCTCGCCATTTTTCCCTTTTTTTCCCGAGCGTCATCTTCTTCGTTGCCGGCGTCTTCATCCACATTATAATCATCGTCCTCGTCCTCATCCTCGTCGCCCAAATTTTGAGTTTCGGGCACTACCTCCTCGTCCTCGTCGTCGTAAATAGGTAGAGGACGTTCAACATTTCCTCGTGTAGATGGAACTTGTGGGGAACGAAAACCATATGGGTCGAAGGCGGGGGATTGAGGTGGATCCATTGATAACAAATTTTGAAAATAGCCGAAATTGGGTTGAAGGTTGGTTGCTTGAGTGTTGTAAAAGGAGGAGTGTGAAGGTTGTTGGAAAAAACACGGGGGTTGTGAAGTATATCCGAAAGGGGGTTGTGATTGTGCACTTGCACCGCTCGAACCACCACGAGACGGTTGCTTGCCCCGTCCCTTAGTTTTTTTCTTGGCTTCGCGGGGTTGGTTCTCCATTGCTCGGTTTGAAGTGGGTGTGGTTTGAGAGTATAAAAAATGAGTGAAGTGGGTGTGGTTTGAGAGTATAAAAAATTAGTGGTGGGTGTGGTTATTTATATTTGTTTAAAAAGTGATTTTTTTTTTTTAAATTTGACCGTTTAAAAGTGACCGTTCCTCAAACATCGTGCCATTCAACGCGGTGAATTCATGCCGAATCCCCTCCCCGAATCGGGTCCCCGCGTTGATGGCGGCGGTGTTCCCGATCGGGGTTAGGGGTCACCGCACCATCTCCCCGAGAGTGCCCCGGATACCTTCGCTGTAGGAAAAAAGAAAAAAGAGAGCAACATGTCCATCGTATTTGATGTTTGTTTTAGAGGTGTCTGAGATTGCTTGTATATCTTTTACTTCCCAAACACCCCGTCTCTTACGTTCTCTTTTAGTTTCTAATGTTAAAGTGTTTGTTTTCTTTGTTCTTATTATTTGTGAATATTTGATATTATATGTTGCAGCAGATTTGAAGTCAAAAGTATTTAGGAATTCTTTCTTTTTTCATAACTTTTGATGTTCAAACATTAAAAAAAATATTTGAAGTTAGATTTTGAGATTTCAAGAAATATTTTGACATAAATTACTAAATTAGATAGCTTATTTTAACATAACTTTTGATGCAACGGGTTTCAAAACTATCCTTTGCTAATAGTTTCAAAACTCTCCTTTGCTAATAGAGTATTAGGCGACAATAAAGTAAGATTTAGAGATTTAAAAGATATATTTTTAACATAAATTAGATAGCTTATTGGATATAGACATTGTTTGTGTTTGTTTATTAGTATTAATGGTTGAGATTGGGTTTAAGGAAATATAATTGGTGATGATGACGAGCACGTTAAAAATTCCAATGCTAAAGAAGATAGATGTTGGAAGTAAGATTTGCATTGGGTGCAAGTCTTTTTGTGACAATCCAAAGATGGTGTCATACTGCTTGGTCTCTTACCAAAATAAGGTCAGTTTTAAGGTTAATTTGCAATGGATGATGATTAGTTTCTTTGAGTTCTTTGTTTCTAATTTTCAACTTAATACTTTTGGTAATTTTAATTTTTGTTTGTTATTGGTATGACTTTTGGTAAATTTTAATTTATGTTTGTTATAGGTACGATCGTTTTGTTTATGTTTCTTGTTGGTATATGATTGTAAGGTTTAATAATTGTTTCCAAACTTGTAACCCACTCTGGTGTCGGCCTTGTGGTTGTAGGTTGTCAAATCTCCTTTTCATTGAACTTTGTGGGGATAGGAAAGGAAGCTTTAGGTCTTGGTATGGGTACGCTAAAATATGTGATTTGTGAAATTATTGTTATTTTTTTTAATATGGTTAATACTTGTATACCATTTTTAAAGACTTAATCTATTATAACAGTTTGATTGGCCAGATAAAAGGTTGCCTGATTTAAAATTAGAAATGAGATGGTTTGTGTTTTAATCACTAAACATGTACTCATTTGATTTTTTTTTTGAACGACAACATTTAATTTTCATTCCACTGTAAAAATAGATGGAAAGCAAAGCAAGGTGCTAGCTCCCGCATCCAACACCAAACAGTACATCATAGTCTAAACACACCAACAAACTTAACTTAAAACAAAATTTCAAATAACAAACTTGCACCAGGTCTCCCATTCCAGATTGCTTAATCTTGCACGGTTCTTTACCCACACATAGGACAAGGATTGTATTTCTTCAATCAAGCACCTTACTATAACCGGCTTACCAGAAAAAATAAGATTATTTCTTGATCTCCAAATCACCCAGCATGCTGTAAGTACGATTGCTTGTACTGCTTTGGCTTTGTCTTCTGGAAGTCTCGCATGTTTGGGGAGTTCTAACAGGTCACGAATCGAAAAAGCTATGATGTTTGGGACTTTGCACCATGAACTGACCCACTGCCAAATTCTTGTAGCAATGTAGCAAGAAGTTAATAAGTGTTCCATTGTTTCTTCGCCTTCCCCACATAGTTTACAATCACGTGATGCTACTTGAATTCTTCGTTTAGATAGAGCCGAGAGCGTAGGGAGCCTCTCCATTTCTGCTCGCCAACCGAAGAGGTTTACCTTTAGAGGAATCCATTTGATCCAATCCAGCTTGAAACCAACATTTAAATGTGTACAGATCAAAGCTTTCTTAACCGATTTAACTGAAAATTTCCCATCTTTATCCGCATCCCAGTGCCATCTATCCCTGTTTGATGAAGGTTTCACCTGGTTAATTATTCCCAGTACTCATTTGATACCATTTTAAGTGTGATATATTTCTACTACTTTATTATATGATCCTTGACATGTATTCAATTTTTTTAAATAATAAGTTTTAAATTCAACTTGTGTTACAATTTTATTATTTTTATTGTTCAATCCATGTAATACACGGGTTACTAAGCTAGTAATAAAACACATGTAATTTATTAACACTATGATAGAAAATTAACAATTAACAAAACTTTCAGAACAAACAATTAATTAATTATGTGGGTACCTCATTGGCGTCATCAATATGACCTTGTTCCTCATTATTTGCACCCACTTCTTGAGCTTGGGGGATGGGTGCCATGAGCCTCCATGTAAAGGTGCCACCAAGAACATTTCCATTTCTAGTATTTGTTGAAATTGCATGAGCAGCTCTATGATCACCTCCATCTACTCCACTATCATATGTAACTTCTTCATATATGCTATACATTCCTTCAAATTTTATGTGATCACGTCCCTCCTTACAAGCATATAGACAGGGCCGTTCCTACGTTTTTCGAGACCCTAAGCGAACTATGAAGTAGGGGCCCTGATTTCGCTGATAAACTCTCCTCCAATCCCGACGCAATGGGTGATTGCCCTTACTTTTTTCGTCTAGTGATAGCCGCTAGCCTAGAAATTGAAAGCATGTTGCGATGGGAAGTGGGAACGATGATTACGGCTGTATTTGAGGGATTTAGGCCGCTAAATATTGATGATTAGGTCGATGGTTGTTGTGTTGTAATAGTTGGAAATCAAGGCGAAATGGGTTTTGAAACTTGACCTTTGTTTGCTAAACAATATTTATTTTGGACTTCCTGAATGAAAAATCAGTTTAGTTTTGAAATAAATGTATTTATTTGAGCCTAATACATACATATAGTATATATAAAAAATTTCTAAAAACTTTGAGGCCCTTATTTTTTGGTGGCCCTCCTGTGCCTAGGTTTCCAAGCCTATGGAGCCGGCCCTGCATATATATTCAATTTGCATTTTGTCAATTTGGTGTTGGATATGGTTAAAAAAAACTATGCTATTTCAATGATTTTTAATAAGGCTTGACGGTATGGGGAATGTCCCCCTTCTGTCTTGGTCCGGCGCCGGTCCAAACACCGCCCCGCCCCCTCCCCCAGCTTTTGAGACGTTGGCGCCGGTCCACAAAAAGGCAAAAAACCCCTTTTCCATGATGACCGTTGCAAAAAAAAAATAAAAAAAAAATTAATTGCCTTAATTATCTAGTAATCACATACAAGAGGAAGAAGGGTGTTTAGGGGGGTGTGACGGCCGGAGTATAAGCAGGAGGTGACAGGAACCCTAATCGGATTCCGGTGATTGGATCTGAGGGAGAGAGAGGCGCAGGTGTGAGTGTGGTGTGTGCAGAGAAGTGAAGAAGAATGGGGATATTAGGGTTTTGATCTTGCTTTATATCCTAGAGTGTTTTAAATGGGCTTGGGCCCAGGGCCCACAAGCCTGTTATGAGTGTTTCGAGCGGGCCGATCACACCTCCGAAGCCCGTTTTCGAACACAATTATCGTAAAACATCATAAAATATAATGCATAATGGAACATAGTCCTCGGTTATTGTTGATAATTATCCCGAAACAAAACGCTCCACTTCAAAGAAAATGCAAGAGGACATCATGAAGAAGTATCAAAGTTAGGAATTTTTTTTAAGTCTATTTTTTTTAAGTTTATGTAATGTTTTTTAATATTAATGAATTTATTTTTCTATCTTATTTGATAAATGTTAAAAAAAAGTAGATGAATTAAAAAAAAAAAAAAGTAAACTGGTGGGGCAGGATGATCCTCCTATTTCCATTGTTTTAGTGTGTTGGACCATCCTCAAAGAAACTATGACGTGACGCATAGGTGGCGGATTATCCTCCAAGGAAGGATGGTCACCATACCACATAGCCTAAGGCAAATAAGCGATCTGGTAGGTTTTATGAACCCGCATGATCCACTTCGATAAAAAAAAAAAAAATCTTAAATTATATGTATACTTAAAAGACGAATTAGTGATGTCACTTGACATGCCACATAGTGCATATCAGTTCTGGTATACTTTTCAAACCGGTTTCTTGGGTCAAAGATTATAAGAATACACACCTTTTTTGTTGTATTTCCAAATCCCTTTGTACTCAGTTTTAGGATCTGTTTGTTGGCTCTTCCTCTCATTTTCATGTGCCATGTATAAGAGTTTGAATTGTAAAAAACAGCAAGGTACCATAGAGATATTATACTTGAGGAAATGAATAATGTGAGATTATACGGTATACATGAAGGGTTTTTTTTTTAATCATAATTCTACCATTATGGCCAAAATTAAACTTTTTTTTTCACAATTAAAGTTATAAAGGCTAATGAGTTGTGGAGTTATAATCAAGTAATTGTGTTTTGATTAGAACTTATGAGAGTAAAATTATAAATGCCTTATATTATAGGGTTAATGGATTTAAATACTCTCAACTATTGTCATTTGGCCGATGGCACTCTCAACTTTCACTTTGGCTCAGACCACTCCCAACTTAACATGTTGATTGTCATGGCACCCCCTCGTTAAATAAACACTAACCAGGTTACTAAAATTAGCCTATGTGGCAATTTTATCTGATGTGGCATTTCCTACATGTCATACATGAGCTGATGTGGCATTTTTATCTGGTCTAGCATGATGACATGTAAAACAATATATTTTTTTTAATCTGCATTTTTTTAAATCGTAAGAATATCTTTTAATATGTATTTTCAAAACTCAAAAAAGTATAGATTTTTTATAAAACCCCACCTACCCCTCCCTCCATCTTTCTAACACCACCGCCTCCCTCATTGCCTGTCACCACCGCCACAGTTAGAACCGCCACAAAACACCACCACAAAACACCATGTGTGACGTGCAACAATGGTGTTCAAAGGCATCTTCATCCGCCACAAAACACCACCACAAAACACCGCCTCCCTCATTGCCTGTCCCTCCATCTTCATCCGAAACCCTAGATGATAACCTGCAACAATGGTGTTCAAAGGCAGATTCTTCCATTCGAAGAAATCATCCGATATTTCAAGCCCTGAGGGATCCAACAGCCCTAGATCCACAGGTTTTAGCTCCAATTCACCGATCAAGTCCGATAAGAGTTTTTACTCAATAGTGTAACTAATGTGTCTTTTATGATGAAGGGGGTTTTTACCGTGATGCTTAGTCGGTCAGAGAACCCGTGCCGCCGCCGCCACGGCTCCGCTGCCGTCGGCGGATCGTTGCCGGAAAACGGCGCCTTCGCCGTCGATCTCTTTCCTCGTTCTCTCTCTCTTCTCCGTTACGAAAGGTCTGCTTCTCTCTCTTCGTTTCGTCATCGCACCACCACCAGACAGTGGTGGTGGTGGTGGTCGGCCGTTTCATTGACCGAAAGGGGAGGATGGTGGTTTAGGTACAGGGGAGTGATTGTTTATGGGTTTTTGGTGAAGAGGATGCGGGGTGCGAGTGGCCGGTCGGGTTACCGACACCGGCAGCTGGTCAGACATCGTTATGGAGAGGGAGATCGAGATGTAGGTGTTGTTTGGTTGTGTTGTTTGGTTGTGTTGATTGGCTGTGTTATTTAAAGTTTTAAAGATGGTGAAAATATAAAATTACACGTCATCTCATAAAAACGGCCATGTCACCGTGCCACGTTGGACAAAATGGCCATGTCAGCAAAAAGAAATAACTCAGTTAGTGTTTATTTAACGAGGGGGTGCCATGACAATCAACATGTTAAGTTGGGAGTGGTCTGAGCCAAAGTGAAAGTTGAGAGTGCCATCGGCCAAATGGCAATAGTTGAGGGTGTTTAAATCCATTAACCCTATATTATAAAAATGTCACGGGTTTGAGTCGAAACAAGCTCTTGTGGCAAGATGAACAGGTTGGGTCATAGGTTAATTTGGTTCAGATTTATACAATATTTTTTATTGGGTATGGGTCAAAATAGGTTTGGTTTGGATGCAACATTTTTATTAGAAGTTACATGCGGGTTGAAGTTACGGTCAACATTTTTAGGTTGAAACGGGCTCTTTCTAGTACATGTCAAAATGGGTCGGGTTGACTAACAGATGTCTGTTGATTCTTAAAGAAAGGTAGATAATAATGTAGCGGGTTTGTTGCTTGTTTTCTAACCGGATTTCGTTTTAATTTTTTATTGTTCTTTTTTTTTTCTTTTTCTATTTTTTTTATTTTTTATTTTACTATTATTAATTTATTTTTATTTTTTTAATTTATTTTATTTTTAGCCCATCATGGCCCTTTTTTATTTTTATATATATTTTTTTAGTTTTTATTTATTGTTTGTAGTTTTTTTTTTCTTTTTGTTATTATTAATGTTTTTAGCCCATCTTAACCCAAACCTATCCACCCAAACTCATCTTAACCTAAACTCATCCTAACTTTTTTCTAATAAACTCATCTTGACCCAAATTCATCCTAACCCAAACTCATCCTTACCCAACAACCAACCCACCCATTTTGCCACTTCTACTCAAAAGTGTTACAAAACCGAAACCATGAAACCTAAAGCTGTTAAAAAAATAAGTTAGTTGCTTGTGAAAGCTTGAATTTTGCCACCCATTTTGACGTAATGTTGTGATGTTTGACTTCTGGATTTGTTAGCTGCTTGTGAAAGCTTGAATTTTGACTTTTTTGAAATTTTGATTTGTGTTTCAGAAACCTAAAAGTCAAATTCTTGTGAAAGGTGATGCATTATTGGTACAATGCATCAATGATACGCCCTCTAATTCACTGCCAGAATTAAGGTCTTGATTTATTTTTCTTTCCTTTAATTTGAGATTCGGGTTTCGTTTCTAAATTGTTTATATTTTTTTTAAAATATCAGAAAGATTGAGGAGCCAGTGAGTTTGAGTAGCAGGAAGAAAGTGACATTCGATGCAAATGTCACAACCTATGAGCATGTTCAAGAAGTGTTTGATAGTACCGAATCTTTATTAGAAAGAAACGAAAAAGGCAAAACCTTTCCTAAATCGGGTCAAACCCATTCTAGACCCAATTCGTGGGAGGGTTCAAATGTCAAGAATGTTGGATCTTATCCACCGAATTACAGGTACGGGAATTGCGTCGAAAGTGATGATGAAGTTGAAGATTCAGATTACGAGGATGGACATGATGACGATTTAGATAATGAAGAAGAAGTAGAGGATTATGACATTGAAGACAAAATAATATGTAAAGACGTATGGTGCGAGTCAATTCCAGTTCCTGTTCCATCATCAGAATCAGGAACCGAGTCATCTTTGAACCCAGTGTTGAAACTTGTTGAAAATCTTACACAATGGAAAGCTTTGAATTTAAAAGGAACGATAACACATTCACCGAGCCGATTGAGTTCATATCCACAAAAGGAGAATTCTTCATTGAATCAAGAAATTGCAGTCGATGCTAGTCTGTCGAATTGGATAGTTTCTTCAGAGAAAAACACGCAAAATAACAAACGGGTCGGATACTATAACCCTTATCTTGAGCCCGTTTCCTCCGGTAAAAGTTTTTCTCAAGAGTCACCAACATTAAAGAGCATTGAAGATAGATCGATTTTAGGGGCGTTGACTATAGATGAGTTGAAACAGTTTTCAGGGTCATCTTGTACACCAAGAAAGTCACCGGGCCGAAGCCCGGATGATATGCCTATAATTGGTAGTGTCGAGAGCCACTGGAGTCACACGGGCTCAACCCAATCTTTGAGCTCAGCGTCATCATATAAAGGCATACCGAATACCACCAGCATGTATAGAGAGGTATATTTTTTTATATTAAGTGCCTTGTATTATAAAAATGTCACGGGTTTGAGTCGAAACAAGCTCTTGTGGCAAGATGAACAGGTCGGGTCATAGGTTAATTTGGTTCAGATTTATACAATATTTTTTATTGGGTATGGGTCAAAATATGTTTGGTTTGGATACAACATTTTTATTAGAAGTTACATGCGTGTTGAAATTAGGGTCAACATTTTTAGGTTGAAACGGGCTCTTTCTAGTACATGTCAAAATGGGTTGGGTGGACTAACGGATGTTTGTTGATTTTTAAAGAAAGGTAGATAATAATGTAAATCCTTGAATACTTTAGGATGACTTGAAAACTTGATTGACCTGTTTCCCTGTTAGCTAGTTTTTTATATCTAGCTTGTATGGGATAAACGACAACCTAACTGTGGTATTTGATTTACAGGATAAGAAGGTTATTGGAAACCATTATCTTTTCCTTAATTCTCTGCCCATTTACAGCTCATAATTCTGCCCATTTACAGCTCATAATTTACGGCCCTTTTATTTGCCTTTTATTTGGTTTCCTTTTATTTCTTTGTTTCTTGTATTATAAAGTCTAGTCCTGTATTCCCATTGAAGTATCAAGAAAATACAGAAACCTTTTGTCGATCTATACCATTTGAATATGTTATCAGAGCAGGTTCTAACCTGTCTCTGAACATCAATACCCTAAAACACACAGCCCCATCCAGCCAACGCCATGACCGGAAACAAAGAAACATCAACCGGGAAGAATGAGAGTGGAGTCGATGTCAACTCACCATTCTTCATTCACCCATCAGATTACCCTAAACAAATGCATGTCAACGATGCCTTAAACGATCACAATTATACCGATTGGTCACAGGAGATGATGAACTTTCTGTTCGCCAAAAACAAAGTGGGATTCATCGATGGATCCCTCAAGAAACCCGAAAAAACTTCACCCGAATACATGCCTTGGATGCGTTGTGATGCCATGCTAAAGGGATGGCTCACAACAGCCATGGAGAAGGAGATAAGAAGCAGCGTGAAATACGCCGGGACAGCCGGGGAAATCTGGAACGAACTGCTTGAAAGATTTGGAAAGGAGAGCGCACCAAGAGCCTATGAATTGAAGCATGCTCTCACTACCACGAAACAATCCGGAGCCTCCGTTTCGGCTTACTATACAAAACTTAGGGGTCTCTGGGATGAGATTGGCTCAGTTATGCCAACACCACAGTGCAACTGTGGTAGTTGTAGTTGTGAGATTGGGAAGAAGATGAATGAAGCAAAGGAAAAAGAGAGACTCTATGAGTTTCTGATGGGCCTAGACAACGAATTCTCAGTCATCAAAACGCAAATACTGGCCACAAAACCCGTCCCTAGCCTAAGCAATGCTTATCATTTAGTGGCAGAAGATGAAAGACAAAGGGCAATTTCAAATGGCAAAGAATCTGCAATGGAGCCTGCTGCCTTTAAGGCTTTTACTCCAAACCGTAAAGACAGCCAAGGTAACCGAGAGAACCAGAAACGTGACAAGAACGTGAGTAGAGATCCGAGGCTTACCGAGGTGATTGAACACTGCACCTTGTGCGGAAGGGATGGTCATAACAAAGAAGGTTGCTTCAAGAAGATTGGATATCCGGAGTGGTGGCCAGGCAACAAAGGAAAGCGAGATGGTTCGAAGGCTGCACATGTTGAAGCCGACACCAGCCCAATTCCAGGTCTTACCAAACAACAATATCAGACCTTTTTGAACACATTTTCTGGTGAAAACAAGAAAGAAGAAGACGCACCGCGGACTGCCAATCTCGCAGGTAAAAGGAAAAAGGACAACAATTGGGTGGTGGACTCGGGAGCCACCGATAACATCACCTATGAGTCTGATTTCCTTAATGATAAAACTGAAACCGGTTTTGAAGCACCGGTTACCATCGCTAATGGGATGGAGGTACCTGTTAAGGGAAGAGGCAACTCGACCCTTAAAGGGGGTACCAAAATTAATGATGTTCTTTATGTTCCCAAGTTTAGTTGCAATCTTTTGTCTGTGAGACGACTAACCAATGACTTACAATGTGTAGTTTCTTTTTTCCCTGATTTCTGTATTATGCAGAAGCTACACACGGGGAGCTTGATTGGTGTTGGTAGATGTGAAGGAGGATTGTATCGGATGGGGATGATCAGGAATACAAGAAGTGCTATGGCTGTGACAAGTGATACTTGGCATAAAAGATTGGGACACGCTTCCGGTGAAAAACTGAATGATATTAGTTTTCTTAAAAACGTTGTTTTTAATAAAGTCTGTGACTCTTGCACAAGAGCTAAACACACTAGACTTCCTTTTCCACATAGTGCTACAAAAACTCTTGAATGTTTTGATTTGATACATTGCGATATTTGGGGAAAATACCGTACGCCATCTTTTACAGGGGCGCATTATTTTCTGACTATTGTGGATGATTTTAGTCGTGCCGTTTGGTTGGTTCTTTTAAAACACAAACATGAGGCTAGTGGGCAATTAAAGGATTTTTGCAAAATGATAAAACCCAGTTTCACAAGAACGTTAAAAGAATTAGATGCGACAACGGTGGCGAATTCACATCTAATGACATGAAAATATTTTACAAAGAAAATGGGATATTGCTTGAAACTACTTGTCCACACACACCTCAACAAAATGGGGTCGTTGAGAGAAAACATCGCCACCTCCTCGAAATAGCTCGTGCCTTTCGCTTCGAGGCTGGTCTACCAAAAAGGTTTTGGGGGGAATGCGTGTTAACTGCTGCCCATGTGATTAATCGCTTACCATCTAAAGTGATTGGCAGTAAGACGCCTTTCGAACTCCTGCACAACGAGAAACCAGATTATGACTCCATGAAAGTTTTTGGATGCCTGGCATATTACTGGAACACCGATTCGAAGGGAGACAAGTTTGACGAAAGGGGGAGAGCTGGTATTTTTTTAGGATACCCACAGGGCACGAAAGGATATAAAATTTATGATCTCGAAAACAAGAAAATGGTGACTTCAAGAGATGTCCGTTTCTATGAAGACCATTTTCCTTCCAGATGCGTCAATACAAGTTGTCAACATGAAGACATCTTTGAGATTGAAAAACCTACTACAACCATTAATTTTGAAAATCACACAGAAGCCGACACCACGATGAATGAGGCGGAAGAAATACATGACCAAACCGAACCATCAGTTCAAGTTCCTTTTGACTCGCCTACTCTTCAACATGAGGATGTAGACTTGAACCAACCTGGTGTCTCAGGTCCGGCCCACATACACGTCGATCCACCAGGCCCAAGGCCCAAGTGAAGAAATTGAAAATGTGAATGTTGAGGAAGGTCGTGGAAAAAGAGTTAGATCTCAATCAAGCCGGTTGAAGGGATACGATGTCAAGCTTCCCCCATCCGTTGATCCGTCACACACCACATCAGGTCAAAGCTCCTCCACGGTACACCCATTATCTAATTACGTTTCTTATGATCACTTTTCTAATTCACACAAAGCTTTCTTAACGGCCATTCAATCCAATAATGAGCCGAAACATTTCTCACAAGCCATACAGGATGAACGGTGGAAGGAAGCTATGAAGAATGAGATACGTGCTCTTGAAGAAAACGGAACATGGACTCTCACCGATCTCCCTGCAGGAAAGCGAGCCATTGACTCGAAATGGGTTTACAAAGTGAAGTATAAACCAAATGGTGAGGTGGAGCGCTACAAAGCGCGTCTTGTCGCAAAAGGGTTCACACAACAAGAGGGAGTAGACTACCACGATACTTTTGCTCCGGTTGCCAAGCTTGTAACCGTTCGAACTCTCCTTACCTTAGCAGTAAATAAGAACTGGATAATAAATCAACTTGATGTCAACAACGCATTCTTACATGGAGACTTGGAAGAAGAGGTCTACATGAAGATACCGCAAGGTTTTTCGAGAGACAAAGAAACACGTGTTTGCAAATTACAAAAGTCCCTCTACGGCCTTAAACAAGCCTCTCGAAATTGGTACCAAAAATTTACAACGTCCCTTATGAATCTCGGCTTCAGGCAATGCAAATCTGATTATTCCCTCTTCACTCGCAAGCAAGAAAAGAGATTCATTGCCATTCTAATATATGTGGACGATGTTATCATTGTTGGCGACGATCAAGATCAAATTCAATCTGTGAAACATGAGCTAGATACACAATTCAGCATCAAGGATCTTGGCACTCTCAAATATTTTCTTGGCATTGAGGTCGCACGCACTTCCGAAGGGCTGGTTCTAAGCCAAAGAAAATATACTTTGGATATCCTTGAAGATTGTGGTTTCACAGGTTGTCGGCCGAGTTCCTTTCCCATGGAGCCAAACTTAAAACTTGACAAAGGAGAGACTGAACAAAGGGTTGATGCTAGTCTAAATCGCCGATTGATAGGACGCTTACTTTATTTGCAGGCGACCAGACCAGACATCACATATGCGGTCAATGTTTTGAGCCAGTTTGTTAGTGACCCAAGACAAAATCACTTGGACGCTGCCCATCGCGTCCTTCGGTACCTTAAAGCCACCATTGGTCAAGGGATCCTTTTATCACAATCCGGAGGATACGGTCTTACGGCTTATTCTGACTCCGACTGGCTCGGCTGTCCCTTCACAAGAAGATCCCGAACGGGATACTTACTCCTCCTCGGAGGTGCTCCGGTCTCGTGGAAAACCAAGAAGCAAACAGTTGTCTCTCGATCTTCAGCTGAAGCGGAATACCGCTCCATGGCTGCCACCGTTAGTGAAATTCTATGGTTGCGTTGGCTGCTACACGAGTTAGACGTTGCTGTTGAAGGACCTACGCCTCTATTCTGTGACAATCAAGCTGCCAGACACATTGCTAACAACCCAGTTTTTCGTGAGCGAACCAAACACGTGGAAATGGACTGTTACTTTGTTCGCGAACGGGTCGAAAGCCAAGAAATTCATCCAGTGCATATCCACTCCAAGCTGCAGATTGCTGACCTTCTTACCAAAGCTCTGTGCGCTCCTCAGCTCAGTCTTCTCCTGGGCAAGTTGGGTGTCATCAACTTACACACTCCAACTTGAGGGGGAGTATTGGAAACCATTATCTTTTCCTTAATTATCTGCCCATTTACAGCTCATAATTCTGCCCATTTACAGCTCATAATTTACGGCCCTTTTATTTGCCTTTTATTTGGTTTCCTTTTATTTCTTTGTTTCTTGTATTATAAAGTCTAGTCCTATATTCCCATTGAAGTATCAAGAAAATACAGAAACCTTTTGTCGATCTATACCATTTGAATAAAGGTGAATTGGCATAGCACACCATTTGAAACAAGACTGGAGAGAGCTTTGAACAGAGATGCTGCTGAGTGATGAGCTTAGAAGTGTTTGCTCTATTTCGATATGTATTTATTTTTTTACTTTTTTACTTTTTGTGAGATTTGAGTTTGCACAGTTTATAAGGGTTGGTTTATTGTAATCTTTTATTGGTTTTTGGTGGCATCAATATAAAGATTGGGTGAGATATTGTCAGATCTGTTATCTTTATTTGACATGTTGAAATTCCTCAGTGAGAACATTATTTTTATTTTTTTAATTATTATTATTATTATTATTATTATTATTATTATTATTATTCTTCTTCTTATTATTATTATTATTATTATTATTATTATTATTATTATTATTATTATTTCTTTTTGAGGCTTTGGAATAGAAGAACAAGATACCTACTAAATTATGCTTAGGAGTTTAGGGGGAACTGATTACCACCAAGTAAGAATCAATCACCATAACACTGGATTTTAGGAAGTACAAAGAGACTTATATAAGGACAATGCAGAATTGCAGACCAAACATCAGAAACGTGAGAAATCCGATTGCGCTTGCGAAACCGAAGTGAACTTAGCTGTTAGAAGAAAGATATAAATGTTCAAGCTGTATAAGGTTTGTCAAGATTGTCGGGTTCCACCCGTGAGAGTGTTATGTGATAAGTTGAGAAACCTAAGCGATCTTATCTGCCCAATTGTGTTAGGTATTTTCCCTACAAATTTACTAACCGAAATATCTTTAGTGGTGTAGATGACTGATCTTGTAGGCAATTACCGACGCCTAATGATGTAATAAGTCATTCAGATGTTAATGGGTCTTAGGTGAGTTTTTTTAGATTACATGAAGCCACGTTAGGTCATAACCAGCCATTTTGTGTTGTATTACATGTGTACGATGATTGGTACACAGGTCGGCACTTTCATGTGTTAGTGAGTTGGTTTGCTTATCCAAAGCCACATTAGGTCATAACAAGTCATTTGAACACTAATGGGCCTCAATGGGCTTGTCATGGGTTATTGGGTTGGTATTGATTACACAAAGTCACATTAGGTCATAACAAGTCATTTTAGTGTTAGGCGTTATCTAAAGACACTAAGGAGCCTTAATGATTCACACATAAAGTCACTGAATTTGTATGACAATTACTTTTTTTTTTATTTCAATTCTCATAGAACTGCAATGCTCAAGCATTTGACCCACCGGTAGAAACACAGTCAGGACTGGAACCTGCAGCCACCAAACCGATTTTGCAAAGTAGCACTCGACTAGCAAATGGTCAGCTGTTTCATAATGGATTGCACACGCCGGACAGTGCCCATCACCAAACGCCACATTCCTCGCGGCTAACGTCATAGCCGAAGGAATCCTACCCTTTACACATTCACTTTCGGGCCTCTTGAGGTGTAAGACACACTTTTAAAATAGTTATTTAACTTTGTATACTCTTAAGCATTTCAAAACACTGCTACTTTTCACTCCCTGAGAGACTCAGATAACTTTACCTTGTTATTAACTTCATATTTTGCATATCGAATTTTCTAAATTAACCGATTCGATAGTTACTTTGCTTTTTAATGGATTTAGTTAAAAAAACTCAGTGGTAAAAATGCTTATCATATGAAACAGAAGGAACTTTACATACCATGATTGGAAATTGTTTGAAAGCCAATGCCCCACAACTAAGCATCATTCTTCAAACACATTTTTTTGTGAATATAAATAAATGAAGTTTAAGGTCAATTTTATGTTAAAAACTGGCTTCACTGTGAACCGACATTGGTTTGCTTAATTTCCACTATTAACATTAAATTTACACTAGTTCAAACGTGAACCAATGTTGATTCATATGTGAACTAGTAAATGAGTCATTAATAAATAAAAATTCAAATTCCTGGGCAAAATATACAATTTTAAAAGCAAAGCATCCGTTACATGTCATTACATTTGTTCTTGATTTGCCGTTTTATTTCATACATAGAAAGTAGCTAAGACAATCATTCCTAATAGGATAATATGTTGCCTTGGGCTTGGCTAAACTAAAACCGACACACTATTCAGACATCATCACTGGAGTCATACAGGCCATATGATGTCATATGCGTTATATGACATGTGGAAATGATTTTATGAGCCGTGTGAGAGACTGTATAAGATGGGGTTCGCTTTGTCATATAGTTTATATATGAGGTTGACCTCACAAAAATAACTTATGTGACCATAGATAAAGTCAAATGACTCATATGTTTAATTTTTTACCATATCATATGACCCGTATGTTGTAACAATTACATTTGTGTACACAACTATGTTCCAAAGTCTCATTTAACAGGGGGAGGGGAAAGAAAATTTTGTCTCCTAATCTCTCCAATTTGGGAGGATGAATATATGGTCATATTTTCTTCCTTTTTCCCTCATTTTCTCTCCCCTCCCCCTGTTAAATGAAACTCGGGAACATGGTTTTTTCATATTTTCGTCTCTTTTTCGTCCTTTTCCCTCCCCTCCCCTGTTAAATGAGACTCGGGAACAGAGTGAGGTTGGTATCTTTGAAGATCTCTTTTATCTTATAGGTTTATGTAAAGAGAACAAAACTTCACCAAATATTAAAAAGAGGTTTGTTTGGATTGAAGATGAATCTGAATATGAGGAAGAAGAGTTGTGTTTGGATTGAAGGTGGTTATTGATTTAAATGTTATTTTTTAATAGTAAGTGTATTTAGGTCATTTCACACCCACTTAACTGAAAAGACTAATCTCCATCCGTACCAGGGACAATCCGGGAACGAAATTGAAAAATTTGGAGACTATAGCTGGAAGTTGGAGACTGTTAAATTTGAGCAAGTCTGTTGATACATGATTTGTGGACGCGACTCGACAAGACACGACTCAACTTAGCCATGACATTCCTCCGTCGTGTGCGTAAGGATTTCAAGCGGACCAAGACATCAAAGGACTAGACCTTAGTCCTCGGGCTGAAGCAACACCGAGAAACAAGGCCTTGGGCTTCAACCTTCAGCGAATCAAAGGGAACAAGGCATGGGCTAAGGCAGTTGGCGAAACACATTTGGGCCCAAGCCCAACATCGACGAAACAACTGTATAGTTGACGAAACAAGCCTGTTTCGTCGACATCATCTCAGTTTCGTCAAGTTCATATGTGTTTCGTCGAGTTTGGTTTTGATTCGTCGAGTTTAGTCTGTTTCGTTGTGTCTGGTGCTATAAATAGTCAGTAGTTAGACTGAAAATGAGAGACTCTAGAGAGAGCACATTGTTGAGAGCACAGAACACACACACACTTTGAGAGTTTATAGAATACATCTGTAAACATTGAACTTGTAACCGAACCTTTCATACGTATTAATACAGAGGTGTTAAACGGTGAATATTGTGTGTCGTGTATTTGCGTGTTCGATCTCGGTTTGCTATCTCGGTTGGATTCCGCACAACCGGGTTAGTTTGTACACAAGGATTAGGCGACTAGATCCTCCCCTAGCCGGACCTACAAGTGGTATCAGGGCCTTGGCTCTTCTCCTTGTTAAAACCGAGTGTTTTCGGGGTGTTTTTCGGGTCTTTGGAGTTTATCTTTTTCTGGAAACTCTGTCTAAAAACTCGAAAATCTTCATGTTTTGCTGAAAGTTCTTATAAAAACCATCTTTTTCTTCTTAATCACATATTAAACTTTGGTTTTTAGTGAAGTTTCAAGTAAAATAGTGTATTCGGAAAGTTTCGGCTCACCGGAAAGTTCATCGAGTTCATTGTGTTCTTCATAATATTCAAAGTGTTCTTCATAAAAATACACTTTTTGATCTGAAGAAACACAAGCTAAATAGTCTGAACTTATTTAGCCAGGGGTTTGAATCCGCATAAAGGGGTTAGCTCTCTCTCGGTTGATTCAGCTGCAATGGAATTCTTTCTCCGGTAATTCTGCAAAAAAGAACACCGTCAGCCTCGTCAAGGGGAGAAGAGGGTTCTCTCCTTGACCCGACTCCGGCGTGAGAATAAGTATTGGTATCGGAGAAGATAAGTATTTGAGAAGTGAGAGTGATCTGAGTTTATACCTGAATAGTTCTCTTATTTATAACCGGGAGTTTTTGGGAGGGAAAACCTGTTATTGAAAAGATAACGGAAAATGCTTAACGCCGTAGCGGTTATTTTTCTTCCGTTTAAGCTCCTTGATCTGACGTCAATTAGCCTCGATCCGATGTGAAGGCACACGGATCGTGGTTTGATCTATGGCTGGGGAAATGCCACGTGGAAAGTGATTAAGTGGAGATTACTCTCCAATCGCATGCCTTCGTTGTGAATTCAGGGTTGCCTGTGATGATGACACGTGTCCAAGCGGTTATAACCGTCTGGGTGGTGTATGATTGTATTTCTTTCTAGAAGATTACTGCTGTAATCTGGTGTGACACCTTGCTGTGTGGACACAGACGAATAAATCCCAAGTCTGGGTAAAATAATATCCAAGTCTGGATATTGTGGCGGAAGTATTGGACAAAGGCTTTTTAATCCTTTGAATGGGAGGAGGCGCAAAGATTTATGTTATCCTTTGGGCGCGCGACTGTAAGTTACTGGTTTCTTTGTTCCTTTAGTAGGACCAGTGCGCGGCCGCGCAAGGTCAAAAGGCTAGAAGGGTTAGTTTGTGGTATGGTCCAAATCCTTTTTTATGAGGTTTTTGGGACCTTACCCCTTCAAGTCCCCCCAGTCTAGTGTTGTACTTATGCAAGTAAGTGGAGCACTGGACTTATGAGAGGGAAATGTTTTTGGGCGCGAAAAATAAGGAGTCTTCTATGAGAAGACTTAATTTTTCTAAAGAGGGAGAAAAGTGTGAATTTTTGCAATCATACCTTGACGTGTGATGACGTCTGTTGGCAGTAAAGGTTGGTATTTTCCAAGAGTTTGTCCTCTTATATTGGGATGTGTGATGGCGCTTTGTCAGACTTCATTAATGAGGATATGACCCTGGTTCCTGTAGCGCCGTTTTGATGTGATGTAGTACTGACGGTTAATGATGAGTAGGTTTCTCCTTTACCGAGATTGAGTTCTTATTATATATATGCATATTCAAGATACCTTTTCTTCTGGTTGATTCTTATCAAAGAAAATGAAGCGTTCTTACCAAACTCGCCTTTTGTTGGATGTTTTTAGGGTTTATGAGGCTGCTGAAGGCCTCATGCTTCTTTCTCGTTCTCCACCTCTAGCTGTTGCTACAGCAAATAGCCTTGTTACTCCGGCAGCTGTTGATTCTGATTGTAAAGCTCTGCAGCACACGGACGTCACTGATGATGCCGGTGTTGTGCTGGATGCTGATGGCCTGATAGCTCGGTTTCCGATGTTTCGGAAAGGAGGATGCCGGCTGGTATATCAACGCCGGAAAATTCGTCAGTGTGAGCAGGTGTCCGTTGTTGATGATGATTCTGATGCTGGTTAAGTTTTTAACTCTAGGACTAGGTCTTCGTCCTTTGTTTTTGTAAATTTGGTACTGAACAATTTTTTTTGAAGATCATTGCTATGATCTTGTTAGGTGTTTATGTTACACTCTTTTGATGATATGTATATTGTGATATACTACTACTTCCGTTTGGTTCTTTTGCATGTTTGGATTACAATATGTTGCATGTGTTTAATTGCTTTGATCAGGTACAGCGAATTAGAGATGGCATTGTGCTCATGTGTGAACGTTTTGTCAAAATCTGCGCTTTTGTTGCGCTTTTTCTCAGACTGTTCATGAGTTGTACAATATTTGCCATTCCGTTTTCGCGTGAACCAAAAGAATTTCATGCAATTTGTAGTAAACAGAAACAAGTATAGAAATAACATTTGTATTGATAAAGCGCGAGGCTTGTAATACAAGTGTAAATAGGAAATACATTGCCTGTGAATGATTTGACCTATATGTAACACCTGCGCAGCTGCTGCGCGTTCCAGGTGCGTGGAACTAGAGTTCCGTCAATCCTTTTTAGGGTGTATGCCCCTTTGCCTAAGACCTCGTTAATGACGTATGGTCCTTCCCATCTTGGTGCTAGTTTGCCCGGCTTTTCAGCGTTTGACGCCTCATTGTCGCGCAAGACAAAATCTCCGGGAACGAAGGTGCAAACGCGGACGCGCGCATTGTAATATTTTTCGAGCTTAGATTTGTACTTTGCTTCCATTATGGCGGCATTCTCGCGCCTTTCTTCCAGAAGATTCAAATCCATTCTTCGTTCTTGTTCATTGTTCTGCTTTTCCATGGCCATCATGCGTGGTGAAGGTAAACCAATCTCAGCTGGAATGACAGCCTCAGACCCATAGACTAGACTGAACGGAGTTTCGCCGGTGCTAGTCTTTGGCATTGTTCGGTGTGCCCAGAGGATGCTGGGGAGTTCGTCAACCCACCCTCTGCGCGCTGTCCCGAGTCGCGCTTTTATGCCGTCAACGATTTGCTTGTTTACGCTTTCTACCTGTCCATTCGCTTGGGGATGCGCAACGGAGGCGAAGCTATGCTCGATTTTCATTTCTTTGAACCATTTTTGAAGATCTTCTGCAGCGAAGTTTGTACCATTGTCGGAAATAATGCGCAATGGTAATCCAAATCTGCAAATGATATGTTCCCATATAAATTTGCGGATTACCATTGCTGTTGTTGAGGCCAAAGATTTAGCCTCTACCCATTTTGTGAAATAATCCACCGCGACGATGATGAATTTTACTGCTCCTGGTGCGTCGGGAAATGGCCCAACAAGATCGATGCCCCACTGCTGAAAGGGCCAGGCGGTAGTAACGGGAATTAGCGGATTTTTGGGTCGAAGTGTTTTTGGCGCGTGGCGTTGGCATGCCTCGCATCTTCTTAGTAGATTAACTGCATCCATGTGCATTCCTGGCCAGTAGTATCCTGTGCTCATTATCTTCGCCACGACCATGCGTGGTCCCGCGTGTATCCCACATAATCCTTCATGGATTTCTCTGACAAGGTACTGAGCATCCGTTTTATCGACGCAGCGTAATAATGGTCCCATGAATGATTTACGATAAAGGACGCCATCCGCCATTGCATAATTTATCGCTTTATGTTGTATTTTCCGGGCTTCCGCCTTTCCCTCCGGAAGTTTTCCGTGTTGAAGGTATAAGATAATGGGGGACATCCAGGATGGATTTCCCATTTCTATGACGCTTACTTGTTTGAAATGAATGGAAGGGTTAGATAGTACCTCTATACGTACTTCCTTTGCTAAGTGTTGAAAGCTGGTAGCGGCTAGTTTGCTCAGCGCATCTGCGTGTTTATTTTCGCTTCTGTTTATGTGGTTAACTTTGAATGTTTGGAATTGGTTGATTAGAACTCGCGCCTGTTCCAGGTATAACGCCATTGCTTCTTTTGCGTCGTAATTGCCATTGACTTGCTCAGCTACCAGTTTTGAATCAACGTTAGCTTCAAGATTTTTTGCCCCCATTTTTAGCGCTAAGCGGAGACCTGCTAGGAAGGCTTCATATTCCGCTTCGTTGTTCGTGCTTTTGAAGTCTAATCGTATAGCATACGTGAGCTCGTGGTTGTCTGGGCTGATTAATCGGAGACCTGCTCCTGCTCCATCGTCATTGGAAGCACCATCTATGTGTAAGGTCCAGACTCTGTCATTGAAAACAGGTGTTGGGTTCTGGATTGCCTCACATTCTTGTATTTTATCGATAGGAACTTCAGTGGCGAAGTCTGCCAACACTTGTCCTTTGATTGCGGGTCTTGGTCTGTAAAAATGTTGTAACCTCCCAGTTCAATTGCCCACTTGGCCAGTCGTCCCGCTATGTCGGGTTTGGATAAGATCTGGCCTAGGTGGTAATTGGTAAGAACTGTGATGACGTGACCCGAAAAATACCTGCGTAGACGTCGGGATGCGTGTACTAGTGCTAGGACTAGCTTCTCTATCATTGAGTACCGAGTTTCCGGGCCGGTAAGCATTTTGCTGATGTAATAGATTGGAGTCTGGATGTTCTCGCGTTCTACCATCAGTACAGCACCGACTGCTACTTCCGCGGCAGACAGATATAAAATTAGTGGCTCTTTTTCTTTTGGTGCTGTCAATGTTGGCAGCTGAATTAAACATTCTTTCATTTGTTTGAATGCGATTTCTGCTTCAGATGTCCACTGAAAGTCAGTTTTCTTTGCGCAGTTGCGTAGTGTGCTGATGAATGGGTAAGATTTTGCTGCGTGATTAGCCAAAAATCTGTTTAAAGCCGCCAAGCGTCCAGCAAGCCTTTGCATTTCTTTAACTGTTGCGGGCGACGGCATTAGCTGAATAGCCTGCACCTTTTCTGGATTTACTTTAAAACCATCTTTTGTGACAATGAATCCCAAAAATTTCCCTTCCTCCATGCCGAAGGAGCATTTAGTTGGGTTGAGTTTTAGACTCACGCTGCGCAAGGAGTCGAATGTGCGCTGAATATTATCGAGCATTGTGTCTTCCTCGTGGCTCATGATGACGAGGTCATCCATGTATACCTCGACAGTCTTGCCAATGTCATCTTTGAAAATTGTGTCCATCAAGCGTTGATAAGTTGCGCCTGCGTTGCGCAGGCCGAACGGCATTTTGGTATAACAGAAAATGCCTTTATCTGTGCGGAACACCGTCTTATCTTCGTCTTCTTCTTTCATCTGGACCTGATGATAACCCTTGTAACAGTCGAGAAAACATTTCCATCTGAATGATGCTAGAGAGTCGACTTTCTTGTCTATCTCTGGAAGTGCGTAACAATCTTTTGGGCAGGCTTTATTTAGGTCTTTGAAGTCAACGCACATTCTCCACCCGCCGCTATGTTTTTGTACCATCACTGGGTTGGCTACCCATGTATGGTATTTTACTTCGCGCAAGATTCCCGCATTAAGTAACTCTGTGACTTGTTCGTCCATTGCTTTTGCTTTTTCTTCGCTGAAACTGCGCCTCCCCTGAGCAACGGGTGCTACTGATGGCTTGATGTTTAGGCAATGTTGCGCGATGGCGCGTGGGACTCCAGTCATGTCTGCTGGGCACCAGGAGAATATATCTTTGTTGTTAGACAATAATTCTTTTAGCTGTATGCGTGTTGCTGGTGAAATGGCTGGTCCTAGCAGAATGGTCTGTTCTGGGTACTCGTTGTTTAGAACCCATTTCTCTGGTTCATTTGGTGCCGAAGGTTTGACGACTTTTGCTGGTGGTTCGTCGTCTACGAACATGACTTCTTTGCTTGAATAGAGTATTGCAACTCCAGTTTCTGTCGGAAATCCGCAAGCAGCGTGTGGAATGGAAGTTATCATGCTAAATTCCCTCTGTGACCTTCTCCCGAGCAAGACATCATGACGTGATGTTGCGGGCATGACCATGAAATTGACGGGAACTGTTCGTGAGTGCTCGCCATCGGATAAGGTTACCGGGAAAACAATTTGCCCCAATGGGAATACAGCTTCATTACAGAATCCTGTGAGAGGAAAATCGACCGGCTCTAAACGTGCTTTATCTTCTGGATCGAGTTGTTTAAAGCACTGTTCGTATATGATGTCCATCGAGCTTCCTGGGTCTATGAACATATAGTCAGTTCGGTAATGACCGAAAATACCAGTGATAATCACTGGTCGTTCTTCCTGAGGGCCTCCAGGAACAACGGGAAACACCACTTGCTGTTCTCTCCAATGTTGATCATAGTTTCGTTTATTTGGTCTTCGTGATGGACCTCCTTGAATCATGTGTATTTGTTTCTGAGAACGGATATTTTGGCTGGATTGGGTGTCCTCCCTACGTGGTGTTGGTGGATCTAATACTGAAGTAGTAATTTCGTTTCCAGATCTGATGTTCGACGAATCAGATCTGGTGATTTGAATAACGATTGTGCGAACATCAGATCTGGTGATTTGAATAACGATTGTGTTTAAAGCAGCTTGGCATCTGCTAAACCAATGTTCTGGAGATTCTTCTAACTGTAAATTGTTTCCGACGTTTGGTCGAGGACCAAGTTGCCGGTGAGATGACGAATTTTCTGCCATGTATAAAGACAGAAGATGGAATGAACTGAATCGAAACGAGATAGAAACTAGAAAACTGAGAAAACCGTGGGCGCCAATGAAGAAACACAAGCTAAATAGTCTGAACTGATTTAGCCAGGGGTTTGAATCCGCATAAAGGGGTTAGCTCTCTCTCGGTTGATTCAGCTGCAATGGAATTCTTTCTCCGGTAATTCTGCAAAAAAGAACACCGTCAGCCTCGTCAAGGGGAGAAGAGGGTTCTCTCCTTGACCCGACTCCGGCGTGAGAATAAGTATTGGTATCGGAGAAGATAAGTATTTGAGAAGTGAGAGTGATCTGAGTTTATACCTGAATAGTTCTCTTATTTATAACCGGGAGTTTTTGGGAGGGAAAACCTGTTATTGAAAAGATAACGGAAAATGCTTAACGCCGTAGCGGTTATTTTTCTTCCGTTTAAGCTCCTTGATCTGACGTCAATTAGCCTCGATCCGATGTGAAGGCACACGGATCGTGGTTTGATCTATGGCTGGGGAAATGCCACGTGGAAAGTGATTAAGTGGAGATTACTCTCCAATCGCATGCCTTCGTTGTGAATTCAGGGTTGCCTGTGATGATGACACGTGTCCAAGCGGTTATAACCGTCTGGGTGGTGTATGATTGTATTTCTTTCTAGAAGATTACTGCTGTAATCTGGTGTGACACCTTGCTGTGTGGACACAGACGAATAAATCCCAAGTCTGGGTAAAATAATATCCAAGTCTGGATATTGTGGCGGAAGTATTGGACAAAGGCTTTTTAATCCTTTGAATGGGGGGAGGCGCAAAGATTTATGTTATCCTTTGGGCGCGCGACTGTAAGTTACTGGTTTCTTTGTTCCTTTAGTAGGACCAGTGCGCGGCCGCGCAAGGTCAAAAGGCTAGAAGGGTTAGTTTGTGGTATGGTCCAAATCCTTTTTTATGAGGTTTTTGGGACCTTACCCCTTCATGATCTTAAAAATTTTAAATTATCAAGTGTTTGTGAATTGGAAATTGTGAAGAGATTAAAATATTGCACACCATACTAGTTGGTAATCTAAACATGCTGGTAGGTTGAAAAAGGTGTCGTGTGTCTGACATAGGTTGAAAAATCTCACCAACTTGTTTACCAACTGTCTGTGACCCTATTTTCGACGAAACACAAACATTCATTTCGTCCAACACACAAACGACGAAACATATTCTTGGGCCTTAAGATTTGGTCTTTTCTTGTTTTGTCGACTTTGGATTGGACCTTTTTGTTTCGTCAAGATCAAAAGGCCCAAAGCAGCTTATTTTCAATTTCGTCGTTTGGGCCGGTTTTCAAACACTTAAAATTGTTTTGCCGAACATTGGGCTTTTATTTGTTCTTGGGCCCATTTCGTTGAAACACTGTTTCGCCAAAAGACTTTCCTGTTTCGTCAAACAAGCTTATAAATTCTGTTTCGTAAAAATCCCAAAATCTGTTTCGTCAACCACTCGTTTCGTGGAAACCTGTTTCGTCGAAACACTTGTATTTTTAAACAGAAGGTTTGCAATTGTGACTTAACTGTTTGTTTCAAGTGTGTTTTTCAGGCATTCATTTTTCTTGATTAAATATGTATCCAAGTTGGTGGGGTACTCCGGCTCCAGATTCGGGAAAGTATCGAAATACAAGTTTGTCACCTTCGTGGGCCGAGTCTCCAGTGCCGGTATCTTCGCGAGCTAATGCAATTTCTACCGGTCAATGGGCTTTCGTATCTAATCAGACGCCTAGTATTCAAAGCATTCTCTTAAGCGAGAGTGAAACCGGGAGTTTAACTCGACCTCCAAAGTTGATGCACTTAAATGAGTATCCGGGATGGGTTGATAGGTTCTACACATACGTGCTGGGGCAAAATACAGAATTGTGGTTACGTTTTACCACAGATTTCGATCAAACTATCGAGGTTGCCGCTTCATCTGCTGCAACATTTGCCGATCTTTCGGAAGATCAGAAGAAGGTCTATGATTTAGAGAAGAAAGCTTATGCCATTCTTACTCAGGCATTAAGCAAGGATATTTACCATCAATTTGTCAACTTCAAAACGACAAAGAAGTTGTGGGACGCGTTGAAGACGAGAGGTGTAGGAAACGAAACGACTCGCCAATTGAGACACGATCTACTCAAGAAAGAGTTTGATGGGTTTACATGCATGGATAAAGAATCTTTGGGAGATTTGACGAGTCGATTTTCTCATTTGTTGACTGAATTGGGAAATTTTGGAGTGGTAACGACTCCACTTGAAGTTGTCACCAAGTTTGCTGATGCTTTGCCACCACATTGGAGTAATTTCTTGGAAATTCTGAAGTACAATGGCACTTTGGCTACAACAAGCTTCAATGACTTTGTTCAAATCCTGGAGAATAAGAATCAGGAAGAAACTCTTAAGGCGAAAAGGGTCCTAGTGCCACAGAATCCTGAGATGTATTATGGAACTCCTAGCACTCCTGCAATACAAGTGCGACATAATCCTGAAATGTATTATGGAACTCCTAGTACTCCTGCAAGACCAATCTCACATGCTCCAATTCAGACGGCGTTTGTGTCTAGCACAGATCTACATGGCAATCCTATCCAAGTTCCTGTTAAGCCAGCTCCAACAACAGACTTGTACGGAAATCCGCTTCAACAAGTTTCTCAACCAGTGCCACAACAGCAAGCCTGTTATGGTAGCACGTCATCAGCTGGTCAGCCATCTAATACAGTACGGCTCGATACCTCAAGCTTTTCTAAAGTCAGTGTGGAAGTAGCAAAGGAACACATGAAGCTGCTAAACACTTTGGTGAGCGCATACTGTGGATTAGTGGAAGGTCAGATTGGCAACATTAATCTGACATAAGAAGACTATCAGCAGATTGATAAGGAAGAGATGGATTTGATGGATATCAAATGGGCATTTGCAAGTGCTGTGAGGAGAGCAAAGGATTTCATGGAAAGAACTGGCAGAACCAGCTTGGAAAGCAAGAAAGATACCAAGTATGGGTTTGATAAGCAGGCCGTGAAGTGCTTTAATTGTGGTGAACGGGGTCATTTCAAAAGGGAATGTACAAGGCCAGCACAGCATGGGAACCAGAATCCTTTCAGAAGCCAAGGCAACCAGCAGAACCAGAACAGGAACAATGAGCGTACGTTGATACCTGTCAACAACCAAAGCCAAGTTGGACCATCAAATGCCAATCAGGCACTTGTGGTTCAAGTAGATGAAGGTTGTGATTGGTCACTACAGTTGAGCGGTGATGCTCCAGATGGAACAGCGTGTTTTGCTGAGGTTGTGAAAGATTTAAATCACGCCAGTGGTGGAGAATCTTCCGCCAATGGTGGTGAATCTTCTGAAGATGAAGACTCTTCTGGTTACAGTAGAAGTTCAGATGAAGAATCCTCGAGTTCAGGTGATGATCATGTGGATGAGACATCAAGTACGTCAGTCGATGCAGATATTGATGAACTTTTGGAAGAAGCTGCAGCAGGAACTGAAAGAAGATCTATTTTGGTGGATCAAGCTGCTTATTCTTCGTCTTCTCTCCATTCAGCCTTTATGGCTAATGTCGACAGTTCATCAAGTCAGGTATGTGTCGATGAACCCACTGCTGTTATTTGTGATAATTGTGATAGTTTAAATGTTAAATGTGCTGATTTAGAGGCAAACATGTCTGAGTTGCAAGGCAAACATGATGCTTTACAAGCTAGTTTGTTTGACTTGCAAGACAAACATGTTTTGTTGAATGATAATGTCACACCCCGATATTTCCACATATCACCGGTGGGCCCGGTGGGGTATTGTGACGTAGTCGATATCATCATAGTCAAACACACACAGAATAGCACAGCGGAAGTCTTGGAATATAAAATATTATTACAAACTCAAATGTCTGAAAATATCAAAGTATTTATTATAGACGAGTCTGTAATATCAAATCCACAGGAGGATCATTACAGAATGTATAAAATGAAGTTAAGCAGACTTTAAGGCATCCTTAAGGATTTGCAAGATCCTCTTTTTCGACACCGAGCAACTCCCAGCCTATTACGAGTAGTACCTGCCACTTAGCCTTTTGAAAATACGTCAGTTTTCACTGGTAAATACAATTTAACCGACTCATTTGAAAAGAGTTTATGAAAATTGATTTAAGTGCACAAGGCACAAAACCTTTTATATCTTGGGACAATTCTTAATAAAATCTTGTATACTGAATTACATGTTTACCGTACATCTGGGGCCCAGTACAGAGACTGAGACATGATTAAACGACACACCACATTTAAAACCCATAAAGGAGTTATCCCCAACTTGTGGGTAATTAATAATTTATTATTGGCATCTTTCCGGTGTATGCCTACACCCTGCGCATAAGTCGTGGCCATTTACAAATGAATGAGCCAAGGATATATCCAGGACATGGTCGTTAACCCCCAATGTTTAAGTCATCAACAGAACAGTATCAAAACAGGTTTTGTGGATTTACTAGCCACAATCCGGCATTTGATTGATCCACACCCGACCAAGCGGTATTAATCTACCGTATCCCAAGCCCGTATAAGGGAAAATAAGTTAAAAGTATTTACCTGAGCTAATACTTGATTCACAGCAAAATAACTCAGTCATATCCAATCTATCTAAATGCAGGTAGCTTTTACCGGGTGGCTCTAGTCTGGAGTGATGGTAATATATAACCAATTCAGAATGCTAACGGTCTTCATTTAAGTCGTAGATTTAGACCGGCTAGCTTAAAGTATCTAAAGTTGTACGATACGCTAGATTAAGCGATGACCGGAATAGAATGTTATTTAGACCCAACAAGTTTGGATACTTGTATAATATGGGTATACTAAACACATTCCGGATTTTGAGATAAAAACGATAAGGTTAAACCCGTTTCGGCAAACATACGTAAACTAGTTACATAAACCGATCCGAACGCGTAGAATGCGTAACGGGTAACCAAATGAATCATATACAAGTTCCATATGTTATTATGCTTAGAATATGTCAATACATCAGTAGGATGTCAACATATATGCCCAAAAAGTATTTAAAACCATTTTAAGTCCCGTAGGGGCATTTTGGTCATTTTAATACTTATAAAAGAGATTTTATAACAAACTGAAGTTCTGGTCCTTTCTAATCAGTAAAAATATTTATTTTATCTCATTACATCAGTAAGATATCATACATATGTGAGGTTTACCATTTATGGCCAAACTATGCCCCGAAAGGGTATTTTGGTCATTTCACATATGCCTTTACGGACATTTTTGGAAGTCTGAGTTCACGATTTATACCTACTGTAATAACATTAAAATTTACTTAAAAGTTCAGTAGGTAATATGTCTTAGGCGTTAAATATGGTTTAAAACCATACTATGCGCCTAAATAGCGTAAAATCGCTAATTGACGATAATTAAGGGGTTTTATGGAAATCTGAGATCTTGATCAGTTTTGAATGCCCAAAATAATTTATTTAATATATGAAATCAGTAGGAAAAGGTTTGGCATTCAAATCCTTTGTAAATCTCATTTTATGCATGAAAAGGGTATTATCGTCATTTACCGAATAATACAAGAACTCTATGATATGATCAGTTTATAATCTGATCCTACATTCCAAAAGTCTCTAAAAATAATATCTTAACAGTAGGTAATGAGTCTTGGGTCAAAATCCAAGTTTAAACATGCTTTATACAAGATATCACAATTTACTTAGTTAAAAGCTTCTAATTACGATATCGAGCATAACGCCTATTTGGGACCAAGAATTTATGTCAAATTTTCGGGACAAGCTTAAATATTAGTGACAAAGGTTTTTGTCCTCTCGTATTTCTAACAATCTCATTCTTATGTCAAAAGGGTAAAATGGGCGTTTATAAGCATAATAGCGGAAACTAGTGTATAATTCAAACCACAAGGAACCATGCAATATAACTTCAGAGGGTTATACTACTGAATAATATGGTCCTAATAGAAGCTTAAAACATGGAAGAATCAAGCTTAATCGGGTCAGAACTGAAAAGTCAAAGCAAAGTCAAGCTTTCGTGACTTTCGGTTGTGAACCGACCCTAAACTTAGAATTGTCGGGTTGGACCAGCTTAGACATGTTCTAATATTCATTACCAAGTTATTAGAGTGTTAAAATATAATTTACAACCTCTGTATCCATGGTTTTAATTAATATACACAAATCTGCCAAGTTTGACTTTTTGTCAAACTAGTTTGACCCGACAATTAACTAAGCAAACGAAGGAATTAGGAGGTGTCCTTTCAGGGGTTAGTCACCTACCTAACTATGGTCTCATACCCACTTTCAATTTGGTTAGTGGCTGGACCATGAGAGTATAAACCGAAAGTCAAAGTTTATTTGCAATATTTGACTTTTGGGTTGATAGAACTATGAAACTGAATTAATGAGAGGGCTTAAGACACTTACATGAGTCCTAGCTATCTTTTCTACAAGAATATAAGTCCCATTCAGATCCTAGAGCTCCAGATTTGAGAGTAAGAATGATAGGAAGAAAAGTGTGAAGAAAAAGAATGAACTTGAAGCCTATATATAGTTTTTGGGGTGATTCTAGGATCAAGACAAGTGTTAGGAGGGTTAATCAGATCATTACAAGTGTTATGGCAGCTGTCCTAGTTGGTTTGGAGCCCAAGGGATCGAATATGATTGGCTAGAAGTGCTTTGAGTGGTCTTCAAGCAAAATAAAAATAAAATTTATGCAGATAGGGGCCAAGCGGCCCGCTTCAGGATTTGGCCCAGGCTAATGCGGGCCGCCTGGGGGTTCAGGTTCAGAATTAAGTTTGGCAGCTTGGCGGTTTTAGTCCCTGCACTTACTTACTGCCATTTTCCACACATTTAAGGCCCGCCAAGCCATGTTTAAGGCTTTATAAGGTCATTAATGTTTATAGGACTCAAAATATGCTCGGAACACTCTCGGATGTCGATTCGTTTGGCCGTACGGTCGCGTTATGCGTTTAATTACGACAAAACACGAACGAACGCTAAAAATGGTCCAAAACACGCGACGAGTGGAATATTAGCATGCCACACACTAAAATAAAATATTTTAGTGCTTACATAAATTTTTGGGTGTCCGGGGATATTCAGAATGCGAGATATGCGCGAAAGTGCAAACTTGTGCCCTTTTTGACACTTTTAGTCCCTGTGTGACATAGAAGTTTATTTCAGCGCACCAAACACCTCTAAGCCTATATCTAAGCTATAAGAAGGATAAATAGGGTATGTTTAACTCATGGACATATTTCGGAAGGTCCGTTGTCCAACGATTCGACCTACATTTGTAGTTTGTCGCAATTAGTCCTTTAATTGCGCTAAGTGGCGAAAAATGTCGTTTAATGATATCCAAGCCTTCCATAGCCCATAATGGGCCTCCCTGAATGTATGTCCAATTATTAAAATGTTCCGGTTCGCTTAAAAGGTCCCCGAGAGGCGTAGATTCAAAAATTGACGCTTTTGGTCCCTCTAATGCGCAAACTTGCGCATATCATCGTTTAATAGCATTGAAGCCTTATCTAGCCCATGTTAGGGATTCTTGAGAATATTATAATACATCGTGATGCTTTGGGTCCGTTAAAAGGTCATTCAGAGGTATAATTAAACATGTTGACGCTTTTAACCCCTCTAACTTACAAACTTGCGCGTTACTTCACTTTTTGGCATAAAGACCTTACATAGCCAATATTTGGCATTCCTGAGAATATGATGAAACATAATGAAGCTCTCGGTTTGTTAAAAGGTCACTCAGAGGTAAGAATTAACATGTTGACACTTTTAACCCTTCGACGCGCAAACTTTCACATAACTACACAAACGGCTCCTTTCGTCCAACAAGTGGTTCGTCTGAGAATACGGACATCGTATAAGGTCACTCAGAGGCCTATATTAGGCATGTTGACACTTTCAGTCCTTCTATATTCATAGTTTTCGATTTTTACGAAATTAGTCCCTCATAGTCAACGTTTGACTTTATTAGGGTTCTTTACACGTGTCACCCCATCATTGGACACGATTTTACGAGGTGTTACATCCTCACCCCCTTAAAAGATATCTCGACCCCGAGATTTGCTCAAAAAGATGGAAGTACTTTCTGTCGTAAACTGAACTTAACTTCCACAGTCATTTAGGGACCCTTATGGGTATTCCCATTGACCTATCTAATAGGTGCATGCTCCTTTTCGGAGTTTCTTAACCTGTCGATCCTTGATCGATATAGGTCTTTCCATAAACCTCAGGATTTCATTAATCTATAAGTCTTCATGAGACATTTCTAGTGGTTTATCAGCTAGGCATTTCCTTTAAGTTAAAAATGTGGAACACATCGTGAATTCCACTGGGCTCCTTAGGCAAGTTTAGCTTATGAGCTATACTGCCGTCACATTCGATGATCTCGAATGATTTATATATCCAAGGCTTAACTTGCCCTTACACTAAAACGTGTTGTATTCATTCGTAATCTATAATTTCGATAGAGTCTTGTTCCCCATCTGGAACTTCAAGATAATTGCGCCTCTTCTATCGCATTGCCCTAATGACGATCACTGGAATTTCTCAAACAATTACGGATTCGTATTATCTTATCCGTCCTCCTTAAGACAAATGTCAGATCCAGTTAATTGGGCTTTTCCCAACTTTCTAACCAACAAATGGGCGTTGGTTGCTTTTCTCAAACAAGGTCTCCAAAGGAGCAACCTTGATGCTTATATAATGCTATCAGTTATAGGAGAACTTAATTAGGGTGAGATAGTTATTCCAACTATTACTCGAATCAATCTTAAGGAATCATCTATCCTCATAGTTAGTCGAACGACTCGACGATCCTGGGCAGCTAATAACGATTCTCAATCGTTTCTTAGTTAGGTTGCAATAACCCATGCACCAGCGTATTGCATTGTGTTTTCCTTTATCAATAATAATAGTCGGGTTCTTAAAACACTGAACTAGGCTGTACAAGCCTTTCTTTCCTAACTTATCTGGTTAGTCCTCAGTTCTTCCCTATCGTTGATATTATCCGATATAGAGCTTCTGTAATAATTACAGCTCTTAATAAGATGTAAACCCTAATTTCATCTATCCTCTCAAGAGGTGATACAGGGTAGTTCTGCTGAGAAGATATCAAATTATTCAAATATGATAGAGGTAGCTCAATCTTTGACTTTGGTCCACTTACTGTTGCTTGTGCCATGCAAATGACACATCTGTTTTACGAGTGAACGAACGCCTTAAGTAGAGACGCCTACTCCGGCATTTCTATTATGGATATCTTCTTTGAATACCACTAGCTGACTTTAGTACAATATGACCGTTGGTATATCTTAGTGGCCCCATGCATTAAACTTCCATACTGATCAGGCATGGACATAATCTATGGGACGCATTGGGATATGCCAATCCTCACATGGCGCTTTTGTCAAGCATTGTTGGCACTCGTAGTTGATATAAATCAACGAGAAAAGAAAATAATTAAAATAACATATATTGTCGTACTCTATTCAAAGAAAGAGTACTCATAGATTATACAGAAAGATTATTGCCGATAATAGGAGAATCGGTCTCTCAGGTTTCATTGGTAAGTTCTACCTGACTAAGAATCTGGAGTTCTTATGAATACCATCATAAATTTGCCAAGCTTTTGGTCTATGAAAGACTTATTATTGCCTGTATTTAAAACAGGATACTTGGCAGAAATTATCATTGTCCAAATGATAAGAAAAGTACTGGATAACATCATGTACTCTCTCTTGACATTCATCAGGTGAGTTTAGGCATTTCCTTTCTTACCCTTTCCAGACTTAGCTGCGCCTCTTTGGCAGCTTTATGGCATTTAGTTCTAATATGGCCTTTCTCACCACAGTCGTAACAGACTGTATTCTTTTTGTCCCTACATTCATGGGACTGATGACCAGTTTCTTTGCAATTGCACACTGCTTTGGTCTTTGATCTATTTGACACTGTCCTCAGTGTCTTTTATATCAATTCTTACATACAGGCTTTTTGCTGAACTTATGATAGTTCTTATTAAGCCCGTAATTGCTCTTTTCTAGATTTCTGGAAGTTATCCTTCTTCCTTGGTTCATCCTTCCCAATCGAAGTGTGAACAAAGCTCTTTTCATGAGCAATTGATTGAGGTTTTGAATGAAATTTAGAGCGAAAAGCATTCGGCTCTTTGAATTGTTTCATGACCTTTTTCCATGATCTTTCAAACTGCTGCGTCAATCGCAGTTTGGAGATTAACTCCATTAATATTGAGGCTTACGTTTATAGAATTATTAGCTTTTGTCGCCTTAATAGTCTCGCGACTGCTATCCACATCATTCGAGTTTGCCATACTCGAAATTTGGTACTAGGGAATTTGTTAGTCATCATCCTGATGACCTGACATAGATCAGCCACGGCATCCATAAACCGTATGGGCTATTGTTTTCCAAACATTCCTAGTGAATGTTATTTGAATGTATATTCGTTACATTTGGCCTAGGTCACCAAAGGACCATTAATGGCACTTAAGGTTTAGAGCGACTCTATTACCTGTTCGACAGAGGATCATAACATCACTACTGTCTTTGTCACAAGGACGATTATGAATAGCTCGAAGGCTAGCCTTACATGACTTTTATTATATATATATACATATGGTATAGAAGTCCGTTGCGAGGGACGTAGAAAAATATGGAATAAAGCCTAGTCATGAAAGACACAATGATTATATGGCACGAAGTCCTTGTCGCAAAGGACATTTAGATATGGCTCAAAGTGGCCTCGTCATAATGACGTTATAAGATATGGCACTAAAACCTGTCACGGAGGACATTTATCAAAGCTGGCACAAAAAGGCTTGTGACTAGGAATGTTAACATTTAATATGCTAACTTGTCACGAATGTCAACTATAGTACATTGACTTGTCATGGATGACTTTAAAACATATCTCATTGTTTTGTTACCAAGGACATTAGTTTATAAGCCGCAATCTTATCGGATTAGGGGCTTCCAGGGTTGAACATAGTTCTTCACCTTTGGACGAAGAGTCATAAACTACAACTGTCATTGTCTCTAAAAATGACTTAATTAGCACAAAGGTAAACTATTTGACATCACTAAGGGATGTTCATATATCATCATTGCATTTGATGATGTTAGTCATGATCACACTGATCATATAGACTGTTAGGGTTGGGTATAACCCACCACTTTGGATAGGAGATTTTTGAGGATCACCACTATCTTTGTCTTATTGACAATAGAGTAAAGTGAAGCCCGTAGGCATTTCATCACAAGGGATGTTAATATTATGATTATCATATTAATGATACTAGTCAGGATCGCAATGATCATACAGACTATGGGATTTGAGCATAGCTCACCCCCTTTGGCAAAGAATCACAAAAGATTACATTTGCCTGGTCTCAGATGGACAATATAATATAGCCCTTAGGCCAAACATCATTAAGGATGTCAGATTTAATCATCGCATTGATGATTTTAGTCATGATTGCATTGACCACGTAGGCTATTAGGCTTGAGCACAGCTCATTACCTTGGACAGGGGATCATAAAGATCACAATGTCTATGTCATAGAGACGTCCTCATATAGCACAAGGCTTGTCTCGAAGGGCAGTTAGATGGCACAAAAGGCCTTGTCACAAGGACAATTTAAAACAAACTCAACGATCTCTTGGATCAGTGATCTTTAAGGGTCGAACATAGTTCATCGCCTTTTGACAAGAAGTTTATAAAATAAAACTATCATTGTCATGTATACACCTTCGCCCACAGGCATACATCTTAATTGGATGTTAGGATGTATACACCATACTGTTGTTTAATAGCCATGATTCGTATTGATCATATAGGCTATGAAGGTGGCTTGGAAAAGTCCAAGTCCTTTTGGAAGCTAGTGTGGTCTCTCAAGTCACACAGCCAGGAATGTTAACATGTTCTTAGATGTTAACAAGGATTAATTATCTTAAGAGGGTTTTACCATCATAGCCATGTTCATAAACGTATAGGCTAGGTTATACCATTAAGAGGATCTTTTGAAATTTTCAGCTGATCGATAAAGTTCGAGTAAAATTTGGAACTATCGCGGAATAAAGGACAAAATGAATACCTATATGAAATTTTCAAAACTGTCCTAAATCATTTAGGAATTTACAATAGTGCCTTAATCAGGACTTGTAGTAATATATTTGTCCACAGAGGACTAAGATGAAAAATTATAAGTCTGTATAAGGACTATAAAATATTACAAATTTATATAAGGGTTATAATGGAATATCAATGTCCTCAAAAGGGACTATTTCGAATAACGTATCCCCAAGGGGATTTTAATAAAATAACATGTCCATAAAAGGACTATATTGGTACAGGGCGCACACAAAAGGGCTTTGCTGTACAGATGTCCTCACAGGGACTTTATATTGAAAGATACGTCCTCAATGGAACTTATCAATGAAACAAATATGTCCTTAAAGGGACTTAAATGAATCAGCTTGTCCACAAAGGGACAATATTGAAATATTATGTCCTTGAAAGGACTACAATGAATTATTATGTCCGCCAGGGAACTCTGATAAAATAATATGTCTATGAAAAGACTTTTAATGAAATACTATGCCCATGAAGGGACTATAAAAAAATATAATGTCCATGAGAGGGCTATATTGAAACATCAAGTCCACGGAAGGACTATTTTAAGATAGTGTATCCACAAAAGAGATTTTAATAAAATCACATGTCCATGAAAGGACTGAATAGCAAATGCCCATATAGGGTATTAAGTCAAAAGGTGTGTCCACACAGGGACTAAATAGAAGAGATAGGTCCTTATAAGGACTTAAGAGACAAAGAATATTATGAAGGAATGATTCTTTAATGTCTTCCTTGCTCCATTCGATTGTTTCTCTTCTGTGTTTACCATACACGGTGAAGGTACAAAAGACCTCAGTGAATAATGTAGATATTCCAATCAGGATCCGTTACAGAAGTAGAATTCAAGGATTCAATGTTTAAAGGGTGATATGGACCACATATTGGATTTTGACTGATATGATCCAAGTCTGGGATTCCAAACTTGAAGGTAAGAAGCAAGGGTTATTAGCAAAAATGGGAGTCTCAGGGACCACCTGGTATGGACTCCATTGGTACAGACTTTAAAATTTGAGCCTCAGGGACCTCCGGTATGGACTCATAAGTCTGATTCCAAATCAAATGGGTTTGGTTTTGGGAACGAATCCATAAAGGTCTTCCTCCAAACCGGTCGCACGCTTATTCTAGCCGTATTGTGAAACCTGGTATTCCTTGGCTTTGGATGAGGAAAATCTCCATCAACGGCTTCCTTGCTTGGCGACTTATTTAAAATACATAAAATCGAAAACAATGTTTACTGAATAGGGATGAGAGCATTCCTATGTTAAGTCTAGACTCAAAAGGTCTAAGGAATATGCTATTGTGTCATTGAGATTAAACACAAAAGACTAGTGTTTAATTCACTCAATGTTGGCTCTGATACCAACCTGTCACACCCCGATATTTCCACATATCACCGGTGGGCCCGGTGGGGTATTGTGACGTAGTCGATATCATCATAGTCAAACACACACAGAATAGCACAGCGGAAGTCTTGGAATATAAAATATTATTACAAACTCAAATGTCTGAAAATATCAAAGTATTTATTATAGACGAGTCTGTAATATCAAATCCACAGGAGGATCATTACAGAATGTATAAAATGAAGTTAAGCAGACTTTAAGGCATCCTTAAGGATTTGCAAGATCCTCTTTTTCGACACCGAGCAACTCCCAGCCTATTACGAGTAGTACCTGCCACTTAGCCTTTTGAAAATACGTCAGTTTTCACTGGTAAATACAATTTAACCGACTCATTTGAAAAGAGTTTATGAAAATTGATTTAAGTGCACAAGGCACAAAACCTTTTATATCTTGGGACAATTCTTAATAAAATCTTGTATACTGAATTACATGTTTACCGTACATCTGGGGCCCAGTACAGAGACTGAGACATGATTAAACGACACACCACATTTAAAACCCATAAAGGAGTTATCCCCAACTTGTGGGTAATTAATAATTTATTATTGGCATCTTTCCGGTGTATGCCTACACCCTGCGCATAAGTCGTGGCCATTTACAAATGAATGAGCCAAGGATATATCCAGGACATGGTCGTTAACCCCCAATGTTTAAGTCATCAACAGAACAGTATCAAAACAGGTTTTGTGGATTTACTAGCCACAATCCGGCATTTGATTGATCCACACCCGACCAAGCGGTATTAATCTACCGTATCCCAAGCCCGTATAAGGGAAAATAAGTTAAAAGTATTTACCTGAGCTAATACTTGATTCACAGCAAAATAACTCAGTCATATCCAATCTATCTAAATGCAGGTAGCTTTTACCGGGTGGCTCTAGTCTGGAGTGATGGTAATATATAACCAATTCAGAATGCTAACGGTCTTCATTTAAGTCGTAGATTTAGACCGGCTAGCTTAAAGTATCTAAAGTTGTACGATACGCTAGATTAAGCGATGACCGGAATAGAATGTTATTTAGACCCAACAAGTTTGGATACTTGTATAATATGGGTATACTAAACACATTCCGGATTTTGAGATAAAAACGATAAGGTTAAACCCGTTTCGGCAAACATACGTAAACTAGTTACATAAACCGATCCGAACGCGTAGAATGCGTAACGGGTAACCAAATGAATCATATACAAGTTCCATATGTTATTATGCTTAGAATATGTCAATACATCAGTAGGATGTCAACATATATGCCCAAAAAGTATTTAAAACCATTTTAAGTCCCGTAGGGGCATTTTGGTCATTTTAATACTTATAAAAGAGATTTTATAACAAACTGAAGTTCTGGTCCTTTCTAATCAGTAAAAATATTTATTTTATCTCATTACATCAGTAAGATATCATACATATGTGAGGTTTACCATTTATGGCCAAACTATGCCCCGAAAGGGTATTTTGGTCATTTCACATATGCCTTTACGGACATTTTTGGAAGTCTGAGTTCACGATTTATACCTACTGTAATAACATTAAAATTTACTTAAAAGTTCAGTAGGTAATATGTCTTAGGCGTTAAATATGGTTTAAAACCATACTATGCGCCTAAATAGCGTAAAATCGCTAATTGACGATAATTAAGGGGTTTTATGGAAATCTGAGATCTTGATCAGTTTTGAATGCCCAAAATAATTTATTTAATATATGAAATCAGTAGGAAAAGGTTTGGCATTCAAATCCTTTGTAAATCTCATTTTATGCATGAAAAGGGTATTATCGTCATTTACCGAATAATACAAGAACTCTATGATATGATCAGTTTATAATCTGATCCTACATTCCAAAAGTCTCTAAAAATAATATCTTAACAGTAGGTAATGAGTCTTGGGTCAAAATCCAAGTTTAAACATGCTTTATACAAGATATCACAATTTACTTAGTTAAAAGCTTCTAATTACGATATCGAGCATAACGCCTATTTGGGACCAAGAATTTATGTCAAATTTTCGGGACAAGCTTAAATATTAGTGACAAAGGTTTTTGTCCTCTCGTATTTCTAACAATCTCATTCTTATGTCAAAAGGGTAAAATGGGCGTTTATAAGCATAATAGCGGAAACTAGTGTATAATTCAAACCACAAGGAACCATTCAATATAACTTCAGAGGGTTATACTACTGAATAATATGGTCCTAATAGAAGCTTAAAACATGGAAGAATCAAGCTTAATCGGGTCAGAACTGAAAAGTCAAAGCAAAGTCAAGCTTTCGTGACTTTCGGTTGTGAACCGACCCTAAACTTAGAATTGTCGGGTTTGACCAGCTTAGACATGTTCTAATATTCATTACCAAGTTATTAGAGTGTTAAAATATAATTTACAACCTCTGTATCCATGGTTTTAATTAATATACACAAATCTGCCAAGTTTGACTTTTTGTCAAACTAGTTTGACCCGACAATTAACTAAGCAAACGAAGGAATTAGGAGGTGCCCTTTCAGGGGTTAGTCACCTACCTAACTATGGTCTCATACCCACTTTCAATTTGGTTAGTGGCTGGACCATGAGAGTATAAACCGAAAGTCAAAGTTTATTTGCAATATTTGACTTTTGGGTTGATAGAACTATGAAACTGAATTAATGAGAGGGCTTAAGACACTTACATGAGTCCTAGCTATCTTTTCTACAAGAATATAAGTCCCATTCAGATCCTAGAGCTCCAGATTTGAGAGTAAGAATGATAGGAAGAAAAGTGTGAAGAAAAAGAATGAACTTGAAGCCTATATATAGTTTTTGGGGTGATTCTAGGATCAAGACAAGTGTTAGGAGGGTTAATCAGATCATTACAAGTGTTATGGCAGCTGTCCTAGTTGGTTTGGAGCCCAAGGGATCGAATATGATTGGCTAGAAGTGCTTTGAGTGGTCTTCAAGCAAAATAAAAATAAAATTTCTGCAGATAGGGGGTTCAGGTTCAGAATTAAGTTTGGCAGCTTGGCATGTTTAAGGATTTGGCCCAGGCTAATGCGGGCCGCCTGGGGGTTCAGGTTCAGAATTAAGTTTGGCAGCTTGGCGGTTTTAGTCCCTGCACTTACTTACTGCCATTTTCCACACATTTAAGGCCCGCCAAGCCATGTTTAAGGCTTTATAAGGTCATTAATGTTTATAGGACTCAAAATATGCTCGGAACACTCTCGGATGTCGATTCGTTTGGCCGTACGGTCGCGTTATGCGTTTAATTACGACAAAACACGAACGAACGCTAAAAATGGTCCAAAACACGCGACGAGTGGAATATTAGCATGCCACACACTAAAATAAAATATTTTAGTGCTTACATAAATTTTTGGGTGTCCGGGGATATTCAGAATGCGAGATATGCGCGAAAGTGCAAACTTGTGCCCTTTTTGACACTTTTAGTCCCTGTGTGACATAGAAGTTTATTTCAGCGCACCAAACACCTCTAAGCCTATATCTAAGCTATAAGAAGGATAAATAGGGTATGTTTAACTCATGGACATATTTCGGAAGGTCCGTTGTCCAACGATTCGACCTACATTTGTAGTTTGTCGCAATTAGTCCTTTAATTGCGCTAAGTGGCGAAAAATGTCGTTTAATGATATCCAAGCCTTCCATAGCCCATAATGGGCCTCCCTGAATGTATGTCCAATTATTAAAATGTTCCGGTTCGCTTAAAAGGTCCCCGAGAGGCGTAGATTCAAAAATTGACGCTTTTGGTCCCTCTAATGCGCAAACTTGCGCATATCAACGTTTAATAGCATTGAAGCCTTATCTAGCCCATGTTAGGGATTCTTGAGAATATTATAATACATCGTGATGCTTTGGGTCCGTTAAAAGGTCATTCAGAGGTATAATTAAACATGTTGACGCTTTTAACCCCTCTAACTTACAAACTTGCGCGTTACTTCACTTTTTGGCATAAAGACCTTACATAGCCAATATTTGGCATTCCTGAGAATATGATGAAACATAATGAAGCTCTCGGTTTGTTAAAAGGTCACTCAGAGGTAAGAATTAACATGTTGACACTTTTAACCCTTCGACGCGCAAACTTTCACATAACTACACAAACGGCTCCTTTCGTCCAACAAGTGGTTCGTCTGAGAATACGGACATCGTATAAGGTCACTCAGAGGCCTATATTAGGCATGTTGACACTTTCAGTCCTTCTATATTCATAGTTTTCGATTTTTACGAAATTAGTCCCTCATAGTCAACGTTTGACTTTATTAGGGTTCTTTACACGTGTCACCCCATCATTGGACACGATTTTACGAGGTGTTACAGATAAGTGGTGTGAATTGCAAAGCAAACACGAGGCTTTGCAAGAGAAATATGATGTGACATTCATCCACAATCAGAAATTGACCGTGGATCTTTCAAAGTGCACTGAAGCCAACATGTGTTTATGAAAACCATGAAAAGGAGTTTAAATCGGTAATTGAGAAATTAAAGAAAGATAAAACCGAGCTAACAAAAATGGTTTCCAGAAAACAAACTGACATTAATTTGTATATAACTCGCCTTGAGATAATGCAAAATGAGATGGCTTGTGTCAAAACTGAAAGTGAGGCGATCCAACTTAAGCTAGACAGTTATTTGAGCTCTAGCTATGTGTTGGATCACATCATTGATGTTCAGAAAGAGAAACGGGATGTCACATGCATAGGTTACAAGAAATGTCCACCACCTGTGAGACACAATTATGATGCCATGCCTGATGAGGAGAATAGAACTTTCTTTGAACCATCGGTTCCTCTAGATGTTAAGGAATTTGCAACAGGACTCGGATACAAGAAAGAAGTATCATCAGATTCAGATGTATCAGCAGATACATGTGTGTCTCCTGCTGAACCGAATCAGGATCCTCCAGTTGTTGTTGAGGATGCTGATTCTTCTGATGATGAATCTGATGATACTGATTCAGCAAAGTCTGATGCGGTGATCAAAGAAGAGGACATACCTCTCGAGAATCATATTCTCTGTGATCCTCCTGCAAAACCCGCTAAGACTGTTGCAATTGAGTCCTCGTCTGCAAAAGAGTCGAAGAGTGTGAATTTGCTGTACACTCTTGTTGGTGATGATAAAATTTATTCGGACAAAGATTTTCTTGTTAAAAATGTTAATCCATCTTTAATCAGTAACGTTTTTGAAAATTCGACAAGTAAGTTTTTAGGAAAGACAGGATCACATGTTACAGTAACACAGTGTCCTCCTATTCCAAAGGCTGAAGTTCGAAAACAATTTGGCAATCAAAAATTACCAACAGAGAAAAGGCAGCCAAATCATCCCAAACCAAAAGAAAAATCCTCGACTCAGGGTCAGAAGAAACAGACCCAAAAGAAGAACAAGAAGGTGAACTTTGTGAAATCAAAGGGAACGGACAAAATTGAAACTTTTGAGAACAAATCTAACTTAGATTTTGTTAAACAAGCAACAGTGTTGAAAAGAAATGAACCAAACTATTCGAAACCTAGTACCTCGAGATCACAAAGTTCATCATCATCATTGGCAAGACGATCACATGATACTTCGGGGTTTGTAGAACGAAGATCATGTTTTGAATGTGGTACAATTGGACATGTAATTCGAAATTGTCCATATCTTCATAAACAAAAAGGCGAAGTTGATGATCCCCGTGACCAAACTGACCGCAAGCGATCTGTTTCTGTAAAACAAGATCCCCGCCTTGTAAAAGAAAGGGAAAAGAAACAGAAACGCCAACAGGTCAAGAAAATTGAAAAGGCAATTAAAACCGATGTGGTTAACAAACCATCTGTTTCCGTCAAACCAGAAAATTCAAAAACTTCTGACAACCATGAAGTTAAAATTTTAAAGAATGACACTGGTAAACCAAAACAGACCTGGAAACCAAAAACGGTTAAAGAATCAGGGGGACCATCGCAATTTACAAATCATCAAAGAATAGAAGTTATTGTTGTTGATGAAAATGGAAGACCCAAGACCACAATGGCTTGGGTCCCCATCTCCAACTAATCAATTGAGTTCATGTGCAGGGTGTTCCAGGAGGAACTATCAATAGTCATTGGATTGTTGATAGTGGGGCATCCAGGCACATGACAGGCGACATGAAGCTTCTCTACGACGTCAAATCTATTAGAGGAGGTTATGTTGCTTTTGCTGGAGATAAAGGCGGATATATTACGGGTGAAGGAATGATATCCAACGGGGTTGTGAGCTTTGATAAAATAAACTTTGTTCAACAACTTGATCACAATCTTCTCAGCGTTTCACAGATCTGTGATAAGAAGTTTTCAGTACACTTTGATGCAAATGGATGTTATGTGCTGAAACCCGGCTTCAAGATTCCGAAAGAATGGATTCTCTTGTCTGCTCCAAGGATAAATGATCTGTATGTCCTTGATATGAGCCAAGCTATTACAACGTCTGCACAAGCAACCTGTTTCGTTTCCAAAGCCATGGAAAAAGACTCAATCTCTTGGCACAGACGAATGGGTCACATTCACTTACGAAAAATGAATCATTTGGTGTCAAATGAATTGGTGAATGGTGTTCCTCTTAAAAACTTCCATCTTCAAGACGTCTGTGTTTCGTGCCAGAAAGGAAAACAAACGAAGAAGCGACACCCGACTAAGAAAATCAACACGGTGGCCGTTCCGCTTGAACGTCTGCACATGGATTTGTTCGGTCCTGTCAAGCACAAAAGCATCAGGAATGATCAATACTGCCTCGTGATTACTGATGATTATTCAAGATTTTCTTGGGTGGCGTTCATGGCACACAAGAGCGAAACCTTCGGTATTATCAAAAACTTGATCATTCAGATTGAGAATTTGTATAACTTGAAAGTTAGACGGATACGTAGCGACAATGGTACTGAATTCAAAAATCATGCCATGGCGGAGTTTTGCACTTCAAAAGGTATTCTTCACGAATTTAGTGCGGCTTACACTCCTCAACAGAACGGCGTCGCTGAACGTAAGAACCGTACATTGATCGAGACTGCTAGGACTATGTTGGTAGAATCGCAGTTGCCCATTCCATTCTGGACTGAAGCTGTGTCCTCCGCATGTTACACGTTGAACCGAGTCCTTACAGTCAAAAGGCACAATAAGACCTGCTTTGAGCTTCTTAACAAACGGAAACCAGATTTGTCATATCTTGAACCGTTTGGAGCTCCGTGCACAATAATCGATCCTAATGGAAAGTTTGGGGCAAGATCCATTGAAGGATACTTTCTTGGGTATGCCACCCCGAACTTAAGAGTCTGGAATCTAGAGACTAGAAGGGTCGAGGAATGGTCTGAAGTTAGAGTACAAAGGCACACATTGCCAGTCAAATGTCCAGGTCAACCATGGATGTTTGAGTACGATGACTTTTTCAATTCGATCAATGTTGAAGCAGTTGAAGAAAATGCTGCGGCAAGGATGTTTTTCGAGAGTGACAACGCAACAGATTCACCGTTGGTTCGTCCAATTATTGTCAATCAAGAACCATCTTCAGTGAACAATAATGCTCTCGACAATGAGGATTTTCTCGATGCTACCGAATTGAACGAATCTTCAGAGGATGATGAATTTCTCGATGCAGTTCAAGAAGCTCCAACAACAGCAGTTCATGGTACTTCAGAGGGTACTCCTCCAGTGGATGCCCCTAGAACCGCTGAAGCTACTGCATCATCCTCTTCGTCAATTCCGGGTATTGAATTGGTTGTTGATCTCAATCTCAACAATATGGGTTCAAATATTCCAGTTCAAGATAATCCAGAGACAAGGATTCACAATACCCATCCTCAACAAAACATCATCGGAAATGTACAGAGTGGCATTCAAACAAGAAACATGTTGCGAAACAACAACAATGCAGGCTTGTATGCAGCTATTCGAGAATCTGGTCAACAAAACGATTGGTCCTTCGCGTGTTACGTCTCACAAGAAGAACCAAAATCTATTAAAGAAGCTTTGAAAGATAACTCTTGGGTTGAAGCGATGCAGGAAGAACTGCAACAATTCCAGAAACTTGGTATCTGGAAGCTAGTTGAGAAACCTGAGAACTACAAGAAGATTGGTACCCGTTGGGTTTACAAATGCAAAAAGGATGACCGTGGAGTTGTTATTCGAAACAAAGCAAGGCTAGTCGTTCAAGGTTTTCATCAGATAGAAGGGATCGACTACAACGAAGTTTATGCACCTGTTGCACGTCTGGAAGCAATTCGAATCTTTTTGGCTTATGCCTCATTCAAAGGATTCAAGGTTTACCAGATGGACGTCAAAAGTGCATTCTTACATGGTGTGGTGGAAGAAGAGGTGTACGTCGAATAGCCTCCAGGTTTTGAAGATCCTATCCATCCCGATCGGGTTTGGTTGCTCAACAAAGCTCTATATGGTCTACATCAAGCACCGCGAGCTTGGTACGCAACCTTATCTAATTATCTGCTGGAGAATGGATTTCGCAGAGGTCTTATTGATTGTACTCTTTTCATCAAAGAACAAGATGGAGATCTTCTACTGGTACAGGTATACGTTGATGATATTATTTTTGGTTCTACTAATGATGTTTTGTGTAGGAATTTCGAGCGCATTATGCAGGATAAATTCGAGATGAGTGCTATGGGGGAAATGACCTTCTTTTTGGGCCTACAAGTGCAACAAACTGAGTCTGGGATATTCATCCATCAGACTAAATATGTTGGTGACATCTTGAGCCGGTTCCAGATGTCTGACGCAACGCCCATCGGTACCCCACTGCAGCAAAATCACGGAATTAATCCAAACTTGAAGGGTGAAGCTGTTAGCCCCTCGTACTACCGCGCGATGATCGGATCTCTTATGTACCTCACAGCATCAAGACCAGATATAATGTACCCAACGTGCCTGCTTGCCAGATATCAAGTCAACCCGAAGGCCTCACATCTTGCAGCTGTAAAAAGGATTTTTCGTTATTTGAAGGGTTGCCCTGACACCGGTCTATGGTACCCTAGGGATAATAACTTTGACTTGATCGCTTTCAGTGATTCTGATTTCGGCGGATGCAAAATCGACGGCAAATCCACAACGGCTGGATGTCAGTTTTTAGGATCTCGCCTAGTCACATGGCAGTGCAAGAAGCAGACGTGTGTCGCTACATCAACATGCGAAGCTGAATATATTGCTGCCTCAAGTTGTTGCTCCTAAGTCCTATGGATCCAACAACAATTGCGTGACTACGGTTTTGAATTCCTAACTACTCCTATTTACGTTGATAATTCTGCTGCCTTACAGATCACTAGAAATCCTGTGCAGCATTCAAAGACCAAACACATCGAAATCAAGTATCACTTCATACGTGATTGCTTTGAGAAAAGGCTAATCGATGTTGTTAAGGTCCACACCGATGACCAACGTGCCGACCTTTTTACCAAAGCATTTGACAAATCAAGATTTGACTTTTTATTATTGGTAAACGGCATTAAGGTCAAGCAAGAGTAAAACCAACATCGGAAAATCATTTTTGTAAATACCTTTGTGTTTTAAATTTATCTTAGTTTATTGATTTTAGGGGGAGTAAATCCAAAATTTGAAAATCCAAAAACATCCAAAAACACAAAAACAATAGAAAAGCAAAAATGAGTTTTCTGGCGAGCAAAAGAGAAATGATAGTACATCAGTGGTCTATCCAAACCTCTTTAAACCCTAAATGAAAATCGATAAGCAGCTCTATATAAGATGTATCGGTAGGCTCACAATCATTTTAAAGTGTGCAGGGTGATATAAACTTAAATCGACTGAAGACCTGGGTGGGAACCATTCATTGGCATATGGTCTTAGTACCGAAATTTCGTTTGAGAGATTGCCGAGGTTCTGAGATATTCGGTCTTTATGCTGCTTATCATCTGGGTATCATGGTTGTATCTTTTACCGAAAAATAACGGGGACGCAAGTCTAGATCTTCCATGATACTATACATACGTGTACATATTGCATTCGACCTCAATAAGTGATCAACAATCACATGTCCCTCAAAATAAGTGATAATATATCACATTTATCCGGGAGTCAAGTTCGTCTCTCTGCTGTACGAAAGTACTGACCTGTTCACGGACTTGCTCCTGTGCCCTCCTGCATCGAAAATCAAGTTCCTCATCAATAAGTGATTCTATCACATAGGGCTTGTTTTCAAATTTAAATAAGTGAGTTTCTCACATTTTCATATACGGTCAAACAGATGATAATCGGTATACTCACCGGTAAGATGAACCCTCGTGCATACCTTGATACGGGAATGTGTCGTGATGTGGATGAACACCGGTCGGTAAGTATAAATCATACACTTAACGTATCCCCTCGCCATGATTACATCTGATAAGTTGAGCTTAAGTGGACAACAATACCGATAATTGTTATAGGATGCTTATCTTAATGTTAACTAATTGAACAACAAGAGCGTTAGGCATGACCGTACACTGATATGATTCTCTTACCCTCGAAACTCGCAAAAAGAATGTCTGTAAATATTTATTTAATGCTTTCAGTTTCTGCATCTTAGTATATATTTATTTACTGCTTTCTGTCTTTACATTTGAAATATTCAAAAATACCAAAAAGATTTTAGGTGTGTTTTAATATAAACTTTATAAAAGTCAAAAAGATTTTATTTCTGCTTTAGTTTTGATTAACCGATGTTGGATCTCGAGTCTTCGTTACCTGAAACCTGAACGAAAACCGAATTGACTAAATCTTCATAAACGGTCGAAATTTGCAAAGTGTTGAAAGTTAAAATTGAAATTGATAAAATACATTAAACTTTCAAACTGTCGGACGGTGTTTGATTAGATAATGGTCATATGTGTGTCGTTTGTTTATGTTAACTATATTCCAAGCAGTTGTTCTCATTACGCGTTTAGATTTCTTGCATGTGCAGATTCTAAAGGCAAGGAGAACATGGTCGATGACAAACAGGGGAATGAAGACACAACGTGAAGGCACTCAAATGATGAAGATGATCGAGTTGCCGCTGGCCATCATCAACACCACAAGGATCTCAAGTTGTAAAGATCAAGTCATTCACGAGCATAACTCAAGGGGGAGCTTATGTTAAGGGGGAGTTTGTCAACACACTTCCTACATAAAACGGGGAGTTTGTTGATACACTTTCTGCTTTCAAAGACGTGAAGACATTGAAGATCCTCCGACACAGAAGTCAATAAAGGCGAATCTCGCGAGTAGCGTCCAAGGGGGAGTTTGTTGATACATGATTTGTGGACGCGACTCGACAAGACACGACTCAACTTAGCCATGACATTCCTCCGTCGTGTGCGTAAGGATTTCAAGCGGACCAAGACATCAAAGGACTAGACCTTAGTCCTCGGGCTGAAGCAACACCGAGAAACAAGGCCTTGGGCTTCAACCTTCAGCGAATCAAAGGGAACAAGGCATGGACTAAGGCAGTTGGCGAAACACATTTGGGCCCAAGCCCAACATCGACGAAACAAGTGTATAGTTGACGAAACAAGCCTGTTTCGTCGACATCATCTCAGTTTCGTCAAGTTCATATGTGTTTCGTCGAGTTTGGTTTTGATTCGTCGAGTTTAGTCTGTTTCGTTGTGTCTGGTGCTATAAATAGTCAGTAGTTAGACTGAAAATGAGAGACTCTAGAGAGAGCACATTGTTGAGAGCACAGAACACACACACACTTTGAGAGTTTATAGAATACATCTGTAAACATTGAACTTGTAACCGAACCTTTCATACGTATTAATACAGAGGTGTTAAACGGTGAATATTGTGTGTCGTGTATTTGCGTGTTCGATCTCGGTTTGCTATCTCGGTTGGATTCCGCACAACCGGGTTAGTTTGTACACAAGGATTAGGTGACTAGATCCTCCCCTAGCCGGACCTACAAAGTCTCGGTAGGATTGGTTGCATATGAGGTGTTTGATGAAATGCATGAATGAAAATTTGTTTCAATATCTGCTTCAGATTATAATTATTTTGTTTACCTTTTGTTTAAACTAATTATTGTGATTTGAATTCGCTATAAGTGAATGATTTGTTGATTATTTGGGGTCAAAGGAATAATCACATTTGGATAATTAGGCAAGGATTTGCTACCCTTTGTTGTGCAGTCCGGAATGCCATTGTGTAGCGGTTCATATATTACAATTAAAATGGCCACTTTGGAAGATTCATAATGCAGATTATGGATTATGATACCCATCTAAAAGTTTCAATATTTTGACACTGTAAGGTAGCAATTTTCTAATTCAAAGATGGAAATTTGATGTCTTTATTGTGATGCAAAAGTCATTGATAGCAACAATTAATTTTGAGTACATTACTACTATTCTTCTAGTGATTTGGGGTGCATATCTAATGTTATGACTGTACCAAAAACTAGGCTTCTGTATTTTCAATGAAGCCATGGCCTGCAAAATTTTGTCACTGAAATTCTTGTCTTTTATACGCGTCTTATCTATCTATGTATATTGCCGCTCCCAAACCTAGATAAAGGTGAAGGGTTTATAACAATGACATTCGGGAAAGACCCAAAATTTCCATTTCGCTTAAGGCCTCCAAAAGGGCGAGTCGCCCCTGACACACACTATATAGATTTGGACTCTCTTATATATGGGTGGATGATTTGGACTCACTATCTAGATTCGGACTCTTCAAAAGGGCGAGTCGCCCCTGATACACACTAGGTTATTTTTCATACTTTAAATTATGTTTTTAAGGTTTTTTTTTACCCTTTTTACGAATTTGATTCTGTTTTTATAGTTTCTTGTTGTTGGGATTTTTTAAGAATTTCATTCTGTTTCTGTAGTATGCTTTTTAGATTTTTCTAAATAAGTTCATCTTGTTTTTTTATAGTTTCTTGTTGGGATATGCCTAAATATTCTTTTATTCATGATGAAAATTTCTAGACCATGTGGAGTCTAAACAAGTAAAAGAAGTACAACACCGAATGCACATTTTAAGGGAAAACCTGTTTTTACTTTATTGATCCGGTCTTAAAATGGTTTTCGGGTCGAGGAAACCAAAACCTATAACTTTTTATTTAGAGTAAACTGCCATTTTGGTCCCTGAGGTTTGATCACTTTAGTCCAAAACTCAAATATTTTGCATCTGGGTCCCTGTATTTTGGTCCAAAAGTGAAATCAGGTCATATTATCTTATAAAATCCTACTATTTTGTCCTTTTCCTCAGGGCATCATCATCATCATCATCATCATACTCAGTATATCCCACCAATAGCAAAGCTAAGGTAGGGTCTCAGGAGGGTGAGATGTAGACAGCCTTACCTCTACCCCGTAGGAATAGAGAGGCTGCTTCCAATGAGACCCCCGGCTCGATTGTAGTTTTGCATCAAGCCTTGGACATAAGGCACATAACACTCAGCAATTGAGACAAACGCCGATTAGTGCATGTACCCCATTGTCTTTCGGCTATCAACGCCACCACATGATGCATGATTAACCATCCCCCTCTTTTAACGTTATTTTCACGAAATTAGTAAAATAACGTTAAAATTAGTGCACTTTCACTTTTGCCCCCCGAGCGCCCACACATATATACATTATATGATCATTTTGCACCTTTAGCTGGGCCTTGGGGAGTGTTATCTTCATTATACGTGGTGTAAAATTGTAAATATCCATATTTGGAGGGTCTTCTTTATAGAATGGTTATAAATTTCTTAAATACGTGTGCAAAGAATCCAATGTCGTCAACACATGTTAAAGACTTCCAAACTCCAATTCCTACGCGTCATTCACAAATCACATAATGACAAACGAGATGAATCTATAAGAAATGTCAAACCCACCCCCAAACATCCAACTACTTAGACCATCCGCATCCGTAGTGGTCCACGCCTAGGGGCGCGGATCCATCTGATTTATCAACGATGTGGCGTGGCTTTTGCAGCTGTCAGACAAGTCAAGTCTTAACTCTTACATCTACGGATCTACCCTAAAACATGATTGATTCAATCAAGTTTGTCTTTCTCACCACTAATAATGTTTTCACAAACAAACCGAAATTTGTTAAGAGATTACAAACAACTTTTTTTTGTCTAAAAAAGGAAAATGAGAAAAATACTCTAAAAGGGTTAGCAAGGAACGATGTTGATAATTATGACAATGCAAAACATCTCATGTAACTTGTGACCACAAATGAATGTAGAGAATCACAAGAAATTGCCACGAAATCTTGAAACTTTCTATATTCAATGATAAAAAAAACTCTGGAATATTAAAACACTAAAGAAAAGGCAAATCAACTAGAGTTGACGGCGACTACACCGTGGGAGATTGGACCACACATCATTCTCAATAAAAACACACAATGAGAAAACAATAACTTGAATGTGTTGCATTGTTCTTTATCTTTTTAATACAAAGGAAACAACTCTTACACGAGAGATCAAATACAAAGGAAACAATTCTTACGAATTCAGGAAGAATTATAGACTATGATAATTATGTTCTGATTTGTTTCATTCCAATCAACATGGCAAATTACATAAAGATAGCAGGTAGACGGGCAACAAACTGCGTCGTATCCCCTTCTAAATTGAAAACCCTAATCTACTAAAAACAAAATCTCACCCCTGTGGGGTCGAAAAGTTGCAGTGGACCACACGCTGAACTCTTGCCAAGAGCCAAACCGCCTCCGGCGCTAAGGAGCTAAACGTGTCAAACGCTAGGGGGACAAATGCATGCTAATTATCCTCACAGGTTTTCGCGTGTTTTTCCACCTTCTTTAAATTAATGGTTAGGATTAACAATATTAATGTAATTTTTATTACTGTATATTAAAACGCGTTGCTGGATGAATAGTATATTTAATAGTTTTATTTTGTTTTTTCTCTTTTTTATATTTTATTATTTCTTTTATTATGTGGTGAGCAGGAAAAACACTAATAAATAAATAACAATTTACGTACAGATACACGAAGAATGTAAATACGTAAGTTATCATTAATTTTAACCTTTTTTTTACGTTCTCTTATAATTAAAATATATTGTTTCTTAAATTTCGAGTATACTATTGTGACATGTTTATTTTTATCTTGTATAGATAATTTTTTTTTCCAAAATTGAGTTGTGTATAGCACAAGTATTGAAGCACAAACTTATATGTTAACGTATTTACCCTAACTTTTTTTTTGTTTAAAGTGACGTCGTTCACCCTCTTCGTCATCCTAATAATATAACACAATGCTTTACTAAAATTTTGAATATACTGTTGGTACATGCTTATGTTTATCCACATTTCGATTAAAGTATTGAATGGTCAAATATAATTGTTTTTTTTTTTACCGTGGTAAACCCAATCGATATAGTAAAGCAACTTCGAACCAGAACTAGTAATCAATTTTATGGTTTTCGATATAAATTTCAAAGAGTTTTTCGTGCTATAAAGTATCTTTTTTATATCATAAACCACTTGTAATTGAAGACACGCATCTAGCCTACCCCTAAAATACACATCATATGTTGGATCCTTTGTATATTACACTAATGGAAACAAACTTCAGTTGCCAATAACAATCTATGATAACAAAGATAAAAAAACCTGAAAATAACTTTTTACTAGTTAGCTAGAAAATATACAAATAAATCCTAATTAACTAACTAAAATTCCATGCCCAACCTATTTGCAAGTAAACCATTTGGTCATTACTATGTAATTTCAGGAAGATCAAGCAGAGGACTTTGAATTTTCTACAGTCAACAAAAATCTTTCTATTATAAATTGCAGCTTAAAAACAGTATTCTATTCAAAATCAAAATGTTACTGAACTTACTCTTCATTCTTTTTATACTTTTTTCTTCACCGCTTCCCGCTTCTGCTTCAAAATCAGAAGCAGCTTACGCTCTACTCAATGATCAAGGGGACGCAGCAAAACTCAACCTTTCGACTTCAAGATTAAATGGTACACTTCAAAATTTCACGTTTTCGTCTTTTGTTAGTCTAACACATCTAGATCTTAGACTAAATGACATTTCTGGACCCATCCCGGTTAAGATCAGGTATCTTTCTAAACTTGTGTTTCTTGATCTTTCGGGTAATCGCTTTTCTGGAAAAATTCCTTCAGAAATCGGAATGTTAACGAATCTTGAGACCCTTTCATTGCACAAAAATACTCTTAAAGGTCATATTCCTGTTTCTTTAGGAAATTTGAGCAAGTTGGGTTATCTTCGTGTCGATGATAATAAGTTATCAGGTCCTCTACCTCTAGAACTAGAAACCTTGTACAATCTCGTGAAGGTCAATATGTCATTCAACTTCCTAACAGGACAGATCCCGTCTGGTCTAGGAAATCTAACTAAATTGTCTGAATTGTACCTCTTTTTGAACAATCTTACAGGTTCGATCCCACCAACATTAGGAAATTCCAGCTCTTTAAGAAGTTTATATTTATATATGAACACACTTTCAGGCCGAATTCCTGATAAATTAGGAAACATGAAGAATCTGGTTATGTTACATTTCGGCCACAATCAGCTCACGGGTTCCATCCCGGTTTCACTTGGAAACCTGACCAAGTTAAAGATGCTGGATGTTCATGAAAACTTACTTTCTGGCATTGTCCCACCACAACTCGGAAAATTGGAGTCTTTGATTGAATTATCCTTCAGTCACAACAAGTTTAGTGGTCAAATCCCAGCTTCAATAGGAAATCTAAGCAGATTAGAGCAGTTGTTCCTTAATGACAACCAATTTAACGGTTATATTCCTAAAGAGTTGGGAAATTTAAACTCCCTTGTTGAGTTGATCTTGCACATTAATCAGCTAAGTGGTCCTATGCCAGATTCACTTGGAAAACTAAAACAGTTGGAACTGTTTACAGTTCATCTCAATAAACTATCAGGTTATTTCCCTGAAACAATAGGCAAATGTATAAAACTAAGGTATCTGATTTTAAGTGATAACTTGCTAGTGGGCCCCGTCCCTAAATCCATTTGCAACCTAAGATCCTTCAAGATTATTCGCCTTGGGAATAACCGGCTTAGTGGCAGGATTCCGCAATGCCTGAGTAACCTGAGCCACGAGCTCCAAGTTTTGGATCTACGGATGAACCGCTTTCATGGAAACATTCCTGCAACATTTTTGAAGCAGAATAACAGTTTAAAGTCTCTCATCTTGAATGGAAATCGACTTCAAGGGTCGATTCCCAGGACTTTGGTGAGTTGTAGGAATCTTGAAGTTTTGGATTTAGGAAACAATATGCTAACCGGTGGATTCCCACACTGGATTGATACCCTTCCAGAGATGCAAGTTCTTGTCTTGAGGGGTAATAAACTCAATGGGACACTACTCACATCCAATACCAAAACCCCGTTTCAAAAGCTGCGAATTCTTGATCTATCTAGCAACGAATTTTCTGGTCTATTGCCATCAAATTACTTCAAGAACTTTAAAGCAATGATGGCCGTAGAGAAAGCTGCGTCAGGAGATCTGTACATGGGTGAAAATTACATGTATGCTGACACGGTGAGGCTAGTTGTGAAAGGATTAAGTTGGGAACTAAAGAGAATATTGGTTGTCTACACAACTATAGATCTTTCAGTTAATAAATTTGAAGATGAGATACCTGACACGATCGGACAGCTAAGATCACTTAGATTTCTCAATCTATCACATAACAGTCTCTCGGGTAGTATACCGACACACTTGAGCAACCTCGTACTGCTTCAACATTTAGATCTTTCTTCTAACAAGCTAGTAGGTGACATTCCTCAACAACTTACAAATCTGACATCTCTTGCAGTAGTAAATTTTTCCCAAAATCAGCTTAAAGGAGCCATACCTCAAGGTAGACAGTTCAATACGTTTGGAATTAGTTCATTTCAAGGGAACAATGGATTATGTGGATTCCCATTGACAAAGAACTGTGGAGATGATGACGTGTCTGCCTCTCCGACACCTGATGCTGAAGATGAAGATGAAGATGATACTTTCTTTAATGGTTTTTCTTGGAGGTCTGTTGTTATGGGATATGGATTTGGGATGTTAATTGGATCGGGTATCGGGTGGCTTATGTTTCATTTTGGAAAGCCTAGTTGGGTCATTAGAATCACTGAACAATCTAGGCAAAAAAGAAAATAGGTTCTTGTGATCCTGTGCTTCCTAATTGCATGTGTATGTACGTATATGTTGAATAAATGAAAAGTTATAGGTTTCATTGCATGTGTATGTACGTATATGTTGAATAAATGAAAAGTTATAGGTTTCATTGCATGTGTATGTACGTCAGTACGTATATGTTGAATAAATGAAAGTATGTACGTATATGTTTAATAAATGAAAAGTTATAGGTTTCAGCTTTAACGTGTTTAACATATCAAGATTAATCGTTTTCGACTCCACTCCACATGCTCTAGAAATTTTCATCATTACATGCAAATGATTGAAGGTATGAAAAATAACATAATGGACTAGAATTACCAAAAACATGCAAATGATCCTTTGATCATGTACTAATTAATCTCCTATAAGGGTTAGTAGCAAAATGTCATCAAGTTATATAAGAACCCCATGGAGTCCCTATTACAGGAGTCCAGAATCTAAATCATCCACCACTTTGTATAAAAGACTCCGTGGGAAGGTGTCCTGTTATTTGGAGGCCTAAAGCGAAATGAAAACTCTGGGCCTTTCCCGAATTTCATTATTATAAACCCTTCTCCTTTATCCGGATTTGGGATCGGCAATATGCATATATAGGCAATGTTGTAAAACAAGATCTAGAAGGCTGAGTACTCACCGGGGTAATTGCTACAAGATAGGTTGCCGAGACGATTTTCTTCAACTCCACCTAGTTACTCGGTATTGATCTGATGCGGTCAACCTCAGCCAGACCGGATCCAGTTGGTTAGCTCGGGCCGATTTTGACTTAAAAAAATAAAACATAATTTTTATGTCTATCATATTAAAGAATATCATTTTTCAAGGAATGAATATCAAATTTTGAAATACTATACTATTTGAACATGTATTTTATTTATATTACATTCATATATTTTGTTATAAATATTAGTAAAATTATGATATTTAACTCAAAAACTTTTACATGTCCGAGTACTCCCCTAGTACACTAGTACTTTCAGCCTAGCCGAGTACTAGCAACTCCACAGTCGACCAACTTGGAAGCGCCTAGCGACTTCTTCAACCATGTATATAGGTAAGACCCGTATTAAGAAAACTCAAAACGAATTCAGCGCCAAACTTATTGTAGACCATAGCTTCATTGCAAATACAGTAGCCCAGTTTTGGGTATTTATTAGATAGAGTTAAGTTCCTGTGAAAATAAAATAAACGTACGAAACGTACGAATTGAAAGAAAGTCAAAAAAAGTGGCGGTGACATTTTGGTAATTATCAGCAACTTCAAAATTACTCTAGTAGAGTAATTTTGAACTTCTGTAGGGTAATTTTGTAAAAGTTCATGTAGAGTAATTTTGGTCGTGTAGGATAATTATCAAAATTGTCGGGTAATTATCAAAATTACACTAAACCCCCCCCCCCCCCCCTCAAAAACCTAAACCACCCCCCACCCCCCAAAAACCTAAAAAAACCTAAACCATTGTAAATGTTCATGTAGAGTAATTTTGGTCGTGTAGGGTAATTATCAAAATTGTAGGGTAATTATCAAAATTACACTAAACCCCCCCCCCCCCCCCCCCCAACTAAAAGCTAAAATCTAAACCATAAAGCTAAACCCCATAACTAAATGCTAACAAAATTACTCTACAAGACATTTTTCAAAATTACCCTACAGAAGTCAAAATTACTCTACTAGAGTAATTTGATAATTACCCAACATTTCTCAAAATTACTCTACAAATGCTTAAAATTACCCTACAGATGCTCAAAATTACTCTACAAGACACTTTTTGCTTTTTCCCCAGTAATTTTGAAGTTGCTGATAATTACCAAAATGACACCGTCACTTTTTTGCTTTTCCCCCAATGCATACGTTTCGTACGTTAATTTTGTTTTTATTTGATCCTTTACTAATAACCACTGTGACAATCATAACTTTATAATATACATCCTAAATCACTTTAAGAATAGTAGTACTGTCGGCCAAATGTAATTGTTGCAATCGGAAGTTTAAACACATATTCAAGGACTCCCTAAACTCAATATTAGACTATGGAGTATCGAGTAGCCCCATCCTTTGAGGATGACCCTTCACGTCACCCACCACATCAATACTCAAGGATGATGCCTCTCCAAGAATGGACCAAGGGTGTGGAAGATGGGTCTCCCCCCTTTTTTAATTTTTTTTTTCAAAAAATTCAACATTTTTTTTTTAAATTACATAACTTATAAAATAAAATCGTTACATAATTTAAAAAAAACCTTAATTTAAAAAAAATACTAGATTGTTAAAAATTAAAAATTGTAAGAATTCTATTTTTTGGCGATCCTTTTCTTTCATTTTACGCAAAACGTGACGGTATTCTTCCGGATACGTTTTGATATCGGTTGTCATTAACATTTGTTGCATCGATTGCATTTGGTTCATTTGAGTGAAAGCGTTAGAGCTTTGTTGGAAACCCGAGAAAGAGAATTGCAATGCCGACCAACTTAGATCCATCGTTGGATAGTAGCCAGGTACCGAGAAAACATTTGGGTTTGGATTGGGGTTGTTTAGATTGTATGGATCCATAGCTAAATATTTATAAAAGATGAAGAAATTTATAATAATGAGAGAGATTGGGTTGGAATGGTTTGAAAATAGGGTGGGTTGTGTTTATTTATAGATGAGTTAAATGCCATTTTAGTCCCTGTGGTTTGGATCATTTTACCAGTTTAGTCCAAAGGTTTTATTTTTAACCTGTGGGTCCAAAAAGGTTTCACAGTTGCCATTTTAGTCCATTGGGTTAACTTCATCCATTTTTTCTGTTAACGAGAAGACTAATTCGGTCATTTTATATGGCTGAATTGCTCTTCTAGTTAACAGAATTACACATAAAATGACCGAATTAGCCTTCTCGTTAACAGAAAAAATGGATGAAGTTAACCCAGTGGACTAAAATGGCAACTGTGAAACCTTTTTGGACCCACAAGTTAAAAATAAAACCTTTGGACTAAACTGTCAAAATGGCCCAAACCACAGGGACTAAAATGGCATTTAACTCTTTATAGATAAAGTAATTAATATATATTTTTTAAATATAGCCATACGGCATGATATTTGAAAAATAAATTAATATATTTTTTTAAATGTAGCCGTTGAACGGCATGATATTGAAAAAGAAGGCCCGTGTTGGGCGTTGAGGGGCTGCCGGAGAATACCTAGGGGGCGATGATATTTGAACGGAATGATATTTGAAAAAGAAGGCCCGTGCACGGCCCTAGGGGGCGATGTGCTGGCTCGGCGCTGGAGTCCGCTGGCCCTAAAGTCAGTCCCCATACCGCTTAGTCTTAGTCTCTAAGACTATCGCCATTTGTGACTTTTTCCCAACCTATGTTGCCTAAATAAATTAAAGAAAAAAGAAACTCTATTTTTCTCCATAACCTGGTTGGCCAAGCAACCAAAGATTGCGAGCAGTTGCCCATACTCATTTGCCACTTGTCAAAATTAGATTAGTTCCACTTTCTAATTTTCTTTTTTTAATTTTATTTTCTAACTACCAATTCCCCTAATAATTTAATTACTCAAATAATTTTTAGTCTTTAAACTTAATAGCAAAACTAAATACTCCGTATTTCCTAAAATACGGAGTTCGTTTGAAAAAGATGTATTTTCTAGTATATTATATATATTGATTGTTTAGCTTTTTAGTTTTTATATTAAAAATAAGTAACTTTTATTTGTTTTAAAAAAAATAATTGGTTCAATTATTATTTACATTTATTTAATAAAAACTGTGGTTGGGTTGAGTGGTGAATGTTAAAAATTGAGTTAGGTCTTAAATCTTGTGTATGTTGAAGAGAGATGAGTTACCTTTTTTATTAAAGGTCAGGTTGAGTTGGGTTGGGTTGAAATAATTGGTTCAATTATTATTTACATTTATTTAATAAAAAATGTGGTTGGGTTGAGTGGTGAATGTGTGTTAAAAATTGAGTTAGGTCTTAAATCTTGTGTATGTTGAAGAGAGAGGAATTAGCTTTTTTATTAAAGGTTAGGTTGAGTTGGGTTGGGTTGTGACTCTAGATAGTTTAAATATGAAATCTTTTGATGGGCATTACAATTCAAATCATAATAACTACTTTAAGCAAACAATAAACAAAATAATTATAACCCAAAGTTGACATGGAAACAAATTTTGATGATCAAATCTTGTGGATCTTGTGTTTTTTTTTCTAGTAGTTGTATCTTATAAATAAGATTTATAAATAAGATTTATAAATAAGATTTGGTTTTGTTGTATTTGAGCTTTTCCACATCAAAAACTCATTGATTTGTTAGACTTTTTTTACACAACGAAACTCAAGATGGTGATGACTGTTCCAGTGGCATTTGTATAATGTGCATGAATGATAACTCTTTTTATGGAGAACATACTAAAATTTAACATATAATAGCTAGTTTTGAAGCATTTTTAAGGTGATAGGGAAAGGTGTGTTCGAGAGAGGGCATGGCGAGCGTTTTTGTGCAAAAACGCTCAGAAACTTTTTTTTCGAGTAATGGGGAGGGATAGGATGTGATTTATGGGCGTTTTTGGAGTTGGTTTTGGCTGTAAAAGGATCAAAGCGTGGATAGGGTCGGATAAACAGGGTTTTACATGGAACCAATTTTGAAGTCTATGTTGTTTAAAATATATGAAATGCATTAAATTTTTTAAAAGTGCGATGACATATGATTTACATTTAAATTCGGATATCAGGTTTTTTTTTATTGATAACCCAATTAATTTTTCTTTACAAGGATTTGAAATTTTTGAAATTATCATATTTTTTTTTTTGAACGGCCAACAAATTCAATCCCGAGCACTCTCGGGGCACCCACTGGACAAACAGAGTACTCCGAGAGTAACCCGAGTCCACCTTTGTTTCCTGTTTCTGCTGCATCCATGTAGGATCGAGAATCGATCTGAACGAGTCTTCAGAAGAGCTCTAAATTGATTCAAAGGCGGAATACGATGAATCAGAGTTTGTTTCAGCTTGATATTCACTATTAACTGTCTCTTATATTGATTCTAGAACGTTTACAGACGAGGAGACACTTCGGCAGAGCTTCGCTACCGGAATCCAAAAGTTACAAATGAAAAACTCAAGTCACATATTTATACTATTTCCACTTCGTTTGAACAGGCATTTCCAGTTCGTTTGAACTGTCCATTTCGTTTGAACTGTCCACTTCGTTTGAACTGTCCACTTCATTTGAACTGGCTTGTTCACCTTTGTTTCCTGTTTATCTCGAACTGCGTGACTTGATCTTTCATTACTAATCTAAGACTCGAACGAAGATGAAGTCGACAGACAACTGCACTAACAGACTCCCCCTTGAATGTTGACGGAATCTTCAGTGAGAGTCTTCAACATGACGACTCTTCAATCTTGATCGATCTTCTTTTTTTCTTAGCATGTACCAGGATATTCTCTTTGGCTCTAACATCGTCAGACTCCCCCTTTCATCATGCTGGGATCGTTGTCTGGAATTAGCTATCACCTTGAGATCAAACACTGGCTTTAACTCTTGTTCAACACATCTCCTGCACACTTCTCGTCAAAACATAAGTTTTTACTTAAATCAATAAGAAAAACTTACTAGAAATAGTTACACCAAGTTCAAATTAATGACCCTGATTAACTAATCTCAACTTCTTTCTTAATTCAAAATTTTTCAATTCAGCACTCAAACCCAACCCTGTCCATCATGTTTAGCACTTGAAATTTCGAAAATCAGCTTATCAACATCAGTTGTCGAAAATCTTTTTGTATTTTATCAAAAATTTATGCTAAAACACACTAAAATCTTTTTGGATTTTTGAATAGAAAGAAATGCAGTAAAGAAAAATATTTACATACAATATTTTTGTGAGTTTGTGTAAGAGGATCATATCAGCTTCTGAGACAAATCACCAACACCGTTAAGCTTCATACATTTTAAGTTCTAAACGATTCACTTAGATTGTCTGTAACACCTCGAAAATTCGTGTTAAATAAAACAACGACACGTGTCATGTAAGACAAAAACGCGTTGAAAACCCGGAAAAAAAAAAAGATGTTTTCGGTGGGATTTAAAGTGGCGTCATGTTAAATTGTTACCTCTGAACACCTCAATTATAAATCCCAAGACCCGATATAATATTACTACACTTTTCTCATGCCAAAAATTCAGAGGTTTATTGCCAATAATAGACTTGCAAAAGCATGATAAGATCTCACGATGAAAAGCAATGGTAAACCGTCATTTACGGGTCTTGTATATGCAATCAAGTGAAATAATGGATGTTGGTAGGGTATGTTACAGTATTAGACACTTATTGAAGGTCCCCTATTGATAAAACAAAGTCCACAAGTCGTATAAAATGGCTGCCCTTTCAAACCATCAACAAACAACAAAATTCTATTTCAGCATGGGCGTCGCGTGGCGCGACGGCCCCTCGCGTGGCGCGAGGGGTGCCCAGCGACAGCAAACCTGCTGTTGGCTGTTGTGTGCGAATGTGACCTCCTTGGCCGGTTTTTCTTGCACATGCATGGCCCCTAGACATCCCTACACACTACTTACAAGTGTTGATCAATTGTGGATGGCCCTAGGCTTGGTTGTCACTTGCTTGTGGTGCTTGATTCTTGTATATAAAGGACCTTCATGTCACAACTTATTCACACATCATATTCAAGCATTCTGAGCATTGGAGGAGCTTACAATCTGATTGAAGGCCTTCCTAGTCATCCATTAATCATCTAGTAAGTCTCTAATCCCTTCTAAATTAATTCTAGTTTAGTTTTTAGCTTAAAAGTCAACATATCGTAATAAACGGTTGACTTCGGGATTAGTTATCGATAGCTCAGTCGTAACCCGAAATAAAAGTACCGTTAGGTTGGTAATTATGTGGGTAATAAGACCCTAAAAGGGTTCCCCCTGATTCCCATCCTAACTAGTTCGTTTGTCGAGTCATACATTAACCGAAAAAGTCAACAGAAATGACAATTGTGATTTAACGCGTGATTAGCAATCCGTAAGGCGTGTAACCTGTTCTAACCTTAATATAACTTGATAATAAGTATAAAAACTTGTTTACGCTTGTCCGACTCGACAAATTTCTATTTAAACCCGGTTCGGAACCGAAAGGCGCAAAACCTTGACTTTTGCTTTGATTTCGGTTCTGACCCGTTTTAGTTGGTATTAGACATGCCTTAAAGTCTCATTAGGATTGGGTTACATGCTAGTATAAGTCTCTGTACTTGTTTCATTGATTATCCGATGCATGCACACGTTTCCGTTAATCGCTTAAATTGGACCATAACGCCCTTATGACCTTATAACGAGAATTTTGGAAATGTGGAAATACAATAATCTTAGTTACTGATTATTTAGCATGTACGTAAATTTTCACGTCAAGCGGAGGTCTAGATTAGGAGATATGCGCATTAGCGTAAATAATAAGCTTTTTATTAATTAAACGGCGCGATTAGCGCATAGCCTATCTAAACCCGATTTTCGGTACCAAAACTATTACCCGCTGATGTTAAATAATATTTTAGGATTTTTGAAGATTTTTAATTATTTTTAGGCTGGTCTTAAGCTAGGCTTATCGCATTGATTCGGTTAATTACGAATATGCCCTTTTAAGCCATAAAACGAGTTTTACGAATCCGATTGATACCAATCCAATTACCACTGATTTAAAATAATAAATATAGTATTTTGAACTTGTTTTGCTGATTAGAAAACTCAGATTGGTATTTTAACCCGTACGTCGCTTAAAACGGCTTTATACGCGTATTAAACGCGTAGTTTAGTATTAAAACCATTTTGCCACGTAAGACTTAATACCATTAGACATAACCTGTTAAGTTAAGATGTTTTTCTGATTTAACCAGACTCGTATCTCAAAAGTACTATAAATCTCTTTTATAACCCTTAAAATGACCAAAATACCCCTACGGGGCGTATTTAGGGATTAAACTCGTTATGGGCATTATGGAAGATATCATAATGATATCACCACATATTTAAAGCGTATTAACTTAGGAAACCTGTTCACGACCCTTTCGGTTACCCGTTATGCATTATACGCGTTCGGTTCGGGTTATGTAACTAGTTTGCATAAACTAGCCGAAACGGGTCAAACGATATTATTTTTATCTCAAAATCCAGAATGTGAATAGTAAACCCATATTAAACAAGTCTTCAAACTTGTCGGGTCTAAATCACATTCTATCCGGTCTTCGCTTAATCGTGCGTACGAACCGTATCTTTAAAACTGACCGGTCTAAGCTTAAGCTTAATTAAAGATCCGTTAGTATTCTAAAAAGGTTATATTAAACCTTCGTTCCAGATTAGGAGCCCAGTAAAAGCTATCTGCAGTTTATTCAATTAAGGATTTATACTTGCAAAGGTAAATACTTTTAACTTATTTTCCCTATACGGGCTTGGGTTACGGTACATAGCGTACCGCTTGATCGAGCATCAAATCTTCCACGCTTAGTGGTTAATTGAATAATTTGATCGGCTCGTTTTAAACAGATGTGTTTACTTTACAGCCTTTGGGGGGTTAATGACCATGTCCCGGATATCCCTGGCATTATCTTACGAGATAGCCACGACCTGAGCACGGGGTGTAGGCGTACTCCCGTGTATAACTCACATAAGTGGTGTGTCTATTGATCTTTAACCCGGAATACGTTCCGGGCTACTGAACGCATAAGTAACATGTAAATCGTTCACAAGATTATTATATTAAATAATTCTCCCAAGTTAATAAAAATGTTTATGCCATGTGCATCCAAATCAATTTTTAATCATTTATAAAATGAGTCAGTTGAATGTATTTACCAGTGTAAACTGACGTATTTTCCCAAAAAGATTAAATGCAGGTACTAGGCGAAATAGGCTGGGATTCTCCTAAGCATCATTAGAAGTCTCGCAAGCTTTAGATGCCGAAGTCTGTTGAACCATAAACCATATTTTATTATTCGATCCTACTGTGGATAAACACCGGATAATTGTGACTTTGTTTACAATAAATAAATTCGGTTGTATCTTATTTTAAATTTGCTTCCGCTGTGCATTATTATATTGTGTTGTTTGACTATTATGTTGCCAACCACGTCACGATACTCCCCCACCGGGCCCACCGGTGACACGTGGAAATCGGGGTGTGACAGGTTGGTATCAGAGCTCAACTCTGAGTGAATTAAACACTAGCCTTTTGTGTTTAATCTCAGTTACACAATTGCACATATTTAAACTTTCGAGTCTAGACTTATAACATAAGACAAATTCCACCTTATTCGGTTTTTGTTGTCCTTTAAAACTTTATATTTTGTTATTTGTTATCTTATGTTTTGTTGACAGGTATAACAGAGAAAATGCCTCCAAGATTTTTACGTATGCGAGGACGAGGAGGAAAGGGGCCGACCACCGCCCCCAACGACCATGAAGCTGGGCCATCCAATACTCAAGCTCCTATCCCCGCCGAGAGTGACGGTACTCGGCGGAACCAGAGAGGTCTATTTCAACCGGCAAGACGGTCGGTTTCAAACAGCTCTACGACTCCCGCTCAAGACTCCTATGGGCCACATTCAGAAAATGAGCCTAGAGACCCTCACCATTCGCACATACCGTTACAGCGATCTATGTCGCACCGTCCTTTTGGAGACCCCACTCCAATCTTTCAAGGCCAGTTCAACCCGGCGGATTATATACAAGAACCAGTGGGTTTTAACCCATTGGGGCCGGAGGACCATTTTTCTGGGGGAAATGATATGGATGAGGAAGACGACCCGGAAGAACCCGCATCTGGAACTCCCAACCACCCAATAGAGGTCTCGGATAGTTCCATTTACCACGGACCACCCTATAATGGTCCAGATAGCTTCCAGGCTATCTTTACTCGGCACGAATGGTATTATACACCTTCTCACCATTCGTCGCCGCATGAGCAGCAGCAGCAGCATCATCAAGATTCCTCTGGGAATCACCAGTTTGTGGCAGTTACGCCACCGCCTCCACCGCCACCAGTTCAGCCGGCGCCTCCACAGCCGCGAAGACATAGGAGATCCGGAGCCCGGATGTCCACACGAACAGAGGAGTTTCATTTCAGCTCTCCTCTACAATCAAGTGGCAGAAATTATCAGCCGCTTCCAGAAGATCCACAAATGGGTGGACCATCAAACCCCGCCGCGCAGCAACCGCCATCAATAGGTCTTGATAACCAGATACCGGCATACACGGGTCCTTCGATGTACAACCCGTTTGAAGCACCGACTCACACTAACCTCGGTTACGCTGAAGCCGACCCGTATTTGGTAGCGGCTAATTACTACGCCCTTAACCCGGAGGGACCGTATGGAGCTCCTTGGGGAGTAGGCTACCCAGCACAGGGATACCAGATGCCTACACAACCCCCGTACTACCAACAACCCCCGCCGTCTCTACAGATGTCGCCACCTCAGCATCAGGAGATCCTACAAAGTATTAGAGCGGTGCGGCATGAGGCACGGGAAGACCGACGGCGTAACCAGGGGATGTTCAAGACCTTGACGAACTTAATCAAGGGAAAGAGTAAGAAGGATCAGTAAATCCTTTGTGAGTGTATGTCTACTTTAAAATTAAGTCCCTGCGAGGACATTTATGTGTGTGTGTAGTCCCTGCGTGGACATTTATCATTGTACCTAGTCCCTGCGAGGACTTGTGTTTTAAATTAACCCCTGCGCGGGTAAGTACTTGTTTGACCCCTACGTGGGAAATAGTTAGTGTGAAAAGACCCGTTTAGGGCAATATGTAACCTAAGTATAATTATTGGAATGTTTGTTTTATAAATTTCATGTTTGCCATTATGTGCATATATAATTATAAATGAAATAAATAAATTAAAATCATTCCTTTTAAATTTATCTGCCTATGAAATTTATTTGATTAAGGATCTTAAAGTGTGAAACCTAGCCACGTGTCAAATATAAGACCGGGCCAAAATGGTAAGACCTGTTTAAAAGATTCAATTCCCTGTTAACATCTTAAAACATGTTAACACTCCTGGCAGAAGTGATTCGTTAAAAATCACATACGTCATTTTTATAAAGGAATTCTTTAGAAGATTCCTAACCCAGTTTAATGATCTCTGAATCCTGGGTACATCATCAATTAAGATGATCATATTTTACCATACGTGGTAATATAATGCCTACGGGCCCTGCTCATTTCCATATGAGCCAGAAGACAGTGTTAGCTTTGACTCCCTGTCTAATAAAGGTAATGAACTAGGTTCAAACCTTAAAAGTCTTGATTCTCTGAAGTCATAGCTTATAATTTAAATTGTCCATGTGACCAAGCCTTATGTGCTAATATATATTGTTATTGTTTATGTTTAGGATAAATTTTAATTGAAATCCTGAATTTATGCGATAGATAAGTTAACCAGATATGGTCTCTGTTACCATGGTTAATGAATTACCCTAAGGGGCAATTCCATAATGAACTCCCAAATAAAATATTGTCCTTGTTTTCTGCAATAGTTCAATACGAATGGCTGACTCCAATGAAGTAAACAGTCATCCAGTGGAGCCAAATGAGAACGCCCAGATTACATTAACGGGCGCTGAACTAAAAGCAATCATAGATGGCGCTATCACCCAGGCTTTGGATAGACAATATGAATAATACAGTGGTACCCGAAGTAGGACCCACTCTGTATCCCATTCAAAGCCAAGGACACATTCAGAGGCTCATAACAAGCCTCCTCCTAAAAAGGATGTGCCAAAGAAAAACGGTGATGATCGCCAGTCCACCAACCACCAAAGTAATCCATCTCAGCAGTTGGTACTGCATCAGGGACCCCGTAACAAGGGTTGCACATACAAGTACTTCGTATCTTGCAAGCCCCGGGATTTTAATGGGGAGAAGGGAGCCGTCGACTGTATGACGTGGCTCGATGAGATGGACACTGTGGTGGACATCAGCGGATGTGCTGAAGGTGATGTGGTTAAATTTGTCTCACAGTCCTTCAAAGGTCAGGCGTTAGCTTGGTGGAGAGCTCTGATGGAGGCTTCCGGAAAGATCCCATTGTATTGCATGACGTGGGATCAATTCATCGCCTTGATCAAGGAAAATTTCTGCCCTCAACATGAGGTGGAAAAGATAGAATATGACTTCCTATCACTGGTAATGAAGAACCTCGATTGTCAAGCTTATCTGACGAGCTTCAATACACTATCCCGGTTGGTACCTTATCTGGTAACCCCGGAGCCTAAAAGGATCGCTCGTTTTATTGGAGGTTTAGAACCCGAGATCAAGGCCAGTGTAAAAGCTTCTCGGCCAGTTACCTTCAGGTCTGTGACTGACCTTTCCCTATCCCTCACACTGGATGCGGTCCGGCAGAGATCGCAGAGGAATAAGGCGGCCGAGAAGAGGAAGCATGATGATGACGGTTCGCGTAGGTCGAACAAGAAACACCGTTGGAGCGGTGATCACAAGAAGGGATCAGATTCGAAGAAAGATGGGCATCGTTCTGGGGAGAAGCCCACATGCAAAACTTGCAAGAAACAGCACTTTGGAAAGTGCAGATTCGAATCAACCTCGAATAACGAGCCCAGGTCTTTCGCTTGTGGTTTGTGCAAGTCCAAGGAACACAAAACCTTGGATTGCAAGAAAATGAAAGATGCAACGTGTTACCGTTGCAACGAAAAGGGGCACATAAAGACTAACTGCCCTAAATACAACAAGAAGCCAGAGGAGGCTAAGAAGACCAATGCCAGAGTCTTCAGGATGGATGCGAAGGAGGCTGTGCAGGATGATAACGTTATAACAGGTACTTTCCTTGTAAACGATGTTTTTGCAAGAGTACTTTTTGATTCGGGCGCAGATAAGTCCTTCGTAGATCATAAATTTTGTAAATTGTTGAATTTACCTATCAAAACCCTAAAAGTGAATTATGAGGTAGAGTTAGCAGATGGTACCATTGAAGCCGTCTCTACTGAGTTAGATGGATGTGCTATATCCATTAAGAACCATTCTTTTCCTCTATCTCTACTTCCCTTTAAGTTAGCCGGTTTTGACATAGTTCTGGGTATGGACTGGTTATCTCATAACCAGGCCCAAATCGTCTGTAACATGAAGCAAGTAGTGATAAAGACTCCGTCTGGTGAATCACTTACCATTCGGGGAGATACCCAGTACGGACTGCCTGAGCACGTGACTATGCTCAAGGCTTCAAAGTGTTTGAAGAAGGGGTGTGTCATTTACATGGCGCAAGTGATCATTGATGAGCCCAAACCAATGTTAGAAGACATCCCTGTCATTTCAGAATACCCAGAAGTGTTTCCTGAAGATCTGCCTGGCTTGCCACCGGATAGACAAGTTGAATTCAGGATCGATATCATTCCTGGAGCGGCACCAGTTGCTAGAGCACCATACAGATTGGCACCCACGGAAATGAAGGAGTTGCGGACGCAGCTAGATGAATTGCTGGCTAAGGGTTTCATTCGACCTAGTTCATCTCCTTGGGGAGCGCCAATCCTGTTTGTCAAGAAAAAGGATGGGTCGATGCGTCTGTGCATCGACTATCGCGAGCTTAATAAAGTCACGATCAAGAATAGATATCCATTGCCCAGGATCGACGATTTGTTCGATCAGCTTCAAGGGGCAAGTTACTTCTCAAAGATTGATCTAAGATCAGGATATCATCAATTGAAGGTTATGGATGAAGACGTTCACAAGACTGCATTCAGGACTCGCTACGGTCATTACGAGTTCCTAGTGATGCCTTTTGGGCTCACTAATGCACCAGCCGCGTTCATGGATCTCATGAATCGTGTCTGCAAGCCTTACTTAGATAAATTTGTTATCGTCTTCATTGATGACATCCTTGTTTATTCTAAGAACCAAGCTGACCACGAGAAACACCTTCGGTGTATTCTCAAACTTTTACATCACGAGAAACTCTATGCCAAATTCTCTAAGTGTGAATTTTGGCTACGAGAAGTCCAATTTCTTGGACATGTGGTCAGTGAAAGTGGTATCCAAGTGGATCCCGCTAAAGTAGAAGCTGTTATGAATTGGCAAGAGCCAAAGACGCCTACGGAGATACGTAGCTTCCTGGGATTGGCAGGATATTACAGGCGTTTCATCGAAAATTTTTCAAGGATTGCTGCCCCCCTAACTTCCCTAACTAAGAAGAAGATTAAGTTCGTTTGGGGCCCTAAGCAGCAGGAAGCATTCGATATTCTCAAGCAGAAGTTGAGCAACGCTCCTGTGCTTACATTACCTGAAGGCGCTGAAGAATTTGTAGTTTATTGTGATGCATCACACACTGGCATGGGGTGTGTGCTTATGCAGAAAGGCAAGGTGATTGCCTATGCATCACGACAGTTAAAGGTGCACGAAAAGAATTACACCACCCATGACTTGGAATTGGGTGCCGTTGTGTTCGCACTAAAACTGTGGAGGCATTATCTTTATGGAATCAAGTTTGTGATCTTTTCTGATCACAAGAGCCTCCAGCATCTGTTTAACCAGAAAGAATTAAACATGAGGCAACGCCGTTGGATGGAAACTTTAAATGATTATGATTGTGAAATCAAATACCATCCCGGCAAAGCGAATGTAGTCGCTGATGCCTTGAGCAGAAAGGAAAGGGTTAAACCCATTCGAATTAACGCCAAGCGTATGGAGGTAAAGAACAGTTTGATAGAAAGGGTGTTAGCTGCACAGAAGGAAGCTGTGTTGGAAGCTAACTATCCTAATGAAAAGTTAGGAGTAACTGAGGAGCAGTTAACTCTTAGCAAGGACGGAATATTACGGTTAAACGGACGAATATGGGTTCCGATTTTTGGAGGACTTCGTGATGTCATCCTCCAAGAAGCCCATAGTTCCAAATACTCCGTTCATCCTGGAGCTGATAAGATGTACCAGGATTTAAAGGCAAATTATTGGTGGATAGGCTTGAAAAAGTCTGTGGCCGCCCATGTAGCAAAATGCTTGACATGTGCGCAAGTCAAAGCCGAGCATCAGAAACCGTCAGGTTTGCTACAACAGCCTGAACTTCCTACGTGGAAGTGGGAAATGGTAAATATGGATTTTATTACCAAGTTACCCAAGACAAGAAAAGGCAATGATACGATATGGGTTATAGTTGACCGACTGACTAAGTCAGCTCATTTCTTACCCATCAAGGAGACTTATAGCTCCGATATGTTAGCCCAATTATACGTTGATAAGATTGTAGCCCTACACGGCATACCTGTAGCTATTATCTCTGACCGGGATACTAGGTACACGTCACATTTTTGGAAGAGCTTCCAGCAATCTTTGGGCACACGTTTGAACTTTAGTACGGCTTACCATCCTCAGACTGACGGTCAGAGTGAGCGTACTATTCAAACGTTGGAAGACATGCTGCGTGCATGTGCGATCGATTTGGGAGGTAGCTGGGATAAGAACCTACCATTGATCGAATTCTCCTACAACAATAGCTACCACACCAGCATAAAGGCTGCGCCGTTTGAGGCATTATACGGTAGAAAGTGTAGGTCGCCAGTTTGTTGGGCGGAAGTTGGAGAGGTCCAGTTATCAGGACCAGAGATCGTATTCGAAACGACGGACAAGATTGTCCAGATTCGTAACAATCTCCAAGCTGCCCGGAATAGGCTGAAGAGTTACGCAGATCCAAGTCGTAAGGATTTTCACTTTGAAGTAGGTGACAAAGTCCTACTTAAAGTGTCACCATGGAAAGGGGTGATGCGATTTGGTAAGAAAGGCAAACTAAGCCCAAGATACATAGGACCTTTCGAGATTATCGAACGTGTCGGGTCAGTTGCCTACAAGTTGAACTTACCGGAAGAGCTCAGTGGAATCCACAATGTGTTCCACATTTGCAATCTAAAGAAGTGTTCCGCTGACGATTCGCATGTCATGCCACATACAGATGTGCAAATAGATAAGAGCTTAACGTTTGTAGAAAAACCTTTGTCGATTGAAGATCGACAGGTAAGGAAGCTTCGAAGAAAGCACATACCTTTTGTAAAGGTCAAATGGGATGCCCGAAGAGGTCCCGAGTTTACGTGGGAGTTAGAATCCACCATGAAAGAAAAATACCCTTATTTATTTCAGTAAATCTCGGGTCGAGATTTATTTTAAGGGGGTGAGGATGTAACACCTCGAAAATTCGTGTTAAATAAAACAACGACACGTGTCATGTAAGACAAAAACGCGTTGAAAACCCGGAAAAAAAAAGATGTTTTCGGTAGGATTTAAAGTGGCGTCATGTTAAATTGTTACCTCTGAACACCTCAATTATAAATCCCAAGACCCGATATAATATTACTACACTTTTCTCATGCCAAAAATTCAGAGGTTTATTGCCAATAATAGACTTGCAAAAGCATGATAAGATCTCACGATGAAAATCAATGGTAAACCGTCATTTACGGGTCTTGTATATGCAATCAAGTGAAATAATGGATGTTGGTAGGGTATGTTACAGTATTAGACACTTATTGAAGGTCCCCTATTGATAAAACAAAGTCCACAAGTCGTATAAAATGGCTGCCCTTTCAAACCATCAACAAACAACAAAATTCTATTTCAGCATGGGCGTCGCGTGGCGCGACGGCCCCTCGCGTGGCGCGAGGGGTGCCCAGCGACAGCAAACCTGCTGTTGGCTGTTGTGTGCGAATGTGACCTCCTTGGCCGGTTTTTCTTGCACATGCATGGCCCCTAGACATCCCTACACACTACTTACAAGTGTTGATCAATTGTGGATGGCCCTAGGCTTGGTTGTCACTTGCTTGTGGTGCTTGATTCTTGTATATAAAGGACCTTCATGTCACAACTTATTCACACATCATATTCAAGCATTCTGAGCATTGGAGGAGCTTACAATCTGATTGAAGGCCTTCCTAGTCATCCATTAATCATCTAGTAAGTCTCTAATCCCTTCTAAATTAATTCTAGTTTAGTTTTTAGCTTAAAAGTCAACATATCGTAATAAACGGTTGACTTCGGGATTAGTTATCGATAGCTCAGTCGTAACCCGAAATAAAAGTACCGTTAGGTTGGTAATTATGTGGGTAATAAGACCCTAAAAGGGTTCCCCCTGATTCCCATCCTAACTAGTTCGTTTGTCGAGTCATACATTAACCGAAAAAGTCAACAGAAATGACAATTGTGATTTAACGCGTGATTAGCAATCCGTAAGGCGTGTAACCTGTTCTAACCTTAATATAACTTGATAATAAGTATAAAAACTTGTTTACGCTTGTCCGACTCGACAAATTTCTATTTAAACCCGGTTCGGAACCGAAAGGCGCAAAACCTTGACTTTTGCTTTGATTTCGGTTCTGACCCGTTTTAGTTGGTATTAGACATGCCTTAAAGTCTCATTAGGATTGGGTTACATGCTAGTATAAGTCTCTGTACTTGTTTCATTGATTATCCGATGCATGCACACGTTTCCGTTAATCGCTTAAATTGGACCATAACGCCCTTATGACCTTATAACGAGAATTTTGGAAATGTGGAAATACAATAATCTTAGTTACTGATTATTTAGCATGTACGTAAATTTTCACGTCAAGCGGAGGTCTAGATTAGGAGATATGCGCATTAGCGTAAATAATAAGCTTTTTATTAATTAAACGGCGCGATTAGCGCATAGCCTATCTAAACCCGATTTTCGGTACCAAAACTATTACCCGCTGATGTTAAATAATATTTTAGGATTTTTGAAGATTTTTAATTATTTTTAGGCTGGCCTTAAGCTAGGCTTATCGCATTGATTCGGTTAATTACGAATATGCCCTTTTAAGCCATAAAACGAGTTTTACGAATCCGATTGATACCAATCCAATTGCCACTGATTTAAAATAATAAATATAGTATTTTGAACTTGTTTTGCTGATTAGAAAACTCAGATTGGTATTTTAACCCGTACGTCGCTTAAAACGGCTTTATACGCGTATTAAACGCGTAGTTTAGTATTAAAACCATTTTGCCACGTAAGACTTAATACCATTAGACATAACCTGTTAAGTTAAGATGTTTTTCTGATTTAACCAGACTCGTATCTCAGAAGTACTATAAATCTCTTTTATAACCCTTAAAATGACCAAAATACCCCTACGGGGCGTATTTAGGGATTAAACTCGTTATGGGCATTATGGAAGATATCATAATGATATCACCACATATTTAAAGCGTATTAACTTAGGAAACCTGTTCACGACCCTTTCGGTTACCCGTTATGCATTATACGCGTTCGGTTCGGGTTATGTAACTAGTTTGCATAAACTAGCCGAAACGGGTCAAACGATATTATTTTTATCTCAAAATCCAGAATGTGAATAGTAAACCCATATTAAACAAGTCTTCAAACTTGTCGGGTCTAAATCACATTCTATCCGGTCTTCGCTTAATCGTGCGTACGAACCGTATCTTTAAAACTGACCGGTCTAAGCTTAAGCTTAATTAAAGATCCGTTAGTATTCTAAAAAGGTTATATTAAACCTTCGTTCCAGATTAGGAGCCCAGTAAAAGCTATCTGCAGTTTATTCAATTAAGGATTTATACTTGCAAAGGTAAATACTTTTAACTTATTTTCCCTATACGGGCTTGGGTTACGGTACATAGCGTACCGCTTGATCGAGCATCAAATCTTCCACGCTTAGTGGTTAATTGAATAATTTGATCGGCTCGTTTTAAACAGATGTGTTTACTTTACAGCCTTTGGGGGGTTAATGACCATGTCCCGGATATCCCTGGCATTATCTTACGAGATAGCCACGACCTGAGCACGGGGTGTAGGCGTACTCCCGTGTATAACTCACATAAGTGGTGTGTCTATTGATCTTTAACCCGGAATACGTTCCGGGCTACTGAACGCATAAGTAACATGTAAATCGTTCACAAGATTATTATATTAAATAATTCTCCCAAGTTAATAAAAATGTTTATGCCATGTGCATCCAAATCAATTTTTAATCATTTATAAAATGAGTCAGTTGAATGTATTTACCAGTGTAAACTGACGTATTTTCCCAAAAAGATTAAATGCAGGTACTAGGCGAAATAGGCTGGGATTCTCCTAAGCATCATTAGAAGTCTCGCAAGCTTTAGATGCCGAAGTCTGTTGAACCATAAACCATATTTTATTATTCGATCCTACTGTGGATAAACACCGGATAATTGTGACTTTGTTTACAATAAATAAATTCGGTTGTATCTTATTTTAAATTTGCTTCCGCTGTGCATTATTATATTGTGTTGTTTGACTATTATGTTGCCAACCATGTCACGATACTCCCCCACCGGGCCCACCGGTGACACGTGGAAATCGGGGTGTGACATTGTCAGTATACTGATCCACTTAAATTTTCACACAAAGTTCAACTGCTTCGAGATACGGATTAATGTCTTAAGCACTTAAACTCAATCGCGTGTCCCACCTCAGAATATACTCCCGTATCCAGATCCCAATATTCAGTCTTACAGGTAATTATGACACAAATGATATATGTATATAAATTAGGTAATGCGAGGGCCGAGGGATCTCAGGTCGATACTTCCGTATACGCAGAGAGATATCAGCTTCGACTTTTCGGTATGTCCCATTTAGAGGATCTTTTAGCTACAACAGCAGCGACTATCAATATTATTGTTTCATCTGCATGCTGAGGGTTTATGCTATGTTTCAAGCATTTGCAGAAAGTATTATTCGAGGACTAGGTCAGAACTACCGTTCAGCAGAAGTCCTGGAATAATACCCCAGACATCATTGAGTATAAAGACCTAGTATATCAGATTATGAGACCTTTCAAACGAGATTTCGGGGGTTACCCATATATCCGAGAGATGTTTCCCCACGATATAAGCAAGTTTGAAATTTAGGTTTATATCTCGTCACAATCTACTAAATGTGCAAAAACCTACTGGCACATCATCAGTGAGACCGTTTATCACATTTTTATCTTACCAAATCTTTAGCATGTTGTGATCGTCCACTGATGTACTATCATTTCCTCTTATATGCAACAAAAACTCATTTTTCATTTTATCATGTTTTTGTCTTTTTCAAATTTTCAAATGTTTTTGGATTTTCTAAAAATTCTTACTCCCCCTAAAATGCAAACACATTTTAGGAAATTTGAAAACAAATTTTGATATACTACCTGTACAGTTTGTTTTCTAAAAAATGACAACCAATATCAAATCACTTCAATTCGCCATCCACTTGGCATAAACAATCAGAACTCCCCCTCACAACAAAACATTTTCCCATTATGATTTCAAAACACTTAAGTTTGTTTTAATAAAATGGTTTTTCCGGAAAATAAGTTTTGTGTGTCATTTCACAAATTCGGGGATCTTTCATCACTTTGTTTTCTTCAATCACTTGTAAAAAACTAACATTTTTAAGATCAATTCACAAACATCACTTGTAGAAAATCAAGTACAATTTAATGTCCCTGATTTACCACTTGTAAGTCGAAATCACTTTCGTGAATTTCTCAAGAAATGTGCCGATTCATGTTCCATGCTTACCAACCTAGGAACTCCGGCAAGTCAGGTTTTTCTATTTAAGCAGTTTCACCCAAGCCTGACTGTCCTTGGGTGATTTTGAATTCTTGTTCAACAATGGTGGAAAATTTGCATCATCCATTGTTAAACCAGAATTCTCAACTTTTACCTCAACAAATGGCTCTTCTGGTTTTACCATACCAGAATCATTGCCTGAATGTGGCTTGTCTGACTTTGATGCGCCAGATTCATTGCCTGAAGGTGGCTTGTCTGACTTCGACATGTCAGATTCATCGCTGACCATTTTCTTCTTCTTCTTATCCTCTTTCGTCCTCAGATTTGTATCCGATGAATTCGTCTTGCTTGACTTTGCCATCAAGGAAGTCGATTCATCAGAACTCTTATTTTTACCAACAGATGAACCCGAGGACAAGATCTTCTCGAGGTACTCTCTCGCCTTCTTCCTCTTCTTCCTCAGTCTGTCTTTCTGCCCCTGTGAAAGTTTAACTTTCTTTTCTTGAACTTTAGGTTCTTGAAGCTTCTGTTCTTTGGGCTTGACATTGACTGGTTTCTTCACCTGCTCCTGAGATTCAACCCTCGATCTTCTCATTGATCTCTTTGAGCAATCTCTAGCAATATGACCAATGATGTTGCAGTTAAAACATCTTCTTGACTCAAAACTCCAACTCTGGCAGTTAACAGCAATGTGTCCTTGATAGCCGCATCTGTAACACACTCTGTTATCGTACCAATCACCATTTTCAGTCCAAACATTTAGATCAAAGCACTGTTTGGCTTGGTGATAATCTTTCCTCCTCTTGTTTGCTGGATTTGACTTTTGAGCACTGTGGTTCGACCTGCACCACGAGATGGTTTTCAAAATTTTCTTTTTTTGTTTTTGTTCCACTTTCTTCTTCAAAGAGCATTCTCCCTTTTCAGTTGATTGTGAAACAGTTTCTTGAAACTTTTCTTTTAACTTCAAAAATGAATTCTTTTTGTCAATTTTTTCATTTACATCATCAGATTTTTCATCGCAATCTTCAACTATGACTTTATCATAGTTTGTGGCATCGTCACTTATTGGAACAGAATTGATCGGTTTTGGACATGGATAATCTGGTGTTGATGACGAAGTCTCAAAACCTTTCAATTTCTCTTCAAGCTCTTTGATTTTAATCCGAGATTTTTCAGCTTCTTTTTCAAGTCGAATAATTGTCTGAAGATGAGAATTTATTACTTTTTGTTTTTCAATGTTATTCTTGCTAAAAACAGATCTCCCATCTTCAAGAATCTTTATTTGACTTTGAAATTCTTTTTCAGTTTTTAATTTTTCATTTTCAAAATTTTTTACTTTCTTTTCAAAATCTTTGTTTTCTATTGTCAAACTGTTCAAACCACTTAACAGTTTGACATTTTCAGATTTCAATATCTCCAAATTTTTCTGCAGTTCAAGAATCTGTTTATCATCAGCAATCTTCTCATTCTTGAAAGCTGAATTTTCTTTAACCTGTTCCTTCAAATCTTTGATTTCCAATGTCAAACTTTCCACATCCTTCAAAAGTTTGTCATTGTCAGCTTCAAATTTATCACACTTAGAACATACTGATTCAGAATTTGAAGATTCGAGCTTTTCAGATTCTTCATTCTTTGAAACTTTCTCTGTTAACGTCTTGTATGTTCCTGCACAAAAAATTTTAACGAAATCAAGTGGATTCATATTTCTTATCAATATAACAACCCCTCTTAATGTCATAGTTCATGACATTTTTTGTTGCAAGACACATACATATTCTTTTATCTATTTCAACAATTACATTCAAACTTATGTTCTCTAGGTTTCTTTTTATTTTGTCCAACAATTCTCTTTTCTTATTATCATTCTCATAACTGTGTGTTTTGAGCTTTTTGAAGAGCTCCGATGGACGTAATTTTGAGAACCCAGAGAAACCAGAATTCAATTTTAGATTTTTCAAAATATCATCCCATTCTGCAGGTAATGCATCTGCAAGCTTTGATACTTTTTCAGCATCTGTCAACTTTATCTCATATTTTTTCAATTTTTCCAGTAAATAGTTAAATCTGCTTTCCAACTCCTCCAATGTCTCATTCTTTTTACACAGAAAATTTTCAAGTCGCATAATCCAAATCCTTTTATCATCTTGTTCATAACTGCTATACCAACCATATCCATCATTTAATCGTACAATATGATCATTTTCTTTTTCATCAAATATTTTCGCCATATTTCAACCAGAACCTGTTCAAGCGAAATATCAAGTTCAAACTATATCCTCTTTCAAACGAACTGAGTTCAAAACGAACTGAAATCTCCAAACGAAATTGAGATCAAACTTCAGACAAACTGGAAGTTCACTTCGTGTGAACTGTGGGTAATTCCAATACTAACTGAACTGAAATCGATCAATTTGAACCAATTACAAGCTACAAGAAATGAAATTCAACCAATACAGACCTCAAAACAATCAAATCGGTCCATATTCATGCACATGAATCAATTTCACCTCGATGAACTTTGTAGACCAAAAATTGAACCGCCAATTTTGAAATAATCACATGAACTCTTCACTAGACTATGTCAGATAATCACGTGAATATGATACTTGATAAATGCTCATAATCAATTTTCTTTATCACATGCAAAATGCTATTATCAAAAACATTTGGCTGACAACTTTAAGATCTTTAAATTCTCATTGGACCGATAATTGTTCACATGCAAGATCCGAAATAATCACATTACACTCCTGACAACACTATTAAATGATTGGGCCAATGGTATGATGTAATAAATGGCTTCAGTAGTTCACGTGATATGTCCCAAAGTCAAAACAACTTTCACACGATCTGACTACCTCAAACGACCTGAGAGACTATTTCAAACGGACTAATAACCACACTTCATAAGAACTGGGGTTTTAAACGACCTAGTATGCTGGTCACTTCGTATGATCTGAAACGAACTGGGTTACTCCGTGTGAAATCTCAAACGAACTGAATCATCTCATGCGAACTAAACATAAATCTCAAACGAAGTGAAACATCTTCGAACGATCTGGAGATGATTTTGGCAGATTTGGACAAGTTTTTGGTAGAATTACTTTCTGATTTCTTCAATGATTGTTCTATAACAAATTCCGATCACTATGATGTGATTTCCGTTCAATTTCATCCATTAAATCGTCGTAGATCTGATTTTGAAGTTCTTGTTCGTGTGAGTTGGATCTGAAACGAACTGAACGGTTGGTTTTTTTACAAAATTGATCAGGTTTTAATCTGTTTTAAGGTCTGAAACTTTCACAGATTGATTAAAACACAGTTACGCACGTTATATTTCAAAATCAAGCCATTCTATCCAGTAAAACTCGTTTAATTTTGAAAAATGTGACAGAATGGAGTAGAAATCAGAAATATTGATGAAATCGAGCTGAAAATGCAAGAGCTCTTCCTCCTGAGCTCTGATACCACTTGTAGGATCGAGAATCGATCTGAACTGTAGGTCCGGCTAGGGGAGGATCTAGTCGCCTAATCCTTGTGTACAAACCAACCCGGTTGTGCGGAATCCAACCGAGATAGCAAACCGAGATAGAACACGACAATGATAAACACACAAGACTCAACGATTAACACCACTTGTATTAATGCGTATGAAAGGTCCGGTTACAAGCTCAATGTTTACAAATCTGTTCTGTAAACTCTCTAGTGTGTGTGTGTGTTCTCCTGTCTCTGCTGTGTGTCCTCTACTTTTGTCTAACCTCTATTTTTAAGTGAACACAACACACGGGTATTTATACCCAACACAGCATGTCTGGTCAAAGGATCAGACAGACTGATCGTAAGATCATCTGTCGACCTGAAACAGCTCGAAGGATCCATATGTACTTCGAAGGATGATATCCTTCGAGGTCCATCTATCGAAGTTCCATCTTTCGAGCTCATCATCGAAGGATATAAGCAATCCTTCGATGACTCATCCTTCGACCCAAACACATTACAACCAAAATGTTGACTGTTTTCCCAAGTCAAACCAGGAGGATGGTTGACTTGGTCAAACTTACAAGACTAACCAGACATCGTTTGGTATAAAGACAAAATACAGACAAAGTACAGACACAAGTGCACCAACAAACTCCCCCTTGGTTGTAGCTTTGTCTCGATCTCGATCTTAATTCTTGTAGGTCCTTCGTGTCTTCAAGTCTTTCATGTCCTTTTCAAGTCTTCAATGTCGGAGGATCTTCAAAGTCTTCACGTCTTGAAAGCAGAAAGTGTACCAACAAACTCCCCGTTTTATGTAGGAAGTGTGTTGACAAACTCCCCCTTAACATAAGCTCCCCCTTGAGTTATGTTCGTGAAAGTCTTGATCTTTATGAAGTGAGATCCTTGTGGTGTTGATGATGGTCAGCGGCAACTCGATCATCTTCATCATTTGAGTGCCTTCACTTCGTCTCTTCATTCCGAAGCTTGTCATCGACCATGTTCTCCTTGCCTTTAGAATCTGCACATGCAAGAAATCTAAACGCGTAATGAGAACAACTGCTTGGAATATTATAACATAAACAAACGACACACGTGTGACCATTGTTTAAACAAACACCGTCCGACAGTTTGAAAGTTTAATAAATTTGTCAATTTCAATTTTTTTTTAACTTTCAACACTTGCAAATTTCGACCGTTTATGAAGATTAAGTCATTTTCGGTTTTCGTTCAGGTTTCAGGTAACGAAGACTCGAGCTCCAACATCGTACGATCGAAAATAACATAGAAATAAAATCTTTTTGGTTTTTAGAAAGTTTATATTAAAACACACCTAAAATCTTTTTGGACTTTTTGAATATTTCAAATGTAAAGACTGAAAGCAGTAAATAAATATATACAACGGTGCAGAAACTGAAAGAATTAAATAAATATTTACAGACATTCTTTTTGTGAGTTTCGAGGGTAAGAGAATCATATCAGTGTACGGTCATGCCAAAACGCTCTCTTTGTTCAATTAGTTAACATTAAGATAAGCATCCTATAACAATTATCGGTATTGTTGTCCACATAAGCTCAACTTATCAGATGTAATCATGGCGAGGGAATACATTAAGGTATGATTGATACTTACCGACCGGTGTTCATCCACATCACGACACATTCCCGTATCAAGGTATGCACGAGGGTTCATCTTACCGGTGAGTATACCGATTATCATCTGTTTGACCGTATATGATGTGAGATTCTCACTTATTTTGATTTGAAAACAAGCCCTTATGTGATATAATCACTTATTGATGAGGAACTTGGTTTTCGATGCATGAGGGCACAGGAGCAAGTCCGTGAACAGGTCAGTACTTTCGTACAGCAGAGAGACGAACTTGACTCCCGCAAAGAATTTGTGATATTTTATCACTTATTTGTATGGACATGTGATTGTTTATCACTTATTGAGGTCGAATGCAGTATGTACACGTATGTATGGTATCATGGAAGATCTAGACTTGCGTCCCCGTTATTTTTTTTTTTTTTGGTAAAAGATACAACCATGATACCCAGATGATAAGCAGCATAAAGACCGAATATCTCAGAACCTCGGCAATCTCTCAAACGAAATTTCGGTACTAAGACCATATGCCAATGAATGGTTCCCACCTGGTCTTCAGTCGATTTAAGTTTATATCACCCTGCACACTTTAAAATGATTGTGAGCCTACCGATACATCTTATATAGAGCTGCTTATCGTTTTTCATTTTAGGTTTAAAGAGGTTTAGACAGACCACCGATGTACTATCATTTTCTCTTTTGCTCGCCAGGAAACTCATTTTTGCTTTTCTATTGTTTTTGTGTTTTTGAAATTTTTCGATGTTTTTGGATTTTCAAATTTGGATTTACTCCCCCTAAAATCAACAAACTAAGATAAATTTAAAACACAAAGGTATTTACAAAAATGATTTTCCGATGTTGGTTTTACTCTTGCTTGACCTTAACGCCGTTTACCAATAATAAATAGTCAAATCTTGATTTGTCAAAAGCTTTGGTAAAAAGGTCGGCACGTTGGTCATCGGTGTGGACGTAAGCAACATCGATTAGCCTTTTCTCAAAGCAATCATGTATGAAGTTATACTTAATTTCGATGTGCTTAGTCTTTGAATGCTGCACAGGATTTCTAGTGATCTGTAAGGCAGCAGAATTATCAACGTAAATAGGAGTAGTTAGGAATTCAAAATCGTAGTCGCGCATTTGTTGTTGGATCCACAGGACTTGGGAGCAACAACTTGAGGTAGCAATGTATTCAGCTTCGCATGTTGATGTAGCGACGCACGTCTGCTTCTTGCATTGCCATGTGACTAGGCGATTTCCCAAAAACTGACATCCAGCCGTTGTGGATTTGCCGTCGATTTTGCATCCGCCAAAATCAGAATCACTGAATGCGATCAAGTCAAAGTTATTATCCCTAGGGTACCACAGACCGGTGTCAGGGTAACCCTTCAAATAACGAAAAATCCTTTTTACAGCTGCAAGATGTGAGGCCTTCGGGTTCACTTGATATCTGGCAAGCAGGCACGTTGGGTACATTATATCTGGTCTTGATGCTGTGAGGTACATAAGAGATCCGATCATCGCGCGGTAGTATGAGGGGCTAACAGCTTCACCCTTCAAATCTGGAGTAATTCCGTGATTTTGCGGTAATGGGGTACCAATGGGCGTTGCATCAGACATCTGGAACCGGCTCAAGATGTCACCAATATATTTAGTCTGATGGATGAATATCCCAGACTCGGTTTGTTGTACTTGTAGGCCCAAAAAGAAAGTCATTTCCCCCATAGCACTCATCTCGAATTTATCCTGCATAATGCGCTCGAAATTCCTACACAAAACATCATTAGTAGAACCAAATATAATATCATCAACGTATACCTGTACCAGTAGAAGATCTCCATCTTGTTCTTTGATGAAAAGAGTACAATCGATAAGACCTCTGCGAAAACCATTCTCCAGCAGATAATTAGATAAGGTTGCGTACCAAGCTCGCGGTGCTTGATGTAGACCATAGAGAGCTTTGTTGAGCAACCAAACCCGATCGGGATGGATAGGATCTTCAAAACCTGGAGGCTGTTCGACGTACACCTCTTCTTCCACCACACCATGTAAGAATGCACTTTTCACGTCCATCTGGTATACCTTGAAACCTTTGAATGAGGCATAAGCCAGAAAGATCCGAATTGCTTCCAGACGTGCAACAGGTGCATAAACTTCGTTGTAGTCGATCCTTTCAATCTGACGAAAACCTTGAACGACTAGCCTTGCTTTGTTTCGAATAACGACTCCACGGTCATCCTTTTTGCATTTAAACACCCAACGGGTACCAATCTTCTTGTAACCAGCAGGTTTCTCTACGAGTTTCCAGACACCAAGCTTCTGGAATTGTTGCAGTTCTTCCTGCATCGCTTCAACCCATGAGCTATCTTTCAAAGCTTCTTTCCAAGTTCTTGGCTCTTCCTGTGAGACATAACACGCGAAAGACCAATCGTTTTGTTGACCAGATTCTCTAATCGCCGTATACAAGCCTGCATTGTTGTTGTTTCGCAACATGTTTCTTGTTTGAACGCCACTTTGTACATTTCCGATGATGTTTTGTTGAGGATGGGTATTGTGAATCCTAGTTTCTGGATTATCTGGTACAGGAACATTAATACCCAGGTTGTTGAGATTGAGATCAACAACCAATTCAATACCCGGAATTGACGAAGAGGATGATGCAGTAGCTTCAGCTGTTCTAGGGACATCCACTGGAGGTGTACCTTCTGAAGTACCATGTACTGCTGTTGTTGGAGCTTCTTGATCTGCATCTAGAAATTCATCATCCTCTGAAGATTCGTTCAAATCGGTAGCATCGTGAAAATCCTCATTATCGAGAGCATTATTGTTCACCGAAGATGGTTCTTGATTGACAATAATGGGACGAACCAACGGTGAATCTGTTGCATTGTCACTCTCGAAAAACATCCTTGCCGCAGCATTTTCTTCAACTGCTTCAACATTGATCGAATTGAAAAAGTCATCGTACTCAAACATCCAAGGCTGACCAGGATTTCTAACTGGTAAAGTGTGCCTTTGTACTCTGACTTCAGACCATTCCTCGACCCTTTTAGTCTCTAGATTCCAGACTCTTAAGTTCGGGGTGGAATACCCAAGAAAGTATCCTTCAATAGCTCTAGCCCCAAACTTTCCATTAGGATCGATTATTATGCACGGAGCTCCAAACGGTTCAAGATATGAAAAATCTGGTTTCCGTTTGTTAATAAGCTCAAAGCAGGTCTTGTTGTGTCTTTTGACTGTAAGGACTCGGTTCAACGTATAACATGCAGAGGACACAGCTTCAGTCCAGAAGGGAATCGGCAACTGTGACTCTACCAACATTGTCCTAGCAGTCTCGATCAATGTGCGGTTTTTACGTTCAGCGACGCCATTCTGTTGAGGAGTATAAGCTGCACTAAATTCGTGAAGAATACCTTTTGAAGTGCAAAACTCCGCCATGGCATGATTTTTGAATTCAGTACCATTGTCGCTACGTATCCGCCTAACCTTCAAGTTATACAGATTCTCAATCTGAATGATCAAATTTTTGATAATACCGAAGGTTTCACTCTTGTGTGCCATGAATGCCACCCAAGAAAATCTTGAATAATCATCAGTTATCACGAGGCAATATTGATCATTCCTAATACTTTTGTGCTTGACAGGACCGAACAAATCCATGTGCAAACGTTCAAGAGGAACAGCCACCGTGTTGATTTTCTTTGTGGGGTGTCGCTTCTTCGTTTGTTTTCCTTTCTGGCACGAGACACAGACGTCTTGAAGATGGAAGTTTTTAAGAGGAACACCATTCACTAATTCATTTGCCACCAAATGATTCATTTTGCGTAAGTGAATGTGACTCATTCGTCTGTGCCAAGAGATTGTGTCTTTTTCTGTGGCTTTAGAAACGAAACAAGTTGCTTGTGCAGACGTAGTGATAGCTTGACTCATATCAAGGACATACAGATCATTTATCCTTGGAGCCGACAAGAGAATCCATTCTTTTGGAATTTTGAAGCCGGGTTTCAGCACATAACATCCATTTGCATCAAAGTGTACTGAGAACTGCTTATCACAAATTTGAGAAACACTAAGAAGATTGTGATCAAGTTGTTGTACAAAGTTGATCTTATCAAAGCTAACAACCCCGTTGGAAATCATTCCTTCACCCGTAATATATCCGCCTTTATCTCCAGCAAAAGCAACATAACCTCCTCTAGTAGATTTGACGTCGTAGAGAAGCTTCATGTCGCCTGTCATGTGCCTGGATGCCCCACTATCAACAATCCAATGACTACTGATAGTTCCTCCTGGAACACCCTGCACATGAACTCAATTGATTAGTTGGAGATGGGGACCCAAGCCATTGTGGTCTTGGGTCTTCCATTTTCATCAACAACAATAACTTCTTTTCTTTGATGATTTGTAAATTGTGATGGTCCCCCTGAATTTGTGGTCAATTTAGGTTTCCACGTCTGTTGAGTTTTACCAGTTTGATTGTTTGAAAGTTTAGCTTCACGATTGTTTGAAGTTTTTGAAAACTTTGAATTATCTGGTTTAACTGAAACAGATGGTTTGTGAACCACATCGGTGTTAATTGCCTTTTCAATTTTCTTGACCTGTTGGCGTTTCTGCTTCTTTTCCCTTTCTCTTATGAGTCGGGGATCTTGTTTTACAGAAACAGATCGCCTTTGGTGATTGTGTTCACGGGGATCATCTTCTTTGGCTTTCAACTGATGAAGATACGGGCAATTTCGAATGATATGCCCAATTGTACCACATTCAAAACATGATCTTCGTTCAACAAACCCCGAAGTATCATGTGATCGTCTTGCCGATGATGAACTTTGTGATCCCGAGGTACTAGGTTTTGAACTATTTGGTTCATTCCTTTTCATCACTGTTACTTTCTTGACAAAATCTAAGTTAGATTGATTTGCAAACTTTTCAATTTTGTCCGTTCCCTTGGATTTCACAAAGTTCACGTTCTTTTTCTTCTTCTGATTCGGCTTCCTTTGACTTTGAGTCGGTGCTTTACCTTTCGATTTGGTATGATTTTGCTGGGTTTTCACTGTCGGTAATTTCTGATTGCCAAATTGTTTTCTAACTTCAGCCTTTGGGATAGGAGGACACTGTGTGACTGTAACATGTGGTCCTGTCTTTCCCAAAAACTTACTTGTCGAATTTTCAAAGACTTTACTGATTAGAGATTGATTAACATTCTTAATAGGAAAATCTTTGTCTGAGTAAATTTTATCATCACCAACAAGAGTGTACAGCAAATCCACACTCTCCGACTCTTGTTCAGACGAGGACTCAATTGCAACGGTCTTAGCGGGTTTTGCAGGAGGATCACACAGAATATGATTCTCAAGAGGTATGTCCTCTTCTTTTATCACCGCATCAGACTTTGCTGAATCAGTATCATCGGATTCATCATCAGAAGAATCAGCATCCTCAACAACAACTGGAGGATCCTGATTCGGTTCAACAGGAGACACAAATGTATCTGTATCTGCTGACACATCTGAATCTGACGATACTTCTTTCTTGTATCCGATTCCTGACTTGATGAACTCATTGACATCCAAAGGAACAGATGGTTCAAAGTGAGTTCTATACTCCTCGTCAGGCAGTGCATCATAATTGTGTCTCACAGGTGGTGGACATTTCTTGTAACCAATGCATGTGACATCCCGTTTCTCTTTCTGTACGTCAATGATGTGATCCAACACATAGCTAGAGCTTAAATAACTGTCTAGCTTAAGTTGGATCGCCTCACTCTCAGTTTTAACACAAGCCATTTCTTTTTGCATTTTCTCAAGGCGAGTTATATACAAATTAATGTCAGTTTGTTTTCTGGAAACCATTTTAGTTAACTCGGTTTTATCTTTCTTTAATTTCTCAATTACCGATTTAAACTCCTTTTCATGGTTTTCATAAAACATGTTGGCTTCAGTGCACTTTGAAAGATCAACGGTCAATTTCTGGTTGTGAATGAATGTCACATCATATTTCTCTTGCAAAGCCTTGTGTTCGCTTTGCAAATCACACCACTTATCATTCACTAAAACATGTTTGTCTTGCAAGTCAAACAAACTAGCTTGTAAAGCATCATGTTTGCCTTGCAACTCAGACATGTTTGCATCCAAATCAGCACATTTAACACGCAAACTATCACAGTTATCACAAATAACAGCAGTGGGTTCATCGACACATACCTGACTTGATGAACTGTCGACATTAGCCATAAAGGCTGAATGGAGAGAAGACGAAGAATAAGCAGCTTGATCCACCAAAATAGATCTTCTTTCGATTCCTGCTGCAGCTTCTTCCAAAAGCTCATCAATATTTGCATCGACTGACGCACTTGATGTCTCATCCACCTGATCATCACCTGAACTCGAGGATTCTTCATCTGAACTTCTACTATAACCAGAAGAGTCTTCATCCTCAGAAGATTCATCACCATTGGTGGAAGATTCTCCACCACTGGCGTGCTTAAGATCCCTGACAACTTTAGCAAAACAAGCTGTTCCATCTGGAGCATCATTTCCCAACTGAATTGACCAATCACAACCTTCATCTACTTGAACCACAAGTGCCTGGTTGGCATTAGATGATTCTGCTTGACTCTGGTTGTTGACAGGCACCAATGTGCGCTCATTGTTCCTTACTTGGTTCTGATTTGCCCTGTTGCCTTGACCTCTGAAAGGATTTTGGTTCCCATGTTGAGATGGCCTCGTACATTCACGTTTGAAATGACCACGTTCACCACAATTGAAACACTTAACTGCCTGTTTATCAAACCCATACTTTGTGTCTTTCTTGCTTTCCAAGCTGGTTCTGCCAGTTCTTTCCATGAAATCCTTTGCTCGCCTAACAGCACTGGCAAAGGCCCATTTGATATCCATCATCTCCATCTCCTCTTTATCAATCTGCTGATAGTCTTCTTGTGTCAGATTAATGTTGCCAATCTGACCTTCCACTAATCCACAGTATGCGCTCACCAAAGTGTTTAGCAGCTCCATGTGTTCCTTTGCTACTTCCACACTGACTTTAGAAAAGCTTGAGGTGTCGAGCCGTACTGTATTTGGCTTTGATTGTTGACCAGCAGATGATGTGCTTCCATAACATGCTTGCTGTTGAGGATGAAGTGGATTCCCATACATGTCTGTTGGTACGGTAGATTGAGGAGGAGGAGGAGGAAGTGGATTCCCATACATGTCGGTTGGTCCGGTAGATCGAATAGGTAATAGATTTCTGAACATATCAGTTGCTCTTGGTTGTTGGCTTTGCTGTTGTGGTGCTGGTTGAGGAACTGGATCAAGCGGATTTCCATACATGTCTGTTCGAGCAGGCTTGACCGGAACTTGGATAGTATTGCCAAACATGTCAGTAGTAGACACAAACGCTGTTTGAATTGGAGCGTGTGAAGAAGGTTTTGCAGAAGTACCAGAAGTTCCATAATACATTTCAGGATTTTGAGGCACGGGAATTCTTTTTTCCTTCAGAGTTTCTTCCTGATTCTTGTTTTCCAGGATTTGAACAAAGTCATTGAAACTTGTTGTAGCTAAAGTGCCATTGTACTTCATGATTTCCAAGAAGGTATTCCATTGAGGTGGCAACGCATCTGCAAACTTTTTCACAATCTCTGCTGGAGTTACAACAACCTCAAAATTTGACAATTCAGTCAGCAGATGATTAAATCGACTTGTCAAATCTCCTAAAGATTCATTCTCCATACAAGTAAAACCATCAAACTCTTTCTTTAGCAGTTCTTTTCTCAATTGACGTGTCGCTTCATTTCCTACGCCTCTTGTCTTCAATGCGTCCCACAACCTCTTCGTTGTCTTGTAACTGACGAATTGATGATAAATATCTTTACTCAACGCCTGAGTAAGAATGGCGTATGCCTTCTTTTCCAAATCATAAACCTTCTTCTGATCTTCTGTAAGATCTGCAAACGTAGCAACAGATGATGCAGCAACCTCTATTGTTTGATCGAAATCTGTGATGAACCGCAACCACAACTCTGTATTTTGACCAAGAACGTATGTATGAAATCTGTCAATCCATCCTGGATATTCGTATAAGTGCATCAACTTTTGAGGCCGATTCAAACTTCTCGTTTCGCTCTCGCTTAAGAGAATGCTTTGAACACTTGGAGTTTGATTTGATACGAATGCCCATTGACCGGTAGTAATTGTATTAGCTTGAGAAGATACCAATGCGGAAGATGACGGAGTACCAAAATACATATCTGTATTTACCAGAGTACCCCATCTTGGATTCATTTTTTATCAAGAATAATAAAACCTGAAAATCACAAACTTCACAAACTTGTTAAACAAGAAACAGACTAAAAGTCGAAGGATCAAGACTTGTTCGAAAGATCAACAGTGTTCGAAAGATCACTGTTGAGTGTCGAGCAATGATTTCGAAAGACTCCCCAATCGAAGGATCCTTGTCTTTCGAAAAAGAGCAGTAGGCCGAAAGATGTATGTTTCGAAAATATTCCTTGGAACGAAAGATAAGTCTCAGACTTCGAAGGATGCTCGAAGGATGACTATCTATCGAACCTCCTTTGATCGAAAGATGATCTTTCGACTTCGAAGGATATCTTTCGAACTGCTCTGACACAGTTGACAAAGAGTGACAGGTTGGTGAAAAAGTTGACGGGTTGGTAAAAACTTTCGGCAGAAAGTATGTTCAGACCATATCTTTCGGGTCTGAACATGCAGGTCTTCACCAAATAGGAAAGGATCAAATATTTTAATCAAAATACAACTTCCAACACACAAACACTAGGTAATTTAAAATTTTTAAGATCAAAAGTGTATTTTTATGAAGAACACAGCCCAGATATATGAGTTTTCTGATGAACCGAAGATTTTCCGAAACCCGATTTTGGCCGAAACTTCACTAAAAACCAATGTTAACCATGTGATAATGAAAAATAACAAGGTTTTCAACAAAAACACCAACTTAAACCCGATTTTAAGAAGTTTTTCCAGAAAATATGAACTTTAAAAACCGAAAAACAGCAAGAACACCTCGGTTTTAACAAGGAGAAGAGCCAAGGCTCTGATACCACTTGTAGGTCCGGCTAGGGGAGGATCTAGTCGCCTAATCCTTGTGTACAAACCAACCCGGTTGTGCGGAATCCAACCGAGATAGCAAACCGAGATAGAACACGACAATGATAAACACACAAGACTCAACGATTAACACCACTTGTATTAATGCGTATGAAAGGTCCGGTTACAAGCTCAATGTTTACAAATCTGTTATGTAAACTCTCTAGTGTGTGTGTGTGTTCTCCTGTCTCTGCTGTGTGTCCTCTACTTTTGTCTAACCTCTATTTTTAAGTGAACACAACACACGGGTATTTATACCCAACACAGCATGTCTGGTCGAAGGATCAGACAGACTGATCGTAAGATCATCTGTCGACCTGAAACAGCTCGAAGGATCCATATGTACGTCGAAGGATGATATCCTTCGAGGTCCATCTATCGAAGTTCCATCTTTCGAGCTCATCATCGAAGGATATAAGCAATCCTTCGATGACTCATCCTTCGACCCAAACACATTACAACCAAAATGTTGACTGTTTGCCCAAGTCAAACCAGGAGGATGGTTGACTTGGTCAAACTTACAAGACTAACCAGACATCGTTTGGTATAAAGACAAAATACAGACAAAGTACAGACACAAGTGCACCAACATGAACGAGTCTTCAGAAGAGCTCTAAACTGATTCAAAGGTGGAATACGATGAATCAGAGTTTGTTTCAGCTTGATATTCACTATTAACTGTCTCTTATATTGATTGTAGAACGTTTACAGACGAGGAGACACTTCGGCAGAGCTTCGCTACCGGAATCCAAAAGTTACAAATGAAAAACTCAAGTCACATATTTATACTATTTCCACTTCGTTTGAACAGGCATTTCCAGTTCGTTTGAACTGTCCACTTCGTTTGAACTGTCCACTTCGTTTGAACTGGCTTGTTCACCTTTGTTTCATGTTTATCTCGAACTGCGTGACTTGATCTTTCGAAATTACCGGTAACCCAAATACAATAAAGTATTATTCTTTACCTTGATATAAAACAAAGCACAACTCTTTACTCTGCCCAAATTCAATAAAGTATTATTCCTTACCTTGATATGAAACAAAGCATAACTCTTTACTTGAGTGTAAAACAATGATTGATGCTTATTCTTTGCCTTGTGTAACACCCCGAAAACGGGTTTGGTAATCAAACCACGTTAATACTAAAAGACGGGTAAAGTACCGTTAGTGGTAAAATTTACCCGGTGAATATTAAGATTTCTAAACAATTAGATCTAATGTTAAATAAAAAGGGGTGAAGGAATGTTTATGGGGAAATAAAGTTATGAGAGGCCCGAGTTTACGGGACTTACCCCGGAACCTACTAAGTTAACTAGGAATAATTAACCTAGTTAATTATGTGTGATCAAGTGAATGAATAGAAATCAAGATTTTAACCCTCTTTATAAAACTTCTAAATATGAGGGACTAAAAGTGGGCAAACATGGAAATGTTTTAATTAAAACAATAATAAAAATCAACACACACACATATGTGTGTGTGTGAGTTCGATCGACCAGAAGCAAGAGCAGGGGTTCCAAAACCCTAGTTTAACAAAATCAACAAATTGAAGGTCAAATTGAAGCTCAAATTCACAACCAAACATGAATAAACGATTACCAAGTCAAGGGGATCGTAAGGTATGTCGAATTTTTAACATTCATGAAGTTGTGAAAATTAGTTAATCTTGCATGATACGATCTATGTATGAATCATAGAAGTTATGGCTGAATTTGGGATGTAGGATTGCTTAGGAACAAACCCTAAGTGAAGATTTAGAATAAATTGCTATGATTTAGATGTTTGGTTGAATCACCACACCTAGCTAAGTGGGTTTTATTGTTATGATGAAATTGATGATAAGACTATGTTTAGAATCATCATGCATGATAATAAATGGAAGGTGTTTGATTAAACCATGAAATTGGGTACATGATCATACTTTCATGAAAAAGGGGTTTAATAAATTATGATGAAACTAGTGATTTTGGTTCATATAAATAGGTGTTTGGAATCATGATGCCTACTAATTAATATGTAGAACTTGATTATATTGATGTTCGGATGAATGTCTAATGCTATGATGAAATGGGTTTTACATGTAGATGGAAACCTTTAGTTCTTGCATAACAAATGAATAATTAGCTTCGATAATAGAAAGCTAAGTCAAATTGGTGTTAATAATAGCATGAATTTAGACTTGGAAAGTAGTTAAAACGGTGGCGTAAGAATAATGCCTATCGGATACTTGACAAAGTGCTTAAATGAATTGTCGAGGTTTATAATATAATCACTTATGTTAAATGGTGAATTTTGATGCAAAACCCGTAAGATGGAATAGTCATAATTTATTGTAACACCTCAAAAATTTACGTCCAATAAAATAATGACACGTGTCATGGACTTAGAATATGTGAAAACATACTTTAGAGGGACTAAAGTTGACATGCAGTGAGACTATGTGACTATAAGAGTCCAAAGTGTCAACAATGGAGGAATAAGCCCTACAATAACCCTACATGGTGTTTATAACCATAAACGGTTGGATCATGGATCATACGAAACGGAAAATGAAAGAAAGTGAGGAATTACAAACTACAGGGGCTAAATGTGTCAACATGTTGAAAGTATACCTCTGAGTGATCCTTTGGCAATCCCGAAGCTTTGTAATGATAAAATATACTCACTAGATTATGTGGTAAAAATTTCATGAAGTTTCGTTATCGTATGAGAAAGTTATGGCCAAAACCGTACACGAGGGGTTAAAAGCGTCAACGTTGATTTTCATGACTTTTCGGGTAAGCGCAAAGTTGTTCGAGGGCTTTACCATGATGGTAAATGTCCCAAGGCCCTTAAAAATCAAGTTTGAGGGTCCATTGAGCAAGAAATATAAGAAAAACCACGAAACAAAAGTCTAGGGGCCAAAGTTGCAACTTTTAAAAGATTTTAGGGGATCAGACGGGCCAAAGCGGCCCGCTTTGGGTCTTCTTATCTGGCATGCGGGCCGCATCAGGACCCCAGTTACGCGAATTAACCTGCAGCTGCCAGTCAGGTCTGTTTTGTGAGTTGTTTACAGCTATAATCGACTCAAGGCTTTCACCAATCAGCTTACATGCATTCTAGGACCCTTGGACACTCTTTATAACCTCTGTAAACATCTGTGGAAGCCTTATTTCAGATCAAACTTGCTTAAAGATCACCATAGTTGCAACATTCAAGAACACTTGAAACTTCAAAAATTCACAAGACCTTTCCTGGAGCTTTCTGAGCATCAAGGCTACTTCCTAGTGATATCTAAGCTCTATTAGGACTATTGTAAGTGTTCAAATCCTTTTCAAATTCATTCTAAACTTAGTTTTTCGTCTAAAGTTAATCCGTCGTAAATTTAGTTTGACTTTGCAATAAAACGAAATGTGCTCAGTCATATCTCGAATCAAAAGTACCAACAAGTTGGTATTTATGTGGGTAACAAAACCCCAAAGGGGTATTTTCAGATTCCCACTCTAAGCATGTCGATTGTCGAGTCAAAGCTTTTCTTAAAAAGTCAACAGAATGTGTTTTTGCAAAATTAAGCATATTTAGCAATGTAGGTTACATGCAACCTATTTGATCATCAAAATAACTTTGTAATTAATGTAAGAACATGTTTCTTCATGATCAACTCGACAATTTTCAGTTTAAACCCGAATCGGAACCGAAAGTCACATAAATTGACTTTTCCTTTGACTTTCAGTTCCGATCCGTGCATGCATGTTAAGATCTGCATTAGAGCATATTTTGGACCAAGTTTCATGTATGTACAACCCTCTGGAATTTTACATCTTGGTTCCATGTTTAACCGATTCATATGCATGTTACCGGATTATGCCTAAATATGACTATTTTGCCCTTTTTAATATAAAACGCGATTTTTGAAAAAGTGAAAGAGTAGAATCATTTGCTACTGATTTATAAACATGCACCGAAAATTTGATATCAGTTTGAGGTCTAGATTAACGGTTATGTTCAATATCGTAATTTGCAAGCTTTATGTTATATAAATAGCGTAATTAGCGCATAGCCTATTTTAACCCACTTTTCGGTATCAAACTTTTTATACACTGATGCTATATAATATTTTGAGATTTTTAAAGATTTTTATTAAATTTTTGATTGAGCATAACATAGGTCTTTAAGCTAAATTCGGTAAATACCGATTTTGCCCTTTTAAGCCATAAAACGAGTTTTACAAATCCTTTTGACCCCAAAACTTTTTCTACTGATTTTATTTATTAAATAAAGTATTTTGAGCATTCTGGAAATATAAAAAATCTCAGCCTTCTTTTACAAACCCGGAAACGGCTCCAAATCGCCTTTTTAAGCATTTTTAACGCATAGTATATACTATAACCATATCAAACGTATAAGACTTATATTTACTGATGTGTTTAGTATATTTTTATAAAATAACAGTAAGTACAAATTTATAAACTCAGATTTCCAAGTTTGACATTTTTAGCCTTTGTTAAATTACCAAAATGCCCCTAAGGTGCGTAGTTTGGTTTTAAATGATAAGTTTTACATATGGATCATACCCTACTGTTATAACATGATAAATTAAGTATATTTACTGTATAAACCAGACCCGTAACTCAGATTTACAAATAAACTCTTTTATAATCTTTTAAATGACCAAAATGCCCCTATAAGGCATAAGTTGAGTTTAAATCCATCCCGGGCATAATAGAAGATACTTTGCTGATATTATAACATATTTAGAGCATACTATCTCAGGGAGCTTGCATATGTCTCTTATGGTCGCCCGTAACGCCCTTTTCGCGTTCGGTTCGGTTTATGTAACTAGTTTGCATAAATTGGCCGAAACGGGTCAAACATTATCATTTTTGTCTCAAAATCCAGAATGTGTTTAGTAAACCCATATTATACAAGTCTTCAAACTTTTCGGGTCAAATTCACATTCCATCCAGTCTTCGCTTAATCGTGCGTAAACCGTATCTTCCTTAAAACTAACCGGTCTAGGCTTAGGCTTAAATAAAGACCCGTTAGAAGTCTAATAGGTTATCATAAACCTTTGTTCCAGATTAGGAGCACCAGTAAAACCTACTTGCATTTGTCTTGATTGTGATTGATACTTACTCAGGTAAATACTTTTTGACTTATTTTCCCTATACGGGCTTGGGTTACGGTATATAGTATGCCGCTTGATCGAGCGTCAAATCCTACACCCTTGGGTGTTTAGTTTGAATAATTTGTTCGGCTCGTTTAAATAGTCTTGCTTACTTAAAGCCTTTGGGGGGTTAATGACCATGTCCCGGATATCCTTGGCATCATCTTACGAGATGGCCACGACCAGAGCACGGGGTGTAGGCGTACACCCGTCAGTGTATAACTCATTTATGTGGTGTGTCTATTGATCTTTAACCCGGACAAGATCCGGGCTACTGAACGCACAAGTAACATTTAATTCGTTCACAAGATTATAATTAAATAATTATCCCAAGTTAATAAAAATGTTTTTATGCCATGTGCATTTAAATCAATTTTCAACCTCTTCAAAATGAGTCAGTTGAATTGTATTTACCAGTGTAAACTGACGTATTTTTCCCAAAAGATTAAGTGCAGGTACTACACGTAATAGGCTGGCAGTCTTCTAGAGCGTCCACAATAAGTCTCGCAGCTTGGACGACAATAAACTGTTGAACAATTATCCTATTTTATTTTGATCCGCCTGTGGATCCGTTTCAACTACTTGTGATAATTAACATTACATTTTATTTAAAGTTGAAATGAATCTATCTTTTGCTTCCGCTGTGCATTATTATATTGTGTTGTTTGTCTATGATGATACCAACGATGTCACGATACCCCCACCGGGCCCACCGGTGACACGTGGAAATTAGGGGTGTGACATTTATGATGACTAATCTAGCCGTCTTACGAATTATGATGATAGTTTGACGCTTGACAAGCTAGGTGGAGGCTTGGAAAGGAAGCGTGTCAAACGGAGCAAGTATGAAGGAAAAGCGTAATTCGGATGCAAGGTAAGTATATCTTACACTAGACATATATTTTAGAATATCCTTTTCGTCGTGTTAATTACGAAAAAGACAATTATGACGTAAGCCATAGTAGGCCAAAAAGTGTTAAGAAATGATTTATAAGTAAAAAGACCATTCGGTATAAACCGAAGCGAGTCTTGTAGACGAGATGGTACTAAATAGCATCTCGCAAAAATAAACGGTCACTTAGACCAAACGGGTCGAATGGTGAAAATATCACCATTTGAAAATATCGACTAATGAATATTGTCAAGTTGTGTGTTCACAGGAGTAAATACGGAAGGATATCTTGTATCGCTATTAAATAGCGAGTATTAAAGCAAGGTATAAAAAATGGTCAATATAATGATCCGAGTCAGGTACGTATAATGATTCAGCTCATTGTTTAGAACTTGAGATTCTATAAGTGTTAGACAAGGTCAAAATGAATATTCGGTTATCTTTTAAGTAAACCGAATAATTTGAGTCATAAACATGGTGTTTTAGAAAGATAATGGTTTACAAACAAGAATTATAGTTAAAAGGTCAGATTTTGAGTCAAACAAGTATTTGAAGGTCCTTGTAGTAAAAGAAGGATGAAAATTGACCAAATTGCCCTTGTAAGCTAATTTGAACGAACGACCCTTAAAGGTGGTTCGGAAACGAGTCTTATGATTAAACAAACGCTTAGAGCGAGTTTAGGTAGTGAAAGATGAAATTCTTGGGTCGAAAGACTTTATTTGAGTCTTTGCCGTAAAATGATAATCCGAGGGGTAAAACTCGGAACACATAGATATCCGCATTAAATCCAACACACATTTAGTTGTGGTGGAAGATTACTAGATAAGAAATATAGGGTTACAATGCTAGAGTGGAATGAAGGTGATTTCAAGCTTTAAAGTGCTTAAATACCCTTAACGGGTCAAAATAAGCATACGAGCGAAAACGGGTTTAAATTGTGAAATAAACTTGTGATTTGAACCTAAAATGGTAGTTAATATCAATTTGAAGAAGTGTAGGTGATGTAGGAATCAAACAAATATGTTCGTTTGATAAAATGCATAAACGGGTCAAAATTGGGTAAAAGGGCGATAAGCCGAAGACTTAAAAGTCTGAAATTTTATTATGAAGGATGTTGGATTTTAACTCCATACGATGGAGAATTAAATTACGGACGCGTAGGAAAAAGAATCGGGTAAAACGGATTAAAAACGAGAGAGTTATGCCCGTTTCCGTGAAATCTGGGAAATCTGCAGCACCAGCAACAACAATCTGTTGAAATGAGGCAGTGGCGTAGCGCCACTGGCAGTGGCGCTACGCGAGCGCGTGCCAGATTCGCAAAAACTTGTTATTTAACGGTTTATGCATTGCTAACCCATTGAAATGCGTTTTTAAGCTAACTATGACTAATCCAACTCATGTTTTATGAGTTTCAGGTAAATTTTAGCACCGGAGGACGATCAAGCACAAAGAAGAACCGAACACGATCAAGAAATAAGCTTCCGCACGACGTTTCATTGTTATTTTTAATTGACGAACTTAATTACGTTATGTTCTAAACTTTAAATTGTAAAAGGTTTTAGTAAACCCGTATTTCCGATGTATATATAAATCTTAATTACATGATTGTTTTCGTAAAACATACGTTAATCTTTGATTTATAAGAACGGGTGTTACACCTTGCTTTAAAACTATATACTTGTAATAAAGATGAACCTCACTGACTATATATACGAAGTAATAACCACATTCAAGTCATAAGTATTGTAGAATCTTCATCAAATACTCACCAAGGTACACATTTACTCATTCTCTAGTCTTTTAGTTTTCGAAGTAAACTCAAGTTAAACTCTTAAAAATAAACTCAAATTCAAGCTTGCCTCGTGTAACGAAAGAAAAATACAGTCGGTTAAATAAGTTTTGTATGTGTCATATTAAAAAAATACGTGTAAGTCTATATGTGGTTCTTTTTATCCTTTACTTAAATTTGCTTAGGTAATGAATATTAGGGATGAGCATTTGGTACCGGTATCGAACTGGTCATTTTTGGTACCGGTACCCATTTTTTCCACTTTGCGGTACCGGTACGATACTGGTATTTTGGGTGATTTACCAATAAGTAAATACCCGTACCATACCGGTTATATTCGACACCGGTACTTATTTTTCCCGTTTTTCGATACCGGTACTTGCTCATCCCTATTGAATATCCCTCTATAAATATATACACACTTATATACATACATATATATATATATACACACATATATACACGTGTGAGTGTACAATGTGTATGTATAATATGTAGTTATTTTAATATACCTATAAATATAATAACATTTTATATAAATTATACATTATATCATATCATATAAGTTAGTATTTTATATTTATATAAATAACAAAGTCGTCTAGACTTTTGAGCCTAATCAAACTTGGTACATGAAGCTAGAGTTCGATGGTTCCACACTTTAACAAGTCTGTCACGAGTAGTTCAAGAACGATTTACCTAGTTTACACCACTATTTATGTCTTCAAGATTTTCATGATATTTTATAATTACATCTTTTGTTACATGAAGCAATAGAAATACTACTGAGATGGATGTGAATGAGATAAATCTTGAAGAGCTTGAACATGAGCACCCGCTAACGCTCGTAGATTTGCAACTAATGCATCGAGACTACTTAGAAGATGATGACGAATACCGTGATGAAGATTTGATCACGACGCAAAACTTCAAGTGCATACGTAACCGGTGTGGAAGACAAATTGACTGGTACCACCGTTATTACTACACGTGTAAAATGTCATCATGTAATTATTCCCTTCATAAATTTTGCAAAGAAATTCCAACAACCTTACAATTCCAAGGCCACCCTTCTCATACTCTTACCCTTAGAAGAACACCAAATGATGATAAATGTCGCACGTGTCTCAAATGGCATCGAGATGGAATTGGTTATCATTGCTCAACATGTAATTATGGAATCGATTTACTTTGTGCCACATTTATGGAGCAAAATATGATACATCACCCTGCCCACCCACACCCATTAATCTCTTTTAGTGTTGAACCTGGTTTGAACAAGTGTTTTGCATGTAAGAAGAAACATGAAGGTCATTTCTATCAATGCATCACTTGTTTGAACTTCTTAGTAAATTCCGATTGTCTTACACTTCCCATAAAGTTATTGCTTGAAACTCAACAATTTAGCCACCGCCACTTGCTCACACTTTCATATTCGTTTTTAGATCAGTTATATGATTTCGAATGCAGAATTTGTGGTATGAACTTAGAAGATGAACATATGATTTACAAGTGCAGTAAATACATGTACTATGTTCACCCAGATTGTGCAACACAACAGAGAGAGCCTTTCATATCCCTCTTCTTATCTGGTAAGTCTTGAATTATATACATGTATACATGATACTTCGTAAATGAGAATTTTTTTCATTATTGTTGGGTAAGTTTTAAAGATTGTGATGACATGATTGTTCTTTTCTTTTTTCTTTTTCTTTTTCTTTTTCTTTTTACCTTTTTCACAAAATTAGTGTGACAAGACTACGACATTTCCATAAAAAAATAATTGTTTTTTTTTTAATTCTTTTTCAGTGTTTACTTAACGTTGAATTTACTGTAATATTTTATACTAAAAAAATCTCAATAGATTCTAAATTTACTATTTTATCAATACCTTCATATATAACTTACATAAAAATCTGTACCACAAAACCCACACCCTTAAATGTGTATAGATTGTAAACATTTGCTAAGAGAAATGAGTCATGCAAACTAAATCCAAATCTTTATATTTAACTATTCATGTCGGTTAAAATTTCACATTGAGTGTGAGCCTTTTTCATTATCCACTTATCATGAGTTTTTTCAGTTAGTTTTAGTGTGATGACAATTAATTTATTCAATTTCTATTTTTCAGGCTTAGGAAAGACACAAAAAAACTTTAAAGATGTTGATCATCCCCACCTTCTTCACTTGCCAGCCGACGATGAATCATACATCTTAGCACATCAAATATCTGGAAAAATCTTTGAAGGAGAGATCGATGAGCAAAAAAGAGATGAAAATGGCAACCTCATACATTTTCGTGATGACCATCCGTTGTTAGTCCTAATAAACAATGCTACAACCACCACGAGAGTGTCTCTTCACGACCCAATGAAGAGAATTAAACTATTATGCAATGCATGCACAAAACCAGTTACAAAAATGCCATTTTACAAATGCTTCGAAGACGATGACTGTGTTCTCCACGAGTGGTGCACCCAGCTACCCACAAGACTAAGAAACGTTGTGGGTCAACAGGGACGTACACTTTTTCTTGCTAACGGTAATGAACTCATTCTTGGAATCAAATGTTTTATTTGTGGATTGCCATGCAATGGGGCTTTATATTTGTGCTTTGATTCCAAGGGCGTGTACTTCATTGATGCTCATTGTGCATTTATGCCTAGAGAAATTACACATGAAGCACACGCGAATCACTTACTTACAAGAGTAGATGGTGCTTCATCAAGCCGTGGCAGTGTATCTAAGATGGAATGTCGCGCATGTCGTGTGGGAATTGTTGAAAGTGAAACTTATTTTAGATGTAATGTCTGTAACTTCAATTTGGATTGCCGATGTGCTTTGCATTTACCTAAAACAATTAGGCATAAGCTTGACAAGCACTCGCTGAAGCTGAGTTACTCCCCAATCGAGGACCACAAAGGTCAATACTTTTGTGAAGTTTGTGAGGAGGATCTTGATCCTGGAAAGTGGTTCTATCATTGTGTAGAGTGCGCACAATCCATTCATTCGGCATGTGTTAATACTTCAGTCTGAACAGGGTATTAATTCTCTCTCTTTGGAAGGTGTTTATAAGTACATTAACTTCAAGTTTACAGGTGTACGAACACCACTACGTTTTCACCAACATCCTGTGTCGGTTGCTCCGGGGACTAAGAATGATGGTTTATGCCAGTTGTGCGGAAGCGAATTGCAATCCCATCTGATCTTGAAGTGCTTAGATTGTAACTTTGCTCGCCATGTGTACCATGATTCTTTTTTTCAGGATTGCCCCAGAAGTAATGTATAAGTATGAAGAAAAAAAACGTATGATAAAGCAGCGTGGACCTCAAACAAACTTAGAATTTTATCCAAGTGAAATGAAAAGACCAGAGACCCGTGATTGGAAGGTTATTGACGATCCATCCTTTCAATAATTCTTATTGCCAATTGGCCATATATGTATCTAGTTTCACCAACTGTTGTAACAGACTATATATCTAGAAATGTAATACGCTTTTATACGTTGTCTCTTCATATTACCATACAGTAGAGCTAGCGATTACTTCTCTTAGCCATCTATCACTTTTTACATATTGACATCTATTTTATTTTATTTATTTATTTATTTATTTTATTTATTTAATATATATAATTGGACAACCAATAGTATTTTTTGTTTCTTTTTTTTTTCTTTTTCATTTTTTTTCTTATTCTTTTTTATCTTTTAGGGTTTAAACCTTTAATGATATATTTTTTTTCATTGGTATTATCGGAACCTGTATTAATATTGGTATTAACATCCAGTTGTTTTTTTTTTTTTGTCTTTTTTCTCTCTTTTAATGAAGGTCAAAGTGGTCTTTTAACGTTTTATTATAAAAATTAAAAAAAAATATGACCATTTCGCCCTTCATTAAAAGGGAGGAAAAAGACAAAAAGGTTCGATGTTTAACTGAAAAATCTGACCAGATTTTGATTTTGGATGAAAATGTCAACAAAATTGAAACCATAAGGACCCAGATTCAAATGGTTTGAGTTTTAGATTAAAGTGGCAAAAATGACCAAACCTCAGGGACCATTTTAACAGTTTACTTTATATATAATAACTAGAAAAGTGCCACACGCGCGTTGCGCCGCGGGCAACGAAATCGACTACACGTTTACGTGTAGTCGATCAGCAAACTCCGGTTATAATTAACGTTCGGATCATAATTCGTAGTGAAGTAGTAACTATAACTATAAAGTATTCAAGTTAAATGGAGTCAACCAACGAAAGCTCGTGTGGTTTCGGGTTCAACCCGCCAACCCACAAGCACGGTCCATTTAACACTCCTAAATATATATACAATACAATATACATTTATTTTGCGTACCTGGCTGGAAGCTGAGAGGTGTTTTTGACGTTCGCAAACCGTTTAGCCTGATTATCCTGTTCTTTGTCGATACGCATAGCAGCTACCTCCCTCTCCATTGCAGCTACCTCACATCTCATCTTTTTAGCTTCAACTTCCATAGCCTTGGTTAAAGTGTCTACTTTCTTTGCTAACATCTGAAATCAATATTACAAATTTAATAACAGGTTTTGATGAGAACCCAAAATAATAAAGATAATAATTAACCTCGATGGCGTCATCTTTGTCTTTAATGCTTTGATCCTTTTCGTGACCAGCTTTCCTCAAAGCAATCACTTCTTTTTTAAGCAAATCATACAACAGTCCAGGCACGGTATCTTCAGTTTCGGTTCCCGAGGAGCCACTCGGTTTTTCATCAGGGTTTACTATTTCAATATCACAAAAAAATGAAAATACATTATGCAATTAACAGATAAGAAACAATATAAGTTTAACCGAACCGGATCCGGTTTTGAAAACGGCTTACCTTCGGGCGAACCGGATCCGGTTTTGAAAACGGCTTACCTTGGGGTTGGACGGTGTGGCGTTGATCAGGTGGCGTTCGTTTAGCGACGGTTCTACCGACGAACACGATGAACTGACGGACGGTGACTCTCTGAAAATATCTAAAATGATTCACGTCTGTAGTGGAGGGGTTAGCTTTGTTTCTGCTCGCGCTACGCGGCGGGAATTTGATCGTTTTTCCTGTACTACGCAGCGTGACTTTGGTCGTTATTGCTCAACTCATTGAAAACCAAAAAACGAATATCGATACTGGTTCTGATAATACCAACTAAAAAATAGGTTTTTTCCTCCCGTACGACACGCTGGGAGTTTGAACATTTTTTCCCGCGCTAAAGCATAAAAGCGTATATCGACACTGGTTACGATAATGTCAATTATAAAAAAGGTTTTTCCTCGGCGCTATGCGGCGGGAGTTTAATCGTTTTCCCCGTACTACGTGGTCTGACGTTGGTCGTTATCGACTCGACTCATCGAAAACCATAAAAGCGAAGATCAATATGGGGTTTTTCCCATGCGCTACGCGACAAGAGTATGATCGGTTATCTCTCGTGTTATGCGACGTGACTTTGGTCGTTATCGGTTCGACTCATTGAAAAACTATAAAAGCGAATATCGATATCAGTTCCGATAATACCAATTAAAAAAACAAAATAGAATTCTTACTGTGCTACGCGGCAGGAGTTTGATCATCTCCCCCCCTGCTACGCGATGTGACTTGGTCGTTATCGGCTCTACTCATTGGAAACTATAAAGCGAAATTCAATAAAAACGAATATCAAAACCGGTTTCGATAATACCAACTAAAAAAATACAAAAACCACTAAAACCAAAAAATTATAAAAGAAAGAATAAGCAAAGAGCACCACTATTAAAAAAATAATACCAACTAAAAAAAAGCATAAAAGAAAAAAAAAACAAAACAAAGAACACCACTGTTCACAAGAACTTTCACAAATTGTTATATACAAGTTACAAAGTGCTGGTGATTTAGGAGTTAATTCTATTGATTGTTTTCTTCGCTAATATATTTGTTTTATAAGACGAACGAACTGCTAATACGAATTAGAGTCGCTTACCAGCACACAGCACCACAGTCCATATATATACAACATTTCCTTAATCGGTAACCCGGTTTGCAGGTCTTTAATTTCATCCAGATTACACCCAGGACAATTTTTGATACATACTTTGTTTAAAATTGGCTTCTTAACATTAACACCACCCATTAGATGTCAATGACCCACCAAAATAAATGCAAATGAACAACAATTCAGTTGCTCAAACCCACAACCAAAAGCCCACAAATTAAACTGTTTTTTTTTTTTGTATTTTAATTTGATATTGTTTCTCTATTCAGGCTTTTTATCAAACATGTGGTCTGCAACTCTGCATTCAACGCGACAACACAATCTAACAAAACTATGAGATCTAATCACGAAAACTATGAGATCTAATTGCTTTACCTTGTTGATGAATAGTCAAACCTCTACTCAAAGCCACAACCACCATCGCTGACCTGAATACCCGTTCGTACGCCACCGTCACAGCTCCAATGACGGTTCTCTTCTGGTTGAGTCAAAACAACCACAAAGCCCACCGGTGTACCCTCTTTGTCAAAATTAGCTTCCCATCGCGTCGACTTCGCCGCCGCCACGCCGCCTAGAACCACCCCATCGGAACCCTAAATCTACCGCGAGCTATCATCGTCATCGGCTTTGAAACGACGGCAAACGCTCTGAAATCTCTCTCTTAATCGAGGTTTATGAGGTGGAGCGGAGAATTGTTTGTGTTGGGGATAAAGCAACTCCGGTGGTGGTGTTCGGCAGCGGCAGGTGTTCGTGCGGTGGTTCAAACCACATCACCTTCTCCATCGCACTTCTCTCTCTAACTCTGTCTCTGTCTCCATCTGTCTAGGCTTTGGTGTGAAAACAAAAGAAGAAGATCACGTATAAATGAAAAGATGCAGCAACAAATTGTACATGCAACATCACAAAGCACAAACCACAAAATAAGCACAAAGTACAACCTTTATTGCACCAAATTGTTGCAAATTATAAGTATATATAAGTCTAGGGTTTGGTGTGAAACCAAAAGAAGAAGGTCACGTATAAATGAAAAGATGCAGCAACAAATTGTACATGCAACATCACAAAGCACAAACCACAAAATAAGCACAAAGTACAAACTTTATTGCACCAAATTGTTGCAAATTATAAGTATATATAATTAGATATTTTTATGGATATAATACCAACTTACGTCATTTATAAAATAAACATATGATGTTTATTAATATATCCATAGAAATTTGATGAGTAAACCTCATTTTTTTAGCAGAGCAAACACCGACCTTATAAGTTAACTTTATCGTTTTAGAATAGTCAATGATTTAACAATCTTACGTCTTACATACCGTACTTGGTTGATAACTTTTTTAAGGGATAACAAACTAAAATTTAACTTATCACCTCCTCAATAGTGGGTTTTGAGGATGATACTGAGGAGGGAAGGCATCGTGGATCTTGTTGTGAAAAACGCCTAAGATCGGGTTTGGTAAGTGAAGTGTGTGTTGGTATTGGTTGTGAGGGGCAAACCTAATAGGTGGGCATGTTCTTATGTGGGGCCGTTTTGAAATTTAAAGTCTCCTATTATGCATGATATTAGTATAAACTAGTGGGAATACCTGCGCTGTTCGTCTAGTCGATTACGGTACCGACACTCGTTATAACAATCAAAAGAGTTTACATCAATATTATCGATTCCAGTTGTGATTTTGTTTGGCCGGAATTGGTGTTAAAGTATCGGCACGGTACCGTCACTCGAGAAAAACACTATATTTAATAGAACGTCAACAATATTTAAACCGAACTAAACACGACTGCGTACTAATTTTTTCTAGAGTTAACGAACGCAAGTTATCGAAAGAAAATCAAATTAAATAGATTAAAAACGTACATTGTTTATATTATAAGGGGTTTAAAAATTAAAACAATAAATAAAATAATTAATAATAATAATAATAATAATAATAATAATAATAATAAATGGTATTAGACGTTTATTATTCATAGGAGTGGTTTTATATAAAAATACGAAGACGTCAAAAATCAAATTAGGTTTAACCAAATAAAAAGGAGTAAATTGCCATTTTAATCCCTCAGTTTTGTCCAAATTTGCCATTTTAGTCCAAATAGTTTTTTTTCACCTCCGGGTCCCTGACTTTTCCCTTTTGTTGCCATTTTGATCACATACACTAACTTCATCCAAAAACTCCATCTTTAACTAGGGGTATTTTGGGGATTTTCATTTTAAATGTTTTCAATTGCCATTTTGATCCAATTCCAAAAAATCAAAAAAATTTCAAAAAATTCTAAAAAATCCGTTTCGACGCGAACCGTTTCGACCCGTACCGTTTCGAACCGTACCGTTTCGACGCGAACCGTTTCGACCCGAACCGTTTCGACCCGAACCGTTTCGACGCGAACCGTTTCGAACCGAACCGTTTCGACCCGTACCGTCTCGAACCCGAACCGTTTCGAAGATCGGGTTTGGTAAGTGAAGTGTGTGTTGGTATTGGTTGTGAGGGGCAAACCTAATAGGTGGGCATGTTCTTATGTGGGGCCGTTTTGAAATTTAAAGTCTCCTATTATGCATGATATTAGTATAAACTAGTGGGAATACCTGCGCTGTTCGTCTAGTCGATTACGGTACCGACACTCGTTATAACAATCAAAAGAGTTTACATCAATATTATCGATTCCAGTTGTGATTTTGTTTGGCCGGAATTGGTGTTAAAGTATCGGCACGGTACCGTCACTCGAGAAAAACACTATATTTAATAGAACGTCAACAATATTTAAACCGAACTAAACACGACTGCGTACTAATTTTTTCTAGAGTTAACGAACGCAAGTTATCGAAAGAAAATCAAATTAAATAGATTAAAAACGTACATTGTTTATATTATAAGGGGTTTAAAAATTAAAACAATAAATAAAATAATTAATAATAATAATAATAATAATAATAATAATAATAATAAATGGTATTAGACGTTTATTATTCATAGGAGTGGTTTTATATAAAAATACGAAGACGTCAAAAATCAAATTAGGTTTAACCAAATAAAAAGGAGTAAATTGCCATTTTAATCCCTCAGTTTTGTCCAAATTTGCCATTTTAGTCCAAATAGTTTTTTTTCACCTCCGGGTCCCTGACTTTTCCCTTTTGTTGCCATTTTGATCACATACACTAACTTCATCCAAAAACTCCATCTTTAACTAGGGGTATTTTGGGGATTTTCATTTTAAATGTTTTCAATTGCCATTTTGATCCAATTCCAAAAAATCAAAAAAATTTCAAAAAATTCTAAAAAATCCGTTTCGACGCGAACCGTTTCGACCCGTACCGTTTCGAACCGTACCGTTTCGACGCGAACCGTTTCGACCCGAACCGTTTCGACCCGAACCGTTTCGACGCGAACCGTTTCGAACCGAACCGTTTCGACCCGTACCGTCTCGAACCCGAACCGTTTCGAAGATCGGGTTTGGTAAGTGAAGTGTGTGTTGGTATTGGTTGTGAGGGGCAAACCTAATAGGTGGGCATGTTCTTATGTGGGGCCGTTTTGAAATTTAAAGTCTCCTATTATGCATGATATTAGTATAAACTAGTGGGAATACCTGCGCTGTTCGTCTAGTCGATTACGGTACCGACACTCGTTATAACAATCAAAAGAGTTTACATCAATATTATCGATTCCAGTTGTGATTTTGTTTGGCCGGAATTGGTGTTAAAGTATCGGCACGGTACCGTCACTCGAGAAAAACACTATATTTAATAGAACGTCAACAATATTTAAACCGAACTAAACACGACTGCGTACTAATTTTTTCTAGAGTTAACGAACGCAAGTTATCGAAAGAAAATCAAATTAAATAGATTAAAAACGTACATTGTTTATATTATAAGGGGTTTAAAAATTAAAGAAAATTGGTTTTTAATAAACCAACCTTTGTCCCGTTGGTAAATAATAATCCTACCTACGTAATTGGTATACAATAATCCTACCTATCAACATGTTGGTTCTTAATGAACTTCCGTTAATTATTTTTAACTGAAGTTAGTTTTTAAGTTTTATTTATTACACAAACAACCCTGTAGTTATAATTTACTAGTTTTAACTATTTTGTAAAACAAAAAAACGTCAAGGCCATGTAATTAAATTTTATATATACATATGTGTACTAGTTAAAACTAGTAAATTACAACTACAGGGACTGTTTGTGTAATAAATAAAACTTAAAAACTAACTTCAGTAAAAAAAAATTAACGAAAGTTCATTGAGTACCAACATGTTGATAGGTAGGATTATTGTATACCAATTACGTAGGTAAGATTATTATTTACCAACGGGGCAAAGGTTGGTTTATTAAAAACCAATTTTCCTAAATAAAATAATTAATAATAATAATAATAATAATAAATGGTATTAGACGTTTATTATTCATAGGAGTGGTTTTATATAAAAATACGAAGACGTCAAAAATCAAATTAGGTTTAACCAAATAAAAAGGAGTAAATTGCCATTTTAATCCCTCAGTTTTGTCCAAATTTGCCATTTTAGTCCAAATAGTTTTTTTTCACCTCCGGGTCCCTGACTTTTCCCTTTTGTTGCCATTTTGATCACATACACTAACTTCATCCAAAAACTCCATCTTTAACTAGGGGTATTTTGGGGATTTTCATTTTAAATGTTTTCAATTGCCATTTTGATCCAATTCCAAAAAATCAAAAAAATTTCAAAAAATTCTAAAAAATAATAAAAATTCTAAAAAATCCGTTTCGACGCGAACCGTTTCGACCCGTACCGTTTCGACGCGAACCGTTTCGACCCGTACCGTTTCGACGCGAACCGTTTCGACCCGAACCGTTTCGACCCGAATCGTTTCGAGCCGAACCGTTTCGACGCGAACCGTTTCGAACCGAACCGTTTCGACCCGTACCGTTTCGAACCCGAACCGTTTCGACCCGTACCGGTTCGAAACGGCACGGTTCGAAACGGTTCGGCTTCGAAACGGTACGGGTCAAAACGGAACGGCTCGAAACGGTTCGGCTTCGAAACGGTTCGCGTCGAAACGGTTCGGGTCGAAAGGGTTCGGTTCGAAACGGTTCGCATCGAAACGGTACGGGTCGAAACGGTTCGCGTCGAAACGGTTCGGGTTTGAAACGGTACGGGTCGAAACTGTTCGGTTCGATACGACACGGTTCGGTTCGAAACGGTATGGTTCGGAACGGTACGGGTCGAAACGGTTCGGCTTGAAACGGTTCGGCTTCGAAACGGCACGGGTCGAAACGGTTCGCGTCGAAACGGTTCAACTCGAAACGGTTCGGGTCGAAACGGTACGGGTCGAAACGGTTCTCGTCGAAACGGTTCAGCTCGAAACGGTTCGGCTCGAAACGGCACGGTTCGGTTCGAAACGGTACGGGTCGAAACTGTTCGGCTTCGAAACGGTACAGGTCGAAACGGTTCAGCTCGAAACGGTTCGGGTCGAAACGGTACGGGTCGAAACGGTTCGCGTCGAAACGGTTCGGGTTCGAAACGGTTCGCGCCGAAACGGTTTTTTGGGATTTTTTAGAATTTTTTGGATTTTTTAGAATTTTTATGATTTTTTTGAATTTTTATTATTTTTTAGAATTTTTTTGATTTTTTGGAATTGGATCAAAATGGCAATTGAAAACATTTAAAATGAAAATCCCCAAAATACCCCTGGTTAAAGATGGAGTTTTTGGATGGAGTTAGTGTATGTGATCAAAATGGCAACAAAAGGGAAAAGTCAGGGAACCAGAGGCGAAAAAAAAACTATTTGGACTAAAATGGCAAATTTAGACAAAACTTAGGGACTAAAATGGCAATTTACTCAATAAAAAAATTATATACTTAAAAAACTGGTTGTCACTCCATTTAATTTGGTTTTACTTTGATCATTATAAATCATGTTTTATGTTTTATGGTAGTCAATATCTTACTAAATAAGGTTGCTTCGGTTCATTTTGATCATTAAAGAATTTAAAAACAGATGCTTTTTTTTTCTCAAATAAGTGAACAAATAGATATAAGTTTTAGTGAACATTATTATTATATATATCAAAAGATATCATTTGTTTGCACCAGTAGCATTTGTTACTTTTAGGTTTTAAAGACTTTTGTTTGTTTTCTTATGTTTTTGCCACCCAGCGCATATGCTCAATTCTCAATTATCATTAACCAAATCTTATATGATATACTAGGTTATCACCCGGGTAGACACCCGGGTAGGAAAATTTAAATTACATTAATTAAAAATTTCAACACACTGATTCATTTCTATTTTAAAATTAAAATCAAACCATACTATGAGTTAAATATTGCATCAAGAGTAACACTGACTTGGCTTCAGCGCATATTGTGTTGTAAACTTCTTTTAATATAAAAAACTTTGTACCCAAGCCCATAATATTGTAATCAAGTATAAAATTAAAAACCCAAAAATAAGAGAGCTTACTTCTACAAGATTGATTTTAAGGTATACAAATCATTAATTTTATTTCTACACTAAACTACAGGTCAATGTAAACCAAAATTACAAAGAAGTAAGCCTTATACATCCACTGTCTACCCAGAACCCCTAATATTATTTTCAAATCCCACATACATCACATATTTTGATATATGCATACACACACAGCAAATAGGTAAGCATTATATGATGTATAAACGAACATACTCTTGAAATTAATCATGGGAAATCTGCAACATTTAGCTAAAAAAAGTCAATCGAAAGCCACCCTTGCTGCAAACAGAAACCACGAACCAAACAAAGGTAAATACCGTTAGGGCTCTAAAAAAAAAAAAGCAAACACATAACCAAAGAAGAATGGGCCACCAACCTATGATGCTATATTGATTTTTAGACTATTTTTTGTTTTTGTTATTGTTATTATCGATCTAATGCTTGCCTAAAGATTATTTTTATACACCGCATTTGTTTACGAACTTGCTCGGCGTTCTATAGAACAATTAAAAACTAACATGAATAAACCATGAGCGTTCTATAAATGAATAACCATAGTCAACTAATTCGCGGTTCGCTCCAGTTCGGGTACGCGGTTCGCTCCGGTTCGGGTACGCGGTTCGCTAGATGCGACGAATTCGGTACGGAGGGGGTAGGTTCATTTCGGTACGATCCGGTACGGTGTACCATTGAGTCTGGTTCTGTATACACAAAATAAAACAAAAATTACTAAATTCAACTAACCAAAATCCATTATTCATATTACCAATCTTGAGCCAAAACCACCAGACCCAAAACGACTACCAATCATAAGAATCCCTTATGTCCACCCAACTAATTATTAAGAACCAGCTATCATACCAAACCAATGGTAGTATGGGTCAAATCTGAACCCAGCCCATCCAAAAACCTGCAAACCGCATACAAACCTGTATAAAAATTTATAGAAAATTTGCATTAATTATTACCAATCATATCAGCAATACTGGTTTTTTAATCAAACCCCGCTGCCCTGATATCCCTCCTATTAGCATGATTTATCAAGGGCCACTGATATCCCTCCTATTAACATGATTTATCAAGGGCCCTTTTTCATGTCAGTGATCATACCACACATTGTTTTATTATGTACAATGTCCTCTGAAATGATGACAGACACTGGGATCTCCAAGGTAATATCTCCAACTTCAAGATCTTTACTTGCTATAATCTACTCTTTTAACTTATATACTTAATGTAATTGAAATTTACAGTTCACGTACCTGAAAGTGGAGCCAATAACCATTGAAATAATAATGAATATAAACAAATATATTATATAATCCAAGTTTAATGTTCATTTGACTTGCCATTCTAATGACAGAAAATCAATGAATCAAAGAATTGCAGATGCATGACTTTGATCAGATCCGTGATGGACAATATTTTATTGATTAATATCAATTCTACCAAATACAAAACATCAATCCCTTTATATAGACCCTCAAATCCAATCCAAACCTAACTTAATCTCCAAGCTAACCTATTTTTTACTCAATTCAACAACTAAATCAAAACAAACCTTACCTTACCAAATATTAGACAATATCAAATCAACTTAAAAAATGAACCTTACCTTACCAAAGAAAACACGAAAAGAAGCATAGCCTACCACTCAATTCACAACCCACTGGAATCTGTATCTCACAACTGAACATTCCAGCATTTATATATTTTAAAGTATGGAGTACCGAAATCCTCCAGCTCTTAAGGGATGGACCGGATGCACCTGCACATGTATATAATTATTTACTTGTATTACATAATAGCCAAGTTGTTATAATTATACATGTCCGAACCTCTACTTACATGTTATGAACGATAAATGAATAATAGGCTCACGCTAATTCAATACGGACTTTAATACGATAAACAGGGTCCCAACATTGTAAATCACAACCTTACACAGCAATACAAAAAAATTATTAAAATCGCAAGAAAAGGAAATCATCAAAATCCCGGTTTAAAAAAGCGCGAGGCGCTCCGAAGTGTTTTGGTTCCAAAAGCTTTAAGCGAAGCTTCAAGCGCGAAGCGAGAGCTTCACGTAGACGAAGCGCTCAAAATAAAAATAAAAATATTTGTACACATCAATATGACATGTTCTACTTGTTAATCAATGATAAACACAAAAACATGATTAAAAAACACACTAAACACATAAAAAACCTAGTTAAAACATAAATTAAAGTCGAAACACATTTAAAACATAAACATAAAAAGTCTTTAATCAAAATCATCATAATCAAGTATGTATTCTTCTCCATCAACATCACTGACCTGATTGGGCCACAATTAAACCCTATTAGAGAGATAAAAACCCAAATCTGACCTGATTGGGCTGAAGCGTTGCTTCAAACCAATGGCGCTTCGGGCTTAAAGCGTGCTTCAAAACGCTTCATGTGATTTGTTTCCTCAGAGCAAAAAAAGCGACATCCCTAGCGCTTCATCGCCTCACGCTTAAAGCTCGCTTTTTTAAACCAAGATCAAAATTATGAACTTTAAAGGAAGAAAAATCTGTCTCACCATTGCTCAGTTCCATGAGTTATTTGCGATGATGGCCACACGGGTCAAAAGTCTATCTGCGATGATGGCCATACGGGTCAAAAGTCTACGTGGTTTCGGTCAGAGAAGGAAGGCTTTGCTATAACATCGTAAAAATTAATTAAAAAATATTTTTAAAAAATTAGCCACACGGGTCAAAAGTCTACCTGTTACGATGGTGTAAGACGGATGTTACCAAACTTATTATTTCACTGCAGTACAAAACAAATCAAACTCATTAATAACTTTGTTTATAAGACATATCCCTAAATCGGTCAACATATATTTTTATTGATAATGAAGTTCCTACATTCTGATATGCCTTCGGCCTCCTCGACCTCATCCTTTGTTCAACAATTAATCGCACAACAAATCACGATTAGTTTGAAATTACTTGGAAGAAACAACCAACACACATATACGAATACAGCTAGATATGCAGTGTATGCAATTAAATTATCACTAAATTGATGATTTTTTGCAAAACATAATCAACCACAAACCCTAGAAACCGAAAAACGCTGATAAAAAATCATAACCAAATAATCAGTTCCTCTTTCAGTTCAAGGTTTTTGTTTTTTAATTATCTTGATTGGGGTTTGTTTATTTAATATTTTATTACCCCTCCTAGAGGTTTAGGGATCAATGTCTATCCCTGGCTATCATTTTTTATTGTCCTTAGGTATAATCCAAACCTAAAAAATAAACCAATTCACACTTACATTCAATTTTATTATTGTCACATATATAACTTTTAATCAGTTTTATTTTTTCTATCAAACTACTGATCTTTAAGACAAATTCCATTGACGAAATCAACAACATATGTAACAACAACCGACAACTCTTTACAACCCGAACCACTATCTACAAAGCATACATGTAACCAACATAGGCTTTCATGGCTACCAAAGGTACACCTGCCAGCACCCTTGATCTTACATCGCAAAACTGGAAATTAACCATTTACACGCAAAAGAAAGTTACAAGTAAAAGATTGAAAATACGTCACATACCACGGAATAGAACATTGTCCTTTTACTTACATACATTGACGAAAAGGCGTTGATACCTGGCCGTGCACCTCGGTTCCCTCCAAATGCTCCACCTGACAGATATTGTAACAACGCTTCATGTCAATAACTAAAATATCTCAAAAAAAATCTATGCAATAGTGAGTCAAAAAATGGAAACCGCATATAAGCTGGATTCAAGTATTCTTATGTTTTGACCACACTACTGAATGGACACTTTGAAATGTTCTAAGTCAGCTTTATATATAAACCACTATCTTCATTAGAAAAGCATAATTATTAATATTATTTCAATATAAAAGACAACACAACACAAAACAAATATATTGCTTGCTATCTCTATCAAGTATCAAGGGCATCTTTTACCTGATACACGACACACCAAATGGAATGTGTAAATCAAGCTGACCACCCATAACACAACCACAAAGTATCAAACCATGATCCATAATATTATCATCACAAAATTGAACAAAATTAGAAAAACAAAGAAAATCCAATATACTAAAATGAAAATGAACCTTTGAACATCGCAGTAGTAGGGGAAAATAAGAAAGGGCAGAAGCAAACCCTAGATATGAAAAAGAACCCACCAAAATTATTATTGAATAACAAACAAATTGATATGTCCAGATCTGGAAGCATGAAACAAATGGTATTTAAATGAAGACGAAGAAAGCGCCGGAACACGAGAATCCTTACTTGAGGCTTTGTCCTTCAATCCTGTACTCTTATCGATCTTTGTCTTCTTCGTTGTGCTTTAACAACATTAGAATTGAAACGAAATTAGATAAAAGATGGCCGATGTCATGTAAAAAACATATAAATCAGAAAATTACATAACAGTTAAGGAACAAAAACCCTAATTGCTCAAAAGATGAAACGATTATTAACAACAAAAACACAAATAGAGAAATAACCATTTAGGAAGAATGAATAGAATTGACAAATGATTTGGTATTAGGAAAGATTAAACATACCTGATGCTTGAGTCGTTCGAATGCATATGCGTGAACCAGAATGGAGATGAAGCAGAATGGAAAGGAAGGCTGTCTAGGGTTTTGGAAAATAACGTAGATGAGTAAAAATATAGCAAGTCAACATACACGGGTCAGATAGGCATCCTCCATGGCGAATTGAGAGTTAGGGTTATGGAGCAGCAGAGTTTAAGAGAAGGAGAACGAAGAATCAGATCTAGGGTTTGCAAAAGATACATAATATGTGCGTATAAACCTAGGGTAACTGATTCAGGTTTCAACAAAATGAAGGAAGGCTTCAGGGCACGAAGACGAAGAGAAGCGGCGGTGGCAGATTTAGGGTTTTAGAACTATTAAATACACGGGTCATAATATGGATCCCGTGTCTGCCCGTTTAAAGGAAAAAAAAGACCCGAATTTTTGGAGCCAAAACCAATTTCAAAAAGCCCTATGGTGATGCCACCTCATTTTCCAAGCCCTCATAACATGACACATAAGCCCTTATTTATCATGTTTATATATATATATAGATTTTTCAATTTAATTCTCTCCAACATTATATATACACTTAAAAGGCTATGTCGGTGGGCTAATCCGACATAGCCAAGTGTCGACTTCTGGTTGGTAAAAAGAATTTTTTGTTTTTAACCATTAACTTTTCTAATTTACGTGTTTAGTCCTTCTAATATAACTATCATAATATACATGTTTAGTACCTCTACTTAATAAACTTTATTCCTCATTAGTTAACTTTGTTAATATACATGTTTAGTTCCTCTACTTTAACTTTGTTGTCCTTCTACTCTAGCTTACCTAATATACATATTTAGTCCCTCACTTTAATAAATTTGATTCCCCATTAGTTTACTTTGCTTATATTATATACATATTTACGTCATCTACTTTAACTTTGTTGATATACATATTTAATTACTCTACTTTACTTTTATTTAGTTAAGTATTTCGCCTTTTAGAATTTTTTTTCTCCTTAATGTGATGAACCAAAGCCAATCCAACTGAATAATATTGTTTCCGCTATTGGTATTATCAGAACCAATATTTTTTCTTTTAGTATTTCGTTTGTTAGTGTTTTTTATACATATGTGGACGTTTCAATAATCCTTTTCCAATGATTTTATGTTATCTCTTTCGGTTGCTATACCGAGTGTCGGTACTATATTGATAATCAAACTCCCGCCGCAACGCGCGGGGTAAAATTTCTAGTTAAAATGAATAGACAAAAGAAAAGCAGAGAAAAAAATAAAACAAAAAGACAGCTATAATAAAGTACACATGTCAAAATATAGTTAGCTACAACATTTTCTAATAACCAATCATAAGGGTTACTGTACAACCTTGTGAATTGTAAGTTATAGAATTTAGAATAGAATATATATATCAATGCAACAAAATACTAAAAAAGTGTGATAAAATATGATTTACATATAAATTTGGATATTAGGTTCAGGGGTAGATCAAATAAAAAGTTGATTTTGCCTAAATAGGATGAGAAATAATTTTAACCATTCATTTTTCAAATCAATGGTTAAGATGAAAGTGTAGGAGAAAGAAGAAATGCAAGGGTATCTTGGGAAAATCCTATTTATGGAATTTCTCTCTCCACATGCAAGGCACATGCATCTTCCACCCCCATTTTTTAAACGTTCATAACTTTTTTATACGACATTATTTTTTCATAAAAATTTCACTATAAAATCGAGCGTCTTTTTACCTTTAATTTGAGTACCATATTGCTATAGAAAATATGAAGACTAAAAAAACCCACTAAAATGTGTTGTATTTCTATGTTGTATAACATTTTTTGTGTTGGATTTTTGTACTTTATTTTTGTGCAAAATTTTTTGTGCTGGATTTTTTTATCTTAAATTTTTTTTTCTCAATTTTTTGTGCTGGATTTTTTGTACTACATTTTTTTGCTGAATTTTTTCATGCTTTATTTTTTTTGTACTATATTTTTTTGTGCTATATTTTTTTGTACTACATTTTTTGTGCTATATTTTTTTGTACTACATTTTTTGTGTTATATTTTTTTGTACTAGATTTTTTGTGCTAGATTTTTTTGTACTAGATTATTTTGTTGTATTTTTAAAAAACAAAAGGGGTGCCACATGTCATTTTCACTTCTATTTATATGGACCAAAATACCCTCCATTCCTACTTATTAGGAGTGCCACATGTCATCATCACAATCCTTCTTAGGCTACTTAAGCAAAATTCATTTTTTAGTGGATCCTTTGATTAGGTCCAAATAAAAACAAAGCATTATTTTTGATAACTTTGGACTATAAAACTGGGGCCCATATTATTTAAACTATTGTATTGGGTTTGTTCCTGTGCTAATGAAATTGATCAACTGATGAACGTTAACGTAACAAAAAAAAAAAAAAAAATTAAATCTACAACCTCTCATTCTCAATAGAACTTTGACGAATTTGCTAGAACAACAGTTGTAGGTCCTACCTTTTTCTTCTGGTTCAAGTAAATAACACATTACCATGCAATTTCAGGAAGACTAAACACAGGACTTTTCTAAATTCCACAATAATCTTGCAATATAAATTGAAGCTTACAAAAAATTCAGATTCAACATCATAATGATCATAAAGTTACTCTTCATTTTATTTACACTTTTCTCTTCATCCCTTCCTGCTTTTGCTTCAAAACCAGAAGCAGCTGATGCTCTACTCAAATGGAAAGCCAGCTTCATAAACCAAAACAATCCGTTGCTATCTTCATGGTCCCTTGATCCAACTACTAATCTGAACCAGGTAAACCGAACCACAAGTACCACACCATGCGCCTGGTACGGTGTTCATTGCGATGATCATGGGGACATAGTAAAACTCAACCTTTCCACTTCAAGATTGAACGGTACACTTCAAAACTTCACCTTTTCGTCTTTCGCTAGTCTAACACATCTTGACCTTAGACTAAACGGCGTTTTCGGATCCATCCCGGTTGAGATCAGGTATCTTTCTAAACTTGTGTTTCTTGATCTTTCTAGTAATCGTTTTTCTGGAACAATTCCTCAAGAGATCGGAAGGTTAACGAATCTTGAGACCCTTTCATTGCATAGTAATATTCTTGAAGGTCATGTTCCAATTTCTCTGGGAAATTTGAGCAAGTTGGGTTATCTTTGCGTCGATGATAATAAGTTATCAGGTTATATACCTCAAGAACTAGAAAATTTGCACAATCTCATGAAGCTCAATATGTCCCTCAACTTCCTAACGGGACACATCTCGTCTGGTCTAGGAAATCTGACTAAGTTGTTTGAACTATACCTTTTTCAAAACAATCTTACCGGTTCGATCCCACCCTCTTTAGGAAATTTGAGCTCTTTAAGGGTATTATATTTATATATGAACCAACTTTCGGGTCGCATTCCTTATGAATTAGGAAATATGAAGAATCTGATTCTGTTACTTTTGGGCCACAATCGGTTCACGGGTTCCATCCCAGTTTCACTTGGAAACCTGAGCAAGTTAGAGATACTAGATGTTCATGAAAACTTACTTTCTGGCGTTATCCCACAAGAACTTGGAAAATTAGAGTCTTTGATTCAATTGGCCTTCAGTCACAACGAGCTTAGTGGCCAAATCCCAGTTTCAATAGGAAATCTAAGCAGATTAGAGCAGTTGTTCCTAAATGACAACCAATTTAATGGTTATATTCCTTAAGAGTTGGGAAATTTGAACTCTCTTGTTGAGTTGATCTTGCTCATTAATCAGCTAAGTGGTCTGATCCCAGATTCACTTGGTAACCTAAAAAAGTTAGAGCAATTTACGGTTCATGACAATAAACTATCTGGCCATTTTCCTGAAACAATAGGCAAATGTATAAAACTAAAATATTTGATCTTAAGTGATAACTTGCTTGTGGGTTCCCTCCCAACATCCATTTGCAACTTGAGATCCTTGGAGATTCTTCACCTCGGGAATAACCAGCTTAATGGCAGGATTCCGCAATGCCTGAGTAACCTCAGCCACGAGCTCCAAGTTTTGGATCTACGAATGAACCGTTTTCATGGAAACATTCCTGCAGCATTTTTGAAGCAGAATAACAATTTAAAGTCTCTCAACTTGAACGGAAATCGACTTCAAGGGTCGATTCCCAGGACTTTGGTGAGTTGTAGGAATCTTGAAGTTTTGGATTTAGGAAACAATATGTTAACAGGTCGATTCCCACACTGGATTGATACCCTTCCCGAGATTCAAGTTCTTGTCTTGAGAGGTAATAAACTCAATGGAACATTACTCACATCCAATACCAAAACCCCGTTTCAGAAGCTGCGAATTCTTGATCTATCTAACAACAAGTTTACTGGCATTTACCGTCAAATTACTTCAATAACTTTAAAGCAATGGTGGCTGTAGATATAGCCGCGTCAGGAGATCTGTACATGGGTGAAAATTACATGTATGATGACACAGTGGTGCTGGTCGTGAAAGGATTGAGTTTGGAACTGCAGAGAATACTTGTCGTCTACACAACTATAGATCTTTCAGTTAACAAATTTGAAGGGGGGATACCTGACACGATTGGACAGCTCAGATCGCTTCGGTTCCTTAACCTATCGCACAACAGTCTCACAGGTAGAATCCCGACAAACTTGAGAAACCTCGTCCAACTTGAACATTTAGATCTTTCTTCCAATAAGTTGGTAGGTAAAATTCTTATACAACTTGCAAGCCTGACATTTGTTGCAGTTGTAAACTTTTCCCAAAATGAGCTTCAAGGAGCCATACCTCAAGGTGGACAATTCAATACGTTTGGAAGTAGTTCATTTCAAGGGAACAGAGGATTATGTGGATTCCCCTTGACAAAGAAGTGTGGAGATGATGAAGTGTCGTCCTCTCCAACACCTGAAGAAGATGAAAATGAAGATGATACTTTCTTTAATGGATTTTCTTGGGAATCTGTTGCTATGGGGTATGGATTTGGGATGTTAATAGGATTGGGTATTGGATGGCTTGTTTTTCGTTTGGGAAAGCCAAAATGGGTTATCATGATCATTGAAAGAAAACAATTTAGGCGTGAAAAATAAACAAGAAAGATTCATCGATTAGAAGATGGACGGCCGTTAGAGCTAGAAAGCGCAGATTCCTCAGGTTTTTTTATTTTAGTATTTGATTCCGTGTTGAAGATATGTTTTAGTGTTTGATTATAAATTTTACCTACTTTAGCATTTGTTCTTATAATCCAATGCCTCATAATTGATGAAATGTTTTAGTGTTTGATTAAAGATTTTACCTTCTTGAGCATTTGTTTCATATCCTTGTGCTAAAAAATGATCCTTTAGTTTCTAACTATTTAACGATTTAATTCAAACTTGAGGAGTGAAATCAGAATGCCATGTTGTGCAATGCTTTCATCAAACACTTGCTCAATTTGTTCAAAAGGAAATTCTATCTAATCCAATTAGGGAATTCAAATTTGAGTAAAACTATAATGCCCTACTGTTACCTACTTAAACAATCATTTGTGCAATGCATAGTAATAATGCTCTCATTTTGATGATTTATATGTAATTATTTATTTACACTGTGCAGTGGCAAATTTATAGTGTTAGTAGGGTAGTTCGAAAGAGAACCCCCGTAGGGCCCACTACAAGAACAGGGCACTTTTACCGGCGACAGGTGTCGCCGGTATTGACCACCTTTATCGCCGCTATAGACTTTTATCGGCGACATGTCGCCGGTAAAACGTCGCCGGTATTACTGGGACGCTATTGACCGGTTGTCGCCGGTAAAGACTAGTGTCGCCGGTATTGACCCTTCACTTTTAGCGACGACAGATGTCGCCGCTAAAAGTGTCGCCGGTATTAACATTGGTCGCTAAAGGTTTAAAGGCAATAGCGGCGACAGATGTCGCCGCTAAAAGTCTATTTTTTTTTTAATACAGCAGCTGTATATACAGCTGTCCAGCCGGTTTTACGGCCGAAAAACAAAACCTGCCTATTTTCAAACAACGCAAGCATACGCTATGAACATAATCAACATATACTAAAGGTAATATACTTAAAAACTACGTTTAAGTCGTACATTATATCCTACAACGTTTAATTAAATCTAAATCATACATTAAAAACAAGTCACTCATCGTCATCGTTATCGTTGGGTTCATCGTCGGATTCATTATCGAATAAGTTGTCATAATCGTAGTCTTTTGACTTTCCTTTTCCTCTTCCTTGTGAAGCAAGATAGTTGTTAAGTTGGTTCAAAAATGACGGGGTTTGGAACAAGCTGTTAACAAAATCCTACAATAATAGATAGCAAAACGTATATTAGCATATTAATCAACGCTACCAACATATATTTAACAAGGAAACATGCGTTCGTTTGTCATTTTATAAATTGCGTAGTTTACCTAGGAAAAGGGTTCTTGCGTCCGAGCTTGCGAAGACGACATGTTAGATGACGAGTGCGAGGACGTGTTGGAAGAAGGTTTAGGCCCCATCCCGCGATACCATCCTCGGCGCTCTCCCAACGCTTCTTGATACGGGGCAATTGGAGGACCATCGCCGCTCCATTCATCTGTGGCCTGTTGTATGTTCCGCTGTATTTTACGAAGATGATTAAATATATATGTGTGTGTATATATATATATATATATATATATATTTGTTATAGAAAATAATACTTAAAAGAAATACTTACGTAATTTTGTTCAGCAACCGGATCAACCCAATTCCCTTGATTGTCCGTGTGGGTTTTAGCATACGTAGGTACCCAATCCAAATTCTGTTTAACATTACACTTAGATTAGACATTAAATAAACAAAAGCTTGCACACACGCACACATACATAAAACATTACATTTTTATAGGCGGTGCTACCGTACGAAGATGTCCCCCCACGGTATGGGAATTGTTGTTTATCGCGTACTTTTTTGTTGGCCTTGCTTCTTTTAATATAATCTTCTTGCCGGAAACCTTCGATGGTTCTCAACCAGTTTTCATAGGGCATATCCACGGGATGGTGTGCCCTTGCACTCTCAAGATCATCGTAACCTCCCTTGCTATCAAATAATTGTCTAGCTTCATGCTTGCGGTCATTGTATCGCTTCATAAGCACAGTCCTTATACCACCCTTCAAGTTTTTCGCGTCATAATCACGTTCCACTTCATCAAGATTGAAATTTTCCTACAAATTAAATAAAAGAGTTAAAATATCATATATAAATTAGATTTGCATGTGCTATAAAATTTTATGCATATAACTTATTTACCCGTAAGTGGTTCATGACGGCATCCTTGTAATGTGGTTCAACAGCATCCCATCCAATTTTATCAAACGGGATGGCCCGCCACATATACAAGCCGGCCTCCCTTGAAAACATGTCTCTTGATCTACCAACAGGGGTAAACGTGACCTGTCGATCAAACGTAAGCGACACAGGCCCCCCCGCTTTTACTAGACGCCGTAGTGCTTCGTTTTTAGCTTTCCCCCTAACCTTCTTTCGGGGAACCGCTGCAATTAAAACAAAAATAATTAGTAACAACATTTATAATATATAAAATATAAGGACTACAAAATAATTTAGTAAAAAACTTACCGTCTGTCTCGTGTGTACCACGAATCCCACCAGGAGGAAGCGGTGGATCACCAGCGCCGTCACCCCCATGTCCCCAGGGGGCCACATCAGCCATCAGATACGCGAATATCAACAATACCGAAAACATAATCCCTATAAAGTTACAAATGTTACAGCATGTGTATCTAATACAAATTAAGCGAAAGTACAACAACGGTAACTCAAATTCAAATAAATATTTCACAAATACATTCATTCATACACTTACATACCCACATACATGCTTACATACACCTACATACACAAATACATAGACTTTCATATACTCATTTTCTCCAAATACACATACATTATACATTTGACATACAAACATTCATCCTTACATACACATTTGCATACTTTATACAAACATACATACTAACATACACATTTTTCACCAACATACTAACATACACCTACATAAATACATTCATTCAAACACTTACATACCCACATACATGCTTACATACACCTACATACACAAATAAATAGACTTTCATATACTCATTTTTTTTCAAATACACCTACATTATACATTTGACATACAAACATTCATCCTTACATACACATTTGCATACTTTATACAAACATACATACTAACATACACATTTTTCACCAACATACTAACATACACCTACATACATACATTCATTCATACACTTATTTACATCCTAAACTAAAAATTATACAATTTCTAAACTAAAAATAATACAATTTACATCCTAAACTAAAAATTATACAATTTCTAAACATATTTACATCCTAAACTAAAAATTATACATACTAACATACACATTTTAGAATTATACATACTAACATAAATCGTCAAAATTATACATACTAACATACACATTTTCACCAACATATTTACATCCTAAACAAAAAATTATAGAATTTCTAAACTTTAAAAAAAATACATATAAAACTAACCGTTTTTTCCAGGTTTCAAGTAGGTGTCGCCGCTGAGACGAGGTGGTGCCGGAGAAGTTTCGGTGGTGACCGGAGAAGAGATGGTGGTGATCCGAATATTCTTCCATAAACACAAATATACACAAAAACGAGCAAAGATTAAAGCCTATAACATGTAAATAACAAAATATAGAAGAGATTTAACAAAAAAAATAAGTTAAACTAACCGATTTGGTGAAGAAACTCGGTTCTCCGGCGGTAGATGAAGAGTTTGGGGGGAAAAGTGAAGGAGGAGGGAAGAAATGGCGCTGTATAGTCTTTTTACGGAAACACTTTTACCGGCGACGGACTGTCGCCGCTACTGGTTCCTTTGTCGCCGCTATTAGGTTAACCAGGATAAGATTTGTGTGGCTGGGGATTAAAGTGGGACACCTACCTTTAGCGGAGAAAGGGTGTCGCCGCTATTAACCCTAATCCGTCGCCGGTATTGCCTCTTTAATCCCCAACCGTTAGATCAGAATAATGATCAACGGCTGGGGTTTGGGTTTGACGCGGATCGACCAATAGCGGCGACAGCTGGCCTGTCGCCGCTAAAGGTGTCGCCGGTAAAAGTGGTCTTTTCTTGTAGTGGCCTATAAATGTCAAAAAACATACCTTGTGTTTAAAAAACTTACGCGTTACATTTAACGAAGGTTAGATTTTTGGGTTAAATCCAGTTGTGTACACTGCAAGTGAGGGTATTTTGATCATTTCACCCTAGTACCCCCCCCCCCCACCCCACCCCACCCCACCCCAACCAGAATATTTTTAAAGTCAAAACGAAAAAGAAAGAAAGAAAGAAAAGAAAACACAAAAAATAGCTTCAAAAGGGAAGCAACATGCATAAGTCGCGGCTATCCAGACTCGAACCTGGGTTGAGGTTAGGGAAGGGAGACGCATTACCAACTCACCAACCCACTATCTGGCTAAGGAGTTCACTCTAAATCCTAGTTGCGCTCTAAAAAAACAAACACACAACCCTGCTATGATACGAACTGAATCGTAATAAAATGATCCAAAGAAAATAGATAGAAACTTGAAAGAATTTAAAGATTTTTGGAAGAGCCTTATATTCTTATAGAAACAATACGAAATGTACAAAATGGCTAACTTGCAACTAAGAAAACCATCACCACTAAGAGCATTCACATCCAATCCACCATCCTATCTCTATAATTACACTAAAAATCACTATATTTCTCTGTTCTTTTCAATTAAATAATATTTTTTATATCTTTATCATTATCTTTTTTCTCTCCTCTACTCACAACTACTTTCAAAAAATATTAAAAAATTTATAAATGGTGAATAGTAACATTTTCTCTCTCGTTCACTCACAACCTTATAACCAGTATCTATCTATGATCTCTCACAAAATTTGATGGATAGGATGTGAATGCTCTAACCCACTATCTAATCATGCAAAAGAATAATGATAATTGTTAGCAAATGGGAACGTGATGTGCATGGTTTGAAGGATGTGGCACATATCATTCCCCATCCTCAACAATCGTTGTCCTCAAGGATGAAGTTGGATCATTAGCGGTGCACCACCGCCACTCGATTCTCCCAACGGCATTCGGAGCAGATTTAGTAAGGCCCCACGGTGGACGCCAGTCTTGATTTGGGGTTTCTCCATTAATTTGTGTCACTTGCTTCTCTGATGTTCTTGTACGTGTCGCCTTCATTAACCCGGAAGTAACCCTTGATGTCGGAATCCGAGATGACGCAAGGTTTGGTTTGGATGACGGCTTTGTCGTGGTGGCTTTTTGCAGTGATGTTGACGGCTGTGTCGTGGTGGCTTTTTGCGGTGTTAGTGTGTTGAGGTTGGTTTTTTAGAATATCGATCATTCGAGCAATACTTGACTCGATTCAATCAAATAACTCGTTCAAGTCTTGGTTGAATACAACCGCAGGTTGATTTTGAGTGTTTTTTTTATGTGGATCAAGGCCGCTCTCATACCAAACGACCTGGCCTGATCCGACCTGACCTAACCCGAATCATAATCAAATGATTCATAGAAAATAAAGAGGAACTTTAAAAAATTTAGAGATTTTTGAAAGAGACAAAATTTATCAATTTTCATTAATACTTGATCTAAATACATCTGACTCATATATAGCGTTACAGAAACAATATAAAATAAACAATATGGCTAACTTGGTAGGTTATAATTGATGGTTCTTTATGGTTCCAACAAAAAATAGGCAAAGTCACTGTTTATTATTCATCGAAATTTCTCTTTAACTAGTGTTATCAACCCGGCGCGTTGCGCCAGGGATTAGCGGAGTTCACTTCGTTGAATAATACAGGGCATACAAGATTACTCATTCCAAGCATTACGCGTTATGGCTACCAGATGAAAAAGCTCACTTCGATATCTCGAGTTTAAACTATCCGTATTATTATAATGATTAAGTTTCTTATTAACATTATGACTATTATTATTGACTTATGGTACAATCACAATTTTGTTCCTCTAAAGACCTTATTAAAAAAATTATGATTATGACATGTTCGACAACAAAACCGAACGGAAATGAGCCATTGACAAATGGCTTCTAGTCACCTCATCACGCAATGCCACTGTTGTGTACCTTCCCTTACCATGTCACCATTACATGTTCATGCATGGCTGTGATCGTGGGATTCAAGTTTTATAAATAAGTTGTTATTTTATTTCTTATTTAATTAGCTAGTGTAGTAGGTAGTTGTTAAGAAAGTGGGTATGATGTACCTGAAATAAAGGAGTAGTGTGGAGCATATTATTTCTTATTTTTTATTTGTTAGTTAGTTTCCTATTTTTATGTTTTTATTGTTTAGTGGTTTCCTTCAATTAAGGGAGATAGTGGGTGGAAAGGTATTCCCATGATCAACCATATCTACCTACTCCAACATGCATTTTGTAATTCTATTTAAGTAGTGTTTTTCCATTAATGAAATTATGAATGAAATATGAATTAAGTCTTGATTTCTCTCAAGTTTTCTTTCAAGCTTCGATCTATTTTCTTAGGAGTTTGACCCACTTTAACAGGTTATCTATCAAACCAAATGGTACACATCAGCCACATGGTGGTGCTCCGCCTAACACAATGTCACAACCATGGTTGGAGCCGGTGTGCTCAGTCTTCCGTATGCTATGACCGAGCTTGGTTGGTCAGTCAGCGAGTTGGTTTTTTGATCTTCACGTCCGCACATTTTACTGTGTAAAAAGTTAAAACAGTTGTATTTCAAGGTACCTGTCAGTGCTAGTAATTTCATGGGTTGTAACTCTATACACATTATGGCAAATGGTTGAAAAGCATGAAATGGTACCTAGTAAACGGTTTGACCAATACCATGAGCTCGGCGGTGAAAAGCTCGGTCTTTACATAGTGGTCCCGCAGCAGCTCATTTCCTATAAAATATAAATAACACAAGTATTTTGTACCATCATTTTCCTCTATATATTAAGTGCATCAGCTGAATTTTGTGGACAGAACAGAAGATGGAGTTACGCCGCTCGGATGGACACCTTACACAGTTAAAATCACCAAGGAGTATCCATGCACTGTCGTGTGAGTGGATTAAGTCCGACAATTCTCCCCGACAGTAATCTCTCCCGGTACCGATTTTCTTTCGCCAATTGTGGCGAGATAGTATCTACTGTGTATGGAGTGCTTTTTCATAAAAACATCTGGATCCCAAATGTTCATCAGGCCACCAGACCTGCCGAAGGCATTAACGAAATCAAATTCAAAAGGAGTATTATCCCAGAAGCTACTAACCTCAAAATTCGCTAGATTGCACATCTGAGTTTCCTACAGTGCTAGAAAGGAAAGTTTATTGTGGCGTTTTAAGTTTCTGATGTGATTCGCCCCTCAGATATTCACGGTAATAAAATTAATCGTAAAAGGTTTGGCGCCTGTTCAATTATATATATATATATATATATATATATTGTTGTGTTGATACCGGAAGAGGCGCGGTGGATGACACGTGTGGGTTGAAGATGATAGATTCAGGCCCACCACAGTCCGGCATAGGCGGTGGAGCGAAGACCGCAACAATTTCCTCTCGAGATCGCTCCCTCTCTCTAGCAGCACATTTGTTTGTTCTTCTGGCTGTATAATAAACCTGATGAAGATGAAAATATAAATTAGAGGACCCAATTAAACACATTAACATGAACACACGTGTGCTGAAGATGAAACGCTAGGGCGAAATCATAATTTTTGAAATGAGGACAAAATCATTAATATATTATTTCCATCTCTAGACGTATCTGAAACAACTTAGAAGCATCATCCGCTTGTTTATTACATAATTTCCTTAACATCATATTATATTATAAATTGTTTAGGCTCAGAATTGGTTAACCATTGTGGCTACAAGTAATAAAACTTACCATGCCTAATAATCAACAGATGGGCAAATTTTTTTGCATCATCATAGCTTCTAAACAGGCTAGCTTCGATGGTTTTGGATGCCAAATGGCAATCATTTCCATCTCTAGACGTATCTGAACACCCGTACCCTCACACAACAACCATGTTATAATACTGGCAGCAGGTACGCTAGGAAGAGGTAAAATGTAAAAACCCCAAGTGAGGGTTTAAAAAACCCTCTGCACAGGGTAGTAACCCCAACATGTGGCCTACACACAAGCCCAACCAACACATGACCCAAAGTCAGGAAAATGTTAAATTTAACGAAAATCAGTAACGACGTTAGTTACCAGCAGATACTAAAACCCAAAATGCCGCCAAGCAAACACAAAATACCCAAAATGCCATAAAACACTATTCATTCCCTTTGCATATTATTAGTTTAGGATGGCAAATACCCAAAAATTTGAACAAAAACTTGACATGATCGTAAATCGTTTAGGCACAGAATTGGTTATCCTCGCGGCTGCAAGTAATAATACTTGCCACGCCTAAATAATGAACACGCAAAATTCTTTGCAACATCACAACCTTTAAACACCGTGGCTTGCTTTGATGGCTTTGGATCTTGAATTTGTATCTTATATTATTAACCAACGATAATAAATTCTCATCATCGAGCAAAGTAACAACCCAACATCCAGGAATTAATTTCTCTCAGATGAGCTATGCTTCATCATCATCGAGCCAAGCAACAACCCTATCTCATCATCATCCATATCAAGTAATTTATTTCTTTAGCATGAGCAAACTTACATCATCATCAAGCTCAGTAATAGGCTAACCTCAACATCATCAACATCCAACAATCCAGCAATAACACTAACAACAACAGGCAACAATCTGCATTTACAACCAACATCTCTTCTCTTCATAACAATTATGAAATCAACGATTATAAAGAGAGTTAACGAAATCAATCACAATTTAACACATAAATCCGATTATCAATTTTCATTCTTCTAAATCATTGCATGTATTTATGGTGATATGACCCTAGGTAAGGTTTAACAAAAAAACCAAAAATAAATCACACAGTATATCCAAGTACATTTAAAGCAAGACACTTCCATATTAAAAAACCAAAATCAAATCAAACCTGGAGAAAAGCAGCTGCAAGCGGTAACCCCACCGCATCCATCGATTTCATCGTCGATGTTTCCGATTAGGGCCGCAAAAGACGACTACTTTCGCCTGAGGCGGGAGGGCAGGCGGCCAAACGACACACATGTGGGTGAAGAAAGAGAAAACCCGCACGACAACAGCGATGGAGTGCAGGTTAGGGTTTCAAACCCCGATGGAGTTCCGGAAAAAAGGTCGTCCGGTCGCCGACACCCTCTGCCACCGTCACCAACAGAGAACCATCGACGCCGAAGAGCGATGTGCGGCGGATCCTCTATATCGACGCCGGAGAGCCTACTCCATTTCTGCCTCCCAATCTCTTCTCTGATCTTTGGCTGGCAAACCCCTCTTTTTCACGTGTGATGGGTTTTTATAACAATGGAGTAGGGCGGTGGTTTTTTTGATGCGTGGCAAGTGGGGTTGAAGAAGCCATACACGTGGCTTCTAAAAACGTGGGCGGTGACATCACCTTTGCACCACTTTTCATTCGGTTTCTCAATTATCATATTTAGATTAGATTTATGGTATAACTAGGTGATGCCCCTCCGGCATTGTGAGGCGATGGCTGAATAATTCTCAACCAATTAAAAAAACAGTACTATAGTTTTGCTAGAAAGAAAAAGTAAAAAGAGTGTTAGGCAACTCTTTGACACGATTTTTAGCTGGGGGCAAAGTCATATTTTTATTTTTACTTGGGGGAAAAATTTAATTTTTTTCCCGAGGGTAAAATCCTAATTTTTAGCTAGGGGAAAACCATATTTTTATTTTGCACTGGGGGCAAAAACGTAATTTCGAATTGAGGGTGATATCGTAATTTTGAACCGAGGGGAAATTCGTAAAATTTAGGCTGGGGGCGAAAGCATAAATTTATTTTGAACCGGGGGAAAATACGTAATTTTAAACTGTGGGCAAAACCGTAATTTTAAAGTATGAATAAAATAATAAACTGGTGTAAAATCGTAAATTTGAGCCCGGAGGAAAAACAAAATTTTATTTTGAACTGGGGCGAAAACGTAATTTTAGCTGAGGGTAAAAGCGTAATTTTTTACCGAGAGCGAAATCGTATTTTTTAGCTCGGGACAAAAAGGTAAATGTATTTTGAAGTTGAGGCAAAACCGTATTTTTTTAACTGAGGGCAAAAACGTAATTTTAAGGTGGATATAAAATAATAAACTGGTTGGTCCAATGGGTATTGCTCGCCGCCCATTTGAACCAATGGTAGAGAAACACTATTCCAGGACAAAAACGTAATTTTAAAGTGTGTATAAAATAATAAACCGGTTGGTTCAATTGAGGAGGGGCAGCCGCCCATTTGAACCAATAGCAAGGTGATACTATTCCCTGTCATGTGGTTTGTATATGTTGAAAATGAAAATTTATGGTATAATGGTATAATAATAAAATAAAAAGAACTTACATAATAACATAAAGATAAAAAACTAATATATTTATACTATTCACGGCAACAGTTTTAATATTTATATACTATAAATAAACAACTTTTATATGCATATAGTGTTGTACTATATGCTTTGGGTACTTTTAAAAAAAAAAAAATTTGAAATTTTAGTTTTAACCTTACTCTTTAAATCTTTTACAATTTTAACTTTACAAAATTGTAAACTTTTACTTTAAAGTCAAAATTTTTCTTATTTTACATTTTAACTTCACAACTTTTTTACGTTCAACTTTCTTCTCTTATACTTTTCATCTTTCGCAAATTTTTGTTTTAGGTTTCGTACTAAATTTTGTGAGTTACCACAGAGCAACGTGTGTGTTTACCTTTTTAACCCAAAACTTTGTATCTTTTGGAATTGAACCTCATAACGTTTTTACTTTCAACTTTGGTCTCCTATACTTTTCATTCATCCCAAATTTTCGTTTACGTTTCGTACTAAATTATGCGAGTTAACACGGCGCAACTTGCGTGTGTGATTCAACCTTTGTACGTTTTGTTCATAATTTTGCGAGTTAACACGACGCAACGCCCATGTGTTGTTCAATGTTTTTAGGTCTATTTTTCTCATTTGACTGGTTCGCCGCAACACATGGGTCCTAGATCGACTTAGTTATTTTTTTAAATGTTCTACATTTCGGTCCATCGCTTCGTTTTAACACGCCACAACTTCAGCGTTGATGGTTGCTGACGGTTATGTGGCATTGGTGCTATTTGACATGCTTTTACGCCCCCCGCCGCAACGCGCGGGTACTTAATTCTAGTTACAGTAATATAGTAAAGATCAAATACAAATTAGTGTTAACTTTAAAAAATAAATTAAGATTTTTTTAAACATTATGTCTTAACATAAAAAAATCCATCTAATTAAACATTTTGTTTAACTGCAAAATGTAAAAAAAAATCGTGTATTTACTCTAATAGAATAACGAAATATAATTATTTTAGAGTAATTATAATTACTCTATAGTAATTACATAATTATTTTAATAATGTAAGTACATAATTTTATTTAGATTCTGACGTGTTTGACAAGAGGAAATTTCAAAACCTACCACCACCAAAATGTCCCCAGACATTATCAAACAACTCAATTTGACATGCGTTGCAAGGAGAAACATGATGCATACCAATTCTACACGTAGGTCCTTCACATTGGTACAATAAATTTAGCCTTTTTAACGGCCGTATATTTTTTTATTAATAAGTTCTTAGTTTGCTAACAAATAGTGTTTTTTATTTTTTACCTTAAGTTGTAAAAATTTATTAGTAAGTTTTTAGTTTACTACTAATAAATAGTGTTTTTAATTTAGTTGCAAAAACATTTGTAAATCTTTCACCATACAAACAAATAGATTTTGTTTAGTAGTCTATGAAACAATATAATCTTACCTATTATAAAAAAAGGTGGCTAAAGGTACCCAGGGATATCACTTTTTATTGTGAGAAAGTACGTTTAGCAGCACACATTAAAATTCATACCGCTCATCACCACCAACCGTTGTCCATCGCCATTTATAAACATTTAAATACATTTGAGTAAAATGCACGGATAGTCCCTGTGGTTTTGCAAAATAACACTTATAGTCCTCAACTTTTGGAAATTACACCGGTGCTCCCTGTGGTTTGACAGTTTGTTAGTTTTCTCCGTTAAATCTATGTAAAATGACAAAATTACCCCTTGCTTTATTAAAAATACCCCTTGCCACCACCTGCAACTCCGCCATGAATGGCCCCTGCCTCTGCCGCTAATTTGCCACCACCTGCAACTCCACCATGAATGGCCCCTTGCAAAATTCAAGCTATATCACAATGTTCCAATACTGAACGATTCCTAACAAAATTCAGAAACAGAAAACCGTAATTTCCGATAATCAAGCACCAATCGTTGAACATATTAACACAAACTACTATTTTTCTCAACAGAAAACATGAATATAACAAATATAGATCTTCAGTTAACTTTTCAGTGACATCATTTTTCGCTAAACAAATCGGATTTGTCAAAATCAGTGATGAACAGTGGATTAACGGTAAATCAAATCGATTGAGAATCAAATTATGGATAACAACATTAATATGAATAGGAAAAAGAAGTTTAAAATTATGAGTAAGGTGATGTGCAGGATTAATGAAAGTTAATTTAATGATTTACCTGATGATGCTACAATGCTAGCGGTGATTGAAGTCAAAATTAGAGTTAGGTTGAATGAAAAAGCTTGAGGAAGAAGATAAAGTAATATGAGTTGAAGAAGATAAAGAAACGAGGTGGGTGGTGGTTGGTGGTTATTGGTGGGGGAAACAGATAGAAAGGTGGGAGTGGGTGGGGTTGTTTGGTTTTTATATAGTGGAGAAGATAAAGGGTAAATTTGTCATTTCAAATCCACTTAACGGAGAAAACTAACCGTCATCCACTCCAGGGACTATCCGAGTAACAAATTGTCAATCTACAGGGAGCACCGGTGTAATTTCCAAAAGTTAGGGACTATAGGTGTTATTTTACAAAACCACAGGGACTATCCGTGCATTTTACTCAATACATTTTGAGTAAATGGAGAGTTCAGATAAGAAGAAATTTTTTGTAAGAAGAAAAAAGAAGAATTTTTAACCAATAAAAATGTTTTATTTTACTTCATTTAATATTTGTATTTAATATTATTGTAAGGGCGTATTATTAAACTTAAATAGATCATTAATTACTAGTCTTCCTCTTTAATTTACTACACTAAATTTGTAACTTATTTTCAAAATAAAAAATATTAAAAAAATAATAATTTAGAATGTAGGATAAGTTACGAGATGTGCAAGATAAATTACGAGTTGTGTATAATAAATTTCGATATGTGAAGGATAAATTTTGATGTGTGTAGGCAAAAATTTTTATTGTAGAGGATGATTGTCTTTATGACTAATTAATTAGTCAAAGATAATAACAAATAAGATGGAAAAAAGTATTTGATGTTTTACAATTGAGTAAACTGCCACTTTGGTCCCTGATGTTTGGTCACTTTTGCCACTTTAGTCCAAAACTCAAACTTTTTGTATCTGGGTCCCTGTGGTTTCAGTTTTATTGCCATTTTGGTTCAAAAGTGAAATCAGGTCATATTTATCTTATAAAATCCTGTTATTTTGTTCTTTTTTTCTCAGGGGCAAAATGATCATTTTAATTTTTATTATAACACATTATTAATTAAAATAATTAAATTAAATAATCCCCATATAAAAGCGCAGCAGAGATTCATCTTCACCCAAACCAAAACCAAAACCCTAATCCATCATCTTCTCTAAACAGCACATCACCATTTCAATTTCTCAACAAAAAGTTAACCATACGAATCAATTTCTATATAATCAACCCACCCATTTTATTCTCATTTCTCACATCACCGCCGCTCAATATCAATACATTCTCATCATTTTCAATTCTGTTTCACAACCATTTCTCTCTCAATTTGATTCCATTATTCCTTCACAATCACACAGTTTGTTACTGATGGATCAGCAGATGAAGAGGCCGAAGACGAAGATCGTCTGCACGTTAGGACCTGCATCTAGATTAGTTCCAATGGTGGAGAAGCTGTTAAAAGCAAGTATGAACGTTGCTCGCTTCAATTTCTCACACGGGTCGTATGAATATCATCAGGAAACGCTTGATAATCTCGGGACTGCTATGGATAACACCGATATACTCTGTGCGGTTATTGCTTTTATATGGGGATTATTTAATTTAATTATTTTAATTAATAATGTGTTATAATAAAAATTAAAATGACCATTTTACCCTTGAGGAAAAGGACAAAATAGTAGGATTTTATAAGACAAATATGACCTGATTTCACTTTTGGACCAAAATGGCAATAATGTGACACCTCGAGAAAATCCACAGTCATCCTGATCTAACATTGTGTTGTTTTGGTTTACTAGTGAATTTCGGGACGAAATTCCCATTCAAGTTGGGGATGATGTGGCACCTGGAGAAAATCCACAGTCATCCTGATCTAACATTGTGCTGTTTTGGTTTGCTTATCAAATTTAGGGACGAAATTTCTTTCAAGTTGGGGATGATGTGACAACCCGAGATTTCAAGACCTTTCCCTTACGTGTCACATGTTTTATATTTCGTTGTACATGGTATTATGTGTGTTATGTTGGAATGTTTTTGGTAGTTTAATGATTGTTTATTTAATAAAAACCTTTAATGAGAAAAACTCTTTTCACACACTGCTCGACGAAAAACTTTCCGACGAAACATGAAGTGTTTCGTCATTGGCTTGTTCGACGAAACATGGATTTCGTTGCCATTGGGTCTTTCGCCGGCCCAGTTGTTATCGAAGCCCAGGAGAGGCCCAATCCACTGTCTCGAGTATATATTGCATAGAGGGATCTATTATACCACGTAATTGACACATCACTAACCCTAGACTCCCTCTAAACCTAACAACGACAGTGAAGAAACACTGGATAAATGACCGGAATCAAATTATCCAGGGGGTTAGGTTCTGCATAAAAAGGGTTGGTTCTCTCTCGTTTGATTTAAAGGGACGGACCTTCTTCTCCAACGAATACTGCAAAACAGAACACCGTTAGTCTCGTCACGGGGAGAAGGGAGGTTCTCTCCGTGACAACACTCCGGCGTGAGAATAAGTATATGTTTATGAAGAAGAAGTAGTATTGGTGAAGTGAATGTAACTTGAAGATCATACCTGAATTACTTTTTTATTTATAGCCGGGAGTTTGGGCGGGAAAACCTGTTATTGAAATGTTAACGGAAGATGCTAACTCCGTAAGCGGTTATTTCCTTCCCCGTTAAGCTTCTTGATCTGAAGTGAAAGCACACGGATCGCCATTTATATCAACGGCTGGGGAGTTGCCACGTGGAAAGTGGGCAAGTGGAGGTTTCTCTCCAATTTCATGCCATCATCGTGATTTCAGGGAGGCCTAAGATGATGACACGTGCCCCAGACGGTTATAACCGTCTACTGGTGCACGATTGAGTCTTCTAGAAGATTATTGCCATAATCCGGTGTGACTCCTTATCGTGTAGTATCAGTATAAATAATACCCAAGTCTGGGTATTGTTTAAGCGGGAGTATTCGCTGGGATTTTTATCCCTTTGTTATGGAGAATCGGCGCAAGGGCTTATAAATTTCCTTTTGGCGCGCAGGTGTTGTCTGCTGTCTTTCTTCTAAATTCTTTGTAGGACCAGTGCGCGGCCGCGCAAGGTCTAAAGAGGGTTAAAAGACGAGGTTGTGGTATGGTCCCAAGTACTTAAAGCAAGGTTTTTGGGACCTTACCCCTTCAAGTCCCCCAGTCTAGTATTGCTCTTATGCAAATAAGTGGAGCACTAGACTATGAGAGAGGTGCTTTGCTGTAGATTTTTTTTGGCGCGATAGTGGAGGATCTTTTGGGAGAAGATACTTTATTATTTTTGGCCTTTTGAAAAATTCATAATTTTTAGAAAGATGGAAATCTTATGAGGGGAGATATTTGCACCTTTCTTTACTCTGAACTGTTGTCATCTTGAACGAAGAGCTTTTGTAATTATGAGCTGACGAGTTGCTTACGTCATCTTTTAGAAATATAGTTTGTGTTGTCTCTCCGTCTTCTATCTGACTGTAGCTCTGGGAATGCGTGTGGACTCTGTCAGGGGGTTTTAAATGTGATGTGACGTTTTCAGTGGCAGCGCCGTTGTGAAGTCAGTTGATTAGACCTTTAATCATCACAATCCCCTTTTTCAAAGTTGACATTAGTCTTTTATGGTCTATATATTTATATTGGGTGTGAGATTCTTTTCCCAATTTGGAAAAAATGAAGAAAAAGCAGCAGATTCGGTGGAAAAGATTTTCTGAAGTCTTGAAGACGCTCGAGGCTGCTGATGCTTTGCTTCTTCTTTCTGGTTTAACGGTTGACTCTTTTACCAGTGGTGGAGGTTCCCATGGTGTTATTCTTCCTGAGACTTCGAGGGACCGACACCTCTCCGATCATTTAGATGATAACAATGGAGGAGTTACTAGGCTATCAGCACATCTTGTAACTCGTTCTTTTCCGGTTGATCGGAGGGGGAGTTCTTCAATCGTCTACCAGCGGCGTCGCCGTGCTATCATTCCGGCTGAGGTTCCGACTGATGGAAATGTGGTCGTTGCTGCCGGAGATGACAGGGAGGATAATAACATTTGGATTGTTGATCCCCACCCCTTGTCTGAGTATGGTGAGGTCCTCCATACTCCGTATGGGGTGTTAGATATGCTTTCTTAGTTTGACTTGTAACTAGTGCTTTTTTGAAGAAACACTGCTGTGTTCTTGTAAATGGCTTGTTAAAATGCTTTTGTTGCACTAATGATATTTTTTGATGCACTCCTGTGCATATCTGCTTTGGTAATTTACAAGTTTGTGTTTGGATTACAATATGTTGCATATGCCTAATTACTTTGTTCAGGTAGAGCGAATGAGAATGGTATTGTGCTCATGTGTGAACGTAGGTCTAGAATGTGCGCGAGGTTGTGCTTATTTAGACTGTTCATGAGGCGTACAATGTTCACCCTATTGTTTTCGCGAAAACCAAAAGAATTATATGCAATTTGTAACAAACAATAACATGTGTAAAGATAGCTGTTGCATTAACAGGGCGCAGAGCTAATAATACAGAGTAAAATAGAAAAATACATTGCATGTATAAATCTGACTTGTTGAGTAGCTCGGTTATATATAACACCTGCGCAGCTGCTGCGCGTTCCAGGTGCGGGGAACGGATGTTCCGTCAATTCTTTTTAGGGTGTATGCCCCTTTTCCTAGGACCTCGTTGATAATGTATGGCCCTTCCCACTTTGGCGCTAATTTGCCCGGTTTTTCCGCATTGGAGGCTTCATTGTCGCGTAAGACAAAGTCCCCTGGAAGGAAAGTACATACGCGTACGCGCGCGTTGTAGTACTTTTCAAGTTTGGATTTGTATCTTGCCTCTGCGATGGCGGCGTTCTTGCGCCATTCTTCGAGAAGGCCTAAATCCATTCTTCGTTCCTTTTCATTGTTTTGCTTTTCCATGGCAAGCATGAACGGTGATGGAAGGCCAATTTCGGCTGGGATTACCGCCTCTGATCCGTATACCAGACTAAATGGGGTTTCTCCCGTACTGGTCTTTGGCATGGTACGATGAGCCCATAGGATGCTAGGGAGCTCATCAGCCCATCCTCTGCGTGCCGTCCCAAGTCTTGCCTTTATGCCGTCAACTATTTGTTTGTTGACACTTTTGACTTACCCATTTGCCTGTCGGTGCGCCACAGAGGCAAAGTTGTGCTCAGTCTTCAATTCCTTGAACCACTTCTGCAGATCTTCCGAGGCGAAGTTGGTGCCGTTGTCGAAAATGATGCGCAGTGGTAATCCGAATCTGCAAATAATATGTTCCCATATAAATTTGCGGATAACCATTGCTGTGGTTGAAGCTAATGCCTTGGCCTCAACCCACTTTATGAAGTAGTCTACTGTCACGATAATGAATTTTACTGCGCCAGGTGCGTCAGGAAATGGACCAACAAGATCGATGCCCCATTGCTGGAAAGCCAGGCGGATGTGATCGGTACGAGTGGATTTTTTGGACAGAGGGTTTTTGGCGGGTGACGCTGACAAGCTGCGCATTTTCGTATTTATTCTACCGCGTCCATATGCATCCCCGGCCAATAGTAGCCTGCGCTCATGATCTTTGCTACTACCATGCACGGACCAGCGTGTATCCCACATAAGCCTCCATGGATTTCCCTGACTAAGTACTGCGCATCTGTTTTGTCAACACAACGCAGGAGTGGTCCCATGAATGACTTTTGGTATAGAATTCCATCCACCATCTCGTAATTTATTGCCTTGTTCTGGATCTTCCTAGCTTCTACTTTCCCTTCTGGGAGTTTTCCGTGTTGTAGCTACATGTGATCGGGGACATCCAGGATGGGTTGCCGACCTCTACTATGTTTACTTGTTTAATCGAAACTGAAGGATTGGATAATACCTCGATGCGCACTTCTTTTGCTAAATGTCTGAAACTTGTAGCAGCCAACTTGCTCAGTGCATCTGCGTGCTTATTTTCACTTCTGTTTATGTGATTTATTTTGAACGTTTGGAATTGGCTGATTAGCATCTGTGCTTGTTCCAGATATAATGCCATAGCTTCATCTTTTTGCATCATAGTGCCCATTAACTTGCTCTGCCACCAGTTTTGAGTTAACGTTAGCTTCAAGATTTTTTGCTCCCATTTTAAGCGCTAATCGGAGGCTTGCTAGAAACGCTTCGTATTCTGCCTCGTTGTTCGTGCTCCGAAAATCCAAGCGTATCGCATATGCAAGCTCGTGATTGTCTGGGCTGATCAATCGGAGGCCCGCGCCTGCTCCATCGTCATTAGAAGCCCCGTCTGTGTGCAGAGTCCAGACCCTATCGTCGAAAACGGGAACAGGGTTTTGGATTGCTTCACATTCTTGTACTTTGTCTATGGGAACTTCTGTGGTGAAGTCTGCTAAAACTTGCCCTTTGATTACTGGTCGTGGTCTATATAGGATATTGTATCCTCCCAGCTCAATAGCCTACTTAGCTAATCTCCCCGCCACATCGGGTTTGGATAGAATTTGCCCTAAGTGGTAATTGGTAAGGACTCTAATAACATGACCAGAGAAATACTGGCGTAGGCGTCGTGATGCATGTACTAGAGCGAGGACCAGTTTTTCTATCATCGAGTTGAGCGTCTCTGGGCCAGTGAGCATCTTGCTGATATAATATATTGGGGTCTGAATGTTCTCTCATTCCACCATTAACATTGCACCAACCGCTACTTCTGCAGCGGATAAATATAAGATCAGCGGTTCTTTTTCTCGCGGTGCTGTCAGCGTTGGCAACTGAATTAAACATTCCTTCATTTGCTTGAAGGCCGCTTCCGCTTCTGGTGTCCACTGGAAGTGGCTTTTCTTGGCACAATTGCGCAGTGTGCTTATGAACGGATAAGACTTTGCAGCGTGATTTGCCAAGAATCAGTTCAAGGCTGCTAATCGTCCTGCGAGCCTTTGCATTTCTTTTACTGTTGCAGGTAACGGCATCAGCTGGATGGCTTGCACTTTCTCCGGGTTTACTTTAAAACCGTCTCTTGTTACTATAAAACCCAAAAATTTTCCTTCTTCCATTCCGAAGGAACACTTTGTTGGGTTAAGTTTTAAGTTCACGCTGCGCAAAGAATCGAACGTGCGCTGAATATTTGTGAACATTGTTTCCTCTTCGTGGCTCATGATGACGAGGTCATCCATATATACCTCGACTGTTTTACCAATGTCTTCCCCGAAGAATGTATCCATTAAGCGCTGGTAAGTAGCTCCTGCGTTACGGAGACCAAAGGGCATTTTTGTATAGCAGAAGATGCCCTTGTCTGTGCGGAAGTCAGTCTTGTCTTCATCCTCTTCTTTCATTTGGACCTGATGATAGCCCTTATAAGAGTCAAGAAAGCACTTCCAGCGAAAATATGCTAGAGAGTCAACTTTTTTGTCTATCTCAGGAAGCGCATAGCAATCTTTCGGGCAGGCTTTATTTAGGTCTTTGAAGTCGACGCACATTCGCCACCCGTCATTGTGTTTTTGAACCATTACTGGGTTGTTGACCCAGGTATGGTACTGAACTTCGCGCAAGATTCCGGCGTTGAGTAACTCTGTTACTTGTTCGTTCATGGCTGATCGGAGTGACGCGCTCCGGTCAAAGATAAAATTTATAAGGCCTATTTACCCTTAACAAATAGCTAGTGGTGGCAAGGGGTCGAACCACGAAGAGTATGTGATTTGCGAGTGGATTCGATTGAATTATAAAAAGGTGTCACAATTATGAAGCTTGCTATGATATTTTTGTATTTTTGTTTTGTTGAAAGATGTGAATTTAAACTAATGGAATTGATTTAATTGATTAACAACTAACAATTAACGATTACAAACAGACTTGATTACTAAACAATAATTAGAAAAAAGGGTTCACACCCGGTTTCGGTAATTGTCAACCTAGGGTTTCTACAAGTTTTTAGATCCAACTCAATTGCATACGATTAGCGGATTTAGTGTACCGTGACTTAGGTGCCAATAACTATCAACGTTTTGAAAAACGGACAAGAATGCACTTTGTAATCAACACAAGTAAAACCTAACCACGACAATGCATAACTACATATAACCATTTCGTAAAGTCATAACTTTTAACATCGTTCGACAATTTACGAATACGAAACAAATGCAACCTATTGTCAATGGTTTCAAAAATCAAACACAATTTGTCACAAAGTCGAAGCAAGAAACAATTCAAAACCCTAAGTTAACAACTACCTACACCGGGGTGAAACCAGGCTGATTAGCCGCTCATGGTTAAAGAAACTTGATCACCGGAAGATTGGAACTTGAATGAAGTCATCTCGAAGCTTGAACAATAGAGAGTTGATGGATGTTGAAGGTTTTGGTGAAGGATGATGGTGGAAATAATGATGGTGGAAGGATTAGGGTTTTGGTGAATGATGATGATTGTGAATGATGGTGATGATCTCCAATTCTTGATGTTAGAGATCAATTGGTAATCAAGATGATATTCAATTATGGCTCCAAGAATGATTTTCCACTCAAAATAATGTGTAACAGTCGAATTTATGGCTCAAAAACCGTTTAAACTCGTCAAAAGATCAAGAAAACACAAGTTTCGCGATTGAACAAACGGGAGCCCGTCGCCGACGGCCCAGACCCCGTCGGCGACGCCCTCTAGATTTGCTGATTTTCTGCGACGGCTTGTTTGACTGGTTACGGGCAAAGTTGGTTGACGGGAGTTTCTAGAGCCCGTCCCGGACGGCCTAGAGCCCGTCGGCGATGGCCTCTCCAGCTTCAAATCTCCAATTTTCCATTTTGCACTCCCATTTGATCCGTAACGCGTCCCGATTGTCCTTTTTTCATCCCGATGGCTCGTAAAGCTCCCGAAAAGCACCTTAAACTTCGTTATACCTGCAAAACACAAATCTAATTAAAAGTAGGTTTTTCAAGATTGAAAGTCGAGTAAAAACCCAAACTTAAACATATACAAGCACCGTTATTCGACCACGTATCACATCCCCACACTTGTCTTTTGCTTGCCCTCAAGCAAATCTGTTTTTCACTTTTACGTGGGTCGAACAATGAATACACTCCCCATTCCCGAGATGAAGGTTAAGGTCAATTGTCATACTAAAGTTCAAACTCTTTACAATTATAACATATTTAATGGTAAAGTGAGCATTCACATATAAAATAGTTATCCAAGATTAACCCGCCCGTGAAACCAACAATTCATGCACATCCCTCACAATGTTCTCTCCACTTGGTTTATAAATTGGCTAATTTTCATAATGTATTAGCACTTCAACAACTAAACGCTCAAAATCGATTAGAACACGTACCTGCATAGGCTTGTAACTCAATCATTCTCCACCACCGATCACGATTACTAAGCACAAGTCATAAGGTCTTTGTAAGGGTTGTAACAGGGCTAGGCTATGGGTAGGGAATAGGATATTTAAAGTGGATAAGGTGATGAAAACTCGATTTTATTACAAAGCAATTATTCTATGCATAACTAACTACCAAAATCAAACTAGAAGGCAACAAGTTTTCGTCTTTTATTTCTCAAACTAAGAACATATATTTTTGTTCTTTTCTCAACAATTTTCTATTCTTTTTTCGTAACATTTTCTGATTTCTCTTTTTTTATATGCAAACAAACAAACAACTATACAAACTTGACTCCTATAATCGAATTTCCATCACACGGGTTAAAAACAAAAAGGTTTAAGGTTATGGGCTAAAGGGTGGTCAAACGAAAGGGTTAGGCTCAAAATTGGCTACTAAGGGATAATTTTTGGGTAAGGATATATAAATGGTGTAAAAGGAAAAGGTTTACCTAATGCCTTAATCATTCTTGTGCTTGTATTCGGTCTATGGTATCAAAAGTTGCAAGTTCTACAATACATGACTAATGGTCCACTCAACAAAGAAACATAAGCATGTGATTCTATAATGTAAAAGTGGCTCAAAATCTCACATATGTAAAGGGTATGATATTTGAGATGCATAATGTGCTAGTTTCTTAGGCGAATTATTCCCAAATAACCACCCGCTAAATACCCGTCATGCTATTAATTTGAACTTGACCATGACAAAAGACCAAATGGGTTGTGCCATCCCTCGTTGACTTAGTTACTTGTGTTTTAAGATCGCTTTAGAGACAAAACATTTTTGAAATTTTTTTTGAAATTTTCCCCCATCCCCACACTTGAGGTAAACATTGTCCTCAATGTGTAGTATTTAAATGAATGGGTCAAAATCGAAAACTTTTACTACTCCCCCATCCCCACACTTGAGGTACACATTGTCCTCAATGTGTAGGAACTAGAGTTTTATAACGCACAAGGGATGTGACACGGCTAATTTCCCAAAAATTTCACCCCGGAAAATAAAATACAATTTACAATCCACTTATTACCAATCTAAGAATCAAGGTAAAAGGAAACGCATGCACCTGATTTTTGTCGCTAGATGCTCATATCTTCTTCTTCTCGTCATAAAAACGGTTGTCTCGCGAACATGTTGTACCTACAAATCTTAACCCTTGTGTAGAAGCATGCTTCTCACAACCATTGAAATTTGTTAGGTGGATAGTTCTACCATTTTTATGAAAGTGTTACCAACTCATGCGTTAAATTACCTTGATTTTTGTGGAAAAATAATTTACAACAATAACAATCCTAACCCACTTTCGTAGGAATCACGGCGGCATTTAGCATATGCATGCAAGCCCTTTAAACCTCCCGATAGCTCGGGAGGACGAGTAGGTCTTGTGAGGGTTATATAGGGAACACACCCACAACGTTCATTTAACTAATAAAACGAAATACAAAATTATACAACAACAACAATACTAACTAAACTACGGATAACAACTAAAATGAAATGCGAAATAAAATATACAACACTTGACTTACCACCTCATGGTGGTCGAATGGCAAACCGATACGGAACTACTCACCATAGTAACAACACCTCTAAACCCCTTAACCAATGCAACAGTTTAAGTCCCAAGTCATACCCGTCCCATAGGCTAACACAATCAAGATTGACAGTCCGACAAGCAATTGATGCAATTTATAAACTTAAGACTTGTCTATTCAAAACTAACATGCTTAGGATTAACACATGCTACACACCCCTCACAATCAACTCTCCTCTCGGTTTAAAAATATGAACTAGCATGTAATGTGCTAGTATGTATAACACTCAAAACCAAACATGAAATTCTTTAATCATAGGCTTGTATGACAATCACACCTCTACTGTATCATTTAACACGACACGCATCAAAAGGACTTTCGGTTTTGGGCATAGGCTAAAGGTAGGAAATTTTTTTGCTTATATTTATATTTTTTATATGGCGAACAAACAAACGACCAAACCGTGACAACTTTATTTGCAACGCAAAACGACTAACACTTTTTGGGTTGGTTTCTACCCAAAATACAAACAATATTCACAAAACTTCTATTTTTTGCTTTTTTTCTTCATTTCTTATTTTTCTTTCTTTTCTTTGTTTTCTCTTTTTTTTTCTTTTTTTTTAAAAATTTTGTCGTTAACGGTCGGTATCAAACAATTCACATTAGGTGGACAAACGAAAGGTAAATAGGCTCAACAGGGCTACTAAGGGTGATAACTAGGTAAACACAAAACAAACATAACGGGTGTAAGTGATATCCTAATGCCTTTATCATTTGCGTGCACATGTAAAACCACAGTCTTAGCACGCATCAAATCACACAAGTTCTAACACAGAATAACATGCGGCCTGCTCTCATCAAATGAAGTCATAATGTAAATCATTCTATCATTCTACAGGCTCAAAATCTCACCAAAGAAGGGTAAAAAGGTTGCCGACACGTAGCATATGCAATCTAAAGCATGTTACCCCTAAATAGACATCTCTTTTTAGTTCTTTTCTCCTAAAAACTCATGTCGGACCTACTCTCATGAAACTTAAAGGAACGACCATGACAAGGGACTACGTTAGTTTACTACCAGCAAGGAACCCATTAGTGATTGAAACATTCGGTTTTCGTATCCATTTAGTTCACTTAAGGCGATGAAATTCTTTAAAATTTTCAAAATTTTTAATTTTTTCAGTTTTCACCGTTTTCAATCACTTTCAACCTCTTTCAAACTATCGTCCCAAGCCTTTCCCTTCCCGGGTTTCCATATCCCCACACTTGGGCGACATTGTCCCCAATGTATATTGCTTTTAAAACAAACCCGGGATTACCAACCAACAAACATCCTGAGCGGCTAATTTCTAACACAAAAGACATAAACACATTCCCTAGACACAAATTGTTCAACACCACCAAAAACAAAAACACACATAAAAGAACATGATCACCAGGCAACAAACTAAGATAAAGGAAAGATTACATGTACCTGATAAAACGAAACTTCCCCACACTTGTCTGCTGCCATGGTGAAGATTAAAACAGACACTGACACATAAACTCGGGTTGCCTCCCGAGAGCGCTAAGTTTATGGGTCTTCAGCCAGACCGTACCTGACGTACCCTCATGGTGGTCGAAGTGAACATTTACCCACCGAGTTTCCTGCATATGCTCGGTGATTAACATTCCAGATTCCCATATGCTCTATTCTTCCAACGATATTTGTCGAATCAGTACGGAACCAGTGAAATCCAAATTTGCCTACCGAATTTCCACGGTGTGTTCGATAATTGACATGTCGAGTCTTCACCTTCTTTCCTATCATGTGTACGTCTGTTGGATCATTGTACAACCACTTCAATGTACCCTGTCCAAGGTCTTCTCTACTCACCTTTCTCTTATTCCCACTAGAGCCATCATCCCTGACTTTGTTAGTTGGAGTAATCAAAATATGTTGCGGTTCGGGATAAACTTGGACTACATAAGTCTCTAGCTCTTCAGTAGATGTTAAGTCTTCATGTAGGTTTAAACATATAACTTCAAGTTCAGGAAGACTTTCAACCTCTTCTTCATCTTCAACAACCAAATCTGGTATTTCTTGTGTTTCTTCAACAAATGCATGAATGGATGTGGTATTATCCTTCACAGCCTTCAGCGTTGCAATTTGTTCGTCTATTCGATTCGATCGTTGGACCATAGCCTCAGTTCTCAACCTGCTCTCTTGTGCCACCTCCATCATAATATCCATGATTTCATCAAGTTTAGAATTTTGGTGTTTACCTTGAAAATCATTTTGACTTTCGTAATGCTGATCTGAACTCCCTTGGTAATTACCATGACTACACCATTGATTTCGCATATTAAAATCATTGTATGCTGACTCAGAGTAGTCATGGTAATGACCATTATAATCTTCTTGGTATCTTGAGAAGGGCACCGCCTCGGATTCGTAATCATCATAATCCAAATTTTGCTCATACTTGTGGTTGACATTACAGTGATAATGTCCCTGATATGAAGGTACCTTGTACCCAGACATCAGTTTTTCTTTCCAAAACACTAGGTCTGTCCAAAACACTAGGCAATCTTCATTAATGTGAATTTTCCCACAACAAGGACATGACTGATGAGCTCTATCCATGATCCAAAGATTTCACTTCCTGCACAAACAAACTAAAATACCCGCCTAGAAAACTAACATATAAAAAAAACTAACAACTACAAGAAATATTTTTGGATTTTTGTTTTTTTTTTCTAATTTTTTTTTTTAAGAAAAACAACGTACTAAATACTAAGCGCACCGATTCCCCCGCAACGGCGCCATTTTGATCGATGTCGTAAGGTCGGTAAAAAATATAAGTAAAGTGTCCTATTCACCTTTTACTAGTAAAGGGCAAGTAGGGTGTCGAATCCACGGGGAATCAGTGGAAAGTGTAAAAGTTCGTTGCTTTAATTATCATCTACGTCTAAACTAATTGCTTTTTGCAGTTTCTGAGAGTAATTATGAAAACAAATATAAAGTTGGATTGTAAACAATGATGAGAGAGTGGATCAATCTCCGGGTTTTCAGGTTATGCAGAAAATTAGGTTACTTAATTACGACCAGTTGGAAATCACATAGACATGATTTGAAAACTTGTTTTGATAAATAATCAACAGATAATATATTTGATTGCAATGATCCACGATCGAAACCGAAGGATTGATGCAAATGAATAGTCACCCAATTAATTACCAATTTAAGATTTCATAAACATAATCCAGTTCAATGATTAAAGGTTTAAAACAATGACATCCTAGAATTTAATCCCGGTTATTGATGAAAAAACCAAATAATTGATGAACAAGAATGATTACGATAATAAAAAAATTGTTTAATCAAAACAAGAAACAATAGGAACGACTAACCGAAAGTTTAATCGAATCCTAATCCAAACAGTCGTAACAATAAATAACCCAACGTTTCGTACATAAACCCTATTCCCGGAGACGGTCACGGGACGACTAGCCGCTCATGACGCTCGTGCAATCCTCAAAAGCTTGAAAGGAAGATGAACGCATGATCGAACCGGTGTTTGCGGAAGTTTTATGATGAATGATGATGTTGTTGCGATGATTTTGCGAGCTGAAGGTTGTGTGCGGCTGCCTCCCCTCTCGATGGTCATGATAATGATGTTTTTTTTACTAGGGGTTTTAAAAACCCTACAACCATCTACACAAAAAAATCACGTGCACTTCATTTTTATTATGTTTGCTCCAACAAAATTCCGTAGGCCCCATGTGCATTACGTAAGCCTCATGTGGGACTTTCTGTTTCTTTCATGTGAGGCCATGCACAAAACCATAATTTACGTACTCAATCCGTAGGCCTCAACTTATGTAATCCTGCTGCCAATTTTCGATGATGATAATAATTGATACTGGTGATGTTGAGTGGATTATATCAGCCCAAAGTCATGAAGGTTGCTGCTCATAATCCCTCCAATACAACACATGTGCCGCCCACCTCTTTGTTTTTGACTTTCCTTCTATTGTTTTAACTTTCATGTGCATCCAAGAGCCGCCAAAATAATGATGATGTCCAAATCCTCACGTGAATATAGCTGCCAACCTCTGTTTCTTTTACAATGTTTCCCATGGCCACCGTCCATTATCCACCAAATATCTCCAATTCATGAATAATAAATTGATGAGAATTGATGTTGACAATTAAAATCATGATGCCAAAATATCTTGTTTCTTTAAGCTATGTTTGGATCTGAACAACTCCCATTTAACTCGATATCTCTTCAATAATCATCTGCGCTTGTTCCGTTTCATCACCATGTATTCCAAACTTCACTGTTTTACGCGTTTAACCTGCGAAACCATAAAACCCGTAGTTATCATATTCACGACGCGTAATCACTTAAGACACAATAAAACACGTAATTTAACACACTTAACGCTCTTGCTTTGCACTCTCCATCACTTGCCACATACAAACTCCTCGAAATCACCCACCGGTGATTCATACCATTTGTTTCCAAACGGTCCAAACTTCCTCACTTCCTCTTCCTTTTTCTTTTCTTGAGGAGACTTCTTCGCCTTCTTCTTCTTGACCGGTTTCTTCTTTGGTTCTCCAAACCTACCAACTATAGCACATACCTTTTTGTTTGGATTCATGTCCTTCTTGGGACACGTATCCTCATCGAGTGGGTTAGTAAATTTTGGAAAAAAACATTTAAATTTAATTCCCGGTCCCCAAACTTCATGCTCACCGTTCCCGTTGCACAATTTATTATGGCATTAGCAGTTGCGAGGAACGGTCTACCCAGTATGACTATCGGCTGGGTATCCTCAACACACCCAACATAGATTTGATCGGAGTGTCACGCTCTGGTCAAATATAAAATTTATAAGCCCTATTTACCCTTAACAAATAGCTAGTGGTGGCAAGGGGTCGAACCACAAAGAGTATGTGGTTTGCGAGTGGATTCGATTGAATTATAAAAAGGTGTCACAATTATAAAGCTTGCTATGATATTTTTGTATTTTTGTTTTGTTGAAAGATGTGAATTTAAACTAATGGAATTGATTTAATTGATTAACAACTAACAATTAACGATTGCAAATAGACTTGATTACTAAACAATAATTAGAAAAAGGGTTCACACCCGGTTTCGCTATTTGCCAACCTAGGGTTTCTACAAGTTTTTAGATCCAACTCAATTGCATACGATTAGCGGATTTAGTGTACCGTGACTTAGGTGCTAATAACTATCAACGTTTTGAAAAACGGACAAGAATGCACTTTGTAATCAACACAAGTAAAACCTAACCACGACAATGCATAACTACATATAACCATTTCGTAAAGTCATAACTTTTAACATCGTTCGACAGTTTACGAATACGAAACAAATGCAAACTATTGTCAATGGTTTCAAAAATCAAACACAATTTGTCACAAAGTCGAAGCAAGTGTAACGCTCCAAAATCTGAATGTTAATATTTGTCGTGTGTTCCGATATGACACGTCATGAAATAAATAACTAGGCTATTTAACCTAGTTAAGGGTATGGTCAAAAGAATTAAAAGAGGAAGGTAATGTCAGTTATGTTTTAAAGGTAAACCCGAGGGGCTAAAGTGGGAAAGATGAAAGTTAAGTTATTAAATAACTTATCACACACAAACACACACATACGTGTGTGTTCGAGAAGGAGCAGGAGGCTCCTATGGAGCCTCAAACCCTAGCATCATCTTTATGCTCAAATCGGAAGGCAAGATGAAGCTTAAATCCATAACTGAGCATGGATTAATGATCACCAACACGAGAGGATCATAAGGTGTGTTTTAAATCTAAGATTGGTGATCATGGGTGAAGTGGGTTATGCTCTAATCCGTGAGTTAATATGAAATTGATCATGTACAAGGGTTAGAATTCTCGTATAGAACATGGGTTATGTATGGTTTGTGTTAATTTGATGATTTGAGGTGAAACCCGTTAGTTAGGGTGAAGATGATGACTAGAATCACCTCCTATGTTCAAGTCTTGTTGAATGATTGATGTATTATGTGGGTATGATGAATTATTGTTAGATGAAAGTATAGGAATATGATGATGTTATGTTTAATGTTCATTTGGAATGATATATGATGATTAGTAGTAGGATTTGATGGGTTATGTATGAGTTTAGAAGATTTGTGCATGAAATAGTTGTACGTTATGTTTACAAGGTAGTACTCACATCAAGTGTGTGATGCAATGTATATAGTTTCGTCCGTATAGTCGATTATGATGTTACGGGTATATGTTGATAAGTCGATGGTTACATATGGTTAATAGTTGACTTTTGAAAGTCAACAAGATTAAGAAACATGATTTGACTCGTTGTCGTAAAGGTAGGAGTATAGGAAGTCATTTGGTACATGTTATGTTAATATGTGTTATTTGTAATTACATGATGAATTACGTGTGATGGAAAGGATATGAAGTCGATTATATGTTTTAATGCTTGTTAGAAATGACTAAGGAAAGTTAAGTGTGAATTATGCGAATGATATGATGGTTACATGTACAAATGAGTATGCTAATAAGGGCGTGGTTTCGATGAAATGAAAGTATAGGAAACACGTCGAGGCGGACTCAAGCTTGAGGTGTTAACGGGTCAAGAAGAGGCAAGGAATCGGATACGAGCACGGACGCATAAGGTAAGTGATTTCTGTAATCACTTCTTAGTTCGATTAGGTAATATGGTGTTTTAATTAACTAAACACGATGGTTGAAGACAAGTATGTGTCGTAGTCTTTTGTCGTAAAGTATGGGATTAAAGTTGACCAAAATGCCCTTGATGGGTATTTTGGACAAACGATCTTAAAAAGTAGTTTAGAAGTAAGTTACTCGATTAGTGTAATGTTTTGGTTAAGTATGAAAGTGAGAAGTAGGGTTTGTAAGTCATAAACGTTTTAATGCGCAATTACCCTTAACGGGTCAAAATAAGCTTTTGAGCGAAAACGGGTGGAATGAGATGTAGGGCATCCGAGAATGAATCTTTTATGACAAATGACCTTGAAACTATTAATTTATATGAAGTTAAGGTCAAACAAACAAGTTATACGGGTAAATGCATGAACGGGTAGAAATCATGGAAAAGGGTAATAAGCCGAAGGCTTAAAAGTTATAAATTTCGGTAGTCCAAATGTTGGATCTTAACTCCATAAGATGGAGAATTGAATTACGGACGCGTAGGAAAAAGAATCGGGTAAAACGGACCAATAACGAAGAAGTTATGACCGTTTCCGTGAAACGCGGATGTGCTGGGAATATGCAGCAATCTGCTGCAGGGTTTCTGTGAAAACAGGGGCCTAGCGTGACGCCAGGGCCCTTGGCGTCACGCGAGCCCCCCTCTGGTCGGCGAAAGTTGTTCGTTTGCTCCGTTTTGGCTCGGGAACTCGTTTAAACGCGTTTCAAGTTGCGTATGACTAATTTAACTTATGTTTAATGACCATTAGGGTAAACGTACATGTAGATAGGTATGTATGTATGTTTGTATGTATCTATACGCGTATGTAGAAGTGTATGTAAGCATGAATGTGCGAACGTATGTAAGATTATAAGTGCGTGAGCAAGTACATGAGAATATATGAACACGTATATGAGTAGACAAGTATGAGTTGGGTGTATTGCAATAGGTGATTGTAAATATAAATGTAGGTATGTGTGTGGGTATATGCGTATGTATGTCTTTTAAGTCTAAGTGTATGTATGCGGGTGGGTATGTAGGTAGTACGTATATGTACGCAAGTGAGTATGTACGAAGGTATGCACGTATGTAGGTTGTGTGAAGGCATGTAATAAGTACGTATGTATGTATGTAGGTATGTATGTATGTATGTATGTATGTATGTATGTATGTATGTATGTATGTATGTATGTATGTATGTATGTATGTATGTATGTATGTATGTATGTATGTATGTATGTATGTATGTATGTATGTATGTATGTATGTATGTATGTATGTATGTATGTATGTATGTATGTATGTAAGTATGTATGTATGTAAAGTAAGTATGTAGGTAGGAATGGATGTATTTAGGTATGCACGTATGTAGGTACCTACGCATGTATGTAGGTACGTATGCAGGTATTTGCTATTTGTGGTCGTAAGCGTATATATCGGTTTGTATGAAAGTATGTACACATGTTATCAATGAAATTGAGTACTAACGATAATAATATCGTACCTGGCGAATGAAGTGTAACGCAGGAATACCAATGAAGTCTCACTACGGATTGTATGATCAGAGGGAAGCCGGGATGTAAAGAGTTAATGGAATGAAGAATAAACGTAAATAAATCTCATATGTTTTTGATACGTACTAATGTTATGAATTTTATCTGGTGAGCGCAGGTAGTACAAGCCATGAGGTGCATCAAGGTATAGAGATCGAGGACCGAGTCACAAGACAGATTGTACGGACATGTTTAAATATGTAAATTAGTGCTGATAAGTTATGTTCTTATATTATAAAATGAATTTTTAGAATGTCAAGATGTATATCATGAAAGAAATTTTAAAGCTCGAAATTCCGCTGCGTCTTTTTAAGGTTAAACGTGTTAGGGTGTAACAGCAAGAAACAATTCAAAACCCTAAGTTAACAACTACCTACACCGGGGTGAAACCAGGGTGATTAGCCGCTCATGGTTGAAGAAACTTGATCACCGGAAGATTGGAACTTTAATGAAGTCATCTCGAAGCTTGAACAATAGAGAGTTGATGGATGTTGAAGGTTTTGGTGAAGGATGATGGTGGAAATAATGATGGTGGAAGGATGGTGAATGATGATGATTGTGAATGATGGTGATGATCTCCAATTCTTGATGTTAGAGATCAACTGGTAGTAAAGATGATATTCAATTATGGCTCCAAGAATGATTTTCCACTCAAAATAATGTGTAACTGTCGAATTTATGGCTCAAGAACCGTTTAAACTCGTCAAAAGATCAAGAAAACACAAATTTCGTAATTGAACAAATGGGAGCCCGTCGCCGACGGCCCAGACCCCGTCGGCGACGCCCTCTAGATTTGCTGATTTTCTGCGACGGCTTGTTTGACTGGTTACGGGCAAAGTTGGCTGACGGGAGTTTCTAGAGCCCGTCCCGGACGGCCTAGAGCCCGTCGGCGACGGCCTCTCCAGCTTCAAATCTCCAATTTTCCATTTTGCACTCCCATTTGATCCGTAACGCGTCCCGATTGTCCGTTTTTCATCTCAATGGCTCGTAAAGCTCCCGAAAAGCACCTTAAACTTCGTTAAGCCTGCAAAACACAAATCTAATTAAAAGTAGGTTTTTCAAGATTAAAAGTCGAGTAAAAACCCAAACTTAAACTGTCACGACCCCCGACCCGGTTTAACCCGTTTCAAGAGTCGCGAGACAGAAAATCCCGTGGTATTTAATTAACAACGGAAGTTTTCTTCAGGATCTTTTAAAAACTGCAATTTCCCGATTATTTTATTTCACAACTCGGGATAAAATCCCGGTAATTTACAATCATAAGATTTCATGGAGAAATCCTTTATTTTACAAAACATGTTTCTTTATTTATATTGAGCCACTTCCTTAAGCTTGTAGTGCTACGCGGCACTTTTCCTGGATCACAACAGATCACCTGAAACATGTTTGAAAAAGGTTTTGTCAGCGGGAAATACTGGTGAATCATTCATTTTACTAAAACGACCTGTTTGTTATAATTTACAGTATTAAGAGAGATTACAATGTTTCAGATATCAACCAACTACCCACAGTATTTGTTATCGACTCGTTTCGGTGACTGTGGTCATATCACTATTGAGTCCGTTCACCCAATAGTGAAGAATATCACTAATTAGGTTCGCCCACCTAAAGTGATAAGAACAGTAGTAATGTGCACAATACCCCACTTACCGGCTGTAATTTGGTGATTACATATACTTAATCACTGTAATTATAACTTTGAAAATATTTAAGAATTTATAAAGCACTTTGATAAAAAGAGAATGACTCACTTTGCAGATTTAATTTGAGCATAGCCTAGCCTACTGATTAGCCTTTTTAACCTAAATAAATTATCATGCACACAAACTAGGTTAGTAACTAATACAGCATTTACGATAACTCACGAGATTAATCCTTCACAACGAATGACAAAGTGCGATACTTAAACATCCATCGAATTAACGACGAATGACAAAGCATAAACCCTATTGTGGGCAGCACTTAAACATCCATTGGATAGTTTAATCGATCGGACATTGAATCGTAATAGCGATCGAGTTATTACCCTGTATTGCGGCAGCACTTCGTGAGTCGTGTGTGTTTTTAGGACTGTTTCTACTATAACTCGGAGTATAATTTGAATTTGATTGTCGAACGAACGCATAATTGCATGTACCAGACTCCCCTATTTATACTTGAAAATTGGTCCCCCCGCGTGTCGCGAAGGGTGTCTCCGTTCCTGTCGCGTGTCGCGAGGCATACCCTACTAGCCTAGGGTAGCCTCGTGTCTTGGGTAGCCTTAGTGAGTTGACGTTGCATGTAAATTCGTTTTTGACAACATTTTATTTGGATAATCGTAACTAGGGTTTACCCCCCCCCCCCCCCCTGAGTTTTAGGGGCCCTAATCCTGATTCCAATTGTTCTGAAAATTTTAGGGATTATGCAGAATCACTTGGGTGTCTTAATTAGGGTTTCCTATTGGATAATTTAATTTAATAATTAGGACCTTTTAATGAGAGTTGTTACATAAACGTATACAAGCACCGTTATTCGACCACGTATCAATGGCTTCCGCTTTTTCTGCGCTGAGATTGCGTCTTCCCTGCGCGACAGGTTCTGCTGAGGGCCGGACGTTCAAACAGTGTTGCGCTATATCTCACGGAACCCCGGTCATGTCCGCCGGGCACCAGGCGAATATGTCCTTATTGTTCGAAAGTAATTCCTTTAATTGTATTCATATTGCCGGTGAAATAGCGTGCCCTAGTAAGATGGTCTGCTCTGGATATTCTTCGTTGAGGACCCATTTTTCCGGCTCATTTGGTGCTAATGGTTTGGACACTTTTCTGGTGGTTCATCGTCCACGTACATAACTTCCTTACTTGAGTACAGAATTGCTACTCCGGTTTTCCGTTGGAAACCCGCAAGCAGCATGTGGAATAGAAGTGATCATGCTGAATTCTCTTTGTGATCTTCTTCCTAGCAAGACATCGTGGCGCGATGTTGCTGGCATGACCATGAAATTTACTGTGACTGTGCGTGAATGCTCGCCGTATGATAGAGTCACAGGAAATGCAATTTGTCCTAATGGGAACACAGCTTCGTTGCAAAAACCGGTGAGAGGAAAATCAACCGGCTCTAAACGAGCTTTATCCTCTGGATCAAGTTGTTTGAAACACTATTTATATATTATATCCATCGAGCTTCCTGGATCTATGAACATATAATCCGGTCTATAGTGGCCGAAGATGCCGGTAATGATTACCGGTCGTTCCTCCAGAGGACCTCTAGGGACGACAGGAAATATGACTTGTTGCTCTCTCCAATGCTGATTATGGCTTCGTTTGTTTGTCCTTCGGGAAGGACCTCCTTGCACCATGTGTATCTGCTTTGGTTCGGCCTTCTGACGGTTGGCATCTTCTGATTTTTGAATTATTTCATTATGACTACTAGATTGGATGTACCACTGATTAGGTATCTGTGGGTCCAATACTGTAGTGTTAATTGTACCTCCTCTTTCTGCCAAAGTATCAGATCTGGTATTTGACAACTCAGATCTGATGCTTTGTGTGAAAATTTGGTTCATAGCGATCTGGAATCTGTTAAACCAGTATTCTGGAGTTCGTTCTGGGAGTAGATCTGAACGATTACGGACTCCCAAGGAGTCATTTCCTTCTGAATGACTATTTTCCTTTGATTCCCATGATTCCGTCAATCTGGTCATCTTGGGTTACAGAACCCTTGAATTCAGATTGAGGACTTGATGGGTGAAGTGGTGAATTCTCTGCCATATGAAACAGAGAGCGAAGGAAATATGAATCGAAATGAGAAAAAACGGATGAAACTGAGAACATGGTGGGCACCAATGAAGAAACACTGGATAAATGACCGGAATCAAATTATCCAGGGGGTTAGGTTCTGCATAAAAAGGGTTGGTTCTCTCTCGTTTGATTTAAAGAGATGGACCTTCTTCTCCAATGAATACTGCAAAACAAAACACCGTTAGTCTCGTCACGGGGAGAAGGGAGGTTCTCTCCGTGACCACACTCCGGCGTGAGAATAAGTATGTGTTTATGAAGAAGAAGTAGTATTGGTGAAGTGAATGTAACTTGAAGATCATACTTGAATTACTCTTTTATTTATAGCCGGGAGTTTGGGCGGGAAAACCTGTTATTAAAATGTTAACGGAAGATGCTAGCTCCGTAAGAGGTTATTTCCTTCCCCGTTAATCTTCTTGATCTGACGTGAAAGCACACGGATCTCCATTTAGATCAACAGCTGGGGAGTTGCCACGTGAAAAGTGGGCAAGTGGAGGTTTCTCTCCAATTTCATGCCATCATCGTGATTTCAGGGAGGCCTGAGATGATGACACGTGTCCCAGACGGTTATAACCGTCTGGTGGTGCACGATTGAGTCTTCTAGAAGATTATTACCATAATCCGGTGTGACTCCTTATCGTGTAGTATCAGTATAAATAATACCCAAGTCTGGGTATTGTTTAAGCGGGAGTATGCGCTGGGATTTTTATCCCTTTGTTATGGAGAATCGGCGCAAGGGCTTATAAATTTCCTTTTGGCGCGCATGTGTTGTCTGCTGTCTTTCTTCTAAATTCTTTGTAGGACCAGTGCGCAACCGTGCAAGGTCTAAAGAGGGTTAAAAGACGAGGTTGTGGTATGGTCCCAAGTACTTAAAGCAAGGTTTTTGGGACCTTAACCCTTCAGGCAGCAAACCCTCTCGAAGCATCATCTTTTCGGTCTAATTACCCTAGCTACTGTTGTTTCATCTTGTATCATGGTTAGTGTTTTGTTTTGTTCATTGGATCTATATCCGATACGTGGATTTGTGTTGTAATGATTGTGTGTGAATACGTTGGATCTTGTGTGCGTAATGTTCATCGTTCATTGACCGTATTACATAGTTGGGGTAGTTCGATGGAGTCTTGAAGGTTCTTGTATGTCCTCATGATTTCTGTTTGGTTAGAATGATAAGTAGGTATTATTTAAATGACTGTTATGATAATAATGATCATATGAGTATGTGAATTGTTAAGGCACTTGCTGCATGTTGATGATAATTGGGAACTGGATGATTGATCGATGATTATGGTGTAACTGTTAATGATGATTAGGGTTCTAGAACATGTCGAATTGTAACCATTGGATCTGTAACTGTTTGCTCGATGAAACATATAGTTTTTCGTCACATCACATATCGACGAAACATGGGTTGTTCGTCGACAAGCATTCCGACGAAACATAGAGTCCTTCGTCGGCAAGCATCCTGACGAAAGATGATCTTTCGTCACAAGGGGTGTTTCGTCGTGTAAGTCACTGACTTGAACAGTAGGTGCCTGTGATGCTAATGATGATAGATACTTGTGTGTGTACACTATCCATGTTACATGTCAATGATAATAAGAAACTTAGTTCGATTAGTTGGTATAACAAACCTACCTGTTATGTTATGTGTTACTTATGACAATCACATGAGATGTGAACTTGCATTAGAAAGGTGTATTTGACTACCTGATATACTGTGATCTTGTGAGAGATGCAATCTGTGTAAAAATAATGACTTGTTTAATTGTGAAACTGATATTCATTGGTAACCACGGTAGGGTTGGTTGACTAACTTGGAAACGGGTAACTTAACAAACCGAGCAAACCAAGGTGAGTTCACTGCTCTTTTTCTAAGCATGCGTCCCAGAGAGGGACATCTGGTAAACGTTCCGGGGAGGAATGTCGGGTTATTGGGATGTTGGTTAATACATTCATATCTATCACTTAAGTCCCTTCTACCGATTGTTGCCGGGAAGGCAACGGGGTATTAGTTAATAGCGCTATTTTGGTTTGGCACCCTCACACCGCACCGGGGAAGGTCGGGAGTGAACTAATGACCCCAATCTTGACCATTGCTTTGATAGAGGCTTTGGGGAATAGGGCAAATAATCTGGAGCCATCTGCGGTAATCGAGTTATTAACAACATCAAATCATTGAATTGCTTTATACTTATAGCTGGTAACTAAAACGTGTTTACAAACTTTGAACTCACCAGCGTCGTCAGACACACTTGTCTGCATGCTTGCAGGTCGTTAGATTCATGGATTTGGACTTGCTATCTGGGAGTGCTGGAGTGGTCATGGGTCGAGACTATTGGTTACTTGTTTCGTTGGCTTTGAACACTTGTTTTGAAATAGTTGATAGACAATTTACATTATGCTTCCGCTGAACGTTTACTTGGTTTTAACTTATGACTTGGAATTTATATTATGAAATAAATGGAATGTTTTGCTTAAATATTTATTATAGTTCAATGTGATTGGTGGCTTGGATCCTGGTACGTCACACGTCCCGCGGTGTATCCGCATGTGGTATTTTGGGGGTGTGACAATAAAACTGAAACCACAGGGACCCAGATGCAAAATTTTTGAGTTTTGGACTAAAGTGACAAAAGTGACCAAACCTTAGGGACCAAAATGACAGTTTACTCTTTACAATTTTACCATTTGTTCTTTTTTTTCGCAATTAATTTTTCTTCTCAAATGAACCTCCCTCTTTTGAGTAAATCATGTATCCATTTGATAGAGAGATACAATTCAAATCACCAAGAGGTACGTTCAGCAACATAGTTGCGAAGCTTGAGATTTTCAACCGTGTGATCGAAAATATATACCCAAAAATTTTATTTGGTTCCAACCATTGCATTTAACCGGATCAAACAAAACATTCCAAATTATATCAAAATTCAAAGCACTTATAAAGTTCTTTAATTTCCACTTCATTTTAACCATTTTAGATGTAGACGTAATGTTCCTAAGTGCTCATTTATTATTGATTTAATTATAGCATATAAACCCATTACCTCTAAAAACCTATACAATATAAAAAATGATTAAAGTAACAAAATTTACACTAATATTAATACATTAATACACTAATTAATATCAAGTATGGTGTGTCTAAAATGCACCGATCAATTATTACTGATCAATAAAATCACTAAAATCAATATCTGTAAAAAAGGGAGTGTCAAATTCTTTTATGGTAAAAAATTCATTTATTTCCATTATTTTGAAAGAACAAGAAGAAAACAAAGAAATCATTTAATAATAATTTTTAAACCTTCATTATTACCTAATTTATATATAGGTTAGAAATCTATGTACAATGTAATTAACGATTATGTTAGAAACCTATATAAAATGTAATTAGCGATTAGCTATATGTGGCAATAGGAAACACGTAATCAATCCGACCATGTCTTAAGTTACAACAACTTTAACTAAGACTAGACTTGTTTCAGTTGGATGTTTTGGGGTTACATTTGACATTTTCTTTTTCTTTTTTAATCTTGTGGCTTACGGTATTAATCTCGCTCGTCATTGTCTTGGACTTTTAGACATTTGAGTCTCAAATTTCTAGTCAGTCCTTACATAACGGGTCTTAACTTTTAATCAGTCATAAAATTTGATATGTGGCTATACGAAGTCTACCATTAAAAGTAAAATTGGACACGTATTTATGATAGATTTGATATATAATATAAATAGGGATAATATCAAATAAAAAGTTTATTTTGGCTAAGTAGGATGAGAAGGAATCATAACTATTCAATTTTTAAATCAATGGTTAAGATGAAAGTGTAGGAGAAAGGAGGAGTGCAAGGGTATCTTGGGAAAATCCTATTTATGGACTTTCTCTCTCCACATACAAGGCACATCCATATATCACCCTCATCTTTTAAACATTCATAACTTTTTTATACGACATTATTTTTTTTATAAAATTTTCACCGTAAAATCGAGCGTCTTTTTATCTTTAATTTGAGTTCCAAAGTGCTATATAAAATATAAAGATTAAAAAACCCACTTAAATGTGTTGTATTTCTATTTTGTATAACATTTTTTGTGCTAGATTTTTGTACTATACTTTTGTGCTAAATTTTTTGTGCTAAATTTTTTTGTCTTAATTTTTTTTTCTCAATTTTTTGTGCTGGATTTTTTGTACTACATTTTTTTGATAAATTTTTTCGTGCTATATTATTTTGTAATAGATTTTTTGTGCTATATTTTTTGTACTACATTTTTTGTGCTATATTTTTTGTACTAGATTTTTTTGTTGTATTTTTAAAAAACAAAATGGGTGCCACATGTCATTTTCACTTCTATTTATAAGAACCAAAATGCCCTTCATTCCTACTTATTAGGAGTGCCACATGTCATCATCACAATCTTTCTTAGGCTACTTAGGCAAAATCCACTTTTTAGTGGATCATTCCCCAATATAAATATACATATATAATGCAATGCATAAAATTTAACCTTCTTATTGTTATCATAAATAACTTTCAGAGAAAAATGTCCGGATAGTCCCTGTGGTTTGCCTATTTTTCACCTTTAGTCCCTAACTTTCTAAAATTACAGCTATAGTCCCCAACTTTTGCAATTTCATTCCCGGATAGTCCCTGGCGTAGATGGGGATTAGTTTTTGATGTTAAGTGGATTTGAAATTACTAAAATGTCCATTCCTTCCCCTTCTCTCTACCTCCTTGTCTGCACATCTTCACACCTCCACACCTCACACCACCATAACACCACCCCCAAATCCAAATCACCACAACCAAATCCCGCCGTCGTCGGAAAACGAACCACCAAACCACCGCCACTTCATTACCCCAATGTAACACCCCGAAAAAAATAAAACTTTATATCAGAATTATAAAGTATAAATAAACGAAAATAAACTAACTAGGAATAAATAACCCAGTTAGTCGTGAGTCTAATAAAAACAAAGAAACTTGATTAAAACATGTAAAGTTTAACTTGGTTTTAGTTGTGGGGCCAAATGTAACACCCCGAAAATTTAGATATCATATTTTAAACTAAATATCGGTAATAGTCAAGATAAAATAACTAGGAATGAATAACCTAGTTAGTTAGTGTCTTGACATAATAGAACAAATATGGTTAAAATACCCTTTTAAATAATTTGTGTAAAGTGGAGGGACTAAACCTGGGCAAAAGAATTAAAGTTTTATAGCGCAAGTTATGGGATAGGAGATTATAAACTCACATAAGTCCGATTGTGGCAAAGGGGTAGACCCAAAATAACGGGGCATAAGATGACGGCAAAATAGTATACCCGAATGACGAGGTATGAGGTAAAATGGTGACTAATCAGCCTAGCCGGTAAAGCAATTTAAAGTAAAAGTAATGATGTGACCAATGTTAAGTGTTTGGCAATACAGGATTAACGTGAAGTAAACATGCCGATGGACATAGTGACCGGGTGGTCGAGAGATAACTCGGTCAAAGAGGCGACAAAGATAGGAAATAGATGATAAAAGGTTACGGTCCAATAGGACATATGCCTAAAAGACGCACATGTCAATACGAATAAAAACCTTATGCCGGAAAAGAAAGAATGCCTTGAAAAACGAAACAAAGATAGTTAGGTTCAAACCAAAGGACTACTTAAAGAAGGTTTCAGGGACGAAACCCTTTCAAGGGGGGTGGACTTGTAACACCCCGAAAAAAAATAAAACTTTATATCAGAATTATAGAGTATAAATAAACGAAAATAAACTAACTAGGAATAAATAATCCAGTTAGTTGTGAGTCTAGTAAAAACAAAGAAACTTGATTAAAACATGTAAAGTTTAACTTGGTTTTAGTTGTGGGGCCAAATGTAACACCCCAAAAATTTAGATATCATATTTTAAACTAAATATCGGTAATAGTCAAGATAAAATAACTAGGAATGAATAACCTAGTTAGTTAGTGTCTTGACATAATAGAACAAATATGGTTAAAATACCCTTTAAATAATTTGTGTAAAGTGGAGGGACTAAACCTGGGCAAAAGAATTAAAGTTTTAATTTTATCAAATAATGGACACCAAACACACACATACGTGTGTTTGGTCCTGCGATTTCAACCTGATAAAAAAGGGAGCTCTCAAGCTCAAACCCTAAAACACAAGAATTCACTAAATTGAAGGGGCAAATCAAGCTCAAATCGAAATCCAAGCATAGATTAGTGATCACCTCAGCAAAGGGATCATAAGGTATGCAAAATTTTACTATTTGGTTCCATCTTAAATTTTAGATGAATTCATGAGATTCGAATCTGAGCTTGCATGATCGTTGTTTGGATGAAATTAGGAATGAAATTATGTCTAGGAGTAAACCCTAGTCATTTACTTGTTGAATTGATGATCATAATTGAGAATTCATGACCATACACTCATGTGTCAAGTGGGTTTTGTAGAATTATGCTAATACACTAGAATTGTCTTTGTTAACTCAGTGTATTTGAGCTCTATGAGGTAAATCCAGATTTGTTGATAAGAATATTTGACATGAACATGTGAAATTATGCTTAAATCTTGGATAAATAGTTAGTCAAGGACTTGATTGGGAATTGTAAGAAATCATGCTCATTAGGTGTTTGTTATAATGCCTAATAGAAGATAAATGTTGAAAACCGGACTAAAAAATGCATATTTGATTAGTGTTGAAAATTATGCGTTATAAGCTATAAAAGAGTTCTAAACATCTATGATTGAACTCTAAAGGCAAGGAAACTGGGACGCCAAGCGGACAAGCTAGTGGCGATACACGTTTGAAAGGATTGCTCTAAAGGTACGTAACCACGGTTTTGTTACGTTATGTTTGTTATGTATTTTGTTAGTAGACTTGAATTTAGCATAATGTATGAATTTGGATGTCTAGTTGAAGTGACGATGTTCACTAGATCAACAAACGGGTCAAAATGAATAATTGGTGTATGTTTGGTAAATCATAGAAGTGACGAAGTTCACTCGACAAGCCAAACGGGTCAAAATAAATGATTAAAGTGTGGTTGGAATAAGCTTGGTTTGCCAATGAGGTGAAGGTCTTCACTCAACAACTAAACGGGTCAAACAATGGATAAATTAGTAGTTTTTGAAGTGACTTAAAGGTCACTTGTTGTATATTAATTAAGAAGCGTAGGCCGTTGAGCGGACATGCCCAAAAGATTAGCTTTTCTTAAAAGAACCCATGATATTGGGTCAAAGGATTTAGAATCATAATGTGTTGAAATTGCATAAATGTTTATGATTGAAAACAGTACTAACAATCGAGAAGTATTACGCATGTAAACCTTGGGATGGTAATGAAACGCCAATGTTGACAAGCCCGGGAAGTGGGTAATTATGTTTAGCAATCATCAAGAATGACCAATGTAAAGCTTGGCATATAATCAAACGGGTCGAATAAATGAAAAAGGGGAATTATAGGCGATCAGCCTATAAATAGGATTTCTATGCAAATAATGTTGATAAACGGATTCGTATTTAAATTACAGGCATGTAGGAAAAAGAATCATGAAAAACAGACTTATAGAACGAAAGTTATGTTGATTTAAAGTTGATTTTGGTAAAGAAATTAGAGCTGGGAATATACAGCAACAGTTCACCCAAGCATTCTGTTGAAGACAAGGTGTCACGTCGCGCGACACCCATCCGCTTTAACAGTCGCGTCACGCGACGTTAGTCGCGGCCCGCGAGGGCCTAAAAAAGCTGAAAATTATTTTATTTATTATTTTTTTTTTTTTGTATGTTTCGTCTATGGAACTCGTTTTTATATATTTCTAAGTTATCACAACTAACTTTGATGTTGGTTTTGAATTTAGGTGATCATAGGTTGCATCCGGATGATGATCAAGTCAAGTATCAAGAACCGAACACTCGTCTTTGAAGCTTTCGCAATGATGTCGTTTGTTTATGTTTAAAACAACTTATGTAGACAATTAATACTATCTTTTGAATGTCTAATTATGTATGTATGATAACTCTTAAAAGCTTTTTGAAAGGTCGCATTTTCATGTAAAATGCGTAGCTTAATATTATAATCTTGATAAATTTGGACGGGCGTTACACCCTACCCACCCCACCCACCCATACCCTCACCGGAAAATATACAGCGGCCTTCCTTCATCAGAATCTAAACCTCTGTCTCTTCCAGCATCGCCGGATTCGCTGCCTCCTCCGTGAGACTGCCCTTCCTCTGCTGGCTCTGCCCTTTTACCAGCTACAAGGAACGATTATTTCATATTAATTCATTTGAGTTTAATAATTCCGGTTGTATGATCGATGATGTGACTCTGATTGATATTTGTCCATTCGACTTATGTGAATTTTAATTGTTTCTCATTGTATCTTGCCTATAGGATGTAGCTTTTCATTGACGAGTCTCCATTAGATCATCTAGGTTAATTGGATAGGAAGAATCTTTGTTTTAGTGAAACATAGTAACTTTGATTGTTACCATAAATCAACGACTTTACCTAACTAAATATTGGTGGGTGGGGTGGGTAGGGGTGATGAAGTGGCGATGATTTGGTGGTTCGTTTTCCGATAACGGCGGTATTTGGTTGTGGTGGTTTGGATTTGGGGGTGGTGTTATGGTGGTGTGAGGTATGGAGGTGTGAAGATGTGCAGATAAGGAGATAGAGAGAAAAGGGAGGGAAAGGGCATTTTGGTAATTTCACACCCACTTAACTAGACAAACTAACCTTCGTCCGCGCCAGGGACTATCCGGGAACGAAATTACAAAAGTTGGGGACTATAGCTGTAATTTTAGAAAGTTAGGGACTAAAGGTGAAAAATGGGTAAACCACAGGGATTATCCGGTCACTTTCTCTGACTTTTATATCATAATAAATAACTTTTATATTACGGGGAATTTTATTGATAGGAATTAGCCAAGCCGGGTTCTCTATAAGAAGAGTTTGTACTCTTATAAAAGTTGCATATGTTCGGAAGTATAAAATCTTCTAAATGAATGTTAAGAATGCATTCTTGAATGGTGAGCTTTATGAGAACTGAAGTTTGTCGGATTTGAAAAGCTATCACGGTCTCAAACAAGCTACTCGTACTTGCTCAATTTCAAATGGTTATCTTCTATCTAAGACATAATACATATACGACTTGTTTAAACACGCACCTCACCCTAACAATAGGACTATTATTGATACCCTCTTGAAACCAATAAGATGGTGTTCCATTATGAGACTAAATTTATACCACACTATTGTAGGTCGTTTAGTCAATCCTACGGGAGACAGGCCACTTGAAAATTTATCATCGGGTACCCCCTACCTGCTCGGTTTACCCCGTCGCCGCTCTAGCGGCTAGGGTCCGATGGGTTGGGATTTTGGTGTAAGGACCTGTAAAAAGTCCCAAAACAACCCGTAAGTAGAAACCCGGACCCCTAAAACCCTAATTCATATCAAAAACCAAGAAATTCAGATTTTCTGGTCGCTCGCGGGCCGCGTAAGACTTAAGCTAAGCTTACGCGGGCCGCGACAACTTGAAGATCTCCGGATAAGCGTTCAGGCCAGTGTCAGACACGTGGCGAGCCTACGTGTGGCACACTAGCCCTAGCTGTAGCTAGGGTGGCCCTCACGGGCCGCGTAAGATATTGTTAGGGTTTACGCGAGCCGCGACAAACTTAAAATTCAGCTATAAATTGGTCGTGCATGGGGCATTCATCTGTGTTCGAAAAATTTACTCTAAAACGAAGTATACTGCTCAAATTCGAAATTTTAAGTAGGAAAACGCTGCTACGAGTACAGGGTAATAACTCGATCACTGCTACGATACAATGTCCGATCGATTAAAACCGATCCGATGGATGTTTAAGTGCTGCCCGAATTCGGGCTATACTTCATTCGTCGTGAGGGTTTTGATTTCGTGAGTTTATCATAAATGTTGTATTAAGTTACTGACCTAGTTTCGTGTGCATTGTTATTTAACTAGGTTACGAGGCTAAATCCGTAGGCAAGTCCTGTCCAACTAAACTTGCAATGTGAGTCATTCTCTTTTTATCAAAAGTATTTTACAATACCTCAAATTATTTTTCAGTTATATTTTACAGGGGGTAAGTCTTTGTTATCTTAAATTATTGGCAGTAAGTGGGGTATTGTGCACATTACTATTATTCTCTCTCATTTAGGTGGACGAACCTAAACAGAGATAATCATCATTATTGGGTGAAAGGACCCAATAGTAGTATGACCATCGTCACCAGGGGGTGTCACTGGACCAGATAATTATAAGATAGTGGCAATTGTAATCGCTCTTAGTCCTGTAATTTAAAACAATGTGTCGGTTGTGCAAATTGAATGACTCGCCAGTATTTCCCCGCTGATAAAATCTTTTTAAACATGCTTCAGGTGTCTTACTGTGAATCAAGGAAAAAGTGCCGCGTAGCACTACAGCTTGAAGAATGTGGCTTAGTAAATAAAATAAATAAACATGTTTTTGTAAATAGGGAATTTCCCCGTGAAATTTCCTGTTTACAAAAACATGTTTATTTATTTTATTTACTGAGCCACATTTCCTTTATTGTAAATTTTGGGGTTTGTCCCAAAAATGTGAAATAAAATAATTGGGCATTTTCAGTTTAAAAGATCCTGTTAAAATTTCCCTGCCAAAATAAAGAATACCACGGATTTCTGTCTCGTGACTCCTGAAACGGGTAAAACCGGGTCGGGGGCCGTGACAGAAAAAGGCGGTATCAGAGCCACTGATTTAAGCCAATTAAGTATTTAGAAATACTTAATGTTTTAAAATTGCCATTTTGTGATTTCGTGAGACTTTAAATTAATAAATAAAATTTTAATTTAAATTTGTGTGTGTTTCTTCATGTGTGCTAACAGCATGAATGAACTGTAGGAGGCACTCCGAAACTTTACTATCCATACCACCGATATGGATACCACAGGAAACCCATCTGGCTACCAGGCGGATACTGAGGAACCACTAACATTCCAGGCCCAGGCCCAGGAGAAACCAATGCCGAAAAAGATGAGGAGAATCTTGGACTGGAAACGCGGACGTAGGAAGAAGCCAGCTACCCAGAAGGTTAAAAAGACTGAGGATCCTAAATATAAAGGGAAAGGAAAGGAGATCGGGGAAGTTCCGGGCAAGCCCAGGAAATGCCACCATGGGAGGAGCTGGATCGCAAACTGGCGAATTGTGACCTCATCGGACCTGCCGATGAAAACCTCTTCAATTACCCCGCTGAATCACAACTTCCGGTTAATTTGGAACCTGCTATCCTAGATCCTATTGTTAACCACCAACTTCTACCCGGAGAATTGGAGGAATGGTGGACGAATGACTGGCAGTTTCAGAATTTCATGAATAACCCCAACGTCTATTTTCCACAGTTTGACCCTGAGCCTGTACCAAACCCACCTATGAGCACAGAAAACTTGGCTGAACTCTGCCACTATGGCGAGGAACTGGTGGATGCGGGAAATAGAATTCGGGAAGTGGGGGAGAAAATCACGTGGAAGTACGCCGAGAGGGAGCGTCGTCTCTGAAAGGCCGGTTAACTGTGATTGTGTGTTTAATAATAATAATAATAATAATAATAATAATAATAATAATAATAATAATAATAATAATAATAATAATAAATAAAAGTATAATCATGTAAAATAACTCAAAATAAAACTTTTGTAATATAACTGGTGTGTATCGATGCATACTAATATATATAAAAATATGACAGTCGCAAAGTCGACAATTTTGGCTATACGTGTTGCCGTGATTTTTGTGATTGCCTTATTATGTTTGGTTATTATCTACTTTGTGACAATAATTTATATTGTTAATTATTCAGATGGAAAACACGGAAAACCAACCAGTCAATGAAGTTAATCAATCTGAACAAAACAATGAGAATCATTTTCTTAATAGGCAAGACATAGAAAATATCGTTGCCCAGGGAATAGCCAATGCTATCCCGGCAATCATCGCTGCCGTTAAAAGCCCTATTGAACCTTCGCAAGCCAACCATAGTAAACGCACGCGCGATGATAACTTTAATAACAGTGTAAATGGAGGCGGAATCGTTCTTGGGTGATTGGGATTCACTCCACCAACAAACCCCAATCCGACACAAGAAGTCCCAACTTGGGCTGAAGGCTACAAAACTGACCCTAGGTCGGAATACATAGTAAGATCGGATGGGGAAATGCTTTGTCCAACACCCGGAAGCCCATCTCATCTAAATCCCGACTATAGGTTGGACGACCGCGATAGTGATTGTTCCGTCTCGTCCCCGGAATCGTTCTTGGGTGATTGGGATTAATTTTGATTTTTATGAATGTACTAGTTTTGTGTGTTGAATGTTTAATTATTTGTTATTTAAATTTTTAATTTTAGGAATGTATTAATTTTAAATTTAGGAACATATTAAAAAGAAAAAGAAAAAAAAAAGGAAGATAGTAGTTTATGATAGTGGTGTCACCAAATTATATAGTTTAAGGTAATAGATAGACTGAGTGATGTGGCAGGTAATGACTGGAGGATGTTAGGGGTAGGAAATAGTCACTCAGCTAGACATCACTCGTGCAATTCATATTGTTGGATGGTTTGTTACCGGGGGCAGACCAACATAGAGCGGGTCGGGGTCCCCGAACCCCAACATTTTTAAAAAAATAGAGGATCCGGAATACTAAATTTTATAAGCACCCCATAAGTATAATTAGGTGGACAACATCGAAAGAAAAAGAAAGCTGATATAGTGCTAAACCGCTCTCTTTACCAACAAGAGGTTATGGGTTCAATTCTTGTATAGCCCATTTTTTCTGTTTTTTTTTTTTTTTTTTTTTTTTTTTTTGAATCTAGTACAAACCTCGCTCTCACCCGACCCGAACGAGGACCGACCCGAATATTTTAGCGTTTTGTTATGAAAATTTTGAAAACCGAAAAAATGGACCCTACTGGAAAAAAATCTGGGTCCGCCACTGTTTGTCACCGTTATATGGGAGCTATTTCCTTCAACCTTATCTCTAGAACCATGTACCTATAGCGGTGCTAATTGGGATAACGATTCGAATTGTTGCAAATTTTTTTACGACAAAGTTGTATTAAAAATATAGTGCTTTTTCGAGTGTCGGTACAGCGCCGATATATTGAAGAGTGGACCGATTTGACTAAACAATATATGTACAGTATAGGTATTATCGTGACCGGTATTCATTCCTATGGGTTTTGATTGAAGTAGAACACATATCGGTATTCGTTTCGGCATATATTATGACTTTTTTTTGTTTTCTCTTTCAATTGCTATGGGGAGGGCCGATACCGGAACAAGTCAAAACGATACTGACCGAATTCCCGATGCGTAGTGTGAGAGAATTGCATTAGTTTATATAATCAAATTGTTATGTAATATAAACAGTTATACGAAATTATGTTATATTTATATAGTATTATTAATCGATTAACATTAAAAAATATCCTTTTTGAGGAACTAATAGTTTTTCTTTTGAAGACAATACTACTTCGTGATGGTTGGGCATAAAATCCGTGAAACCCGAACGAACCAGTTATGAATTGGTTTAAACTGAACCATCATTTTCCTTGTGTAAAACGGATTCAACTCGAGCCTATTTAAACCAAAAACCGATTTTGACCACCTTTGACGGAACCCAAACCTGATTTTTGCACCTCTAGTTGGGCCTTGGGGAGTGTTATCATGGTGTAAATATCCATATATTTGTATGGTTTTCTTTTTAAAATGGTTATAAACTACGTGTGCAAAGAACCCAATGTTGTCAACACATGTTAAAGACTTCCAAACTCCAATTCCCACGCCACCCTTCACAAATCACATAAAGGGCGTGGCGTATAAAAGTCTTAACCCCTACGTCTACCCTGAAACATAGTCGAATTTATCTTTCATACGAGTAATAATGCTTTTACGAACAAACTGAAATTTGTTAAGAGATTACTATCAAATTATTATTATTTTTTTTCTAAGAAAAACAGACAAAAATCCTACCCGATTGGGTACACCGCTACCACCACTTCGGATACCCAAATCGGTAAGCGAAATCCTAGAATAGTTACCGAAGAATGGGGGTGACGATTGTGTGTGTGTCTGTTTGCCTAGAAAACAACGCAGGAGGGTATATATGTCCTAACTCGTTACAACGGTACGGCTAAAACCACTTGTTATTGAATAAACTCATCTAGCCTAGTCCTAATATACACGTCATATGTTGGATCCTTGTACATTACACTAATGGAACAAGTTTCAGTTGCAAATAACAATCTATGATAACAAAAATAAAAATAAAAAACCAGAAAATAACTGATTGCAAGTAAGCTAGAAAATAACTAAAATTCTATGCCCATCCCTGTGCAGGCCCCAACCTATTTGCAAGTAAACCATTTGGTCATTACTATGTAATTCAGGAAGATCAAGCAGAGGACTTTGAATTTTCTACAGTCAACAAAAATCTTTCTATTATAATTGCAGCTTTAATCAGTATTCTATTCAAAATCAAAATGTTACTGAACTTGCTCTTTATTCTTTTTATAATTTTTTCTTCATTCCTCCCTGCTTCTGCTTCAAAATCAGAAGCTGCTTATGCTTTGCTCAAATGGAAAGCCAGCCTGATAAACCAAAACAATCCCTTGTTATCTTCATGGTCCCTTCATCCTACCCGTATAAACCGAACCACGAGTACTGCACCATGCACCTGGTATGGTGTTCATTGCAATGATCGTGGGGATGTAATCAAATTCAATCTTTCTACTTCTGGATTAAATGGTACACTTCAAAACTTCACCTTTTTGTCTTTCTCTAGTCTAGCACATCTAGAGCTTAGACAAAATGATATTTTCGGACCCATCCCGGTTGAGATCAGGCATCTTTCCAATCTGATGTTTCTTGATCTTTCGGGTAATCGCTTTTCTGGAAAAATTCCTTCAGAAATTGGAATGTTAACGAATCTTGAGACCCTTTCATTGCACAGTAATACTCTTAAAGGTAATATTCCTGTTTATTTAGGAAATTTGAGCAAGTTGAGTTATCTTCGTGTCGATGATAATAAGTTATCAGATTCTATACCTCTAGAACTAGAAAACTTGTACAATCTCGTGAAGGTAAATATGTCATTCAACTTCCTAACAGGACAGATCCCGTCCGGTCTAGGAAATCTGACTAAATTGTCTGAACTGTACCTTTTTCTAAACAATCTTACGGGTTCGATCCCACCATCATTAGGAAATTCGAGCTCTTTAAGAAGTTTATATTTATATATGAACAAATTTTCCGGCCGAATTCCTGATGAATTAGGAAACATGAAGAATTTGATTATGATACGTTTCGGCCACAATCAGCTCACGGGTTCCATCCCAGCTTCACTTGGAAACCTGACCAAGTTAAAGACGCTAGATGTTCATGAAAACTTACTTTCTGGAGTTGTCCCACTAGAACTCGGAAAATTGGAGTCTTTGATTGAATTATCCTTCAGTCACAACAAGTTTAGTGGTCAAATCCCGGTTTCTATTGGAAATCTAAGTAGATTAGAGCTGTTTTTTCTTAATGACAACCAATTTAACGGTTCTATTCCTAAGGATGTGAAAAATTTAAACTCTGTTGTTGAAATGCTCTTGCACCTCAATCAGCTAAGTGGTCCTATCCCAGATTCACTTGGTAACCTAAAACAGCTGGAGGACTTTACGGTTAATGACAATAATCTATCGGGTTATTTTCCTGAAACAATAGGCAAATGTAAAAAACTAAGTTATCTGATTTTAAGTGATAACTTGCTAGTGGGCCTCGTCCCTAAATCCATTTGCAAGTTGAGATCCTTAACGATTCTTCGCCTTGGGAATAACCAGCTTAGTGGCAGGATTCCGCAATGCCTGAGTAACCTTAGCCACGAGCTCCAAGTTTTGGATCTACGGATGAACCGCTTTCATGGAAACATTCCGGCAACATTTTTGAAGCAGAATAACAATTTAAAGTCTCTCAACTTGAACGGAAATCGACTTCAAGGGTCGATTCCTAGGACTTTGGTGAGTTGTAGGAATCTTGAAGTTCTGAACTTGGGAAACAATATGCTAACTGGTGGATTTCCACACTGGATCGATATCCTTCCAGAGATGCAAGTTCTTGTCTTGAGGGGTAATAAACTCAATGGGACACTTCTCACATCCAACACCACAACCCCGTTTCAAAAGCTACGAATTCTTGATCTATCTAGCAACGAGTTTTCTGGTCTACTACCATCAAATTACTTCAAGAACTTTAAAGCAATGATGGCCGTAGAGAAAGCTGCATCAGGAGATCTATACATGGGTGAAAATTACATGTATGATTACGCAGTGGTGCTAGTGGTGAAAGGATTGAGTTTGGAACTACAGAGAATATTGGTCATCTACACACTTATAGATCTTTCGGATAACAATTTTGAAGGGGAAATACCTGACACAATTGGACAACTCAGATCACTTGTGTTTCTCAATCTATCGCATAACAGTCTCTCCGGTAGTATACCGACACACTTGAGCAACCTCGTACAGCTTCAACATTTAGATCTTTCTTCTAACAAGCTGGTAGGTGACATTCCTCAACAGCTTACAAGTCTGACATTTCTTGCAGATGTAAACTTTTCACAAAATCAGCTAAAAGGAGCCATACCTAAAGGTGGGCAGTTCAATACGTTTGGAATTAGCTCATTTCAAGGGAACAATGGACTATGTGGATTCCCATTGACAAAGAACTGTGGAGATGATGACGTGTCACCCTCTCCGACACCTGATGCTGAAGATGAAGATGATACTTTCTTTAATGGTTTTTCTTGGAGGTCTGTTGTTATGGGATATGGATTTGGGATGTTAATTGGATCGGGTATCGGGTGGCTAATGTTTCATTTTGGAAAGCCTAGTTGGGTCATTAGAATCACTGAACAATCTAGGCAAAAAAGAAAATAGGTTCTTGTGATCCTGTGCTTCCTAATTGCATGGTATGTACGTATATGTTGAATAAATGAAATCTTGTAGGTTTCATTGCATGTGTATGTACGTATATGTTGAATAAATGAAAGAATGTACGTATATGTTGAATAAATGAAAGGTTATAGGTTTCAGCTTCAACGTGTTTAACATCTCAAGATTACTCGTTTTCGACTCCACATGCTCTAGAAATTTTCATCATATACATGCAAATGATTGAAGGTATGAAAAATAACCTAATGGACGCCAAAAACATGCAAATGATCCTTTAATCATGTACTAATTAATATACTTTAAGGGTTAGCATCAACTAGTATATGAACCCCATGGAGTAGTCCAAAATCTAAATCATCCACCACTTTGTATAAAAGATTTTGTGGGAAGGTGTCCTGTTATTTGGAGGCTAAATGAAAATTCTAGGCCTTTCCCGAATTTCATTATTATAAACCCTTCTTTATTCGGATTTGGGATCGGCAATATACATATATAGGTAATGTTGTAAAACAAGATCTAGAAGGCTGAGTACTCACCGGGGTAATTGCTACAAGATAGGTTGCCAAAACGATTTTCTTCAACTCCACCTAGTTACTCGGTATTGATCAGATGCGGTCAACCTCAGCCAGACCAGATCCAGTTGGTCAGCTCGGACCGATTTTGACTTAAAAAATAAAACATAATTTTTATATCTATCATATTAAAGAATATCATTTTTCAAGGAATGAATATCAATTTTGAAATACTGTACTATTATTTTAACATGTATTTTTTATTTATATTATATTCATATATTTTGTTATAAATATTAGTAAAATTATGATATTTAACTCAAAAACTAATTTCTTTATAATTTTACATGTCCGAGTAGTCCCCTAGTACACTAGTACTCTCCGCCTATGCCGAGCAGTGGCGAAGCTTGAGATTTCCGACCGAGGGGTTGAAAACGTATGTACCAAAAATTTCTATAAAACGGGAGGTCAAAAACTTATATACCCAAAAAAATTTATACAAAAACTACATACTCTCCACTACTGAGCGAAAAGTTCGGGGGGTCGGCCGCCCCCTCCCGCCCTCACTATGCTTCGCCCCTGATGCCGAGTACTAGCAACTCCACAGTCGACCAACTTGAGATCGCCTAGCGACTTCTGCAACCATGTATATAGGTAAGACCCGTATTAAGAAAACTGAAAATGAATTCAGCGCCAAACTTATGCAGACCATAGCTTCATTGCAAATACACTAGCCCATTTTTAGGTATTTATTAGAGAAGCATTGTGACAATCATAACATTATAATATACATCCTAAATCACTATAAGAATAGTAGTACTGTCCGCCAAATGTAAGGCTATGGGGTGTGGATGGAGTCCCATGGGCTTTATCAAGTCCACCTAAGCTCCACGTCAGCGCCACCTAGGATCCAACTCAACCATGGAGCCCCCTTTAAATTGCAGGGTGTGGATCGAGCCCTATATTAAAGAAAATTAAAAAAAAAAATTCATTGGTGCAAAACAAGTGGGTCCCACCTATAGAGCCCGTTGCAGCTCGTTACCATGGTGGCGGAGCATCAACGGCGCCCCGGCTATGGCGCCGGCGGTGTGGTCAAAATTGGAGGGGGCGCTATGGTGGTCTAGGTGGCGGAAGGGTGGCGCCCCACACCCTCCAGCCTAATTGTTGCAATCAGAAGTTTAAACACAAATTCAACGACTCCTTAAACTCCATATTAGACTATGGGGTATGGAGTAATCCCATCCTTTGAGGATGACCCTCCATATCACCCGTCACATCAACACCCAAGGAGGATGTTTCTTCAAGGATGGATAAGGGTGTGGAGGATGAGCCTCCCCCTTTTTTAATTTTTTTTTTCAAACTTCAACACTTTTTTAAAAATTACATAACTTATAAAAGAGTTAATTGTCATTTTCGTCCCTGTGATTTGTTCACTTTTGCTATTTCAGGTCAATTTTAAAAAATGCACTAGTTTCCTTCCTGGCATGTTGGAAATGTGTCACTTCAGTCCAAAAATTAAAACCCAGTTAAGTCAGACAGGTTAAATGAAGGGTATTATTGTCAATTCAATCTTTTATTTTCACCTTATTTTATGAATTGACAATAATACCATTCATTTAACCTGTCTGACTTAACTGGGCTTTAATTTTTGGAATGAAGTGGCACGTTTCCAGTATGTCAGGGAGAAAACTGGTGCATATTTTAAAATTGGCCTGAAATGGCAAAACTGAACAAACCATACGGATGAAAATGGCAGTTAACTCCTTATAAAAAAATCATTACATAACTTAAGAAAACCTTAATTTGAAAAAAAAATACTAGATTGCTAAAATTTAAAAATCTTAAGAATTCCATTTTTAGCGATGTTTTCGTTCATTTTACGCAAAACGTGACGGTCTTCTTCCGGATACGTGTTGATATCGGTTGTCATTAACATTTGTTGCATCGATTGCATATGGTTCATATGAGCGAAAGCGTTAGGGCTTTGTTGAAAACCCGAGAAAGAGAATTATGATGCCAACCAACTCGGATCCATCGTTGGATAGTAGCCGGGTACTGAGAAAACGTTTGGGTTTGTATGGATCCATAGCTAAATTTTGATAAAAGATGAAGAAATTTATAAAAATGAGAGAGAGATTGGGTTGGAATGGTTTGAAAATGGGGTGGGTTGTGTTTATTTACAGATAAAGTAATTAATATATTTTTTTTTAAATATAGCCGTTGAACGGCATGATATTTGAAAAATAAATTAATATTTTTTTTAAATGTAGTCGTTGTACGGCATGATATTTGAAAAAGAAGGTCCGTGTTGGGCGTCGAGGGGCTGTCGGAGAAGACGGGGACGACCCTAAGGGCGGTGTGCTGGCCCGGCGTTGGAGCCTCCCGGCCCTAGGCCGGTCCCCGTATCGCTTAGTCTTAGTCTCTAAATATGAAATCTTTTGATGGCCATTACAATTCAAATCACAATAACTACTTTAAGCAAACAGTAAACAAAATAATTACAACCCAAAGTTGATATGGAAACATATTTTGATGATCAAATCTTGTGAATCTGGTGTTTTTTTCTAGTAGTTGTATCTTATAAATAAGATTTGGTTTTGTTGTACAAAATGCTTCACTTTTCCACATCAAAAACTCATCGATTTGTTAGTCTTTTTTGACACAACGAAACTCAAGATGGTGGTGATTATTGGACTGCATTCTTAGACTAGGGTTTATTAGTGTAAGCCCACGGGCTCGATTAGGTTTCTAGGGTTCCTTGTGATCTCTATATATTGTAATCAAACATATCAATAATATGAATCAAGTCTTTCATATTCTTACATGGTATCAGAGCCCGCACTCTATACCATTTCCGCCACGCCACACAAAAATAATAAAACCCTAGCCGTCACCACTTGAGAAAAACCCTAGACAGGGCGGCGTGCCGCCATTGCCGCCGCCCTGTCCGGCCCCCGTTCGTTTCCTATCATTCTTTTTTTTTCTTATTTCACGTTCTAAATAAAGTCTCAGTTACGGTTCCAAACAATATCCCCTGTCCGCCAAACTGATCTGAAAATTGAGCTTGCTTGCTCCGCTATGCAGTCTCGGTCATCCCGTTGTTTTCTTTTTGAAGACACAAAGTAGTTGCCATTCAAAATAAAACAAAAGCACGATAGTTTTTTTCTTTTGGTGACATGTTGTTGACATCACATATGACTTTCACGAGCCCCATACTGGACTATAGCCCCATGCTGCTGCCGCCGGTTATTTTTTAACCGCTACGCCGCGCCGTTCTTTTGAAGGACTACGGTCCTCTGGCACCGCCGTTTAGTTAAGCCGCTCTTTCTAGCAGGACTACGGTCCGCTAGCCGCCAGCCGTGTTGCCGCATCACATGTAGGACTACGGTCCGCAACCGTGCCGTTCATTGTCACCGTGGCCATAAATCTTAGACCACGGTTTGATCACTTAGATCTACGGATCTATATTCTCTCTCCTGTTGCCTCTTGACCATGATCACCGGCCTTCTCCCTCTATCTTTCTTGGGTCTACGGATCTCACTTCTTTTCGAAGTCCTCGCCTGACTATGGTCATCGGTGTTCGGTTCGACACACAGCTGCACGACCACAGTCGCTAGATGTCTATTTGTTTCTTTTCTTTCTTTCGTTCACCGGTCCACGGTCCGCCGCCACCGATCTCAGCCTATCAAACCACGGTTTGATCAGATCTCTTTCTTTGATCTACGGATCTCACTTCTTTTTGAAGCCGCGCCTGACCACGGTCACCGGCCTTCACCATCTCTCTTAGACACACCGCGCTCGACCATGGTCGCCGGTTGTCTTCTACAGCCTTTCTTCCTTGTTCGTCTTGCCATGGCCGACTGGGATCTTGCTTGTCTTGTGTTATTATTCCGGGAACTAAGAAACTAAAGCAGTGGAAGCCGTACACCGATTTAATGTGAAGTAGAATACGGATTGTTATTTCTTTTGGCAAAACTAGGTTTTTTTGGCAGAAATTTGGACCTACGAGTCAAGAACCAAGATTGAGACTAGTTTATTTTTATTGTTTTGTTTGTTTTTTTCCAGTCTAAGCGTTCGATTTTCTACCGCTCAGACTGCGGGGGAGTATTGGACTGCATTCTTAGACTAGGGTTTATTAGTGTAAGCCTACAGGCTCGATTAGGTTTCTAGGGTTCCTTGTGATCTCTATATATTGTAATCAAACATATCAATAATATGAATCAAGTCTTTCATATTCTTACAGTGATAACTCTTTTTATGGACAGCATACTACAGTTTAACATAGAGCATCCATAATAGCTAGTTTTGAAGCATTTTTAAGGTGAGGGGGAAAGGTGTGTAGGAGAAAGGGCATGGTGAGCGGTTTTTTGTGCAAAAATGCTCAAAAATGTTTTGTTTTGTTTTTTGTTTTTTTGTTTTTTGTTTTTTTTTTTTTGTAATGGGGGAGGGATAGAATGTGATGGTTTTGGCTGTGAAAGGATCAAAGCGTGGATAGGGTCGGATAAGCAGGGTTTTACATGGAGCCAATTTTGAAGTCTATGTTGTTTAAAATATATGAAATGCTTTAAATTTTTTAAAAGTGTGATGACATATAATTTATATTTAAACTAGTATTAAGTACCCCCGCGTTGTGGCGGGGGCGAACACTAATGCCACACTACTGCCAGCGACCACCGACACTGAAGTTGCGGTGTTAATGCGAAGAAATTAAACCGAAACGTAAAACATAGAATAAAATAGCTAAGTTGATCTAGGATTCGTGCGTTACGATTAACTCGCGTATATTTTTTCCCATTTGATAGGTTCATCGTAATCTATATATAATATAGGGTGGGAGTTGGCTACAAAGTCCATTTTTCCTACAAAGTATAAAAAGTCATAAAACACCATAATGTCAACCATAAAACACACTCAAACCCACAAATAACAAAGTGAAGATTACTAAAACGTCATATTTGTGGGTTTTGTGTTGTCTTTTGGATGATAAGGCTTTGATTATCGAATGACTAACATTAGTGTGTTTTATGTTGATTATCATGGTGTGTTTTATATTAGGGTTTGGATATTGTGTTTTAGTGATCTTCACTCTGTTATTTGTGGGTTTTGAGTGTGTTTTATAGTTGAAATTGTGGTGTTTTATGACTTAGTAAACATTGTAGGAAAAATGGACTTTGTAGCCGAACCCTACCCAATATAGTATATATCATTACCACTATACAAACCATAATGCATACATTACAACAACCATTGCATCAATATGTTGCAAATTATATTTATACAAGATTTTGGCTAAATTAATTAGATTATTATAAATAATAATAATTTACAAATAAAACAACACAACTTTGAATGGATCAAACCGATTGAATATGGTAAGATAATGAAACCATTATTTCTTAGAGTATAACCACTTAAGCACAATTTACAACCATACATGCATACAAAACATATTGAATTTGGTAAGGTAATGAAACCATTATTTGATTAAGGTACAACCACTTAAGCACAACTTACAACCAATATTTGATTAAGGTACAACCACTTAAGCACAACTTACAACCTAACACTTAAGCACAACTTACAACCAATATTTGATTAAGGTACAACCACTTAAGCACAACTTACAACCAATATTTGATTAAGGTACAACTATTTAAGCTCAACTTAAAACCAAACACTTAAGCACAACTTACAACAAATATTTGATTAAGATACAACTATTTAAGCTCAACTTACAACCAAACATGCACATAAATGTTTCAAATTAATAGTATATAAATTCGGATACCAGGTTTCTTTGATTGATAACCCAATTAATTTTTCTTTACAAGGATTTGAAATTTTTAAAATTATCATATTTAAAGACCAAAATATATGCAAGAAAAAGTAATATATAATACATTATTATTTGACCAAATACAATAAAGTATTATTCTTTACCTTGATATAAAACAAAGCATAACTCTTTATTCTGCCCAAATATAATAAAGTATTATTCTTTACCTTGATATAAAACAAAGCATAACTCTTTACTTGAGTGTAAAACAAAACAATGATTGATGCTTATCCTTTGCCTTGCTTTAAAACTATATATATACTTGTAATAAAGATGTACCTCACTCACTATATATACGAAGTAATAACCACATTCAAGTCATAAGTATTGTAGAATCTTCATCAAATATCCACTAAAGTACACATTTATTCATTCTCTGTCTTTTAGTTTTTCAAGTAAACTCAAGTTAAACTCTTTAAAAAGATTCAAATTAAAGCTTGCCTCGTGTGTAACTAAAGAAAAATAGAGTCCATTAAATAAGTTTTGTATGTGTCATATTAATACAAGGGGAATGTTGAAATGAAAACTACTAGGTAACGTGAAAACTCAAAAACTAACTAAAAAAACCTAAAAAACATATCAATTTTTTTTTCTTTTGCATACCAATTTTCGCTATTTTAGGCATATAAAAAAAAACTTTTTTTCAACAAAAAAAATTGTAGTGCACATATGTAATACTACACATGTGTATGTGTACTACACATGTGAATTATTACACATGTACACTACAATTTTTTTAAAAAAATTTTTTATATACAAAAACTAGCTATTTTTAATAAACAAAATTGAAAAAAAATTTGTGTCTTTTAGGCTTTTTTAGTTAGTTTTCGAGTTAAAAGTGGTTTTCATTTGAACCATCCCCATTAATACAATACGTATAAGTCTATATGTGGTTCTTTTTAACCTTTACTTAAATTTGCTTAGGTAATGAATATTAGGGATGAGCATTTGGTACCGGTATCCATTTTTTCCACTTTGCGGTACCGGTATGATATTGGTATTTTGGGTGATTTATCAGTAAATACTTGTACCATACCGGTTATATTCAACACCGGTATTTATTTTTTCCGTTTTTCGATACCGGTACTTGCTCATCCCAAGTGAATATCCCTCTAGAATTATATACACACTTACATACATATATATAGACATGTGTGTGTACAATGTATATGTATAATATCTAGTTATTTTAATAGGGGAATGTATTATGAGAAAACTAGTTTAAATGAGAAAACAAAAAAAAAATAACTAAAAAAGCCTAAAAACATACCAAATTTTTTTTTACAATTTTTTATAAATAATCGCTATTTTTATGTATGAAAAAAAAAATTAAATTGTACTGCACATGTGCACTAATACGGAAAGCCTAAACCACTTAACTAACCCCCCACCGACACCCCTCAAAAACCCAAACCTCCCCCCACCCCACCCCCCAAAAACCTAAATTCACCCTCCCACCAAATGCCTAAACCCCCCACCCCCAAAAACCTAAGCCCCCACCTCCCGAAAACCTAAAAATAAACACTAAACATAAACCCGAAAAAAACCTAACCCCCCCCCCCCCCACCTCCACCCCCCAAAAACATAAACCCCCTCCCCCCACACCCAAAAACCAAATCCTAAACTTCCAAAAAAACCTAATTCTAAAAGCTAAACTAAACTTAAAAGCTAATTTTAAGCATGTAATGCATATGTGTAGTACACATATAATGCACATGTGCAGTACAAGTTTTTTTTAAATTTTTTTATATATAAAAATAACGATTTTTTATAAAAAATTGTAAAAAAAAAATTGGTATTTTTTTAGATTTTTTTAGTTTTCTCATTTATATGTAGTTTTCTCATGATCCTCTCCCTATTTTAATATACCTATAAATATAATAACATTTTATATAAATTATACATTATATCATATAAGTTAGTATTTTATATTTATATAAAAGAAGGTCCGTTTTGGCCGTCGAGGGGCTTCCGGAGAAGACGAGGACGACCCTAGGGGTCGGTGTGTTGGCCCGGTGGTAGAGCCCGCCGGCCCTAGGCCAGTCCCCATACCGCTTAGTCTTAGTCTCTAAATATGAAATCTTTTGATGGGCATTACAATTCAAATCATAATAACTATTTTAAGCAAACAGTTAACAAAATAATTGTAACCCAAAGTTGATATGGAAACAAATTTTGATGATCAAATCTTGTGAATCTGGTGTTTTTTTTTCTAGTAGTTGTGTAACAACCCGCACTTTTGTGCGTTGTTACTACTCGTTATACTCGTTACGCCTAGCACCAGAGATTCGGATCATAATGTAACTATATCGTATATATATCGCTATTCGAAGGATAATCGCATATTTTCGAAGTACATTATCACTATACTACACTACTATCACACTAACACTCACAGAGGCATTGAGTGAGGACCTATTCTACCCTCCTCAATGGCCGTGATGTGTCGAACGTAAACAATTAACGCTAACAAGGACCCCCGGGTGAGTGCTGTAGCTCCAGTCGTCATGACGATGATGACAATACGAGTAAACGGTACCCCGTCAGTCTTTGTGGCACTACACGAAATAACGTTCACGATGACATCGAGAAAGGACCTATACTACCCTTATTGATGGCCGTGCAACGTCGATAATCATCGCTTACTCGAATCGAAACCGACTGTTAAATTATCGAAACCCTGGATTATGGATACGTAAATACGACCCCTAGTGATATATATATATATAATAATATAATAATAACAATATAAATTGATTATGAAAGACACGCGCTTCAAAAACTATCAAAACGATCAAAAACGGGAAATTCCAAGCGTCAGGATGTCTATCCGGACGGATGGACCATCCGGACGGATGGACATGCACACGGATGGCCATCCGCACGCATGGGCCATCCGCACGGATGGGCCATCCGCACGGATGGGCTATCCGGGCCTGATCCCTCTTCTGTTCCTCTTTCGCCTATAAATAGCCTGCCACACCACTATTCAAGTGATGTGCCAGCTCCTGTTCAACCACACGCGCACCAAGACCCTTTTCTCTCGATTTCCTCGCGATTCCGGTAAGATTTCAACCAAAAACTTGTACTTCTACAATCTACACTCAATTCTACATCATTCTATCTTTCACAACTCAAATTCTAACCGTGAAATCTGCGGATTTGAGGCGTTTGGAGGTGATGTCACCAAGAGTTCTTATGAACTTCAAGTTGGGGTCTCATTTCACTATAAACGACTCAGATCCAGGTGATTTCCACATGTTTCAATTACAAATCACACCTAAATCTGTGCGATTTCGAGTTAACCATGAAGAACCACCATGAACGGCCAGATCTGATGGAACGGGGTGATTCCCGGCCGTTAGAATGAGTCGGAATTGACGGAACTTCAAGTGTTAGTATGAAATTACACAACCCTAGTAAAAACGAACGTTTTCCTTCCGTTAAACATTCAGAAACGGTGGTCAGAGTGCGAATCAGACAAGTCAGTCCGCACGGATGACCCTAGTCCGCACGGATGACATGGCAGTCCGCACGGATGACATGTCAGTCCGCACGGACCATTGCCATCCGCACGGATCACGATGTCCGCACGCACACCCCACCCGCACGGATCATGTCACCCGCACGGATGACATGTCACCCGTGCGCGCCAGCCAACCGCGCGTACACTCATCCGCGCGCACAAGCAAAGCTCATCCGCACGTACCACCATACCAACCGCACGGATGACTTGCCATCCGCACGGATGAGGCCCAATTCAATCAAACGAGTAACTTTTCAAGTAAATCTTGCTTAACCATATATCGTTTACTCTATTCTTCAAGGATCAGTACAGACATACTCGCAACCGACTCGAACAAGTTGTAACCCCGCTAAATACGCACTGTGAGTATACTTGACCCCTTTTTAATCGAATTTTGGGTGTAACATACGTTTCTAACAAATCGAACTTATCAATCGAATTATTCAAGCAATCGAATTATCACTTGCGAATAACTGTTATGCATAGTATACGTGATGCTAGTTGCATATGTGCTAGGGCTTATACTCGCGACGTCCCACCAAGACTAGTATAGTACTATTGCGCCCGACGGGGTCTAGTTATGCCATCGTACACTCGAGCATCGAGGACTTAGTTGGTAGTATCAGTTTGTGAGTATATATGTCGTGTATTACGTTTATGCATGTGGAAATTCGCAGTACTTTTTATCTATATGCTATACTATTCAAACCTGTATACTCGCCAATACTTTTGTATTGACAAACTATTTTTACGTATGTTGCAGGTTAGATCGCAGACTATATCAAATCAAGCTAGGGAGTCTAGAAACTCAACTAAAATCTAGGTTGTCGGATTTGTATTGTTCGAGAGGACAAGAAATCTGTGATAACTTATGTGATTGTATTATTTGTCAGTATGGGATAACGAATGTATTAAATATTATCGCAATATAGTTGTTATGGATTCTCTTGAGCAATCTGATTCGCCTAGTGCCGCGCCCCGATGATTCCGCCATCGGTTGGGGTGTGACAGATTGGTATCAGAGCCATAACTATAGGGAATTAGGTCAGACTCGACCTAGTCCGGGTCGACGTCTTAGAAATTGACCTAGTCTATAGTCTAAGTACCAACAGGCCGACTCGTACGAACCCAGTGGGGATTGTATTGGGCTTACTTGATACTCTCGATCGAAATTGCTAAAAGCTACAACTATGTGTGAACACCGCATACTACAACTTCACACGAAGGAGCCTTCCTAAGGCTGAAATACTACTTAGCCTTTCCTAAGGCCGACACAATACACACGTTTTCGAAGATACTCGCATAACGAAACCAAGCGATCCAATCGAGATCAGGTGTGAAAACCAAGAACTCTCGATAGGATTGCTCACTCAGCGCATTTTTCTAGCACGAGAACTCTTCATCGAGTTAGGAGTGACATCCACATCTCGACAAAAGTCTCCATTTCTAAATCTAGTGGAACCCACGAATTTATTCGAGGAGCATAACCACAAATAGGGACAAAACTGTTAAGCCAGGGGTGAAACCCGTACCTTAATAAGTCGTCCCATTCCCTATAAACTGGTTTTCAAAATCTCTCACCAAGGACTCGACTATCACGATAACTCCAGCCACGCGATGACTAGGACGAGGAATGCCATGAGCTGCATCCCAGTGGAAGCATGAAGTCCTCCAGGTCAACGCGCATGCTCGAACTTGTTAGATATAGTTGGGTTACCTTGGGCAGTCAACGCCTAAACACCCAAGGCACTCTATTATACGACCCGCCAATTTTACAATGATTAGAACTTATTTACGTTTTGAAACTTTACACGTTATCGATTTCTCGATATAACGATTTTTCACTCCCTACTTTATAAACACACGATTCGCACAGCCATCGCAATCTAAAACGAAACCCGAATGTTCGCAACAAAAACTAATGCATAATCTATCGCATTCGCTATCGTCCTCTCACTTCGACGCGACCTCGCTTATTCTAAATCGACCTGTATGTGCATGATTATAAATTACATCTATATAAATATATATATATATATACGTAAAAACAAACAAGTCATTGTGTGAGAACTTAGGAAATTCGTGTCTCCTATGTGGCTCCTACGTGGTTCGTATTACTACTATATTATCGCACCAAGTTTTGAACACGCTCAATCGCAACGCAAAACTCAAAAATCATTATGATCGAATCTCACTCCAAGTCTCTTCCTGTCTAGATGCCTTCCAACAACTCTACCTCGAGGCGAGTAGCTAGGAGGAAAGCCAAACGAAGCGCCGAGAAGAGAATTGCTTCACTTGTGATTAAGGAAGTGAGTAAGCTTAGTTCTCAATTTGCCGCTCGAAGGCACTCTCTCAGCCACTCTCGAGCTTCGGAAGACGTTAAGACAGGAGAGCCGCAATCTACTTTTCTCTACAAGCACTTCAAAGCCTGTGACCCGATGGAGTTCACGGGTGAAGGAGGTGCGACTCAACTACTCCAGTGGTTCGATTCTATCGAAGTTACCCTTCGTCAAAGTGGGTGTCCCGATAGTCTTCGTACTACTTGCGCCACCGGAGTGTTTCAATCGCGAGCACTCGACTGGTGGACCGCCGAACGTAACAAACGAGGGATCTCCGCAGCTTACGCTCTCTCCTGGAATGAGCTAAAAGAGCTCATGGAAAAAGAGTACTGTCCTCCTCACGAGATTCAGAAGCTGGAAAACGAATTTTGGGAAATCAAGCAAACCAAAGGTGACAATGCTGGCTACACCGCAAGGTTCAAACAGCTTAGCATAATATGCCCAAGTCAAGTCAACACTCCAGGGAAGGCCATCGCGAAGTACATTCGCGGCTTGCCTGAGTGTGTGGGTGATTTTGTCGAAGCTGCCAGGCCTGCTACCATCGAAGAAACCTATCGCTTAGCCGCAGAAATCAACGACAAACGACTCATGGAAGGAGTATACTCAAGGAATCCTGTCAAACAAGCTCATCAAGTAGTCGCCAGTAATCCTTCAGGCGAACATGTTGACGAATCTTCCGATGAGTCTACTGACGAATCTTCCAACAAATCTACTGGCGATTCTTCTGATGAATCAGCTAACGATTCTTCTGACGGATCTGCTAACGATTCCTCGGACGAATCTGCTGCCGATTCTTCTGACAAATCTATCGACGGATCTCCCGACAAATCAACCAAAGATACCGCAAGCGAGTCTTCAGACGAACCCTCCAATGACGACACTTCTTCACAAGACACCGACAAACCCAGCCGCAAACGAAAGACGTCAAGCCCAAACTCATCGACAACCGAACTGCTGCAACCAGAACCTCTTCGAACAGTTCCGACGTTTCCAAAACGAGCCTACACTGGTTTTCATCCTCAGTGTTACTCGTGTACTTATCATCATCCAGTTGGGGCTGACTGTCGCTATTGCAATAACTGCAACCGTTACGGTCACTTCACCCGCAACTGCCGCATCGAATCGTGAACTTGAGTACAACCACAAAGCTCCAGCAAAAGTCTTCAAGCATCAGACATCTAGCACGCATAGGATAAAGTTGTAATGATACGATTTCCGACGTTAATTTCTAAGTTTTGAACCTACCCTCTTATTCGAAATTACCACCATGTGTAACATTAACTCTCGTTTTCGTTTTCTCTTTCACTCTCTAATCGCCGCACTTAGACTAGATTCACACACATGTTATATACTATATCACGAAATAATGTGTTTTACCCTCACTACACCCTTAGAACGAGGTACGATAAACGTGCAAGGAACAAATAATCGCGGGTGCACACGGGATTATTTGGATCAGTGCACGGTGATCGTAGTGAATTCTAAAGGTGCCATAGCGTTTTGACAAAAGGTGACACCAAAACACGGGATGAAAGTAGTAGGGGTCGGGCGAGGAATGCCTTACCATACTACCGAAGTTCCGTGAAGAAAGTGCCACGTGGAGTTGAACGTTATTAGACCTATTATACTATTGTAACTATTTTCAACACGCTACACTCAATCGCAAGGCGTAACAAACCGTATCATCGCAAGGCTTGTCGTAAGTCTACAAACGCAATGCAATCACCTCATCGATAGACTCTGGGGAGTCTACCTCGCAGGAAAATTGCATCGACGCAAGACTGGTCGTAAGTCTGTTGCAACGAATCTCAATCAAGCAAATAGACGCTCACGATGTTGTTGAGTGAGGACCTATTCTACCCTCCTCGATAGCCGTGATGCGTCATAATGAAACGTCAAGCTTATTCGAAGCAAGAATCGAACCCGACTAATCGCGATCGTTTACCTTGTGTATCTCGCAATCTCTGTCGCTTAATATGAGAACTATGTCGCTTGTTGTGTATCAATCTATCGCTATACCGTTAGCTGTGATATTCGAGTTAAGTTAGCACGCATGACCTCGCTTCACGAGATGAAACTTATATGACTAAAGCAGGGCGTTTTAGTCATATCAGCGACCTTTCGTGGAAAAAGGCCATGCGGGGTCTAATGCTAGTCCAACTCTGTGGTGTTAATCAATCGAACCGAACCGCGTGAATCAAATCGCATACCTTCATCGCTTGCACGCAACAACTACCGAGTATCGTAATTCGTTTATCCTCACCGTCATCACAGGTGTTACGTGTTTATTCGTTTAATCACCCAATCGCTGATCGCCTATCGTGTATAATCTACCCCCTATCGCTACACATGACACCGCTTCACGAGGCAAAACTAACATGGTTAAGCACGGAGTTTCGCCATGGTAGTAAACGCCCGTGGAAACGTGCCATGTGGGTGTAATGTGGAATCTAATCGAAAACGCGTTATTCGCTCTTGCTTGTCAACTCGTTGGATTAATCTATTCGATCCTATCCTGTGCTCGGTCCGACTTTCCATTGATTGGGCCGAGTAAACGCAATTCTATCCAAGTCATATCGGCACACCTGACACTGCCTCACGAAACGGAAATAATATGGGCAAAACATGGTGGATACGCCGCTGGTAATTCCTATATATAAGTGTTTTAAACATATTAACGAACTTCCGTGGGAAAGTGCCAAGTGGGGCGCGATGCTAAATCATTCTTTTCAAAAGGTTAAAACTGATTTTTATAAAACTTTTATGAAAACCATGGAACAGGTGAAATTTCTCACAAAGTGGAGGTAACATCGAATCAGTTTAACTCCATATTCAAAGGGAACTTCATGAGTTCAATTTTTCCTTAAAACCTTTTTCAAAGATCAGAAACAAGATTTCCTTGAGATGTTGGTTCAACATCGAGTTCAACTGGAACCCATATCGTAGGAGAGTTTGCGTAACCCTTGTTTTCGTTTTCGAATTCCTTAAAATGCTAGAAACTTAAACTTCCTTGCAACATCGGTTAGCATTGATTCTGTTGGCCGCGCGTTAAAAGGAAAATTTTCAAAAGATTTTCGTCCTAAATCTCTTTTTAATATCTAAAACGAACGCTTCTTGTAACATTTGTTAACGAACAACTCAGTCAACTCTACGTCATGAGAAACCTTTCAAATCACAATCGTATCGAACTAACGAACTCTACACAAGACAAGGTACTTTGGAATGCCAACTCATGGGATTAATACTTTCGTCTTTACATCGCCTTCTCGCTATCGCAGTCGATATCTCTTATTCGAAACGTTCTCGCTGTCAAATCATTCGCTGTATCGCTATTTATACAAGATCAACTCCTAGAAGTCTACCTATTGGATTAATTTCGGGACGAAATTTCCTAAAGTAGGGGAGACTGTAACAACCCGCACTTTTGTGCGTTGTTACTACTCGTTATACTCGTTACGCCTAGCACCAGAGATTCGGATCATAATGTAACTATATCGTATATATATCGCTATTCGAAGGATAATCGCATATTTTCGAAGTACATTATCACTATACTACACTACTATCACACTAACACTCACAGAGGCATTGAGTGAGGACCTATTCTACCCTCCTCAATGGCCGTGATGTGTCGAACGTAAACAATTAACGCTAACAAGGACCCCCGGGTGAGTGCTGTAGCTCCAGTCGTCATGACGATGATGACAATACGAGTAAACGGTACCCCGTCAGTCTTTGTGGCACTACACGAAATAACGTTCACGATGACATCGAGAAAGGACCTATACTACCCTTATTGATGGCCGTGCAACGTCGATAATCATCGCTTACTCGAATCGAAACCGACTGTTAAATTATCGAAACCCTGGATTATGGATACGTAAATACGACCCCTAGTGATATATATATATATAATAATATAATAATAACAATATAAATTGATTATGAAAGACACGCGCTTCAAAAACTATCAAAACGATCAAAAACGGGAAATTCCAAGCGTCAGGATGTCTATCCGGACGGATGGACCATCCGCACGGATGGGCTATCCGGGCCTGATCCCTCTTCTGTTCCTCTTTCGCCTATAAATAGCCTGCCACACCACTATTCAAGTGATGTGACAGCTCCTGTTCAACCACACGCGCACCAAGACCCTTTTCTCTCGATTTCCTCGCGATTCCGGTAAGATTTCAACCAAAAACTTGTACTTCTACAATCTACACTCAATTCTACATCATTCTATCTTTCACAACTCAAATTCTAACCGTGAAATCTGCGGATTTGAGGCGTTTGGAGGTGATGTCACCAAGAGTTCTTATGAACTTCAAGTTGGGGTCTCATTTCACTATAAACGACTCAGATCCAGGTGATTTCCACATGTTTCAATTACAAATCACACCTAAATCTGTGCGATTTCGAGTTAACCATGAAGAACCACCATGAACGGCCAGATCTGATGGAACGGGGTGATTCCCGGCCGTTAGAATGAGTCGGAATTGACGGAACTTCAAGTGTTAGTATGAAATTACACAACCCTAGTAAAAACGAACGTTTTCCTTCCGTTAAACATTCAGAAACGGTGGTCAGAGTGCGAATCAGACAAGTCAGTCCGCACGGATGACCCTAGTCCGCACGGATGACATGGCAGTCCGCACGGATGACATGTCAGTCCGCACGGACCATTGCCATCCGCACGGATCACGATGTCCGCACGCACACCCCACCCGCACGGATCATGTCACCCGCACGGATGACATGTCACCCGTGCGCGCCAGCCAACCGCGCGTACACTCATCCGCGCGCACAAGCAAAGCTCATCCGCACGTACCACCATACCAACCGCACGGATGACTTGCCATCCGCACGGATGAGGCCCAATTCAATCAAACGAGTAACTTTTCAAGTAAATCTTGCTTAACCATATATCGTTTACTCTATTCTTCAAGGATCAGTACAGACATACTCGCAACCGACTCGAACAAGTTGTAGCCCCGCTAAATACGCACTGTGAGTATACTTGACCCCTTTTTAATCGAATTTTGGGTGTAACATACGTTTCTAACAAATCGAACTTATCAATCGAATTATTCAAGCAATCGAATTATCACTTGCGAATAACTGTTATGCATAGTATACGTGATGCTAGTTGCATATGTGCTAGGGCTTATACTCGCGACGTCCCACCAAGACTAGTATAGTACTATTGCGCCCGACGGGGTCTAGTTATGCCATCGTACACTCGAGCATCGAGGACTTAGTTGGTAGTATCAGTTTGTGAGTATATATGTCGTGTATTACGTTTATGCATGTGGAAATTCGCAGTACTTTTTATCTATATGCTATACTATTCAAACCTGTATACTCGCCAATACTTTTGTATTGACAAACTATTTTTACGTATGTTGCAGGTTAGATCGCAGACTATATCAAATCAAGCTAGGGAGTCTAGAAACTCAACTAAAATCTAGGTTGTCGGATTTGTATTGTTCGAGATGACAAGAAATCTGTGATAACTTATGTGATTGTATTATTTGTTAGTATGGGATAACGAATGTATTAAATATTATCGCAATATAGTTGTTATGGATTCTCTTGAGCAATCTGATTCGCCTAGTGCCGCGCCCCGATGATTCCGCCATCGGTTGGGGTGTGACAAGTTGTATCTTATAAATAAGATTTGGTTTTGTTGTACAAAATGTTGAGCTTTTCCACATCAAAAACTCATTGATTTGTTAGTCTTTTTTGACACAACGAAACTCAAGATGGTGATGACTGTTCCAATGGCATTTGTATAATGTGTATGAATGATAACTATTTTTATGGAGAACATACTAAAATTTAACATATAATAGCTAGTTTTGAAGCATTTTTAAGGTGAGAGGGAAATGTGTGTAGGAGAGAGGGCATACAAAAGCGCTCAGAAACGGTTTTTTTTTTTTTTTTTTTTTTTTTTGTGAGTAATGGAGGAGGGATAGGATGTGATGGTTTAGGCTCTCAAAGGATCAAAGCATGGATAGGGTTGGATAAGCAGGTTTTACATGAAGCCAATTTTGAAGTCTATGTTGTTTAAAATATATGAAATGCATTATTTTTTTTTAAAAGTGTGATGACATATAATTTACATTTAAATTCGGATACCAGGTTTCTTTGATTTGATTGATAACCCAATTAATTTTTCTTTACAAGGATTCGAAATTTTTAAAATTATCATATTTAAAGACCAAAATATATGCAAGAAAAAGTAATATATAATACATTATTATTTGCCCAAATACAATAAAGTATTATTCTTTACCTTAATAAAAAACAAAGCATAATAAAGTATTATTCTTTACCTTGATATAAAACAAAGCACAACTCTTTACTTGAGTGTAAAACAATGATTGATGCTTATTCTTTGCCTTGCTTTACCTCACTCACTATATATACGAAGTAATAACCACATTCAAGTCATAACTATTGTCTATCTTCATCAAATACCCACCAAGGTACACATTTATTCATTATTCTCTGTCTTTTAGTTTTCCAAATAAACTCAAGTTAAACTCTTTAAAAAAAAACTCAAATTCAAGCTTGCCTCATGTGTAACCAAAGAAAAAAAGAGTCTATTAAATAAGGTTTGTATGTGTCATATTAATACAATACGTATAAGTCTATGTGGTTGTTTTTATCCTTTACTTAAATTTACTTAGGTAATGAATATTAGGGATGAGCATTTGGTACCGGTACTGAACCGGTCATTTTCGGTACCGGTATCCATTTTTTCCACTTTGCGGTACCGGTACGATACTGTTATTTTGGGTGATTTATCAGTAAATACGGCACCATACCGGTTATATTCAACACCAGTACTTATTTTTCCCGTTTTTCGATACCGATACTTGCTAATCCCTATTGAATATCCCTCTAGAATTATATACACACTTACATACATATATATAGACATGTGTGTACAATGTATATGTATATGTATAATATGCATGGTTGTAAAACAAGGTCTCCAAGGCCGAGTACTCCCCGAGTAGTCGCTACAAGGTAAGCTGCCGAGGCGACTTTCTTCAACTCCGACTAATTACTCGGAATCGATCAAATGCGGTCAACCTCGGCCAAAATCGGATCTAATAGGTCAACTTAGGCTGATTTTGACTTAAAATAAAGTAAAACAGAATTTCTATTCCTATTATATTAAATAATGAATATTAATTTCACGTATTTTGTTATAAATTTTTGTAAATTTATGTTATTTGAAACATATTTAATTTCCGAAAACTAATTTTCTTTATAATTTGGCATGTCCGAGTACTCCCAGTGTACTCTCTGCCTAGGCTGAGTACTCTCAACTCCCTGGTCGACCGACTAGGGAGCGCCTAGCGACTTTTGCAACCATGATAATATGTATTTATTTTAATATACCTATATATAATAACATGGATTAGGATCGAATACAAAGGATCCTAATTGTAAGAAGGGTATAAAGGCTCCTAAAAAAACTTACTAAAAAAAAAAAAAAAAAAAAAAAAAAAACCTTAAACATCCACCACCACCAAAAACCTAAACCCCCCCCCCCCCATCACCCACCCAAAAAAAACTTTTTTTTTTTTTTTTTTTTGCCGAGGGGGTGGGGGTTTAGATTTTTGGGTGGGGGTGGGGGTGGGGGTGGGGGTGGGTGTTTAGTTTTTTTTAGGTTTTTGAGTAGTGGCGGGTTAGATTTTTTTAGGTTTTTGGGAGGTGGGAGGGGGGTGGTTAGGTTTTTTGGGGGGTTTTTTGGTGAGGTATAGTTTTTTTTTTCTTAGGTTATTAGACACTTGTCACTCTATAAATCCTTCTTACACTTCTTACAATTAGGAGCCTTTGTAGAATAACTTGACCCATAATAACATTTTATATAAATTTATATAAATTATACATTATATCATATAAGTTAGTATTTTATATTTATATAAATAACAAAGCCGTTTAGACTTTTGAGCCAAATCAAACTTGGTACATGAAGCTAGAGTTCAATGGTTCCACATTTTAACAAGTCTGTCACAAGTAGTTCAATAACGACTCACCTAGTTTACACCACTATTTGTGTCTTCAAGATTTTGATGATATTTTATAAATACATCTTTTGTTACATTTACATTTACATTTTGAAGCAATCAAACGTCATATATATCAAAGTGACACAGAGAAATACTATTGAAATGGATGTCAATGAGATAAATCTTGAAGAGCTTGAACATGAGCACCCACTAACGCTCGTAGATTTGCAACTAATGCATCGAGACTACTTAGAAGACGATGACGAATACGCTGATGAAGATTTGATCGAGAAGCAAAACTTCAAGTGCATATGTAACCAGTGTGACAGACAAATTGACTGGTACCGCCGTTATTACTACACGTGTGACATGCCATCATGTAATTATTCACTCCATAAATTTTGCAAAGAAATTCCAAAAACCTTACAATTCCAAGGCCACCCTTCTCATACTCTTACCCTTAGAAGAACACCAAATGATGATAAATGTCACGCGTGTCTCAAATGTCATCGAGATGGAATTGGCTATCATTGTTCAACATGTAATTATGGAATCGATTTACTTTGTGCCACATTTATTGAGCAAAATACGATACATCACCCCGCCCACCCACACCCATTAATCTCTATTAGTGTTGAACCTGGTTTGAACAAGTGTGTTGCATGTAAGAAGAAACATGAAGGTCATTTCTATCAATGCAACACTTGTTTGAACTTCTTAGTAAATTCCGATTGTCTTACACTTCCCATAAAGTTATTGCTTGAAACTCAACAATTTAGCCACCGCCACTTGCTCACACTTTCATATTCGTTTTTAGATCAGTTATATGATTTCGAATGCAGAATTTGTGGTATGGAATTAAAAGATGAACATTTCATTTACAAGTGCAGTAAATGCATGTACTATGTTCATCCAGATTGTGCAACACAACGGATAGAGCATTTCATGTCCGTGGGTAAGTCTTGAATTATATACATGTATACATGATACTTCATAAATGAGTTTTTTTTTCATTATTGTCATGTCCGTCTTCTTACCTGGTAAGTCTTGAATTATATACATGATACTTCATAAATGAGTTTTTTTTTTTTTTCATTATTGTGGTAGTTTTAAAGATTGTGATGACATGATTGTTCTTTTCTTTTTTCTTTTTCTTTTTCTTTTTACTTTTTTCACAAATGAGTATGCCAAGACTACGACATTTCCATAAAAAAAAATTAATTGTTTTTTTATTCTTTTTCAGTATTTACTTAACGTTGAATTTACTGTAATATTTTATACTAAAAAAATCTCAATAGATTCTAAATCAATTATTTTATCAATACCTTCGTATAACTTATATAAAAATCTATACCACCCTTAAATGTGCGTAGATTGTAAACATTTGCAAAGAGAAATGAGTCATGCAAACTAAATCCAAATCTTTATATTTAACTATTCATGTCGGTTAAAATTTCACATTAAGTGTGAGCCTTTTTCATTATCCACATATCTTGAGTTTTTTTAATTAGTTATATACATTGTTTTTTCATCTCCTGGCAAAAATTTACCTATATATTTTAGTGTGATGACAATTAATTTGTTTAATTTCTATTTTTCAGGCTTAGGAAAGACACAAAAAAACTTCAAAGATGTTGATCATCCCAACCTTCTTCACTTGCCAGCCGACGATGAATCATACATCTTAGCACATCAAATATCTGGAAAAATCTTTGAAGGAGAGACTCGTGAGCTAAAAAGAGATGAAAATGGCAACCTCGTAGATTTTCGTCGTCGCCATCCGTGGTTAGTCCTAATAAACAATGCTACAACCACCACGAGAGTGTCTCTTCACGACCCAATAAACTATTATGCAGTGCATGCACAAAACCAATTACAAAAATGCCATTTTACAAATGCTTCGAAGACGATGACTATGTTCTCCACGAGTGGTGCACCCAGCTACCCACAACACTAAGAAACGTTGTGGGTCACAGGGGACAGGGACATACACTTAGGCTTTTAAACCGTGATGCATTCATTCTCGGAATCAAATGTTTTATTTGTGGATTGCCATGCAATGGGGCTTCATATTTTCATTTTCACTTTGATTTCTAGGGCATGAACATGATTGATGCTCATTGTGCATTTATGCCTAGAGAAATTACACATGAAGCACACGCGGATCACTTACTTACAAGAGTAGATGGTGCTTCATCAAGCCGTAGCGGTGGTGTATCTAAGATGGAATGTCGCGCATGTCGTGTGGGTATTGTTGAAAGTGAAACTTATTTTAGATGTAATGTCTGTGACTTCTATTTGGATTGCCGTTGTGCTTTGCATTTACCTAAAACAATTAGGCATAAGCTTGACAAGCACTCGCTGAAGCTGAGTTACTCCCCAATCGAGGACCACAAAGGTCAATACTTTTGTGAAGTTTGTGAGGAGGATCTTGATCCTGGAAAGTGGTTCTATCACTGTGTAGAGTGCGCACAATCCATTCATTCAGCATGTGCTCCGCTAATACTTCAGTCAGATCAAGGTGTTAATTCTCTCTCTGAATTGGAAGGTGTTTATAAGTACATTAACATGAAGTTTGGGGATGATGTAGAAATACGAAGTTTTCACCAACATCCTGTGTTGTTTGCTCCGGGGACTAAGAATGATGGTTTATGCCAGTTGTGCGGAAGCGAATTGCAATCCCATCTGATCTGGAAGTGCTTAGATTGTAACTTTGCTTGCCATGTGTACGATGATTCTTTATTTGAGAGATGGTTACAGAGTTACCCAGAACTAGCGTACAAGTATGAAGAAAAAAAACGTATGATAAAGCAGCGTGGACCTCAAACAAACATAGAATTTTATCCAAGTGAAATGAAAAGACCAGAGACCCGTGATTGGAAGGTTATTGACGATCCATTCTTTCAATAACTCTTATTGCCAATTGGCTATATGTATCTAGTTTCACCAACTGTAACTGACTATATATCTAGAAATGTAATACGCTTTTATACTTTCTCTTCATGTTACCATCCAATACAGTAGAGCTAGCGATTACTTCTCTTATTTATTTATTTATTTATTTATTTACATATTGACATCTATTTTATTTATTTATTTATTTAATATATATAATTGGACAACAACCACTATGAATAATATTTTTGTTTGTTTGTTTCTTTTTTTTTTTCTTTTTCATTTTTTTTCTTTTAGGGTTTAAACCTTTAATGATATATTTTTTTTCACTGGTATTATCGGAACCTGTATTAATATTGGTAATAACATCCATTTTTTTTTTTTTTTGTCTTTTTCCTCCATTTTAATGAAGGTCAAAATGGTCTTTTAACGTTTTATTATAACAAATTAAAAAATATGACCATTTCGCCCTTTATTAAAAGGGAGGAAAAGACAAAAAGGTTCGATGTTTAACTGAAAAATCGGACCACCACTGCCACCGCCATTCACCACCACAAACCCCACCACCTTCATTTTATTTTCATTTTTCACAACTTAAATCACAAAACCCATCCACCTTCAACAACTCACACAACCAGAAGTCCACAAACAAACACCATTCAATCACTCACTTATTGTTTAACCTCAACGTGAAAGCTTTCAATGCATTCAAAACAGATTTCAACCTCTCTTTAGCTTCCAACTCAATCAAATTCCCTTCATCATCAAACTTCGGAGGCGACTCAAACGCATTCAAAAAAAACTCCGGCTTATTAATAAAATGCAAATCCAAATAAACACCACTCTGCCGGAGCACATACTGCGACCGTCCGCCACCGAAACCGCCGCCGGCGCTAACAATCGCCGCCGCCTTATCCGCCCAGACGTTCGGCGGCCTGGACGCCCAGTCGATGGCGTTTTTGAGCGGTGCGGTGACGGAATAGTTGTATTCCGGTGAGGCGAAGAGGAAGCAGTCGGATTGGAGGATTTGGTCGCGAAAAGTTGTGACGGATTGTGGGTATTTTCCGTCGATTTCGAGATCTGTGTTGAGCATTGGTAAAGGGGAGATGTCGATGTAGTTGATTGATATTCCGGTTACGGATTGGTTGGTTGTTAGATCGATGGCGGAGATGAAGATGATGAATTCTGAGATGATGATGATAATTTGATTTTATAAATAATAATAATAATAATAATAATAATAATAATGGGGTAAGATTACCAAAATACCCCTACCTATATCAGTCAAATAATTGTTGACTGACGGCAGGGGGTAAAATTGCGACAGAAGATCAACGTTGGGGGGTAAAATTGCAATAATTTGTTAGAGGGGTCAGAGTGCAATTGGCCTAAACCTCAGGGAGTAAAATTGCAGTTTACTCTATATAATAATTAGATATTTTTATGGAGTGAATTGCAAGAATTGTCTTTTATTTTATGCCTCTTTGCAGGGGTGTCCTTTATGTTTAAAATTGATGAGTTTTGTCCTTTATGTTTAAAAATCAAGCACGTTTTATCCTTTGGGCCTAACCCAGTTAGTTTTTTTCGTTAAATCTTGTCATATGCCTTGCACATGAGTGTAATTTTGTCATTTTAACGAAGCAGGGACTAACTGTGTAAATAAATTAAAAAAGGTTTAGAAAAAAAGTTATATATATAAACACAAAAAAAAACCTGTTCTTTCATTCTCACCTTCTTCTCACATCTCCTTCTCTCCCACCACATCCATAACCACCGGCACCTTCACCGGCGACTCCCATAACCACCGCCACCTGAAACCTACTGCCTCCATAACCACCACTCTAATCCTCCACTCTTCTGGTTCATCTTCCTCGGTTTTCCTCATCTATTCACTTCACACAGAAAACACACACACAAGATAACATCAAGATGCAAGAAAAACACACTCTGTACTTTAAATCCCAAATTGGAACACCTAATCCAGAGTTAAACCCCCAAAATCATCTCCGACACCCAAATCCCCATTCAATTTCACCCCAAATCCCCCAACTTTCTAGAGAGAACTAATTTGACGCCACCAATCACCACCACAATTGCATAATCTTGAACCTGGACACCTCTTTCAAACCGGGTACCGAACACCCTCCAACTCGTATTTTCGGGAACTTTAAAGTTTACCAAAACAAGCATCAATGGAGTTATAAATCGAATAAACAAGTTTATACAATTCTGTCTCACACCACCACAACCGTATTTTTGTCGAATACCGTTACACCTTGACGGAGAAATCTAGTCGTTGCCGGAGAGAAACCGACGTTGCCGGAGAACCTGCTCGTCGCCGGTGATATTCGGAGTTTGACAGGACTCGGCTAGACTCGTTTCAGTATACGTTTTAATGTTTAAATCTTCCTTTCCTTTCGTTTTCATGTTTGCACTTGAAATCTCAGTAGAACATATAGGATGTATAAAGGAAATGGGAAACTGGTTTTGTTTATCTTGTTCTTATGCAATTGGATGAAGAAGATGTGTGAAGAGGGAGAGAATGAAAGAACATGGTTTTTTTTGTGTGTTTATATTTAAGTTTTTTTCTAAACATTTTTTAAGTTATTTACACAGTTAGTCCCTGTTTCATTAAAATGACAAAATTGCCCTCATGTGCCTTGTACATGACAAGATTTAACAAAAAAAATTAACTGGGTTAGGCCCAAAGGGTAAAACGTGCTTGATTTTAAACATAGAGGACAAAACTCGTCAATTTTAAACATAAAGGACACCGCCTGCAAAGAGGCATAAAGATAAAGGACAATTCTTGCAATTCACTCTATTTTTGTGGATATAATACCAACTTACGTCATTTATAAAATAAACATGATGTTTATTAATACATCCATAGAAATTTGATGAGCAAACCTCAATTTTTTTAGCAGAGCAAACACCGACCTTATAAGTTAACTTTATCGTTTTAGAATAGTCAATGATTTAATGGTTGATAACTTTTTTAAGGGATAACAAACTAAAATTTAACTTATCGCATCCTCAATAGTGGGTTTTGAGGATGATATTGAGGAGAGAAGGCATCGTGGATCTTGTTGTGAAAAACGCCTAAGATCGGGTTTGGTAAGTGAAGTGTGTGTGTGTGTTGGTTTTGGTTGTGAGGGGCAAAACCTAATAGGAGGGCATGTGCTTATGTGGGGTTGAAATTTAAAGTCTCCTATTGTGCATGACATTAGTATAAACTAGTGGGAATACCCGCGCTTCGCAGCGGGCTAGCAGGTATTCGTCTAGTCGATTACGGTACCGACACTCGCTATAACAACCAAAAGAGGAAACATAAAGTCGCAATATTCCTAAAGAATATCGACACATGTTTACATCAATCGAAAATCTTATAACGAATATCGTTTTCAATATTACCGATTCCATTTGTGATTTTGTTTGGCCGGAATTGGTGTTAAAGTATCGGCACGGTACCGTCACTCGAGAAAAACACTATATTTAATACAACGTCAACAATATTTAAACCGAACTAAACACAACTACGTACTAATTTTTTCTAGAGTTAACGAACACAAGTTATCGAAAGAAAATCAAATTAAATAGATTAAAAACGTACATTGTTTATATTATAAGGGGTTTAAAAATTAAAACAATAAATAAAATAATTAATATTAATAATAATAATAATAAATGGTATTAGACGTTTATTATTCATAGGAGTGGTTTTATATAAAAATACGAAGACGTCAAAAATCAAATTAGGTTTAACCAAATAAAAAAATTATACACTTAAAAAACTGGTTGTCACTCCATTTAATTTGGTTTTACTTTGATCATTATAAATCATGTTTTATGTTTTATGGTAGTCAATATCTTACTAAATAAGGTTGCCTCTGACGACGGGCCAGTGGGTAGGCCCACTTTACCCGCTCTGGACTATCTCTAGGAAGCCCAATTATATAAAAAGGCCCATCAGAAGAGGCCACCTTGCTCATTAAGTTTCCTTCCCTTTTGTTATGAGCGGGAAAACAACTCAGTAGAAGTACAGGTCTCATTTAATGAGCGATAAGAATGGGATCTCGCCTGAGAATACTGTACTTCTCCGGCCGAAGCATTAAATGGGGAAGACATCTCGCCGCTGGGGGTCAGACACGTGTCTGCACCTCCCGATAACCTCTAGAAACCGTTGGATCACATGGGAAAAATATCTAGTGTGATAAGGCTAAGCTGTTATATAAGAGCAAACACAAAAGGAGAACGAGGGCAGGTATGATCTCCGGTTCACTCTCATTTATTACACCTTCATTTACTCTCCACATTAACTTCCGACCAATATTCTCACATTTACTACACATCAATAAGATTCACACCAAAAGGGAAACCTTCCGGTGACTATACTCATCGGAAGAAACTCCTCTCATTCCTGGCAAATTTACTTACTCTCACGCCGGAGCTTGGTCACGGATCCCCCTCCCGGGGTCCCCCGTGACGAGGCTAACGGTTTATTCTTTTGTAGCAAGCAAGGATCAGAGCTCTTGACGTCACCGAAGATCTAACTAACGTCATCCGGAGGTTAGGTATTCGACATTGGCGCCATCCGTAGGACATTAGCCTGACCGGTGTTCCCACACAAACACTCGACGTCCAGAGAGCAGCTTATCCTGTAAAAAACAACATGGCAACCCCACATAATTCACATGTCATTCAGACGGCACAAAACGACTTGGATAAAGTCACTGTAGAGGATATTACTCATGAAGAAGATAACGGGAATCAGGTAGGAAATCTGAGGGAAACGGAACATATCACTCCTGATTTTGTGGCCATGCACAGGGAAAGGTTAACCAAGTGTCTTGAAGACTTAAAGAGACAGGAAAGACTCGACAGCCTCAGGGCCAGACTTTCTTTTGACACACCCTCCAGCCAGGAAGGAACGAACCTTCACAACAAGAACAACAATGGTGACCAGCTGGAAACATTTATGTCTGCCCTAAGGCAGATGTCCTCTGAAGAAAGGGAGGATTTAATCACAGGCCAGAAGTCCAGGGGCAAAGAAAAAGGGAGAGACAACTCTGATGACAACGGTTTGGACCAACCATACTTGCCATGAGATTTGGCCGAGGTCTCAAAGTTCACAAGAAGAATCTCAGAAGCACCTATGCCTCCCAAGACAAAACTACCACCAGGTTTCGATCGATATGATGGAACGAGAGATCCAGAAGATCATCTGCATGCCTTCAGAGGAGCGGGGCAGCTAGGAAGGTGGCCTATGCCAGTGTGGTGCCACATGTTTGTACAAACCCTAACGGAAGGAGCCCGGCTTTGGTTTGATAGCCTCCCCCCAGGAAGTATTGACAGCTATGAAGAACTGAGTGAGAAATTCCTCAGGAACTTTGGCCAACAGAGGAAGGTGGTCAAAAATCCGAACGAAATCCTTCATATCAGACAAAGAGATAACGAGCGAATAGACCAATACATGGAGAGGTTTGTTAAAGAGAGTATGAACATCAAGGACGTCCCGGAGGACATGAAGATTAGTGGTTTCATAAATGGGCTGAAACATGCACAGCTATGTGAAAAGCTGGGAGAGGAGTTCCCACCCTCCTTTGACAATCTTATGGAGAGAGTCCGGGCCTTTGTCCGGGGAAAGGACACGGTCAGCAAAGCAAAGGAGACGGATGTCACGCCTCGGAGGATTGCCCAGGCCGCAAGACCTGCTGACAAAGGTACACCTTATTCCCGGAAACCTGCCTTTGATAGAATGTTACATGACAGGGTAAGGCCCTCATACTCTCCCTATAGACCCCGAGGGAGAGGTCCCCCTCCGTATCCTGATAGCTTCACCCCTCTCATTAAGACCCCAAGTGAGATACTAGCCACGGAGAGGGTAAAGAATTCCTTCCCAAGACCACCTCCCATAAAACCGGGACCAAAGGCACAACCAAACGAATACTGTGAATTCCACAAAGGTTTTGGGCACAAAACCGATGACTGTATGTACCTCAAAAGAGAAATACAGGCTGCGGTGAAAACGGGGAGACTGGCCCATTTGGTCAAGGAAATCAAGGAGGGGGGAGGGGATCGCAAGGGAAGAGATGCACGGGAGCCGGGGAGGGCCGACGTTGATATGATTAGAAGAAGAAATGAGTTTGATACCACCCGAAGTGTAAAGGCCAGAATCCTAGGCTCCCCGAACTGCATGAAAGCTCCCATCCTCATGCCGTATTTAGAAGAAAGCGAGGTGCAACGACTCCCGCTGAACATCTCAGCTGTGATAGCTGGACACAAGGTGTCTAGGATACATGTGGACGGAGGGTCAGGCGTTGAGGTAATATACGAACACTGCTTTCTTAGGTTCGACAGGGACATAAGGGATAGGTTGGAGGAAGATTCAATCCCATTGGTAGGATTCAACAACAGTGTGTCACATCCCCTGGGAAAAATCAGGCTCCCATTCACAGTCGGCGTAGGGGATCGGGTCCGGACGATAGATCTGACCTTTACAGTAGTCAGGGCACCCTCTAAGTACAATGCAATCTTGGGAAGACCCGGAATTGGTGATCTGCAGGCACAAGCCTCTACCCCCCACGGAGCTTTGGTATTCCAAACGCCAAAAGGTCTCGCATGGGTTAAGTCCGCCTACGAGGTAGTTTCTTCCGTATCCAAAGAAGAAGAACCAGGGAAATCCCAGGGAAAGAAGGTGGAAGAATGGGTCCTCTGTGATAGGTTCCCAGAACAGACAGTCAAGGTGGGGAGTCACTTGAGTGACAAATATAAGAGTGCCCTGAAGGAGTTGCTCCTCCATAACATAGAGGTGTTTGCATTTCAACATGGAGACATGACGGGGGTCCCAAGGAGCCTAACGGAGCACCGACTTAACACCTTTACATGGGCAGGGAAGTCAAATACCCGTCCTGGGTTGCCAACCCGGTCATGGTTCAGAAAAAAGACGGAGGATGGAGGATGTGCATCGACTTCCAAGACCTCAACAAAGCATGTCCCAAGGACTGTTATCCTCTTCCGGAGATAGACACCCAAGTGGACTCCTTGTCTCAGTACCCCCTGAAGTGCTTCCTGGACGCCTACAAAGGGTACCACCAAATTCAGATGTCAATAGAAGACGAGGAGAAAACCGCCTTCATCACAGACGAAGGGACGTTCTGCTACACCAAGATGCCCTTCGGCCTCAAGAACGCTGGGGCCACATACCAGAGGTTTATGAACAGCCTGTTTAGGGAGCAACGAGGAAGGAACTTGGAGGTATACGTCGACGATATTGTCATCAAAAGCTTGACGGAGACGGCCTTGATAAACGATATAGCCGAGACTCTCCACACTATGCAGGGCGTAAACATGAAGTTAAACCCTGGGAAGTGCTGTTTTGGAGTAGAGGAGGGGAATTTCCTGGGGGTAGTGGTCACCAAGGGCGGGATCAAGGCAAACCCGGAGAAAACCCAAGCGGTGGCTGAGATGCGATCCCCCAGGTCCCTGAAGGACATCCAGCAACTAAACGGAAGACTGATAGCGTTAAACCGTTTCTTATCAAAGGTGCCTGATAAGACCCTTCCTTTTATGAAGGTATTGAAAGACTGCCTCCAAACAAACAAGTTCAAATGGACCGCGGAGGCTGAGGCAGCCTTCCAAGAAATGAAAGCATACATCTGCAAACTCCCAATGCTAGCCACCCCAGTACCCGGGGACCCATTGCTCCTATATCTATCCGCCTCAAAAACGACCATAAGTGCGGTCATGATGGTAGAGCGGGAGGGGAGACAGATCCCCATATACTTCATCAGCAGAACGCTTAAAGGACCTGAGGAACGGTACATGCCTTTGGAGAAACTCGCATTAGCTCTTGTCTTCTCATCCCGAAGACTTAGGAGGTATTTCCAAGGGCACAAGATCACCTTAATGACTGATCAGCCCCTTCAGAAGGTACTCAGGAGGCCGGAGTTGTCTGGACGGCTAGCTAAGTGGGCTGTGGAATTAGGGGAACACTCTCTGGAGTTTAAGCCCAGGACAGCCATGAAGGGACAGATACTGGCCGATTTCTTAGCAGAAGTCCCTGAGGACGAAGAGAGAGAACTATTAAAGTGGGAAGCTTTAGAGAAAGAAGAAAGGGAGAAAGAAGATGAGGCGGTATGGAAGTTGCTTACCGATGGAGCATCCAGTGAAGAGGGAAGCGGAGCCGGAATCACACTGATAAGCCCTGAGGGGGTCGAGCTGACATATGCTGTAAGGCTAGATTTCGAGAACACCAACAATACCGCAGAGTACGAAGCCCTCCTGGCAGGGATGAGGCTGGCACAAAAAATGAAAGCAAAGAATGTAGAAGCCAACACTGATTCACAGCTAGTAGTAAAACAGTACCAAGGAGAATATGAAGCTAAGGATAGTATCATGGCTCGATACGTGGGGAAAGTTAAGGAGACGGCTAAGGCATTCAAAACTTTCAAGCTGGAGTACATCCCTCGCGGAAGGAACAGGAAATCTGATGCACTTAGCAAATTAGCCTCGGTAGCATTTGACCACCTTGCAAAAGAAGTCAAAGTGGAGGTCCTAACATCCTCATCCCTTAACACAGCAGAGGTTGCCACGGTCGAAGGTCCTCAAGAAACATGGATGACCCCAATAGTCAGATTCCTCCGGGATGGAGCCCTACCTGAGGGGGAGTGGGCTGCCCGAAAGATAAGGGTCAGGGCCCTACAGTATGAACTGATCGAAGGGGAGCTATACCGGAGATCATATCTGGGCCCGTCCCTGAAATGTGTTGACACAGAGGAAGCCGAATATGTGGTTAGGGAAATGCATGATGGGATTTGCGGAATGCACTCGGGACCAAGAACGATAGTAAGAAAGGCAATGAATGCGGGGTTTTACTGGCCACGGATGTACGAGATGGCATCTGAGGAAATCAAGAAGTGTGACAACTGCCAAGTGCATGCACCGATGACCCACCGGCACAAGCACCCCATGGTGTCAGTTTCAACGTCATGGCCCTTCCAGAAATGGGCCATCGACATAATTGGGCCTTTCCCGGAGGGCCCAGGAGGGGTCAAATACGTGGTGGTAGCCATCGACTATTTCACTAAATGGATTGAAGCGAAGCCCTTGGCAAAAATTACTGGAGACCAAATGAGAAGGTTCGTACTAGATAACATCATATGCAGGTATGGGGTTCCAAAGGAGCTGGTGAGTGACAACGGGGTCCAGTTTGCTGGAAAACCCTTCAAACCATGGTGCGAGCAGATGCGGATCCAGCAAGTGTTTACTTCCGTTACTTATGCCCAGAGTAACGGGTTAGAAGAGAGAGCTAACCAAAGCGTCATCAAAGGAATGAAGGGTAGGCTTGGGAGGAAACAGAAAGGCTGGCTGGAAGAACTTCCATTTGTGTTGTGGGCATACAGAACCACCCCCAAAAGTTGCAACGGGGAAACCCCGTTCAGCCTTACCTATGGGACGGAGGCTGTCATCCCTGCTGAGATTGGATCCCCAACGGCCCGAATGAAGCTTCGGGATGAGGAGAATGAGCAAGATCTCAGGATGAACCTAAACTTGTTGGAGGAAAGAAGGGAAATAGCAGCAGTTAAGGAGGCCCAATATAAAAAGCTCCTGGGAAGTTACTACAACGCCAGGATGAAGAAGCTCAACATCGTCCCGGGGGACCTAGTTCTTAGGGCCAACGAGGCTAGCCTGCAAGAAAACACCGGGAAGCTAGGCCCCAACTGGGAAGGACCCTATAGAGTCACGTGGGCGAATGGCAAAGGGACTTGCAAATTGGAAACACTAGAAGGCAAGGAGGTTCCCAGGACCTGGAACCTCATGCAGCTCAGGAAGTATTACATGTAAGGGGTGTACCCCCAAGGAAAACGGCCAAGAGCCACTTTTGTAATAAATAACTATATGTACGGGGACCTTCCCCCAAGAGGATGAACCTTTTGTAAACAATCTATGATGGGAGATATAAGCCCCCAAGGATTAAATGAAAGACGGACGAAAACGTCCCATTTTGAGAAAACAATGGACAGTTACACCTGGGCAGACGTGCCTAAGGACACCATTAAATCTAAAACTAGAACAAACAAACACACGTGTATAAGGCATTCAAGGCGTGCCCAAAAGCCCGGCCGTGGGGCTAGTAAAGGTCTAGCTAACCTAAAACGGACAAAAACAAGTTAAAAACATAGCACCACGTTATAAACGTGTCCACCGATTGGCCTCGAACAGACAATCACAGTTTAACGAAGCAAACAACAAAAACAAAAAGCAAATAATGCAAATAATGCAAACACTACGAAAGGGAATCTGCTTTATTTACTACAAAATGCATATACAAAGAAAAGCCCTAACAACTTGGGCAAGAATTAGCAATGTACAAAATTGCAAACACAGCAAGATAAAACAAAAACATAGCCCCTTGCTAAATAGCCTAAGAATCCCCAGGAAATCACCAAACTGGCCTCCGGAAAGAACCCCTGCAAAAGCAAAACAGGCTACAAAACAAAAAGGCCATACATAACTATGAGCCATAAGGTTAAAGGTTAAAGTGGTCCCCAACACAAAAGACCACCCGCGATAGTCAAGCAAAACACACAAGTATCCTAGAGTAAGTTAAAGTTATTACAACCATATCGAAGTGTATCAAATGTTTGGAATTCATTGGGGGTCACCCCCGGAAAGAGATGGCGGAGACGAAGGACCGGCAGAGGAGAACAGGGTCTTCAATTCATCAATAGAAATCAAGGGATGCTCCAGGATTTTCTCAAGGATGGCCGGGGTCTTTTGCCCAAACTCCTCGTTCAGCTTGGACAGCTTCTTCTTGACCTTGGAGTCATACAGAGGAGTCTCTTTCCTATCCAAGCCTTGAGCAGAGTATTTGTAGCCATCTTTCAACCCCGACTGGTACCCAACATCCCTATAGGCCCTATACACTGCCTCCAAACCGCTTTTAAAGTCCTCCGATTGAGAAACAGCAGTGAGAAAAGCCCCAAAACCTTCAGTAATCAACCAATGTTTCTCCCCCGCCAATCGTTGATTATCATCGGAAGTTACTCCATAGTCCGCGTGAGAAAAGCCCCAAAACCTTCAGTAAATGGTGTTGAGCTGCTCCTGGGAAACGGAGCCAACCTCCTTCAAATGCCTCAGCTCAGCGGCAAGCTCCTCCTTCTCCTCAACCAACGATGCCATCTCCCGCTCCCAAGCCCGTTCCTTCCTCTCAAGCATAGCCCCAGCTCCCTAAACAAAGAATCAGTGAGTATGTATAAAAAAAGGGGGGGGGGAGAAGACTATGCACCTTCTCCTCCTGTAATCTCCTCTCAGCATCAACCACCCGGCTCCTAAGCCCAGCAACAACCGACTGGGAAGCCTTAAGCTCAGCCTTAAGCCCTTCGTTCGCCTTCCTCAGATCATCAACCCTTTGCAACATCCCAGCACCCCTGAAAAAGCTCTCACACAAGGACATACTGTATTGATCGTCAAAAAGATCATCCCTCAGGGCGGAGTTTACAAATTTATGTGAGGGAGGGACATCATGGTTCAGAAAGTCCCTGGCAGCTTCAGGAGTCCCTATAACGGAAGAATTAGTTACCTTCCACTTAGGGACATAAGTAAAGGGGAGGGCGTCAGCAAACAAAGGGGCAAGAGGGGATCGATGAACAGGGCCTTCAAGGGCAGTGGGCTTGCTAGTCCCGGTAGCATGTGGGGGAGAAAGTTCGAAAGCTGAGGAAAAGCGAGCCACTCCCACCTCAGAGGCCTTGTCCCGGATACGGGAAGGAGAGGGACCAGTAGGAATTTCTATAGGCTCCAAGGAACTCCCCTAAGAAGTAAGAAAAGAAGCAATCAGGAACTACACAGAAAGACAAAGAAAAAACAGGAGAAAAGAAAGCTTACCAACAAAGGAGCACTCACTAAGCTTGAGGACTTCAAGTGCTTAGACAAGGAACCTTTGACCCCAGCAGGAGGAAGATCAGAAACGGCTCTAGAGGAAGGGGGAAGCTTCTGACCACTGGCACTACGAAGCCTCTGGCGGATGCTACGAGGTGCAGGATCTGGTTGGGGGCTAGCAGACCTCCTCTTACGAACCAACTTTATCTCCACGTCTTCGTCGTCACTCTGACCAGAAGGATGAACAGGAGGAAAGTCGGGAGAACTCTCCTCCTCCCCGGAAGGATTTTCCTCACCACCACCCAGGGTGGCAGAACCTCCTGCCTGGACGGATCCCCCGGTAACCTGCACTCCCACATTCAGCCTGGGATCAACCTCATTATCAACCACATACTTTACATCCTTGGAATCACCCTGAAGAAGCCTCCACAAAGTTATCTCTGCACAAAAAAGAAGGCACTAAAGATGACTACGGAATTTCCAAAGACATAAAGGAAGAATGAATATAAGAAGCAGACCAAGAACAAAAAGGTACCTTTCTTGCCGAAAAAAGCCCTCGGGCGAACCGGATAAGAGGGACTTAGCCCCCCCATAGCAAGCATCCCCTCGGAGAAAGTAAACGCCCTCGTTGGGTTATCACACATCCTCTTCCACTGAATAGTCTCGGCTGCAGAAAGGGTGGGAATGGTGTCCTCGATAGCAGCATCAAGATCCTTTGGTGAAGGGGAATCCGGCAACATAGCGGCTGAAACAAAGATGAATCTACACTTCCAATCTTTTGGATAAGTAGAAGTGGGCATAAAACTGTAACAGGGCCTTGAAACGTTGTTCTGTCGTTTCGCGAATGTGAACCAGTCTCCATCGGAAATAAGCCGGTAAAACATGCAAAACAGAGGAACAGAGGGCTCCCCTGAGATGGCCGCACAAGACAGTTCAAAATGGACCACCCTCATTAACCCTAAAGGATGAATCTGGAGAAGTGAACGCCGAAGTGACGGAGCAGAGAAACCTTGAAAGCAGAGAGAGGGTATCGGACCCCACAGGAAGAAAAGGCAAGGGTGTAAATGGGTATCATGTCTGGCGTACATTCTGCCGACTCACTAGGGCCAGGCAAGGAGGGAAAAAAGCAATCCGGGATGTTATATGCCTCAACGAAGGATCTCAAGTCCTTCGCCGTCAACACAGACCTTATTGAAGATCGACCACCGCGACTCATGGTTGTAAGAAATGATAATACAGGGGAGTAGTTACAGAGAAGAAGAGAGGGTTGGAAAGTCTGAATGGAAAATCGGAAAGGCCAAGTAAGGGTTTTAAAGAGACGCCGCTGACATACAAGTAACCGTCACATCAGCGGTCTCTTCAAAATTCAAAAATGGGCACGTGTTGTTAAAGGATTAACTCCCGCTAACAGTTATTCGGCGATGTCATCATTATTGGGAACGGCAGGTGATAACTGACCCGGGGTGGGCCCATCAAAGGAAAAAACCACCTCTCTCAAGCAGTTGTGATTCAGCCCCGGATCATGAGCCTCGGGTCTCAGAACCAGGGACTAAAGATGACTTGACGACGGGCCAGTGGGTAGGCCCACTTTACCCGCTCTGGACTATCTCTAGGAAGCCCAATTATATAAAAAGGCCCATCAGAAGAGGCCACCTTGCCCATTAAGTTTCCTTCCCTTTTGTTATGAGCGGGAAAACAACTCAGTAGAAGTACAGGTCTCATTTAATGAGCGATAAGAATGGGATCTCGCCTGAGAATACTGTACTTCTCCGGCCGAAGCATTAAATGGGGAAGACATCTCGCCGCTGGGGGTCAGACACGTGTCTGCACCTCCCGATAACCTCTAGAAACCGTTGGATCACATGGGAAAAATATCTAGTGTGATAAGGCTAAGCTGTTATATAAGAGCAAACACAAAAGGAGAACGAGGGCAGGTATGATCTCCGGTTCACTCTCATTTATTACACCTTCATTTACTCTCCACATTAACTTCCGACCAATATTCTCACATTTACTACACATCAATAAGATTCACACCAAAAGGGAAACCTTCCGGTGACTATACTCATCGGAAGAAACTCCTCTCATTCCCGGCAAATTTACTTACTCTCACGCTGGAGCTTGGTCACGGATCCCCCTCCCGGGGTCCCCCGTGACGAGGCTAACGGTTTATTCTTTTGTAGCAAGCAAGGATCAGAGCTCTTGACGTCACCGAAGATCTAACTAACGTCAGCCGGAGGTTGGGTATTCGACAGCCTCGGTTCATTTTGATCATTAAAGAATTTAAAAACAGATGCTTTTTTTCTCAAATAAGTGAACAAATAGATATAAGTTTTAGTGAAACATTTCTATCTATCTTAAAGTACAAAGTCGGTGGCCTTTGCCACCGACAATACTCACCCCTGTTCTTTTATTAGTCCCTCTTTTTGCTTGCTGACACTTACCATTGTCCCTCCTACGTACAATAGCTATGTGCTTTCACCACCGCAACACAGCCGGCGGATTCAGTAGCAGTGGTCACGGAGGCGGGGTTTCAGGGGCGGCAGGGACGGCGGAGGCCGTGTCGGACGCGGCGGAGGTGGCCGCTTCGGCGGCGACCGGTTCAATGAAGGTCCACCGGAGTAAGTCGTAGGTTCGTATTCATCATTTGAAATTGACGCTACACACATCAAATGAGAATCATAATAGCAGGGGGAACATTTGTAAGCTTCAAATTGTTGCAGAGTTCAGGTATTTTATTCAGAAACCCTAGAATTGGATGAATTGTTGTGTGCAGTTAAAACCCTAGGGTAGGTAGTGGTTAGGAGATGTTTTTAGGGCTTGCTGTTGGGATTTTATGTGTATAATTATGCAATTGCAGGTTTGTGTTGGTGTAATTTGATTGAATGCATGCATAAAAGTTGATTTAATGGTCTTGAGTGTAAGTAGGGTTGTTCTGTATTTTGTTATTTTTAAGCATGGAGTTTTGATGATGCTATAGGTCGTTGGAGCTTTTTGTTTTGGGTTATGAGTGGTTGTAAAAGCGAGTAGCTGTGGTTATTGAGTGCAGTGAACAATGGGGTGCACATGTAGGCGTTTGCAGACTTATTTAGTTTGTTTCTTACTATAACTAGCTAACTGGACTTGGACTCCTGCATTGGCTGTGATTGATCGTTGTTTATTTTCTATACTAATAGTTACACGGTCTTAGAAAATTTCCAAGTAAAAATCATTTCCAAGTTAAGCTTTGATGGCCGGAGTAATTTCTTTTGGTTATTACTTGAGATACTACATCGATCTTTCATATCACAAGGTACAGTAAATGGTACATTGAATCAGCACATTTGCAGTAGTCTTTAGGAGCTCTCTTTGTATTTTTAGTGTCAAATTATTTAAGACGCTTAAACAAGGAGCATCAGTTGACAGTAGGTCAAGAAACACACATATTTGGCAAGTGGGTCTCCTAAAGAGCTGTTGAAATGAGTAGTATGATAAGTGTGTATAATAAAAAGCTGTTGAAATGAGGAAAGCGAGGGTATTCAACATAATTTTCAAATCACATATGAAAGAAAGGCAATCGAAAACACCCATTGTAGAACAAAGACTGAGGATGAAGAAAACTAGGTGGTAAGAGGCTTAAACAAGGAGCATCCGTCGATCGTAGCTCAAGAAACATAAGCGGTCTGGGCATATTGAACATGGATTTGTAAAAATGACTAATAAGGTTAAAAAAAACCATCACATGTTGCTGATTCGAGATATATCGACTCGGTTATAGTCACTCTTTGTATAAAGGGCTGCTAGAGTACACAATGCGAAGACAAGTTTAACTTTAGTTCAGGGAATGTACTGTGAAGTCTCAAACTATGTTTATGTCTCGAAGGTTTGTAAAACCATGCTCATGATGTTGTTTGTACGTTGCCAGCTACTTGCTACTTGCTGGTATGATTATATTCTATGAATGGTTAACATTGCCTTTAAAAAATTTAATACAAATATATTAAATTTATACAATTTTAGAAAACTAAAATACATACGTTTTCAATTAGTCTACACGAACTATGTTTCGACGTAAATTTTGTTTCGAGACAGTGTACGTTTCGACCTGTCACGCGTTGCCGCCGCAACGCGCAGCGGCTAAAATACTAGTTAAAATGAATAGACAAAAGAAAAGCAGAGAAAAAAAGAAAACAAAAAGACAACTATAATAAAGTACACATGTCAAAATGGCTACAACATTTTCTAATAACCAATCATTCGTAAGTTATAGAATAGAATAGAATATATCAATGCAATAAAATACTGAAAAAGTGTGATAAAATATGATTTACATATTGGATATTAGGTTCATTAATTAGGTCCAAATACAAACAAAGCATTATTTTTTATAACTTTGGACTATAAAACTGGAGCCCATATTTGATGCGGGCTCAAGTGTGGAGGAGCGGGCCATCTTGTATTTGGAGGCCCAAGATCGCGTAACAAAAAGGGCTTCACTAAAATGGCTCTAACTTGGGCTACGGGGGTCTGTTTTGGGCGTGCGACTAGGCGAAACGAACGTGAGAACGAGCTCCATCTTGCTGCAAACAGCCTACGGCGGTTTGGGTCAACGTCCGGGCCAAAAAACGCTTATTTCTATTAGTTATTTACGTTTTTATGTTTTTTGAAGTGTTTTGGGCATTTTGTTTTTGGGATTGTGTTTGGCCCGTTGTCTTTTTTAGGCCCATTTTGAATTTCTATTCCTATTTATATGCTTCTCTAGTAATTGGAAAGTTCAGACTTGAATTTTGAAACAACTCAACTTTTCACTTCAAATTCCGTGCCATTTTTTTTGAGAGGTGACTTTCACAACAGACGGTAATATCACACCCACTAGTCGCAGGCCCGCCCCACTACTGTCCCGAAGACTATGTTGTCTTAACCGGGCCCACGCTTCGGTAGCAATGGGAGCTTGGCTCTCCCCGAGAAAATTTCCAGCCCCCTGCCACTTGACAGGAGTTGCACCCTCCACACGAGCCGACCGCCTGTTGTGACAAGCGACCCGCTGGAGTAAATGCACTGTAGTAGAAAACTCGGGTTGGCTCCCGGGATTCGAACCTGGAAACCTGGTTCTCCCCCCCGTTCATTGCCCATCCCCCAAATGCAGTGGGTGGGGATCGAACCTTGGTCTCCTAAGATAACCAAAATCCTTTCCACCACTCCACCACAAGTGGAATTTTGGGGTTGGGGAAAGACCTACACGTGTATTCGCAGAATCAACGTGTTTGTTCTTTGTTATCGTATCACGCGCTACATCAATATTATTTAAACTATTGTATTGGGTTTCTTCCTGGGCTAACGAAATTGATCAACTGATGAACGTTAACGTCTTGAATTGCCTACCATCTTTGATAACAAAAAGAAAATTAAAATCTACAACCACTCATTCTCAATAGAACTTTGACGAATTTGCTAGAACAACAGTTTTAGGTCCTATTTTGAGTTAATTGCCAAAATCGTCCCTGAGGTTTGGGCAGATTTGTCATTTTCGTCCAAAATGACACTTTTGTACCAAATTGCCCCCAACGTTTGTAACTTTTTGCCATTTTCATCCAAACCACTAACTTAGTTTATTTTTCTGTTAAGTTGAGGATATTTGGATGAAACTGGCAAATATAAAACCACAGGGACGATTTTGGCAATTTACTCAAACTCTTTATAATTTCTTTTATTTAATTAATTTTGTTACATATATAATAAAAAGAATATACATGCAATTTTTATATGAAAAAAATAATAGCTTTGTCACATATAATTTTTATAAATTTTCATCAAACCACTAACTAAGTTAATTTTTCTATGTTGGGCTTGGGCTTCAGGGACTTGACTTGGACTATAGAATAAACAAACAACAAACAAACATAACACTTAAACTAATAATGCAAACTGCACACACGCAGTTGCATTTTCATCGTTCGATACAAAGTAAAACGCATACCGAGTCAAGATAGGAGGATATCTTGACTACGGCCTTCACTTCGTAGCCGAGTCGAACCGAGCCGAGCCGTATCCACATAATATGTATCAACAACAACCACATAGAAATTGAAATCAAAACTTGGATTATACTTAGAATCGTGTTATCACTTTCAGATTAAACCTTTTGATCGTACTAATCAAGGATTTAATCGGATAAGACTAAGTGTTCAAGAACGAATTTGATTTGTGTTGAGATGTAACCGTACGCTTCTTGTTCGACTAGTTTTCGTATATTTCTCTTTCTATATTACCCTCGGTTATACCTTTTACACATCTGAATTAATGTGTAACTTTCCCCATCTAATCTCATCTAGGCCCAAAATCAATTAATAAAACAGGCCCAGAACTAGATGTAAGTTATATATATAAAACCGATAAACTATATCTTATTAAATTAAAACGAGCATGCACTCCCGCATCTCCTAACTCGTTTAGATTTTAATAAGATTAAACTTGGTCGACAAGTTAATCCAATACCGCTAAAATATGTTGATAACACTAAAATCACCAACAATCCTCCCCCATTTTAGTGATATCCATGATTAACTTAAAACACTTCTCAAACAAACACAAACTTACGCATAAATGAAATATCGCGACGATTGAATTTCACATTAGTATATTACACATTCCAAATATTCGAATATCAGGGTGTCGCTATGGATTGAACCCTTTCCATTCACAATGAATACATGAAGATAATATACACATAAGTTCACAAATTCATTGTTCTTACTTGACACAATATTTTACTAGCCTGTGTCCTATCCTTCAAAGAGTATATCAAAGCCAAGTCCAAGCTTCTTGAAGCGGCTAAACTTCATACTCTTATAGGTAGTTCTTTTATTCTCGCACCTGCAAATGCAATTTTTCAAAGAACTATTAAGAAGTTATACTTCAACCTCCTTTATCTTGCAGTCTGAACACAACCTTGGGATGATTCTGATCATGTGTTCCAATATCTCTATGACAAGCTTTCCACATTGAATTCTGCATCTAACGTTGTATTAGATGGGAATTGGGTATCTTGACATAGGATATTAAAGTGTGGACTTTAAACCCATCCCTATGACTGATTTATTCACGAGATCTCTCCTAACTCTATAGTTAGATAATCAGCCAAATTATACTCAAATCTTATGGATTCAACAGATATCACTCTATGCATGATGAGCTCATGAATCATGCTATGTATAACACACAACCGTCTAGACTTTCCATTATACACCTGACTATAATACTTAGTCAGCACTATCACAACTGATAGATATTGGTGATATCGGTTTTGACTACAAAAGAATCTCAAAGATCTAATTTCTTAGCCATTCAGCTTCTTTACCAGCTACCGCTAAAAGTACAAATTCAGATTTCATTGTTGAATTTGAGATGCAAGTTTGCTTCTTTAAAGCCTAGGAGATAGCACCTCCACCAAGTAGGAATACCCATCCACTTAGTTATACAACTTGCATCAGAAATACCCTTCTAAAACTGAAGGAAAACCTTAATAACACAAACCATATATCATGGTTCGTTTTATGCATTCAAACAATCTATTCATAGCTTCCTAATGCCTTGTACAAATCATAACATATATTAGGCATCCAATTGCTTGAGATACTCCATTCACCTTGATTACGCACAAGTCAGATATTAGGACCTATAAGAGTACTACCTAGAGAACAAACAAAGTAATTGAATTTCTTCAATACTTTCTCAATGTAATGAAACAGTATCATTAATATACTATTGTTCCTACTTCTTATCCTTATTCCTAGGATAACAACATCCTCCCCCAAATCCTTCATATCAATGAGTACTCCTTTACAAGAGGAATCAAGACTGCCACATACATATTTTCCTGTTTGGTTTAGGAAGAACCCATTAGATACATCACCTCAACAGTGCTTGTTTAAGTTTCTTGCCCAAGAATTTATCATCTTCAATATTAAAACAATATTGATCCTGATGTCTAACCTAACTCCTAGTCCTTTCAACAAAATAAAGATGAAAATCTGAACCAAAAGACTTAGCTTTTCTTATTCTCATGCTTTTCCTAGGTTCAGAAGGAACAGATACACTGTCAGTACCAGTAGGCGCTTTACCAAAATAAACAACTATGTTCTCAATAGGATCAAAAAACCTATTCTAAGAATTCTAGATGATATCCCTTGATTCAATAACAGTTTTTACACCCACTCGGCCATTAGTTCTAAGACATAGAACCTAAAGACCTTTGAAATTTTAGCATAGCTTATAAATAGACCATTTATTACTTTCTCACTTAAACTCTTCCTTTTAGGTTCAGTAAGACAATATTACAACCCCAAAATCTTAGATACCTAAATTTCAGGTTTTTACACCTAAGTTCATTCGGGTTAATCTTATTCCTTTATAATACATCACAGTCTTAAACATTTTAAATTTAATTTAAGACTCTACCATTTGTATGTAACCAGTATAATATGTATGGCAAAATCTAGAGGCATCACCTATATAAAAGTAAGAACATACTTTTAATTTCCATAAATAAATTTGCAAGAAAACCACATGGATCACTATATATTAGTTTCAATAGCTCCAACTCTCTTTTAAAGTCCTTATATATGTAAGCCATTTAAATCGACATGCAAGTTTTCATTTACTATGGTTCATGTCCAACACCGAAATCTTTAATTGTACAAGCTAAAGAATTTCCACCATGTGATTCTACACAAATGTTTTGACATCTACATCAACCATATGTTCAACTCACCAACTCATTGATAAATCTTACAATTTAAATATATATATATCTACTAGGAATCATTAACCACAAACTTGGAATAAAAATATTCTAGTAATTGTAAATTCAAGAGATATTAGAAAGATGAAACCTGGAATTTGTATGAATCCTTTTGGCTATGGATTATATTGAAGCGTGAGTCCTCGAGTCTGTATCTGACTTCAAATGCCCATCCTAGCTTCAAATATCCAAAACTAGTTTCTAACAATTATTTCACAAACACAAAATAATTTTGTGTTCCCTTTTGTTGTGTCGAAGATTACAAGACACAAAACATTTTACTTTGACTTTGCGAGTCAATCACTAGAAGATTCACTGATCTTCTCATTCTTCTTTCGAAAAAGCACCCAAAGAAACAAGTATTTCTTTCTTGTTATACATACGACCAAACCACTGTATACCGAGAGTAGTACACGGGTTTTCCAAAACCAACTGTTTCAATAACTACAGTTCATGGTTTTCCGTTCACAATGTGAGACGAAACCAACCGTTTAATCCAATAATGTTTAATTTCAAAATTTTATGGAACGTTCAAATCCACACTATGCATTTCCAAATTCAACAAAGTTTTTGAATTTTAAACTAATCAGTGAAAAAAAAAATATATCAAACAACAACCAAAACATGTTGGTGATTTCACACATAAACGGTTTATGGCTTCAATGCAATCCAAGATTCATCGATAATAACTATTACCAAAAGAAATAATGATAGCATATATTTATTTAAATTCTATAAACCACATGGAGCCATTCAAATTGGTAACTCCAACAGATCACGGCTTTTTTTTTTTTTTTTTTAATTTTGAGGATTGATATTATTCAATTGCCTTTGAAATTCAAAGATCATAAACAACCCACATGATCCGTAGGTAACTATGAAATATTGAGCATATATTTTCTAATTATAATCCAAGTTTGAAAGCTCAAAACAATCCCTTAAAATTTAATATCTAATGCGATCAAACCATTTAATAAATATAAACTCACATGAGTTTTCAGTAAAATAATAAAAACTAATGTCTCCATCTTAATCTTCTTTGTGTCGCCACAATTTGGACCATTATATGATAAGTTTATCATTATAGAGTTTATCCAATTCTATTTGAAAATCAAGTACATAGACTATTCAAATAATTCCAATGGATACGTAAACTCAAATACACATGAACTTTTTCCAAAATCCAATTAAATATTAATTCATAATAAAAATTATAAATTAACATTTAAACTCAGTTTAATTATCTAAATAAGAAGAGATAATATAGATTATTTCTTAATTTTTATATGAATCGAAGTAATCTCAATCCAGTCATGACCCATATAACAAATAATCACTTACTTGTATCTAGACGAAGAAATCTCATTCCCAAAACAACACATGCCTCCAGAACATGAATACGGTTATCCAAATCAAAACCATATTCCTCTGTCAAAGTTGGGAACCAATTTTCCTTCTTTTTAATCAGATTTCAATCTTTCCCCACAACAACAGAGGCTTCCAATTTTCCCCACTTAGCAAGAACCAAAAAATCTAATACTCCAATCGGATTCAACAGTACCCAATCGGACCCGTTGGTCAGAATCCCAAGTCAATAACCCAATCGAACAACAGAGAACCAACAATTTCATCCCGTGGTAATCGTGTATACACAGAGAACAAACAATCACAAATAGAGACTATTCGAAGTTTCGAACAGATCGTTCTATAACCGAACAACGCAAAAGGTTTAATCTTTGTTGGAGAACTTACTAATTTGTTAGAACCGTGATTCTTCTCTGTTTGCACAACCACATAGAAATTGAAATCAAAACTTGGATTATACTTAGAATCGTGTTATCACTTTCAGATTAAACCTTTTGATCGTACTAATCAAGGATTTAATCGGATAAGACTAAGTGTTCAAGAACGAATTTGATTTGTGTTGAGATGTAACCGTACGCTTCTTGTTCGACTAGTTTTCGTATATTTCTCTTTCTATATTACCCTCGGTTATACCTTTTACACATCTGAATTAATGTGTAACTTTCCCCATCTAATCTCATCTAGGCCCAAAATCAATTAATAAAACAGGCCCAGAACTAGATGTAAGTTATATATATAAAACAGATAAACTATATCTTATTAAATTAAAACGAGCATGCACTCCAGCATCTCCTAACTCGTTTAGATTTTAATAAGATTAAACTTGGTCGACAAGTTAATCCAATACCGCTAAAATATGTTGATAACACTAAAATCACCAACACAAAACCCTAACAAAAAGATATGTAAAATAGCAAACCTCAATATCAACAACAGTGCCATATTTCTAAAACAGAGGACAAATATCATCAGCAGTACAAGTCCAGGGAACATTCAGCAATCTCGTTCTAGAACCTTCATCTTCTACTGATTATTGTGTAAAGTTGTCAACTTGAGGGGATTAAACGGCGGATTGTGTTCAAAATATGAGAAAATTAGGTCTTTGAGATTAGAGAAGAATATGAATCCAATAGGTCGATTACGGGGGGATAGGATAGGATTTGAGAATGGAGGGAAACCAAATAATTTTGGGGAAAAATTAGGTCAAACGGAGGGAATTGAACTTTTTTAAAATGCTTTTCAAATGTATAAGATGCGGTTTATGGGATTCAACTGCATTTTCTGCTTTTGCCATCGCATCTTTTGCTCATTTGTGTACTAGTGCCGATAAACTAAAGGACAATAACTATGTGTTCCCGTTTCAACCATAACACGCGTAAGATCACTTATTCCATTCAGCGATTTTGGGCTAACATATAACATTATAACTGGCTTTGATAAGCGATTTTGGGCTAACATATAACATTATAATTGATTTGGGCTTTAATAACAATTGGTTTGTAACTTGTAACAATCTTGTAAATTGATTTGGGTTTGGGCTATATAAACTGCAATTTGGGCTTACACTTTTTTTAGAGGTGTTCTCGTAGTTGTTTATAGGGGTCCTTTGTATAAAAATCGGAAAAAAAAAATTACACTACCGGTACAAAGTTGAGCCGTAGCCCGTGCTACGGCTCCTTATACATCATGTCCGCCCATGGGTGCACCACCACCACTCGGTTCTCCCAACGGCATTCGGAGCAGATTTAGTTAGGCCCCACGGTGGTCGCCAGTCTTGATTTGGGGTTTCTCCATTAATTTGTGTCACTTGCTTCTCTGATGTTCTTGTACGTATGGCCTTCATTAACCCGGAAGTAACCCTTGATGTCGGAATCCGAGATGATGCAAGGTTTGGTTTGGATGACGGCTTTGCTGTGGTGGCTTTTTGCGGTGATGTTGATATGGGTTTTGCTGCTGACAGGGGTGTTAGTGGTTTTAAGGTTGGTTTTTTAGAATATCGATCATTCGAGCAATACTTGACTCGATTCAATCAAATAACTCGTTCAAGTCTTGGTTGAATACAACCGCAGGTTGATTTTGAGTGTTTTTTTTATGTGGATCAAGGCCGCTCTCATACCAAACGACCTGGCCTGATCCGACCTGACCTAACCCGAATCGTAATCAAATGATCCATAGAAAATAAAGAGTAACTTTAAAAAATTTAGAGATTTTTGAAAGAGACTAAATTTATCCATTTTCATTAATACTTGATCTAAATACATCTAACTCATATATAGCCTTACAGAAACAATATAAAATAAACAATATGGCTAACTTGGTAGTTTATAATTGATGGTTCTTTATGGTTCCAACAAAAAATAGGCAAAGTCACTGTTTATTATTCATCGAAATTTCTTTTTAATTTATGGTATAACTAGGTGATGCACCGCCCTTGTTGTGGGGCGATGCTGAATAATTTTTAACCAATTAAAAAAACAGTACTATAGTTTTGCTAGAAAGAAAAAGTAAAAAGAGTGTTAGGCAGCTCTTTGACAAGATTTTTAGCTGGGGACAAAGTCATATTTTTATTTTTACTTGGGGGGAAAATTCATTTTTTTTTCCGATGGTAATATAATTTTTAGCTAGGGGAAAACCATTTTTACTTTGGGGGAAAATTCATTTTTTTTTCGAGGGTAATATAATTTTTAGCTAGGGGAAAACCATATTTTTATTTTGCACTGGGGGCAAAAACGTAATTTTGAATTGAGGATGATATCGTAATTTTGAATCGAGAGGAAATTCGTAAATTTTAGTTGGGGGCAAAAGCCTAAATTTATTTTGAACTGGGGGCAAATACGTAATTTTAAACTGTGGGCAAAACCGTAATTTTAAAGTAGGAATAAAATAATAAACTGGTGTAAAATCGTAATTTTGAGCCCGGGGAAAAACAAAATTTTATTTTGAACTGGGGCGAAAACGTAATTTTGGCTAAGGGTAAAAGCGTAATTTTTTACCGAGTTCGAAATCGTATTTTTTAGCTCGGGGCAAAAGGGTAAATGTATTTTGAAGTTGAGGCAAAATCGTATTTTTTAACTGGGGGCAAAAACGTAATTTTGAAGTGGATATAAAATAATAAACTGGTTGGTCTAATGGTATTGCTCGCCGCCCATTTGAACCAATGGTAGAGAAACAGTATTACAGAGCAAAAACGTAATTTTAAAATGTGTATAAAATAATAAATTGGTTGGTCCAATGGAGGAGGGGTGGCCGCCCATTTGAACCAATGGCAGGATGATACCATTCCCTGCCATGTGGTTTGTATATGTTAAAAATGAAAATTTATGGTATAATGGTATAATAATAAAATAAAAAGAACTTACATAATAACATAAAGATAAAAAAACTAATATATTTGTACCATTCACGGCAACAGTTTTAATATTATAGTAATATAATAAAGATCAAATACAAATTAGTCTTTAACTTTAAAAAATAAATGAAGATTTTTTAAACATTATGTCTTAACATAAAAAAAATTCCATCTATTTAACATTATGTTTAGCTGCAAAATGTAAAAAAAAAATCATGTATTTACTCTAATAGAATAACGATGTGCAATTATTCTAGAGTGAATAATTACATAATTATTTTACTAATGTAAGTACATGACTTTTTTAGATTCTGACGTGTTTGACAAGAGGGAAAAAATAAAAAAATTATGAAAATTCCTTTCTTCACTTCATACGTTCAGTATGTTAAACCTATTTGTATAACAACCTTAGGGGTTGTTTGTTTACCTCTTAATGAGGCTCTTAATGGTTCAGACCTCTTACTGGCTGAGCACTCAATGGTTCAGACTGTTTGTTTCACGAGCAGATGTCTGAATGGTTTAGACATTTGCCTCTGAATGGTTAAGATTTATATAGAGTCTGAATGATTAAGACCTCTAATCTGAATTGGTCAGACATTTGCCTTTTAACGGTTAAGCATTATACAGGCTGTTAATTGTTCAGACTTCTTACTGGTTCAGCACTTAATGGTTCAGACCTCTTACTGGTTTAGCACTTAACCATTCAGATGTTGCCAAACAGCCCTTTACTCATAATGTATAAATATAATTTATCACAAGATGATTATGAATAATAGTACTTTTGAAAAGAAGTCGATGTTGTGACCACAAGTAAGTCGCTCAAAAAAGACTTGCCAATTTCAATTTCCCACGGGATGAGGAAAATTCAAAACCTACCACCACCAAAATGTCGCCACACATTATCAAACAACTAGGGCCGTTCAAATCGCTCGCCGCTCGTCGCTCACTCGACGCTTGTTCGGAAATTGCTCGGAAAATGCTCGCTCGATTTGACGCTCGGTTGTAAACGAGCCACTCTGCTTGGTTAGGTTTGTAAACGAGCCAAGCATGAGCAAAGGCTCGCTCGGCTCGGCTCGGTTCGGCTCGAATTATTATTTTTAATTAATAATTAGTATATATATACATACACATATGCACATACATATATAAACATGTATATACACATATATATACACAAATACAAATTATACATATATACACACACACCTATATATACACACACATTACACATACATATATACTTAAATATAAATTAAATTTATAGTTTTATATATACCACTCTGTTATATTTTGGTCCACTATATACAAATTTACAACTATATCTATATGTACTAGCCAAACCATGCCAATACAAAATTAATATCAAAACCTAAAAGTTAAATCATAAATCGATAAATGACAAGCTGCTCATCGTCTCAATATTTTATGTCGTTACCCTAAGTCGATCGTCTCCTGCTCTCAACGTAATTGTTCGTGCAATATGATAATCGCCTCTTGTTATTCATAAGAAAAATATTATGTCATAAAACGTGCATGTTTTTAAAGACATAAAAACTTGAGATCGAACATTGTCACTAGCTCTCTTAGCGAATTTCAATCGGGCGACACGGTTGTCCAAATCGCTCGAACTTCGCTCGACGCTCGCTCGGAATATTTACTGCTCGAAAAATGCTCGCTTGATTTGAGGCTCGGTTTTAAATGAGCCGCTCCGCTCAGTTCGGTTTGTAAACGAGCCAAGCATGAGCAAAGGTCCGCTCGGTTCGACTCGGCTCGTGAACAGCCCTACAAACAACTCAATTTGACATGTGTTGCAAGCTAGAAACATGATGCATATCAATTCTACACGTCCTTCACATTCGTACAATAAATTTAACCTTTTTAACGGCCGTATATTTTTTTATTAATAAGTTTTTAGTTTACTAATAGATACTGTTTTTAATTTAGTTGCAAAAACATTTGTAAATCTTTCACCATACAAACAAATAGATTTTGTTTAGTAGTCTATGAAACAATATAATCTTACCTATTATAAGAAAAGGTGGCTAAAGGTACCCAACGGATATCATTTTTATTGTGAGAAAGTACGTTTAGCAGCACACATTAAAAATTCATATCGCTCATCACCACCAACAGTTGTCCATCGCCATTTATAAACATTTAAATACATTTTGAGTAAGTGGAGAGTTCAAATGAAAAGAATTTTTTTGTAAGAAGAAGAAAGAAAAAATTTTAACCAATAAAAATGTTTTATTTTACTTTATTTAATATTTGTATTTAATATTATTGTAAGGGCATATTATTAAACTTAAATAGATCATTAATTAGTAGTCTTCCTCTTTAATTAACTACATTAAATTTGTAACTTATTTTAAAAATATATATATTTAAAAAAATAATAATTTAGAATGTAAGATAAGTTACGAGATGTGTAGAATAAATTACGAGTTGTGTATAATAAATTTTGATATGTGAAGGATAAATTTTGATATGTGTAGGCAAAATTTTTTATTGTAGAGGATGATAGTCTTTATGACTAATTAATTAGTCAAAGATAATAACAAATAGAGTAAACTGCCATTTTGGTCCCTGAGGTTTGGTCACTTTTGCCACTTTAGTTCAAAACTCAAACCTTTTAAATCGGGTCCCTGTGGTTTCACTTTTATTGCCATTTTGGTCCAAAAATGAAATCAGCTGATATTTGGCTAATATAATCCTGTTATTTTATCTTTTTCCTTAGGGGCAAAACAGTCAATATAATTTTATTATAATACATTATTAATTAAATTAATGAAATCAACTGATATTTGGCCATTTTGCCCCTGAGAAAAAGGACAAAATAACAGGATTTTATTAGCCAAGTATCAACTTATTTCATTTTTGAACCAAAATGGCAATAAAAGTGAAACCACAGGGACCCAGATTTAAAAAGTTTTGAGTTTTGGACTAAAGTGGCAAAAGTGACCAAACCTCAGGGACCAAAATGATAGTTTACTCTAACAAATAAGATGGAAAAAAGTATTTGATGTTTTACAATTGAGTAAACTGTCATTTTGGTCCCTTAGGTTTGGTCACTTTTGCCACTTAATCCAAAACTCAAACTTTTTGCATCTGGATCCCTGTGGTTTCAGTTATTGCCATTTTGGTCCAAAAGTGAAATCAGGTCATATTTGTCTTATAAAATCCTGTTATTTTGTCCTTTTTCCTCAGGGGCAAAATGGTCATTTTAATTTTTATTATAACACATTATTAATTAAAATAATTAAATTAAATAATCCCCATATAAAAGCGCAGCAAAGATTCATCTTCACCCAAACCGAAACCCTAATCCATCATCTTCTCTAAACAGCACATCACCATTTCAATTTCTCAATAAAAAGTTAACCATACGAATCAATTTCTATATAACCAACCCACCCGTTTTATTCTCATTTCTCACATCACCGCCTATAAATATTCAATACATTCTCATCATTTTCAATTTTGTTTCACAACCATTTCTCTCTCAATTTGATTCCATTATTCCTTCACAATCACATAGTTTGTTACTAATGGATCAGCAGATGAAGAGGCCGAAGATGAAGATCGTTTGCACGTTAGGACCTGCATCTAGATTAGTTCCAATGGTGGAGAAGCTGTTAAAAGCAGGTATGAACGTTGCTCGCTTCAATTTCTCACACGGGTCGTATGAATATCATCAGGAAACGCTTGATAATCCCGGGACAGCTATGGATAACACCGGTATACTCTGTGCGGTTATTGCTTTTATATGGGGATTATTTAATTTAATTATTTTAATTAATAATGTGTTATAATAAAAATTAAAATGACCATTTTACCCCTAAGGAAAAGGACAAAATAGTAGGATTTTATAAGTCAAATATGACCTGATTTCACTTTTGGGTCAAAATGGCAATAAAACTGAAACCACAGGGACCCAGATGCAAAATGTTTGAGTTTTGGACTAAAGTGACAAAAGCGTCCAAACCTTAGGGACCAAAATGACAGTTTACTCTTTACAATTTTACTCTTTGTTCTTTTTTTTTCTCAACTAATTTTTCTTTTCAAATGAATTTCCCTCTTTTGAGTAAATCATGTATCCATTTGATAGAGAGATACAATTCAAATCACCAAGAGGTACGTTCAGCAACATAGTGACGAAACTTGAGATTTTTGACCGTGTGATCGAAAATATATACCCAAAAATTTTATTTGTTTCCAACCATTGCATTTAACCTGCTCAAACAAAACATTCCAAATTATATCAAAATTCAAAGCACTTATAAAGTTCTTTAATTTCCACTTCATTTTAACCATTTTAGATGTCGAAGTAATTTTCCTAAGTGCTTATTTATTATTGATTTAATTATATCATATAAACCCATTACCTCTAAAAACCTATACAATATAAAAAAATGATTAAAGTAACAAAATTTACACTAATATTAATACATTAATCCACTAATTAATATCAAGTATGGTGTGTCTAAAATGTACCGATCAATTATTACTGATCAATAAAATCACTAAAATCAATATCTGTAAAAAAAAAAAAGGGAGTGTCAAATTCTTTTATGGTAAAAAATTCATTTATTTCCATTGTTTTGAAAGAACAAGAAGAAAACAAAGAAATCATTTAATAATAATTTTTAAACCTTAATTATTACCTAATATTTATATATAGGTTAGAAATCTATGTAAAATGTAATTAACGATTAAGTTAGAAACCTATGAAAAATGTGATTAGCGATTAGCTATATGTGGCAATAGGAAATACGTAATCAATCCGACCATGTCTTACGTTACAACAACTTCAACTAAGACTAGACTTGTTTCAGTTGGATGTTTTGGGGTTACATTTGACATTTTTTTTATCTTGTGGCTTACGGTATTAATCTCGCTCGTAATTGTCTTGGACTTTTAGACATTTGGGTCCCTAATTTCTAGTCAGTCCTTAGGGTGAGCGGGGCACCAGCGGGGAGTGGCCGCGGTGACCCAATTCCCCCAGCGGGAACACCGCCGCCATCCCTGCGGTGACCCAATTCGGGGAGGGTGGTCGGGGGGAGTTCACCGAAGAAGGGGAGATGATATGGTGGGGCCAGCCGCATTTTCAACCGATGAAAACTTTTTTTTTTTTAATAAAAAAACAATTCCCCTAAGAGGGGAGTGCCGCCATCAAATTGGGGTGTGAGGGGAGTTTAAGAGGGGAGTTGACGTGGCATAACCTGATTGGGTGTGCGTAAGAGAGGGGACTCCCCTCTTAGGGGAGTGCCCCGGATACCCTTACATAACGGGTCTTAACTTTTAATCAGTCATAAAATTTTGATATGTGGCAATGGCCCTTACCCTTACGATAGGCGAATGGTTCTACAACTGCAAGCACATGAACTCGCTCTCATAGACAGACTACGGGCTAGAGGGACGAAGACTCCAAAGCACAGACCGAAGCAGACGTAAGATAAAAAGAAGTACTTGATGCGGGAGAGAAGGTAGAAAGACTAGAGGAAAGGGGAATGGCCCCTCCTGATACGATTCTAGGCTAATGCTGATAGACCCAGAAAGCATTCAATCGCTACAAAAGCATATCATCCAAGCTAATCATAAGGAAAAAGCCTCGCGGATGGTTCTCCACAAGACCAGGTCCTCGCCCCGATACCCGACGCTACGGGAATGATGCTAAACCCTCTTACCGGACCACTGGAGGGACATCTCAATCTCCAAAGTTTGAGAAAACCTGGTATTTTTGGCATAACTCCCAATCCGCTTTTTCTCATCTTGAACCTCCACTCTAGACTAAGGAGAAAGAGAGGCATCAGATTGCTTCTTCCTTCTTGAGGGGCAGTCTAATAGGGAAGCCCCGCTTTTAGGGAAATGCTCTTGGTCTGCTTTCGATGTGGTCAATTCCGTCCTAGCTGTCCGGTCTGCTTGTCTGAAAAGGATTCAATTCCTAAAAAGTGGTCCAATCGTGGAAGGTACTTCGAATCGAATAAAGGTGTGAGCGAGCGAGCTTATGTGCCGCCATTGACATATGGTCTGGCCATTTCCTTAACAGAATTTCAATCGTAGGTCCCCTCGTCCGGCTATCCCCTGTGTCTAAGTCGAGTATTCGATTCCCTCTAGGCTATTCCTACGTAAAAAATGACCTCTCGTGGTCCGCCGGCTGTGCTTTTCATTCTGTTTTATCTTCGAGCGAGGGCCTCTGCTTTCATGGAGAATGCCCAACTGCTTTTCCGCGGGCAGGCATTTTTTCTTTCTTTTTTTTTTTTCTTTTTTTACTTGGTTCCAGCCTCGGTGGTCCTACAAGGGTTTACTTTACCATACCATTTAGCATCCTTTTTCTTCGAACCTTTTTCCTATCTCTGAAGTGTATCCGCTGCTCCCCGCCGGTATAGGTCTAAGGGCGTTTTGTCCCCTATCTCTCAATAGCACGGAACAAGATATATGTTGTGGCGGTTTCGCCGCCTATTCTAAGGTAAATGGAGTCAGAGGAGAGGTAGGTAGTATGCCTTTCCCCATTCTGCTAGGGTGGCTTTTCTTAACTGGGCTAGTGTCCCCTTCTGTTTAAGGTGCATTTTCTTTTCGACTGGTCCTATAAGTAGTTGTGTGAGGGGGTGCGCGCCTCTTTTTCTTCTTCCGGCTTGAGTTCTTAATGCCTGAAGGGAAAGACTCTTCGACCACATTAACGGCTTGAGCAAGAGCATTGGTGCTTACACGATGAAAGTAATTTGGCCAAGCTAGAGGATTTTCCATCGATCGTGACTCAAGAACGTAAGGAACTGAAATCGCTCAAAAAGAGAAATCATTACTGGCAGGAGGTACCACAGTCTCACAGACGTAATTTCCTCCTTTTCATACGGAAAAAACTATCAGACCTACTACATATACGGGATAAGATAGAGTTGGAATGCTTGAGATGAAACCCTTAGGACTCAGGGAAAAGAAGATGAACCTTACTACTGCAAGACTCAAAAGATAGAACAGAAAAAGTACTCGCTCACTGAAGGTGCGAAACGAAAAAGAGGTTCTTTCGTCAAGTGAAGAGTTACCACAGTCTCAAGCCATAAAGAAAAAGCAGGCAGCTTTCCTAAGCGATAGCCCAATGGTGAAAGACCAGAAGCCACATTCCTCTATAAGAACCTCTCAAGCATTCCAACTCTATCTTAAAAGTAAAATTTAAGATAATACACCATTAAAAGTAAAATTGGACACGTATTTATGATGATTTGATAGATAATATAAATATATATAATGCAATGCATAAAATTTAAACCTTCTTTATTGTTATCATAAATAACTTTTATGTCATAATAAATAACTTTTATCATAATAAATAACTTTTATATTATGGGGAATTTTATTGATAGCAAATAGCCAAGTCGGGTTCTCTATAAGAAGAGTTTGTACTCTTATAAAAGTTGCATATGTTCGGAAGTATAAAATCTTCCAAATGGATGTTAAGAATGCATTTTTGAATGGTGAGCTTTATGAGAAATGAAGTTTGTTGGCTTTGAAAATCTATCACGGTCTCAAACAAGCTGCTCGTGCTTGCTCAATTTCAAAGGGTTGTCTTCTATCTAAGACATAATACATATACGATTTGTTTAAACGCGCACCTCACCCTAACAATAGGACTATTATTGATACCCTCTTGAAACCAATGAGATGGTGTTCCTTTATGAGACTGAATTTATACCACACTATTGTAGGCCGTTTAGTCAATCCTACGGGAGGCAGGCCACTTGAAAATTTATCATCAGGTACCCCCTACCCGTTCAGGTTACCCCGTCGCCGCTCCGGCGGCTAGGGCCCGATAGATTGGGATTTTGGTGTGTGTTTGCGGATGAGAGGTGGATGTGAATTTCTTTTCGATGGTGATTTGAGCATTTGATATTTTTTTTAATTTTCAATTAAATAAACTAAAATTTTACTATTTAACCTAACCTAGTTAAACCAATTGAATTCACCTTAATTCTACACTATTTCAAAATATCTACTATTTCACAACATTTTTTCTCCAAATCCATTTTTCACTACATTTGATCAACATGGGTGGTGGTTACACATTTCCTACGTTATTACCCGTTTCCTATTGAACCGAAGGGACCTTCACACCGCTGACGATCAACACGTCGTCCTATAAACCCACAACCTTCAAACTAACAACCTCCACACCCACCACCTTCAAATTGTCGACGGTTACCACGTCATGCAAACCCTCAACCTTCAAACCGAACACCCATAAACCATCCTCCTCCGGTTTTTGAATACTACCATCCACGACATCCTAACGATTCGACTGTGAAAGAGTTGAACTAGGTATATGATTATACATTTAGTCGACTACAACTAGCAGGAATAAGAATTGGGGAATGGTCTCATCCTGCAACGGCATTCACTCCACCAACAAACCCCAATCCGACACAAGAAGTCCCAACTTGGGCTGAAGGCTACAAAACTGACCCTAGGTCGAAATACACCCGCATCTTTTGGCTTAGCCAAAAGATGTGGGTCCAAGAGATGCGGTTCTAAACCCGCATCTTTTGGTCTTAATCATGGCAACCAACATGTTCAAAAGATGTGGTTCTAGAACCGCATCTTTTGGTCTTCAGCTAATTTTTTTTTTTTTTTGGTTTGATTTTTTGGTAATTTAAATAAAAATTCCCAATATACACAAATTTGTATACCTAAAAATAAAATATACAAAAAAATATATATAAAATAAACCCAAGCATGTAAAATTACAAAGGCTTCAAAGTCATGTACTGTACTGAATCTACGGTATTGCATTTAGAGATGTATGGATTGTATTTTATTTCACATAACTATAGCAAGAATTTTTTTGGCACCGTAGACCAATCAGTAACTTGAGAGCAACGTCCACCCTTAATCAATCTCCTTAACAGATCCTTTGGGCTCACCAGAAACAACTTCTTTAACTTCCTCCCCATAGCACTGCTTCTTTTTGCCTTTTGATTCACCTTTATCTTCTGCGTCTCCTACATCATCCGGCCTCTTAATCCTGCTGCAGCTTTTCGCCTTCTGATTCATCTTTATCTTTAGCTTCTTCATCATGTTGCACCAGACTTTTCTTATTTTGTTTGACCAGAACTGGAACCAGAACCCAAAGCAAAAGCAGCTCCCACATGGTCAGCCATCTGAACACGAGATTTAATACCCTCCATCACCTCCTCAAAACTAAGTTCTTTAAACATCTTCGACTCATCTTTTGCTTCAAGACATTCCCCAAGCTGAAACAAAAAAAAAACAATAATAATAAACAACCAACAATGACGAATCTAGAAAATAATTATACGGGCAACGTTTCAAAAACAATATATTCTAAAGGGGCAGCGAAATTAAAAAAAAAACATCAAAAAAACTTTTTTTACGTATTGACGAGCGTTTAAGGTATGTCCTTGTTTATACGGGCAGAGACTACCCCTTGTTTATATGGTATGTCCGCCACTGACAACCAACCAACCAATCAAGTGTTTAAATAAATTAAGCTAAACTATCATTTTCACTATTTTTTCCAATAGTATGTGATATAAACTGACTACTTACATTAATAAGATTGTATTCCTTACTTTATCGGAACAGCCGAAAACACCACGGTGTAGCTCTCTTTCTGGAATGGATTATTATGATTGTATTCCTTACTTTATCGGAACAACTTAACATCAAATCGTGTATTTTGCCTGTATCCCCCAACACAATAAAGCTAGTTCAAGTCTTCGGCAAAATTTAAAAAAAAAATAAAGTATAAATAGCAATAAGCATGAATTTTTTTATTGGTGTACCTGAATGATATCCAAATTAATAACCAAAAATTTGGTTCTATGGAGTTTGGGGAACAAATTCAGTAGCAGCAAAAGATATCTCATCCGGTACAAATTGAGTAGCCACTAGTACAGAATCAAATGTCCCTGTAACATTTGACAATATATCTTTCAGTTGATAAACTATAAACTTTTAGAAACTTTTCATATCAAAACACACTTTTAACTTTTAAGAATCTATCTACTCAATGAGATTGAGATAAGTAAGAATGGAGTAGTAAAAATTTCATAACCATTTGTGAGGGAAAAAAAGTAGATACTGAGCCACTCTTCATAATTTTCCTTGAAGGAAAACGTCCCCTAAAGAAAAAGCGAAAAATGAAAGCATAAATTTGTAATGGATTTGACATAAAAGCAACAACAAAAATTAACAATGTGATGAACAAAACATACATTGACCTGACTGAACATGGCCCATTTAGCTACACATTTCTAATCCTCAACCAATAAACGAAACAATAATCAAACAAAACCCTAACAAAAAGATATGTAAAATAGCAAACCTCAACATCAACAACAGTGCCATATTTCTAAAACAGAGGACAAATATCATCAGCAGTACAAGTCCAGGGAACATTCGGCAATCTCGTTCTAGAACCTTCATCTTCTACTGATTATTGTGTAAAGTTGTCAACTTGAGGGGATTAAACGGCGGATTGTGTTCAAAATATGAGAAAATTAGGTCTTTGAGGTTTGAGATTAGAGCAATAGGTCGATTAAGGGGGGATAGGATTTGAGAATGGAGGGAAACCAAATAATTTTGGGGAAAAATTAGGTCAAACGGAGGGAATTGAACTTTTTTAAAATGCTTTTCAAATGTATAAGATACGGTTGGGGAGAACCGCACCTTTTGGTGCAATTTACTGTTTTTAATTATATATATATAGGCTGGAGATATTTGGACACCCATCGCGCCTATGTTTGGCCCATATCCTGTTTCGCCGAGACACCTTGTGTTTCGCCGTAAACTTGGGCCCAGGGACTATATAAACAACATCTGTGTTCATTTGAACTTAGATGAGATAATAACCAGTAACAAAACTCTGTCGAAATTCTGTCTGAACTGTGTTTGTATCAGTTTGTAATCGGTTCTCATCCCGTTTAATCAATCGAGTGTGTTTCATTGATTAATCCGTTGTTGTTATTGCTTTATATGTTTGATTTGGCATAGTTACGTGGACTCCGCACACGTGACCGTGTTTGCTATAAACAAGTGATTCGGTTCGTTATCGATCCTCAGATTTCGGGACCTACATCTTCGGCAAAATTTAAAAAAAAAATAAAGTATAAATAGCAATAAGCATGAATTTTTTTATTGGTGTACCTGAATGATATCCAAATTAATAACCAAAAATTTGGTTCTATGGAGTTTGGGGAACAAATTCAGTAGCAGCAAAAGATATCTCATCCGGTACAAATTGAGTAGCCACTAGTACAGAATCAAATGTCCCTGTAACATTTGACAATATATCTTTCAGTTGATAAACTATAAACTTTTAGAAACTTTTCATATCAAAACACACTTTTAACTTTTAAGAATCTATCTACTCAATGAGATTGAGATAAGTAAGAATGGAGTAGTAAAAATTTCATAACCATTTGTGAGGGAAATAAAGTAGATACTGAGCCACTCTTCCCCTAAAGAAAAAGTGAAAAATGAAAGCGTAAATTTGTAATGGATTTGACATAAAAGCAACAACAAAAATTAACAATGTGATGAACAAAACATACATTGACCGGACTGAACATGGCCCATTTAGCTACACATTTCTAATCCTCAACCAATAAACGAAACAATAATCAAACAAAACCCTAACAAAAAGATATGTAAAATAGCAAATCTCAATATCAACAACAGTGCCATATTTCTAAAACAGAGGACAAATATCATCAGCAGTACAAGTCCAGGGAACATTCGGCAATCTCGTTCTAGAACCTTCATCTTCTACTGATTATTGTGTAAAGTTGTCAACTTGAGGGGATTAAACGGCGGATTGTGTTCAAAATATGAGAAAATTAGGTCTTTGAGGTTTGAGATTAGAGAAGAATATGAATCCAATAGGTCGATTAAGAGGGGATAGGATTTGAGAATGGAGGGAAACCAAATAATTTTGGGGAAAAATTAGGTCAAACAGAGGGAATTGAACTTTTTTAAAATGCTTTTCAAATGTATAAGATACGAGGTTGGGGAGAACCGCATCTTTTGGTGCAATTTACTGTTTTTAATTGTATAGAGCATTCTCATCCAATCCATCAAATTATACATACATTTCACTAAAAAACAACTTTTATATCAATATATTTCCACTAAAAAGAAATACTTTTTCTCTCTCCTTTTCAATTAAATAATATTATCATCACATTTTTCTCTTTCCTTCACTCACAACCACTTTCAATATATATTAAAAAAATTATATTGGGTGAACAGTGTCCCCCCAAATATACAGACAAACAGTAACATTTTCTCTCTCCTCCACTCACAACCACTTTTTTTACCCTTTACAATATAAAAACTCACCCTCACAAGTTTTGATGGATTGGATGAGAATGCTTAAGATGCGGTTTATGGGATTCAACTGCATTTTCTGCTTTTGCCATCGTATCTTTTGCTCATTTGTTTACTAGTGCCGATAAACTAAAGGACAATAACTATGTGTTCCCGTTTCAACCATAACACGCGTAAGATCACTTATTCCATTCAGTGATTTTGGGCTAACATATAACATTATAACTGGCTTTGATAAGCGATTTTGGGCTAACATATAACATTATAATTGATTTGGGCTTTAATAACAATTGGTTTGTAACTTGTAACAATCTTGTAAATTGATTTGGGTTGGGCTATATAAACTACAATTTGGGCTTACACTTTTTATAGGTGTTCTCGTAGTTGTTTAGAGGGGTCTTTTGAATAAAAATCGAAAAAAAATTACACTACCGGTACAAAGTTGAGCCGTAGCCCGTGCTACGGCTCCTTATTCATCATGTCCGCCCATGGGTGCACCACCGCCACTCGGTTCTCCCAACGGCATTCGGAGCAGATTTAGTAAGGCCTCACGGTGGACGCCAGTCTTGATTTGGGGTTTCTCCATTAATTTGTGTCACTTGCTTCTCTAATGTTCTTGTACGTATGGCCTTCATTAACCCGGAAGTAACCCTTGATGTCGGAATCCGAGATGATGCAAGGTTTGGTTTGGATGACGGCTTTGTCGTGGTGGCTTTTTGCGGTGATGTTGATATGGGTTTTGCTGCTAACAGGGGTGTTAGTGGTTTTAAGGTTGGTTTTTTAGAATATCGATCATTCGAGCAATACTTGACTCGATTCAATCAAATAACTCGTTCAAGTCTTGGTTGAATACAACCGCAGGTTGATTTTGAGTGTTTTTTTATGTGGATCAAGGCCACTCTCATACCAAACGACCTGGACTGATCCGACCTGACCTAACCCGAATCGTAATCAAATAATCCATAGAAAATAAAGAGTAACTTTAAAAAATTTATAGATTTTTGAAAGAGACTAAATTTATCCATTTTCATTAATACTTGATCTAAATACATCTAACTCATATATAGCCTTACAGAAACAATATAAAATAAACAATATGGCTAACTTGGTAGTTTATAATTGATGGTTCTTTATGGTTCCAACAAAAAATAGGCAAAGTCACTGTTTAGTATTCATCGAAATTTCTTTTTAATTTATGGTATAACTAGGTGATGCACAGCCCGCGTTTTGGGGAGATGCTGAATAATTTTCAACCAATTAAAAAAATAATACTATAGTTTTGCTAGAAAGAAAAAGTAAAAAGAGTGTTAGGCAGCTCTTTGACACGATTTTTAGCTGGGGGCAAAGTCATATTTTTATTTTTACTTGGGGGGAAATTTTTTTTTTTTTCCCGAGGGTAATATAATTTTTAGCTAGGAGAAAACCATATTTTTATTTTGTACTGGGGGCAAAAACGTAATTTTGAAGTGAGGATGATATCGTAATTTTGAATCGAGGGGAAATTCGTAAATTTTAGCCGGGGGCAAAAGCATAAATTTATTTTGAACTGGGGGCAAATACGTAATTTTAAACTGTGGGCAAAACCGTAATTTTAAAGTAGGAATAAAATAATAAACTGGTGTAAAATCGTAATTTTGAGCCCGGGGGAAAAACAAAATTTTATTTTGAACTGGGGCGAAAACGTAATTTTGGCTGAGGGTAAAAGCGTAATTTTTTACCGAGCGCGAAATCGTATTTTTTTAACTCGGGGCAAAATGGTAAATGTATTTTGAAGTTGAGGCAAAATCGTATTTTTTAACTAGGGCCAAAAACGTAATTTTGAAGTGGATATAAAATAATAAACTGGTTGGTCTAATGGGGGTATTGCTCGCCGCCCATTTGAACCAATGGTAGAGAAACAGTATTCCAGGGCAAAAACGTAATTTTAAAATGTGTATAAAATAATAAATTGGTTGGTCCAATGGAGGAGGGGTGGCCGCCCATTTGAACCAATGGCTGGATGATACCATTCCCTGCCATGTGGTTTGTATATGTTAAAAATTGCCATGTGGTTTGTATATGTTAAAAATGAAAATTTATGGTATAATGGTATAATAATAAAATAAAAAGAACTTACATAATAACATAAAGATAAAAAAAACTAATATATTTGTACCATTCACGGCAACAGTTTTAATATTATAGTAATATAATAAAGATCAAATACAAATTAGTCTTAACTTTAAAAAATAAATGAAGATTTTTTAAACATTATGTCTTAACATAAAAAAAAAATCCATCTATTTAACATTATGTTTAGCTGCAAAATGTAAAAAAAAAAAAATCGTGTATTTACTCTAATAGAATAACGATGTGCAATTATTCTAGAGTGATTGTAATTACTCTAGAGTGATTACATAATTATTTTAATAATGTAAGTACATGACTTTTTTAGATTCTGACGTGTTTGACAAGAGGGAAAAAATAAAAAAATTATGAAAATTCCTTTCTTCACTTCATACGTTCAGTATGTTAAACCTATTTGTATAACAACCTTAGGGGCTGTTTGTTTACCTCTTAACGAGGCTCTTAATGGTTCAGACCTCTTACTGGTTGAGCACTTAATGGTTCGGACTGTTTGTTTCACGAGCAGATGTCTGAATGGTTTAGACATTTTCCTCTGAATGGTTAAGATTTATACAGAGTCTGAATGGTTAAGACCTCTAATCTGAATTGGTTAGACATTTGCCTTTTAACGGTTAAGCATTATACAGGCTGTTAATTGTTCAGACCTCTTACTGGTTCAGCACTTAATGGTTCAGACCTCTTACTGGTTTAGCACTTAACCATTCAGATGTTGCCAAACAGCCCTTTACTCATAATGGATAAATATAATTTATCACAAGATGATTATGAATAATAGTACTTTTGAAAAGAAGTCGATGTTGTGACCACAAGTAAGTCGCTCAAAAAAGACTTGCCAATTTCAATTTCCCACGGGATGAGGAAAATTCAAAACCTACCACCACCAAAATGTCGCCACACATTATCAAACAACTCAATTTGACATGTGTTGCAAGCTAGAAACATGATGCATATCAATTCTACACGTCCTTCACATTCGTACAATAAATTTAGCCTTTTTAACGGCCGTATATTTTTTTATTAATAAGTTTTTAGTTTACTGTTGTAAAAACATTTGTAAATCTTTCACCATACAAACAAATAGATTTTGTTTAGTAGTCTATGAAACAATATAATCTTACCTATTATAAAAAGAAGGTGGCTAAAGGTACCCAAAGGATATCACTTTTTATTGTGAGAAAGTACGTTTAGCAGCACACATTAAAAATTCATATCGCTCATCATCACCAACCGTTGTCCATCGCCATTTATAAACATTTAAATACATTTTGAGTAAGTGGAGAGTTCAAATGATAAGAAATTTTTTGTAAGAAGAAGAAAGAAAAATTTTTAACCAATAAAAATGTTTTATTTTACTTTATTTAATATTTGTATTTAATATTATTGTAAGGGCATATTATTAAACTTAAATAGATCATTAATTAGTAGTCTTCCTCTTTAATTAACTACATTAAATTTGTAACTTATTTTAAAAATATATATATTTAAAAAAATAATAATTTAGAATGTAGGATAAGTTACGAGATGTGTAGGATAAATTACGAGTTGTGTATAATAAATTTCGATATGTGAAGGATAAATTTTGATGTGTGTAGGCAAAAAAATTTTATTGTAGAGGATGATAGTCTTTATGACTAATTAATTAGTCAAATATAATAACAAATAGAGTAAACTGCCATTTTGGTCCCTGAGGTTTGGTCACTTTTGCCACTTTAGTCGAAAGCTCAAACCTTTTAAATCTGGGTCCCTGTGGTTTCACTTTTATTGTCATTTTGGTCCAAAAATGAAATCATCTGATATTTGGCTAATAAAATCCTGTTATTTTGTCTTTTTTCTTAGGGGCAAAACAGTCAATATAATTTTATTATAACACATTATTAATTAAATTAATGAAATCAACTGATATTTGGTCATTTTGCCCCTAAGGAAAAGGACAAAATAACAGGATTTTATTAGCCAAATATCAACTTATTTCATTTTTAACCAAAATGGCAATAAAAGTGAAACCACAGGGACCCAGATTTAAAAAGTTTTGAGTTTTGGACTAAAGTGGCAAAAGTGACCAAACCTCAGAGACCAAAATGGTAGTTTACTCTAACAAATAAGATGGAAAAAAGTATTTGATGTTTTACAATTGAGTAAACTGCCATTTTGGTCCCTGAGGTTTGGTCACTTTTGCCACTTAATCCAAAACTCAAACTTTTTGCATCTGGATCCCTGTGGTTTTAGTTATTGCCATTTTGGTCCAAAACTGAAATCAGGTCATATTTGTCTTATAAAATCCTGTTATTTTGTCCTTTTTCCTCAGGGGGGAAAATGGTCTTTTTAATTTTTATTATAACACATTATTAATTAAAATAATTAAATTAAATAATCCTCATATAAAAGCACAACAGAGATTCATCTTCACCCAAACCGAAACCCTAATCCATCATCTTCTCTAAACAGCACATCACCATTTCAATTTCTCAACAAAAAGTTAACCATACGAATCAATTTCTATATAACCAACATATAGGGTTGAGTTCATTTCAAAACTCTAAATAACTACAGAACTTTCAGAACTCCTAATAAACAATCATTTTGTATATAAGTTTTTGTATTTAGGATCTTTTTATCATCTATTATATGTATATCTTTGATTACATACATGTTAAAAGTAGTTTACATATGTTTAATTGCCAAAATTATATATATGTGTCATAACTAATTACATATATGTAAAAAACTAGTTTACATATGTGTAATTATAAAATTACATATAAAAAATGATAAAATTACTCTTAACATGTATGTAATCGTAAAAATACACATAATAAATGATAAAATTATCCTAAACATAAAAATATATAAATAAAAAGATTGTTTATTAGGAGTTCTGCGAGTTCTGTAAATATTTATGGTTCTGAAATGATGCTGGCCCTATATATATATATATATATATATATATATATATATATATATATATATATATAATGCAATGCATAAAATTTAACCTTCTATTGTTATCATAAATTGTTGGTGCACTTGTGTCTGTACTTTGTCTGTATTTTGTCATGATATAAAACGATGTCTTTGATGTAAGTTTGATGTAAGTTTGACCAAGTCAACCATCCTCCTGGTGTGACTTGGCCAAACAGTTGGAACATTGTTGTAACATGTTTGTGTCGAAGGATGAGTCATCGAAGGATTGTTTAGATCCTTCGATGAGCTCGAAAGATAAACCTTCGATGGATGTTGATGGACCTCGAAGGATATCATCCTTCGAGGTATATGTGGATCCTTCGATAGGTTTCAGATCGATAGATGATCCTTCGATCAGGCTATCTGATCCTTCGACCAGACGAGCTGTGATGGGTATATATACTCATGTATTGTGTTCACTTCATTAGGTGTGTGAGATGTGAGTGAACTTAGTCTTGTAGAGAGCATATTTTCAGTTTGGTCAAGGGCTGTGACCGTGTCCACTGAAATACAAGAGAAAACTTTTATATCTCGTGTGTCTACCTTTCTCTTTGTAGCTTGTGTTCTCATATAAACTACCGGTTTGCATTCTAGCTTGGATTCCGCACTTGCTAGTGTGTTAAGCATAACAAGGATAAGGTTGAACCTCATCCTCCGAGGGACCTACAAGTGGTATCAGAGCCGTGGCTCTTTTCCTTGTTAAAAACCGAGTTTATACAAGACTTTGGAGTGTTTGGACAAAACTCACATGGTTTAGCACCCATTTTTAGTGTTTTTCTCGCATTTCTTGACGTAAAAACGTGTTCTAAACTAACCGGGTGTGTTAAAGGACGGGTTGGGTAACTTAAAAACTTGTTTTTAAGAAGTTTGGTAATTTCCGGCCAAATTCCGGCTTTCTCCGGTGACCGGTTTTTCTGGATAAGAATTTTTTTTTTTGGTAATATTTTTTTTTTTTGGTCAAATCTGGTTTGGTAGAAAGTATGGTCTGAACATACTTTCTGCCGAAAGCTTTCTACCAACCAATCACCTTTTCACCAACCTGTCACTTTTGTCAACTGTGTCAGTATAGATCGAAGGATATCCTTCGAAGTCGAAAGATCATCGTTCGATCAAAGGAAGTTCGATAGATAATCATCCTTCGAACATCCTTCGAAGTCTGTGACTTATCCTTCGATCCAAGGAATCTTTTCGAAGGATACATCATTCGATCTACAGTTCTTGTTCTAAAGATAAGCATCTTTCGATTGGAGAATCTTTCAAAATCATTGTTCGAAATTCAACAGTGATCTTTCGAACACTGTTGATCCTTCGAACAAGTATTGATCCTTCGATCCTAGTCTGTTTAAGTTTAACAAGTTTGTGTTTTTCTCGTCTTTCGATCAGGGATCCTTCGGCTGGTTGGTTGTTAACAAGGAGAATCCGAGAGAACTAGTGTAACAATTTTTCTTCATAAAAAATGAATCCGATTTGGGGTACTCCGGTAAATACAGATATGTATTATGGTACTCCGTCTCCCGCACCGAAACGATCTATCAGAGCAACTGATATGTTCGGAAATCCATTACCTGTTCGATCTACCGGACCAACAGATCTGTACGGAAATCCGCTTCAACCAGTTCCTCAACCAGTGCCTCAACAGCAAACCCAAAGGCCTCCTGTGACAACTGATCTATATGGCAATCCGATACAAGTTCCAGGAAAACCCGCTCCACAACAGCAAGTCTATCGGCCATCTACTGTAACCGCTTGTTTTGCTGAGGTTGTTAAGGATCTTAAACATGCCAGTGGTGGAGAATCTTCCACCAATGGTGATGAATCTTCGGAGGATGAAGACTCTTCTGGTTACAATAGAAGCTCAGATGAAGAATCCTCAACTTCAGGCGATGATCATTTGGATGACACGTCAAGTGTGTCAGTTGATGCAGATGTTGATGGGCTATTGGGAGAAGCTGCAGCAGAAAATCATAGAATATCTATACTGATGGATCAAGCTGCTTATTCTTCTTCTTCTCTTCATTCAGCCTTTATGGCTAATGTCGACAGTTCATCAAGTCAGGTATGTGTCGATGAACCCACTGCTGTTATTTGTGATAATTGTGATAGATTGAGTGTTAAATGTGGTGATTTAGAGGCAAACATGTCTGAGTTGCAAGGCAAACATGATGCTTTACAAGCTAGTTTGTTTGACTTGCAAGACAAACATGTTTCATTGAATGATAAGTGTTGTGAATTGCAAAGCAAACACGAGGCTTTGCAAGAGAAATATGATGTGACATTCATTCACAATCAGAAATTGACCGTGGATCTTTCTAAGTGCACAGAAGCCAACATGTTTTATGAAAACCATGAAAAGGAATTTAAAACGATGATTGAAACTTTAAGAAAAGATAAAACCGAACTGACAAAAATGGTTTCAAGAAAACAAACGGAAATAAACCTTTACATCAGTAGGCTTGAGATAATGCAAAAAGAGATGGCTTGTGTTAAAACTGAAAGTGAGGCGATCCGACTCAAGTTAGACAGCTATTTAAGCTCTAGCTATGTGTTGGATCACATCATAGATGTTCAGAAAGAGAAACGGGATGTCACATGCATAGGTTACAAGAAATGTCCACCACCTGTGAGACAGAATTATGATGCCATGCCTGATGAGGAAGATAGAACCTACTTTGAGCCATCTGTTCCTTTGGACGTTGAGGAATTTGCAACAGGACTCGGATACAAGAAAGAAGTATCATCAGATTCGGATGTGTCAGCAGATACATGTGTGTCTTCTGCTGAACAGAATCAGGATCCTCCAGTTGTTGTTGAGGATGCTGATTCTTCTGATGATGAATCCGATGATACTGACTCAGCAAAGTCTGATGCGGTGATCAAAGAAGAAGACATACCACTTGAGAATCACATTCTTTGTGATCCACCTGCAAAACCGTCTGTGATTGCTACAGCCAAGTCTGTTGAATCCTCATCTGGAAGCTGTGAAAGCGTGAACTTGCTTTACACATTGATTGGATCTGATAAAATATATTCAGACAAGGATTTCCCTATCAAAAATGTCAATCAATCTTTGATTGATAAAGTTTTCGAAGATTCTACCAGTAAGTTTTTGGGAAAGTCGAGCCCAGGAGTTGTAGTAACTCAGTGTGCTCCTACCCCAAAATCCGAAGTTAGAAAGAAATATGGGAATCAAAAATTGCAAAAACAAAACAATCAACGAAAGCAAAGTCACGCTGCCCAAGGAAATGGAAAAGGCAAACAGAGCCAAAACAAGAAAAAGGACAAGAAGGTAAACTTTGTGAAATCAAAGGGAACGGACAAAATTGAAACATTTGAAAACAAATCTAACTTAGATTTTGTTAAACAAGCAACAGTGTTGAAAAGAAATGAACCAAACTGTTCGAAACCTAGTACCTCGAGATCACAAAGTTCATCATCATCGGCAAGACGATTACATGATTCTTCGGGGTTTGTTGAACGAAGATCATGTTTTGAATGTGGCACAATTGGACATATCATTCGAAATTGTCCATATCTTCATAAACAAAAAGCCAAAGTTGATTCCCCCCATGGTAACAGTTACCATAAAAGATCTGTTTCACCAAAACAGGACCCTCGTCTTGTTAAACAACAAGAAGTGAAACAGAGAAAGAAACAACGGAAAGAAGTTGAAAAGGTTTTAAAACCAGAGGTTGTTCAAACACAGTCTGTTAAGTTAGAAGTTAAACATGAAAAACAAAAACAGATTTGGAAACCAAAATCGGAAACTGTTTCAGGGGGAGCTACATCAATTCCAAATCATCGGGAAATGGATGTTACGATTCTCAATGATGACGGACGACCCAAGTCTGTGAAGGCTTGGGTCCCCCTCTCCAACTAATATCTGAATGAGTGTGTAGGATGTTCCAGGAGGAACTTTCGATAGTCGTAAGATTGTTGATAGTGGAGCGTCCTTACACAAGATAGGCGACAGAAGAAATTGTTGCCTTTGATGGAGAGAGGAGAAAAGAAGACAAAATGTCTGATGAAAGAATGTTGTTGAATGAAGTTGAAAAATTCGACCAGATGGAATATGTGCCAAAGTTTGGTTGTTATGGTTTTTGATCGGGTCAACATGAAAGATTCCAATGAAAAGTACGCGCCTGTAGCACGTCTGAAGCTTTTGGAAGATTCATGGATTTTTCTTCCACAAGAAGTTCAAAGTCCACAAGATGAACATGTAGGGTACTTTTCTCTATGGTGTGATTGAAGAAAATGTGTTTGTTGAACAAACCAACCGGATGTGCGAATGCCTTGGCATGGATTGAACAACCGCACACTACTTCTCAAGAGAAAGACAAAAACCTTCGCTGGTGCAATGTGGAAGACCAGCCGGACCCAGAGGTTTATGATCTTGTTGCTGTCAAGAGATTTCTCAGTAGCTACAAATCGACTTTGAAGTCCACACCGGGTGGATATCCAGTTTGGGAGAGCGCTCATATTCCTTGCAATGCACGAAGCAGTTGCAGGATACGGTTTTAAATTTCTAATCTCTCCTATACTTGTCGATATTTAAGCTGCTTTATAAATTGTTATCCTCTTGTAGCACTCTTTGACCTGACACATTGATCTCGCATATCACCTCACACGTGATTGTTTCATTATGAAACTCATCAATGTTGTCATGGTCCGCACCGATGACCGACATGCCAACTGATTTTTCCAAAGTTCGATAAATCATTTCAGATTCAAAATTTAATTTTGGTAAACGGCATTAAGGTCAAGCAAGAGTAAAACCAACATCGGAAAATCATTTTTGTAAATACCTTTGTGTTCTAAATTTGTCTTAGTTTATAGATTTTAGGGGGAGTAAATCCAAAATTTGAAAATCCAAAAACATCGAAAAATTTCAAAAACACAAAAACAATAGAAAAACAAAAATGAGTTTCCTGGCGAGCAAAAGAGAAAATGATAGTACATCAGTGGTCTGTCTAAACCTCTTTAAACCTTAAATGAAAAATGATAAGCAGCTCTATATAAGATGTATCGGTAGGCTCACAATCATTTTAAAGTGTGCAGGGTGATATAAATCTTAAATCGACTGAAGACCAGGTGGGAACCATTCATTGGCATATGGTCTTAGTACCGAAATTTCGTTTGATAGATTGCCGAGGTTCTGAGATATTCGGTCTTTATGCTGCTTATCATCTGGGTATCATGGTTGTATCTTTTTCCGAAAAATAACGGGGACGCAAGTCTAGATCTTCCATGATACTATACATACGTGTACATATTGCATACGACCTTAATAAGTGATCAACAATCACATGTCCAAACAAATAAGTGATAAAATATCACATTCATCCGGGAGTCAAGTTCGTCTCTCTGCTGTACGAAAGTACTGACCTGTTCACGGACTTGCTCCTGTGCCCTCATGCATATGAAAATCAAGTTCCTCATCAATAAGTGATTATATCACATAGGGCTTGTTTTCAAATCAAAATAAGTGAGAATCTCACATCATATACGGTCAAACAGATGATAATCGGTATACTCACCGGTAAGATGAACCCTCGTGCATACCTTGATACGGGAATGTGTCGTGATGTGGATGAACACCGGTCGGTAAGTATAAATCATACCTTAACGTATCCTCTCGCCATGATTACAAATGATAAGTTGAGCTTATGTGGACAACAATACCGATAATTGTTATAGGATGCTTATCTTAATGTTAATTAACTGAACAACAAGAGCGTTTTGGCATGACCGTTCTCTGATATGATTCTCTTACCCTCGAAACTCGCAAAAAGAATGTCTGTATATATTTATTTACTGCTTTCAGTCTTTAAATTTGAAATATTCAAAATACCAAAAAGATTTTAGGTGTGTTTTAATATAAACTTTATAAAAGCCAAAAAGATTTTATTTCTATTTTATTTTCGATCGTACGATGTTGGATCTCGAGTCTTCGTTACCTGAAACCTGAACGAAAACCGAATTGACTATATCTTCATAAACGGTCGAAATTTGCAAGTTTTGAGAGTTAGTAACTGAAATTGATAAATTTTATTGAACTTCCAAACTGTCGGACGGTGTTTGATTATGACATGGTCATACGTGTGTCATTTGTTTATGCTAACTATATTCCAAGCAGTTGTTCTCATTACGCGTTTAGATTTCTTGCATGTGCAGATTCTAAAGGCTGGGAGAACATGGTCGATGACAAGCTTCGGAATGAAGACACGACGTGAAGGCACTCAAGTGATGAAGATGATCGAGTTGCCGCTGACCATCATCAACACCACAAGGATCTCAAGCTATAAGGATCAAGTCTTTCACGAGCATAACTCAAGGGGGAGCTTGTGTTAAGGGGGAGTTTGTCAACACACTACCTAAATGAAAAAGGGAGTTTGTTGATACACTCTCTGCTTTCAAGACGTGAAGACTTTGAAGATCCTCCGACATTGAAGACTTGAAAGAACGTCAGAGACTTGAAGACACGAAGATCGAGACAAAGCTACAGCCAAGGGGGAGTTTGTTGGTGCACTTGTGTCTGTACTTTGTCTGTATTTTGTCATGATATAAAACGATGTCTTTGATGTAAGTTTGATGTAAGTTTGACCAAGTCAACCATCCTCCTGGTGTGACTTGGCCAAACAGTTGGAACATTGTTGTAACATGTTTGTGTCGAAGGATGAGTCATCGAAGGATTGTTTAGATCCTTCGATGAGCTCGAAAGATAAACCTTCGATGGATGTTGATGGACCTCGAAGGATATCATCCTTCGAGGTATATGTGGATCCTTCGATAGGTTTCAGATCGATAGATGATCCTTCGATCAGGCTATCTGATCCTTCGACCAGACGAGCTGTGATGGGTATATATACTCATGTATTGTGTTCACTTCATTAGGTGTGTGAGATGTGAGTGAACTTAGTCTTGTAGAGAGCATATTTTCAGTTTGGTCAAGGGCTGTAACCGTGTCCACTGAAATACAAGAGAAAACTTTTATATCTCGTGTGTCTACCTTTCTCTTTGTAGCTTGTGTTCTCATATAAACTACCGGTTTGCATTCTAGCTTGGATTCCGCACTTGCTAGTGTGTTAAGCATAACAAGGATAAGGTTGAACCTCATCCTCCGAGGGACCTACATAAATAACTTTTATATCATAATAAATAACTTTTATATTACTGGGAATTCACTCCACCAACAAACCCCAATCCGACACAAGAAGTCCCAACTTGGGCTAAAGGCTACAAAACTGACCCTAGGACGGAATACATAGTAAGAGCGGATGGGGAAATGCTTTGTCCAACACCCGGAAGCCCATCTCATCTAAATCCCGACTATAGGTCGGACGACCGCGATAATGATTGTTCCGTCTCGTCCCCGGAATCGTACTTGGGTGATTGGGATTAATTTTAATTTTTATGAATGTATTAGTTTTGTGTGTTGAATGTTTAATTATTTGTTATTTAAATTTTTAATTTTAGGAATGTATTAATTTTAAATTCGAGGAACATATTAAAAAGAAAAAGAAAAAAAAAGGATGATAGTAGTTTATGGTAGTGGTGCCACAAAATTAGATAGTTTAAGGTAATAGATAGACTGAGTGACGTGACGGGCAATGATTGGAGGATGTTAGGGGTAGGAATTAGTCACTCAGCTAGACATCACTGGTGCAATTCATATTGTTAGATGGTTTGTTACCAGGGGCGGACCAATATAGAGCGGGTCGGGGTTCCCGGACACTAATATTTTTCAAAAAATTAGAGGATCCGGTAGATTAAATTTTATAAGCACCCCATAAGTATAATTAGGTGGACGACATCAAAAGAAAAAGAAAGCTGGTATAGTGCTAAACCGCTCTCTTTACCAACAAGAGGTTATGGGTTTAATCCTTGTATAGACCGTTTTTTCTGTTTTTTTAAATCTAGTTCAAACCTCGCTCTCACCCGACCCGAAAATTGTAACGTTTTGTTATGAAAATTTTGAAAACCGAAAAAAAAGGACCCCATTAGAAAAAAAAATTGGATCCACCACTGTTTGTCACCGTTATTACTACCGTTATATGGGAGCTATTTCCTTCGACCTTATCTCTAGAACCACGTACCTATAACGGTGCTAGTTGGGATAACGATTCGAATTGTTGCAAAGTTTGTTTAGGACAAAGTTGTTTTAAAAACATAGTGATTTTTTCGAGTGTCGGTCCAGCGCCGATATCTTGAAGAATGGGCCGAATTTGATTGAACAATATCTGTACTAGTATAGGTATTATCATGACCGATATTCATTCCTATGGTTTTTTATTGAAGTAGAACACATATCGATATTCGTTTCGGCATATTATGACTTTCTTTTTTGTTTTCTCTTTCAATTGCTATGGGGAGGGCCAATACCGGAACAAGTCAAAACGATACTGACCGAATTCCCGATGCGTAGCGTGAGAGAATTGCATTAGTTTATATAATCAAATTGTTATGTAATATAAACAGTTATACGAAATTATGTTATCTTTATATAGATTAATCGATTAACATTAAAAAATATCCTTATTGAGGAACTAATAGTTTTTCTTTTGAAGACAATACTACTTCGTGAAGGTTGGGCCTAAAATCCGTGAAACCCGAACGAACCGGTTATCCTTTTTGAGGAACTAATAGTTTTTTTTTTTTTTTTTTTTGAAGACAATACTACTTCGTGAAGGTTGGGCCATAAATCCGTGAAACACGAACGAACCGGTTATGAATTGGTTTAAACTGAACCCATCATTTTCCTTGTATAAAACGGATTCAACTCGAGCCTATTTACACCAAAACCCGATGTTGACCACCTTTGACGGAACCCAAACCTGATTTTTGCACCGGCCTTGGGGAGTGTTATCTTCCGATGCTGAGTAATAGCGGCGACAGGCCATATCAATAGTGGCGACAAGAAGCAATAGCGTCGACACCAGGACCTTTACCGTCTAATCTTTTCCGGCGACCCTTTAGCGACGACATGTCGCCACTATTAACAATAGCGGCACAGCTCAGGTTCTTTAACGGCGAGATTTGTCGCTGCTATTACCCCGTTTTCTTGTAGTGTGGTTTTCTTTGTAAAATGGTTATAAACTACGTGTGCAAAGAACCCAATGTTGTCAACACATGTTAAAGACTTCCAAACTCCAATTCCCACGCCACCCTTCACAAATCACATAAAGGGTACACAAGTCAAGTCTTAATAAGGGCGTGGCACATAAGTCAAGTCTTAACCCCTACGTCTACCCTTAACCATAGTCGATTCAATAGAATTTATCTTTCATACGAGTAATAATGCTTTTACGAATAAACTGAAAATTTGTTAAGAGATTACTATCAATTTTTTTTTTCCTAAAAACAAGACAAAAATCGTACCCGATCAGGTACACCGCTAGTCCGCTACCACCACTTCGGATTCCCAAATCGGTAAGCGAAATCCTAGAATACTTACCGAAGAATGGGGGTGATGATTGTGTGTGTGTCTGTTTGCCTAGAAAACATCGCAGGAGGGTAAATAGTTACAACGGTACGTCTAAAACCACTTGTTATTGAACAAACGCATCTAGCCTAGCCTAAAATACGCGTCATATGTTGGATCCTTTGTACATTACACTAATGGAACAAGTTTCAGTTGCAAATAACAATCTATGATAACAAAAACAAAAATAAAAAAACCAGAAAATAACTAAAATTCCATGCCCATCCCTCTGTGCAGGCCCCAACCTATTTGCAAGTAAATCATTTGGTCATTACTATGTAATTCAGGAAGATCAAGCAGAGGACTTTGAATTTTCTACAGTCAACAAAAATCTTTCTATTATAAATTGCAGCTTTAAACAGTATACTATTCAAAATCAAAATGTTACTGAACTTACTCTTCATTCTTTTAATACTTTTTTCTTCATCCCTCCCTGCTTCTGCTTCAAAATCAGAAGCTGCTTATGCTTAGGCTTTGCTCAAATGGAAAGCCAGCCTCATAAACCAAAACAATCCCTTGTTATCTTCATGGTCCCTTCATCCTACCCGTATAAACCGAACCACGAGTACTGCACCATGCACCTGGTATGGTGTTCATTGCAATGATCGTGGGGATGTAATCAAAATCAATCTTTCTACTTCTGGATTAAACGGTACACTTCAAAACTTCACCTTTTCGTCTTTCACTAGTCTAGCACATCTAGAGCTTAGACAAAATGATATTTTCGGACCCATCCCGGTTGAGATAAGGCATCTTTCCAATCTGATGTTTCTTGATCTTTCGGGTAATCGCTTTTCTGGAAAAATTCCTTCAGAAATTGGAATGTTAACGAATCTTGAGACCCTTTCATTGCATAGTAATACTCTTAAAGGTAATATTCCTGTTTCTTTAGGAAATTTGAGCAAGTTGGGTTATCTTCGTGTCGATGATAATAAGTTATCAGGTTCTATACCTCTAGAACTAGAAAACTTGTACAATCTCGTGAAGGTAAATATGTCGTTCAACTTCCTAACAGGACAGATCCCGTCCGGTCTAGGAAATCTGACTAAATTGTCTGAACTGTACCTTTTTCTAAACAATCTTACGGGTTCAATCCCACCATCATTAGGAAATTCGAGCTCTTTAGGAAGTTTATATTTATATATGAACAAATTTTCGGGCCGAATTCCTGATGAATTAGGAAACATGAAGAATTTGATTATGATACGTTTCGGCCACAATCAGCTCACGGGTTCCATCCCAGCTTCACTTGGAAACCTGACCAAGTTAAAGACGCTAGATGTTCATGAAAACTTACTTTCTGGAGTTGTCCCACTAGAACTCGGAAAATTGGAGTCTTTGATTGAATTATCCTTCAGTCACAACAAGTTTAGTGGTCAAATCCCGGTTTCTATTGGAAATCTAAGTAGATTAGAGCTGTTTTATCTTAATGACAACCAATTTAACGGTTCTATTCCTAAGGATGTGAAAAATTTAAACTCTGTTGTTGAGATGCTCTTGCACCTCAATCAGCTAAGTGGTCCTATCCCAGATTCACTTGGTAACCTAAAACAGCTGGAGGACTTTACGGTTAATGACAATAATCTATCGGGTTATTTTCCTGAAACAATAGGCAAATGTAAAAAACTAAGTTATCTGATTTTAAGTGATAACTTGCTAGTGGGCCTCGTCCCTAAATCCATTTGCAAGTTGAGATCCTTAACGATTCTTCGCCTTGGGAATAACCAGCTTAGTGGCAGGATTCCGCAATGCCTGAGTAACCTTAGCCACGAGCTCCAAGTTTTGGATCTACGGATGAACCGCTTTCATGGAAACATTCCTGCAACATTTTTTAAGCAGAATAACAATTTAAAGTCACTCAACTTGAATGGAAATCGACTTCAAGGGTCGATTCCTAGGACTTTGGTGAGTTGTAGGAATCTTGAAGTTCTGAACTTGGGAAACAATATGCTAACTGGTGGATTTCCACACTGGATCGATATCCTTCCAGAGATGCAAGTTCTTGTCTTGAGGGGTAATAAACTCAATGGGACACTACTCACATCCAACACCACAACCCCGTTTCAAAAGTTGCGAATTCTTGATCTATCTAGCAATGAATTTTCTGGTCTATTACCATCAAATTACTTCAAGAACTTTATAGCAATGATGGCCGTAGAGAAAGCTGCGTCAGGAGATCTGTACATGGGTGAAAATTACATGTATGCTGACACGGTGAGGCTAGTTGTGAAAGGATTAAGTTGGGAACTAAAGAGAATATTGGTTGTCTACACAACTATAGATCTTTCGGTTAATAAATTTGAAGATGAGATACCTGACACGATCGGACGGCTAAGATCACTTAGATTTCTCAATCTATCACACAACAGTCTCTCCGGTAGTATACCGACACACTTGAGCAACCTCGTACTGCTTCAACATTTAGATCTTTCTTCTAACAAGCTAGTAGGTGACATTCCTCAACAACTTACAAATCTGACATCTCTTGCAGTTGTAAATTTTTCCCAAAATCAGCTTAAAGGAGCCATACCTCAAGGTAGACAGTTCAATACGTTTGGAATTAGTTCATTTCAAGGGAACAATGGATTATGTGGATTCCCATTGACAAAGAACTGTGGAGATGATGATGTGTCACCCTCTCCGCAGGGGCGGACCTATGCACTAACAAGGGGCAACGCCCGCTACCGCTTAGCGCTCTGGCGGTAGTGTAAAATTAGTGTAAATTTTGGAAAAAATTGACGTTTTTTCGATTTCGTTACCGCTTATTTATAAAACGTTACCGCTACGAACGAATCCTAGATCCGCCACTGCCTCTCCGACACCTGATGCTGAAGATGATACTTTCTTTAATGGTTTTTCTTGGAGGTCTGTTGTTATGGGATATGGATTTGGGATGTTAATTGGATCGGGTATCGGGTGGCTTATGCTTCATTGTGGAAAGCCTAGTTGGGTCATTAGAATCACTGAACAATATAGGCAAAAACGAAAATAGGTTCTTGTGATCCTGTGCTTCCTAATTGCATGTGTATATATGTACGATTGTACGTATATGTTGAATAAATGAAATGTTATAGGTTTCACTGCATGTGTATGTACGTATATGTTGAATAAATGAAACGTTATAGGTTTCAGCTTCAACGTGTTTAACATCTCAAGATTACTCGTTTTTGACTCCACATGCTCTAGAAATTTTCATCATGTACATGCAAATGATTGAAGGTATGAAAAATAACCTAGTGGACTAGAATTATAAAAAACATGCAAATGATCCTTTGATCATGTACTAATTAATCTCCTTTAAGGGTTAGCAGCAAAATGTCATCAACTTGTATATGAACGAACCCCAAGGAGTACCTATTACATGAGTCCAAAATCTAAATCATCCACCACTTTGTATAAAAGATTTTGTGGGAAGGTGTCCGGTTATTTGGAGGCCTAAAGTGAAAAAAGAGTTCTGGGCCTTTCCCGAATTTCATTATTATAAACCCTTCTCCTTTATTCGGATTTGGGATCGGCAATATGCATATATAGGCAATGTTGTAAAACAAGATCTAGAAGGTTGAGTACTCACCGGGGTAATTGCTACAATGTAGGTTGCTGAGACGATTTTCTTCAACTCCACCTAGTTACTCGATATTGATCAAGTCAAGCCCCGCCAACAAAGGCTAATCATCGGCTACCCTGTCAGCCAGAAGAGCAGAAGCAAACAAATAACATGCCATTTGGAGGAAAGATGCGGTCGACCTCAGCCAGACCGGATCCAGTTGGTCAGCTCGGGCCGATTTTGACTTAAAAAAATAAAACATAATTTTTATGTCTATCATATTAAAGAATATTATTTTTCAAAGAATCAATATCAATTTTAAAATACTGTACTATTTGAACATGTATTTTTTATTTATATTATATTCATATATTCTGTTATAAATATTAATAAAATTATGATATTTAACTCAAAAACTAATTTCTTTATAATTTTACATGTCCGAGTACTCCCCTAGTACACTAGTACTCTCCGCCTATGCCGAGTACTAGCAACTCCACAGTCGACCAACTTGAAAGCGCCTAGCGACTTCTGCAACCATTTATAGACCCGTATTAAGAAAACTGAAAACGAATTCAGCGCCAAACTTATGCAGACCATAGCTTCATTGCAAATACAGTATCCCACTTTTAGGTATTTAATATTTATTAGAGAAGCATTGTGACAATCATAACATTATAATATACATCCTAAATCACTATAAGAATAGTAGTACTGTCCGCCAAATGTAATTGTTGCAATCAGAAGTTTAAACACATATTCAACGACTCCTTAAACTCAATATTAGACTATGGGGTATGGAGTAGTCCCATCCTTTGAGGATGACCCTCCATATCACCCGTCATATCAACACCCAAAGAGGATGTCCCTTCAAGGATGGATAAGGGTGTGGAGGATGAGCCTCCCCCCTTTTTTAATTTTTTTTTTCAAAAATTCAACATTTTTTTTTAAATTACATAACTTATAAAAGAGTTAATTGTCATTTTCGTCCCTGTGGTTTGTTCACTTTTGCTATTTCAGGCCAATTTTCAAAAATGCACCAGTTTCCTTCCTGGCATATTGGAAATGTGTCACTTCAGTCTAAAAATTAAAACCCAGTTAAGTCAGACAGGTTAAATGAAGGGTATTATTGTCAATTCAATCTTTTATTTTCACCTTATTTTATGAATTGACAATAATACCCTTCATTTAACCTGTCTGACTTAACTGAGTTTTAATTTTTGGACTGAAGTGGCACGTTTCCAGTATGTCAGGGAGGAAACTGGTGCATATTTTAAAATTGGCCTGAAATGGCAAAACTGAACAAACCATACGGACGAAAATGGCAGTTAACTCCTTATAAAAAATCATTACATAACTTTAAAAAACCTTAATTTAAAAAAAAAAAAAAATACTAGATTGCTAAAATTTGAAAATCTTAAGAATTCCATTTTTAGCGATGTTTTCGTTCATTTTACGCAAAACGTGACGGTCTTCTTCCGGATACGTGTTGATATCAGCTGTCATTAACATTTGTTGCATCGATTGCATATGGTTCATGTGAACGAAAGCGTTAGGGCTTTGTTGAAAACCTGTAACACCCTAGTTTCTGATTAACGATTTTGTATGTAATTACCAACAATTAGATGTGTAGTTAAGACTACGCATGCTATAAAAATACGGGTTTATTAAAAACTTTTACAAATCATAAGTTATTCTACATAATGTGATCGGGTTTGTCGTTAATATTTTACAACGAGGCAATGTGCGGAAGCGTGTATCTATAATCGTGTTCGGTCCTTTGTTGAGCTTGATCGTCTTCCGGCATCCAAGTGTACCTACATTTCAAAAACATGAAATGCTTTAGTCTTACGGGCTTTAAAACGTATCCAAACGAGTCCGGGAAACCATTGAATCCAAAAACAAAAATTTGAAAATGACCTCCACCGTAAATTACGGTGGCACCGTAATTTACGGTGGCCCCTGGGTTCATCTTCTTCTACCGTAAATCAGAAGGTTACCACCGTAACCATGTCAGCTCCACCGTAAATTACGGTGGAACCGTAATTTACGGTGGACCCTGCATCCAGTTTTTCCATTTCGCCGCAATTTGACACGAAATCTTTCGTATCTTTCAAACCGCTTATCCGTTTGACCTACCGTTTCTTCCTACATGTTTGAAATTTGATTCTCCATCACATGGAGTTAAAATCCGACATCCGGCTTAATAAATTTTGAGACTTTTATGCATTCGGCTTAAACTAGAATTTACCCATTTTAACCCATTCATGTATTTATCAAACAAACTTATTTGTTTGATCCCAAATTCTCATGAATCTTCTAATTTCTATATCGTCTATCATATTTGGCTCAAACCACGGGTTTCCTACACATTTTAAACCCGCTTATACTCAAGTGCTTATTTTGACCCGTTAAGGACATTTAAGCACTTTGACGCATAACACACACCCATTTCTTTCTAGCATTTTATTTTCACATTAGTTATCAAATGATCTTTCATCACATCTAGATTTGTGATGGTTTTAATGTGACGATCTATCTAATCCAAGTTTTACCCTTCGTATTATTAATTTACGGCAAGGACTCATATAGAGTCTTTTGACCAAGGATTTACATCTTACACTATTATACTTATTCTAAGTATTAACTTGATTATAAAACTCGTTTTCAAACAACTTCTAAGGGTTGTTTGCTTAATTTCACTTACAAGGGCGTTTTGGTCATTTTTAACCCTTCATTTACAACGAAGGACTCGCTTAAGCCATGTACGCCCAAAAATCTAATTTTTTTTTTAACCGAATCTTGTTTTCAAAACACTCTGTCTATAATTTAAGTCCTTCGGTTTACCTTTTAAGGTAACCGAATGTCCCTTTTTACTTTGCCTAAATCTCATAGCTCTCCAAGTTCTAAATGAGGAGTTGATCTATTATACATACCTGGCCCGGATCAACTTATTAACCCGATTTTAATACTTTGCTTTATATTCGCTAATTTAGAACGATGCGAATATCCATTGGATATCTATTCCTGCAAGCATATAACTCGACAAAGAATTTATTAGTCTATATAATCAAAAGGTGTTGTCTACACCTTTTGACCCGTTTGGCCGAATCTACCATTTATCTTTACGAGATGATATTTATTATCACCTCCTCTACATGACTCGTTCCATTTAACACCGTACGGTCATTTTAACATATAACCGCTTAGTACTTTCGACATAATATGACTGAATTACCGATTTACTTCTTTTTAACCATTATTACGGTTTCTTTCATCTTTGATTGTCTTGTTCCGTTTGACTACACGACGGAACATCATATTTCAATTGTTTAGATATCTCATTCGTAATTTATATGATGAGAAAATGTTCCACAATTTAAGACTAATGTAAGCTATACTTACCTTGCATCCGAATTATGATTTTCCTCCATTCTTGATTTGTTTGACCCGCTTCCTTTCCCAAGCCTCCACCTAGCTCGTTAGGCGTCAAACTATTTTCAAACATTTGCAAGGCGGTTAAATTAGTCATATAAATCACGACTATTCCACCTCACCTATTTACTATGCCGAAGCTACTATTCGACTTCATGATTAGCTAACTTAGCTTATCAAAGTTTAACTACTTTTTGATCATATGTTTTGCACAATTAAGTCAAATCAACATTATGATTAGAACCCGCTTTACCCCATCTTTCACGTAATTAATCAAACAAGGAAATTACGCGTTTCATTCGAACTCTCAACTTACAATCATTCACTTAGGCATTTTAACAAACACCTTGTGGGCATATTCTATAAAATCAACAATCGATTTTCATAACTAGTTATTTAGCCAAGCTTAACATCAATTAAGCATGTTCAAATCAATTTTTCATATTAACAAAATCTGCATTCACTTCCTAGAGCTCAATTACACTAGAACAACAATCAAAATTCTAGTGTTTAACATATTCTTACAAAACCCACTTATCACCTTCAATGGTGATTGTGAATTCTCAAGAATTAAACAAAATTTCTACAAGTAATTGACTAGGGTTTATCCCTAATCACTATCTCATTCCTATTTCATCCAAGCAACCATCATGCATCATAATTTCGAGTTTCAAGTATTGATTCAGAATTTCAACTAGAATCATTCAACGAAATTTAACATACCTTATGATCATTTCGCTGAGGTGATCATTAATCCATGCTTGGATTTCAATTTGGGTGTGATTTGCCCTTCCAATTGCTTGAATTTTAGCTTGTTAGGATTTTGAAGATGAGGGCTCCTGGCTCCTCTAGAAATGTCGACCAGAACACACACTTTGAGTGTGTGTTTTGGTGTTTAACTTTTGTTTTAATAAAACAAGTTTCCCCACTTGACAATGTTAGTCCCTCATGTTTCCTTTTGATCAAATGGAGCTATAACTCACCATTAGTCATTTAATCACAAGCTACTAACTAGGTTAATTATTCCTTGTTACTTTAGCGGGTTCGGGAAGTTATAACCCGCTATGTTTTTAAGTCCCGTTAAATCTCGGGCCTTTTAAGCTTTTATTTCTTAAAAGCTTTTATTCACTTTTTATTTATTATTAGGATTAATTATTTAAATCCTAATATTTACCGGGTAAATTTTGCCACTAACGGTACTTTACCCGTCCTTCAGTATTAACGGAGTTTAATTACCAAACCCGTTTTCGGGGTGTTACAAAACCCGAGAAAGAGAATTGTGATGCCAACCAATTCGGATCCCTCGTTGGATAGTAGCCGGGTACTTAGAAAACGTTTGGGTTTGGGTTTGGGTTCGGGTTATTTAGATTGTATGGATCCATAGCTAAATTTTGATAAAAGATGAAGAAATTCATAAAAATGAGAGAGAGATTGGGTTGGAATGGTTTGAAAATGGGGTGGGTTGTGTTTATTTATAGATAAAGTAATTAATGATAAGAAACTAATGAAGAAAAATTGTATGAGATTGCAAGTGATGGTCTTATTTCTTTTTAGGAAGAACGAACATATCAATAACAATAGATAACAATATACCAGAGTTTCTAATACAGGCGGTTACAAGGTGTTATATAATACCGGCGGTTACAAGGTGTTAAATGCCAAGGCAGTTACATGGGGAAAACGTATATCTGGTTTTATAACACTCCCCCTCAGATATACATACCGTTCATTATACATTATTAACAACATTCTTCAGGATGATGTTAAATTGATACTTCAGGACCAATATGATAAACTGATACTGCAGGACCAGTTATGCTGCCTCATTAAAAACTTTGCTAAGAAAACCCAATGGGACAAAACTTAGCCAAGGAAAAGAGTACATCGTATATAATGCTCCCCCTCAATTTAACTAATGTCTTTTAACCTACGAAGCCCGATCTTATGTGATAACTGCTCGAAACTGCTTCTAGGTAAAGATTTTGTAAACAGGTCTGCTAGATTTTCACTTGACTTGATCTGACGAACATCAATTTCCCCTTCTTTCTGCAAATCGTATGTTGAGAAGAACTTTGGTGAGATGTGCTTTGTTCGATCACCCTTGATGTAACCTTCTCTGATCTGAGCTATGCAAGCAGCATTGTCTTCATAAATAATTGTCGGCTCCTTCTTGATCTGTTCTAGTCCGCATGCTTCTTGTATGTGATTAATCATTGATCTCAACCACACACATTCTCGACCAGCATCATATAGTGCTATTAATTCGGCATGGTTTGATGATGTTGCTGTAAGTGTTTGCTTAGTTGACTTCCAAGAAATTGCTGTGCCACCGTATGTGAATACATAATGTAAGACCCTAACACGTATTTGACAAAAGTCGCAGCGGAAATTCGTGCCATAAAATTTCTTTCATTACAAACGTCTTGACTTACTTGGGGGTTTATTTTAAAAATATCTCTTTTACAAAACAAAAGCATAACTCCCGTTTACTAAAGTACATACTCGATTATTCCCGTACAATCTATCTTGTGACTCGGTCTTCGATCTCTATTCCTTGTGACAATCGCCCGTGATCCGTACAACCTGCACTCACCACATGCATTCCTAACATTAGCACACATTATATAAACAAGATTCTTTCACGTACACTTCACATTTCGTCCTTTTCAAACTTTAAGCATTTCATCTGCTTATCCATTTCCTGGTGAGGCTTCAATAACGTACCTGCATTACTTTTCATTCTCAAGGTACACCATTAATAACGTTAACACTCAACGTGTCTAAATCATGCATACATACGTACTTACATACATACATTCATACATACATACATACTTGCACATCTACATACGTACATACCTTTCCTACAACTTTACATCCGTGCATACACTCATACATATCTTTACACATACATACATACACATCTACATACGCGTACAAGATCTTGCATACTTCTTACATAATCATGCGTTGATTACATGAGACTTAGACTTTGATTTATAGCCCATAAACATCTAAGGATCTATCAAAAGCATGTTTAGGAAGGCCGCCGTAGTCCACGGATAACAAACCGAAGCCTACGATACATAAATCAACTTAAATAACAAATTTCATGTTTTTGGACTTGGGGAGGGCGTCGGCGACGGCCCGTGGTTCTTCCCGTAGCCAAAAACCCCATAGACAGGTAAGTAACCCGTCAAATATGAAGTTCAAACAAGTACAGGGGTTAAAAATGACAAAAATAACATTTTTCCGAGTTAGGGGGCGTCGGGACCGCGTCAACCAGGGGAATCTGGCGTCAACAGAAAAACAAGTTTTCCAAGCGGCGTCGACGACTCCACTTCCCGCGTCGTCGACGCCTAGCCCATTTTGCAGTTTTCTGCAGTTCCGTTTCGTCGTTCGTACGCACTAAAACGCGCGTAACTTTTGAACCGCTTACCCGTTTAACCTCCCGTTTCTTCCTACATGCTTGTAAATTCACATTCTATCATATGAACTTAAAATCCCACATCCGGATTAAGGAAATTCTTAACTTACACGCTATCGTCTTATTATTCATTTATGATTTATTCGACCCGTTCATGCATTCATCCACATAACTTGTTTGTTTGATCATAACTTCTTATGAACCTAATAATGTCAACATTGTCTATCATAAAAGATTAAGATATCGGATGTCTTGCATCCTCTTGACCCATTTTCGCCCAAGAGCTTATTTTGACCCGTTAAGGGTATTTGCGCATTTTAAGGTCCTTAGCTCACGAAAACCATACTTCTCGCTTTCTTGCTTTTTCAAAACATTCACTTAATCAAATAGCTTATTTGTAATCAACTTTTAAGACCATTTGCTTGTTTTACCCATCAAGGGCGTTTTTGTCAACTTTGCTCTATCCTTAACAACAAAGGACTCCCTTGCATAAGTAACCAATCCTACTACTTAGCTATAATTCTTAATCACACATACCTTGCTCGGATCAAAGCTAAGATCCGTTTAATACTTCATCGGTCTCATACAATTCTTTCCTACTTGACCTCAATCATCATACTTAATTAAATTGCACACAACTTTACATAAACAACTAAGAAGTGATTATGAAAATCACTTACCTCATGCATCCGTGTTCACATTCGTTCCTCGCCACTTCTTGATCCGTTAGCCTTCCGTGCTTGATTCCATCTCGACATGATTCCTATACTTCCATGTCATCGGAATCACATTCTCATTAGCATACACAGTTGTACACGTTAACGATCATATCGATCGCATAATTCACATTTGACGTTATGGTCACTTCTAACAAGCATAATACATATAACCAAATTCATACCATTTCCAACTCGTGAAATCCATCATGTCATCACATTAAACACACATACGTCTAACACGCACCGTATAACTTACTTTAATCTTACAATCATGACAACATGTCTAACCATTCTTCTTATACACAGTTGACTTGTTAGAAGTCAACGGTCTAATTACCTTAACTTTCGACTTATCATTATATACCCGTAACATCATAATCGACTATACGGACGACAATTCATACATTTTATCATACGATTGGGGTGCGTACCACCTTTTAAGCATAACGTACAACTAATTCATGCACAATCTTCTAAATTCATACATAGTTCATCAAATCCTTCTACTAATCAACATGTGGTATTTAAAATTAAACATCATACATATTATCATCACATTTTGTTCACTTCATCTAACAACAATTCATCATTTCTTATCCAATTTCTTTAAACATTCACACACATGTATGATTCCAAACATCATTAACACAAACATATCATCATTTCTATCGTATCATCAAGACCCACTTCATAACTACTTTGTTAGTCACTTACAAGTGATCTAATATTAAGTTCTTCTTAATTTCATCATACTTTTGAGGTGTGTACCACCTCCTAAGCATAGTGTACAACTAGTTCATGCATATCCTTCTAATTTCATACATAATTCATCAAATTCCTACTTCTAATCATCATCAATCATTCATGCATAAACATCAAACATACTAGTATCACATTTCTTTCAATCCCTCTTAACAAGAATCCATCATATATAACAAAATACATCAATAATAAGCAAGAATTTGGACATAGATGATTCACCCATGTCATCATCTTCACCATAACAAACGGGTTTCACCCCTAAACATTAAATTAGCCTAAACCATGCATAATCCATATTCTATATGATGATTCTAACACATGCTCATACTCAAATTCGTACCAATTCGCAATTTACATCATAACCCACTTCGTGAAAGATCACCATTCTAACTTTTAAGACATACCTTATGATCCCCTTGTGAAGGTGATCATTAATCCTTGTTCATTCATGAATTTGAGCTTCGATTTATCCTTCAATTTGATCATTTAAGGTTGAGCTAGGGTTTAGCTCCTTTGGGAGCTCCTGGTCGATCTAGAACACACACGAATGTGTGTTTGTGTGTGTTGTTATTTTCTTTTAATAACTCAACTTTCATTCTATACCATCTAGCCCCTCATGTTTACCATTTAACATAATTGGCACAACTTTCATCCTTTATTTGTTTCTACCATACTTTTAACTAGGATAAATAACCTAGTTATTTATTTCTTGATGTACCATATTAGAACATTTAACGAATATAGACATTCGGGTTTTGGGGTGTTACACATAACATGTCTGAGATTTTGCTTTGTGAGGATCTGATAGGTATCCGGCATCAGCATACCTAACCGCTGGGACTTTTGATCTTTCTGATAGAAAAGTCCTATGTCTTGTGTCCCACAAATATACCGGAATATATGTTTTACACCATTCCAGTGTCTACGTGTTGGATTCGAACTGTATCTCGCAAGTACATGAACTGCAAATGCAATGTCAGGTCTTGTGTTATTTGCAAGATATATAAGGGCACCGATCGCGCTTAAGTACGGTACTTCCGGACCAAGTACTTCTTCACCTTTTTCTTGAGGGCGATAAGGATCCTTGTGTGGATCTAGCGGTCGGACAACCATAGGTACGCTAAACGGATGTGCTTTATCCATGTTGAAACGTACTAACATCTTCTGGATGTAGTTTGATTGATGGACAAATGTACCATTGCACAGATACTCAAATTATAGTCCGATGCATAATTTTGTCACACCAAGATCTTTCATTTCAAATTCCTTCTTTAACAACTGAGCAGCTTTCTCTATCTCTTCAGGAGATCCGATGATGTTGATATCATCAACATAGACTGCTATTATAGTGAAATTTGAGAGTGCTCTTTTTATAAAGACACATGGACTGATTACATCAGACTTGTATCCTTCTTTTTCGAGATATTTACTAAGTCGATTGTACCATATACGACCAGATTGTTTGAGACCATATAAAGATCTCTGGAGCTTTCTAGAACACATATCTCGAGATGTTGATTTTAATGCTTCGGGCAATTTTAATCCTTTAGGAATTTTCATGTAGATGTCATTTTCAAGTGTCCCATATAAGTTTGCGGTGACGACATCCATTAGTCTCATATGAAGTCCTTCAGAGATTGTGAGGCCGATTAGGAACCTAAGGGTTATCGCATCCACTACAGGGGAATACGTTTCCTCATAATCAACTCCTGAGATTTGGGAAAACCCTTGCGCTACAAGTCGAGCCTTATATCGCACAATCTCATTCTTTTCATTTCTCTTTATTGCAAACACCCATTTATAACCTACTGGTTTGACGTCTATGGGTGTTCGGACTACAGGTCCGAAAACATGTCGCTTTTCGAGCGAGTTTAATTCGGCATTTATGGCTTCTTGCCATCTTGGCCAATCATTTCTGTGCATGCACTCTTCCAAAGTTTTAGGTACGTAATCATTTTCATTGATTACATCCGTTGCTATAGCATATGCGAATATATCATCAACACGTGTTTTATTCCGGTTCCACATTGTACTATCTTGTACATAATTAATAGAGATCTCATTTTCGTTCGGTACCGGTGTTTCGTCTAAAACTTCATTTTCCTCTGGAATTATAGTTGTCTCTTCTGGGACATTTACCTCTACCGGGGTTTCATTTATAACCTTTTGTGAGTTTTCACCAACTGCGTTATTTTGCTCTTTTCGTTTCCGTGGGTTTTTGTCTTTGGAACCGATTGGCCTCCCACGCTTTCGTTGTATAGTAATCGCTTCTGGGATTACTTCAATTCGAGCAGGTGCATTTGATGCTGGTACATGTGACTTTGTCACTCTATTCGTGTCTGTGAATGCATCTGGTAATTCATTCGCTATTCTTTGCAAATGTATAATCTTTTGGACTTCATATTCATATTGACCACTTCGGGGGTCGAGATTTGATAGCGATGATGCATCCCACGTTATTTCTTGTGTTACCAGTCTTTCTTTGTCCTTATCTCCCCCTAAGACTGGGAACATTGTTTCATCAAAATGACAGTCAGCATATCGTGCTGTAAACATGTCTCCCGTCATTGGTTCTAAATATTTAATAATGGATGGGGAGTTAAACCCAATATAGATACCCAGTCTTCTTTGGGGTCCCATTGTAGTACGTTGTGGTGGCGGTATTTGTACATATACCGCACAACCAAAAATTCTAAGGTGGGACAAACTTGGTTCTCGTCTGGAGACCAGTTGCAATGGGGAGTATTCGTGATCAGCAGTTGGTCTCAATCTAATCAGTGCAGCAGCATGCAAAATAGCATGTCCCCATACAGAAGTTGGTAGTTTACATCTCATTAAAAGTGGTCTAGCGATTAGTTGTAATCTTTTAATCAAAGATTCAGCTAAACCGTTTTGTGTGTGAACATGAGGTACTGAATGTTCAACATTGATCCCGATTGACATACAATAGTCATTAAACGCTTGAGATGTGAACTCTCCCGCATTATCCATCCGGATGTTTTTAATTTGATTGTCGGGGAAATTGGCTCTCAATTGTATGATTTGAGCTAAAAGTCGGGCAAATGCTATATTTCGATTTTTTAAGAGGGTGCCCGGTTGCACTTTTGATTATTCGTCTCATCAGTATGCTACCAGGGTGACCTAGACGGTCATGCCATATATTGAATGTGTCTTTATCTAACAGCTTTTGGTTACTCACCATGTATGATTCGATAGGATTGATATTAGTACAATATAATCCAGATGATAAGGCTTCTAATTGTTCAACAATGGTTTCTTGGCCATTTTTGTTTGAAGTAATTTGAAGATATTCAATATTATTTTCAGATATTGTTTTTAGGTGGTAACCGTTTTTTCGAATATCTTTAAAGCTAAGTAAATTTCTTCTGGATTTACTAGAAAATAATGCATTTTCAATAGTTAATTGGGTACCCGAAGATAATATTATGTGTGCTCTGCCGGAGCCTTCGATAAGGTTACTGACACCAGATATAGTACTAATCGGTGTCTCTGCAGGAGACAACTCCGAAAAAAAATTTCATGTCTTTGAGAATAGTGTTAGTACTACCGCTGTCTACCAGACATTCATCACCAATAATAGCTTTGCTGGAGCTGGTATACATATTTCTTCTGGAAATAATAAAACACGTTAAATATAAGGAATTGCATGTTTGAGTATGATAAAAAAAAACCATCATACAACTATGAATCGAACATCACTAGTTTTTAAATGAAACATAATATTAGTTTCAACATTAAATAACGGGTCGCATTTACTGATTTTGTAGATGGAGCTTGTTATTTTGCTCCGCGACTAACAAACATGGTATTAGATCATTATATTTGGTAAATTTATGTTCTCTGTAATACTGCATCAGGAGCATGTTGGATGAATGGAACGTTGAGAAAATTTTCTCTAACATGTCTTTGCTTCTAGACGAGTTTTAGTATCAAGAGTTCACGATGGGTAGTTGTTGCCCAAGATTTCAAGTACAGAGAATTCAAGATTTGATAAGTTCGACATATTTTCTACAAAGGAAATAATAAGTCATTTTAAAAACAAGCCTTCAAATGAAATGTATATTGTATGAGAACTTCGGGTTCTCTTTTGCTAGAACTGCATGTTATAGACATCATACGATAAGGCTGTTTGATAAATTCGACGTTTTATCCACAAATGAAAAAAAAAATCAAGGATTTAAAATTGAGCCACAGTATAAAATATATTCATTGTAGGAGAGCTTCAGGTTCTCTATAGGTAGAACTTCAGGTTCTACATGTTAGGCCATTATTATATAATAAGAAAAAAAGGATTTAAAAATATTATGTAATGGCTCAACGACTCATTGAGTGTTTAAAAATGTTAACAATTATAAAATATATATATTTTTTTCACCATAAAACAATATATATTTTAGGGTAAATTACACTTTTCGTCCTTTATGTTTGTAGCGGGTTGCAATGGATGACCTTTAACTTCAATAATTACAGTCACAGTCCTTTATTTGAAAAATTCATTACACTCTACGTCCTTTAACACTAACCTTGTTAAACTTTTCAGTTAAGTCTGATCATGTGCCTTGCACATGAGGGTAGGTTAGTAATTTTATTCATTTATTTAAAATACATTTGATAATTAAACAAAAAGAATTCTAAATACATAAGCCCCCCCCCCCTCTCTCTCTCAATAATCTTTATCTCTCTCTAACTTCAACAAACCTCACCGTCACCACCTATGACCACCTATGACCACCACCACCACTAAAAAACACCGACGATAGAATCATGTACGCCCATGTCTAATCAAAAACCAAATGAATGCCATGAATCATATGAACAAAAACCAGATTATGTACAGTTTGTATAGACAGTAAAGGTAGTTATCCCAATCATATGAACAAAATCCAACAAAACCATTATTTCTCTGTTTGAAAAAAAAAAAATATTACGAATCAAAACCTCATTGGCACAAACAAATTATTAAAAAAAATAATAAAAAGGACATCCAAAAATGCAATCTCAATAAATGAATGAACAATTAGTTCACGAGTGTCTGAAACATACAAAAGTTTATTATCTGATCAAGGAAAACAAATCTTAAAAGAACTTGAATGTAAATTTTTTTTGATCTAAAGTGAAACGAAAGAAACCTCAGGAGACCCATTACAAATTGGGGGTTTTGATGGCCGAATTTTGCATCCTCAGAAAGGTGGTTCCACGCATAGTTTGGGAGGTGGTTCCACTGAATTCGTCATCGGATTTCAAGGTGATGTAAAATTGGGGTTTTGTTGAGATTAGGGCACGTAGCTTTGCCGCAATAAAATAGCACAATATGTATATTGTTAAAGAGCCATGGCTGATTGAAAAGGGGATTGCAGCGGCGACTGTGTTGTAGAGATTGCAGTGGCGGCGGCGGCGGTGGCTCAGTCGCAGGGGTGGTGTAGGGATAGCAGCGGCAGCGGTTGTGTAGGGATTGCGGTGGCGGCGATGTTGGGTTTGCAGTGGCGGAGGTGGTGGTAGGGGCATGTTGTTGGGGTGGTGTAGGTTGGTGGTGATGGGTGGCTGTAGGAGGGTGAGGAGAAATGGAGAATTGTGAGGAGAATTGTGTTTAGGGTTGGGGTAAGAAAAGTGAAGAAGAAAGCAGATGCCCAGATTTTTTATCTTGACAGCTGTTATATATATTTTTTATTTTTAAAGATACTTCTAAAATGACTAAACTACCCTCATATGCATTTCACATGTTATATTTAACTGAAAATTATAACATGACTTAGGGCTAAAGGACGTAAAGTGTATGAATTTTCCAAATAAAGGACTGTGACTGTAATTATTAAAGTTAAAGGCCATCCATTGCAACCCGCTACAAACATAAAGGACGAAAAGTGTAATTTATCCTATATTTTATTACTTAATGAACCCATGAGATTGATTTTCCTGATAACCCATGTGGATTGTGGGTATTGCTTTTTCACCATAATACATTACGTAATATATATATATTTAGATATAATATATTAATATCTATATGGAGTACAGCTGTAAAAGTAAAAGTTGTGTTGATATAGCAGATCCCATTTTTTTTTTTTTGGAAGGCGAATTTCACAACAGACGGCGATACCGCTCACTACCATCGGTAGCTACCATCACCCCATTCCCGCACCAAGACTTACGTTGTCTTAACCGGGCCCGCGCTCGATGCATCAGAGTTTGGCTTGGCTTCCCCCGAGAAACTTCACCACCCCACATCCGTATAGGTGTGGGTTGCCCAGTCGAAGACTAAGCACGGTTACTCGAAAACTCGGTCGCTCCTCAGGTTCGAACCGTTGACCTTTCAGTCCCCAGCTCTCCCCTTCATTGTTGCTGGCCACTGGGCTAGAGCCAGTGGTTAGATCCCATTCTCTTAATGTGTATTTATTGTTAGAGTTAATTACTGTTTTCGTCCCTGAGGTTTGTCAAAAATAACGATTTCAGTCCATTTGTTTAAAAATTGCGATTTCAGTCCATTAGTTTCATTTTCGTAACCATTTCAGTCCACTAACTTAACTCCATCCAATTATTTTGTTAACTTTGAGTTAACTAACTAATTCTGGGATGGTTTGCGTCAGTTTTAGAAACACAGGGACTTAAGTGTAAACTCTAAAACATTAAAACAAAAAAAATAGTAAATTCCAAAAAATTCCAAAAAAACCAAACAAATTCCAAAAAATTCTAAAAAATAATAAAAATTATAAAAAATTCTAAAAAATCCAAAAAATCCGTTTCGGCGCGAACTGTTTCGAACCCGAACCGTTTCGAGCTGAACCGTTTCGACGCGAACCGTTTCGACCCGTACCGTTTCGACCCGAACCGTTTCGAGCTGAACCGTCCGTACCGTTTCGACGCGAACCGTTTCGACGCGAACCGTTTCGACCCGTACCGTTTCGAGCCGAACCGTTTCGACCCGTACCGTTTCGAAGCCGAACCGTTTCGAGCTGAACCGTTTCGAACCGAACCGTTTCGACCCGTACCGTTTCGAAGCCGAACCGTTTCAAGCCGTACCGTTTCGACCCGTACCGTTTCGAAGCCGAACCGTTTCGAGCCGAACCGTTTCGACCCGTACCGTTTCGAAGCTGTACCGTTTCAAGCCGTATCGTTTCGAACCGAACCGTGCCGTTTCGAACCGAACCCTTTCGAGCTGAACCGTTTCGAACCGAACCGTGCCGTATCGAACCGAACCGTCTCGAGCTAAACCGTTTCGAACCGTACCGTTTCGATGCGAACCGTTTCGAACCGAACCCTTTGGACCCGAACCGTTTCGACCCGAACCGTTTCGAAGTCGAACCGGTACGGTTCGATACGGCACGGTTCGATACGGCACGGTTCGCGTCAAAACGGTACAGCTTGAAACGGTTCGGTTCGAAACGGTTCAGCTCGAAACGGTTCGGTTCGATACGGCAAGGTTCGGTTCGAAACGGCAGGGTTCGGTTCGAAACGGTACGGCTTGAAACGGTACGGGTCGAAACGGTTCGGTTCGAAACGGTTCAGCTCGAAACGGTTCGGCTTCGAAACGGTACGGGTCGAAACGGTTCGGCTCGGCTCGAAACGGTACGGGTCGAAACGGTTCGCGTCGAAACGGTTCAGCTCGAAACGGTTCGGGTCGAAACGGTACGGACGGTTCAGCTCGAAACGGTTCGGGTCGAAACAGTTCGCGCCGAAACGGATTTTTTGGATTTTTTAGAATTTTTTAGAATTTTTATGATTTTTTAGAATTTTTTGGAATTTGTTTGGTTTTTTGGAATTTTTTTGATTTTTTGGAATTTAGTATTTTTTTTGTTTTAATGTTTTAGAGTTTACACTTAAGTCCCTGTGTTTCTAAAACTGACGCAAACCGTCCCTGAATTAGTTAGTTAACTCAAAGTTAACAAAATAAATGGATGGAGTTAAGTTAGTGGACTGAAATGGTTACGAAAATGAAACTAATGGACTGAAATCGCAATTTTTAAACTAATGGACTGAAACGTTATTTTTGACAAACCTCAGGGACGAAAACAGTAATTAACTCTTATTGTTAAAAGAGAAAAAAAATAGCAGATCCCATCTTTCTATTCGATTTCCGCCATTTCCGGCCGGCTACTTCGCCGGAGTTGGATACGCCCCAAAAAAAAAAAACCATGACAGCCACAAACCTGAGTGGAATCCGAGTAGATCTATAAAAAAAAATGGACGTTGGACCGGATTTGCCGGTGTAATCTGCCTGACGTTGGAGATTTCGATCGGTTTAACTTCCGGCAACCGTTCGTAGGCGTCGGTTTTATCTAGTTGTGATACAGGGGAGGCACCACCGTCACGACGAAGAGGCAGATTGAAACCGTCAAACGCGAAAGAAACCGTCACCGGTGTTGTTTAGCGATTGGCGATTGAGGACAATCACCGGAGTAAAAGTTTCGAAGTGGCAGTGAACGCCGGTTGTTAGAGGGAAACATCAATTTATGAGATTTGTTTTGGTAAGGTAATCTAAAAAAAACCTATTTGTTTTGTTCTAAAGTACTGATTAAATAATCCTATCCTGGCAATCTAAAACCCATATCGGAAATCTCATCTGTTATGTTCCAAAGGATCAAAAAAATTTTTTGTTTTTTGTTTTTTTTTTTTAAACCAATTCAAAAAAACGTTAGTATTCTGACTGTCTCTTTCTGTTTGTGTGTGAAAAAGAATGTTGCAGTATAGAAAAAAAAAATCCTTTACCGATTTCCGGTTTGTAAAGTCGAAATTTATTTGCATCCTTTGGATATATATACTGTATAAAATCTTGGAAAACACATTGTGAAGATTATGATGATATGTACCCGGATGTATGAGTTGAAGATGTTCGGAATCACAAAACAGAAATAGAGTCTGATGAATTGTGGCCGGCGACGGGAAACGGCTACCAAATCTTGTGATTGATTTCAGATTTCCAATAAATCTCAGTTGGTTAGAGTCTTCGTGCTGATAACGTGATAAGAAACTAATGAAGAAAAATTGTATGAGATTGCAAGTGATGGTCTTATTTCTTTTTAGGAAGAACGAACATATCGATAACAATAGATAACAATATACCAGAGTTTCTAATACAGGCGGTTACAAGGTGTTATATAATACCGGCGGTTACAAGGTGTTAAATGCCAAGGCAGTTACATGGGGAAAACGTATATCTGGTTTTATAACAATTAATATATTTTTTTAAATATAGCCTTTGAACGGCATGATATTTGAAAAATAAATTAATATTTTTTTAAATGTAGTCGTTGTACGGCATGATATTTGGAAAATAAGGCCCGTGTTGGGCGTCGAGGGGCTGTCGGAGAAGACGGGGACGACCCTAAGGGCGGTGTGCTGGCCCGGCGTTGGAGCCTACCGGCCCTAGGCCGGTCCCCGTATCGCTTAGTCTTAGTCTCTAAATATGAAATCTTTTGATGGGCATTACAATTCAAATCACAATAACTACTTTAAGCAAACAGTAAACAAAGTAATTACAACCCAAAGTTGATATGGAAACAAATTTTGACGATCAAATCTTGTGAATCTGGTGTTTTTTTCTAGTAGTTGTATCTTATAAATAAGATTTGGTTTTGTTGTACAAAATGCTTCACTTTTCCACATCAAAAACTCATCGATTTGTTAGTCTTTTTTGACACAACGAAACTCAAGATGGTGATTATTGGACTGCATTCATAGACTAGGGTTTATTAGTGTAAGCCCAAGGGCTCGATTAGGTTTCTAGGGTTCCTTGTGATCTCTATATATTGTAATCAAACATATCAATAATATGAATCAAGTCTTTCATATTCTTACATGGTATCAGAGCCCGCGCTCTATACCGTTTCCGCCGCGCCACACAAAAATAATAAAACCCTAGCCGTCACCACTTGAGAAAAACCCTAGACAGGGCGGCGTGCCGCCACTGCCGCCGCCCTGTCCGGCCCCGTTCGTTTCCTATCATTCTTTTTTTTCTTATTTCACGTTCTAAATAAAAGTTACGGTTCCAAACAATATCCCCTGTCCGCCAAACTGATCTGAAAATTGAGCGTGCTTGCTCTGTTGTGCAGTCTCGGTCATCCCATTGTTTTCTTTTTGAAGACACAAAGTAGTTGCCATTCAAAATAAAACAAAAGCACGATAGTTTTTTTCTTTTGGTGACATGTTGTTGACATCACATATGACTTTCACGAGCCCCATACAGGACTATAGTCCCATGCCGCTGCCGCCGGTTATTTTTGAGCCGCTACGCCGCGTCGTTCTTTTGTAGGACTACGGTCCTCTGGCGCCGCCGTTTAGTTGAGCCGCTCTTTCTAGCAGGACTACGGTCCACTAGCCGCTAGCCGTGTTGCCGCATCACATGCAGGACTACGGTCCGCAACCGTGCCGTTCATTGTCACCGTGGCCATAAATCTTAGACCACAGTTTGATCACTTAGATCTACGGATCTATATTCTCTCTCTTGTTGCCTCTTGACCATGATCACCGGCCTTCGCCCTCTATCTTTCTTGGGTCTACGGATCTCACTTCTTTTCGAAGTCTTCGCCTGACTATGGTCATCGGTGTTCGGTTCGACACACAGCTGCACGACCACAGTCGCCAGATGTCTATTTGTTTCCTTTCTATCTTTCGTTCACCGGTCCACGGTCCGCCGCCACCGATCTCAGCCTATCTCAGATCTCTTTCTTTGATCTACGGATCTCATTTCTTTTTGAAGCCGCGCCTGACCACGGTCATCGGCCTTCACCATGTCTCTTAGACACACCGCGCTCGACCATGGTTGCCGGTTGTCTTCTACAGCCTTTCTTCCTTGTTCGTCTTGCCATGGCCGACTGAGATCTTGCTTGTCTTGTGTTATTATTCCGGGAACTAAGAAACTAAAGCAATGGAAGCCATACACCGATTTAATGTGAAGTAGAATACGGATTGTTATTTCTCTTGGCAAAACCATGGTTTTTTGGCAGAAATTTGGACCTACGAGTCAAGAACCAAGATTGAGACTAGTTTATTTTTATTGTTTTGTTTGTTTTTTTTTTCCTGTCTAAGCGTTCGATTTTCTACCGCTCAGACTGCGGGGGAGTATTGGACTGCATTCTTAGCCTAGGGTTTATTAGTGTAAGCCCACGGGCTCGATTAGGTTTCTAGGGTTCCTTGTGATCTCTATATATTCTAATCAAACATATCAATAATATGAATCAAGTCTTTCATATTCTTACAGTGATAACTCTTTTTATGGACAACATACTACAGTTTAACATAAAGCATCCATAATAGCTAGTTTTGAAGCATTTTTAAGGTGAGAGGGAAAGGTGTGTAGGAGAGAGGGCATGGTGAGCGGTTTTTTCTGCAAAAATGCTCAAAAATATTTCTTTTTTTTTAGTAATGGGGGAGGGATAGAATATGATGGTTTTGGCTGTGAAAGGATCAAGTTTTGGCTGTGAAAGGATCAAAGCGTGGATAGGGTCGGATAAGCAGGGTTTTACATGGAGCAAATTTTGAAGTCTATGTTGTTTAAAATATATGAAATGCTTTAAACTAGTATTAAGTACCCCCGCGTTGCGACGGGGGCGAACACTAATGCCACACTACTGCCAGCGACCACCGACACTGAAGTTGCGGTGTTAATGCGAAGAAATTAAACCGAAACGTAAAACATAGAATAAAATAGCTAAGTTGATCTAGGATTCGCGCGTTACGATTAACTCGCGTATATTTTTTCCCGTTTGATAGGTTCATCGTAATCTATATATAATATAGGGTGGGAGTTGGCTACAAAGTCCAGTTTTCCTACAAAGTATAAAAAGTCATAAAACACCATAATGCCAACCATAAAACACACTCAAAACCCACAAATAACAAAGTGAAGATTACTAAAACGTCATATTTGTGGGTTTTGTGTTGTGTTTTGGATGATAAGGCTTTGATTATCGAAAGACTAACATTAGTGTGTTTTATGTTGATTATCATGTTGTGTTTTATATTCATAGTTCTATGATGGTGTGTTTGAAGTTTTTATAGATTGTTAGGGTTTGGATATTGTGTTTTAGTGATCTTCACTCTGTTATTTGTGGGTTTTGAGTGTGTTTTATGGTTGAAATTGTGGTGTTTTATGACTTAGGGGCTGTTTGTTTACCTCTTAATGAGGCTCTTAATCGTTCAGACCTCTTACTGGTTCAGCACTTAATGGTTCAGACTGTTTGTTTCATGAGCAGATGTCTGAATGGTTCAGACATTTGCCTCTGAATGGTTAAGATTTATACAAAGTCTGAATGGTTAAGACCTCTAATCTGAATTGATCAGACATTTGCCTCTGAATGATTAAGAATTATACAGGCTCTTAATGGTTCAGACATCTTACTTGTTCAGCATTTAATGGTTCAGACCTCTTACTGGTTCAGCACTTAATCATTCAGATGTTGCCAAACAGCCCCTTAGTACACATTGTAGGAAAAATAGACTTTGTAGCCGAACCCTACCCAATATAATATATATTATTACCACTATACAAACCATAATGCATACATTACAACAACCATTGCATCAATATGTTGCAAATTATATTTATACAAGATTTTGGCTAAATTAATTAGATTATTATAAATAATAATAATAATTTACAAATAAAACAACACAACTTTGAATGGATCAAACCGATTGAATATGGTAAGATAATGAAACCATTATTTCTTAGGGTACAACCACTTAAGCATAATTTACAACCATACATGCATACAAAACAGATTGAATTTGGTAAGGTAATGAAACCATTATTTGATTAAGGTACAACCACTTAAGCACAACTTACAACCAATATTTGATTAAGATACAACCACTTAAGCACAACTTACAACCAATATTTGATTAAGGTACAACTATTTAAGCTCAACTTAAAACCAAACACTTAAGCACAACTTACAATAAATATTTGATTAAGATACAACTATTTAAGCTCAACTTACAACCAAACATGCACACATATGTTTCAAATTAGTAGTATATAAATTCGGATACCAGGTTTCTTTGATTGATAACCCAATTAATTTTTATTTACAAGGATTTGAAATTTTTAAAATTATCATATTTAAAGACCAAAATATATGCAAGAAAAAGTAATATATAATACATTATTATTTGCCCAAATACAATAAAGTATTATTCTTTACATTGATATAAAACAAAGCATAACTCTTTATTCTGTCCAAATACAATAAAGTATTATTCTTTACCTTGATATAAAACAAAGCATAACTCTTTACTTGAGTGTAAAACAATGATTGATGCTTATTCTTTGCCTTGCTTTAAAACTATATATATATACTTGTAATAAAGATGTAACTCACTCACTATATATACGAAGTAATAACCACATTCAAGTCATAAGTATCGTAGAATCTTCATCAAATATCCACTAAAGTACACATTTATTCATTCTCTGTCTTTTAGTTTTTCAAGTAAACTCAAGTTAAACTCTTTAAAAAAACTCAAATTAAAGCTTGCCTCGTGTGTAACCAAAGAAAAATAGAGTCCATTAAATAAGTTTTGTATGTGTCATATTAATACAAGGGGATTGTTAAAATGAAAACCACTAGTTAACGTGAAAACTCGAAAACTAACTAAAAAAGCCTAAAAAACATATCAAATTTTTTTTCTTTTGCATACCAATTTTCGCTATTTTAGGTATATAAAAAAAATTTCAAAAAAAAATAAAAAATTGTAGTGCACATGTGTAATACTACACATGTGTATGTGTACTACACATGTGAATTATTACACATGTGCACTACAAATATTTTTTTTTAATTTTTTTATATACAAAAACTAGCTATTTTTAATAAAAAAAAATTGTGTCTTTTAGGCTTTTTTAGTTAGTTTTCGCGTTAAAAGTGGTTTTCATTTGAACCATCCCCCTTAATACAATACGTATAAGTCTATATGTGGTTCTTTTTAACCTTTACTTAAATTTGCTTAGGTAATGAATATTAGGGATGAGCATTTGGTACCGGTACCGAATCAGTCATTTTCGGTACTGGTACCCATTTTTTCCACTTTGCGGTACCGGTATGATACTGGTATTTTGGGTGATTTATCAGTAAATACTTGTACGATACCGGCTATATTCAACACCGGTACTTATTTTTTCCGTTTTTCGATACCGGTACTTGCTCATCCCAATTGAATATCCCTCTAGAATTATATACACACTTACATACATATATATAGACATGTGTGTACAATGTATATGTATAATATGTAGTTATTTTAATAGGGGATGTATCATGAGAAAACTAGTTTAAATGAGAAAACCAAAAAACTAACTAAAAAACCATAAAAACATACCAATTTTTTTTTTACAATTTTTTATAAATAATCGCTATTTTTATGTATGATTTTTTTTTAATTGTACTACACATGTGCACTAATACGGAAAGCCTAAACCACTTAACTAACCCCCCCCCCCCCCCACCGACACCCCTCAAAAACCCAAACCTCCCCCCACCCCCACCCCCCAAAAACCTAAATTCACCCTCCCACCAAAAGCCTAAACCCCCCACCCCCCCCCCCCCCCCAAAAAAAAAAAAACCTAAACCTCCACCTCCCGAAAACCTAAAAATAAACACTAAACATAAACCCGAAAAAAACCTACCCCCCCCCCCCCCCCACCTCCACCCCCAAAAACATAAACCCCCTCTCCCCCCACACTCAAAAACCTAATCCTAATCCTAAACCTCCAAAAAACCTAACCCTAAAAACTAAACTTAAAAGCTAATTTTAAGCATGTAATGCATATGTGTAGTACACATATAATGCATATGTGCAATACAAGTTTTTTTTGAATTTTTTTATATATAAAAATAACGATTTTTTATAAAAAATTGTAAAAAAAATTAGTATTTTTTTTAGTTAGTTTTCTAGTTTTCTCATTTATATGTAGTTTTCTCATGATCATCTCCTTATTTTAATATACCTATAAATATAATAACATTTTATATAAATTATACATTATATCATATACTTAGTATTTTATATTTATATAAAGGAAGGCCCGTTTTGGCCGTCGAGGGGCTTCCGGAGAAGACGAGGACGACCCTAGGGGTCGGTGTGTTGGCCCGGTGCTGGAGCCCGCCGGTCCTAGGCCAGTCCCCATACCGCTTAGTCTTAGTCTCTATATATGAAATCTTTTGATGGGCATTACAATTCAAATCATAATAACTATTTTAAGCAAACAGTTAACAAAATAATTATAACCCAAAGTTGATATGGAAACAAATTTTGATGATCAAATCTTGTGAATCTGGTGTTTTTTTTTTCTAGTAGTTGTATCTTATAAGTTATAAATAAGATTTGGTTTTGTTGTACAAAATGTTGAGCTTTTCCACATCAAAAACTCATTGATTTGTTAGTCTTTTTTGACACAACGAAACTCAAGATGGTGATGACTGTTCCAATGGCATTTGTATAATGTGCATGATTGATAACTATTTTTATGGAGAACATACTAAAATTTAACATAGAACATCCATAATACTAGTTTTGAAGCATTTTTAAGGTGAGAGGGAAATGTGTGTAGGAGAGAGGGCATACAAAAACGCTCAGAAACGGTTTTTTTTTTTTTTTTTTTTTTTTTTTTTTTTTTTGTGTGTGAGTAATGGGGGAGGGATAGGATGTGATGGTTTTGGCTCTGAAAGGATCAAAGCATGGATAGGGTTGGATAAGCAGGGTTTTACATGGAGCCAATTTTGAAGTCTATGTTGTTTAAAATATATGAAATGCATTAATTTTTTTAAAAGTGTGATGACATATAATTTACATTTAAATTCGGATACCAGGTTTCTTTGATTGATAACCCAGTTAATTTTTCTTTACAAGGATTTGAAATTTTTAAAATTATCATATTTAAAGACCAAAAAATATGCAAGAAAAAGTAATATATAATACATTATTATTTGTCCAAATACAATAAAGTATTATTCTTTACCTTGATAAAAAACAAAGCATAATAAAGTATTATTCTTTACCTTGATATAAAACAAAGCATAACTCTTTACTTAAGTGTAAAACAATGATTGATGCTTATTCTTTGCTTTGCTTTAAAACTATATATACTTGTAATAAAGATGTACCTCACTCACTATATATACTAAGTAATAACCACATTCAAGTCATAACTATTGTAGAATCTTCATCAAATACCCACCAAGGTACACATTTATTCATTATTCTCTGTCTTTTAGTTTTTCAAATAAACTCAAGTTAAACTCTTTAAAAAAAAACTCAAATTCAAGCTTGCCTCATGTGTAACCAAAGAAAAACAGAGTCGGTTAAATAAGTTTTGTATGTGCCATATTAATACAATACGTAAGTCTATGTGGTTGTTTTTATCCTTTACTTAAATTTACTTAGGTAATGAATATTAGGGATGAGCATTTGGTACCGGTACTGAACCGGTCATTTTCGGTACCGGTACCCATTTTTTCCACTTTGCGGTACCGGTACGATACTGTTATTTTGGGTGATTTATCAGTAAATATCGGTACCATACCGGTTATATTCAACACCGGTACTTATTTTTCCCGTTTTTCGATACCGATACTTGCTAATCCCTATTGAATATCCCTCTAGAATTATATACACACTTACATACATATATATAGAAATGTGTGTACAATGTATATGTATAATATGTATTTTTTTAATATACCTATATATAATAACATGGATTAGGATCAAATACAAAGGATCCTAATTGTAAGAAGGGTACAAAGGCTCCTAAAAAAACCCACTACAAAAAAAAAAAAAAAAAAAAACCTTAAACATCCACCATGACCAAAAACCTAAACCCCCACCCCCAACCCCACCCCCCCTACCCACCCAATTTTTTTTTTTTTTGCCGAGTGGGTGGGGGTTTAGATTTTTGGGTGGTGGTGGGGGTGGGTGTTTAGTTTTTTTTTAGGTTTTTGGGGGGTGGGAGGAGGGGGGTTAGGTTTTTTTTGGTGAGGTATAGTTTTTTTTTTTTTCTTTTTCTTTGCCCGGGGGGGGGGGGGGGGGGGGGGGGGTTTAGGTTTTTTGGGGGTTTTTTTGGTGAGGTATAGTTTTTTTTTTTTTTTTTTTTTTTTTTTTTTTGCCGGGGGGGAGGGGGGGTCAGGTTTTTGGGTGGTGGTGGGGTGGGTGTGGGTGTTTAGGTTTTGGGTGGTAATGTAGTGGGTTTAATTTTAGGTTATTGGATACTTGTCACTCTATAAATCCTTCTTACACTTCTTACAATTAGGAGACTTTGTAGAATAACTTGACCCATAATAACATTTTATATAAATTTATATAAATTATACATTATATCATATAAGTTAGTATTTTATATTTATATAAATAACAAAGCCGTTTAGACTTTTGAGCCAAATCAAACTTGGTACATGAAGCTAGAGTTCAATGGTTCCACACTTTAACAAGTCTGTCACGAGTAGTTCAATAACGACTCACCTAGTTTACACCACTATTTGTGTCTTCAAGATTTTGATGATATTTTATAAATACATCTTTTGTTACATTTACATTTACATTTTGAAGCAATCAAACGTCATATATATTAAACTGACAGAGAGAAATACTATTGAAATGGATGTCAATGAGATAAATCTTGAAGAGCTTGAACATGAGCACCCACTAACGCTCGTAGATTTGCAACTAATGCATCGAGACTACTTAGAAGACGATGACGAATACGCTGATGAAGATTTGATCAAGACGCAAAACTTCAAGTGCATATGTAACCAGTGTGACAGACAAATTGACTGGTACCACCGTTATTACTACACGTGTGACATGCCATCGTGTAATTATTCACTCCATAAATTTTGCAAAGAAATTCCAAAAACCTTACAATTCCAAGGCCACCCTTCTCATACTCTTACCCTTAGAAGAACACCAAATGATGATAAATGTCGTGCGTGTCTCAAATGTCATCGAGATGGAATTGGCTATCATTGTTCAACATGTAATTATGGAATCGATTTATTTTGTGCCACATTTATTGAGCAAAATACGATACATCACCCCGCCCACCCACACCCATTAATCTCTATTAGTGTTGAACCTGGTTTGCACAAGTGTGTTGCATGTAAGAAGAAACATGAAGGTCATTTCTATCAATGCAACACTTGTTTGAACTTCTTAGTAAATTCCGATTGTCTTACACTTCCCATAAAGTTATTGCTTGAAACTCAACAATTTAGCCACCGCCACTTGCTCACACTTTCATATTCGTTTTTAGATCAATTATATGATTTCGAATGCAGAATTTGTGGTATGGAATTAGAAGATGAACATTTGATTTACAAGTGCAGTAAATGCATGTACTACGTTCATTCAGATTGTGCAACGCAACAGATAGAGCCTTTCATGTTCGTCTTCTTACCTGGTAAGTCTTGAATTATATACATGTATACATGATACTTCATAAATGAGACTTTTTTTCATTATTGTTGGGTAGTTTTAAAGATTGTGATGACATGATTGTTCTTTTCTTTTTTCTTTTTCTTTTTCTTTTTCTTTTTACTTTTTTCACAAATGAGTATGCCAAGACTACGACATTACCATAAAAAATCAATTTTTTTTTATTCTTTTTCAGTATTTACTTAACGTTGAATTTACTATAATATTTTATACTAAAAAAATCTCAATATATTCTAAATCAACTATTTTATCAATACCTTCATATATAACTTATATAAAAATCTATACCACAAAATCCACCCTTAAACGTGTGTAGATTGTAAACATTTGCAAAGAGAAATGAGTCATGCAAACGAAATCCAAATCTTTATATTTAACTATTCATGTCGGTTACAATTTCACATTAGCCTTTTTCATTATCCACATATCATGAGTTTTTTTAATTAGTTTTATACATTGTATTTTCATCTCCTGGCAAAAATCAACGTATATATTTTAGTGTGATGACAATTAATTTATTCAATTTCTATTTTTTCAGGCTTAGGAAAGACAAAAAAAAACTTCAAAGATGTTGATCATCCCCACCTTCTTCACTTGCCAGCCGACGATGAATCATACATCTTAGCACATCATATATCTGAAAAAATCTTTGAAGGAGAGACTTTGGAGCAAGAAAGAGATGAAAATGGCAACCTCATACATAAACTTCATGACCATCCGTTAGTCCTAATAAACAATGCTACAGCCACCACGAGAGTGTCTCTTCACGACCCAATGAAGAGAATTAAACTATTATGCAATGCATGCACAAAACCAATTACAAAAATGCCATTTTACAAATGCTGCAAAGACGATGGCTATGTTCTCCACGATTGGTGCACCCAGCTACCCACAAGACTAAGAAACGTTGTGGGTCACAGGGGACGGCAGGGACATACACTTATGCTTTATATCGGTGGTGTTTTATTCGATCTTGGACTCAAATGTCTTATTTGTGGATTGCCATGCAATGGGGCTTTTTATTATTCCATTTATTCCAAGGGCAATTACTTCATTGATGCTCATTGTGCATTGATGCCCAGAGAAATTACACATGAAGCACACGCGGATCACTTACTTACAAGAGTAGATGGTGCTTCATCAAGCCGTAGCGGTGGTGTATCTAAGATGGAATGCCGCGCATGTCGTGTGGGTATTGTTGAAAGTGATACTTATTTTAGATGTAATCTCTGTGACTTCTATTTGGATTGCCGATGTGCTTTGCATTTACCTAAAACAATTAGGCATAAGCTTGACAAGCACTCGCTGAAGCTGAGTTACTCCCCAATCGAGGACCACAAAGATCAATACTTTTGTGAAGTTTGTGAGGAGGATCTTGATCCTGGAAAGTGGTTCTATCACTGTGTAGATTGCGCACAATCCATTCATTCGGCATGTGCTCCGTTAATACTTCAGTCTGAACAGGGTCTTAATTCTCTCTCTGAATTGGAAGGTGTTTATAAGTACATTAACATCAAGTTTAGAGGTGTACGAATATCACAAAGTTTTCACCAACATCCTCTGTCGGTTGCTCCGGGGACTAAGAATGATGGTTTATGCCAGTTGTGCGGAGGCGAATTACAATTCCATTTGATCTGGAAGTGCTTAGATTGTAACTTTGCTTGCCATGGGTACCATGATTCTTTATTTGAGGAAGCGTTACGGCGTTTCCCAGAAATGATGTATAAGTATGAAGAAAAAAAACGTATGATAAAGCAGCATGTACCTCAAACAAACTTAGACTAAGTGTAGTGGGGCGACTCCCACACCTATGTCGCCCCAAGTCGCCTGGAACACCGCCCCCGGGGGCGACTTGGGGGGCGACCTCCTCCAGCCCGTCTCATTCTCGTCGCCCACTTTCCACACAAATCAAAGAATATAGCCGTTGCATTCCATGCTTATGTATGACTTGATCGATCACCTATGGGACAACAAACAACCAGGATACGAGGCGGAACTCGGTAACGAGGATGAAGAAGATAACGAGGATGAAGATAATAACAATGTAGTAGACCTCGACCTAAACGAGTACGTTAGTGACGATGAGTAGTAGATGTATTTTTTTATTTTTGTTGATTGTATTTTTTTATTTTTGTTGATGTATTTTTTTTTTTAGTTGATGTATTTTTTTATTTTGGTTGAAGTAATTTTTTTTTAAGTTGATGTATTTTTTTATTTTGGTTGAAGTAAAAAAAGACTTTTATAAAAAATAGGATTTTTTTATATCTTTTACATAAAAAAAGACAAAATAAATGGGTGTCACGTGTCGCAAGACGCCCCACCCAGCAAGGTTGCCCCACTACCCCTTTTTTGGTCAAAATCCTCTTGTGTGACGTGGCGCCACGTGTCGCAAGACGCCCACTCAACAGGTTGCCTCACTACACTCAGTCTTAGAATTTTATCCAAGTGAAATGAAAAGACCAGAGACCCGTGATTGGAAGGTTATTGACGAATGAGATCCATCCTTTCAATAATTCTTATTGTTGCCAATTGGCCATATGTATGTATCTAGTTTCACCAACTGTTGTAACGGACTATATATCTGGAAATGTAATACGCTTTTATACTTTGTCTCTACATATTACCATCCAATTCAGTAGACTTCTCTTAGGGGAGGGGGGTGGTCACTAGTGACCATTTTTCCATCACTCACAATATCCAATCATGTTCCGCCATGTCAGCAACCATTTTTCTATCACTCACAACATTTTGTAGTGGAGGTGGTCATCACTCACCACCACACCCAACAATTTCCCCCCAACCAACAATTCCCCACACAAAATCAATTTATCACTCGTTGAAAATTCCACGCGTTATACTTCCATGCGTTATAAACTTCAGGTGGGGGTGGGAGTTCTTTTTTTATCACTCGTTGAAAATTCCTATCACTCGTGATAGTTCACCCGCCCCGCCTCCCCTTAGCCATCTATCACTTTTTACATTTTGACATCTATTTTATTTTATTTATTTATTTAATATATATAATTGGACAACAACCACTTTGAATAGTATTTTTGTTTCTTTCTTTTTTTTTTCTTTTTCTTTTTTTATCTTTTAGGTTTTAAACCTTTAATGATATCAGTGGCGCGGATCTAGGATTCCGACCAAGGGGTAACGTCTAATAAATAAGCCGTAACGAAATCGAAAAAAGGTCAAATTTTTCCAAAATTTACACTAATTTTTTCAATTTTTTTCCGACCAAGGGGTAGCGGGGGCTACCCCTATTATAGTGCTAGGTCCGCCCCTGAATGATATATATTTTTTTCATTGGTATTATCGGAACCTGTATTAATATTGGTATTAACATCCAGTTTTTTTTTTTTTGTCTTTTTCCTTCCTTTTAATGAAGGTCTTTTTTAACGTTTTTTTATAACAAATTTAAAAGATATGACCATTTCGCCCTTCATTAAAAGGGAGAAAAAAAACAAAAAAGTTCGATGTTAACTGAAAAATCTGACCAGATTTTGATTTTGGATAAAAATGCCAACAAAAATGAAACCATAAGGACCCGGATTCAAAAGATTTGAGTTTTAAACTAAAGTGGCAAAAATGACCAAACCCCAGGGACCATTTTAACAGTTTATTCTATATATAATAATTAGATATTTTTATGGATATAATACCAACTTAAGTCATTTATAAAATAAACATGATGTTTATTAATTTCCATAGAAATTTGATGAGTAAACCTCAGTTTTTTAGCAGAGCAAACACCGACCTTATAAGTAACTTTATCGTTTTAGAATAGTCAAAGTTGATTTAACAATCTTACGTGTTACATACCGTACTTGATTGATAACTTTTTGAAGGAATAACACACTAAAATTTAACTTATCACATCCTCAATAATGGGTTTTGAGGATGATATTGAGGAGAGAAGGCATCGTGGATCTTGTTGTGAAAAACGCCTAAGATCTGGTTTGGTAAGTGAAGTGGTGTGTGTGTTCGTTTTGGTTGTGAGGGGCAAAGCCTAATAGGTGGGCATGTGCTTATGTGGGTCCGTTTTGAAATTTAAAGTCTCCTATTGTGCATGATATTAGTATAAACTAGTGGGAATACCTGCGCTTTGCAGCGGGCTAGTAGGTATTCGTCTAGTCGATTACGGTACCGACACTCGCTATAGCAACCAAAAGAGGAAACATAAAGTCGCAACATTCCTAAAGAATATCGACAGATGTTTACATCAATCGAAAATCTTATAACGAATATCGTTTTCAATATTACCGATTCCAATTGTGATTTTGTTTGGCCGGAATTGGTGTTAAAGTATCGGCACGGTACCGTCACTCGAGAAAAACACTATATTTAATACAACATCAACAATATTTAAACCGAACTAAACACAACTACGCACTAATTTTTTCTAGAGTTAACGAACGCAAGTTATCGAAAGAAAATCAAATTAAATAGATTAAAAACGTACATTGTTTATATTATAAGGGGTTTAAAAATTAAAACATAAAAAAAATAATTAATAATAATAATAATAGTAATAATAATAATAATAATAAATGGTATTAGACGTTTATTATTCATAGGAGTGGTTTTATATAAAAATACGAAGACGTCAAAAATCATTAGGTTTAACCAAATAAAAAAGTTATATACTTAAAAAACTGGTTGTCACTCCATTTAATTTGGTTTTACTTTGATCATTATAAATCATGTTTTATGTTTTATCGTAGTCAATATCTTACTTAATAAGGTTGCTTCGGTTCATTTTGATCATTAAAGAATTTAAAAACAGATGAGTTTTTCTCAAATAAGTGAACAAATAGATATAAGTTTTAGTGAAACATTATATATTATATAATACTCTAATTTACAACAATTCTATGCAACAGAGGTTGTACATTTTGCTTCCAATGTTGTACCGTTGTTTTGAGAAAATCGTCTGCTGCCGGGCTGTTTGTGTTTTGCTTCTCTATCATCACTTCACCCTCATCACCAGTCACACACCACCCCTTCACCTCACATCAGCCAAAACACTCGTCCCTTCCCTTCCTCCTCAACGATCTCTTGTCTGCCATACAAAACACCGTCGACGGAGAGAGAGAACCGTGTTTGAAGAGATAGGCGCCGTGAGAGTAGATATAGAAAGAGGGAGCCAGCGATCGACGATTAAGGTCACAGCGGTGGTTCTGTGTTCTGGCGATGGCGGTGACTTCAAGAAACGAAGACCCGATTAAGGTTCAAGCGACATTCCGGCTACCCCTTTTACACTGTAAGTTTGACTTTTTTTGAAGGTTGAAGGACATTCTTCGTAATACAACTCCGTTCAGATCCTTAACTCCGCACATTCATCTCCACACATTTGCATTTGCATTTGCATTAGGCCTTTTTTTTCTATCCATAACCCTAACTATGTTAGATATTATTCTGATTTGGTTAACATTTAAAAAAATTTGAAATTAATTATTTAAATAAAAGTCTCATTAACGTAATAATGTGCTTGAAGCTGTATATTATTGATTGGAATTTTGGAATCAATTTCACAGAATCATTTTTTTCATGTAGGCTGCATATTTATTTCATATGCATTTAAATTAATTGGGCAGCTGGTATTGAAGAAATTATAAAATGGTGTTAAGTTGTGTTTGATTGGGCTGCCAAGAGAAACCAAAACACAATAAATTAGGCAGTGTTTTGGACGGCAGAAGGTATTCGAACTTCGAAGGCAGCAGCCGTTGGCTGCTGTGGTGTGAATCGAGTACGAGACGGAAAAGATTAAAATTATTTATTTATTTTTTGTTTTTGTTGTAGGATCGGTATAAGCGCTATGTCTATGAGACGGAAAAGATTAAAACTATTTATTTATTTTTCGTTTTCGGTGGCTGTTGTGCTATGAATCGAGTACGAGACGGAAAAGATTAAAACCATTTATTTATCGTGTTTAACCGAGTTACAAAGCTACTTATATTACAATGTTTCCAAAAATTGGTAATGTAGGTAACTAAGTGCTGCAGGTAGCATATGATATTTCCTTGATATGGCAGTAACTGTTGTTTTGACTTGATATTATTGAGGCATATGATATTTCCTTGAGATATGCCTCTCGCTTTAGATTATAACATTGTTCCTTCTACTTGATGTTCTAGATACCTTAACAAATTGAGCCGTTGCTTTTTGGAGGTGTTTAATCGTGTTTTCATCTCGCCTTTGTGCTCGACTACTCATGTAAGTTTTCTATTTTTTTTTTCGTTTTCATAATTATGCAGTTTTACATTTTGGTCGCTGCACACCAACTGTTTGGTTTTATTTCTCAGAAACTGATACAAAGGATTTAAGTGTTCCGAGGTTTAATTTGTAATTTGAGTTATGATTTTTCCGTTTTTGTATATGTCATTTAGTTCTAAATTTTGGTTTAACTTCATTTGCAGGTTTATTCCCGATTTGCAATACTATATAAGCTTAAGTTATTACATGAGGTTATTGGGTTTTTACTTGGATGAGATACATTTGAGTTTACTTTTGATGATCTTGGACTTTAAATGTTTTAGTGTAAACCCACTTAGAGCGTGACACACTTTCAGTTATCGTATTTATATATAAATAGTGAATGTAAGTTATGATTAGAAAAACAATACTACTACAATAGTTGATGAATGTTGCTGATGTTAGTGTATCATGCTACTGTAGTTAGTCAGATGTAGCAAGTCTTGACTTATAAAAGTGGACAATACAAAGCAAAGCAAAAGCCACTCTCACAGTCATCTCGGGTTTACCGGCCAAGAGTTGATCTCTACTACTAAGAAATCCATGCCCGACAGGTTATAATTTTCTTTTCTAACTTACCTTTCATTAAAACCACTTTCACATGTTTTTATTTGTAGCATACTGCTTTGCAACTTGGACTAGAAATGAGGGGTTTTTTGTATTTTTCTTGCTCGGTAATTTGGTATGTTTGGATACTGGATTGGGTATGAGTCGCGCTATAAAGATGAGATGCTATCAATATAACACAAGGGTTTCGCTTTTTCATGTAACCAGTGCAAGTTCTGTAATTGTAATCTACTGGGCTGCTCATTCTGCTGAGGGTTACTGGGAAATATTTGATATTGTTTTGTTATTTAATTTTCATGTTTGGCGGAAGGTAAACATAGTTATCATATATGTTTGCTGGAAGATTGAACAATATGGTGAAAGGTCCTCGCTTTTTTAGTTGTAAGTGTGTGAAAATTGTGTAGCTTTTACTAATTTGTTATAACCGGGTTTGATTATGTTTCAGTTTGGGCAACTAGAAAAGCCGCAGGACGAGGACAACTGGCTCAACGATGCTAACGACTCACCGATGCTAGCGGCGTGAATCCTCTACGACTTTCGAAGATTTCCATCAATAAGTAAGTGTGTAGGCACACTAATGTTAGTCACGTAACTTGCAACCAAAACATTTGTATAAAACCTAGACACTAACTTTTTGCTCCAGCTTATGTGATTAACCATATCGATGTAACTCAATGATAACTAGCTGGATGTAAATATAAATCTAGCCCCCGCCGCATCGCGGTGGGTTACATTTCTAGTTAAAATGAATAGACAAAAGAAAAGCAGAGAAAAAAGGAAAACAAAAAGACAACTATAATAAAGTACACATGTCAAAATATAGTTGGCTACAACATTTTCTAATAACCAATCATAAGGGTTACTGTACAACCTTGTGAATTGTAAGTTATAGAATAGAATATAACAATGCAATAAAATACTAAAAAAGTGTGATAAAATATGATTTACATATAAATTTGGATATTAGGTTCATTGATTAGGTCCAAATACAAACAAAGCATCATTTTTGATAACTTTGGACTATAAAACTGCGGCCCATATTATTTAAACTATTGTATTGGGTTTCTTCCTGGGCTAATGAAATTGATCAACTGCCATCTTTGATAACAAAAACAAAATTAAAATCTACAACCTCTCATTCTCAATAGAACTTTGACGAATTTGCTAGAACAACAGTTGTAGCCTGTAGGTCCTACCTTTTTTTTTTCTTCTGGTTCAAGTAAATAACAATTTTGTCATTACCATGCAATTTCAGGAAGACTAAACACAGGACTTTTCTAAATTCCACAATAATCTTGCAATATAAATTGCAGCTTAAAAAATTCAGATTCAACATCATAATTGTTGGGAATCAGACTTCATGGTTGCAGCGGAATTGTGAGACATGGATTGATTCTTATTCAAGATTGAACCGAATTGAATGTCCATGTTTCAGAAAGATGTATGAATGCAGGGAAGATCAAACGAAGATAATTGGACAATTTGTATGAAACTAAAATGTCTTGATAGCGGATAACATTGCAGGTATATTCATATATATATGTCATAGTTTTGGCAGTTCAATTGGCGGGAATAACTGCTCCGGCAGTTATTTGAAATCACCCGCTTATCAAACCGAATTACATAAGCTATCATCCTTAATTCGAATACGTATCATTTAATACCTATACAAGTTCGAATAATATAAACATAATAAAGTTTAATAATAATTCTAACATAACCCCCTTAAACTTTAGTTATGTTTTCGAGTATGCTGCATAACACTCCGGTTGGCTTCTTCAACAGCTTTCCTCGCAGAAATTGAACCGCTTCCGTTTCTTTTGCAGATTCCAATCATCCTCTCATTCGTTTCCGGCGAAGAGAGCGTAGTGGGCCGAAGCAGCCTCATCTTGAGCATCACATGTACTTTTCCTTCTCACATGGCAGCCGTAAGAGGAACCTTCTCCTTCATTCACCACCTCCTTGTCATACACTTTTTCTTGAACCACCTTAAACCAGTAATAGTACTCTAAGACGTCGAGATACATGGCATAGATAATTCTCATGTAATCGCCGTCTCGGTAATCAAAACCTAAATCCTTCGCTACCACCGGCCATAAATTGTCACTTGTGACATTCCGATAGCCGCCATCTCTTTCCACCAACAGGTACAGTCCTAGCAGATCTACTTTCCTTTTGTTCGGAGCATATGGAGGTACTGGACTTGAAGATATTCCCATATAGACGTTTAGGAACTACTTCACCATCTCCTCGAATTTTGCCTCCAAAGCGTGTTTGTATTTGAATACAAACTCTCTATTATCGATCATGTCCAGTAAAGCTTTGCAGTCGGTGAACTCGTGGAACTCCATGGCCTTGATGATCATCAAACTCCAATCCGTCTCTTGTGAAGACAGATTTAATTCTTCGAAGTAGGAGTTTAAATATCTTTCTTTGAATTCGTCATCAATGATACTCACATCAAGTATTTCCTGTTTTTCGTTTAGACCGATCTCTTCTTCCTTTGTCAATCCACACACATCATTCACGGAATTATTAACCGGAGTTGAGAACATTGGATAGATTTTGCAAGTGTCACCGGACTTGTTGACGGTGAAACCCTGTAACGTTAACTGGTCCAAACTCAAAACGTTCCGGTCTAATTCCGGTGAGTAGAATACACTTTGTATTCTCATGATTTCGTTGCTTGATTTAATTTCAACCGACCCAACCCCTCGAGTAAATAAGAGATTGTTTTCCCCAGAACGTGTGTCAACCCCAACAATGTGTTTAATGCGTTTAAACACATTTAAGTTTCCGGCAATATGATGTGTAAATACAGAACTAACGTACCAGATGTCGCTCCATAGCCCTCCTTTGGTACCGACAACAATCATCTCTTGATGATCATTGATTACTCCTTCTTGTTTCTGTATTCCTGCGTTCACTGCCTGATGTATTAATTGGGTTGCCTCGTCGTTTTCTTTCTTCTTGCAAAACTAAATCTGGTTCCCCGGTTGGTGACAATAATAACAGACTCTCACTCGAGGAATTCGTTTTTCTTTATCATTCTTCTCGTCTGTGCAGTGTTGACACGGTAATAAAGTTGAAGTGGGTTTGATCTTGTCACACCCCGATATTTTCACGTATTACCGGTGGGCCTGGTAGGGAGTATCGTGACGTAGTTGATATCATCATAGTCAAACAACACATATTTAAATGCACAGCGGAAGCAAAAGATAGATTTATTTCAACCGAATAAAATTGTAATATTAAGTAGCACAATGTAGTTGAAATGGATCCACAGGCGGATCAAAAAAAAAAACAAACAGAAAACATAGTTCATCAGATTTAAATGCATCCAAGCTTGCGAGACTCTTAACGATGCTAAGGAGAGGCCAGCCTATTACGCGTAGTACGTGCACTTAATCTTTTTGGGAAAATACGTTTGTTTACACTGGTAAATACAATTAACTGACTCATTTTGAAAAGTTTAATAAAATTGATTTGAATGCACGTGGCAAAAAAATATTTATAACTTGGGATAATTATTTGAATATAATACTTGTAAATTAATTACATGTTTCTTATGCGTTCAGTAGCCCGGTTCGTGCCGGGTTAAAGATCAATAGACACACCACATTATTTATTTAGGCACTGACGGGTGTACGCCTACACCCCGTGCTTAGGTCGTGGCCATTTCGTAAAATGATGCCAAGGATATCCGGGACATGGTTATTAACCCCCCAAAGGCTTTAAGCAAACAAAACATTTTCAAACAGGACATTTCAATGATTTAACTTTCATACAATTAAAGATGCAATGTCCGACCAAGCGGTATTTTATATACTGTACCCCAAGCCCGTATAGGGAAAATAAGTTAAAAGTATTTACCTGAGCTAAATACAAATTCAATCCCAGCCGTATATCAAATCAGCAAGTACAGATAGCTTTTACTGGGCTTCTAATCTGGAACGAAGGTTTATAATAACCTATTAGATTTCTAACGGGTCTTTAATTGGGCTTAAACTTAGACCGGTTAGTTTTAAAGAAAGATTCGGTTCAAAACGCATGAATAAGCGAAGACCGGAATAGAATGTGATTTAGACTCGACAAGTTTGAAGACTTGTATAATATGGGTAAACTAAACACATTCTGGATTTTGAGACAAAAATGATATGGTTGGACCCGTTTCGGCTAATATATGCAGACTAGTTACATAAGCCGATCCGAACGCGAAAAGTGCGTAACGAGTAACCATATGAGTCATATACAGGTTTCCTAAGTTAATATGCCTTAAATAAGTTGTGACATCAGTAAGATATATTCTATTATGCCCCAAATGAATTTAAACTCAAATTATCCCCCGTAGGGGTATTTTGGTCATTTTAAAGCTCATAAAAGAGTTTAAATAATAATCTGAGTTACAGGTATGATTTAATCAGTAAATATACTTAATTTACTAAGTTATAACAGTAGGGTATCATCTATATGTGAAATTTATTAATTATAACCATACTATGCACCGTAAGGGCATTTTGGTAATTTCACATAAGCCTAAAGGTCAAAACTGGAATCTGACTCTAAAAGCTTTTACTTACTATTATAATATAAAAATTTACTTAATATATCAATAGGTATCAAACCTTATATGTTTAAAATAGTTTTGATGCATACTATGCGTTAAAATGCTTAAAAAGGCGGTTTGGAGCCATTTCCGGGTTCTATATAGAAAGCTGGTATTTTTATTATTCCAGAAGGTTTATAATAATTTAAAAATCAGTAGCAAAAGGTTTGGGGTCAAAAAGATTTGTAAAACTCATTTTATAGCCCAAAAGGGCAAAACCGGTAATTACCGAATCAAGCTTAGAACTCTAAGTCGTGCTCAGCCGAAAAATAAATAAAAATCACCAAAAATCCCAAAATATTATTTTATATCAGTAGGTAAAAAGTTTTATATCCAAAATTGGGTTTAGATAGGCTATATGCTAATTATGCCATTTAATTACTAAAAAGCCTCTTATTTACGCTAATGAACATAACTCTTAATCTAGATCTCAAACTGATGTCAAATTTTAGGTACAAGTTTATAAATCAGTAACTAAGGTTTCTACTCTTTTACATTTTCAAAATTCATGTTTTAAGGTCATATGGGCATAATAGTCAACATTTAAGCACTTAACGGAAACATGCATATGAATCGGATAACTATGGAACCAAGTTGTATAATCACAGAGGGTTATACTAATATGAAACCTGGTCCAAACAAGGCTCTAAGGCATTTCTAAAACATGCTACATTGGGTCAGAACTGAAAGTCAAAGCGAAAGTCAAACTATGTGACTTTTGGTTCCGAACCGAGCCTAAACTGAAAATTGTCGGGGTGAACATGTTTAGACATGTTCTTACATTAATTACCAAGTTATATTAATGATAAAACAGGTTACATGGGTCCTACATTGCTAATTATGTATTAATTTGAAAATAAGTATTCTGTTAACTTTTTAAAGTTAGCTTTGACCCGACAATTGACCTAGTTAGAGTGGGAATCAGAGAGTACCCTTTTGAGGGTTTATTACCCACATAATTACCATCCTATAGGTACTTTTAATTCGAGATTTGACTGAACAATTATTGATTAATCTCGAAGTCAAACCTTAATTACGACGGTTTGACTTTTAGCTAATTAACTAAGCTAAACTGAATTAAAAGGATTAAGGACACTTACAAGAGTCCTAAGCACGACTAGGAAGCCTGAGAAACTTTGTTGCTGATCAGGGGGCTCCAGAACTTGAGTTGTGAATGAAAGACCAAATGTTGCAACTTTAAGCTCCTTATATAGTGATCCTAAGTGTCCAAGATCATGCCAACATAGTCTACTGATGTTTTATGATGGTCCCATGTGTCCCTATAATGCCAAAACCAGTTGCCAAGTCCCTGATTTCGAAAACCACTCTCAAAAGGCGGTGCAACAGGCTGAACAGGCAGCTGTCCAAAATTTGTTGCCAGCGACGGTCTTACGGACCGTAAGCTAAATGCTTTGCGGACCGTATGTAACATCCCGAAAATACAAATTTTTAAATTTGCAATTAAGTTGTGAATAAATTAGTAAAATAACCTAATTAGTAATGGCACTAACCTAGTTAGTTTAACACTTATGAGTAGTTAAAGACATTAAAGCAAAATAAAAGAAACTAGAGGGACTAAAGTGTCAAACTTGAAACTAGTTTTAATAAACATTTTATTAAAACAAAAACTCAATAAAATTGAGTTTGTGGATCGACCAGAAGCCAGGGGGGCGACCAAGTTTCTCCAAAACCCTAACAAGCACAAATCTCATAGATTGAAGGTGATAATCTGGTCCAAAACTAAATCCGAGCTTAGAATTGTGATCCTCATCACAAGAGGGATATAAGGTATGTAAAATTTAACGAAAATTCTCAACTTGAAATTCTCATGAATTTGGAAAATCTGAAATTAGAAGTTGCATGTATGTTATTTGGATTGAATAGGAATGATGTAGTATCTAGGAGCAAAACCTAGACAAAAACATGTGAAAACATGCCTAAATTCTGGAAATTTCATGAATACAATAAAGGTCATTCATGGGTTTTGTGTGAAGTTGATGAACACTAAGGTTTTGAGCAATTACTTAGGGTAATGTGGTCCTTATGAAGAGATTTCTGAAACCTGAATGTTAAATCATATATATGAAAGCTTGATTGATAAAATTTGGGCTAAATGATAATTTAGGGATTGGTTATGCAATCATGTAAAATCTGCCCTTGAAATGTTTGTTGAAATGCCTCAAAGAAGGCTTGAAGCTAAATGTTTAAGTTGAAAACGCATAATTATAATGTATGGCAAAATGTGCGTTATATATGTGAAAAAAAGAGTTCAAAACATAAAGTGATTGAACTCTATAGGAAAGGAAGCCGGGGCATCGAGCGGGCAAACCGGTGTGGACGCACGTTTGAAGGGCTTGCTTTAAAGGTATGTAACTAGACCCGTTACATTAAGTAAATTTTGATAATTATCATATGAGTAGTTGAATTTTAAAATAAGGGTTGTTTTGAATTAAAGCGGTGATGTCGCTATTTTGAATAAAAGGTCCAAAAATTGGTTAGCACTCGTTGGTAGTCATCATAAGGGAGGATTTCCTTAGATGAGCCAAACGGGTCGAATAATCAATTAAGACATGGATAATGTTCGGTAATATGATGGATTGATTCCTTGTTATTGGATAATTGGTTGATATATCAGAAGTACGAGAATCTAACATGTTGGCTGTTAGAATGGGAAATCCGAGTATTTAGTTTTGGTAAAACAAACAAAATCAGGCAAATAATAAACTTCCAGAGTCTACCGTAATTTACGGTAGTACCGTAATTTACGGTGGAGACTAAAAGTTTACGGTGGGTTCCCCCTGTGTTACGGTGGAACCAAAATTTTTCCAGGAGCCACCGTAACTTACGGTATCTACCGTAAGTTACGGTGGGGCTTTAAAATTTATGAAAAAGTTGTATTTCGTTGTTCACTCGAATCAGTTTTAAACGTAGTTTCGAATATGTATTATTTCTAAGTATTCTAATACTAATGTTTAATGTAAACATTTCAGTTTTTAGGTATTCAAGGATTACGGATGACGGTCAAGCTAGCTTTTGAAGAACCGAACATAAATTTTTGAAGCTTCCGCGTTGATAAATTCTGTCTAGACAATGTTGTGATGAATCAGTTTGCTAAATAACTTTAAATGCTTAAATTAGTTAGTAGTTAACAGTGTTTGTTACCCTAGATCTTTGTTTTTGGAACTTATGTTTTAACCAAAACATCAATTATATAAACTATCGTGAATTATTCCTAATTTCAAGTAGAAATTTTAAGGGTGTTACAAGTTGGTATTCAGAGCTTAAGGTTGTCAACAAGTGTTCGGTTCAAGCTTGATCGATCGTCCGGTAAGAGTTAACGTATTATTCTAATAGATTATATCTTAGGTAGGAAAGGAAAAAGTGAATTAACATGCATGGGAAGAGTGTGTTAATTTACTCAAACCCGGAAAGTGCACCAAATGCTAACGATTAAAGCAAGTGAGGAACTTGGCTAAACCAAAACAAATGAAGTAATGTTATAAATGAAATGTTTGACATTTAATGTAAACATTTCAGTTTCACGATGTCGGAAAGAAACGGTGATGATCCGGTGCAGACGAGCACCGAACAAATGAAAGAAATAATTGCCGAAGAGGTAGGAAAGGCAATTGAAGGAAGTCTATCCGGGTTTATAGACAAAATTCAAGGCACGGTGCTGTCACTTGTCGAAGAGCGAGTCAAAAGGTTGGAGGATAGTGTCAACCTTATGAAGAATAAATCGGGAGAACGTAAAGGATGCTCGTACAAAGAGTTTATGGCGTGTAAACCACCAATTTACAACGGGGAAGTTGACCCGATAATCTGCCAAAGATGGTTGGGTGACATTGAGGGGGTGTTTGAAAGAACCCATTGTGATGAAAGTGGCTTTGTGGCTTACGGAACGGGCCAGTTAAGAGGTCAAGCCAAAGACTGGTGGGACAACAAAAAGAATGAAGTAGGAGCCGAAGCGGCGAGAACCATGACATGGGAAGAGTTTAAGACACCGTTCCTTAAACATCATAGTCCCAAGGCGGTCATCAATAAAATCAAGGAAGAGTTCATGCAACTTAGGCACAAGGGTGAGACCATAGACAAGATTACGACAATGTTTATGGATAAGATGAAGTTTAGTAGTGAATTGGTGACAAAGGAAGAACAGAAGATATACTACTACTACAACATGTTAAGCGCTGAATATAGGGAGTTTATGACTCCTTCCAAATACGAGACCCTTACCGAAATCATAAACGTTGCTCGGGAATGAGAAATCGAGTTGAAGAAACAAGTTGAAAGGGGTGAGCGAAGGGCGCAAGATGTAAATCCAAGCCCTTCAAAGAAAGCTCGAACCGGAGAGTCGGGAAAGAAAGTGGATGCTAAGGGTGGATCGCCAAGTTGTAAAGTGTGCGGGAAAGGACACAAAGGGGAATGTCGGTTCAAAGACAAACCATGCCCTATATGTAGTAAGACGGGGCACACGGCGTCGCTATGCCCGGGTAAGGTCTCAGTTTGCTACAAATGCTATCAACCCGGCCACAAAAAGTCCGAATGTCCGGACTTAGTCGGAAAGAGAGACGTTAAGGAATCTCCAGCAGAAGCTCCCAAAGCGAAGGCTAGGTCCTTCCAACTTACCGCGGCTGAAGCAAAAACAGAACCCGATGTGGTCTCAGGTATATTCACAATTAACTCAATTCCAGCACGTGTATTGTTTGATACGGATGCGAATAAATCCTTCATTTCGCATGGATTTATTCGACATCCTTCATTTGTATTGACGAAATTATCTGTGCCCTTAGAAGTTGAAATAGGGGACAACAAAAGTTTTATAGTTTGTGATGTTTGTCGAGGCTGCAAATTAAACATAGACGATGAGGAATACTTGATAGACCTAATCCCGATGTCAATGGGGGAATTTCAAGTAGTCGTTGGGATGGATTGGCTATCTCAGCACCATGCGAAGGTTGTGTGTTTTCGTAAGGAGATAAAGCTAATATCTCCAAGCGGGAAACACGTCACTATCTATGGCGAAAAAGGAGGCAACCCTATAGTATGCTCAATGATGAAAGCTCACAAGCTTATGAAGCTAGGATGCAAGGCATTCATGATATACGCGAATGAGTCCGAGAAAGGATCACGGAAGATTGAAGAGGTACCGGTAGTACGAGACTATGAAGATGTGTTTCTGGAAGATTTACCGGGGATACCGCCTGAACGGGAAGTAGAGTTCGGGATCGAATTGATTTCGGGCGCAAAACCCGTAGCAAAAGCACCGTACCGACTCGCACCGTCGGAATTACAAGAGTTGATGTCCCAAATTCAAGACCTGCTTGACAAAGGATTAATAAGGCCGAGTGTGTCTCCTTGGGGCGCACCGGTACTGTTCGTGAAAAAAAAAGACGGAAGCATGAGGATGTGTATCGATTACCGGGAGTTAAACAAACTCAAGGTAAAGAACCGATACCCGCTTCCGAGGATAGATGATTTATTCGACCAATTACAAGATGCGAACTGGTTTTCAAAAATTGACCTTAGATCGGGGCATCACCAACTAAAGGTCAAGGAGGAAGATGTGCCAAGACGGATTTCCGCACGAGATACGGACATTACGAATTCCTCGTGATGTCATTTGGGCTAACAAATGCACCCGCGGCTTTCATGGACCTCATGAACCGGGTTTGCAAGCCAATGTTGGATAAGTCGGTCATCGTGTTTATCGATGATATCTTGGTGTATTCGAAAAGCAAAGCTGAACACGCCCACCATTTACAAGAAGTGTTAGAGACACTTAGACGAGAGAGGCTATTTGCGAAATTCTCTAAGTGTGCCTTTTGGTTACGAGAGGTACAATTTCTTGGCCACATCATAAGTGCCGACGGAGTATTGGTGGATCCGTCAAAGATCGAGGCCGTGTCAAAATGGAATCCTCCGAAGAACCCTTCGGAAATTAGAAGCTTTTTGGGCTTGCATGATACTATAGGAGATTCATTCAAGATTTCTCCAAGATTGCGTCACCGCTAACGAAACTAACCCGGAAGGAAGAAAAGTTCATTTGGGGTGTAGATCAAGAAAGAGCGTTTCAAACGCTAAAAGAAAAGTTAACTCAAGCTCCGGTACTGGCATTGCCGGACGGAGTCGAAGACATGGTGGTTTATTCGGATGCTTCACTATCAGGGCTCGGATGCGTTTTGATGCAACGGGGCAAAGTTATAGCTTATGCCTCGAGACAATTGAAGATACATGAGAAGAAATATCCCACGCACGATCTCGATTTGGTTGCGGTGGTATTTGCCTTAAAAATATGGAGGCACTACTTATATGGAGTAAAGTGCACCATATTCACCGATCACAAGAGCTTGAAATACTTCTTCGATCAGAAGGAGTTAAATATGCGACAAAGGCGATGGCTAGAAACGGTCAAAGATTATGATTGTGAAATACATTACCACCCCGGGAAAGCCAATGTGGTGGCCGATGCGTTGAGCCGAAAGGCAGACTATGCCCCGATACGAGTAAGATCGTTGCAGCTCATTGTGACTTCGGGCTTACTTGAACGAATCCGAGGAGCACAAGATGAAGCAGTAAAGACGGAAAACTGGAAGAAGGAAAGGATCGTTGGTCACGTTAAAGATCTCGAAGTAGGCAAACACGGTTTGAAAACACGTTTCAGCAGAATTTGGGTTCCTAACACATGTGGAGTTAAAAAGCTTCTACTTGATGAAGCTCATAAGTCCCGTTATTCCATCCATCCGGGAGCGACCAAAATGTATAACGACTTAAAACAAAATTATTGGTGGCCCGGAATGAAGAGAGATGTGGTGAAGTACGTGGAAAAATGCTTGACATGTTTACAAGTCAAAGCAGAGCACCAAAAACTATATGGTAAACTCCAGCCGTTGGAAATTCCGGTTTGGAAATGGGAACATATTACGATGGACCTATTAACCAAATTACCAAAGACAAACCGAGGTTTCGATGCCATATGGGTAGTGGTGGATAGATTGACGAAAAGTGCTCATTTCATTCCGATTCGTGAGACATATACGTCAGAAAAGATGTCAGAAGTTTATACTAATGAAATAATAGCACGTCATGGAGTACCGGTATCCATCGTGTCTGATAGGGATACTCGGTTCACTTCAAATTTCTGGCAAGATTTCCAAGAACAGATGGGAACCAAGTTGTTCATTAGCACTACGTACCATCCTCAAACAGATGGACATAGTGAAAGAACAATACAAACATTGGAGGACATGCTACGGGCATGTATAATCGACTTTGGAGGAAGTTGGGATGTTTACCTACCATTAGTCGAGTTTTCGTATAACAACAGCTACCATGCTAGTATTAAGATGGCACCGTACGAAATGCTCTATGATAGGAAATGCCGAACCCCGGTATGTTGGGGTGAAGTGGGTCCACGTGAACTCGCCCACCAAGATATAGTACGAGCTACAAATGAAAAGATTGATGTGGTTCGGGCACACTTGAAAGAGGCTCAAGATAGACAAAAGGCGTATGCCGACAAAAGGAATAGACCAATCGAATTCCAGGTTGGCGACAAGGTCATGCTCAAAGTATCCCCATGGAAGGGGGTTATTAGGTTTAGAAAAAGAGGAAAATTAAGCCCGAGGATTATAGGGCCGTTTGCGATCATAGAACGGGTAGGAAAGGTAGCTTACCGCCTTGAACTACCGGAGGAATTAAGCGGAATTCATATTACATTTCACGTGTCACATCTTCGGAAGTGTCTAGCGGATGAGACAACTTATATTCACTACAATGATATCGAAGTGGATGATCGCTTGAATTATATCGTAAGGCCCATAGAAGTTTTAGATCGAAAGACTAAGCACTTACGAAACAAACAAATCGATCAAGTCAAGATCAAGTGGGAGCACAGGAAGGGCTCGGACACTACATGGGAGTCCGAAGAAGAGATGCGACGTCTCTACCTTACACTATTCGGTACGTGCTTTGGTTTCGGGGACGAAACCCTTTTAAGGGGGGTGGACTTGTAACATCCCGAAAATACAAATTTTTAAATTTGCAATTAAGTTGTGAATAAATTAGTAAAATAACCTAATTAGTAATGGCACTAACCTAGTTAGTTTAACACTTATGAGTAGTTAAAGACATTAAAACAAAATAAAAGAAACTAGAGGGACTAAAGTGTCAAACTTGAAACTAGTTTTAATAAACATTTTATTAAAACACAAACTCAATAAAATTGAGTTTGTGGATCGACCAGAAGCCAGGGGGCGACCAAGTTTCTCCAAAACCCTAACAAGCTCAAATCTCATAGATTGAAGGTGATAATCTGGTCCAAAACTAAATCCGAGCTTAGAATTGTGATCCTCATCACAAGAGGGATATAAGGTATGTAACACCCCAAAAATGGGTTTGTTAATTATACTAGATTAACAAAAAAAAATAAACGAGTAAAATACTGTAGGTGGTAAAAGTAAACCCGGTGAATATTAGGATTTAAATAAATAAATCTAATATTTATTAAAAGGATAAAAAAATATATATACTTTGAGAAAACAAAGTATATAAAAGGTCCGAGTTAACGGGACTTAAAATAAAACGGGTTATGAACAAGATAAAATAACTAGAAATAAATAACCTAGTTAGTCACAAGTCTTGTTGTAATAAAGGAATTGGTTAAAACACACTATATGCAACTTGGGGAAAGTAGAGGGGCCGAAAGTGATAAACTAGAAACTAGTTTTTAATAAATAAAATATCAAACACCAAAACACACACCTTGAGTGTGTGTTCTGGTCCACACTTTCAACAGGAGCCAAAGAACTCCCTTGTTCAAACCCTAACTAGCATAAATTCAAGCAAATTGGAAGGGCAAATCACACCCAAATTGAAATCCAAGCACGGATTAGTGATCACCTCAGTGAAGTGATCATAAGGTATGTCAAATTTCACTATTTTGTTCCATCTCAAATTCTTGATGAACTCTAGGAATTCGAAATTTGATCTTGAATGATGGATATTTGGGTGGAAATAGGATGTATGCATGATTAGAATCAAACCCTAGTTAATAAACTAAGGAATTTGAGTGCATGTTAGTAAAACTCATGATCTCTAACTAGGTGTTTAATGGGTTTTGTAGAAACATGATGAACCCTAGAATCATAATGGTTAAATTCTGTTAATAGAACTCCTTGAAGTTAGATTTGAAGTTTGATGTTAGTACTTGTTAATTTTGCTAGAATTTAAGGGTTTAGAACACTTAAATGGGCTGTAGAAATTTGATGTTTCGTGTTGCACACAAGGTACTTGATAAAATGCTTGAACAAGAAAATATAACAAAGCTGATTGGAATAAAAAAAAAAATTATTGGGCTGCAGTTTTTAAAAAAATCATATAAAATCACTGGAACGTCCTGTGAGGTTGAGCCTTATATGCTCAGAATGCTATTAAAACATACTACGTTTTATGTTTGAACATGTTTGTTAAATTCTGATGTTAAACGGGTCAAAACAGTGTCTGAAGTCGGCTGAACTGTTTTGACAGCAAGCTGATTGGAATAAAAAAAATTTATTGGGCTGCAGTTTTTAAAAAATCATATAAAATCACTGGAACGTCCTGTGAGGTTGAGCCTTATATGCTCAGAAAGCTATTAAAACATACTACGTTTTATGTTTGAACATGTTTGTTAAATTCTGATGTTAAACGGGTCAAAACAGTGTCCGAAGTCGGCTGAACTGTTTTGACAGCAAGCTGATTGGAAGCATTTTGACTTCTGAGCTGATTTTGCGAAAATCATAATTAATTCTAGGAAGCTCGGATTGAGCTGATTCTTTTTGGGTTGGAAAGATATTTTAGTATTCTACATTTCATCTTTGATCACGAAGGGCTAAATAAAACCGTAAAGTGGTTAAAAGAGTCGATTCCGCAGCTACATTGTAAAGTTGCTACACATTGTATTGATAAACTTAATCTAAGAAAATTGTATGCAAGAAACGGATGAATTGTGAGAAATGTGATAATGATGGCATTCTAATAAATTAACTTGAGGCAATGTGTCTAACGTAGAAATATAATTTGATTGTAAGACTTGGTAAGAGGTATGTCGTAGTAGCTTTTATTACATACTTGAATGGTGTGGTGTGTACCATGTATTAGCTTCAAACAAATCTTATGAAATTGGGTGTATTAAAGGCATCTAAAATACATACAAATGATTTATGCAAGTAATATTTACGTGTATGCCAAACATGTTCTAAGTTAGTGCTCAGTCACATACACAAGGACAGTTTGACTTACGAAAGTCAAACTGACCTAAAACTAATGTCTTGATAAATGAGTATGTGTGAATCCATGAGATGTTGTGGTCATTTTATATAATGACTAATCTAACAAATCTTGTGGATATTGTGTTAAGTTTGATCTCGTCAAGCTAAGTGGGAGCTGGAAAGGAATGGATCAAACGGGTCAAGTGCGCAAGGAAAGCTCGAATGGACGCAAACAGTAAGTAAAGCTTACACCTATTTTTTTAGCATACGTATTTATTCTATAGGTGATAAATACAATAATAGATCATGTTCGAATTATGGGTTCCGACACGAAACGAAATGGGTCGGAAAGAATAAAAACGTTTAAAACCATGATTTGTAATAAATATAATTGTTTGGTTGTATAGACCAAATGGGTCAAATGATGGTGATAACATCATATGACCATATCGACTAATGTTGGTTGTTAAGTCACATGTTACAGGAACGAATAGAAATTTGGATAATTGCGTCTTCATAGAATATTGAATTAATAATAGCAAGGTATAAACAGGTCTATACGTTGACTCGAGCCAGGTACGCTTATATATAGATTTATAGTTAAAAGTGTTTAACTTCCCTTAACGGGTCAAAAGGAGTAGATAGGTAAAACGGGTTAAGAATTCATAAGAAACCCGTAATTTGAACCTTGCACATTAGTAAATTGATATAACGTGATATGCATGATATTTAAAAAAAAGAGTAATAAACAAGTTTGTTTGATAAATCATGAACGAGTCAAAATAGAAAATATGAAGAATATGCAGCAACTACCGTAAGTTACGGTAGCTACCGTAACTTACGGTAGCGAATATATTATTACGGCAGTTCTCTACTGCCTTACGGCAGACCAGTGCTGCCCAGTGTCTACCGTAACTTACGGTGGCTACCGTAAGTTACGGTAGAGCCCAGTCAATCTTGTTGAGTTTTGTTTCGCGAACCTGTTGAACACGTTTTAAACCGCGTATGACTAAAATCATTTCATGTTTATGGAATGTAGGTTGCCTAGCAGTACCGGATGTCGACTGAGCCCGATGAAGAACCAAACACACGAGATCAAAGCTTCCGCGAATAGTTTCGTCGTCACGTTTTAAACGGCGAATTAAATTACAATATATTAAAATGTTTTATTCAGTTGTTGCCATTTTTCATTTCAAACGAAGAATTTAATTACACTAGGTGGTTTTGTTTTCAAGTTTAGAAAAGTTTTAATAAACCCGTATTTAAGCTTGAATGTTTAAACTAAATACTCATTTAGTTTCTAATTATATTTACGGAAATCGCTAAATAATAACATGGTTGTTACAAGGTATGTAAAATTTAACGAAAATTCTCAACTTGAAATTCTCATGAATTTGGAAAATCTGAAATTAGAAGTTGCATGTATGTTATTTGGATTGAATAGGAATGATGTAGTATCTAGGAGCAAAACCTAGACAAAAACATGTGAAAACATGCCTAAATTCTGGGAATTTCATGAATACAATGAAGGTCATTCATGGGTTTTGTGTGAAGTTGATGAACACTAGGGTTTTGAGCAATTTCTTAGGGTAATGTGGTCCTTAGGAAGAGATTTCTGAAACCTGAATGTTAAATCATATATATGAAAGCTTGATTGATAAAATTTGGGCTAAATGATAATTTAGGGATTGGTTATGCAATCATGTAAAATCTGCCCTTGAAATGTTTGTTGAAATGCCTCAAAGAAGGCTTGAAGCTAAATGTTTAAGTTGAAAACGCATAATTATAATGTATGTCAAAATGTGCGTTATATATGTGAAAAAAAGAGTTCTAAACATAAAGTGATTGAACTCTATAGGAAAGGAAGCCGGGGAATCGAGCGGGCAAACCGGTGTGGACGCACGTTTGAAGGGCTTGCTTTAAAGGTATGTAACTAGACCCGTTACATTAAGTAAATTTTGATAATTATCATATGAGTAGTTGAATTTTAAAATAAGGGTTGTTTTGAATTAAAGCGGTGATGTCGCTATTTTGAATAAAAGGTCCAAAAATTGGTTAGCACTCGTTGGTAGTCATCATAAGGGAGGATTTCCTTAGATGAGCCAAACGGGTCGAATAATCAATTAAGACATGGATAATGTTCGGTAATATGATGGATTGATTCCTTGTTATTGGATAATTGGTTGATATATCAGAAGTACGAGAATCTAACATGTTGGCTGTTAGAATGGGAAATCCGAGTATTTAGTTTTGGTAAAACAAACAAAATCAGGCAAATAATAAACTTCCAGAGTCTACCGTAATTTACGGTGGAGACTAAAAGTTTACGGTGGGTTCCCCCTGTGTTACGGTGGAACCAAAATTTTTCCAGGAGCCACCGTAACTTACGGTATCTACCGTAAGTTACGGTGGGGCTTTAAAATTTATGAAAAAGTTGTATTTCGTTGTTCACTCGAATCAGTTTTAAACGTAGTTTCGAATATGTATTATTTCTAAGTATTCTAATACTAATGTTTATTGTAAACATTTCAGTTTTTAGGTATTCAAGGATTACGGATGACGGTCAAGCTAGCTTTTGAAGAACCGAACACAAATTTTTGAAGCTTCCGCGTTGATAAATTCTGTCTAGACAATGTTGTGATGAATCAGTTTGCTAAATAACTTTAAATGCTTAAATTAGTTAGTAGTTAACAAATGTTTGTTACCCTAGATCTTTGATTTTGGAACTTATGTTTTAACCAAAACATCAATTATATAAACTATCGTGAATTATTCCTAATTTCAAGTAGAAATTTTAAGGGTGTTACACCGTAAGCACCTCTTACGGACCGTAAGTCCAGACTATTGCGGTCCGTAACCGACCTTGTATTATATCGCCAGTTGCATGCCTTACGGACCGTAAGCCCTTGGCTTTGCGGTCCGTATCCGATGACCAGATGACAAAAATTTGTTAACTTTAAGGTTTTGACCATGCATTTCTTCCAAGTCCGAATCTTGTGCTTTCCTTTCAGTGTAGGGACCATGAAGTCAACCTTTGCATGTCTAGCCATGCACTTACATAACTTGGATTCTTGTGGGAGGTTTTAAATGTCGGAAATACCGAGAATTCACATTGGATCCTTGTCTTAGGTTATAATCAATTTATTATTTAGGATAACCAGATTTATTTACATAATTTAGATGCTGATTAAGTATATCATGGTTAGGGATTTATTAATAGGTCGCTTAGAGGTATAAATTAACATGTCGACGTTTTTAAATCCTACAGTACATCTTTATCTGGATCCGAGTTCATAATACGTTTATCTTACATGACACGTGTCTTTATTTAATTGGACATGAATTTTCGAGGTGTTACAGATCTCGGTCTTCTTTCCCAACGATGCTCTGATACCACTGTGTTGGGAATCAGACTTCATGGTTGCAGCGGAATTGTGAGACATGGATTGATTCTTGTTCGAGATTGAACCGAATTGAATGTCCATGTTTCAGAAAGATGTATGAATGCAGGGAAGATCAAACGAAGATAATTGGACAATTCGTATGAAACTGAAATGTCTTGATACCGGATAACATTGCCGGTATATTCATATATATATATGTCATAGTTTTGGCGGTTCAATTGATGGGAATAACTGCTCCGGCAGTTATTTGAAATCACCCGCTTATCAAACCGAATTACATAAGCTATCGTCCTTAATTCGAATACGTATCATTTAGTACTTATACAAGTTCGAATAATATAAACATAATAAAGTTTAATAATAATTCTAACAATAATGATCATAAAGTTACTCTTCATTTTGTTTACACTTTTCTCTTCATCCGTTCCTGCTTTTGCTTCTAAACCAGAAGCAGCCGATGCTCTATTCAAATGGAAAGCCAGCCTTATAAACCAAAACAATCCGTTGCTATCTTCATGCTCCCTTAATCCAACTACTAATCTGACCCATGTAAACCGAACCACAAGTACCGCACCATGCACCTGGTACGGTGTTCATTGCGATGATCTCGGGGACATAGTAAAACTCAACCTTTCCACTTCAAGATTGAACGGTACACTTCAAAACTTCACCTTTTCGTCTTTCGCTAGTCTAACACATCTAGACCTTGGACTAAACGGCGTTTTCGAATCCATCCCTGTTGAGATCAGGTATCTTTCTAAACTCGTGTTTCTTGATCTTTCTAGTAATCATTTTTCTGGAACAATTCCTCAAGAGATTGGAAGGTTAACGAATCTTGAGACCCTTTCATTGCATAGTAATATTCTTGAAGGTCATGTTCCAGTTTCTCTGGGAAATTTGAGCAAGTTGGGTTATCTTCGCGTCGATGGTAATAAGTTATCAGGTTATATACCTCAAGAACTAGAAAATTTGCACAATCTCATGAAGCTCAATATGTCCCTCAACTTCCTAACTGGACACATCCCGTCTGGTCTAGGAAATCTGACTCACTACTAGAAAATTTGAAATTTTTGACACTGTTTTTCGTAGAAAATGCGTCACAAATCACTGTTTTTACAAATTTATGACAAAATGTATATGTAGGAAAACCGCTCGTAGGAAACTGGTTTTCTACGCATTTCCTACGCATTTTCCAACCCATTTCTGACAAAAAAGGGTCGTGAGAAATTGCTACACATTTCTTACAAAATTTATCATTATTATTTTTAATATATTTATTATTATTTTTTACAATCTTTTAATTATGACGCATTTGTAACATAGTTAATTTTTATTTTTCTAATTATTGCTACACATTTGTCACAAAACTTATTGTCTTGGTTTGTGACAAATTTTTGACAGTCAGTTCAGTTTTTTTTTTTAAATTTTACTACGCGTTTTCGACAAATCGTTAAGAAATAAAATAAAATAAAAGCTTTTTGATGACAGATTTTCTATCAGGCTGGAGGGTGTGGGGCGCCACCCTTTCGCCACATCGACCACCATAGCGCCCCCCCTGAAATCACCCACACCGCCGGCGCCATAGCCGGGGCGCTATACTTGCTCTGCCACCGCTATGGCGAGCGGTAACGCACAGGGACCGAGGCATTTTGATTGTGTGGACCGTTGAACGGTCGGAATTTTTAAAAAAAAAAAAACTTTTTTACTTTATTTATAAAATCACACTATAAAATCACTCCTTCTACTCTCATTCCTTTCACTCTCTACCTCCTTTTTTATACAACTCTCTTCTATTTTTTTAAAACTTCCAACAATGTTTCCTAACCCAAACAACCCATGAGATCCGACCAATCCGTATTGGCAAACTTTGCAAAACAACGAGCAAGAGGACCGCTATCGCCGAGACCCGCGTACGGGGGAGTTTGGATATTATCCAATGCCACCAACTTCTCCTCATCCCACCACTCAACCGATGCCTCCTCCATATTTCGGGTATTATTCTCAACCCCCTTTTTTCCGCCAAACATGTCACCGCCAAACACAAGCGAACAGGAATACGTTCCCGAAACCCAAGTCGAATCCTCTTCTATCAAAAAAAGAAGCCATAAAAAGAAGGATGAGACTGAAAAACGTGCGACAAAGAAGGTAGAATTTTGGTCGCCTAAGGAAGAGTTTGAGTTGGCAAAAGCTTGGCTCAACGTGTCGGAGGACGAGATTGTTGGTAAATATATTTTTAATGCTTGTCTAAAATACTATTTTTTTTTTGTGTAAATAATTTTTTTATGCATGTCTAAATAATTTTTTTTATGCTTGTCTAAATAATAATTTTTTTAGGAGACGACCAAGACATAAAGGCATTTTGGGGTCGTATACGCGATAAGTTTTTCGCCGCAATGGGTCGTGGCGTGTATCGAACCCCCGACTCTTTTTCGGGAAAGTGGGGGGCTTTGAGGACGAAGGTTAGCAACTTCAATAGCATATACAATAACATCGTCAATAACACTCGAAGGAAAAGTGGTGCGAATGATGTCGATATCATGACCGAAGCCCACACCCAGTATAGAATGCAACATGGGCATATGTTTAACCTAGTAACCACATGGGAGATTCTTCGCAAATCTCCAAAGTGGCATCTTGTGCCACCGTTCGACCCAACCTGCCCTAGATCCAAACGGTCCAAATCGACATCCACCACCGAACCTTCTGGGTCAGATGCTCGTACAGTAATTAATCTAAACGAGGAAACTGACGAGTTTGAAGAACCCCAAGAGCTGCCTCGTCCAACTGGTAGGGATAAAAGTAAAGCCAAGGCAAAGGCACGTGGAAAGTCTACTAAATCAGATGGCCCGTCAAAGATTGCCGAGTTCCAGGCAGATCTGAAGCAAATAATCTCCATTCGGGAAAAACAACAAGAAATGAAAATGGAGAAACAAATTGCGAGAGACATGGACTTTCTCGCAAGGGATCTGTCACATGTATCGGAGGAGGACCGAGTCATTTTGGAGGCTCGTAAGGCACAAATTCGGGCCAAATATATGTAGTTTTTTTAACTATGTTGCCTTTTTTTTTCTAGTATGTTATGTTTTTTTTTTCTAGTATGTAATGTTTTTTTTAGATGAAATTATGTTTTTATTTTTAATTTTGTAGTTATTAAAATTGCCATTTAATTTAAAAAAAATATTTAAATAAAAAATAATTAGGTAATCATGACACGGGGCTCCATCCACACCCTCCAAATTAAAGGGGGACATGATAAAGCCCCCATACTGACATGGCGATGACGTGGCTCCTAGTTAGCACCTATAAAGCCCAATGGGGCTCCATCCACACCCCATAGCCTCACAAGCTCATCAGTAAAAATATGCATTAAAAAAGAAAATGTTTTTTTAGGTTTTATTATATTATAAAACTTCCAATATCTCATAAATGGGTACAGAGACAGATCAAACTATCAAAACATACAAATTCAAAAATACTAATCATTCATAATTTTATACAAATTTACAAACAAAAGTTGAATAACTTCTACAAACATAAAGAAAAGAAAAGAAAAGCTAAATGCTGAGTACTTATGTCTAATGATGGTTGTATAGGGTTTTCGCCCGTAACAGTTTTCCGGCAAGCATCATACACAAAAGGTGTTTAACTTCTTCGCCCGTGACAGTTTTCCGGCAAGCGAAAACGCCCGTAACAGTTTTCCGTAACTTCAGTGTATTTGATGATATCACTGATAGCGTTCTTAAGTAAGATCTTCAAAAGTTCTTGTGTCTCTTTGCAGATATGCCGGTTTCATGAAACGCCGGATGTTCCGGAAAACTTTCCGGTGACGTTTGCTCCTTCTTGACATTTTCTCTCTCTAAAAGTGATTTTGATTCATAAATTTTGACTGTGCATATTTTTGTGAGTATAAAGAGAGTGTGTTTCTAGAGGTGTGTTTTTAACCATTGATTAAAGAGGATGTGAGTGATGGAGGACCCTAGGATTGTGATCCATGTGGTGTATAATTAAATGTTTTGATTGGCTCAATTGGTTTTTTGTTTATGTTTGAAAGTAGAACAGATTTACACATACCTAATTAGGATTGGCTATCTCTATTTCTATAAATCATTTCTTTTCATAAAGTCATTTCTTTTAAAAATTGTATGCTATATACATAAACGAAGTAGTTTTTTTTAAACCTTATACATTTAAGGTAATGGGGTATTATCTAAATAAGGTATGGGGTATTATCTAAATAAAAAGATGTGAGCTCAAGTGTTTGATTATTTTAATAGATATTATTAATATTAAGTCCAATTATTAATAGTAATTATACCTTTTAAGTAATTATTTAAATTTTTAACAACATTTTAGTCAAATTATTAATAGTAATTTTTTTTATTGGAAATGAATATTGTGCTGCTAGAACCGTAACCGACCACACATTATATGTATCGGTACTAGTATTTATATATATTGATTTTTCTTTGGATGAACCGACACTTATGTGTTACTACTATACCGCACAACAATATATGTATCGGTATTAGTATTTATTATATTGTTTTTATTAAATAATAAAAAGTTATATCTTTAAAAATCCCGTGTAACATATCTTTAAGAAAAACTTTCGCCCTACGGGGCAATGAGGCAGAGGGAGGGTGGGAGTCGCCATTATGATCTATTTAGTCCCAATATGGTTCATTTAGACATGTGTGATCCACAATTGGCCATTGGTACTATACCGAACCGAAAGTACCGATACCGAAAACGCCAAATAGTGTGTACCGAAAACAATTCGGTATGGGTAATTCTATAGTGCACACATAGATATGAATACATACATATATATACATAGACACATATACATGCATATACATATATTTAGTTAAACGTTGAAATATTATAACTATTACGTTGCAAATGCATAGCAAGTTGCTAAGCATTTCTGACACAATTATAAATAATAATAGTAATTAAATATTTAAATATAGTAATAAATTTTCCGTCACAAAAGCGTAGCAAGTTGCTACGCATTTTCTACGCAATAATTAATAATAAAACTGATTAAACATTAAAGTATAGTTTAAGTATAATAATAAATGTTTCGTCACAAATGCGTAGCAAGTTGCTACACATTTCAGATGCAAATAATTAATAATAGTATTAGTTAAACATTTAAATATGATCCGAATATAATAAAAAATGTTTTGTCAAAAATGCGTAACAAGTTGCTACGCACTTCTGACGCAACAATTAATATTTAAATGAATTCAACATATAAATATAGTTCCATCGGAAATGCGTAGCAAGTTACTACACATTTCCAACGCAATAGTTAATAACGATAATAATTAAATGTTTAAATAAAAATCAAATACAAATATAATTCATCCGTCGTAAGTGCGTAGCAAGTTGCTACGCATTTCTGACGCAATACTTAGAATTAGTATTTCTGTAGCTATTGCGTAGCAAATTGGGCAAAAAAATCTAGGCTTTTGTTTCTGTAGGAAATGTGTAGTAAATGTGTTAGAATTTGTGACACATTTTTTTGCGTAGGAAAATTCCGTAGCAAAATGACCACTTTTCTAGAAGTGACTAAGTTGTCTGAACTATACCTTTTTCAAAACAATCTTACCGGATCGATCCCACCCTCTTTAGGAAATTTGAGCTCTTTAAGGGTATTATATTTATAAATTGAACCAACTTTCGGGTCGCATTCCTTGTGAATTAGGAAATATGAAGAATCTGATTCTGTTACTTTTGGGCCACAATCGGTTCACGGGTTCCATCCCGGTTTCACTTGGAAACCTGAGCAAGTTAGAGATACTAGATGTTCATGAAAACTTACTTTCTGGCGTTATCCCACAAGAACTCGGAAAATTAGAGTCTTTGATTCAATTGGCCTTCAGTCACAACGAGCTTAGTGGCCAAATCCCAGTTTCAATAGGAAATCTAAGCAGATTAGAGCAGTTGTTCCTAAATGACAACCAATTTAATGGTTATATTCCTAAAGAGTTGGGAAATTTGAACTCTCTTGTTGAGTTGATCTTGCTCATTAATTAGCTAAGTGGTCTGATCCCAGATTCACTTGGTAACCTAAAAAAGTTAGAGCAATTTACTGTTCATGACAATAAATTATCTGGCCATTTCCCTGAAACAATAGGCAAATGTATAAAACTAAAATATTTGATCTTAAGTAATAACTTGCTTGTGGGATCCGTCCCAACATCCATTTGCAACTTGAGATCCTTAGAGATTCTTCACCTCGGGAATAACCAGCTTAATGGCAGGATTCCGCAATGCCTGAGTAACCTCAGCCACGAGCTCCAAGTTTTGGATCTACGAATGAACCGTTTTCATGGAAACATTCCTGCAACATTTTTGAAGCAGAATAACAATTTAAAGTCTCTCAACTTGAACGGAAATCGACTTCAAGGGTCGATTCCCAGGACTTTGGTGAGTTGTAGGAATCTTGAAGTTTTGGATTTAGGAAACAATATGCTAACAGGTCGATTCCCACACTGGATTGATACCCTTCCCGAGATTCAAGTTCTTGTCTTGAGAGGTAATAAACTCAATGGAACATTACTCACATCCAATACCAAAACCCCGTTTCAGAAGCTGCGAATTCTTGATCTATCTAACAACAAGTTTACTAGGCAATTACCGTCAAATTACTTCAATAACTTTAAAGCAATGGTGGCTGTAGATATAGCCGCGTCAGGAGATCTGTATATGGGTGAAAATTACATGTATGATGACACAGTGGTGCTGGTCGTGAAAGGATTGAGTTTGGAACTGCAGAGAATACTTGTCGTCTACACAACTATAGATCTTTCGGTTAACAAATTTGAAGGGGGGATACCTGACACGATTGGACAGCTCAGATCGCTTCGGTTCCTTAAACCTATCGCACAACAGTCTCACAGGTAGAATCCCAACAAACTTGAGAAACCTCGTCCAACTTGAACATTTAGATCTTTCTTCCAATAAGTTGGTAGGTAAAATTCCTATACAACTTGCAAGCCTGACATTTCTTGCAGTTGTAAACTTTTCCCAAAATGAGCTTCAAGTAGGGGTGTTCAGAATTCGTTTCGAATTCGAAAAATTCGAAATTCGTTTAAATTCGATTCGATTATCAAAAATTCGTTTCGATTATAAGAATTCGAATTCGATTCAATTCGAGTCAAGTAAATCGAATACGAATCGAATACGAATTTATAATTTCAAATTCGATTCGATTCGAAATTCGAATAAAAATTATACATTTTTATTTGTTATTTTTATATATAATACATATATAACTTTTATTAGGCTATACTATAAATTATTTTCAAAATTTATTCCAAGTATTAAAATTACCCATTACCAAACCCTCTACATGGATCATAAATAAAACCTAACTAACAAATATATCAATAGATTTATAACCCTAAAAATATTATCTTGTAATGTGAAGTGGTTATTCCCGACTTCTCGTTTTGAATTTTAGACTTATAGTACTTTAGTTGGAACTTTTTAATGTGATATCGTGCTTTATGGCTGCTTTAAAATTTATATTTCATTTTGATAGTTATTTACATGTTTTTAAAGAATCTAAATCAAATCGAATTTATTCGAATTCGATTCGAATTCGAATTTTTAATCGAATACGAATCGAATACGAATGGGGTTTTTTATTCGAATACGAATTCGAATCGAATTCGATAAGTTTTAATCGAATTCGAATCGAATACGAATTCAAGAAAAAATAAAAATTATTCGAATAATTCGAAAATTCGACATTCGATTCGATGAACACCCCTAGCTTCAAGGAGCCATACCTCAAGGTGGACAATTCAATACATTTGGAAGTAGTTCATTTCAAGGGAACAGAGGATTATGTGGATTCCCCTTGACAAAGAAGTGTGGAGATGATGACGTGTCACCCTCTCCGACACCTGATGCTGAAGATGAAGATAATACTTTCTTTAATGGGATATGGATTTGGAATGTTAATAGGATTGGGTATTGGATGGCTTGTTTTTCGTTTGGGAAAGCCAAAATGGGTTATCATGATCACTGAAAGAAAACAATTTAGACCCGAAAAATAAACAAGAAAGATTCATCGATTAGAAGATGGACGGCCGTTAGAGCTAGAAAGCGCAGATTCCTCAGGTTTTTTATTTTTGTATTTGATTCAGTGTTGAAGATATGTTTTAGTGTTTGATCATAAATTACCTACTTTAGCATTTGATCTTATAATCCAATGCCTCATAATTGACGAAATATTTTAGTGTTTGATTAAAGATTTTACCTACTTGAGCATTTGTTTCATATCCTTGTGCTAAAAAATGATCCTTTAGTTTCTAACTATTTAGCGAGTTAATTCAAATTTGAGGAGTGAAATCAGAATGCCATGTTGTTACCTATCGAAATAATCATTTGTGCAATGCTTTCATCAAACACTTGCTCAATTTGTTCAAAAGGAAATTCTATCTAATCCAATTAGGGAATTCAAATTTGAGTAAAACTAGAATGCCCTACTGTTACCTACTTAAACAATCATTTGTGCAATGCATAGTAATAATGCTCTCATTTTGATGATTTATATGTAATTTATTTATTTACACTGTGCTGTGGCAGATTTACAGTGTTAGTAGGTTAGTTCGAAAGAGAACCCCCGTAGGGCCTATAAATGTCAAAAAACATACCTTGTGTTTAAAAACTTACGCGTTACATCTAACGAACGTTAGATTTTTGGGTTAAATCCAGTTATGTGCACAGCAAGTGAGGGTGTTTTGGTCATTTCACCTTGTTACCCATCCCCCCCCCCCCCCCCCCACCCCAACCAAAATATTTTTAAAGTCAAAACACAAAAAAAAAACCAAAAAAGTAAAAAAAAAAAAAAATAGCTTCAAAAGCGAAGCAACATGCATAAGTCGCGGCTATCCAGACTCGAACTTGGGTTGAGTTTAAGGAAGGGAGACGCATTACCAACTCACCAACCCAGTATCTAGCTAAGGAGTTCACTCTAAATCCTAGTTGTGCTCTAAAAAAACAAACACACAACCCTGCTATGATACGAACTAAATCGTAATAAAATGATCCAAAGAAAATAGATAGAAACTTGAAAGAAAATAAAGATTTTTGGAAGAGCCTTATATACTTGTAGAAACAATACGAAATGTACAAAATGGCTAACTTGAAACTAAGAAAACCATCACCACTAATAGCATTCACATCCAATCCACCATCCTCATCTCTATAATTACACTAAAAATCACTATATTTCTCTGTTCTTTTCAATTAAATAATTATTTTTATATCTTTATCATTATCTTTTTTCTCTCCTCTACTCACAACTACTTTCAAAAAATATTAAAAAATTTATAAGGGGTGAACAGTGTTTTTTCATATTTATAAATGACCAGTAACATTTTCTCTCTCCTTCACTCACAACTCTCATAACCAGTATCTATAATCTCTCACAAAATTTGATGGATAGGATGTGAATGCTCTAACCCACTATCTAATCATGCAAAAGAATAATGATAATTGTTAGCAAATGGGAACGTGATGTGCATGGTTTGTAGAATGTGGCACATATCATTCCCCATGCTCAAAACAATCATTGTACTCAAGAATGAAGTTGGATCATTAGCGGTGCATCTAGTAGCGGAACTAGAACATTAACTCATGTATTCAAAAAAAAATTTCACCGTGCAATCATACAATATTAAAAAAGCCGACAATAAATAAATAAAAACAAATACTTAATAGATTTGTCCTCTTCTTTTTTTCATAGCTTGAAGTCGTTCTATCACATCATCGTCTTTTACTTCATGTAAAAAATCCTTTTCGACCGCACAAACCATAGCGTTGTTAAAAAATTCCAGGCCCATTAGATTGCATAAATCCGTCTTAACAAGCTTCAATTTCGAAAAACATCTTTCAACGGTTGCGGTTGCAACCGGTAAAAGCAAATCTAGCTTCACTACCCGCACTAGTACAAAAGTGATCAAATGATGCGGTTAAATTGCCTATAAGATGCGGTTATACACCCGCATCTTATGGTATAGCATCTTTTGGCTTATAGCCAAAAGATGTGGGTCCAAGAGATGCGGTTCTAGTATGTGATATAAACCGACAACCAACCAACCAATCAAGTTTTTAAATAAATTAAGCTAAACTATCATTTTCACTATTTTTTCCAATAGTATGTGATATAAACTGACTACTTACATTAATAAGATCGTATTCCTTACTTTATCGGAACAGCTTAACATCAAATCAGAACATCTTTATCGGAACAGCCGAAAACATCACGGTCTAGCTCTCTTTCTGGAATGGATTATTATGATTGTATTCCTTACTTTATCGGAACAACTTAACATCAAATCGTGTACTTTGCCTGTATCCCCCAACACAATAAAGCTAGTTCAAGTCTTCGGCAAAATTTAAAAAAAAAAAAGTATAAATAGCAATAAGCATGAATTTTTTTATTGGTGTACCTGAATGATATCCAAATTAATAACCAAAAATTTGGTTCTATGGAGTTTGGGGAACAAATTCAGTAGCAGCAAAAGATATCTCATCCGGTACAAATTGAGTAGCCACTAGTACAGAATCAAATGTCCCTGTAACATTTGACAATATATCTTTCAGTTGATAAACTATAAACTTTTAGAAACTTTTCATATCAAAACACACTTTTAACTTTTAAGAATCTATCTACTCAATGAGATTGAGATAAGTAAGAATGGAGTAGTAAAAATTTCATAACCATTTGTGAGGGAAATAAAGTAGATACTGAGCCACTCTTCCCCTAAAGAAAAAGTGAAAAATGAAAGCGTAAATTTGTAATGGATTTGACATAAAAGCAACAACAAAAATTAACAATGTGATGAACAAAACATACATTGACCGGACTGAACATGGCCCATTTAGCTACACATTTCTAATCCTCAACCAATAAACGAAACAATAATCAAACAAAACCCTAACAAAAAGATATGTAAAATAGCAAATCTCAATATCAACAACAGTGCCATATTTCTAAAACAGAGGACAAATATCATCAGCAGTACAAGTCCAGGGAACATTCGGCAATCTCGTTCTAGAACCTTCATCTTCTACTGATTATTGTGTAAAGTTGTCAACTTGAGGGGATTAAACGGCGGATTGTGTTCAAAATATGAGAAAATTAGGTCTTTGAGGTTTGAGATTAGAGCAATAGGTCGATTAAGGGGGGATAGGATTTGAGAATGGAGGGAAACCAAATAATTTTGGGGAAAAATTAGGTCAAACGGAGGGAATTGAACTTTTTTAAAATGCTTTTCAAATGTATAAGATACGGTTGGGGAGAACCGCACCTTTTGGTGCAATTTACTGTTTTTAATTATATATATATAGGCTGGAGATATTTGGACACCCATCGCGCCTAGTTTCACACCTTTTGTGCCCTAGACGCCTCGTATAGGTCTATACGAGGCGTCTAAACACTGAATTCAATGGGGTCTGAGAGAGTGTCAGGCACAAAGTTTAAGGATCCTAGACGCCTCGTACAGAGCTATACGAGGCGTCTAGACTTGGGAATTTTTTTTGGCTGAAATGAGGGGTGTTTTGGTGGGTTTTGGTATGGTTTTTTGGATAGTTTTTGAAGATGTGTTTTTTGGTTGAAAATTTTTTTGTTTTTAAAAAAAGTTATGTTTTTTTTTACACTATAAAAAAGTTTTTGATTTTTAAAAATGAACTATTTTAAAAATCGGCTCTTTAAATATATTATATCGATTAAATATTATAATGTTTTTTACATTTTACTTTTTTAAATATTATTCTTCCGATTAAAATTTTATCTCGTTCAAATATTGTTTCCGTATTATATTCAGGGGATATATTGTTTCCGTATTATATTCAAAACATATTTTGTTTCCGTATTATCTCAATTTAAGACAACAATCATTAAGTAACCGAATAATTGAAAACAAACATAAATATGACATAGATAAGATAACTTTGTACATCCATAACAAAAATATATAAGATAAGTTTGTACATCCATAATAAAAATAAAAACAACAACAGGTCTATGCATCCGAATCCGAATCCGAATCCGAATCTGGCTGCTGCGGCTGCTGCTGCTGATGTGGTGCTCGAGGTGGTGGGAGCGGTATCGCGGGTAACCCCTCTCTCTCGCGTCTATCCTGCAGCTCCCGAACCACCCAACCTATCAAATCGCTGAGCCTGTCAAGCTCTGCTCGTACCTCCGGATGTAGCGGCGCAGGTCCTGGGGCATGACCTGGAATAGCGTGACGTGGAAACTGAGGCGCCCCGGCAGGTGGCGGTGGCTGTGGCATCGCTGCACCGTCTACATCCTGCGGAGGCTCCTCCACGGGCACTACATCAGCAGGAGGATGAACGGGCTCGAAATGCTCTGGTAGGGCCTCCTCTGTCCATATGCCCCCGTCGCGGTTTTTAAACCGCGGGCCAACTAGGAACCTCCTGATTACCCTCATCCCCCACAGCGACTGCATGCCCATCCGCGTCGGCATGACTGGCGGCGTCCGTAGATGTGGGTCCTCGTGCAGTACGAGGCCAAATGAACGGGCAATGACGGTCACGTACGCCCCGCCATACAAAAATCCGCGCTCCTGTCGGTGATGGGCGGAGGCGTAGTACTGGGCTAGACCGTGTGCTAGCGCGCACGGCCTCCTATACAACAAACAATAAAGGAAAAAAAGATATGTGGTCGTACACCACTCACGGCTGTAGCCGCGCGCTGAAATCGAAGTAGCGAGCAAATGGTGCAGATACCTGCAGATAGTGTTAGCGAAATACAGAAACAGAGATTAATAAACAATGCACATAATCACAATAATTTCCGTAATAAACGTACGTACCTGTACAGTGGGTCCCTAACAAACGACACCCTCCCCTTCGACTTGTCGTGCTCCCAAGTATTTGGCCCTGCAATCACCTGCCAAAACCCTAGAAGAATGGGTTTGTCAACCACCACTTGCCCCGCTGTGTAAATCTCAGTCTCGATCTCCCCCTGCATGTATAAACCAGAACGCACCGCAAAGTCTGCTAGCGTCATCGTACGCAAAACGCCAGCGAGCCTGAAAGAAATCTCAGGCGGAGGGGGAGCATCTGGGTACGGAAGCGCCACTGGGACCCCAGGAGGGTGAAATGTGAATGACGAAAGGAACTAGACCAGCAGCTCCCTGTAGGTCGGCGTGTGCGCCAAATCAAAAAGACGATGCCACGGCGAATCGAGAGGTATAAACCGACGCACTCTATCCGTCTCAGCAAGCTCCCCCATCGCATCCTAGTCGATCGATGCATGCGATCCAATGTACATCCTCCTGAGCTTCTGGCAATGGCGGGCGGCATCGGTGCCGTCGGGAAACTCTAGGTACGGACAACCCTGAAGCGTATCCAGAGCCGGCCGCCGCCTCCGTCGTGGACCCTCCTGAACCGGCTGAATCGGCAGTGGCTCACCAAGATCTATCTGAATGTCGTCGCCCTCCATAATCAATCTTCAGGTAAATAACGTATACGTATAAAAACAATAATAAATAAATCAGAATAATAATAATAATTAACAATAATAATTAATAAATATTATTAATTAAAAAAAAATAATTAATAAATAATAATAATTAATAAATAATAATAATAACTAATAATAATAATAATAATAAATAATAATAATAATAATAATAATAAACAATAATAATAATAATAAATAAAAATAAAAATAAAAATAAATAACAATAACAATAACAATAATAATAAATAATAGTAATAATAAATAATAATAATAATAATAATAATAATAATAATAAATAAAAATAATAATAAATAACAATAACAATAATAATAAATAATAAATAATAGTAATAATAAATAATAATAATAATAATAATAATAATAACATTAACAATAATAATAACAACATTAATAATAACAATAATAATAAAACTAATAATAATAATTAATTAAAAAAAAAAAACACAGAGCCTCGTATAGCCCTCGTATAGGGCTATACTCGGCGTCCTGTTCTTCCACATTCATCTTCAACCTCAAAACTCAAACCCCCAAACCCCACAAAAATCAAATTTCAGGGCAAACCTACGGTCTAAAGGCAAAAACATGGCAAAAATACTGAACTACGGGGCGAAATACGTACCGGTTATGCTTCAAATCTTCGAAAATCCGGTCGAAATACGTATCCGAGGCGTATAGAGGTGTATTCTCCGTATGTGTGTTTGTTTTTTGTTTGGGGGTTAAAAGCAGCCTCGTCTAGACCCCCCCTGTGTTATACGAGGCCGAGACGCCTCGTATAACTCTATACGAGGCGTCTTGGTTTTTTATTAAATGACCATTTAGCCCCTGGTATGCCCCCAGTATAGGCATTATTCAGGGGCAAAATGGTAATTAACCATTCCAAAAAGATATTTCTGGAATGGTTAATTACCATTTTGCCCCTGAATAAAGCCTATACTGAGGGCTTTACAGGGGCAAAATGGTAATTTAATAAACTTTTTTTAATAATTAAAAAACAAAAAATCTCAAAAAGTTGCCGCCTCACAAGACGACACGTATAGCTCTATACGCGGCGTCTGGTGTTTCAAAATTACCTTTAAGCCCCTGTTAATGGTCTATACTGGGGGCTTTACAGGGGCAAAATTGTAATTAACATAAAATATTTTCAAAATTCAAAATTTCAAAAACCCGCTCAAATAGACGTCTCGTATAGATCTATACGAGGCGTCTGTGGATTAGGAAATGACCTTTTAGCCCCTGAAATAAGCCTAGCTTGGGGGCATAACAGGGGCAGAATGGTCTTTTGGGCATAACTATACGACGCGTATAGCTCTATACGCGTCGTATATTTTTAATTTTTTTTTAAATGATATTAAACTGTTTTAATTATTGAAAAATGATACAAATTATAAAAAAAATTATAGAAATTGTAGAAAATTATAGGAATTAATAAAAAAAATACATTCAAATTACAAAAATCATTCTTCCGTATCACTATCGATGTAATTAAGACTGGGGTTTGATCTTGGCGGAGGATTCATTATCGATGTATACCATTCTAGACGTGGCAAGTACATATCTTCCCATTGTTTCGTATGGGGTGTTCGGTTGGTCAACCATAGCCCGTGTGCTGGTGGCATTGGATAATCCCCTTCCAGCTTAACATGTATGAAGTGGTTCTCGTTTACATGTGTAAGCGTTATGAACAATGGTTGTTGATTAGCCGGAGGACTTAGTATCGGGAAGAAAGTGGAACTCGCACCCATGGTTGTCGTTAACAGGTGCACCCCGATACCGTACGTTTGTGCAATAAGAAGTCCTGCATAGGGGAAGTCCATCCAGTGATCCCCCCCACAACCGGACACTGAATCCCAAATTAGGCCCTGACGATGCGTGTAAAAATAACCTTTATCCCATGCTTCAAATATTGGGAACCAGATCGATTTGTTCTTATCCATTTCTTGAACAAGGTGCCTTCGAATGAGCCCCCATGAACTCTGTTCCATACCTAAGCCCACAGCCACAGATCGAAACCCACAATGACCGTCCGGCATCACATCTCGTATGCACGAGACGTACGGATGGAACACTAGCGGAATGTCATCCTGAAACTGTTCGATGATTCCCACGTACTCGTCCCCAATGATTAACGGAAAACCGTGAGCATCTCGTGTCTCTTTCTTCTTAGAACTCTTTGAACGGCTTAGGCTCGCTTTGGGTTTTTGGGACCTTATAACCGACTGTTGAGAGGCCTGTGACGGAACGTACGAGCTGTGACGAGGTTTGTCGTACTTACTTTGTCGGGAACCTTCAAAGCACGTGTTTGCATCACCGAATGAGCTTCTCCTCAATTCTTCATCTATACGAGAGGCCTCGTCCAACCTTTGTTGTACCTGCTTTGTTGTTGGTCGGCCACGAGTATTTTGTTGGACAACCGGTGGTTTCTTGGTAGATTTCTTTGGAGTCAACACCGCTTTAATCTTTGAAATCAGGCTTTTTTGCTGAGCTGGGGGGTGCGACTCTAATTGTTGTCTAACAATATTTAGCTCTTCGACCACGTCCACGTCATCGTCTATCAATTTACAACTTTGGAAGTTAAGTCTCCGCCAGAAGACGTCCACGTCTTCGAGTTGAATCGGACGCTCTGCACGGTTAAAAACAACATTGTTTAAGTCACATGATTAACGGAAATATATCACACAAGTGTTGTACGTTTAACAATTATTACCTTCAAGCATGAACTTTTGTATCCTGCAAGCACAGGGCAACCCACAGCTGTGCCACATTTGGCAACCTGTAACACCTCGAAAATTTCGGGTTCAATAATAAAACGACACGTGTCATGTCAGACAAAACGCGTTGAAAACCCGGATTTAATAAAGATGTTTCGGTAGGATTAAGTGGCGTCATGTTAAATTGTACCTCTGAACGACCTCAATTATAAATCCCAAGACCCGATTAAGTGTTATACACATTTTTATACCTTCAATACAGGATTTGGTTTACAATAATGGACCTAGAAAAGTATGATTTGACCCAAAGAAGAAAACGAATGTTAAACCGTTGTTTTCAGGTCTTGAAAGTCCATTCAATTGCAACAAAGGTACATGGTAGGGTAATGTGCAGGAGTAGACACTTATTAGAGGCCCCCTTCATGTAAAAGAATGGCCAAAAATCGTGCAAGTGGATTACATGTTCGAAACACCAACAAAAGGCAACAAACCTGCCTCTGAGAAGGGGTAGCGCACCGCTACATGTGTAGCGTAACGGTGCGCTACCACGATAAGTCAACAGGCCCAATATATCAGGCTAGCGCACCGCTACAAGTGTAGCGTAACGGTGCGCTAGGGATGCCCAGTTCCAGCAAAACGGGCTGTTGCCTGTCTTTCGCGATTTTAACCCATTGTACCGGTTTTTATCAGTTATAAAAGGCCCCTAAACTATCCTAGATCACTAGGACAAGTGTTCAATGGTTGTGGTTGGTCCTAGAGTTAGTTGTCAAGTAGTTGTGGTGGATCCAAGTCCTATATAAAGCCACATTGTGCCACCATCAATCTTCACACTTACAACTGATCTTTGGAGCATTCCTGGAGCTAAGGAACTCTCCCTTCTGATCAAAATTCGTGCATTGGACTATTGTAAGTCTGCTAGTTCTTATTTGGTTGAGTTTAGCTTAGTTAAATAGCTAAAAGTCAAACCGTCGTAATTACGGTTTGACTTCGAGATTAGTCAATAATGGCTCAGTCTTATCTCGAATTAAAAGTAGTTTTAGAATGGTAGTTATGTGGGTAATAAAACCCCAAAAGGGTTTCCCCTGATCACCATCCTAAGCAGGTCAAATGTCGGGTCAAACCTTTACTTAAAAAGTCAACATAATGCTTAAAAGGTCATTTAAGCATAATTAGCTATCTAGAATATATATAACCTGTTTGAACATTGTTATAACTTAGAAATAAGTGTAAGAACATGTCCCAACATGTTCAACCCGACTATTTCCTGTTTAGACCCGGTTCGGAACCGAAAGTCACATAGTTTGACTTACCCGTTGACTTTCAGTTCTGACCCGTTTGGGCATATTTTAGAAATGCCTCAGAGCTTTAATTGGATTAGGATACATGTTAGAACAACCCTCTGTGATCATACACCTTGGTTCACTAGTTATCCAATTAATATGCATATTTCCGTTAATTGCTCATACGTTGACCGTTATGCCCTTATTACCTTAAATCATGATTTATGAAAATGTAAAAGTGTAGAAACCTTAGTTACTGATATATAAACTTGTATGCAAAGTTTGACATCAGTTTGACTTGTAGACTAAGAGTTATGCTCATTGTCGCTAAATTAAAGCCTTGTGTTAACAAAATGGCGTAATTAGCGTATAGCCTAGTTAAACATACTTTTTGATATCAAATCTTTGACCCACTGATGTAATATATTATTTTGGGATTTTTAAAGATTTTTAATCAATTTTAGGCCGAGCATAACTAGTAGTCGTAGGCTTAATCCGGTAATTGTCGGTTTTGCCCTTACGGGCCATAAAATGAGTTTTACTTATCTAAACGACTCCAAACCTTTTGCTACTGATCACATATGTTAAATAAATTATTTTAAGCCTTCTGGAAATATAAAAATATCAGATTTAAGTATAGAACCCGGAAATGGCCTTTAATCGCCATAATTAGCGTTTTTAACGCATAGTATGTCTTAAAATCATATTGGACATACCCGGGTTGATACCTACTGATATATGAGGCAAATGATGATATTTTAACAGTAAGCAAAGGTTGATAAACTCAGACTTCGTTTTTGAGCTTTTCGGCTTATGTGAGTTTACCAAAATACCCCTACGGGGCATAGTTTGGTTAAAGATGATAAATTTCACATATAAGCTTTAGCCTACTGATATAACTTATCAAATTGAGTATGTTTGCTATTTACATCAGACCTGTAACTCAGTTAAACAATTTAAACTCTTTTACAAACTTTAAAATGACCAAACTACCCCTACGGGGCATAGTTTGTGTTTAAATTAGTTCGGGGCATAACGAAAGACATCCTACTGATGTCACAACATATTTGAAGCATATTAACTTAGGAAACCTGTATATGGCTCTTACGGATACCCGCTACGCTTATTTCGCGTTCGGTTCGGTTTATGTAACACGTTTACATAAATTAGCCGAAACGGGTCAAACCTTATCGGTTTAATCTCAAAATCCAGAATGTGGATGAAGGACCCATATTAAACAAGTCTCTGAACTTGTCGGGTCTAAATCACATTCTATCCGGTCTTCGCTTAATCGTGCGTACGAACCGTATCCTTGAAACTAGCCGGTCTAAGCTTAAGCTTAACTAAAGACCCGTTAGAATTCTAATAGGTTATTAAAAACCTTCGTTCCAGATTAGGAGCCCAGTAAAAGCTATCTGTACTTGCTGATTTGATATACGGCTGGGATTGAATTTATATTTAGCTCAGGTAAATACTTTTAACTTATTTTCCCTATACGGGCTTGGGTTACGGTACATAGCGTACCGCTTGATCGGGCATCAAATCTCCACGCTTAGTGGGTAGTTGAATAATTTGATCGGCTCGTTTTAAACAGTATTGTTTACTTTACTGCCTTTGGGGGGTTAATGACCATGTCCCGGATATCCTCGGCATTATCTTACGAGATGGCCACGACCTGAGCACGGGGTGTAGGCGTACACCTGTCGGTGTATAACTCTAGAATTGTGGTGTGTCTATTGATCTTTAACCCGGATACGTCCGGGCTACTGAACGCATAAGTAACATGTAAATCGTTCACAAGATTATAATATTAAATAATTCTCCCAAGTTAAAAAGATTAATTTTGCCTCTGTGCATTTTAATCAATGTGTCAAGATATTTTGTGCCATGTGCATCCAAACAAATTTTCAATCATTTTTCAAAATGAGTCAGTTGAATGTATTTACCAGTGTAAACTGACGTATTTTCCAAAAAGGCTAAATGCAGGTACTATACGAACTTGGCTGGATAATTCTCCTTAGCATCAATAGAAGTCTCGCAAGCTTAAGATGCCTAAAAGTCTGTTGAACTATTGTTTCCCTTTTATGTTCGATCCTTCTGTGGATAAACTTCCGGATATTGTGACAGTTGATATTACAATAATAAATTCGGTTGTATTATATTTTCAATTGCTTCCGCTGTGCTTAATAATATTGTGTTGTTTGACTATTATGTTGCCAACCATGACGTCACGATACTCCCCACCGGGCCCACCGGTGACACGTGGAAATCGGGGTGTGACAGGTTGGTATCAGAGCCAACACTGAGTGAATTAAACACTAGCCTTAGTGTTTAATCTCAGTTACACAATTGCACAATTCTAAACTTCTGAGTCTAGACTTAACTTAGGAATATTCTCAATCCTAATCAAAATTCTTACTTCCAAAAATTTTTTGGATACGTCGCCAAGAGAAGAAGCCGTAATAAGTATTCTCCACATCAGGAGCTTTGAAATGCTGAGCTTCGTACCGCGACCAGAATGAAATGTGCAACCTAGGAGAAAGCATTCAGGAATTGAATTAAGAAGAAACTCCTTTTGCTGAAGATCGTTTCCTTAATAGTCCTTATAAGGACATAATTATTTTTAGTCCCTTCGAGGACAACATTATTCCTTTTAAGTCCCGCTTAGGGCAACTTTATACTTTTATTTTTATAAATGGAATGATTAAGTTTAAACTTTCATTCTAAATAAGAAATATTAAATAAATGAAAAAAAAAATATTTCCTTTTTGCAAGATCTACCATTATAATAGAAATGGCAAAATCTAAAAGGGCAAGACCTAGCTTCGGGTCATATTAAGACCGGCCAAGATGGCAGTTCCGCAATTTAGATTCAGATCTATATTTACACCTCAATTTAAGAATTGTTCTGCGTTAATTATAAATTAAGAATCTTAAGTGTGAAACCTAGCCTCGGGTCAATTATAAGACCGGGCCAAGATGGTAAGACCTGTTTAAAAGATTCAATTCCCTATTAACATCTTAAAACATGTTAACACTCCCGAAAGATGTGATTCGTTGGAAATCACACACGTTATTAAGGATTCTTCAAAAGATTCCTAACCCAGTTTAATGATCTCTGAATCCTGGGTTTACATCAATAATTAAGATGATCATATTTTAACCATACGTGGTAACATAATGCCTACGGGCCCTGCTCATTTCCATATGAGCCAAAATACAGTGGTAGCTATGACTCCCTGTCAGATAAAGGTAATGAACTAGGTTCAAACCTCAAATGCTTTGATTCTCTGAAATCCTAGCATATAATTTATAATTGTCTACGTGACTAGGCCTATTGTGCCAATATACTTTCATGCTTTGATTCTCTGAAATCATAGCTTAAAATTTACAAATGTCCGTGTGACTAGGCCTATTGTGCCAATATACTTTCATGCTTTGATTCTCTGAAATCATAGCTTATAAGTTATATATGTCCTTGTGACTAAGCCAGTTGTGCTAATATACTTAAAGACCTTGATTCTCTGAAATCATGGCTTATAATTTAAAATTTTTGTCCTTGTGACTAGGCCTTTTGTGCTATAAAATAAAACTGTTATTATTGCTTTGATTCTCTGAAATCATAAGCTTATAATTTATAAATGTCCATGTGACCAGGCCATTGGGTGCCACTAATAAAACTGTTAATGTTTTATAATTAGGATAAATTATAATAGAAATCCTAAATAAATATGATTAATAAATTAACCATATATGGTCTCTGTTTACCATGGTTAATGAATTTCCCTAAGGGGGTAATCCAGTAATAAACATCTCTTATAAGGGAAGTGCCTACAGGCTATAGTTAATGTCCTCTGAGACTAAAAACAGTGGTAGCCTACAGCTCCCTGTCAAGAAAAGGTAATGAACTTTGATTCAAACCTTAAGGCCACGATTCTCTGAAATCATGGCTTATAAATTTAACTTGTCTACGCGACAAGGCCATTGGTGCTATTATTAACTTATGAAGTAGGATTTATGATAAAAATCCTGGATAAAATAAATATCCTTCCTTCTCTGTCAGTATGCAATTGACGGGAATCTTAAAGGTGAAACCTAGCCTACGCGGCCAAGATGGTGAAACCTACTCAAGGGATTCAAAACCTTGTTAACACCTAGGAATGTATTAGCACCCCTGACAAATGTGATTCGAGAAAATCACAACAGTCATCCTTATATGGGATTCTTCCAATTCTCAAATCTAGCCTAGTGATCTAGGAATCATGGCCTATATCATCCTATAAGATGATCATATTATAAACATCCGTTAGTAATGAAGCACCTACGGAGTAAACTTGTTGTCCGATAAGACAACGACAGTGGTGGTCTTTGACCTCCTGTCTAAAATGATGGACTATGTCCAAACATAATAGTCAATATGATCAATGCGATCATGACTAATACCAATTAATACGATGATAATATTATTTAAACATCCTTTAGTGATGTCTTGCCTACGGGCTATAATATATTGTCCATTTGAGACATTGATGTTGTTATCGTTATGATTCCCTGTCCAAGGTGGTGAGCTATGCTCAAGCCTAATAGTTCATATGATCAATACGATCATGACAAAAATCATCAATACGATGATTAAAAATTTTAAACATCCGTAATGATGTTTTGCCTAAGGGCTATATTAGATCGTCCAACTGAGACAAGGCAATTGTAATCTTTTGTGATTCTTTGCCAAGGGGGTGAGCTATACTCAATTCCCATAGTCTATACTATCAGTGCGATCCTGACTAGTATCCTCAGTATACTGATCATAATATTAACATCCCTCGTGATGAAATGCCTACGGGCTATACTTTATTTTAGAGTCGGTAAGACAAAGATAGTAGGGATCTTTATGATCCCCTGTTCAAAATGGTGTGATTATACCCAAACCTAATAGTCAATATGATCGATGTGACCATGACTAATATCATTAGATACGATGGTTATATATAAACATCCATTAGTGATGTTGCTTGGCATATTTTTCTGCCAAAAGAATCGTCCTTCAAGACGATGACAGTTGTAGTCTACGACTCCCTGTCCAAAGGTGAAGAACCATGTTCAAACCTTGAAGCCCTAATCTAATAAGATTGCGACTTATAAATTCAGGTCCTTGGTAATAGACCATCAAGTTGTGTTTTAAAGTCATTCATGACAAGCCTATGTGCTATAATTGATCATTCGTGACAAGTTAACATATTAAATGTTAACATTCCTGGTGATATGCCTTTGTACCAGATTTGATGAATGTCCTTATAACAAGGCCGTTTGTGCCATATTTAAATGTCGTCACGACAAGGCCTTCGCGCCATATGATTACTTATGTCCTTCATGACTGTGCTTTATGCCATATTTTTCTACGTCCCTCGAGACAGGCTTCTATACCATATATGTATAAAAATATATAACCGAAGTCATGAAAGGATAGCCTTTGAGCTATTTATAAACGTACTTGTGGCAAAGACAGTTGTGACATTATGGTCCCCTGTCAAGCAAGTATTGGACTCGCTCCAAGCAGTGAATGCCATTGATGGTCCAGCTGTGACCTAGGCTAAATATAATGGAATTACGTTCAAAATAACATTCGCTATGAATGTTCACAACGGAATAGCCCATACGGATTATGAATGCCGTGGCTAATCTAAGTCAGGTCATCAGGATGATGACTAATAATTATTAAATCTTGGTGATTAGTACCAAGTTTCGAGTATCGAAAACTCGGAGGAGGTAGACGAAAGTCGCAATGCTAATAAGACGACGAAAGTTAATAAAACTACAAACGTAAACCTCAATATTTATGGAGTTAATCTCCAAGCTGTGATTGACGCAACAGTTGGAGAGATCATGGGAAAAGGTCATGAGACAATCCAAGGGGACGAATACTTCTCGCTCTAAATCTCATTCGAAACCATGTTTAAATTTCCCATGAGGAGAGCTAGGTTCACACTTCAAATATGAAGGATGAACCAAAGAAGGAGGATAACTCCTAGAAAATCGGAGAAGGAGAGCAAATACAGGCTTAATAAAAAGCAACGAAAGTTCAGAAAGAAGCCTGTATACCTCAGAGACTGATTCAGCAGTATTAGATGGATGTTTTAATATCCATTAGGAAATTTTTCCGATGTCCTAGTTCCGTTAAAATATAAGGACTCAATATAATGATAAAAGTCGATTGGTTGCCTCGAAAAACCAAGCCCATATCGTGGGTGATAAGAAGCAATTAATTATCAAGACTCCTTATGAGACAACTCTCATAATTACACGTATCCGTACGATTAATTAAAAATTAAACACAAAAAATGGTGGAATTGGCCGTCCCCGGAATCGAACCTGGGTCTAGGCCGCACCCTTTCGCGCGCCTAGCCAACTGAGCTAGGTGCCTAGTTTGTGAAACTTCCATTGTTGATTTAATATAAGCACTTGTACAATAAACTTCCTTATCATTTATCAATGATATTTTCTGCTAAGTGTCCTGTTTTTAATACAGGCAATAATAAATATTCATGAACCATAAACTTAGCAAATTTTTTTTATCATCCACAAGGTATAACTACCAAGGAAACCATAGTAACCGATTCTTCTAGTATCGGCAAGAAAAACCTTTCCGAAAATCTAAGAGCACTCTTTCTTTGCATAGAGTACGACGACATATGTTATTTTAATTATTTTTCTCATTGTTTTCTATCGCCTGCGAATGCCAAACTATGTTTGATTAAAGTGTCATATGAGGATTGGCGTATCCTAGTGTGTCCCATAGATTATTTCCATGTCTGATCAGCATGGAGGTTTAATACATGGAACCCCTGAGATATCCCAATAGTCATATTGTACTAAAGTCGACTAGTAGTATTCAAAGAAGATATCCAAAAATGGAAATTTTTTTTAAGTAAACGTTCCCGACTAAGGAATTCGTGGACTTATAACATAAAGGTGTCACTTATTTGACACGAGTAATGGTGGATGAACTGGAGCCTGAGATATGGAAAATCTCTGTAGCCTCCTTGCAATCTTGATTATCTTCTCATAAGTTTTCCCTGCTTACCTCCGGGAAGGCAGGTAGAATTAAGATTTGTATCCCGCTGTGGGCTGGAGTATTGTGAAAACTCCATATTGTTTATGGAATAATCGAAACCTTGATTAAATAGGTTTTAAAGCATAGGCACATAAAGCCTGACGCAACATTCTGAGGGTTTTATGTTATTAAATAAGAAAGACGGTTCATATTGCTTATGCATACATGCCGCAACCCTAATTAGGCAACGATTAAGAATTTCCATCAGCTACCCAGGATCTAAGGGCAAATTATTGGTGGATAGGCTTGAAAAGTCTGTAGCCACCCATGTAGCTAAATGCTGGACATGTGCGTAAGTCAAAGCCGAGCATCAAAAGCCGTCAGGCTTGCTACAACAGCCTGAACTTCCTACGTGGAAGTAGGGAAATGGTAACTATGGATTTTATTACCAAGTTACCCAAGAAAAGGAAAGGAAATGATACGTTATGAGTTATAGTTGATGGACTGACTAAGTCAGCTCATTTTCTGCCCATCAAGGAGACTTATAGCTCCGACGGGCTAGCCCAGTTATACGTTGATAAGATTGTAGCCTTACATGACATACATGTAGCTATTATCTCTGATAGAGATACTAGGTACACGTCACACTTGTGGAAGAGTTTCCAACAATCTTTGGGCACACGTTTGAACTTTAGTACGGCTTACCATCCTCAGACAGACGGTCAGAGTGAGCGTACTATTCAAACATTGGAAGACATGCTACGTGCATGTGCGATCGAATTGGAAGGTAGCTGGGATAAGAACCTACCATTGATCGAATTCTCCTACAACAATAGCTACCATACCAGCATAAAGGCCGTGCCTTTTGAGGCATTATACGGTAGAAAGTGTAGATCGCCAGTTTGTTGGGCGGAAGTTGGAGAAGTCCAGTTATCAGGACCAGAGATCGTATTCGAAACGACGGACAAGATTGTCCAAATTCGCAACAATCTCCAAGCTGCCCGGAATAGGCAGAAGAGTTACGCGGATCCAAGTCGTAAGGATTTTCACTTCGAAGTAGGTGAAAGAGTCCTACTTAAGGTGTCACCCTGGAAAGGAGTGATGCGGTTTGGTAAGAAAGGCAAACTAAGCCCGAGATATATAGGACCTTTCGAGGTTATCGAACGAGTCGGGTCAGTCGCCTATAAGTTGAACTTACCAGAAGAGCTCAGTGGAATTCACAACGTGTTCCACATCTGCAATCTAAAGAAGTGTTCCGCTGACGAAACACATGTCATGCCACATACAGATGTGCATATTGACGAGAGCTTGAAATTCGTAGAAAAACCTGTGTCGATCGAAGATCGACAGGTAAGAAAGCTTCGGAGAAAGCATATACCTTTTGTTAAGGTCAAATGGGATGCCCGTAGAGGTCCCGATTTCACGTGGGAGGTTGAATCCACGATGAAGGAAAAGTACCCTTACTTATTTCAGTAAATCTCGGGTCGAGATTTATTTTAAGGGGGTGAGGATGTAACACCTCGAAAATTTCGGGTTCAATAATAAAACGACACGTGTCATGTCAGACAAAACGCGTTGAAAACCCGGATTTAATAAAGATGTTTCGGTAGGATTAAGTGGCGTCATGTTAAATTGTACCTCTGAACGACCTCAATTATAAATCCCAAGACCCGATTAAGTGTTATACACATTTTTATACCTTCAATACAGGATTTGGTTTACAATAATGGACCTAGAAAAGTATGATTTGACCCAAAGAAGAAAACGAATGTTAAACCGTTGTTTTCAGGTCTTGAAAGTCCATTCAATTGCAACAAAGGTACATGGTAGGGTAATGTGCAGGAGTAGACACTTATTAGAGGCCCCCTTCATGTAAAAGAATGGCCAAAAATCGTGCAAGTGGATTACATGTTCGAAACACCAACAAAAGGCAACAAACCTGCCTCTGAGAAGGGGTAGCGCACCGCTACATGTGTAGCGTAACGGTGCGCTACCATGATAAGTCAACAGGCCCAATATATCAGGCTAGCGCACCGCTACAAGTGTAGCGTAACGGTGCGCTAGGGATGCCCAGTTCCAGCAAAACGGGCTGTTGCCTGTCTTTCGCGATTTTAACCCATTGTACCGGTTTTTATCAGTTATAAAAGGCCCCTAAACTATCCTAGATCACTAGGACAAGTGTTCAATGGTTGTGGTTGGTCCTAGAGTTAGTTGTCAAGTAGTTGTGGTGGATCCAAGTCCTATATAAAGCCACATTGTGCCACCATCAATCTTCACACTTACAACTGATCTTTGGAGCATTCCTGGAGCTAAGGAACTCTCCCTTCTGATCAAAATTCGTGCATTGGACTATTGTAAGTCTGCTAGTTCTTATTTGGTTGAGTTTAGCTTAGTTAAATAGCTAAAAGTCAAACCGTCGTAATTACGGTTTGACTTCGAGATTAGTCAATAATGGCTCAGTCTTATCTCGAATTAAAAGTAGTTTTAGAATGGTAGTTATGTGGGTAATAAAACCCCAAAAGGGTTTCCCCTGATCACCATCCTAAGCAGGTCAAATGTCGGGTCAAACCTTTACTTAAAAAGTCAACATAATGCTTAAAAGGTCATTTAAGCATAATTAGCTATCTAGAATATATATAACCTGTTTGAACATTGTTATAACTTAGAAATAAGTGTAAGAACATGTCCCAACATGTTCAACCCGACTATTTCCTGTTTAGACCCGGTTCGGAACCGAAAGTCACATAGTTTGACTTACCCGTTGACTTTCAGTTCTGACCCGTTTGGGCATATTTTAGAAATGCCTCAGAGCTTTAATTGGATTAGGATACATGTTAGAACAACCCTCTGTGATCATACACCTTGGTTCACTAGTTATCCAATTAATATGCATATTTCCGTTAATTGCTCATACGTTGACCGTTATGCCCTTATTACCTTAAATCATGATTTATGAAAATGTAAAAGTGTAGAAACCTTAGTTACTGATATATAAACTTGTATGCAAAGTTTGACATCAGTTTGACTTGTAGACTAAGAGTTATGCTCATTGTCGCTAAATTAAAGCCTTGTGTTAACAAAATGGCGTAATTAGCGTATAGCCTAGTTAAACATACTTTTTGATATCAAATCTTTGACCCACTGATGTAATATATTATTTTGGGATTTTTAAAGATTTTTAATCAATTTTAGGCCGAGCATAACTAGTAGTCGTAGGCTTAATCCGGTAATTGTCGGTTTTGCCCTTACGGGCCATAAAATGAGTTTTACTTATCTAAACGACTCCAAACCTTTTGCTACTGATCACATATGTTAAATAAATTATTTTAAGCCTTCTGGAAATATAAAAATATCAGATTTAAGTATAGAACCCGGAAATGGCCTTTAATCGCCATAATTAGCGTTTTTAACGCATAGTATGTCTTAAAATCATATTGGACATACCCGGGTTGATACCTACTGATATATGAGGCAAATGATGATATTTTAACAGTAAGCAAAGGTTGATAAACTCAGACTTCGTTTTTGAGCTTTTCGGCTTATGTGAGATTACCAAAATACCCCTACGGGGCATAGTTTGGTTAAAGATGATAAATTTCACATATAAGCTTTAGCCTACTGATATAACTTATCAAATTGAGTATGTTTGCTGTTTACATCAGACCTGTAACTCAGTTAAACAATTTAAACTCTTTTACAAACTTTAAAATGACCAAACTACCCATACGGGGCATAGTTTGTGTTTAAATTAGTTCGGGGCATAACGAAAGACATCCTACTGATGTCACAACATATTTGAAGCATATTAACTTAGGAAACTTGTATATGGCTCTTACGGATACCCGCTACGCTTATTTCGCGTTCGGTTCGGTTTATGTAACACGTTTACATAAATTAGCCGAAACGGGTCAAACCTTATCGGTTTAATCTCAAAATCCAGAATGTGGATGAAGGACCCATATTAAACAAGTCTCTGAACTTGTCGGGTCTAAATCACATTCTATCCGGTCTTCGCTTAATCGTGCGTACGAACCGTATCCTTGAAACTAGCCGGTCTAAGCTTAAGCTTAACTAAAGACCCGTTAGAATTCTAATAGGTTATTAAAAACCTTCGTTCCAGATTAGGAGCCTAGTAAAAGCTATCTGTACTTGCTGATTTGATATACGGCTGGGATTGAATTTATATTTAGCTCAGGTAAATACTTTTAACTTATTTTCCCTATACGGGCTTGGGTTACGGTACATAGCGTACCGCTTGATCGGGCATCAAATCTCCACGCTTAGTGGGTAGTTGAATAATTTGATCGGCTCGTTTTAAACAGTATTGTTTACTTTACAGCCTTTGGGGGGTTAATGACCATGTCCCGGATATCCTCGGCATTATCTTACGAGATGGCCACGACCTGAGCACGGGGTGTAGGCGTACACCTGTCGGTGTATAACTCTAGAATTGTGGTGTGTCTATTGATCTTTAACCCGGATACGTCCGGGCTACTGAACGCATAAGTAACATGTAAATCGTTCACAAGATTATAATATTAAATAATTCTCCCAAGTTAAAAAGATTAATTTTGCCTCTGTGCATTTTAATCAATGTGTCAAGATATTTTGTGCCATGTGCATCCAAACAAATTTTCAATCATTTTTCAAAATGAGTCAGTTGAATGTATTTACCAGTGTAAACTGACGTATTTTCCAAAAAGGCTAAATGCAGGTACTATACGAACTTGGCTGGATAATTCTCCTTAGCATCAATAGAAGTCTCGCAAGCTTAAGATGCCTAAAAGTCTGTTGAACTATTGTTTCCCTTTTATGTTCGATCCTTCTGTGGATAAACTTCCGGATATTGTGACAGTTGATATTACAATAATAAATTCGGTTGTATTATATTTTCAATTGCTTCCGCTGTGCTTAATAATATTGTGTTGTTTGACTATTATGTTGCCAACCATGACGTCACGATACTCCCCACCGGGCCCACCGGTGACACGTGGAAATCGGGGTGTGACACAACCACATGATGAATGAAAGCGCTCCAAGACATCTAGCTTCCTAATTGCCTCTCCCCTCAACAAATCAAGGGCTGTATGAGATACTTTACCAAGTAGGTGTTGAAACAACGGGTGTTTGTGGTGGGTCATTGTTTTTACGATGCTCTCTCGAAAAGTCTTCCTTATTTCACCGAACTGTGTCTCAACTATATCATGGACACAACCAACTATACGGTCGAGCGAGCTCCTATCTTCAACGTATCTCTTTAAGTTGGCGTGTTGGCTCTCAACTTTGTTTGTGGTACGATTACCAAGGTTGCGCCTCTTATCAGTCCACGCAAAGACGAACATCTCCTTATAGTCTTTTAGCCAGTTATCGTACACGTATTTGAAGACTCCTAAAACGTAAAAATAATTTAATAAAATTTGCATATGTGAGTCGTATGTTATTATAAAAACTTACTAGAACGTTTGCACTCCACAAGTCGTTGTCGCATGTTGCGCAAGTGGTACTCGTAGATGAGTATGGATGGAGACTCAATCAATGTCCCCCAGAATGACAAAAATTTCTTCCAGTCTTCGTCTGTGAAGGCACCCTTGCAGTGCTTCATAACATTCTGTTGTATGTGCCACTTGCAAAGAAGCCTGGAGGCGTTTGGAAATACTTTAGCACACGCGCCCATAAGGGCTAGGTCTCTATCGGTTAAAATCACACGTGGCTCCATGCATTCATCGAACATTGAGTTGACCCTCTCAAGCACCCACAAAAAGTTATCACCCCGTTCTTTACTAACAACGGCATGCGCGATAATAAACGATTTGTTGGTAGGCGTCATACCAACAATCTGGATAAAGGGCATATTGTATATGTTTGTCTTGTACGTCGCATCGATCAGCATGACGTGGGGGAATGCACGCCACATGTCTCTCGAGTACCGATGAAGAAAGAAGATCTCTGTTACGATCTCTGTTCCGGGTTCCTCCCGTGTCTCGTAAATAAAGTCGTTGTTTATCAGCTTGTTTTCTAGTGACTGCATGGGAGTCAATCCTTGTCTTTGTTCGGCTCTAATCTTCGCCACAACGTTTTGAACGTCTTTCAGAACATGAAACCTGTCGGGGTCCTGCTTCCTTATCGTTTGAAATATTTTGCGCGACTCCATGTTTTGAGCTGTCAGCTGCTCGATCAGTTTCATTTCGCTTGGAGTAAACCTTCGCACAAACGCGTGGGCCGACAGGTCCTCACAAAGTTCGTGGTTATGTTCAATTTTTCCGTCTTTAATCTCCCAGGTTTCATACGGGTGGTTTCGCACAGCCAGCAGGTAAAACGGGCAACCGAGTTTTTTGCTTCCGGCTTTTCTAAGTGTTGCTGTAGTCTGGTGCTCACCAGCACGATCACATTCAAGCCATACCCTCCGGATTATTCCACCGGTTTTCTTTGATCGACGGGTGACAATAACGAAACCATCCGCGTTTGCTATTTCTTGTATCTGATTCTTTAGTTCATCTAAAGAGTTGAAAACCTGTAACATCGACAATAATAATAAATAATTTTAATAAATAAATAAATAATAATAATAATAATATTAATAATGGGTACTAATAATAATACTAATAATAATAACTAAATAATTAAATAATACAAAAATAGTAATTAATACCTGCTTTTTTAAGTACGGACTGTCCTGGATGGGAGGTGTCTCACCACCATATCTACCATATCCACCATAACCACCGTCTCCTCCGTATCCACTGTATCCACCATCTCCTCTGTATCCACCGTCTCCTCTGTATCCACCGTCTCCTCCGTATCCACCGTCTCCTCCGTATCCACCGTCTCCTCCGTATTCACACCCGTATCTATAATCCGGATACCCTTGTTGCGTCAGATAACTTGGTTGACAAGCATGGTATGAGTCATCTACAGGGGGTGTTTCATCAACAGGGGGATGATTGTTCAAATCTAGAAACGGTTTGTTTTGTTCTCCTTGTATACTAGACACAACCTCCTCTTGCTCATTAGAATCGGGAACGCAAGACTCCTCCAAAATAAAGAACCGTATCATCATTAGTAAATAATAAACTAAAACAAAAACTAATTAAAACATTTAAGTACCTGTACTGTTACCGGATCGCTTTCGGGCACCCAGTTCTCGCTATAATACTGCCCGAAGACATAGTTGCCGTCCCAGTATGATGACATTTCAACACTTCGGGATGATAAGAACACAAATTAAATGTCGTCCCAGAATGAAAGAAGAAGAAGAAGAAGCAGAATGAAAGAAGAAGAACAAGCAAATGTTTTAAACGTCGGATGCTAGGGACAAACCATACACTGTATGTTGCACTTTTTCATAAGCCATCGACGCCTCGTATAGCTCTAGACCCCTCGTATATCTTTTTGTCCCCTGTCGAAGACGCCTCGTATAGGTCTATACGAGGCGTCTTAGTGCCTCGTATCCATCCCTCGTACAGACCTATACTCCCCGTCTGATGTGACTGATTTGACATTGTGCTTTGTTGCAGAGATGGTCGGAAAAGTAACCCTATACGCCTCGTATAGGTCTATACGAGGCGTCCTGAAGGGTGTCAAAATAGGCATAAAGGTGTGTAAATATGTAGACCCTATATATATGGAACCCATTAAGTGGCGGTTACTATTCAAATCAATATCATCCGTTCGATTAGGCTGAGATTAAATCTGGGCCGTATAAACTCTTAAATTTAACCGCTGTTGAGCAGTTTTGAGCAGCACCATCCCACGTTTGACCAGTTTTTCAGCAGTTTTGAGCAGTTACTATCCCACGTTTCAGCAGTTTTTCAGCAGTTTTGAGCAGTTCTGATGTCCATGTTCCTACATAACTGAACCGAACAGTTTGGCAGTTTTGAGCAGTTTGGCAGTTCAGCACCTAAAAAAAAGGGGTAGTGGTGGTACCTGCTGCAGTTGTGTTCTATATAAAGAGAACTTGAGAAGCAGTCTACATCGTGTTCACTCATTTTTTGTCTGAAATATTCACAGCATGGATCACTCACCACCAAAGCCATCAGTTATGCCCAAAGACCAGCCTGCTGGACGCTGTAACATGCAAATGAAGCAGGTTAACACATTTATTTCCATTGCCTATTGTTTCTTTTTAAATACTAAATTTTAGTAAACTGCAGAAGCTTCGAAATGGTTCTGAAATAATCAAAAGCGACCAGTTCAGATCAGACAAGGTTCTTTTTATTCCATTTTAATCTGCGATTAATACGTACCATACTTTCTGAATTCGTATTCTTCTGTGTAGGCACCAGCTGGAGTCGAAGAGGCACAATATGGCGAAACGCCTAACCTGCAAGTGAAGGTTAAATTCATTATATCTACAAACATTTATGCAACAATACGAGAGTTATTGACTTCTTTTTTGTTTTACTTTTTTGTAAGCTAAACCGATCCTGAAAACGATCGATAGCGCTGCAGAACTGGAAATGGGACGAAGTCATCGACCTCTCCAGTTCTGACAACGATGAAGAAGAAGATGAACTGGAAAACGATGAATGGATGAATGCTGATTGGGGTGACAATGATGACGTGGAGTCCTTCCTAAGATGCAGCAAAATCCGCCGTGTTTCAGCCACGAAACGGTTTTGAAGATTAACTTTTGGTTCCATTACATGTGTCTTGCTGTCATGTTTTTAGATACTACTTTTAGCATGTTTTATCATGTCATCTGGATTTATTTGGTTCTGTTTAACATGTTGCTTGCTTTTAACATATTGTCACTAGAAATTGGAATTATGTTTTCAGCTTTTATGCTAAAAGAGTTTAGTAGTAGCAGCCTACTTTTTTATTTTTATTATTATTATTATTATTTTATTATTTATTATTATTATTATTTTATTATTTATTATTATTATTTTCAGGAACTTAGTGGGGTGGTGGACACTTAACTGAATAGTTTGCTGGCTATATAATACGGGTTGAGGTAGCATAATCTTCCATTTATTTTTTTTAATTATATATGCTACTGTAACAACTCTCATCAAAAGTCATAATTATTAAATTAATTTGACCAATAGGAAACCTTAATTGAGACACCCAAGTGATTCTGTGCAAACCCTAAAATTTTCATAATTATCAGAATCAGGATTAGGGCCCCTAAAACTCAGGGGGGGATAAACCCTAGTGGACGATTATCCACTTAAATTGCTGTCAACATATGAGATTTCGATTTTGGTAAGTCAGCAAAGCTAGTCCCAAACGTGGCTACCCTATAGCCTATTATGGAGCCTTACGGACCGCAACACTACCAAGCTTACGGTCCGTATGCTGCCTTACGGACCGCAACATCAGCAAGCTTACGGTCCGTAAGCTAGTCAAATTTCGTGTATAAATAGCAGACATTGGCATTCGAAATCTGGACAATTTACGACGAAAGAATTCTCAATTATACACCGAGTTTTCTGCTGTATACTTCAATTAACACACACAGGTCTCTAATTGAAGCTGCAATCAGGGTATTAGCACAATCGCTGCTACGATTCATTTGATCTAAATATCCAATGGATGTTTAAGTGCCGCCCACATTAGGGTTATACTTTATCGTTCGTCATTAATTTGACGGATTGTCGTTAATTCGATAGGTAAAGTATTATACTTTATCGTTCGTTGTTAATTCAACGGATCATCGTTAATTCGATGGGTAAAGTATTATACCTTGTCATTCGTTGTTAATTCAACGGATCATCGTTAATTCGATGGACAAAGTATTGCATTTTGACATTTATTGTGAGAATTTGATCTCGTGAGTTATCGTAAATGCTGGATTGATTACTAACCCCAAATTGTGTGCTTGTTATTGAAATTAGGAGAAAAGGCTAATCAGTAGGCTAGGCTCTGCCCGTATAAATCTGCAATGTGAGTCATTCTTCTTTTCTCACAGTTTGTGAGTCATTCTCTCTTTTTATCAAATTGCTTTATACAACTATTCTCACCGTTTGTGAGTTATTTTTATTAAATGTTTTACAATACTCCAAATTATTTTCAAGGTTATAATTACAGGGACTAAGTCGTGGATATCTTAAATTATTGGTTAGTGGGGTATTGTGCACATTACTAATTTCTCCCATTTAGGTTCATTGACCTACTCGGGATAATCACTGTTAGGTTCATTGACCTACAGGGATAATCGTCACTATTTAGGTTCATTGATCTAAATAGTGGTATGACCATCGTCACCATTGTGACATGTCACCATTGTGACAGAATGCCAGATAAAAATAAGATAGAAGCCATTGTAATCGCTCTTATGCTGTAATTGATAACTATGCATCATTATGCAAAATAGAATGATTCACTCAGTATTTCCCGCTGACAAAACCTTTTTCAAACATGTTTCAGGTGATCTGTTGTAAATCAGGAAAAGTGCTGGGGAGCATTTCAAGCTTAAGATAGTGGCTCATTATAAAATAAAGCAATAAGTTTTGTAACATAACGATTTCCTAGAAAAATCATACTATTGTAAATTATCGGGGTTTTATCCCGAATTGTGAAATAAAATAATCGGGGAAAAATTTTAGCTTTAAACGATCCTGTTTCCGCTGTTAAACTCAATTAAAATAAATACCGCAGTATTTTCTGCCGCGGCTCCTGAAACGGGTCAAACCGGGTCGTGGGCCGTGACAGAAAAAGGTGGTATCAGAGCCACTGGGTTAAGCTAATTAAGTATTTAGAAATACTTAATTTTTCCTGATTACTATTATATGATTATGTGTTTTATTAACTGGCTATTTGTTAAATTTAATATGGGCATATTTTATATATATTGTAATATTTTTGCTCTATCATCATTAATCGAAAAACATTATATATTTAATTAATATATGAAATTACCTAATATAGTATTACTATATTGTGGTAAAGAAATTATATTTTTATGTTTGAAGTATACTCTTATTTAAAATTTTGCTAGTTATTTATTATTAATAATTTTATTATTAATAATAGTAGTAGTAGTATTAAGATTATTTTTAAATACTATGGTTATTATCAAAGGCAGATATTGGATAACCTAGCCTTAGTTAGGCATGGACTGATCACCTATGCTTAAACAAGGCAGCATTAACCAAATATCCACCATGATAATGACTAAATAATATATATAAATTAAGTCATCATACTTATTTAGTATATAAAATTTGATATGTTAATCACTGTAATAGTAAATATAAATCTTTAAATATTCTGATTTAAAGTTTAGTATTTTTATTATCTACAGTCAAGAAAATTTATAAATAAATTACAAATAAAACCTAGTATGTTTTAATTTGTATTTGATTTGGTAGTATGAAATACTATTTAAAAAGTTGTTCTATAAAATTTTGTTATGACTTAGTAATTGTATGTATGTTACTAAACAGCATGAGTGATTTGTCGGAAGCCCTTCAGAATTTAAATCTCTATCCAGTAAGAATCGAAGTTTCTAGAGATTTTAATAGGTATATTCCAGACATAGAAGAACCTATAGAATTTAATGCTTTACCTCTCGAGAAACCTAAGCCTAAGAAAATGGAAATTGGGGAAAGTTCTAGGCAAATGGAGGAATTACCATCTCAAGAAGAACTAGATTTTATAATGGCAACTGATGATACTATTGAGCCTGTTAATAAAAATAATTTTATAAACTTAGAACCATCTATTCCAAATTCTTCAAATCACTGGAATATAGACGAATGGTTGGATAATGAAATACTGTTACAAAACCATCCCTATAGGCTTTTTCCTAAGTACAAACCAGAACCTTTACCAAATTTACCAATAAGTAACAAGAATAGGACTGAACTCCATCATTTTGACAACATGGATGCTGGGAATAGGATCCAAGAGACTTTGGGACAAATCTCCTGGAAATACGATGAGAAGAAACGCCGCTACTAGAACATCATCTGACAAAGGATAGGGGATTATGAAACTGTGTTTGTGTAATAGTAATAGTAAAATCAGTATGTGTAAAATAAATAATAAAACGGGTGTATATAGATACATGATATAAGGAAATATTAGAAAAGTTACAATTTTGTTTGTATATTCGTTTATGTGATTATGTGCAACTAAATTGTGACATTGGATTATTTCCTTTATACTAATTATATATCTATAATTTAGATATCAGATGGAAAACGCTAATAATGAACCAGTTAATGAGAGTAATCAATCTGAACACCAAATAGGGGATCAATATGTGACTAGGCAAGATATAGAAAATATCATTGCTCAAGAAATAGCCAACACTATTCCAGGAATAGTTGCTCAAGGGATAGCCAATGCTATACCAGCAATCATTGCTGCTGTTAAAAATCCAATCGAACCGCAACAAGTTATTCCTAGTAAACGCATTTCTGAAGATAGTTTTAGTAATAGCGTAAATGGAGGTAATAATCATGTTAACCATGATAATGAACCACGGCAAGCTCCGCTCCCTAAGAAAAGGAAAGTTGCAACGCCTGGTTGCACTTACAAAGAATTTCTTGCTTGTAAACCCACTGAGTTTGCAGGCAATGAAGGAGCGACTGCAGCACTGCGTTGGTTAGAGAAAACCGAGGCAGTAATTGCCATAAGTAAATGTGCTCAGGATGATCAGGTTATGTACGCTTCAAACCTTTTCAAAGAAGTAGCGCTAGAGTGGTGGAATACAATGTTACAGGCAAAAGGAAGAAGGATGGCGTATGCTATGAACTGGGAAGAATTTAAGAGTCTTGTAGAAAGAAAATTCTGTCCTGAATATGAAAAAGATCAAATGGCAAATAAGTTTCTAACCCATAGGATGGTAGATGTAGATTGTCGAGGGTATACTACGATATTCTTCGAATATGCTCGAGTAGTACCAACCCTGGCTTCGCCAGAACCAGTACTTATTTCTCGTTATATTTGGGGATTGATTTCCGAGATCCGTAATATCGTCAAAGCTGCAAAACCTTGCACAATTGATGATGCAGTAGAATTAGCCAATACTATGACTAACGAGCTAGTACGGACAAGAGAAGAAAACAGAAGGAAGGAAGTAGCCCAAAAGATTACCCAAGAATTCAGTTCGGGTAACCATAACCATTTCAAGAAAGGAGGGAATGGGCAATCTTCTACTAGTCCATTTTGCAATTTTTGCAAAAGGAAGCATTTTGGAAGATGCAAAGGATATTGCAATTTTTGCAAGATTCCAGGGCATCAAGAAGAAGACTGTAGGAGGAAGAAATTTTCAGTTTGCTACAACTGTAGAGAAACTGGACATCTTAGGCCAGATTGTCCAAAACTGAATAAATCATTTGACAATCAAGCCAAACCAGCAGAAGGAGCAAAAAGGAATGCGAGAGCCTTTCAGCTGACTACTCATGAAGCCGAAATGATTCCAGATGTGATAGCCGGTATGTTCTTAGCTTACAACGTTTACATAAAAGTATTATTTGACTCTGGTGCAAACCAAAGTTTTATAAATACTTTACTCTGCCAAACTCTTAACTTACCGTTAACCAGCATTAGATAATTTTCTATATATTAGAAACGGCAGATGGAAATTCAGTTAAAATAAATAAGGTTATGCAGAACATAGAAATAAGTTATAAGTTTTCTGCAACCCTATTATCTATGAAATCAGTTGAATTCGATGTTGTGATCATTATCTGAGATCAGAATTTCTTAGAAATTCAATCAACCATCAGAGAAGTAGTTATGATTACAGGAGATAAACCATATAAACCTATGAAGTTCATATCAGTAATGGAAATTGCTAAATATGAATGAAAGCAAGGAATAGTATATATGATTTCAGTAATCATTAATACTAAAGATACAGAAATTAAGGAAATTTCTGTAATTTCAGAATACCCAGATATACATCCAGAAAATTTACCTGGATTACCATCAGATATGAAGATAGAATTTAGGATTCATCAAATTCCAGAAATTTTACCGATAAGCCAGGGAACCTATTCGGTTAGCACAATGTTGGTTGTTAAGAAAAAGAAAAGCTTTACTCCAAAATTTTTGAAGAATAAATTTTGGCTGAAGTGCAATTTTAGGTCATATGGTGAATCATGAAGGTATTCACTTAGATCTTACTAAGATAGCAGTGATTACCAAATGAAAGATTCTGTAAACCGCAATGGGAATTAGGAATTTTGTAGGATTAGTATTATAGACATTAAGGAATTTTCAAAATAGTTATACTATTAACCTGTAAAATGGTTAAGTTTGATTAGAGAAGAAGAAGTTTTTAGGATATAAAAACATAAATCCTAGCCTTGCCAGAAGGAACAGAAGATTTTGAAGTATACGGTAATGCTTCAAAGCTAGGGTTTGGATATTCCTTAATGCAACGCAAAAAGGTAATTGCGTATGCCTCAAGCCAATTGAAAAAGTCCGAAGAAAATTATACCACTCAAGAGTTAGAATTAGGAACCATAATTTTGCCTTAAGATTTGGAGATATTATCTGTATGGAAGTAAGGATACTATCTATACAGATTATAAGAAGTTAAGATATATATAATTGGGCAAAAAGAATTTGAGGCAAAAGAGATGGATGAAAATCCTAAATGATTACAACTGTGATATTCAGTATCACAAAGGAAAAGCTGAAAACGGCAAGAGATAGTCATAAGAATTATGCAGATAATAGATAAAAGTCGTTGAAGTTCGAGTTGGAGACAAAATACTATTAAAAGTATCTCCTTGGAAAGGAGTGGTTAGATTTGGTAAGAAAGGAAATCTAAGACCAAATTATGTAAGATCATTTCCAGTAAATTTAACGTATTGGATTAGTTACTTATAGTTTACAACTACCAGGAAGGTTAGTTGGAATACATGATATATTTTATATATCTAATTTTAAGAAATGTCTATAAGATGAATCTTTGGTAGTACATTTCTAAGATATAAAGTAACAAATAGTGTTAAGTGAAGTAGGATTCAAAGACAGGATCCTAATATACTTGGAAACTGGAATCAAAAAGGAAGAGAAAGTATTCTCAATTATTCCAGTAAATCTCGAGGACGAGATTTTTATTAAGTTGGGGAGAATGTAACAACTCTCATCAAAAGTCATAATTATTAAATTAATTTGACCAATAGGAAACCTTAATTGAGACACCCAAGTGATTCTGTGCAAACCCTAAAATTTTCATAATTATCAGAATCAGGATTAGGGCCCCTAAAACTCAGGGGGGGATAAACCCTAGTGGACGATTATCCACTTAAATTGCTGTCAACATATGAGATTTCGATTTTGGTAAGTCAGCAAAGCTAGTCCCAAACGTGGCTACCCTATAGCCTATTATGGAGCCTTACGGACCGCAACACTACCAAGCTTACGGTCCGTATGCTGCCTTACGGACCGCAACATCAGCAAGCTTACGGTCCGTAAGCTAGTCAAATTTCGTGTATAAATAGCAGACATTGGCATTCGAAATCTGGACAATTTACGACGAAAGAATTCTCAATTATACACCGAGTTTTCTGCTGTATACTTCAATTAACACACACAGGTCTCTAATTGAAGCTGCAATCAGGGTATTAGCACAATCGCTGCTACGATTCATTTGATCTAAATATCCAATGGATGTTTAAGTGCCGCCCACATTAGGGTTATACTTTATCGTTCGTCATTAATTTGACGGATTGTCGTTAATTCGATAGGTAAAGTATTATACTTTATCGTTCGTTGTTAATTCAACGGATCATCGTTAATTCGATGGGTAAAGTATTATACCTTGTCATTCGTTGTTAATTCAACGGATCATCGTTAATTCGATGGACAAAGTATTGCATTTTGACATTTATTGTGAGAATTTGATCTCGTGAGTTATCGTAAATGCTGGATTGATTACTAACCCCAAATTGTGTGCTTGTTATTGAAATTAGGAGAAAAGGCTAATCAGTAGGCTAGGCTCTGCCCGTATAAATCTGCAATGTGAGTCATTCTTCTTTTCTCACAGTTTGTGAGTCATTCTCTCTTTTTATCAAATTGCTTTATACAACTATTCTCACCGTTTGTGAGTTATTTTTATTAAATGTTTTACAATACTCCAAATTATTTTCAAGGTTATAATTACAGGGACTAAGTCGTGGATATCTTAAATTATTGGTTAGTGGGGTATTGTGCACATTACTAATTTCTCCCATTTAGGTTCATTGACCTACTCGGGATAATCACTGTTAGGTTCATTGACCTACAGGGATAATCGTCACTATTTAGGTTCATTGATCTAAATAGTGGTATGACCATCGTCACCATTGTGACATGTCACCATTGTGACAGAATGCCAGATAAAAATAAGATAGAAGCCATTGTAATCGCTCTTATGCTGTAATTGATAACTATGCATCATTATGCAAAATAGAATGATTCACTCAGTATTTCCCGCTGACAAAACCTTTTTCAAACATGTTTCAGGTGATCTGTTGTAAATCAGGAAAAGTGCTGGGGAGCATTTCAAGCTTAAGATAGTGGCTCATTATAAAATAAAGCAATAAGTTTTGTAACATAACGATTTCCTAGAAAAATCATACTATTGTAAATTATCGGGGTTTTATCCCGAATTGTGAAATAAAATAATCGGGGAAAAATTTTAGCTTTAAACGATCCTGTTTCCGCTGTTAAACTCAATTAAAATAAATACCGCAGTATTTTCTGCCGCGGCTCCTGAAACGGGTCAAACCGGGTCGTGGGCCGTGACAGCTACCAAAGTTTAAGCATTCGAATGGTGGAGATAAAGATGAAAGCAATGGAGCATATAAAGATGAAAGCAACAGATCTAAATTCCAGAGTATTTTTTTACTTGATAAATTTGTTTTAATACTTTCACCTACTAATTTGAGAGTTCCATTTCATACCAGGTTGAGCCAAAAAAGGCCTTGCAACTGATGAGAACGTTGAGACCTGCAACCCGTTTACCAGTCCGTTGACATCCGACTTACATTGTGACCTGAAAGTGTAGGTTACTTATATTTAAAAATGTTAGTAATGAGTTTGATTTGTTCACATGTATATTTTTTTTCTTTTTGGAACATACAGGAAGATATGGGGTTAAAAAGCACTACCTCTGCTGTCTAAATGGAAGATCATAAAAAAAAACACAAAACAGTTGGCCAAGGTACTCTTTCCATCATATTACACTTTCAGCTTTGAAACTCTTAACATAAAAAGGACACGAAGATGATGGTGAAGCGTGGTGAATAGAAGGTGAACTTGTATTCATGTACTTTCTTTCATTCGTTGTACAAGTACTTAGTTTACAATCTCATCTTTAAACATGTATTTAAAAAGTTCAAATTTCTACTTTTATGTAAACAGGATTATAAGATGAAGTCGAAGCATGATAAACTGAAGGCGGGCTCAAGTCACGTATTTTCTTTATTTAAATTTACAATCTCATCTTTAAAGTTGTAATTAAAAGTTCAAATTTTATGTTCTTAATTTAAACAGGTTTAGAAGATGAGGCCGAACATGATAAATCGAAGGTGAACTCAAGTTCGTGTACTTTCTTTTTTTTCAGTTTAACATTTGATCTTTAAACATGTAATTAAAGATTCATATTTTCTGTTTTTTATTTAAAAAGGATCGGATCAGATCGAATGTCAAATGGTGTATTTGTAATTTGTTAACCTTAAAAAAACTTAGAAAAGATTTGGATAAGGTTTCTTTAAATATGGTAATTTCGCTTTTTAAATGTTTACACAAGTTTACATATTGTTTTGTTTTAAAAATGTTAATTGGTTTTTTTAGTGGTTTTCAAAACATATAATGCCTTCTGTACATTTTACACAAGTTTCATATTTTTTTAAAAGGGGCAATGTGTTTTTATAAATGGTTTTTAATAAAAGATAGTTTGTCTTTTATATATTTTACACAAGTTTTACTTCCTATTTTTTGGTTCCTTAAATTGGTGGGTTCAATATTTTTTTGACTTAACTCTTAATTTGTGCTCTCTAAATAAGTTGTTTCGGTTATTAAAAAAAAAGGTAAGCATTATGATCATTTTCATGTTCCTAATGTTGTAAATTCTCTTTTCAAGTGGTGTAAATGAAATGGGATAACACATGAAAGACTTGAAAAATAATAAAAAGATATAGTAGTGTCCTGAAGGTACCACACAGAAAGTACAACCTCAAGTTGAAGCAATTTTGATTTTTATTACAAAAGCCTCTTATTTGTAAACACCTTCATAGCCATTTTAAATTATCTTACAAAAACCTCCCATGTGTTAACACCTTCATTACAGGTTAGTAGACCTTCATAGTCATTTTTTAATTATCTTACAAAAACCTCTCATGTGTTAAACCTTCATTACAGATTAGTAGACCTTCATAGCCATTTTGAATTCTCTTATTAAAATATTTACAAAAATCCCTCATATGTTAACCGCTTTTTAAAAAAAAAATACAAAGGAAAACAACAAATGAACACCTATTGTTAACTAAAACCAGGTAGATTAGTTATTAACAAAACTGACCTAATTTGCTCATTCCCTTCTTCAACATCCTGAAGCTAGCCCCCTACCTCTTCAAACTGCGATAAAAAAAATACTATTGTAAATACGTGTGGATTAGCAATATCCCCAAAATGATTCAACATAAACCTTAAAAAAAACAAAACGACTTAGACAGACTTAGATTAGCAAATCTTCAAAATTATATGGAATTAAAGCCGATCTAGGCAATTCGTATAGAAAAATGGAAAAAAAAAAAACTACCTTTTTTTGGAATTAAGGCCGATCTAGGCAATTCAAAAACTAACTCACATTCTGAGTTGTTTTCATCATGGTTTTCCATCGGAATGCTACCTTTACAAGAAAACAACCAAAATAGCAAATTGATATAAGAAATAATTAACATAGTTGTTAGGCTTTACTTCTTTTATCAAAAACTACCTTATAAATACAAATATCAAATCTAGAACAACAAATTACCTTTATGTAGCAGAAAATAGAAGAATCCGGATGAAATTGCAAACTCAAAAACCAAAGAATAGTCAAGTATCTACAATCCATTAGATGTACAAGTTAGATATACATCTCAAACGATCAAATTTACTGTTATATTTTTAATTTATGGTGGCCTTAAACCAGCAAAGAAATCAATTAGAAGTATAGAACTTACAAAAGATGGAAATGCGAACTGGCGGAGGCTTTCTTGACCGGAAATGCTGAGCGACACAGGAAAGAAACTCAAAAACTGGCCGGCGATTGAAGATGGCAGAAGGACGAGGGAAGGAAGGAGAGGGGCGACGGCGCTGTGTATGTGATAGTGAGATCTAAGACTGAGTGTAGTGGGGCAACCTGTTGAGTGGGCGTCTTGCGACACGTGGCGCCACGTCACATAAGAGGATTCTGACCAAAAAAGGGGTAGTGGGGCAACCTTGCTGGGTGGGGCGTCTTGCGACACGTGGCACCCATTTATTTTGTCTTTTTTTATGTAAAAGATATAAAAAAAATCCTATTTTTTATAAAAGTCTTTTTTTACTTCAACCAAAATAAAAAAATACATCAACTAAAAAAAAATTACTTCAACCAAAATAAAAATAATACATCAACTAAAAAAAAAAATACTTCAACCAAAATAAAAAAATACATCAACTAAAAAAAAAATTACTTCAACCAAAATAAAAAAATTACTTCAACAAATGTTATATTTTTCTCGAATTTCTTGCTTCATTTGCTCGGCTAAAGCGAGCTCGGCTCCAGTAAGGTTTGTCGTGTCGGTTGTTAATATTTGCAAATCAAGTGCTTTTTGACGACTTTCTTTCAGCTTTAGCTTTCGGTCCCCGTGTTCTTTTTTTTAAGTTGATCCGTTGTTGGCTCGTTTGCAACAACCCGTCTAACTTATTGGTCACTTTTTCGAACGTTTCGGTGTAGTCGATTCGTGCACCGCTAGAAGACGTTTGGGCGGCTTTTTTGGCCCTATCTCGGCCAACCGGTCGTTGTGGTGGTTGAAACGGTTCGGGCTCTTCGTTGTCTTCCTCAATGTCGTTGAGATTTATTTGGCACCGAGCGTCCGAACCGGTACTTTGTTGGTCGTTTGAGGATGAGGTTTTTGACCGCTTAGCCGACGGTTGGCCACGACTTTTAAATGGATCGAAGGCGATGACTATGTGAAATTTCGAACTCCTTAAAAATTGCCAAATAGCAAGATAAGGAAACGCCTTATTGTGTTCGGCTCGGAATTCATTTTGGGCGTTTGCTTGGAGCATCGCATCGTCGGAACCACTTTGGCGCACACGCGAGTTACTTAGGCGAGTGTATATTTGGTTGAAACTTTGAATCAAAGGACGCATTTTACGCCACTTCGCGCCGATACCATCGGCATCACGGTATCCTTCTTCTTGATCTTCCAACTTGAGGAAAACGTTGTAAATACGAGACCAATATGTTTTTTCCTTTTGATAGTTACTACACTTCGGGTCTTCGGTTATTTCTAGCCAAGCCTTTGACAAGCTCATTTCCTCGTTGGAAGTCCATGGTATCGGTTTGGTTTTCAAGCGTTCTTCACCCGGTGTTTTCCTCTTGTGTGAACGTTTCTTTTTTTGACCGACATCGAACTGGGTCTCCGGAACTTCTTCGTCATCTAAATCAACCACTAGATGGAATACAAACAAAGTTAAAAAAAAAAAAAACATATTCTTTACAAAAAAATATCTAAAAAATTTATACCATTTTGTTGGCTCGATCCTCCAACGTTTTGAAAACCACCGGGTTGTTGTGTGTTCCAAGTGGTGAACCCCATATGTTGCGGTATCGTTGTATTGTTGTAGTATACTTGCGGTGTAGGGCTAGCAACGTGCATATTATTGAAATAGGCGTAAAAAGCGGGGTTATTTAAAACGTTTGGGTCCGTCAGATCGGGTTGTGGATTGGAATATTGTGTATTTTGGTTGAAAGGAGGGATGTTGTGGGGATACATTTTGATGAGTTGATAGAAGATTGGTATAAATTTTGATGAGTTGATAGAAGATTGGTATAAATTTTGATGAGTTTGAGAGAAAATTGTGGTAAAAATGTGTTTGATATGGGGTATTTTATAAAGGTTGGATTATTAAAAAAAAAAATAATAAGCTTAGCCAACATAACCGTTGGCAACGGATATATTCAAATCAAAACATTTGAAATTGGGCGACGAGATTGAGACGGGCTGGAGGGGGTCGTCCCCCAAGTCGCCCCCGGGGGCGGTGTTCCAGGCGACTTGGGGCGACCTGGGGGTGGGAGTCGCCCCACTACACTCAGTCTAAGAAACCCTAGATTTTGAAACGTGAATGTGCGTGTGTACAACTGATATATGTGTTTTAGTTTAAAGGAAAATGGTTAGTGGATTTAATATATCTATTATTTTTATTTTTTAAGTTTTCGGATTTGGATAATTCGATTATCCGAAAATTTTTAAAATTAACATCTGAATCCAAATTTTCGGATTATCCGATTTTCGGATATCCAAAAATTCGGATATCCGAAATTTCGGATAATTCGGATACTGGTTTTCGGATATTTCAGTTTCGGATTCGGATTTTTTTAAACACCCCTACTCTATGGCCCATGAAAAGAAATTGTTGGTTATCTTCTTCGATCAAATTGAATAAGTGTTCAATGCATTTCTAGATTTGATTTTACAATAATGTAACGTAATAATAAAACAATAACTAACGATTTTATGTTTCATAGATCTACAATTTGAATAAAAAGGACGTCGAATTGTTTATTTATAACTATTTGCTATATCAAAAAACAATAATCTTATAATAAATTTTAATGTTCAATCCCAAGCAACTCCAAGCTAATGCTGTATTAGTATTACTTCTCATATGTCTTAGTATATAGATTATATAAAAAAAGTATTGAGTTTAAAAATCTAATGTTTTAGTTTTAGACCATAACTATATATTTTTACATATACCAACAATAATTGTGAAATATGTAGGTGAAACACTCAACTGAAGGCAATCAAAGTTAACATGAAATAATATGCTTGAATAAGTTGTATGAAAAGCTTTAGTAATGGTATAAAGTTGAATAGTGAAAAGCACACACAAAGAAATATTTCAAATTAATATAGGGGGAATTTGTCTTTGTTTGTTAAAAATGGTGCTTTTGTTTATAATGTTCTTTAGACTTGTGTTCACTTAATGTGGGTGTTCGGGATTGTTTATTTTCAGCTGCTTTTAAGTTTTTGACTTCTTAAAAGTTAATATGTCATTTTTGTAGTGTTTGGATAATGTGTTTTGAGAATGCGTTTCACTGATTTGAAAAGAAGAAAAAGAAAAGTTCGATGGTTGTAGTATTTTCAAATAGAAGATGGAAAAGAGGAAAAGGAGAAGCAAACCGAAACACCATGAATATACATTGTCTTTGTTTGTTACCTTAACGTAACCCGTCCAACGGACGGGTATTAAACTAGTTGTATAAGATGCGGTTTATGGGATTCAACTGCCATCGCATCTTTTGCTCATTTGTGTACTAGTGCCGATAAACTAAAGGACAATAACTATGTGTTCCCGTTTCAACCATAACACGCGTAAGATCACTTATTCCATTCAGCGATTTTGGGCTAACATATAACATTATAACTAGCTTTGATAAGCGATTTTGGGCTAACATATAACATTATAATTGATTTGGGCTTTAATAACAATTGGTTTGTAACTTGTAACAATCTTGTAAATTGATTTGGGTTGGGCTATATAAACTGCAATTTGGGCTTACACTTTTTTTTAGAGGTGTTCTCGTAGTTGTTTAGAGGGGTCCTTTGTATAAAAATTGAAAAAAAAAATTACACTACCGGTACAAAGTTGAGCCGTAGCCCGTGTACGGCTCCTTATTCATCATGTCCGCCCATGGGTGCACCACCGCCACTCGGTTCTCCCAACGGCATTCGGAGCAGATTTAGTAAGGCCCCACGGTGGACGCCAGTCTTGATTTGGGGTTTCTCCATTAATTTGTGTCACTTGCTTCTCTGATGTTCTTGTACGTATGGCCTTCATTAACCCGGAAGTAACCCTTGATGTCGGAATCCGAGATGATGCAAGGTTTGGTTTGGATGACGGCTTTGTCGTGGTGGCTTTTTGCGGTGATGTTGATATGGGTTTTGCTGTGTTAGTGGTTTTAAGGTTGGTTTTTTAGAATATCGATCATTCGAGCAATACTCGACTCGATTCAATCAAATAACTCGTTCAAGTCTTGGTTGAATACAACCGCAGGTTGATTTTGAGTGTTTTTTTTATGTGGATCAAGGCCGCTCTCATACCAAACGACCTGGCCTGATCCGACCTGACCTAACCCGAATCGTAATCAAATGATCCATAGAAAATAAAGAGTAACTTTAAAAAATTTAGAGATTTTTGAAAGAGACTAAATTTATCCATTTTCATTAATACTTGATCTAAATACATCTAACTCATATATAGCCTTACAGAAACAATATAAAATAAACAATATGGCTAACTTGATAATTTATAATTGATGTTTCCTTATGGTTCCAACAAAAAATAGGCAAAGTCACTGTTTATTATTCATCGAAATTTCTTTTTAATTTATGGTATAACTAGGTGATGCACCGTCCGCGTTGTGGGGCGATGCTAAATAATTTTCAACCAATTAAAAAAACAGTACTATAGTTTTGCTAGAAAGAAAAAGTAAAAAGAGAGTTAGGCAGCTCTTTGACACGATTTTTAGCTGGGGGCAAAGTCATATTTTTATTTTTACTTGGGGGGAAAATTAATTTTTTTCCGAGGGTAATATAATTTTTAGCTAGGAGAAAACCATATTTTTATTTTGCACTGGGGGCAAAAACGTAATTTTGAATTGAGGATGATATCGTAATTTTGAATCGAGGGGAAATTCGTAAATTTTAGCTGGGGGCAAAAGCATAAATTTATTTTGAACTGGGGGCAAATACGTAATTTTAAACTGTGGGCAAAACCGTAATTTTAAAGTAGGAATAAAATAATAAACTGGTGTAAAATCGTAATTTTGAGCCCGGGGGAAAAACAAAATTTTATTTTGAACTGGGGCGAAAACGTAATTTTGGCTGAGGGTAAAAGCGTAATTTTTTACCGAGCGCGAAATCGTATTTTTTAGCTCGGGGCAAAAGGGTAAATGTATTTTGAAGTTGAGGCAAAATCGTATTTTTTAACTGGGGGCAAAAACGTAATTTTGAAGTGGATATAAAATAATAAACTGGTTGGTCTAATGGGTATTGCTCGCCGCCCATTTGAACCAGTGGTAGAGAAACAGTATTCCATGGCAAAAACGTAATTTTAAAATGTGTATAAAATAATAAATTGGTTGGTCCAATGGAGGATGGGTGGCCGCTCATTTGAACCAATGGCAGGATGATACCATTCCCTGCCATGTGGTTTGTATATGTTAAAAATGAAAATTTATGGTATAATGGTATAATAATAAGGGTTTTTTCCATATTTCCCCTTAAAAAACTTTGAAATTGCATATATACCCGAGCCAAAAATTAAATTGCATATTTCCCCTCTATTAACTAGTAAAATTGCAAATTTACCCATTTAGATTTAATTTATTAAAATTAAATTATAGAAAGACTTTTTTACCCTTCATTTTACTAAACTTTAGAAAATTGCATATTTACCTTTTTTTTACTATTTTTTGTCTTTTTCTAACAAAAAAAAAATACAAGAATTAAATAAAACAATAATAAAAACAAAGTTGCTGGGACAAATTAGTGTTCTCAAATGACCTACTTCAAGCCAAAAAAAGGACTGCAATTCAAACTTATAACTTCAATCATATTCAAACTAGAAATCTCAAATAAAACAATAACTAACCTGCAATTGTAAAGTTATAAACTTATAACTGCAATCATATTCAAACTAGAAATCTCAAATAAAACAATAACTAACTGTGCAACCGTAAAGTTATAAAGTTTACAAATAAAACAATAACTATACATGTTGTGTGCCTGTGTCGCTGGCCTGAAGAATCGCCGGACTGAAGAACCGCCGGGCGAAATCATGATGCTGCTGTGTCGCCAGCCTGAAGAATCGCCGGCAGAAATCACGATGCTGCTGTGTCGCCAGCCTGAAGAATCGCCGGCTTGAAGTACCGCCGGACGAAATCTTGATGCTGCTGTGTCGCCGGCCGAAATCACGATGCTGCTGTGTCGCCGGCCTGAAGAGCCGCCCGAACTGAAGATGCTGCTGTGTCGCCGTAGAAGAAGAAGATACCGAAACGTGGTGTGTAAATTAGAATGACCTAATTTTTCTATAAGTGATTTAATTTTGAGAAGGGTAGTTTTGTCATTTTAATAGAGAAGGGGAGATATGTAATTTTTATTTAGGTTTGGGTAAATATGCAATTAAGGGTGTTTTTTAAGGGGAAATATGCAATTATTCCTAATAATAAAATAAAAAGAACTTACATAATAACATAAAGATAAAAAAACTAATATATTTGTACCATTCACGGCAACAGTTTTAATATTATAGTAATATAATAAAGATCAAATACAAATTAGTCTTAACTTTAAAAAATAAATGAAGATTTTTTAAACATTATGTCTTAACATAAAAAAAAATTCCATCTATTTAACATTATGTTTAGCTGCAAAATGTAAAAAAAAAATCGTGTATTTACTCTAATAGAATAACGATGTGCAATTATTCTAGAGTGATTGTAATTACTCTAGAGTGATTACATAATTATTTTACTAATGTAAGTACATGACTTTTTTAGATTCTGACGTGTTTGACAAGAGGGAAAAAATAAAAAAATTATGAAAATTCCTTTCTTCACTTCATACGTTCAGTATGTTAAACCTATTTGTATAACAACCTTGGGGGCTGTTTGTTTACCTCTTAATGAGGCTCTTAATGGTTCAGACCTCTTACTGGTTGAGCACTTAATGGTTCAGACTGTTTGTTTCACGAGCAGATGTCTGAATGGTTTAGACATTTGCCTCTGAATGGTTAAGATTTATATAGAGTCTGAATGGTTAAGACCTCTAATCTGAATTGGTCAGACATTTGCCTTTTAACGGTTAAGCATTATACAGGCTGTTAATTGCTCAGACCTCTTACTGGTTCATCACTTAATGGTTCATACCTCTTACTGGTTTAGCACTTAACCATTCAAATGTTGCCAAACTGCCCTTTATTCATAATGTATAAATACAATTTATCACAAGATGATTATGAATAATAGTGCTTTTGAAAAGAAGTCGATGTTGTGACCACAAGTAAGTCGCTCAAAAAAGACTTGCCAATTTCAATTTCCCACGGGATGAAGAAAATTCAAAACCTACCACCACCAAAATGTCGCCACACATTATCAAACAACTCAATTTGACATGTGTTGCAAGCTAGAAACATGATGCATATCAATTCTACACGTCCTTCACATTCGTACAATAAATTTAGCCTTTTTAACGGCCGTATATTTTTTTATTAATAAGTTTTTAGTTTACTAATAGATACTGTTTTTAATTTAGTTGCAAAAACATTTGTAAATCTTTCACCATACAAACAAATAGATTTTGTTTAGTAGTCTATGAAACAATATAATCTTTACCTATTATAAAAAAAAGTTGGCTAAAGGTACCCAAGGGATATCATTTTTATTGTGAGAAACTACGTTTAGCAGCACACATTAAAAATTCATATCGCTCATCACCACCAACCGTTGTCCATCGCCATTTATAAACATTTAAATACATTTTGAGTAAGTGGAGAGTTCAAATGAGAAGAAATTTTTTGTAAGAAGAAGAAAGAAAAAATTTTAACCAATAAAAATGTTTTATTTTACTTTATTTAATATTTGTATTTAATATTATTGTAAGGGCATATTATTAAACTTAAATAGATCATTAATTAGTAGTCTTCCTCTTTAATTAACTACATTAAATTTGTAACTTATTTTAAAAATATATATATTTAAAAAAAAATAATTTAGAATGTAGGATAAGTTACGAGATGTGTAGGATAAATTACGAGTTGTGTATAATAAATTTTGATATGTGAAGGATAAATTTTGATGTGTGTAGGCAAAATTTTTTATTGTAGAGGATGATAGTCTTTGTGACTAACTAATTAGTCAAAGATAATAACAAATAGAGTAAACTGCCATTTTGGTCCCTGAGGTTTGGTCACTTTTGCCACTTTAGTCCAAAACTCAAACCTTTTAAATCGGGTCCCTGTGGTTTCACTTTTATTGCCATTTTGGTCCAAAAATGAAATCAGCTGATATTTGGCTAATAAAATCCTGTTATTTTATCTTTTTCCTTAGGGGCAAAACAGTCAATATAATTTTATTATAACACATTATTAATTAAATTAATGAAATCAACTGATATTTGGCCATTTTGCCCCTGAGGAAAAGGACAAAATAACATGATTTTATTAGCCAAGTATCAACTTATTTCATTTTTGAACCAAAATGGCAATAAAAGTGAAACCACAGGGACCCAGATTTAAAAAGTTTTGAGTTTTGGACTAAAGTGGCAAAAGTGAGCAAACCTCAAGGACCAAAATGATAGTTTACTCTAACAAATAAGATGGAAAAAAGTATTTGATGTTTTACAATTGAGTAAACTGCCATTTTGGTCCCTGAGGTTTGGTCACTTTTGCCACTTAATCCAAAACTCAAACTTTTTGCATCTGGATCCCTGTGGTTTCAGTTATTGCCATTCTGGTCCAAAAGTGAAATCAGGTCATATTTGTCTTATAAAATCCTGTTATTTTGTCCTTTTTTCCTCAGGGGCAAAATGGTCTTTTTAATTTTTATTATAACACATTATTAATTAAAATAATTAAATTAAATAATCCCCATATAAAAGCGCAACAGAGATTCATCTTCACCCAAACCGAAACCCTAATCCATCATCTTCTCTAAACAGCACATCACCATTTCAATTTCTCAACAAAAAGTTAACCATACGAATCAATTTCTATATCCCTTTTGCCTTTGATACCTTTGGCTCGCTAGCCCCAGAAGCCATCAGATTTCTTGAACGGGTCCAACGGGTTGTTCACAGCAACATTTCGTCTCCTAGAGATCGGGGTTTCGTTTTTACTAGGTTAGGTTTCGCTATTCAAAAGGGGGTAGCGGCGCAGCTTGTTGCCCGCTTACCGGCTATCTTGGTGTAATTTGTTTGACCTTATATATAAACGTACTTTAAAAAAAAAAAAATTCTATATAACCAACCCACCCATTTTATTATCATTTCTCACATCACCGCCGCTCAATATTCAATACATTCTCATCATTTTCAATTCTTTTCACAATCATTTCTCTCTCTCAATTTGATTCCATTATTTCTTCACAATCACACAGTTTGTTACAGATGGATCAACAGATGAAGGCCGAAGATCGTCTGCACGTTAGGACCTGCATCTAGATTAGTTCCAATGGTGGAGAAGCTGTTAAAAGCGGGTATGAACGTTGCTCGCTTCAATTTCTCACACGGGTCGTATGAATATCATCAGGAAACGCTCGATAATCCAGGGACTGCTATGGATAACACCGGCATACTCTGTGCGGTTATTGCTTTTATATGGGGATTATTTAATTTAATTATTTTAATTAATAATGTGTTATAATAAAAATTAAAATGACCATTTTACCCCTAAGGAAAAGCACAAAATAGTAGGATTTTATAAGACAAATATGACCTGATTTCACTTTTGGACCAAAATGGCAATAAAACTGAAACCACAGAGACCCAGATGCAAAATGTTTGAGTTTTGGACTAAAATGACAAAAGTGACCAAACCTCAGGGACAAAAATGACAGTTTACTCTTTACAATTTTACTCTTTGTTCTTTTTTTTCCTCAATTAATTTTTCTTCTCAAATGAGCCTCCCTTTTTTGAGTAAATCATGTATCCATTTGATAGAGAGATACAATTCAAATCACCAAGAGGTACGTTCAGCAACATAGTGGCGAAGATTGAGATTTTCAACCATGTGGTCGAAAATATTTACCCAAAAATTTTATTTGTTTCCAACCATTGCATTTAACCTGCTCAAACAAAACATTTCAAATTATATCAAAATTCAAAGCACTTATAAAGTTCTTTAATTTCCACTTCATTTTAACCATTTTAGATGTCGACGTAATTTTCCTAAGTGCTCATTTATTATTGATTTAATTATATCATATAAACCTATTACCTCTAAAAACCTATACAATATAAAAAAATGATTAAAGTAACAAAATTTACACTAATATTAATTAATACATTAATACACTAATAAATATCAAGTATGGTGTGTTTAAAATGCACCGATCAATTATTACTGATCAATAAAGTCACTAAAATCAATATCTGTAAAAAAAGGATTGTCAAATTCTTTTATGGTAAAAAATTCATTTATTTCCATTATTTTGAAAGAACAAGAAGAAAACAAAGAAATCATTTAATAATAATTTTTAAACCTTCATTATTACCTAATTTATATATAGGTTAGAAATAATTAACGATTATGTTAGAAACCTATGAAAAATGTAATTAGCGATTAGCTATATGTGGCAATAGGAAATACGTAATCAATCCGACCATGTCTTACGTTACAACAACTTTAACTAAGACTAGACTTGTTTCAGTTGGATGTTTTGGGGTTACATTTGACATTTTCTTTTTTAATCTTGTGGCTTACGGTATTAATCTTGCTCGTCATTGTCTTGGACTTTTAGACATTTGAGGGCATGTTTGGGTAAGCTTTTAGAAACAACTTATTGACTTATTGGTTTCTTGGAAAAGTCAGGATTTTGTGACTTATTGACTTATTGGCTTTTTCCCCTCACATACACCCTCTTTGCCAAACATCATTTTAGAGCTTATGACTTTTCAAAAAGCCAATAAGTCAATAAGTTGTTTCAAAAAGCTTACCCAAACATGCCCTGAGTCTCTAATTTCTAGTCAGTCCTTACATAACGGGTCTTAACTTTTAATCAGTCATAAAATTTGATATGTGGCTATACGAAGTCTACCATTAAAAGTAAAATTGGACACGTATTTATGATGATTTGATATATAATATAAATATATATATATATATATGTTAGAGTAGGGTTCGCATGGAAAGTGTGTTTTTCCTAGAAAGTCTAGGAAGCGATCTGGTCCATCCGATTGGTGTGTTTAAGGGTTGAGATTAAATCATTGGCAACCTTGTAATATTTGAGTTTAATTAATTGATTGTTTTAAATGAGTAGGGGCAATTTTGTCAATGGCTGTGCTTTAAATCAATTAGATAACAGCCCAGTTCCTAAATTCAAGCGATTTTCCCCCTCTCTCTCTCTCTCCAAACCTATCTTGGAAACCCCAAGCCCTACCAAAAATAACTACAATCATGGAAGAAGATAACTTTAGAAACGATGGAGAGCACCGGATCAAATTAAAACACTTCTCCATCTCCACCATCTCCGAGTTCATCATCACCATTCAAATATTGTTCTTATCATCTCCGTTTTCTTGACGATGTGTTTTAACAGCAAGCAGATTCATACAGTTGTGTTTTAGCATTCAGATTCATACAGGTGTGTTTTAACAGCAAACAGATTCATACAGTTGTGTTTTAACAGCAAGCAGATTCATACAGTTGTGTTTTAGCATTCAGATTCATACAGATGTGTTTTAACAGCAAACAGATGTGTTTTAGCATTCAGATTCATACAGATGTGTTTTAACAGCAAACAGATTCATACAGATGTGTTTTAACAGCAAGCAGATTCATACAGTTGTGTTTTATCAAGCAGATTCATACAGATGTGTTTTAACAGCAAACAAATTCATACAGTTGTGTTTTAACAGCAAGCAGATTCATATAGATGTGTTTTAATAGCAAGCAGATTCATACAGTTGTGTTTTAGCATTCAGATTCATACAGTTGTGTTTTAGCATCCAGATTCATACAGATGTGTTTTAACATCCAGATTCATACAGTTTTGTTTTAGCATCCAGATTCATACACTGTGTTTTACCATCTTTATATTGTGGGATCTATAAAAAAAATTGACTTTAGCCCTGTAAACTGTTAAAACACAGCACCAAGAACATGCTGATAAATTCCAGTAATCTTCTGAACAATGGAATATGCGATGTAATGTGACATGGAATTTTAGTTAATGAACACATTGACTTCCAGATTTGAATTCGAAAATAATAAAAATTCCGAAAATCATGGAATTTTAGTTAATGAAGATACATTCCAAAAATAAAATTAAAATGTGAAATTACATGATAGCCCTTCTACTTAAAATCCCTCAATGACACATGTCCAATTCTTATTCCTTCCTAGACTTTCTAGGAAAAATAGAATTTCCATCCAACTCATACTCTATATATATATATATATATATATATATATATATATATATATATATATATATATATATATAATGCAATGCATTAAATTTAACCTTCTATTGTTAGGGCACACGGGGTGGTCCGTTATACCACCCCGATCACTCGTTAATCCATCACGGAACACCGCCACCGCCTATACTTTAACGCGTTGATTGTTCATTCATTGCATAAAGCTGCTCTGCATGTTGCATGTAAAAATGGAAGAATTCTACAACACGTGTAAATGGAAGAAAATGGGAGCACCCCCACTACAACACGTGAACATATTCATGATTGTGGCAGAATTCTATAAAAATAAAAATTATAAAAATTTGGGAGTGATAGAATTCCATCACTAGTGATACCCCCTACATTTCTATCACTAGTGATAGAATATTGGGTGATGACATGACATGATTTGATTGGATAGTGGGAGTGATAGAAATCTATCACTAGGTGACCACCCCTCCTCCCCTTATCATAAATAACTTTTATATCATAATAAATAACTTTTATATTACTGGGAATTTTATTTATAGTAATTAACCAAGTCGGGTTCTCTATAAGAAGAGTTTGTACTCTTATAAAAGTTGCATATGTTCGGAAATATAAAATCTTCCAAATGGATGTTAAGAATGCATTCTTGAATGGTGAGCTTTATGAGAAATGAAGTTTGTCGGCTTTGAAAAGCTATCACGGTCTCAAACAAGCTGCTCGTGCTTGCTCAATTTCAAAGGGTTATCTTCTATTTAAGACATAATACATATATGACTTGTTTAAACACGCACCTCACCCTAACAATAGGACTATTATTGATACCCTCTTGAAACCAATGAGATGGTGTTCCTTTATGAGACTGAATTTATACCACACTATTGTAGGCCGTTTAGTCAATCCTACGGGAGGCAGGCCACTTGAAAATTTATCATCGGGTACCCCCTACCCGCTCAGGTTACCCCGTCGCCGCTCCGGCGGCTAGGGCCCGATAGGTTGGGATTTTGGTGTGTGTTTGCCAATGAGAGGTGGATGTGAATTTCTTTTCGATGGTGATTTGAGCGTTTGATATTTTTTTTTTAATTTTCAACTAAATAAACTAAAATTTTACTATTTAACCTATAACCTAGTTAAACCAATTCAATTCACCTTAATTCTACACCATTTCAAATATCTACTATTTCACAACATTTTTTCTCCAAATCCATTTTTCACTACATTTGATCAACATGGGTGGTGGTTACACATTTCCTACGTTATTACCCGTTTCCTATTGAACCGAAGGGACCTTCACACCGCTGACGATCAACACGTCGTCCTATAAACCCACAACCTTCAAACTAACAACCTACACACCCACCACCTTCAAATTGTCTACGGTTACCACGTCATGCAAACCCTCAACCTTCAAACCGAACGCCTACAAACCATCCTCCTCCGGTTTTTGAATGCTACCATCCACGGCATCCTAACGATTCGACTGTGAAAGAGTTGAACTGGGTATATGATTATACATTTAGTCGACTACAACTAGGAGGAATAAGAATTGGGGAATGGTCTCATCCTGCAACGGCATTCACTCCACCAACAAACCTCAATCCGACACAAGAAGTCCCAACTTGGGCTGAAGGCTATAAAACTGACCCTAGGTCGAAATACATAGTAAGATCGGACGGGGAAATGCTTTGTCCAACACCCGGAAGCCCATCTCATCTAAATCCCGACTATAGGTCGGATGACCACAATTAGGGCTGTAAACGAACCGAACGAACACGAACAACACCTTGTTCGTTTTCGTTTGTTAAGAAATATATGTGTTTGCGAAACGTTCACGAACACTTATCAAACGAGATTTTATGTTCGTGTTCCTTTGTTAAGGAAATGAAATTGTTCGTGTTCGTTTGTGTTTGTTTGTTAATTTTAGGCAACGAACAAAAACAAACATTGACGAACACAAATGAGCACAAACTAATGTTCATGAATACAAATGGAAACAAACGAACACAAACAATCGTTCATAAACAGAATATATAATACACGGACACTTATTAGATATCTAATTTGTCGGAATTTTGAAGTATTTAAATAGATTTAAAAACTAAAAACACTAATAAACTATTGAACACAAACAAACACGTAACCGAACGTTCACGAACATAAACGAACAAACACGACATCTGTTCTTGTTTGTTCATTTAACTAAACGAACGAAATTTCTTGTTTGTGTTCGTTTGTTTAATAAACGAACGAACACAAACAAACTTCCCGCCGAACGGTTCACGAACTGTTCGCCGAACGTTTGGTTCGTTTACAGCCCTAACCACAATAGTGATTGTTCGTCCTCGGAATCGTTCTTTGGTGATTTGGATTAATTTTGATTTTTATGAATGTTAGTTTTGTGTGTTAAATATTTAATTATTTGTTATTTAAATTTTTAATATTAGGAATGTATTAATTTTAAATTTTAGGAACATATTAAAAAGAAAAAGAAAACAAGGAAGATAGTAGGTTATTGTAGTGGTGCTAACAAATTGGGTAGTTTAAGGTAATAGATAGACTGAGTGAGATGGCGGATAATGATTGGAGGATGTTAGGGGTAGGAAATAGTCACTCAACTAGACATCACTCGTGCAATTCATATTGTTAGATGGTTTGTTACCGGGGCCGGAATAACATAGAGCGGGTCGGGGTTCCTGGACCCCAATATTTTTTAAAAAATTAGAGGATCCGGTATATTAAATTTTATAAACACCCCATAAGTATAATTAGGTGGACACCATCGAAAGAAAAGGAAAACTGGTATAGTGCTAAACCGCTATCTTTACCAATAAGAGGTTATGGGTTCAATCCTTGTATAGCCCGTTTTTCTGTTTTTTTTAATCTAATTCAAACCTCGCTCTCACCCGACCCGAACGAGGACCGACCTGAAAATTTTAATGTTTTGTTATGAAAATTTTGAAAACCGAAAAAAATGGACCACATTGGAAAAAAACCTGGGTCCACCACTGTTTGTCACAGTTATTACTACCATTATATGGGAGCTATTTCCTTCGACCTTATCTCTCACTACTACAAAATAGAGCATAAGACGGGGTGATATGGGTTTTAAGACGGTGTTTTCAACACCGTCTTAAACCACACTGGTTTAAAATCAAGTATTATTAGACGGTGTTCAATTTGAACACCGGCTTAAACTTGATGAACACCGTCTTTTGGTATTCAATTTGATCCCCATACTAAACTTGATGAACACCGTCTTTTGATATTATGATATAAATCGTCGCTGTTATCCTGTCGTCGCAATCGTCACTATTTCCATGTCGTCGCTGATGCTTAAAAAACGTTTTTTTTTTTTGTTTTTCTTGTTTTTTCAATACAAACCTGCCAATTTCCGGTTCACGACACACAAAAACTAAATAAACATAAACTAATAAGCATAAATGGTTGCCTTTCAAAAAAACATAAGCATAAACGTCACAAACGTCACAATCCGGGTTCGTTTTAAGTCACAATTCACAAACACGTCATAAAACTACCTAACACATTAAATGTTGTCCAAGAACATATACAAACAAGACAAGAAACATCAGTTCCAAAAAAAATCTTTATTCAAGATAATCTAATTTTAAAATCTGAACTCTTGCAGGACATAAATGATTAATCAATAATCTAAAATGCTAAACTTTTAGACCATTAACTACCAAAAAATCTGTTTCCAAACACCACTATTTAAATATCATAAAAGAGAAAATACCGATTTAAGATATATATCATATAAACTAAAACGTTTGCTAATAAACTCACTGTTTCCATTAAATATATACATTAAGTTCATGACAACAATGAATATATAACATGAATACTAATAATGACACGTAGGACAATGTAACTAAAGCCAAAATTGAAATGCAGGAGGATAATTTAACAAAAAAAAATCATGTAAACAACTTAAATATAAAAAATAACAATAAAATTCGACCAAAGAGAACACCATAACTCTATGTAAATAAAAAAAATGAAGTTAAAACTCCCTGGTTATGTAAAGAAGAAGGAAGATTGTAGAGTGGAGGGTTGATGAATGGTAGCATTTATAGTGTAAACCCTTGGTGGTGAAGAGAAATCTGATGGAAACCCTAACGTCGGATTCGAAACAAGACCAGATTCACGCAGATTCGACACATGCTCATTGAAGACGGTTCGACACAAGCCCAGATTCAAGAAGAGCCGTCAATGGCGGTTCGTTTCCAGCAGTGGCAGACGGTCACAAGTGAAGACTGTGGTTCTTTGTGGTGAAGATGAATGGCCTTTGAAAGATTTGGGGGAGAATTATACTATGGTGATTTGGGGGAAAGGTAGATTTTAGGAGATTTGGGAAATTTGCCGCCAGGATGTATTTTAATCAAAGTGTAAAATATTAATAAGACGGTGTTCAAGACAACACCGTCTAAAGCTTGCATAAAATAGTATAAGACGGTGTTTAACCATTAGACGGGGTTTTCTTGAATTTTCTTGAATATTTTAATCAAAACAGCACAATGGTCATGATTTTAAGACGGTGTTATTTCTTTAACCCCGTCTAAAATAAAACTTCAACACCGTCTAATACTCCATTTTGTAGTAGTGTCTAGAACCACGTACCTATAGCGGTGCTAATTGGTACCCATAGCGGAGCTAATTGGGATAACGATTCGAATTGTTGCAAATTTTGTTTACGATAAAGTTGTATTAAAAATATAGTGATTTTTCAAGTGTCGGTACAGCGCCGATATCTTGAAGAATGGACCGATTTTGACTGAACAATATCTGTACTATTATAGGTATTATCGTGACCGATATTCATTCCTATGGTTTTTTATTGAAGTAGAACACATATCGATATTCGTCTCGGCATATTATGACTTTTTTCATTGTTTTCTCTTTCAATTGCTATGGGGAGGGTCGATACCGAAACAAGTCAAAACGATACTGACCGAATTCCCGATGGGTGCATTAGTTTATATAATCAAATTGTTGTGTAATATAAAAAGTTATACTAAGGGGGTGTTTGGTGTTGCGTTTTCAAAATAGTTTATGCGTTTTCAAAACTGCGTTTTGAAAAGGCATGTAGGTACATGCTTCTCCAAAATTGCGTTTTGGAGGCAGATAATCGTTTTTTCATCCAAACACTTTTTTAGATTATTTATGTTTTACAAACGCAATAATCAAATAATCACTTCAAAACGTAATTCCAAACACCCTCTAAATTATGTTATCTTTATATAGTATTAATCGGTTAATATTAAAAAATATCTTTTTTGAGGAACTAATAGTGTTTCTTTTGAAGACAATACTACTTCGTGAAGGTTGGGCCTAAAATCCGAGAAACCCGAAGGAACCGGTTATGAATTGGTTTAAACTGAACCCATCATTTTCCTTGTATAAAACGGATTCAACTCGAGCCTATTTAAACCAAAAACCGATGTTGATCGACCACCTTTGACGGAACCCAAACCTGATTTTTGCACCGGCCTTGGGGAGTGTTATCTTCCGATGTTGAGTAATAGCGGCGACACTAATAGCGGCGACAAGCCATATCAATAGCGGCGACAAGAAGCAATAGCGGCGACACCAGGACCTTTACCGTCTAATCTTTACCGGCGACCCTTTAGCGACGACATGTCGCCACTATTAACAATAGCGGCGCAGTTCAGGGTCTTTAACGGCGAGATTTGTCGCTGATATTACCCCGTTTTCTTGTAGTGTGGTTTTCTTTGTAAAATGGTTATAAACTACGTGTGCAAAGAACCCAATGTTGTCAACACATGTTAAAGACTTCCAAACTCCATTTCCCACGCCACCCTTCACAAATCACATAAGGGTACAGAAGTCAAGTGGCACATAAGTCAAGTCTTAACCCCTACGTCTACCCTCAAACATAGTCGATTCAATCGAATTTATCTTTCATACGAGTAATAATGCTTTTACGAACAAACTGAAATTTGTTAAGAGATTACTATCAAATTGTATTTTTTTTTCTTAAAAAAAAGACAGAAATCGTACCCGATTGGGTACACCGCTACCACCACTACGGATACCCAAATCGGTAAGCGAAATCCTAGAATAGTTACCGAAGAATGGGGGTGATGATTGTGTCTGTGTCTAGTTGCCTAGAAAACAACGCACGAGGGTACATATGTCCAACTCGTTACAATGGTACGTCTAAAACCACTTATCTAGCCTAGTCCTAATATACGCGTCATATGTTGGATCCTTTGTACATTACACTAACGGAACAAGTTTCAGTTGCAAATAACAATCTATGATAACAAAAATAAAAATAAAAAAAAAAAACCAGAAAATAACTAAAATTCTATGCCCATCCCTGTGCAGGCCCCAACCTATTTACAAGTAAACCATTTGATCATTACTATGTAATTCAGGAAGATCAAGCAGAGGACTTTGAATTTTCTACAGCCAACAGAAATCTTTCTATTATAAATTGCAGCTTTAAACAGTATACTATTCAAAATCAAAATGTTACTGAACTTACTCTTCATTCTTTTTATACTTTTTTCTTCATCCCTCCCTGCTTCTGCTTCAAAATCAGAAGCTGCTTATGCTCTGCTCAAATGGAAAGCCAGCCTCATAAACCAAAACAATCCCTTGTTATCTTCATGGTCCCTTCATCCTACCCGTATAAACCGAACCACGAGTACTGCACCATGCACCTGGTATGGTGTTCATTGCAATGATCGTGGGGATGTAATCAAATTCAATCTTTCTACTTCTGGATTAAACGGTACACTTCAAAACCTCACCTTTTCGTCTTTCACTAGTCTAGCACATCTAGAACTTAGAGAAAATGATATTTTCGGACCCATCCCGGTTGAGATCAGGCATCTTTCTAATCTCATGTTTCTTGATCTTTCGGGTAATCGCTTTTCTGGAAAAATTCCTTCAGAAATTGGAATGTTAACGAATCTTGAGACCCTTTCATTGCACAGTAATACTCTTAAAGGTAATATTCCTGTTTCTTTAGGAAATTTGAGCAAGTTGGGTTATCTTCGTGTCGATGATAACAAGTTATCAGGTTCTATACCTCTAGAACTAGAAAACTTGTACAATCTCGTGAAGGTAAATATGTCGTTCAACTTCCTAACAGGACAGATCCCGTCCGGTCTAGGAAATCTGACTAAATTGTCTGAACTGTACCTTTTTCTAAACAATCTTACGGGTTTGATCCCACCATCATTAGGAAATTCGAGCTCTTTAAGAAGTTTATATTTATATATGAACAAATTTTCGGGCCGAATTCCTGATGAATTAGGAAACATGAAGAATTTGATTATGATACGTTTCGGCCACAATCAGCTCACGGGTTCCATCCCAGCTTCACTTGGAAACCTGACCAAGTTGAAGACGCTAGATGTTCATGAAAACTTACTTTCTGGAGTTGTCCCACTAGAACTCGAAAAATTGGAGTCTTTGATTGAATTATCCTTCAGTCACAACAAGTTTAGTGGTCAAATCCCGGTTTCTATTGGAAATCTAAGTAGATTAGAGCTGTTTTATCTTAATGACAACCAATTTAACGGTTCTATTCCTAAGGATGTGAAAAATTTAAACTCTGTTGTTGAGATGCTCTTGCACCTCAATCAGCTAAGTGGTCCTATCCCAGATTCACTTGGTAACCTAAAACAGCTGGAGGAATTTACGGTTAATGACAATAATCTATCGGGTTATTTTCCTGAAACAATAGGCAAATGTAAAAAACTAAGTTATCTGATTTTAAGTGATAACTTGCTAGTGGGCCCCGTCCCTAAATCCATTTGCAAGTTGAGATCCTTAACGATTCTTCGCCTTGGGAATAACCAGCTTAGTGGCAGGATTCCGCAATGCCTGAGTAACCTTAGCCACGAGCTCCAAGTTTTGGATCTACGGATGAACCGCTTTCATGGAAACATCCCTGCAACATTTTTGAAGCAGAATAACAATTTAAAGTCTCTCAACTTTAACGGAAATCGATTTCAAGGGTCGATTCCTAGGACTTTGGTGAGTTGTAGGAATCTTGAAGTTCTGAACTTGGGAAACAATATGCTAACTGGTGGATTTCCACACTGGATCGATATCCTTCCAGAGATGCAAGTTCTTGTCTTGAGGGGTAATAAACTCAATGGGACACTACTCACATCCAACACCACAACCCCGTTTCAAAAGATACGAATTCTTGATCTATCTAGCAACGAGTTTTCTGGTCTACTACCATCAATTTACTTCAAGAACTTTAAAGCAATGATGGCCGTAAAGAAAGCTGCATCAGGAGATCTATACATGGGCGAAAATTACATGTATGATTACACAGTGGTGTTAGTGGTGAACTACAGAGAATATTGGTTATCTACACAAGTATAGATCTTGTTGCCCAGATCTTCTTAATGATGAACAAAATGATAAAGAATAATAATAAACAAACTAGTACCTTTGATTTCTGAATGAATAATATGATTGTAAATGTATATGTATGTCTTTACAATAGAAATCCTAACCCTATTTATACTAATCTAAAAGGTGCGATCCAATAGACATGTCTCTTCGTGAATAGGTGTGTCTCTAGATCTTGTGGATGAGAATGATTGTGAAGAGGTGTGTCTCCTTGTCCAAGAGTCGCGTCCCCTCCTTTCCTTGTGGCTGAATTCGAACAAGAGGTGTGTCCAAGGGACACATCTTTTTCTTTAGTATGGCGGTTACAAACTTCTGTCTTGTCACCTTCAGCCCCTCAACTTTATAACTACCTATCTATACTACTTTGAACTAATTACATAAACTACCCGCTACTTTTGACATACATGGATTAAGGAATTATATATCAATATCCCCCCCTAATTTCTTAATCCATGCCTTCAACATCTTCATGCTTTAGCATCTTCATTCTTCAAGAGAACGAAGTCTTCATCTTCCACTTGAACTTCTTTCCTTGCACCTTGGTCTTTCTCCATGTCTTGATTGCCATCATGTGCTTCTCCATCTTTATCACGAACTTGTTGTAGAAGATCCTTGTCTTTAAACTTCGGTTTTCTACCGGTCACTTGCTTGACTTCTTGATCTGATTCTCCAACAATTGCAACACGAACTTTGTTTTGAACATGAGCAAATTCTTTGATGTTTTCACACGTTTGAATATTACCATCTTTAACTTGCGTGTCATCTTCTATGTCTTTGTCAGGTTCGTCTTTAGATGGTATATCACGAACTATTTCATGTTTCCTGTTCTTGCAATTTGATTTGTCATCTTTTGTAACACCTCGAAAATTTACGTCCAATAATGTATTGACACGTGTCATAACCTTTGAACGTGTGAAAGAATACTTTCGAGGGACTAAAGTTGACAAACAATGAAACTGTGTAAATATAAGGGTTCAAAATGTCAACAGTGAATACATATACTTTACAATAACCCTACATGATGTTTATAACCTTAAACGAATAAATCATGGATCATACGTAGCTAATGGTGAAAGAAAGTGAGAGATTACAAACTACAGGGGTTAAATGTGTCAACATGTTTAAGTTATACCTCTGAGTGACCTTTTAGCAAACCCGAAGCCTTGTAACGATTAATTATGCTCACTAGAATGCACCATAAAAATTTCACCAAGTTTCGTTATCGTATGAGAAAGTTATGACAAAATTCGTGTGCGAGGGGTTAGAAGCGTCAACGTGGAAATCTATGACTTTTCGGGTAAACACAAGGTGGCCAAGGGCCTTACAAAGTGGGTATAAGTCTTGAAGCCCCTATAAGTAAATTTTAAGGGCTTAAAGTGCAATACATAAAGTTGGATGACCTTTCGAAGGGGCAAGGGCCAAACATGCAATAAATGAAAATTGAATAACCTGATGACAAGGCCCAAGCGGGCCGCGTAAGAGTTAACAACATCTTACGCGGGCCGCGTGCGACTGCCAGTTGCAGAAAATAACAGGCAGCTGCCTGTTCAGCTCTTAACCGACTCCAATTGCTTTTCCATCATACATGGGCGACCCCTACCTGCTTTTTAGCTCTTAGGACACTTGTTGGTGATATGGGAACCTTGCTAGACTTGTGTGTCAATCATCTAGGTGTGATTAAACACTATAAAAAGACCCACATGTTGCAAACATTGATCATTCATTCCTTCTACAACTTCTGAGCATTTGAGGAGCACAAGAGCAGACCACAAGCCTTCCTAATCATTCATTAGACACTTGTAAGTTTGCTTAACCTTCTTCAATAGTGTTTAGCTAAAAGTCAAACCGTCGTAATTACGGTTTGACTTCAAGATTAGTTAATATTGGCTCAGTCATATATCGAATCAAAAGTACCTTTAAGTAGGTAATTATATGGGTATTAAACCCTTAAAAGAGTACCCACTGATTCCCATCCTAACTAGGTCATTTGTCTAGTCAAAGATGTTTAGAAAAAAGTCAACAGAAATGTAATATTCGATTTAACGCATGATTAACGATGTAAATGGCGTGTAACCTATTTTATCATTCATATAACTTGATAATAAGTATAAGAACTTGTCTAAGCTTGTTTGATTCGACAACTTTCTGTTTAAGACCGATTCGGAACCGAAAGGCGCATAGTTTGACTTTCTGCTTTGACTTCGGTTCTGACCCGGTTTTGATAGGTTTAGACATGCCTTAAAGTTCCATTAGGACCTAGTTACATGATTGTATAATCCTCTGCGTTTATACCACTTGAATCCTTAATTGTCCGACGTTTCCGTTAAGTGCTTAAATATTGACCATAATGCCCTTATGTCCATAAAACGAGAATTTTGGAAATATGAAAGTACAATCATCTTAGTTACTGATTATTAAACATGTCTGTAAATTTTTACATCAGTTGGACATATAGATTAGGAGTTATGCTCAATGACGTAATTAGAACGCTTCTTAGTAATTAAACGGCGTCATTAGCGTAAAGCCTATCTAAACCCAATCTTTGACACCAAAACTTTTACCCACTGATGTAATATAATATTTTGGGATTTTTGAAGATTTTTAATTATTTTTAAGCTGATCATAAGCTAGGATTAGTGCCTTGGTTCGGTAAATACCGAATTTACCCTTTTTGGCCATAAAATGAGTTTTACAAATCCTTTTGACACCAATCCAATTCCTACTGATTTTAAATAATAAATGAAGCATTTTGAACCTGTTGAACTGATCAGAAAACTCAGAATACTATTTTAACCCGTAAATCGCTTAAAACGACGTTATACGCGTATTAAGCGCATAGTAAGGGTTTAAAACCATTTTGTCACATAAGACTTAACACCAACTGATATACCATGTTAAAATAAGCTATTTTACTGATTTATTCAGACCCGGATCACAGAAGCTTAATTGATCCCTTTTATAATCTTTAAAATGACCAAAATACCCCTACGGGGCTTAATATAAGATTAAACTCGTTTTGGGCATAATGGAAGGTATCCTACTAATATCACAACATATTTAAGGCATGTTAACTTAGGAAATCTGTTTAGAACTCTTATGGTTAACCGTTACGCATCTTGCGCGTTCGGTTCGGCTTATGTAATTAGTTTACATAAATTAGCCGAAACGGGTCAAACCTTATCGCTTTTATCTCAAATCCAGAATGTGTTTAGATTACCCATGTTATACAAGTCTTTAAACTTGTTGGGTCTAAATCACACTCTGTTCCGGTCTTCGCCTTATCATGCGTTTGAACCGTATCTTCCTTTTGAAAACTAACCGGTCTAAGTCAAGACTTAATTAAAGACCCGTTAGGATTCTAATAGGTTATTAAAAACCTTCGTTCCAGATTTAGGAGCCCAGTAAAAGCTATCTGTACTTGCTGATTTGATACGGCTGGGATTGAAATTATATTTAGCTCAGGTAAATACTTTTAACTTATTTTCCCTATACGGGCTTGGGGTACGGTATATAAAATACCGCTTGGTCGGGCATTGAATCTTTAATTGTATGATGGTTAAAGTATTGAGATGTCTCGTTTAATTTGTTTTGTTTGCTTAAAGCCTATGGGGGGTTAATGACCGTGTCCCGGATATCCCTGGCATCATTTTACGAAATGGCCACGACCTTAGCACACAGGTGTAGGCGTACACCTGTCAGTGTCTCATATACATAATGTGGTGTGTCAATTGATCTTTAACCCGGCTCGATCCGGGCTACTGAACGCATAAGGAAGATGTAAATCCTTTACAAGTATTATATTCAAATAATTATCCCAAGTTATAAAATATTATTTGTGCCATGTGCATTCAAATCAATCATTTTTTAAACCCTTTTCAAAATGAGTCGGGTGATTGTATTTACCAGTGTAAACTGACGTATTTTCCCAAAAAGGCTAAGTGCAGGTACTAATCGGAATTGGCAGGCTACTCCTAGCATCAATAAAGAGTCTCGCAAGCTTAGATGCCTAAAGTCTGTTGAACAATGTTGTTTTATTTTCGATCCACCTGTGGATCCTTCACTTCCATTGTAATACTTTGATGTTACATTATTTCGGATTGTAATATAAATATCATTTTGCTTCCGCTGTGCATTTATATATTGTGTTGTTTGACTATGATGATATCAACCACGTCACGATACTCCCCTACCGGGCCCACCGGTAAAGTGTGGAAAAATCGGGGTGTGACATCTTTGACAATGTTGTTTTCTGGTGATAATCCGTTCTTGGATGATATCTCTTTGCATCCCCTGCATCTCTTGTTTGTCTCTAACTGTATGCTTTCTGACTTCAACTTTTCAATTTCTATGCTCATCTTTTCTGCAAATGCCGTTTCCCTTTCATGCATTTGCCTTTCAAACTGTATTTCTATGTTTTTCATCTCAGTCTCGAACTCTTGTTTCTTTATTTCAAAGTCCTGGAGCATATCATACTTCCAAGATTCTAATTCTCTTTTCTTATCACTTTCTGTTTCTGAACTTTCTTCTTCTGTAATTGCCATCAAGAGTGTTGGTTCCTCGTCCTCTTCTAACAAGTGTGATTCCTCCTGTGCTTGTTTTGCTTTCGAGCACTGAGAGGCATAATGTCCAAACTCATGGAAATTGTAACACTCCACTTCTCTCATATCTTTCTTGAAGCGATTTTGATCTCTAGGGTTTCTGTTCCTCCTATCATAACCTTCGTCCTTGTTCTTGGAATCATCACGCGAGATACTTCCGCCTCTATCTTCTTGTCTAAACTTTTCATCACGCCACTTGCCTTGTGATGAATTGAACCTTCCTTGTCCATGGTTTCCAAAACGCCTTCCACGACCATAGTTCTTGTCGCATTGTGTAAACATAAGTTTCTCTTGATTGTCTAGCAGGTTTTCATCCACCAGATTGGTCCTTTCTTCATAGGCTTTCAATCTTCCGATTGTTTCATCTAGCGTTGTTGTTTCTAGATCGGCGAATTGTTCAATGGTTGCAACAATTTGAACGAACCTTCTTGGTACAGAACTTAGAAGTTTCCGTACTAAAGTCGGTTGATCAAAAGTTGATCCAAGACTACTTGCCCTTGTGACAATACTATTTAGTCTTGCAGTGAACGAATCGATAGTGTCTTCCTCCTTCATTTTTAACATCTCAAACTCTGTTATGAGTGTTTGAAGACGTGCCTTCTGCACTCGATCTGCACCGATGTGTCTTGCCTTTAATGCATCCCAAATTTCTTTTGCACTCTTGCAACTTGCAACTTGTATTATCATATCTTCCGGTAGTGCTTGAAATAGATACGCAGTTGCCGTCATGTCCTTCTTTTCATCCGCTTGCGTATTTTCCTTTGGTTCTATCATTTCCCATAATCCGTTTGCCCTAAGTATAGTTTTGATACGAATTGCCCATACCGTATAGTTTGTAGACTTTAAGATAGGACACTGAAACTGGGAGAACGAACTACTCTCTTTAATTACTACCGCGTTTGACGGAGAGGCTCCTCCTGAATCCGCCATAATTTCTTTTCCGACAATTTTCACTTTCTGATTTCGAACTTCGGAACAGACCGGATTCGGATTTCAATTTCTGCTAATTGAGAACACTGATTCGAATTTCAATTTTCGCTAATTGAGAACGCACCTTCGATTAGAACATCAATTTCCGCTAATTGAGAACGTGCCTTCGATTAGAACATCAATTTCCGCTAATTGAGAACGTGTCTGCGATTCGAGCCTCTGGCTCTGATACCACTGTTGCCCAGATCTTCTTAATGATGAACAAAATGATAAAGAATAATAATAAACAAACTAGTACCTTTGATTTCTGAATGAATAATATGATTGTAAATGTATATGTATGTCTTTACAATAGAAATCCTAACCCTATTTATACTAATCTAAAAGGTGCGATCCAATAGACATGTCTCCGTGAATAGGTGTGTCTCTAGATCTTGTGGATGAGAATGATTGTGAAGTGGTGTGTCTCCTTGTCCAAGAGTCGCGTCCCCTCCTTTCCTTGTGGCTGAATTCGAACAAGAGGTGTGTCCAAGGGACACATCTTTTTCTTTAGTATGGCGGTTACAAACTTCTGTCTTGTCACCTTCAGCCCCTCAACTTTATAACTACCTATCTATACTACTTTAAACTAATTACATAAACTACCCCCTACTTTTGACATACATGGATTAAGGAATTATATATCAATAGATCTTTCGGATAACAATTTTGAAGGGGAAATACCTGACACAATTGGACAACTCAGATCGCTTCTGTTTCTCAATCTATCGCATAACAGTCTCTCCGGTAGTATACCGACACACTTGAGCAACCTCGTACAGCTTCAACATTTAGATCTTTCTTCTAACAAGTTGGTAGGTGACATTCCTCAACTGCTTACAAGTCTGACATTTCTTGCAGATGTAAATTTTTCACAAAATCAGCTAAAAGGAGCCATACCTAAAGGTGGGCAGTTCAATACGTTTGGAATTAGTTCATTTCAAGGGAAGAATGGATTATGTGGATTCCCATTGACAAAGAACTGTGGAGATGATGACGTGTCACCCTCTCCGACACTTGACGCTGAAGATGAAGATGATACTTTCTTTAATGGTTTTTCTTGGAGGTCTGTTGTTATGGGATATGGATTTGGGATGTTAATTGGATCGGGTATCGGATGGCTTATGTTTCATTTTGGAAAGCCTAGTTGGGTCATTAGAATCACTGAACAATCTAGGCAAAAACGAAAATAGGTTCTTGTGATCCTGTGCTTCCTAATTGCATGTGTATGTACGTATATGTTGAATAAATGAAAAGTTATAGGTTTCATTGCATGTGTATGTACGTATATGTTGAATAAATGAAAGTATGTACGTATATGTTGAATAAATGAAAAGTTATAGGTTTCAGCTTCAACGTGTTTAACATCTCAAGATTACTCGTTTTCGACTCCACATGCTCTAGAAATTTTCATCATATACATGCAAATGATTGAAGGTATGAAAAATAACCTAATGGACTAGAATTGCCAAAAACATGCAAATGATCCTTTAATCATGTACTAATTAATATACTTTAAGGGTTAGCATCAACTAGTATATGAACCCCAAGGAGTAGTACAAAATCTAAATCATCCACCACTTTGTATAAAAGATTTTGTGGGAAGGTGTTCTGTTATTTGGAGGCCTAAAGCGAAATGAAAACTCTGGGCCTTTCCCGATTTTCATTATTATAAACCCTTCTCCTTTATCCGGATTTGGGACCGACAATATACATATATAGGCAATGTTGTAAAACAAGATCTAGAAGGCTGAGTACTCATCGGGGTAATTGCTACAAGATAGGTTGCCGAGACGATTTTCTTCAACTCCACCTAGTTACTCGGTATTGATCAGATGCAGTCAACCTCAGCCAGACCGGATCCAGTTGGTTAGCTCGGGCCGATTTTGACTTAAAAAATAAAGCATAATTTTTATGTCTATCATATTAAAGAATACAATTTTTCAAGGAATGAATATCAATTTTGAAATACTGTACTATTTGAACATGTATTTTTTATTTATATTATATTCATATATTTTGTTATAAATATTAGTAAAATTATGATATTTAACTCAAAAATTAATTTCTTTATAATTTTACATGTCCGAGTAGTCCCCTAGTACACTAGTACTCTCCGTCTATGCCGAGTACTAGCAACTCCACAGTCGACCAACTTGAGAGCGCCTAGCGACTTCTGCAACCATGTATATGGGTAAGACCATAGCTTAAGAAAACTGAAAACGAATTCAGCGCCAAACTTATGCAGACCATAGCTTCATTGCAAATACAGTAGCCCACTTTTAGGTATTTATTAGAGAAGCATTGTGACAATCATAACATTATAATATACATCCTAAATCACTATAAGAATAGTAATACTGTCCGCCAAATGTAATTGTTGCAATCAGAAGTTTAAACACATATTCAACGACTCCTTAAACTCCATATTAGACTATGGGGTATGGAGTAGACCCTCCATGTCACCCGTCACATCAACACCCAAGGAGGATGTCCCTTCAAGGATGGACCAAGGGTGTGGAGGATGAGCCTCCCCCTTTTTTTAATTTTTTTTTCAAAAAATTCAACATTTTTTTTAAATTACATAACTTATAAAAGAGTTAACTGCCATTTTCGTCCTGTGGTTTGTTCACTTTTGCTATTTCAGGCCAATTTTCAAAAATGCACCAGTTTCCTCCCTGACATATTGGAAGTGTGTCACTTCAGTCCAAAAATTAAAACCCAGTTAAGTCAGACAGGTTAAATGAAGGGTATTATTGTCAATTCAATCTTTTATTTTCACCTTATTTTATGAATTGACAATAATACCCTTCATTTAACCTGTCTGACTTAACTGGGTTTTAATTTTTGAACTGAAGTGGCACATTTCCAGTATGTCAGGGAGGAAGGAAACTGGTGCATATTTTAAAATTGGCCTGAAATGGCAAAACAGAACAAACCATACGGACGAAAATGGCAGTTAACTCCTTATAAAATAAAATCATTACATAACATAACTTAAAAAAACCTTAATTTAAAAAAGAGTTAAATGCTTGGTTGGTCCCTTGTGGTTTGCAAAAATTGCAGACTTGGTCCCAAAGGTTTACTAATTACATGCGTGGTCCCTGTGGTTTTCAAAAATGCACTCGGTTGGTCCCTAGCCCTAACATCAGTTAAATTTCTCAGTTAAGTCCATGTTAAATGACCAAAATACCCTTGCTTATTAACTCTCTTTATAATTTAAATAATCCCTTTCACCATCTTCCCCAAACAAACCTGCATTAGGGTTTCATCTTCATCATCAAGACCACCCCATCCGCTCTGCAAACCAGAGATGATGCAGATCTGAGACTAATCCCCGGTTTGAGTGTTTTCCTCCTCTGTTTCGTCGCACTTTTCCACCGGAGACAGTAGACACCACCGATCTCTTACAGACCCCGTCGCAGCCATGATCTGAGGGAGAGATGTCCGACCGCCAGATCTTACCAGATCAGTCGTCTCCTCATCCGATTCACCCCTACACCACTCACTCGAACCCCAATCATTGCTGAAACCACCGTCTTTCACCACCATCTCCGTCGCAACAAGCTACTTCGGTCACCACACCCTCTGTTCTCCATTCATCGGTCAACATAAACCACCGGTCATCATCTACGTTCTCCCGATCAACGGACCGACCTCCTCCACCACCAGTTTTAATTCGGTGATTTTAGGGTTGTTAGGTTGTTGTGTGTGTGGGTTTGCTAGTTTTTTTATAGGTGTTTGGGCGTCTTTACAGTTTAAGTGGATTCAGATTGAGTTTCCGACTATTGTTCTTGCTTTTGAGTGGATTTTGTTTGCGTGTACTCCGGTTATCGGTTCGGTGCTTTTTAGTTGGGCGACTGTTTCTGCTGTTGGTATGATGAATGCTTCGTATTATATGGTGTTTAATTGTGTATTTTACTGGTGGTGGTGGTCGGGTATTGGTGTTCGGAGGTGGTGGTTGTGGTGGCCAAAGATGATGGTTACTGGTGTTTGAGAGAGAGAAGGGGGTTGTTGAAGAAGATGATGAGGGTGGTGTTACAGGTTGAAGAAGATGATAAGCAAGGGTATTTTGGTCATTTAACATGGACTTAACTGAGAAATTTAACTGATGTTAGGGCTAGGGACCAACCGAGTGCATTTTTGAAAACCACAGGGACCACGCGTGTAATTAGTAAACCTTTGGGACCAAGTCTGCAATTTTTGCAAACCACAGGGACCAACCAAGCATTTAACTCTTTAAAAAAATACTAGATTGCTAAAAATTAAAAATCTTAAGAATTCCATTTTTAGCGATATTTTCTTTCATTTTACGCAAAACGTGACGGTCTTCTTCAGAATACGTGTTGATATCGGTTGTCATTAACATTTGTTGCATCGATTGCATATGGTTCATGTGAGCGAAAGCGTTAGGGCTTTGTTGAAAACCCGAGAAAGAGAATTGTGATGCCAACCAACTCGGATCCATCGTTGGATAGTAGCCGGGTACTGAGAAAACGTTTGGGTTTGGGTTTGGGTTGTTTAGATTGTATGGATCCATAGCTAAATTTTGATAAAAGATGAAGAAATTTATAAAAATGAGAGAGAGATTGGGTTGGATGAAAATGGGGTGGGTTGTGTTTATTTATAGATAGAGTAATTAATATATTTTTTTTTAAATATAGCCGTTGAACGGCATGATATTTGAAAAATAAATTAATAATTTTTTAAATGTAGTCGTTGAACGGCATGATATTTGAAAAAGAAGGCCCGTTGTTGGGCGTCGAGGGGCTGTCGAAGAAGACGGGGACGGCCCTAAGGGCGGTGTGTTGGCCCGGCGTTGGAGCCTCCGGCCCTAGGCTGGTCCTCATATCGCTTAGTCTTAGTCTCTAAATATGAAATCTTTTGATGGGCATATTACAATTCAAATCACAATAACTACTTTAAGCCAACAGTAAACAAAATAATTACAACCCAAAGTTGATATGGAAACAAATTTGATGATCAAATCTTGTGAATCTGGTGTTTTTTTCTAGTAGTTGTATCTTATAAATAAGATTTGGTTTTGTTGTACAAAATGTTGCACTTTTCCACATCAAAAACTCATCGATTTGTTAGTCTTTTTTGACACAACGAAACTCAAGATGGTGGTGATAACTCTTTTTATGGACAGCATACTACAATTTAACATAGAGCATCCATAATAGCTAGTTTTGAAGCATTTTTAAGAGCAGAGGGAAAGGTTAGAGAGGGCATGGTGAGCGTTTTTTGTGCAAAAATGCTCAAAAATGTTTTGTTTTGTTTTTTGTTTTTGTTTTGTTTTTGTTTTTTGTTTTTTGTTTTTTTTTTTTTTTTGAGTAATGGGGGAGGGATAGAATGTGATGGTTTTGGCTGTGAAAGGATCAAAGCGTGGATAGGGTCGGATAAGCAGGGTTTTACATGGAGCCAATTTTGAAGTCTATGTTGTTTAAAATATATGAAATGCTTTAAATTTTTTAAAAGTGTGATGACATATAATTTACATTTAAATTCAGATACCAGGTTTCTTTGATTGATAACCCAATTAATTTTTCTTTACAAGGATTTGAAATTTTTAAAATTATCATATTTAAAAACCAAAATATATGCAAGAAAAAGTAATATATAATACATTATTATTTGCCCAAATACTTTTTTTTTAACGGCCAACAAATTCAATCCCGAGTACTCTCGGGGCACCCACTGGACAAACGGAGTACTCCAAGAGTAACCCGAGTCCACCACCAATTCCGTGGAAACCACCGTAACCCACCCGCCCGTAAGCACGACAGTGAAATTACCGGTAAAACCCGTTTGGCTCAAGGATCCAACCCAGGTTTCCTTGGGTCTCCTATCATTGCTCACTAGTGCATCACTCTGCACCAAGTGGGAGTCGAACCTGCATCACTCAAGAGAAATGCAAGCCCTCCACCCCTTGATCTAGAGATCATTGACTTTATTTGCCCAAATACTATAAAGTATTATTCTTTACCTTGACATAAAACAAAGCATAACTCTTTACTCTGCCCAAATACAATAAAGTATTATGAGTAAACTGCCATTTTGGTCCCTGTGGTTTGGGCACTTTTGCCATTTTAGTCCAAATCTCAAACTTTTTACATCTGGGTCCCTGTGGTTTCGTTTTTGTTGCCATTTTGGTCCAAAACTCAAATCAGATCAGATTTCTCAAAAAAAAAACCCTGCTATTTTGTCCTTTTCTGAAGGGCATTTTGGTCATTTTCAAAAAAAAAACCTGTCTGTCTCTCTTCTCTCTCTATTTGCAGATCATCACCAAAAAAAAACCCATCTCTCTCTCTTCTCTCTCTATCTACAGTCTGAACTACCTTCATCAAACCCAGTTCCCCAAATAAATCATCATCAGTTCCCCAAATAAATCATCATCATCATAAACAACAATGGCTACCACCGCCATCTTCATCATCATCATAAACAACAATGGCTACCACCGCCACCTAGAGATAAAGCTAACAATTTATAGAAATTTACCTCAAAAATAACAGAAGAAACAACTAAATTTCTGGCAGTTCTTCTCCACCTCAAAGATCTCCTTTTCAACTTAGAATGCAGAGCTTGAAATCGAGCAAACAGGTCATCTACATCTTCATGAGCGGCGGCGATTTTAGGTTTAGGTTTGGATCTGAGAGCTTGAAATCGACGATCGAGATCTGGATCTATTGCGTTGGAGGATTCAGAGACGAAATCGAATTCAGGGATGGTTAGCTTGAGAAGAAGGTCGGTGCTTGTTCCTGTTCTTTCTCGTCCGGAGCTCGTGGTGGTGTGGCGGTGTTGATGGAGGTGGTTGTGCGGTGGTGATGGTGGTGGAGGTGGTGCGGTGGTGATGGTGATGGTTGTGGTGCGGTGGTGGTGGTGGCTTTTGTTGAGAGAGAAAGTTAGGGAGAGAGTGTGATTGTTGTGAATCTGTACATTGTATGTTTATACACTGTATTTTTGTGTGAAGAGTTGATCTGGGTTTGATGAAGGTAGTTCAGACTGTAGATAGAGAGAGAGAAGATAAGAGAAGAGATGGGTTTTTTGGTGATGATCTGCAAATAGAGAGACAGACGGGGTTTTTTTTTGAAATGACCAAAATGCCCCTTCAAAAAAGGACAAAATAGCAGGCTTTTTTTTTGAGAAATCTGATCTGATTTGAGTTTTGGACCAAAATGGCAACAAAAACGAAACCACAAGGACCCAGATGTAAAAATTTTGAGATTTGGACTAAAATGGCAAAAGTGCCCAAACCATAGGGACCAAAATGGCAGTTTACTCAAGTATTATTCTTTACTTTGATATAAAACAAAGCATAACTCTTTACTTGAGTGTAAAACAATGATTGATGCTTATTCTTTACCTTGCTTTAAAACTATATATACTTGTAATAAAGATGTACCTCACTCATTGTATATACGAAGTTTTTTTTTTTTTTTTTTTTGAATGACTAAACTTACACACAATGAGGATTGAACCCCTGAACTCTTATATTCTAAGCTCTATCTAAACTAACCAAAACCACTGGGCTATTCCCAAGTAGATACTGTATATATATACAAAGTAATAACCACATAAGTATTATAGAATCTTTATCAAATATCCACTAAAGTACACATTTATTCATTCTCTGTCTTTTAGTTTTTCAAGTAAACTCAAGTTAAACTCTTTAAAAAAAACTCAAATTCAAGCTTGCCTCCTGTGTAACCATAGAAAAATAGAGTCCATTAAATAAGTTTTGTATGTGTCATATTAATACAAGGGGAAGGTTTAAATGAAAACCACTAGTTAACGTGAAAACTCGAAAAATAACTAAAAAAGACTAAAAAACATACCATTTTTTTTGCTTTTGCATACAAATTTTCGCTATTTTAGGTATATAAAAATATTTTTTTTCAAAAAAAAAAAATTTGTAGTGCACATGTGTAATAGTACACATATGTGTGTATGTGTACTACACATGTGAATTATTACACATGTGCACTACAAATAAAAAATTTGAAAAAATATTTTTTTATATACACAAAAACTAGCGATTTTTAATTAAAAAATTGTGTTTTTAGGCTTTTTAGTTAGTTTTCGAGTTTTCGCGTTAAAAGTGGTTTTCATTTGAACCATCCCCATTAATACAATACGTATAAGTCTTTATGTAGTTCTTTTTATCCTTTACTTAAATTTGCTTAGGTAATGAATATTAGGGATGAGCATTTGGTACCGGTACCGAACCGGTCATTTTCGGTACCGGTACCCATTTTTTCCACTTTGCGGTACCGGTATGATACTAGTATTTTGGGTGATTCATCAGTAAATAACGGTACCATACTGGTTATATTCAACACCGGTACTTATTTTTTCCGTTTTTCGATACCGGTACTTGCTCATCCCAATTGAATATCCCTCTAGAATTATATACACACTTACATACATATATGTATAGACATGTGTGTGTACAATGTATATGTATAATATGTAGTTATTTTAATAGGGGATGAATTATGAGAAAATTAGTTTAAATGAGAAAACAAAAAAACTAACTAAAAAAGCCTAAAAACATACCAATTTTTTTTACAATTTTTTTTATAAAAAATCGCTATTTTTTATGTATGAAAAAAAAAATTAAAAATTGTACTGCACATGCGCACTAATACGGAAAGCCTAAACCACTTAACCCACCCCCCACCGACACCCCCCAAAAACCTAAACCTCCCCCCACCCCACCCCCCAAAAACCTAAATTCACCCTCCCACCAAAAGCCTAACCCCCCACCCCACCCTCCAAAAACCTAACCCCCCCCCCCCCCACCTCCCAAAAACCTAAAACTAAACCCTAAACATAAACCCGAAAAAAACCTAAACCCCCCACCCCCCAAAAACCTAACCCCCCCCCCCCCCCCCCACACACACACACACACCCAAAAACCTAATCCTAATTCTAAACCTTCAAAAAACCTAACCCTAAAAGCTAAACTAAACTTAAAAGCTAATTTTAAGCAAGTAATGCATTTGTGTAGTACACATGTGCAGTACAAGTTTTTTTTTTTTGAATTTTTTTATATATAAAAAATAGCGATTTTTTATAAAAAAAAATTGTAAAAAAATTGGTATGTTTTTTTTAGATTTTTTTAGTTAGTTTTCTAGTTTTCTCATTTATATGTATTTTTTTTTATGATCCTCTCCCTATTTTAATATACCTATAAATATAATAACATTTTATATAAAGTATACATTATATCATATAAGTTAGTATTTTATATTTATATAAAAGAAGGCCCGTGTTGGCCGTCGAGGGGCTTCCGGAGAAGACGAGGATGGCCCTAGGGGTCGGTGTGTTGGCCCGGCGCTGGAGCCCGCCGGCCCTAGGCCAGTCCCCATACCGCTTAGTCTTAGTCTCTAATTATGAAATCTTTTGATGGGCATTACAATTCAAATCATAATAACTAAAATAATTATAACCCAAAGTTGATATGGAAACAAATTTTGATGGTCAAATCTTGTGAATCTGGTGTTGTTTTTTCTAGTAGTTGTATCTTATAAATAAGATTTGGTTTTGTTGTACAAAATGTTGAGCTTTTCCACATAAAAAACTCAGGGTCTGTTTGGTATGGGGTAATGGAATAGACGAAGGAATGGAATGAACGAGGTAATGGATTGGACGAGGGAATGCAATGGATCATTACCATTCCATGTCTTGTTTGGTTACCATGTGTGAATGGAATGAATTATTATTGTATATTGTTCGGTAGGCAAGAAAAACGGAGTAACAAAATCAGCGGTGAGTGGTGGTGGTGGTCGGTGGTAGTGATTGTGGGTGGTTATAGGTGGCGGTGGTGGGTGTCGGCGACTGCGATGGGTGGTGGTGGCGGCGGCGAGTGGCGGTGCGGCGGTGACGACGAGTGGTGGTGACGGCAAGGTGGCCGTTGGTGGAGGGTGGCAGTAGAGGTGGCAGTAGAGGTGGCGGTGGGCGGCGGCGGCGGTTAGTGGTGGCGTCGACGATGGTGGTGGGCGGCGGCAGCGAGTGGCGTTGGCGGTTGGTCGCGACTGTGCTGATAACGGTGGCGAGTGGGTGGCGGAGGCGACGGTGGCTGTCGGGGTGAGGTGGTGGCGGGTGGTGGCGATAGCGTCGGTGGTGGTGGTGTTGTGTTGTGTTGTGGCGAAGGTGGTGGGTTTTGGTGTTGTTGATGAATGTTGCAAGAGGGGATGGAATGGAAAAAAAACATGGGGGGTGGAAGGAATGATTTTGAGGGAATGGAATGCCTTTTGGAATGGGTGATTCCATTCTATTGACCAACCAAACACCCTTTTCTTCATTCCCTCGTAATCATCCATTCCATTCCACCTCCCATTCCTTCATACCAAACACTACCTCATTGATTTGTTAGTCTTTTTTGACACAACGAAACTCAAGATGGAGATGACTGTTCAAATGGCACTTGTATAATGTGCATGCATGATAACTATTTTTATGGAGAACATACTAAAATTTAACATAGAACATCCATAATAGCTAGTTTTGAAGCATTTTTAAGGTGAGAGGGAAATGTGTGTAGGAGAGAGGGAATGGTGAGCGTTTTTGTGCAAAAACGCTCAAAAACATTTTTTTTTCTTTTTTTCTTTTTTTTTGAGTAATGGGGGAGGGATACGATAAGATGGTTTTGGCTCTGAAAGGGATTAAAGCATGGATATGGTTGGATAAGCAGGGTTTTACATGGAGTCAATTTTGAAGTCTATGTTGTTTAAAATATATGAAATACAGTAAAATTTTTAAAAGTGTGATGACATATAATTTACATTTAAATTCGGATACCAGGTTTCTTTGATTGATAACCCAATTAATTTTTCTTTACAAGGATTTGAAATTTTTAAAATTATCATATTTAAAGACCAAAATATATGCAAGAAAAAGTAATATATAATACATTATTATTTGCCCAAATACAATAAAGTATTATTCTTTACCTTGATAAAAAAACAAAGCATAACTCTTTACTCTCCCAAATAAAATAAAGTATTATTCTTTACCTTGATATAAAACAAAGCATAACTCTTTACTTGAGTGTAAAACAATGATTGATGCTTTCTTTGCCTTGCTTTAAAACTATATATACTTGTAATAAAGATGAACCTCACTCACTATATATATACGAAGTAATACTCACATCCAATTCATAAGTATTGTAGAATCTTCATCAAATACCCACCAAGGTACACATTTATTCATTCTCTCTCTTTTAGATTTCCAAGTAAACTCAAGTTAAACTCTTTAAAAAAAACTCAAATTCAAGCTTGCCTCATGTGTAATCAAAGAAAAATAGAGTCGATTAAATAAGTTTTGTATGTGTCATATTAATACAATACGTATAAGTCTATATGTGGTTCTTTTTATCCTTTACTTAAATTACTTATGTAATGAATATTCGGGCTGAACATCTGGTACTGGTACTGAACCGGTCATTTTCGGTACCGGTACCCATTTTTTCCACTTTGCGATACCGGTACAATACTGGTATTTTTGGTGATTTATCAGTAAATACCGGTACCATACCGGTTATATTCAACACCGGTACTTATTTTTCTCGTTTTTCGATACCGATACTAGCTAATCCGTATTGAATATCCCTCTAGAATTATATATACACTTACATACATATATATAGACATGTGTGTACAATGTATATGTATAATATGTAGTTATTTTAATATACCTATAAATATAATAACATTTTATATAAATTATACATTATATCATATAAGTTAGTATTTTATATTTATATAAATAACATAGCCGTTTAGACTTTTGAGCCTAATCAAACTTGGTACATGAAGCTAGAGTTCGATGATTCCACACTTTAACAACACGAGTAGTTCAATAATGACTCACCTTGTTTACACCACTATTTGTGTCTTCAAGATTTTGATGATATTTTATAAATACATCTTTTGTTACATTTACATTTACATTTTGAAGCAATCAAACGTCATATATATTAAAGTGACACGGAGAAATACTATTGAAATGGATGTCAATGAGATAAATCTTGAAGAGCTTGAACATGAGCACCCACTAACGCTCGTAGATTTGCAACTAATGCATCGAGACTACTTAGAAGACGATGACGAATACGCTGATGAAGATTTGATCAAGACGCAAAACTTCAAGTGCATATGTAACCAGTGTGACAGACAAATTGACTGGTACCACCGTTATTACTACACGTGTGACATGCCATCATGTAATTATTCACTCCATAAATTTTGCAAAGAAATTCCAAAAACCTTACAATTCCAAGGCCACCCTTCTCATACTCTTACCCTTAGAAGAACACCAAATGATGATAAATGTCGCGCGTGTCTCAAATGTCATCGAGATGGAATTGGCTATCATTGTTCAACATGTAATTATGGAATCGATTTACTTTGTGCCACATTTATGGAGCAAAATACGATACATCACCCCGCCCACCCACACCCATTAATCTCTTTTAGTGTTGAACCTGGTTTGAACAAGTGTTTTGCATGTAAGAAGAAACATGAAGGTCATTTCTATCAATGCAACACTTGTTTGAACTTCTTAGTAAATTCCGATTGTCTTACACTTCCCATAAAGTTATCGCTTGAAACTCAACAATTTAGCCACCGCCACTTGCTCACACTTTCATATTCGTTTTTAGATCAATTATATGATTTCGAATGCAGAATTTGTGGTATGAAATTAGAAGATGAACATTTGATTTACAAGTGCAGTAAATGCATGTACTATGTTCATCCAGATTGTGCAACACAACGGACAGAGCCTTTCATGTCCATCTTCTTACCCGGTAAGTCTTGAATTATATACATGTATACATGATACTTCATAAATGAGACCTTTTTTCATTATTGTTGGGTAAGTTTTAAAGATTTGATGACATGATTGTTCTTTTCTTTTTTCTTTTTCTTTTTACTTTTTTCACAAATGAGTATGCCAAGACTACGACATTTCCATAAAAAAATCAATTGTTTTTTTTTTTAATTCTTTTTCAGTGTTTACTTAACGTTGAATTTACTGTAATATTTTATACTAAAAAAATCTCAATAGATTCTAAATTTACTATTTTATCAATACCCCTTCATATAACTTATATAAAAATCTATACCACAAAACCCACACCCTTAAATGTGTGTAGATTGTAAACATTTGCAAAGAGAAATGAGTCATGCAAACGAAATTCAAATTTTTATATTTAACTATTCATGTCGGTTAAAATTTCACATTAAGTGTGAGCCGTTTTCATTATCCACATATCATGAGTTTTTTTAATTAGTTTTATACATTTTTTTTCATCTCCTGGCAAAAATTAACCTATATATTTTAGTGTGATGACAATTAATTTATTCACTTTCTATTTTTCAGGCTTAGGAAAGACACAAAAAAACTTCAAAGATGTTGATCATCCCAACCTTCTTCACTTGCCAGCCGACGATGAATCATACATCTTAGCACATCAAATATCTGAAAAAATCTTTGAAGGAGAGACTTTTGTGCAAAGAAGAGATGATAATGGCAACCTCATAGATATTCATGACGACCATCCGTTGTTAGTCCTAATAAACAATGCTACAACCACCACGAGAATGTCTCTTCACGACCCAATGAAGAGAATTAAACTATTATGCAATGCATGCACAAAACCAATTACAAAAATGCCATTTTACAAATGCTGCAAAGACGATGACTATGTTCTCCACGATTGGTGCACCCAGCTACCCATAATACTAAGAAACGTTGTGGGTCATAGGGGACAGGGACATACACTTGATCTTTTTCGCGGTGTTAGATTCGATCTTGGAGTCAAATGTTTTATTTGTGGATTGCCATGCAATGGGGCTTTATATAGTTGTATTGATTCCAAGGGCGTGTACATTATTGATGTTCATTGTGCATTTATGCCTAGAGAAATTACGCATGAAGCACACGTGAATCACTTACTTACAAGAGTAGGTGGTGCTTCATCAAGCCGTGGCGGTGTATCTAAGATGGAATGTCGCGCATGTCGTGTGGGTCTTGTTGAAAGTGATACTTATTTTAGATGTAATGTCTGTGACTTCTATTTGGATTGCCGATGTGCTTTGCATTTACCTAAAACAATTAGGCATAAGCTTGACAAGCACTCGCTGAAGCTGAGTTACTCCCCAATCGAGGACCACAAAGGTCAATACTTTTGTGAAGTTTGTGAGGAGGATCTTGATCCTGGAAAATGGTTCTATCATTGTGTAGAGTGCGCACAATCCATTCATTCAGCATGTGCTCCGTTAATACTTCAGTCTGAACAGGGTATTAATTCTCTCTCTGAATTGGAAGGTGTTTATAAGTACATTAACATGAAGTTTGGGGATGATGTAGAAATACGACGTGTTCACCAACATCCTGTGTTACTTGGTCCGGGGACTGAGAATGATGGTGTATGCCAAGTGTGTGGAAGCAAATTGCAATCCCATTTGATCTGGAAGTGCTTGGATTGTAGCTTTGCTTGCCATGTGTACCATGATTCTTCATTTGAGGAAATGTTTCAGCTTTACCCAGAAATAATGTATAAGTATGAAGAAAAAAAACGTATGATAAAGCAGCATGGACCTCAAACAAACTTAGAATTTTATCCAAGTGAAATGAAAAGACCAGAGACCCGTGATTGGAAGGTTATTGACGATCCATCCTTTCAATAATTCTTATTGCCAATTGGCCATATATGTATCTAGTTTCACCAACTGTTGTAACAGACTATATATCTAGAAATGTAATACGCTTTTATACTTTGTCTCTACATATTACCATATCCAATACAGTAGAGCTAGCGATTACTTCTCTTAGCCATCTATCACTTTTTACACATTGACATCTATTTTATTTATTTATTTATTTAATATATATAATTGGACAACAACAACCACTATGAATAATATTTTTGTTTCTTTCTTTTTTTTTTTTTCTTTTTTTTCGTTTAGGGTTTAAACCTTTAATGATATATTTTTTTTCACTGGTATTATCGAAACCTGTATTAATATTGGTAATAACATCCAATTTTTTTTTTTTTTTTGTCTTTTTCCTCCATTTTAATGAAGGTCAAAATGGTCTTTTAACGTTTTATTATAACAAGTTAAAAAAATATGACCATTTCGCCCTTTATTAAAAGGGAGGAAAAGACAAAAAGGTTCGATGTTTAACTGAAAAATCGGACCACCACTGCCACCGCCATTCACCACCACAAACCCCACCACCTTCATTTTATTTTCATTTTTCACAACTTAAATCACAAAACCCATCCACCTTCAACAACTCACACAACCAGAAGTCCACAAACAAACACCATTCAATCACTCACTTATTGTTTAACCTCAACGTGAAAGCTTTCAATGCATTCAAAACAGATTTCAACCTCTCTTTAGCTTCCAACTCAATCAAATTCCCTTCATCATCAAACTTCGGAGGCGACTCAAACGCATTCAAAAAAAACTCCGGCTTATTAATAAAATGCAAATCCAAATAAACACCACTCTGCCGGAGCACATACTGCGACCGTCCGCCACCGAAACCGCCGCCGGCGCTAACAATCGCCGCCGCCTTATCCGCCCAGACGTTCGGCGGCCTGGACGCCCAGTCGATGGCGTTTTTGAGCGGTGCGGTGACGGAATAGTTGTATTCCGGTGAGGCGAAGAGGAAGCAGTCGGATTGGAGGATTTGGTCGCGAAAAGTTGTGACGGATTGTGGGTATTTTCCGTCGATTTCGAGATCTGTGTTGAGCATTGGTAAAGGGGAGATGTCGATGTAGTTGATTGATATTCCGGTTACGGATTGGTTGGTTGTTAGATCGATGGCGGAGATGAAGATGATGAATTCTGAGATGATGATGATAATTTGATTATATAAATAATAATAATAATAATAATAATAATAATAATAATAATAAATATGGGGTAAGATTACCAAAATACCCCTACCTATAACAGTCAAATAACTGTTGACTGACGGCAGGGGGTAAAATTGCGACAGAACATCAACGTTGGGGTAAAATTACAATTATTTGTTAGAGGTGGTCAGAGTGCCAATTGGCCTAAATCTCAGGGAGTAAAATTGCAGTTTACTCTATATAATAATTAGATATTTTTATGGAGTGAATTGCAAGAATTGTCCTTTATCTTTATGCCTCTTTGCAGGGGTGTCCTTTATGTTTAAAATTGCCGAGTTTTGTCCTTTATGTTTAAAAATCAAGCACATTTTACCCTTTTGGGCCTAACCCAATTAGTTTTTTTCGTTAAATCTTGTCATGTGCCTTGCACATGAGTGCAATTTTGTCATTTTAACGAAGCAGGGACTAACTGTGTAAATAAATTAAAAAAGGTTTAGAAAAAAAAATTATATATATAAACACAAAAAAAACCATGTTCTTTCATTCTCACCTTCTTCTCACATCTCCTTCTCTCCCACCACATCCATAACCACCGGCACCTTCACCGGCGACTCCCATAACCACCGCCACCTGAAACCTGCTTCCTCCATAACCACCACTCTAATCCTCCACTCTTCTGGTTCATCTTCCTCGGTTTTCCTCATCTATTCACTTCACACAGAAAACACACACACAAGATAACATCAAGATGCAAGAAAAACACACTATGTACTTTAAATCCCAAATTGGAACACCTAATCCAGAGTTAAACCCCCAAAATCATCTCCGACACCCAAATCCCCATTCAATTTCACCCCAAAGCCCCCAATTTCTAGAGAGAACTAATTTGACACCACCAATCACCACCACAATTGCATAATCTTGAACCTGGACACCTCTTTCAAACCAGGTACCGAACACCCTCCAACTCGTATTTTTGGGAATTTTAAAGTTTACCAAAACAAGCATCAATGGAGTTATAAATCGAATAAACAGGTTCATACAATTCTGTCTCACACCACCACAACCGTATTTTTGTCGAATACCGTTACACCTTGACGGAGAAATCTAGTCGTTGCCGGAGAGAAACCGACGTTGCCGGAGAACCTGCTCGTCGCCGGTGATATTCGGAGTTTGACAGGACTCGGCTAGACTCGTTTCGGTATACCTTTTAATGTTTAAATCTTCCTTTCCTTTCGTTTTCATGTTTGCACTTGAAATCTCAGTAGAACATATAGGATGTATAAAGGAAATGGGAAACTGGTTTTGTTTATCTTGTTCTTATGCAATTGGATGAAGAAGATGTGTGAAGAGGGAGAGAATGAAAGAACATGGTTTTTTTTTGTGTGTTTATATTTAATTTTTTTCCTAAACATTTTTTAAGTTATTTACAAAGTTAGTCCCTGTTTCATTAAAATGACAAAATTGCCCTCATGTGCCTTGCACATGACAAGATTTAACAAAAAAATTAACTGGGTTAGGCCCAAAGGGTAAAACGTGCTTGATTTTTAAACATAAAGGACAAAACTCGTCAATTTTAAACATAAAGGACACCGCCTGCAAAGAGGCATAAAGATAAAGGACAATTCTTGCAATTCACTCTATTTTTGTGGATATAATACCAACTTACGTCATTTATAAAATAAACATGATGTTTATTAATATATCCATAGAAATTTGATGAGTAAACCTCATTTTTTTTAGCAGAGCAAACACCGACCTTATAAGTTAACTTTATCGTTTTAGAATAGTCAATGATTTAATGGTTGATAACTTTTTTAAGGGATAATAAACTAAAATTTAACTTATCACATCCTCAATAGTGGGTTTTGAGGATGATATTGAGGAGAGAAGGCATCGTGGATCTTGTTGTGAAAAACGCCTAAGATCGGGTTTGGTAAGTGAAGTGTGTGTTGGTTTTGGTTGTGAGGGGCAAAACCTAATAGGTGGGCATGTGCTTATGTGGGGCCGTTTTGAAATTTAAAGTCTCGTATTGTGCATGATATTAGTATAAACTAGTGGGAATACCCGCGCTTCGCAGCGGGCTAGCAGGTATTCGTCTAGTCGATTATGGTACCGACACTCGCTATAACAACCAAAAGAGGAAACATAAAGTCGCAATATTCCTAAAGAATATCGACACATGTTTACATCAATCGAAAATCTTATAACGAATATCGTTTTCAATATTACCGATTCCAGTTGTGATTTTGTTTGGCCGGGATTGGTGTTAAAGTATCGGCACGGTACCGTCACTCGAGAAAAACACTATATTTAATACAACGTCAACAATATTTAAACCGAACTAAACACAACTACGTACTAATTTTTTCTAGAGTTAACGAACACAAGTTATCAAAAGAAAATCAAATTAAATAGATTAAAAACGTACATTGTTTATATTATAAGGGGTTTAAAAATTAAAACAATAAATAAAATAATTAATAATAATAATAATAAATGGTATTAGACGTTTATTATTCATAGGAGTGGTTTTATATAAAAATACGAAGACGTCAAAAATCAAATTAGGTTTAACCAAATAAAAAATTTATATACTTAAAAAACTGGTTGTCACTCCATTTAATTTGGTTTTACTTTGATCATTATAAATCATGTTTTATGTTTTATGGTAGTCAATATCTTACTAAATAAGGTTGCTTCGGTTCATTTTGATCATTAAAGAATTTAAAAACAGATGTTTTTTTTCTCAAATAAGTGAACAAATAGATATAATGTAAGACCCTAATACGTATTTGACAAAAAGTCGCAGCGGAAGTTTATTCCATAAAATTTCTTTCCTTATAATTACCTTGACTTACTTAAATATTCATTTTTAGACAACTTTTTCTCATGAAGTCATCAACCGACTCATTTACAATTAAATATATAACATGGGTTTCCTAAATTTCATACACCAACGTTCCCGTACAATCTATCTTGTGACTCGATCCTCGATCTCTATTCCTTGAAAATCCTCATGACTCGTACTACCTGCGCTCACCACATAAAATTAATAACATTAGTACGCATTATAACATACAAGATTTATTCACGTGTACTTTCCATTCCGTTAAGTCTTTTCATCCCAGCTTTCCATCTAATCATAATGTCCGTGGTGAGACTTCAGCATCATACCTACATTACATCTTATACCCGAGGTACATCATTAATAACATCAGTATTCAATCATATTGAAAACCTGCATACAACACGTACCTACGAATATACAACCGTACATACTTACATACGTGCATCCTTACTTGCTTACATGCCTACCCACAATTCCTATCTACCTGCCTACGCATTTACCCTCGTACATACTTACCTACATACATACCTACATATATATTTTCCATCACCTATAATCATTTTTCATATGTTCACACATAATCAATTACGTACATACCCACATATAAACACATCTACAATAATACATGCATATCTACATACACCCACACCTACATCATTACGCACACTCATGACGTTATACATATATACATACATAAGTCCCTATTTGCATCATATCCAACTCATACTTGCCTACTCATATACGTCTTCATATATCCGCGTGTACTTGCTCACACACTTATAATCTTACATACATTCGCGCCTACATGCTTACATACACTTCTACATACGTGTATAGATGCATACAAACATACATACTTGCCTATCTACATACATATATACATGTATGCTCATAAAAACATAAGTTAAATTAGTCATACGCAACTTAAAACGCGTTTAAGCGAGTTCCCAAGACAAAACGGAGCAAACGAACGATTTTCGCCAAACAAACACCCCTTCGTGTGACGCCAAGGGGCTTCGCGTCACGCCAAGTCCCTGTTTTCACAAACTGATGCTTTAACAGTTGCTGTACGTTCCCAGCTTAACCCGATTTCACGGAAACGGCCATAACTTCTTCGTTATTGGTCCGTTTTACCCGATTCTTTTTCCTACGCGTCCGTAACTTAATTCTCAATCTTATGGAGTGAAAATCCGACATCCGGATTAACAAAATTCCAGACTTTTAAGTCTTCGACTTACTACCTTTTTTACCAAAAATCGACCCGTTCATAATTTCATCACATCAACATGTCTATTTGAGCTTTAAACTCATGATATTCATTATTTCAATATCTTCTATCATATTACTCCCAAATCACGGGTTCCTTACGTGATAAAACCCTGTTTACACTTAAATGCTTATTTTGACCCGTTTAGGGTATTTGTGCATATTAGTGCATTTGGCCCTAAAAATAATATCTTTCGCTTCCATACTTGTCCTAAGCGTTCACTTGATCAAATGACTTATTTCTAACATCTTTTAAAGGTCGTTTATCCGATATACCCATCAAAGGCGTTTTAGTCAACTTTACTCCCATCATTTACGACGAAGGACTTCAACACATAGTTAACCTCAAACATCATGTTTAATTAGTTAAAACACTATCTTACTTAAACAAACTAAGAAGTGATTACGGAAATCACTTATCTTATGCGTCCGTGCTCGTATCTGATTCCTTGCCTCTTTTGACCCGTTAACATCTCCTGCTTAAGCTCGTCTCGACGTGATTCCTATACTCTCATTTCATCGAAATCACGCTCTTATTACCATACTCATTTGTACATGTTAACAATCATATCAATCGCATATTTCACACTTAACTTTCCTTAGTCATTTCTAACAACCATAAAACATATAATCAACTTCATATCCTTTCCAACACATGTAATTCATCATGTAATCAAAATTAACGCCTATGAACATAACATGTATCAAACGACTTCCTATAATCCTGCTTTTACAACAACGAGTCAAATCATGTTTCTTATACTTAGTTGACTTTCAAGAGTCAACTATTAACCATATTTAACTATCGACTTATCATCATATACTCGTAACATCATAATCGACTATACGGACGACACTATATACATTTCATCATACACTTGATGTGCGTACTACCTTTTAGGCATAACGTACAACTAATTCATGCATAAATCTTCTAAACTCATACATAACCCATCAAAACCTAGTACTAATCATCATGTATCATTCCCAAATAAACATCAAACATATCATCATCACGTTTCTCCTAATTCATCTAACAAGTATTCATTATACCTACATAATACATCAATCTTTCAACAAGACTCGGACATGGGTGGTGATTCTAGTCATCATCTTCACCCTAACTAATGGGTTTCACCTCTAATAATCAAATTAACACCAACCATACGTAACCCATGTTCTATACGATGATTCTAACCCTTGTACATGATCAATTTCATATTAACTCACGGATTTGAACATAACCCACTTCACACATGATCACAAATCTTAGATTTAAGACATACCTTATGATCCCCTCATTAAGGTGATCATTAATCCGTGTTCCTTCTTGCATTTGAGCTTCGATTCACCCTTCAATTTGGTGATTTAAGTGAGCTAGGGTTTGGAGCTCTTGAGAGCTCCTAAAGCTTCACAAACACACACGTATGTGTGTTTGTGTTGATATTTTAATTAGTAAGAAACTTTCATGTGTTCCACTTTAGCCCCTCGGGTTTGCCTTTAAAACATAACTGACACTACCTTCATCATTTAATACTTTTGACCATACCCTTAACTAGCTTAAATAGCCTAGTTATTTATTTCATGACGTGTCATATAGGAACACACGACAAATATTAACATTCAGATTTTGGGGCGTTACAAGTCTACCACCCTTAAATGAGGTTTCGTCCCCGAAACCTTTCTTACCTTTATTTAACACTAGTTATCTCTTCTCTACGTCCCCTCGACTAGACCGCTAGCCCATCACCATGACTATCCTTCATTTTTCAAGAACTCATCCCAGAGTTATTATTAATGTCACTTTCACTAAATAGTGCTTGTTGTTCATAGCTAGCGATTCATTCATCATTTTGTTTGCTCAAAACAATTCCAACTTCCCATTACTAACATTCTTTTATGTTTATTGCAATATTCATATCGTTTTCGTCGACTATACGATCTTACTTTGCAATTTATACATACTCATATATGCTTAACTCTAACTGGTACATCATAAAAATGGGTAACTATTCATTCTTGATTCATAAACCATTCAAATACCTGACTTCTTCCTAACAAATCCATACTTTCCTTATCTTACATACGTTCGTATGATCCGTTCTTAACGAATCTAATATCTTCATCTCATCTACTTAAAATTACATTATCTACATGTACTGTATAACATTTAACTTTTGTTTTGTTACCACCACAAAACTACTATTACATAATCACACCTACGTGCTTAACTCTAACGTTAACCTTACTCTACGTTTTCTACAGTTACTTGTACCTTGCATACGTTTACGTTACCTTTAAATCATTTCGTTCATTTAACATTACTATTGCTTTCACTTCATGCATTACTTAGTTTACATATATACATGTGTCATACTAGTTCATATCTATCCTACATGAGTTAAACATTTTACTAACCTCTTTTCATTTCACAAACCAACGATCCGTAACCCAGATCGATCGTCTTCTCCTCGAGTACTAGCCGTAACAGGCCAGGTTTCATTCATCCATGTAATGAGCTTCCGCTCGTGCACATCCTTTCACCAATACGATTGGTTTCATAACATCAATAGTTCTAACATTATCATCAACAACATCGGCGGTTAGCACATTTCATTCAAACATTCATTATACTACGTGATTACCCACTTATAACTCTTCTACAATTTCCTACGTACATGCTATAACATACCACACATTCTATTTCTTACATGCAATCCTTTCATTCTATTAATCATTTCACCAACTGAAGTACACTCTCGTACTTCCTTCCATTCTTGCTTACTTGCAAAGACCTTATTACATCGTTTCAGTATTTCTTACCAAACTTACCCTTCCCGCCCATACTCAAGTTATTGTCCGGGTCATAGCCCGTCATCATTCTGACTTCCAAGAGTCGATTACTAACACATCTAACACGTAACTTATACAAAACTTCATCTATTATACTATCACCTTTTACTTTATACTTATTTCTATGACCCGTTCGACTCAATCATGGTCAAACTGTCGACATCTTCTTATGTGGATTAGTTTCATCTTTTTATATTTTTAAATCCGTCTTACGGATTCAAACATTTCTTCATTTTGAATCTGCCTTGCAGATTCAAACATTACATTCATGCCTTTCATTACTTCAGTGTTTTGAATCCTTCTCGCGGATTCAAACATATCATCCATGCCTTTCATCCTTGAACCCGGCTCTCGGATTCAAACATTGCATTCTTACCTTTCATCCTTGAATCCGTCTCACGGATTCAAACATATCATCCATGCCTTTCATCCTTGAATCCGTCTCACGGATTCAAACATTGCATTCATACCTTTCATTCCCTTAATCCGTCTCCCGGATTCAAACATATTATTCATATCTTGTTGATCCGTACTTAATTACGGATTCAACATTCTTCATTCTTATCAGGCATGTTTTTCATTCTTACATAGTACTCTCAATTTCTCGAGAGTCTTACTTCCCATTTCACCCACACGCCCGCCTGCTACCCAACTCTACCGGGCATACCTGTAACAATTATCATGATCTCACGAACGTCATATGTTTCTCGTGTACTGGCTAGGTACACAATCCACATAGTAGTTTCGTGCCTTCATGTAATTGTCACCTTATGTCCGTAGACTTAAGTTTCGGTGCGTGTATCACTTTCAGTACTTCACTACTATACAATCATTGTCTTTCATTTAAAATTTTCCTTCCCTTAATGGGTTTTACCATTACATATACCCATATATTAAATTCACGTACCTGGGGCTCATTGCTTATTTCTCTCTTGACTGTTCTAGTTATTCATCCTAAACTGCATTCACGGATCATCCTCTTCAAACACTTATGCTTACCTTGCACATACAAAACCATCAGTTTCTTTATACATAAACATAAGTACATACTTACATTAGCTTCTACCTTTGGATCTTGATCGAGTCTAAGATTGTACGGGTTTCTTATCTCAAGAGCACACAAGTTTGAGTTCAAGTACTTACCTTCTCGTACTTGATTCCCTCAAACCAGGGCTCTGATACCAACTTGTAAGACCCTAATACGTATTTGACAAAAAGTCGCAGCGGAAGTTTATACCATAAAATTTCTTTCCTTATAATTACCTTGACTTACTTAAATATTCATTTTAGACAACTTTTTCTCATGAAGTCATCAACCGACTCATTTACAATTAAATATATAACATGGGTTTCCTAAATTTCATACACCAACGTTCCCGTACAATCTATCTTGTGACTCGATCCTCGATCTCTATTCCTTGAAGATCCTCATGACTCGTACTACCTGCGCTCATCACATAAAATTAATAACATTAGTACGCATTATAACATACAAGATTTATTCACGTGTACTTTCCATTCCGTTAAGTCTTTTCATCCCAGCTTTCCATCTAGTCATAATGTCCGTGGTGAGACTTCAGCATCATACCTACATTACATCTTATACCCGAGGTACATCATTAATAACATCAGTATTCAATCATATTGAAAACCTGCATACAACACGTACCTACGAATATACAACCATACATACTTACATACGTGCATCCTTACTTGCTTACATGCCTACCCACAATTCCTATCTACCTGCCTACGCATTTACCCTCGTACATACTTACCTACATACATACCTACATATATATTTTCGATCACCTATAATCATTTTTCATATGTTCACACATAATCAATTACGTATATACCCACATATAAACACATCTACAATAATACATGCATATCTACATACACCCACACCTACATCATTACGCACACTCATGACGTTATACATATATACATATATAAGTCCCTATTTGCATCATATCCAACTCATACTTGCCTACTCATATACGTCTTCATATATCCGCGTGTACTTGCTCACACACTTATAATCTTACATACATTCGCGCCTACATGCTTACATACACTTCTACATACGTGTATAGATGCATACAAACATACATACTTGCCTATCTACATACATATATACATGTATGCTCATAAAACCATAAGTTAAATTAGTCATACGCAACTTAAAACGCGTTTAAGCGAGTTCCCAAGACAAAACGGAGCAAACGAACGATTTTCGCCAAACAGACACCCCTTCGCGTGACGCCAAGGGGCTTCGCATCACGCCAAGTCCCTGTTTTCACAGACTGATGCTTTAACAGTTGCTGTACGTTCCCAGCTTAACCCGATTTCACGCCAAGGGGCTTCGCGTCACGCCAAGGGGCCATAACTTCTTCGTTATTGGTCCGTTTTACCCGATTCTTTTTCCTACGCGTCCGTAACTTAATTCTCCATCTTATGGAGTGAAAATCCGACACCCGGATTAACAAAATTCCAGACTTTTAAGTCTTCGACTTACTACCCTTTTTACCAAAAATCGACCCGTTCATAATTTTATCACATCAACATGTCTATTTGAGATTTAAACTCATGATATTCATTATTTCAATATCTTCTATCATATTACTCCCAAATCATGGGTTCCTTACGTGATAAAACCCTGTTTACGCTTAAATGCTTATTTTGACCCGTTAAGGGTATTTGTGCATATTAGTAGTGCATTTGGCCCTAAAAATAATATCTTTCGCTTTCATACTTGTCCTAAGCGTTCACTTGATCAAATGACTTATTTCTAACATCTTTTAAAGGTCGTTTATCCGATATACCCATCAAGGGCGTTTTAATCAACTTTACTCCCATCATTTACGACGAAGGACTTCAACACATAATTAACCTCAAACATCATGTTTAATTAGTTAAAACACTATCTTACTTAAACAAACTAAGAAGTGATTACGGAAATCACTTACCTTATGTAACACCCCGTGTTTTCACGAGTGAAAGTCAAAGTCAAGGTCAAAGTCAACAACCGATTTCGCGCGACTTGACTCGTAGAAATGTTTTTATTTTATTTATATTATGTGGAGTAAGTGTTGTTCATTACAATAATCGAATCGCGTTAACCATATTTCAATCAACCTACGACTGTTGTCACCCGCACGGACAGGCTATACGGACGGGTTGTCACCCGGACGAGCTACCCTTGGGACCCACTTTCCAAACAAGGTTCGAGTATCGACGAATGAGCAATCTGGACGAACGACCTCTGAATGGATTACTCTTCGGATTATGAGATACTAAGGCCTTAAAATAAATTCAAGCAGTGTTCATCCGCACGGCCAAGTCGTCCGCACGGACAGGCTATCCGGACGGATTGTCTCTGCCCGCGCGCACTGACTGTCCGCACGGATTACCATTGTCCGCACGGACTACCATCCGGACGGATTATTGTCCGCGCGACCGGCTTGAAAGGTAGAAACACTTAAATGCTTTCTAAATGCTACAACGAAAACTCCAAAGCACAAGCCATCATACACAAACACATCCTTAACTTAGGAAGAAATAATCCACTTGAACGTTTATCCGCACGAACAACTTGTCCGTACGGATAAGCAATCCGCACGCATGACTAGTCCGGATGGATTACCGTCCGCACGGACAGCCCACGTGCACGGATAGCTTATCCGGATGGGTCACCATCCGCATGGATTACCATCCGCATGGATAGTTCACCCGCACGGATGACTTCCTCTCACGGATAGCTGATCCGCACGATCAGTTATCCTACCCACTCTCACTTTGTAATGTTTTACGTGCCACTTATCGTTACGTTATCGAATCTATTCAGGCTAACCGTACTCGCTGTAAAGCGCTCCCTTCAATCCATAATCGCTGTGAGTATTGATGTGTGTAAAATGCAACATATAAATTACATCAAATGAGGCATAAAACTAACCCTTTTTAAGTACTAATATTGGAAAAAGAGTGTTTTTGTCTTCCTTTTGTATTTTCAGGATTAAATGAGCTCAAAAACACAAAGGAAGCAAAAAGACAGCTAATTCCAACATAAATACAAAGAAAAGAACACTAGTGGACTGCCCGACCCCTCAACGACATCTTCCCAAGCAAAATAGAGAAGACAGCAGGCTGAACACGCCCCGTGCTCAGCCAGCACGGGGCCGTGCCCAAGAAGCAGCAGAAAAGACAAACCTATAGAAGCTTCTATTGTCCACTACGGGCCGTGCCCAGCGGACACGGGGGCGTGTCGAAAGTACAGCAGGCGCATTAATTGTAATTGCGAATTACAATTAATGAGGAGAGAGAGTGTCAGACAGGCACGGGGCCGTGCCCAGCGGACACGGGGCCGTGCCCAGCTCTCTGGTCAGCCTATAAATAGGAGTGCTTGGATTCATTTCAACTCATCCCTTGGCACACCACCTCTCTCACACTTCATCCACCACCCACCACCACCACACCACCTCTCTGTTCAGCCTATAAATAGGAGTGCTTGGATTCATTTCAACTCATCCCTTGGCACAACCCTTTTTGCTTTAGCACTTTTGGGTGTTACATACGTTACAAATATTCAAACTACAACTATCACACTACTCAATCTATTTTAACGCTAAACCAATTACGCATGTTATACGTGGCTTATGAATGCTTGTTTGTTATGTTTACACATGGAGTGCTGTCTACCTGCCTTAGCAACGATAGTACTATAGTTTGGACTCAGCACCCGTTCACACGGGGGTTGTTAAGGATCTTTTACTTGCATGGATTACAGTGGTAATCATGTATTGCGAACTGCCTCGGGCAGTCAACCCGCAGTCATTGGTATCGATGGATCTATGTCGATAATTAACGTGCTTCATTTCACTATGTGTACGTGCTGGTTATGCGTAAACGAATTCGAACTCTATATGCTATTATCAAACTTGTATGCTCACCTTTACATTTATGTATTGACTTTATTTTAACGTATGTGACAGGTGCCTAGGTTGTTTATATGCTTCTCGGGCTGTGATGAAATTGAAGCTAGGAACTGGAGTCCTAGAAACCAACAAATAAATTTGTCATGTTTAAATCTGAGTTGTCGGAACAGAGTATTTGTTTTGGTGTTATCTGTAATAACTTGTTTGACTATTTAAGATACGGTATGGGACGTATTGCTTTAATTAAATGGTAATGATAGTTGTTATGGAAACTTCTGGACAATCTGTTTCGCTCAGTGCCACGCCCCGATGATTCCGCCATCGGTTGGGGTGTGACAGATTGGTATCAGAGCCATAACTATAGGGAATTAGGCAAGACTTGACCTAGTCCGGGTCGAAGTCTTAGAGACCCAGTCTATAGTTAAGAACCAACAGACCAACTCACGCGTATGCGTAAACTCGCCACTATCACTCGCTCTTTTCTATCACTGCACTCGAATTTTCAAGTTATGAACAGGTAATGAGGTCGAGAATAAGTGTGGAAACCGCGAACTCTCGACTAAAGTTTCCTAATCAGCTTGCGTTTTAGCTCAAAACGAGGGGAATCATACCAAATTAGGAGTGAAATCCATATTTTGATGAATAATCTCCTCAAATTTTATCAAAAACAGGGACAGAAGTTGCAAGATAGGGGTGAAACCCTAACCTTGACGACTCGTCCTGCTTTTATACAAAACTCCCACCAAAGTTACGATGGACTCCAACGATCTAAAGACACAATATAACCAATGGGATTTGCGCCAACGACCAAGAATCGAGGCAAAGGCATAGTCCTGGAGGTAATTGTGCACGCAGGATCCTTGCGAATAGTCGAGCCACTTTGGTTAGTCAAAGTCTATTAGCCGCAGACAATCTACCCTTGATTTATCAATCTTTATGAAGATTTTATGTATTTTCTGCTTATTTGTTAACGTTTTGAGGTACTATTGGTTTCGACCCAACACTATTACTTCTACTAAAACACAAAACCCACACAACTCATCGCTAACAAATCGACAATAGAGGTATTCAGAATGCTTTGTATGCTCGTATATACCTTAGTGACTAGGAGCATATGTGTGTTTTGCTATTGTGCTTATATGTTTAGGAATACTGCGATTATGTGCTCTATGTGTTTATGTGATTTCGTGCAATTCTGTGATTTTGTGACTATATGCGTTTACATAGTACGTGTTACTGAGCTTTAGTAAGTAATAGACGTGTGAGGTGAGATTCGAATACATGTGCTGAGTTCCATGGCGATGTCTATTGCAGACAATGTCGTCTGGATCTCGTCATACACTCACTCGTCAAGAAAAGAGGGACAAACGTCTTGCTTCGATCATCGCGAAGAGTGTGGCAAAAGTTGTGAGTGATGCCTACGAGAACGCCAGCAAGTCATCCGAGGAGTCAAGGACTGAAGGTCCTAAAGCTGTCGCAAGACCTTTCAGTTTCAAACAATTCAAGTCATGTGGGCCGAAGGAATTCACAGGCGAAGGAGGTCCTACTACACTATTTCACTGGTTTGACTCTATCGAGGTTACTCTGCGACAAAGTGGTTGCCCTGATGACCTTCGAACTCTGAACGCTACCGGCGTCTTTCAGTCCCGTGCTTTGGACTGGTGGACGGCCGAGAGGAACAAGCGAGGGAATGATGCAGCCTACGGTTTGTCGTGGGACGAGCTCAAGGAAGTCATGCTAGATGAATTCTGCCCTCCTCACGAGTGTCAAAAGCTTGAAGATGAATTTTGGCACATACATCAGAAGGATGGAGACAATGCTGGTCTTACTGCTCGTTTCAAACAGCTCAGCATTATCTGTCCCGACCAGGTCAAGACTCCTGAGATGACCATCAAGAAGTACATCCGAGCTTTGCCCGACTGCGTTGCTGATTTCGTACAAGCGGCTAAGACTACCACGATCGAGGAAACCTATCTGCTGGCCGCTGAAATCAATGACAAAAGGGTTAAGGCTGGGGTGTGGGATAAGACCTCCAAGCATCTGCATCAAGCCACCACTGTTGCACCAACTGCGGAAACCATCTCGTCAAGCAACAAGCGAAAGAACAGCTCCACCAACAAGAACTGTGCGATTACTGCTGCACCGATTCAAGCTGTACCTGCCCAACAACGTCAAGTAGCGGCGCCTGTGGCCAATGCACCGCCTGCAAAGCGTGCATATACTGGACCACACCCGCTCTGCCCTACTTGCACCTATCATCACCCGGCAGCTATTCAATGCCGCTTCTGTGCTCACTGCAATGTGTACGGCCACTTTACTGCCAATTACCGTATTCGCCAAGCTCCTGCCAATCAAGCTCTACTCGCTGCCCCACAGGGTCAACAAGCTCCCCCGGCACCCACAGTCAAAGCCAGAGCATGCTTCACGTGTGGCGACCCGAATCACTTCACCAACATGTGCCCGAACAGGGTAGTGAAACAAGAACCGCAACAGCAGCAACCACAGCAGCAACCACAGCCGCAACAACAGCAGCAACAACAGGCCGCACGCGCCAGAACTTTCAATCTCAATGTGCGTCAAGCCCAGGCCGACAACAACGTGGTCAATGGTACGTTCCTTGTGAATGGTATTTATGCTTCATGTTTGTTTGATACTAAAGCCGATAATTGCTTTGTGTCACTCGAATTTGAGAAACTCCTTAGTCGTAAACGTTCCCGACTCTCCTCTGCATTCGATGTCTAAGTCGCTACCGGAAGAACCGTCGCTGTAAATTATGTTATTCGTGATTGAACTCTCGAGCTCAACAATCACATCTTCTCAATCGATCTCATTCCGATGCAACTAGGAAGCTTTGACGTCATAGTAGGCATGGACTTTCTTCGAGAAAACCATGCCGAAGTTGTGTGCTTCGATAAAATGATTCGTTTTTCGCTCGCAAACGGTGATTCATTGTGCGTTTATGGTGATACTACTTCGAAGGGTCTCAAACTTATGTCATGCCTCCAAGCTAGCAAGTATCTCCGCAAGGAATACAGGGCTTTCTTGGCTAACGTCGTAGCAGCGGAGAAGGAAAAGAAAGAAAAGAAGGAAGTGAAAGACGTTCCTGTGGTTCGAGAATTTCCTAATGTTTTTCCAGAGGATCTTCCCGGACTACCTCCAAAGCGCGATATTGATTTTCGCATTGATCTCATTCCTGGAGCTAATCCTATCGCCAGAGCTCCTTATCGACTCGCGCCGTCCGAAATGCGCGAACTCTCAACCCAACTCCAGGAATTGCTTGAAAAAGGCTTTATTCGCCCGAGCACCTCTCCCTGGGGCGCACCAGTCCTTTTCGTCAAAAAGAAGGACGGGTCGTTCCGGATGTGCATCGACTAGTGGGAATTGAATAAGTTGACTATCAAGAACCGCTATCCTCTGCCCCGAATCGACGATTTGTTTGACCAACTACAAGGCGCTACGTGTTTCTTAAAGATCGATCTACGTTCGGGATACCATCAGCTGCGTATACAGGAGGAGGATATACCCAAAACCGCATTTCGTACTCGCTACGGCCATTATGAATTCGTTGTCATGCCTTTTAGCCTAACCAACGCACCAGCGGTTTTCATGGATCTGATGAATCGCGTGTGTAAACCATATCTTGACCGTTTCGTCATCGTGTTCATCGACGATGTCTTGATCTATTCCAAAACGAGAGCCGAACACGCGCAACATCTACGTTTGGTTCTCGAGTTACTCCAGGGGAACCAACTCTATGCCAAATTCTCCAAGTGCGAGTTTTGGTTGGGGGAGGTTCAGTTTCTGGGTCACATCGTAAATAGTCAGGGTATTCACGTCGATCCTGCGAAGATTGAAGCTGTTAAGAGCTGGGTTACGCCTAAGAACCCGTCGGAAGTCCGCTCCTTTCTCGGGCTAGCGGGCTATTATCGACGATTTATCGAAGGATTCTCGAAGATTGCTGTACCCCTTACCTCTCTTACTCATAAGGACCAGCCTTTTGTCTGGGGAACCAAACAAGAGACTGCCTTCCGAACCCTCAAACACATGCTTTGCAATGCTCCTGTTCTCACACTACCCGACGGAAACGGTAATTTCATTGTCTACTGTGATGCTTCCAACCTTGGTCTTGGTTGTGTCCTAATGCAACGAGACAAGGTCATAGCTTACGCATCTCGTCAGCTCAAAGTCCACGAGAAGAACTATACAACCCACGATCTCGAGCTAGGCGCAGTTGTTTTTGCATTAAAGATTTGGCGACACTACCTGTATGGTACAAAGTGTACGATCTTCACCGATCATAAGAGCCTACAACACATCTTTAATCAGAGGGAACTAAATATGCGTCAACACCGATGGGTAGAACTTCTCAACGATTACGACTGTGAGATTCGTTATCACCCAGGCAAAGCGAATGTTGTTGCCGACGCACTTAGCAGACGGAGCTATCTGCTTAGCACTCGTAATGTTCAAGCCCAGCACAACCTCGAAGCTCTCATCCGCGACGCCCAGCATGCATGTTTCAACGAACGCACTTTGAAGAAAGAAAGAATCTACCACGATGGAGCCCAGCTTGTGAGAAAATCGAATGGGATATTCCACTTCTTAGACCGAATTTGGATTCCCAAGCGAACCAACCTGCGACAGGTTATCATGGATGAAGCCCACAAATCCCGATATTCTATCCACCCCGGTGCTGACAAAATGTACCACGATCTTCGCTATAGGTACTGGTGGCCGGGTATGAAACGGGATATCGCTCTCTACGTCGGAAAATGCCTAACCTGTGCTAGAATCAAGGCTGAACATCAAAGACCCTCTGGCTTGCTCGAACAACCACCGATTCCCATGTGGAAGTGGGAGAGCATAGCTACGGATTTCATAACCAAGCTTCCAACCACGTCATCAGGTCACGACAACATTTGGGTTGTTATCGACCGTTTGACTAAATCAGCCCACTTCCTGCCAATACGAGAAGACTACAAGGTGGAACGATTAGCCCGAATCTACACCGACGAGATCATTTGTCGACATGGGACCCCTCGCGACATCATCTCTGATCGTGATGCTCGGTTTACTTCACGATTGTGGGAAACATTCCAAACGACACTCGGTACAACGCTTAATCTAAGTACTGCGTTCCACCCACAAACCGACGGTCAGACTGAAAGAACGATTCGTACTCTTGAAGACATGCTCCGATCGTGTGTTCTAGACTTCGGTGGTAATTGGGATAGACACCTTCCGTTAGTCGAATTCTCGTATAACAACAGCTACCAGGCTAGCATCCAGATGGCACCTTTCGAGGCCTTATACGGAAGAAGATGTCGATCGCCTATTGTGTGGCACGAGATCGGTCACTCGCAACTAACCGGTCCGGAGCTGCTACAAGAAACGACAGACAAAATTTTCCAAATTCGAGACAACTTAGCGAAAGCTCGGGATCGACAGAAAGTTTACGCCGATAAAAAGCGCAAGCCCCGTGAATATGGCGTTGGTGACTACGTACTCCTAAAGGTATCACCTTGGAAGGGTGTAGTCCGATTCGGCAAGAAGGGGAAGCTCGCACCTCGATATGTTGGACCTTTTAAGATTCTGGAAAGGATCGGAAAAGTCGCCTACAGACTCGAATTACCGGAGGAACTTAGCAATGTCCATCCGACTTTCCACGTGTCAAACCTCCGAAAGTGTGTTGCCGACCACGACTTACATGTTCCTTTAGATGATCTACAAGTGAACGAAACATTACACTTCGTGGAAAAGCCTGTCGAAATCATGGATCGCCAAACCAAGCAACTCAGGCGCTCAAACATTCCTATCGTGAAGGTCAGATGGGAAGGCAAACGAGGCGCGGAGTTCACTTGGGAACTCGAAAGCGACATGAAGGCAAAATATCCACAGTTGTTTAATTAAGAAATTTGTAGACTTATAGATCAGGTGTTCTCGCACAACATATCCAAATTTTAGCAATTTTATCGGTAAAAAGTTGTTTAATTTGGCGATTTTCAGAGAGAAACGTGATGAATATGAAAGATAAAGAAATTGATCAAATCTGAGTGTGTTTAATCATCACAATCGATCACCTGCTCAGATACCACTTGTAGGATCGGTTTTGACTCTGTTACGATTATGATTAGTCACACACGTTCACGGATTCCGCACGCGTCCAAGCCAACAAATATCCGCGCGAATAGGCTAAACAGCAAGTCAATACGGATATGTTATCCGCACGGATTGCCATCCGTACGGTGAACATCAACAGCAACATTCAACATTTTTCTAACAAAATTCAAATTTCTCACAAACGGCTTCGAATTAAGATCTGAAACTTTACAGGCTTTTAGATCAGACAATTTCGCATAACATATCCGAAAATCAGCGATTTTCATCTGTAAAAGTCGATTTATCTGACGAAGGACTCTCACATGTGATCCACGGTTAGTTACGGCTTTCAGCTTAATTTCGGGACGAAATTCCCTAAACAAGGGGAGGCTGTAACACCCCGTGTTTTTACGAGTGAAAGTCAAAGTCAAGGACAAAGTCAACGACCGATTTCGCGCGACTTGACTTGTAGAAATGTTTTTATTTTATTTATATTATGTGGAGTAAGTTTCGTTCATTACAATAATCGAATCGTGTTAACCATATTTCAATCGACCTACGACTGTGAATGATAGGAAGTAACAATACGATAAAGTTAATCAAGCTATGCTAATCAAATCGACATCGAACCGCAACTCGAACTGTGTATTTTACTTGTATTTATACGTGTGTGTGTGTGCCTTACGTGTTACCTGTGCATGTTTATTTTATGTTACGTTGTGATAATCAAGCGAACTCAATCGAACTCGAAGTCTAACTCGAATGTAAGCGAACCCGAACCCGAATTCCGAGTCGAACCATATAAGAAGTAGTTGGGACTGAAAGTAATTTGACTAGGAAACCCTATCGAATCGCTCGCAAATCGAAACTGAAGCGTCGTCGCACCGAACGCACCAAGACAGGCGACATCCGCACGGATGGTCAATCCGCACGGATTGCCAATCCGCGTGGATAGCCTATCCGGGGTACGTGCCATCCGCACGGCTCACCCTTTCCCCTTTTAGCATCCTATAAATACACGGGTCACTCTTCAACTTTTCCACTTTTGGCAAGTGACGTCCGAACCACACGTATTCTTCACTTTTTCTCAGATTTCTCTCAATCCAGGTAAGATCTTGCACTAATTCTTGTACATCCTTGATCCCTACACTATTCTACACCTTTCCATCTTTCAAATCTCCACTTTTAACCATGAAATCATCAAGATTTGAGGTATTCTTGAGTGACGTCATCATGAAGTTCTTATGAACTTCAAGCTTAACTTCATTCCACCAAGAATAACTCAGATCTAAACGATTTCCACAAGATTTCACAACAACTTCACCTAAATCTAAACTTTTCTAAGGATAAAAGAGCTGAAAGAAATAAACCTAAGTTCTCTCCTTCTTTTACCCTTAAAATCGGTACGAATTTGATCGGTTCTAGTGTTCTACTCGTTAATAGTGATGCACTAGTCCTAGATCTGGATCCTACCCACCAGACACCTGATTTCGGGGTCAACCGGAACGACCATTCTGAGTCGCCGACAGGCCAAGTTAGGGTGGTTCCTGACCGGTCTAGTCGTGCGGGTTAGAATACAACTCCAAGTGGTTGTCACGCAATCAGAACGTCTCGATAAACGACAACAGAAACCAAGAGTACACGAACGGAACAATCAGACCAGAGATTTTCCGCACGGACCAGTTGTCCGCACGGACAAGCTGCCCGCACGGACAAGCTGCCCGCACGGACAGGCTATACGGACGGGTTGTCACCCGGACGAGCGCCCTTGGGACCCACTTTCCAAACAAGGTTTGAGTATCGACGAATGAGCAATCTGGACGAACGACCTCTAAATGGATTACTCTTCGGATTATGAGATACTAAGGCCTTAAAATAAATTCAAGCAGTGTTCATCCGCACGGCCAAGTCGTCCACACGGACAGGCTATCCGGACGGATTGTCTCTGCCCGCGCGTACAGACTGTCCGCACGGATTACCATTGTCCGCACGGACTACCATCCGGACGGATTGTTGTCCGCGCGACCGGCTTGAAAGGTAGAAACACTTAAATGCTTTCTAAATGCTACAACGAAAACTCCAAAGCACAAGCCATCATACACAAACACATCCTTAACTTAGGAAGAAACAATCCACTTGAACGTTTATCCGCACGAACAACTTGTCCGTACGGATAAGCAATCCGAACGCATGACTAGTCCGGACGGATTACCGTCCGCACGGACAGCCCACGCGCACGGATAGCTTATCCGGATGGGTCACCATCCGCACGGATTACCATCCACACGGATAGTTCACCCGCACAGATGACTTCCTCTCACGGATAGCTGATCCGCACGATCAGTTATCCTTCCCACTCTCATTTTGTAATGTTTTACGCGCCACTTATTGTTACGTTATCGAATCTATTCAGGCTAACCGTACTCGCTGTAAAGCGCTCCCTTCAATCCATAATCGCTGTGAGTATACTCGAACCCTTTTTGCTTTAGCACTTTTGGGTGTTACATACGTTACGAATATTCAAACTACAACTATCACACTACTCAAGCTATTTTAATGCTAAACCAATTACGCATGTTATACGTGGCTTATGAATGCTTGTTTGTTATGTTTACACATGGAGTGTTGTCTACCTGCCTTAGCAACGATAGTACTATAGTTTGGACTCAGCACCCGTTCACACGGGGGTTGTTAAGGATCTTTTACTTGCATGGATTACAGTGGTAATCATGTATTGCGAACTGCCTCGGGCAGTCAACCCGCAGTCATTGGTATCGATGGATCTATGTCGATAATTAACGTGCTTCATTTCACTATGTGTACGTGCTGGTTATGCGTAAACGAATTCGAACTCTATATGCTATTATCAAACTTGTATGCTCACCTTTACATTTATGTATTGACTTTATTTTAAAGTATGTGACAGGTGCCTAGGTTGTTTATATGCTTCTCGGGTTGTGATGAAATTGAAGCTAGGAACTGGAGTCCTAGAAACCAACAAATAAATTTGTCATGTATAAATCTGAGTTGTCGGAACAGAGTATTTGTTTTGGTGTTATCTGTAATAACTTGTTTGACTATTTAAGATACGGTATGGGACGTATTGCTTTAAGTAAATGGTAATGATAGTTGTTATGGAAACTTCTGGACAATCTATTTCGCTCAGTGCCACGCCCCGATGATTCCGCCATCGGTTGGGGTGTGACACCTTATGAGTCCGTGCTCGTATCCGATTCCTTGCCTCTTTTGACCCGTTAACATCTCCTGCTTAAGCTCGTCTCGACGTGATTCCTATACTCTCATTTCATCGAAATCACGCTCTTATTAGCATACTCATTTGTACATGTTAACAATCATATCAATCGCATATTTCACACTTAACTTTCCTTAGTCATTTCTAACAAGCATAAAACATATAATCAACTTCATATCCTTTCCAACACATGTAATTCATCATGTAATCAAAATTAACGCATATGAACATAACATGTATCAAACGACTTTCTATAATCCTGCTTTTACAACAACGAGTCAAATCATGTTTCTTATTCTTAGTTGACTTTCAAGAGTCAACTATTAACCATATTTAACTATCGACTTATCATCATATACTCGTAACATCATAATCGATTATACAGACGACACTCTATACATTTCATCATACACTTGATGTGCGTACTACCTTTTAGGCATAACGTACAACTAATTCATGCATAAATCTTCTAAACTCATACATAACCCATCAAAACCTAGTACTAATCATCATGTATCATTCCCAAATAAACATCAAACATATCATCATCACGTTTCTCCTAATTCATCTAACAAGTATTCATCATACCTACATAATACATCAATCTTTCAACAAGACTCGGACATGGGTGGTGATTCTAGTTATCATCTTCACCCTAACTAATGGGTTTCATCTCTAATCATCAAATTAACACCAACCATACGTAACCCATGTTCTATACGATGATTCTAACCCTTCTACATGATCAATTTCATATTAACTCACGGATTTGAACATAACCCACTTCACACATGATCACAAATCTTAGATTTAAGACATACCTTATGATCCCGTTAAGGTGATCATTAATCCGTGTTCCTTCTTGCATTTGAGCTTCGATTCACCCTTCAATTTGGTGATTTAAGTGAGCTAGGGTTTGGAGCTCTTGAGAGCTCCTGAAGCTTCACGAACACACACGTATGTGTGTTTGTGTGTGTGTGTTGATATTTTAATTAGTAAGAAACTTTCATGTATTCCACTTTAGCCCCTCGGGTTTGCCTTTAAAACATAACTGACACTACCTTCATCATTTAATACTTTTGACCATACCCTTAACTAGGTTAAATAGCCTAGTTATTTATTTCATGACGTGTCATATAGGAACACACGACAAATATTAACATTCAGATTTTGGGGTGTTACATATAAGTTTTAGTGAAACATTTCTATCTATCTTAAAGTACAAAGTCGGTGGCCTTTGCCACCGACAATACTCACCCCTGTTCTTTTATTAGTCCCTCTTTTTTGCTTGCTGACACTTACCATTGTCCCTCCTACGTACAATAGCTATGTGCTTTCACCACCGCAACACAGCCGGCGGATTCAGTAGCAGTGGTCGCGGAGGCGGGGTTTCAGGGGCGGCAGGGACGGCGGAGGTCGTGTTGGAAGCGGCGGAGGTGGCCGCTTCAGCGGCGACCGGTTCAATGAAGGTCCACCGGAGTAAGTCGTAGGTTCGTATTCATCATTTGAAATTGACGCTACACACATCAAATGAGAATCATATTAGCAGGGGGAATATTTGTAAGCTTCAAATTGTTGCAGAGTTCAGGTATTTTATTCAGAAACCCTAGAATTGGATGAATTGTTGTGTGCAGTTAAAACCCTAGGGTAGGTAGTGGTTAGGAGATGTTTTTAGGGCTTGCTGTTGGGATTTTATGTGTATAATTATGCAATTGCAGGTTTGTGTTGGTGTAATTTGATTGAATGCATGCATAAAAGTTGATTTAATGGTCTTGAGTGTAAGTAGGGTTGTTTTGTTTTTTGTTATTTTTAAGCATGGAGTTTTGATGATGCTATAGGTCATTGGAGCTTTTTGTTTTGGGTTATGAGTGGTTGTAAAAGCGAGTAGCCATGGTTATTGAGTGCAGTGAACAATGGGGTGCACATGTAGGCGTTTGCAGACTTATTTAGTTTGTTTCTTACTATAACTAGCTAACTGGACTTGGACTCCTGCATTGGCTGTGATTGATCGTTGTTTATTTTCTATACTAATAGTTACACGGTCTTAGAAAATTTCCAAGTAAAAATCATTTCCAAGTTAAGCTTTGATGGCCGGAGTAATGTCTTTTGGTTATTACTTGAGATACTACATCGATCTTTCATATCACAAGGTACAGTAAATGGTACATTGAATCAGCACATTTGCAGTAGTCTTTAGGAGCTCTCTTTGTATTTTTAGTGTCAAATTATTTACGACGCTTAAACAAGGAGCATCAGTTGACAGTAGGTCAAGAAACACACATATCTGGCAAGTGGGTCTCCTAAAGAGCTGTTGAAATGAGTAGTATGATAAGTGTGTATAATAAAAAGCTGTTGAAATGAGGAAAGCGAGGGTATTCAACATAATTTTCAAATCACATATGAAAGAAAGGCAATCGAAAACACCCATTGTAGAACAAAGACTGAGGATGAAGAAAACTAGGTGGTAAGAGGCTTAAACAAGGAGCATCCGTCGATCGTAGCTCAAGAAACATAAGCGGTCTGGGCATATTGAACATGGATTTGTAAAAATGACTAATAAGGTTAAAAAAACCATCACATGCTGCTGATTCGAGATATATCGACTCGGTTATAATCACTCTTTGTATAAAGGGCTGCTAGAGTACACAATGCGAAGACAAGTTTAACTTTAGTTCAGGGAATGTACTGTGAAGTCTCAAACTATGTTTATGTCTCGAAGGTTTGTAAAACCATGCTCATGATGTTGTTTGTACGTTGCCAGCTACTTGCTGGTATGATTATATTCTATGAATGGTTAACATTGCCTTTAAAAAATTTAATACAAATATATTAAATTTATACAATTTTAGAAAACTAAAATACATACGTTTTCAATTAGCCTACGCGAACTATGTTTCGACGTAAATTTTGTTTCGAGACAGTGTACGTTTCGACCTGTCACACGTTGCCGCCGCAACGCGCGGCGGCTAAAATACTAGTTAAAATGAATAGACAAAAGAAAAGCAGAGAAAAAAAGAAAACAAAAAGACAACTATAATAAAGTACACATGTCAAAATATAGTTGGCTACAACATTTTCTAATAACCAATCATAAGGGTTACTGTACAACCTTGTGAATCGTAAGTTATAGAATATAATAGAATATATAAATGCAATAAAATACTAAAAAAGTGTGATAAAATATGATTTACATATTGGATATTAGGTTCATTGATTAGGTCCAAATACAAACAAAGCATTATTTTTAATAACTTTGGACTATAAAACTGGGGCCCATATTTGATGCGGGCTCAAGTGTGGAGGAGCGGGTCATCTTGTATTTGGAGGCCCAAGATCGCGTAACAAAAGGGGCTTCACTAAAATGGCTCTAACTTGGGCTACGGGGGTCTGTTTTGGGCGTGCGACTAGGCGAAACGAACGTGAGAACGAGCTCCATCTTGCTGCAAACAGCCTACAGCAGTTTGGGTCAACGTCCGGGCCAAAAAACGCTTATTTCTATTAGTTATTTACGTTTTTATGTTTTTTGAAGTGTTTTGGGCATTTTGTTTTTGGGCTTGTGTTTGGCCCGTTGTCTTTTTTAGGCCCATTTCGAATTTCTGTTCCTATTTATATGCTTCTCTAGTAATTGGAAAGTTCAGACTTGAATTTTGAAACAACTCAACTTTTCACTTCAAATTCCGTGCCCTTTGGGTTGAATTTTGGGGTTGGGGAAAGACCTACACGGGTAATCGCAGAATCAACGTGTTTCTTCTTTGTTATCGTATCATGCGCTACATCAATATTATTTAAACTATTGTATTGGGTTTCTTCCTGGGCAATGAAATTGATCAACTGATGAACGTTAACGTCTTGAGTTGCCTGCCATCTTTGATAACAAAAAGAAAATTAAAATCTACAACCTCTCATTCTCAATAGAACTTTGACAAATTTGCTAGAACAACAGTTTTAGGTCCTACTTTGAGTTAATTGCCAAAATCGTCCCTGAGGTTTGGGCAGATTTGTCATTTTCGTCCAAAATGACACTTTTGTACCAAATTTCCCCCAACGTTTGTAACTTTTTGCCATTTTCATCCAAACCACTAACTTAGTTTATTTTTCTGTTAAGTTGAGGATATTTGGATGAAACTGGCAAATATAAAACCACAGGGACGATTTTGGCAATTTACTCAAACTCTTTATAATTTCTTTTATTTAATTAATTTTGTCACATATAATTTTTATAAATTTTCATCAAACCACTAACTAAGTTAATTTTTCTATTAAGACGAATGATGTTTATAAACTAAGACAGAAATTAATTTCTAATTTTTTATATAAATTAGTTTTATAAAAATAAAATCTACTTAAACCTCTAAATTTTATAAAACTAAAATGCTGGTGACCTTATTGAAAAAGGTCAAATAAAAAATCTTATCATATGTACCAAGTTTGTAATTCATATTCTACTCTTTTAAATTCGCTCCTAAGAAAAAACAGAAGCCAGTGCCCCACCCCCTATCTGTCACACCCCAACCGATGGCGGAAACATCGGGATGAGACGAACAAATTGCTCAAAACATCATAACACTATGTGACAATATTTAATCGAATTCAAATTTCATTGCAAGAACTAAATTGTCATACAACATTTAAAATGGAAATAACAACATTGTTCAAATTCAAATCAACAAAAGATAAATAGATTAAAGGTGTGTATCTAGTCCACCCTAAACTTGTTTCGTCATTCATCCATACTTCAATAATCAACCTGCAACATGTATTAAAATAGAGTTTCAATGCAAAGGCAATGAGCGAGTATACAAGTTTGTTTACATAGCATAATAGAATAAAAACTCAAATCTTACATGATCCATAATATGTGATTACTAGTATGCAATTTTGGCGTACAATATGATCAAACCCTAGAACACAACGCACAAAATAGCCTAATCCCAATCGTTCAGCGGGGTGGTAACTTAACAATACCCAATAGTTCAGCGGGCGGGGCGTTAATCCTATATCGCTATAATTGTTAAGGTGGGCGAGCAAAGTCAATGAGCATATAACGTTCCAAATCGTTCATAGAGCATACGAGAATAGCAAGTAAGTCACATTAGTTTCATGCATTCGTTCAAAGATTGAGTATGTTTAGTTCAAAAGTTGTTTGCATAATTATACATGTTGCATCCCAAAGTGTAAAGGGGAAAAAGGGATCGAGTATACTCACGGTGGTTGCAAGCTTTCCTACTTGAAATCCCGCGAGTGAGTTGATGGAATGGATTACTTTGGAGCACCTAGTCCTTCTACACGAGGAAACATAGGTGTGTGAGTTTGGCGTTCAACGGAAGATTATAATTTCGGAGTTTAATATAACATAAGGTAGAATAAAATATGATACGAAAAATAATCATCTTTAACTTAGTAACCCTTGTATGACACTATGTAACCACTAGGGTTATATTGTATTTCATGGGTAATACGCCCATTAGAATCATACTTGGAGTTTTAAGTCTTAGATGGTATTCTACTACTTTAACATATAAACACAAGTTTAACATTAAAGGTTCGAATGAGTGTATGTACATATTAAGGTTTAAGTATTACATATTATTTAGTCCAATAATTCATGTAGGAGGTAGAAGATTAGAATCCTCATTTAGGTACCTCGAGTTATCATGGATGTCATGTATGGGGTAGGAAGAACATGTTTCCATTTAGGGACCCCTTGAACGTTCACCACTTCACTTGATGTAAAGACAACCAAGGAGGGTCAAGAACTAGGATTAATACAAGTATGTAAACAATCTAAACTAAGAGAAATCATCAAATCATGTGAGGATTGTATGTTTGGAACAACCCAAGTTGTTCCATAATCACTCTACATCAAGAACTAGCTTGAACATGACTTGTGGGTAAATACCCTAACAAAACAGAAAGTTTATGAGGTTTAATCCTCTGATTTAAGTGTCTCAACCATGTTTTTAAGATTAACCAACCATAAGAGAGGTTGTAAGCATTAGGACATTGGTGTGAGATGTGTTAGACACAAGTTGGATGAGTTTATACAAACTTTTGAAGAACTTGAAACAAAACAGAAAGTTTGTGGACAATTTCGGAGCAATTCCAGGTCTGATTTCTCCCAGGAGAAGTCAAGGAATCGAACTCCATGATTATCCAAGCAAGTAGGAAGAAGAATCAAGTAATTTCGTTAAGAAATGAGCAAGTTATACTCACTTTAGTGCAAGAGTATGAATCTGCCCGAATTCTGAGTTTGCAAGTGATTTTGAGAGTGAATTTGTGAGATGAATTGAGTTGTGAAAGTGTAAAAATGTTTGGAAGAGGTGTGTATTTATAGTGGAAGAGGTTAGGGATGATTGGAGGTGATTGGAGGTGGATTAGAGCTGATTGGGGAGTGTTTAGACTTGGGATTTCCTGCAAAATCGCGTCAAAATGCAGCTGTGTTTGTTTTCTGCGAAACTGCTGTTCACGCGGGCCGCGTAAAGGGTAGAGGGACCTTTACGCGGGCCGCCTCAGCTTAAGGTTCCGGCATAAAGTTTCAAATATTGCAATTTAGCCCCCGAAGTTGTTATTTTCATGTTTTTTGGGCATTTAAGGGCTATATTTGTCATAAAAGCATAGTTTAAGATGCGATTAAGTATGAGGAGTATAAACCAAGTATAATTAAGCGTATAAGCGTTCAAGTCAAGTGTCGTTCACGTTCAAAACATGTTTGAGGCATAAGTTTAGATTAATTACAAGTTTAGCACATAGTTTCCAAGAATAACGATCAAACGTCAATTGATTCACCAATTTGAACATACGAGCATATATATAAAGTGTGTATAACATATTTGTAACAAAAATATGAATTTCATTAACGATCCAAGTCTCGGTTTTACAACGATTACAAAGAAAGGACGATTACAAGAATACGAGGTTTCCAAAAATAGAAATACGAACAAAACTTTCTATAAATAGAAAGTACAAAAGAGCCGGGCGTTACACTATCAAACAATGTATCGTTACCAAACCTTAAAATTACCCACCAAATTGTATTATAATGCTATAAACCAAAAGTTTATTTACTAAAGCCACTCAGAATAAGTATTAGTTAGTTACCCTCATAATCTTAATTAAATAAATATTTTATTTCTACCAACATATTTCCTAGGTGCTCAACACATTTAAAAAATATGTACCGTTTTATATTTTTTTCTATCTCTACAACTGATAAATACTAAAAGTTGTAATCGATTGTTATGTGTTGCACACCAATGACGTTTTCTCTTTATAAAACTGATTTATATAAAGAAGCTGTAAATTAATTTTTGTCTTAATTTATAAAATTTAAAACATCCTTCACCTTAACAGAAAAAATAAACTGAGTTAGTGATTTAGATGAAAATTTATAAAAATTATGTGACAAAACTATTATTTTTTTTCTAAAAACTCCATGTATATTCTTTTTTATTATATATGTAACAAAAAATAATTAAATTAAAGAAATTAAAAAGGGTTTGAGTAAATTGCCAAAATCGTCCCTGTGGTTTTATATTTGCCAGTTTCATCCAATTATTCTCAACTTAACAGAAAAAATAAACTAAGTTAATGGTTTTGATGAAAATGGCAAAAAGTTACAAACGTTGGGGGCAATTTTGTACAAAAGTGTCATTTTGGACGAAAATGGCAAACATACCCAAACCTCAGTGACGATTTTGGCAATTAACTCTCCTACTTTTTTTTTCTTCTGGTTCAAGTAAATAACAATTATGTCATTACCATGCAATTTCAGGAAGACTAAACACAGGACTTTTCTAAATTCCACAATAATCTTGCAATATAAATTGCAGCTTAAAAAAATTTAGATTCAACATCATAATGATCATAAAGTTACTCTTCATTTTATTTACACTTTTCTCTTCATCCGTTCCTGCTTTTGCTTCTAAACCAGAAGCAGCTGATGCTCTACTCAAATGGAAAGCCAGCCTCATAAACGAAAGCAATCCGTTGCTATCTTCATGGTCCCTTGATCCAACTACTAATCTGACCCATGTAAACCGAACCACAAGTACCGCACCATGCACCTGGTACGGTGTTCATTGCGATGACCACGGGGACGTAGTAAAACTCAACCTTTCCACTTCAAGATTGAACGGTACACTTCAAAACTTCACCTTTTCGTCTTTCGCTAGTCTAACACATCTAGACCTTAGACTAAACGGCGTTTTCGGATCCATCCCGGTTGAGATCAGGTATCTTTCTAAACTCGTGTTTCTTGATCTTTCTAGTAATCGTTTTTCTGGAACAATTCCTCAAGAGATCGGAAGGTTAACGAATCTTGAGACCCTTTCATTGCATAGTAATATTCTTGAAGGTCATGTTCCAGTTTCTCTGGGAAATTTGAGCAAGTTGGGTTATCTTCGCATCGATGATAATAAGTTATCTGGTTATATACCTCAAGAACTAGAAAATTTGCACAATCTCATGAAGCTCAATATGTCCCTCAACTTCCTAACAGGACACATCCCGTCTGGTCTAGGAAATCTGACTAAGTTGTCTGAACTATACCTTTTTCAAAACAATCTTACCGGTTCGATCCCACCCTCTTTAGGAAATTTGAGCTCTTTAAGGGTATTATATTTATATATGAACCAACTTTCGGGTCGCATTCCTTATGAATTAGGAAATATGAAGAATCTGATTCTGTTACTTTTGGGCCACAATCGGTTCACGGGTTCCATCCCGGTTTCACTTGGAAACCTGAGCAAGTTAGAGATACTAGATGTTCATGAAAACTTACTTTCTGGCGTTATCCCACAAGAACTTGGAAAATTAGAGTCTTTGATTCAATTGGCCTTCAGTCACAACGAGCTTAGTGGCCAAATCCCAGTTTCAATAGGAAATCTAAGCAGATTAGAGCAGTTGTTCCTAAATGACAACCAATTTAATGGTTATATTCCTAAAGAGTTGGGAAATTTGAACTCTCTTGTTGAGTTGATCTTGCTCATTAATCAGCTAAGTGGTCTGATCCCAGATTCACTTGGTAACCTAAAAAAGTTAGAGCAATTTACGGTTCATGACAATAAACTATCTGGCCATTTCCCTGAAACAATAGGCAAATGTATAAAACTAAAATATTTGATCTTAAGTGATAACTTGCTTGTGGGTTCCGTCCCAACATCCATTTGCAACTTGAGATCCTTGGAGATTCTTCACCTCGGGAATAACCAGCTTGATGGCAGGATTCCGCACAGGGGCGGAGACAGCTTGTTAGCAGACGTAGCACGGGCTACGGCTCAAAGTTGCGTTCGCAGTGTTGGTAGGTAAAATTCCTATACAACTTGCAAGCCTGACATTTCTTGCAGTTGTAAACTTTTCCCAAAATGAGCTTCAAGGAGCCATACCTCAAGGTGGACAATTCAATACGTTTGGAAGTAGTTCATTTCAAGGGAACAGAGGATTATGTGGATTCCCATTGATTAATAACTGTGGAGATGATGACGTGTCACCCTCTCCGACACCTGATGCTGAAGATGAGGATGAAGATTGTTAGGGGTCATTTTCTTAACATACGTATCCTGATCAATATCCTGCCTTTGTTTGTTTATTTGTGATCAGGATGCTAGAAGAGGATATTGCTAACATCTTGGGCGATATCCTGAGGCTTATTGAATTAACCACGTGCAGGTTAAGGGTTGAGGCTTGCTAACGGTCAAGAGGACTTCTTCTCCTCAAGACTCGGACAAATTTGTTGAGAAAGAGACGTTGAGCCCGAAAGACCAGGTCTACAACGTTCCAAGAAGGAATATTCGGTGGATCCCGCAAGTTTAGGGTAGTTAGTTATTTTATCTTTACTATAAATAGATGAGGTCGGATCAGCTTAGAACACAACAACAATTCACACTTACACTCTCGAACACTTTCACTCTCTAGCTAATTGCAAACACCACACTTGTATTTTGTCACACCCCAAATTTCCACGTGTCACCGGTGGGCCCGGTGGGGGAGTATCGTGACGTGGTTGGCAACATCATGGTCAAACAACACAATATAATAATGCACAGCGGAAGCAAAAGATAAATATATTACATTCCGAGTATAAGTAATGTCAAAGTATTACAACGGAAGGTAAAGGATCCACAGGCGGATCAATAAAAGGAAACTGTTCAACAGACTTTAGGCATCTAGAACTTGCAAGATTCCCTAGTGACGCCCTGAGCTCCCCGCCAATTACGCATAGTACCTGTCACTTAACCTTTTGGAAAATACGTCAGTTTACACTGGTAAATACAATTAACTGACTCATTTTGGAAAAAGAGTTTGAAAAGTGATTCGAGTGCAAACGGCACAAAATATCTTGACACGTTGATTAAAATGCACAGAGGCAAAATTAATCTTTTATACTTGAGACAATTTTATTAATAAAAATCTTGTATCCGATTTACATGGTTGTCCAACATTTAGGGCCGGTGATTATACAATACAAGCCGGACAAGATTAATCGACACACCACAAATATAATCTCACAAGAAGATACCCTTACGAGTGAGTATACGTTATACATATGCAACAGGAGGTGTTTTGCCTACACCTTGTGCTTACGTCGTGGCCATTCACTTTTTAAAATGAGCCAAGGATATCCAGGACACGGTCATTAACCCCCAATGTTATTTGTTATCAATCAATACAGATTAAAACGGGATTATGCAATTTAATCATCTCCGATTAAAAGGTTTCTACACCCGACCAAGCGGTATTTTTATAATACCGTATCCCAAGCCCGTATAAGGGAAAATAAGTTAAAAGTATTTACCTGAGCTAGCAATGAAATTTACGCTCAGCCGTATATCTTAATCAGCAAGCACAAGTACTTCTACTGGGGCTCTTAACCTGGAACAAAGGTTTTATTAACCTATTAAATTCCTAACGGGTCTTACTTAAGTCGTAACTTAGACCGGTTAGTTTTAAGGAAAGGTTTACGGTTCAAAACGCATGATTAAGCGAAGACCGGAATAGGATGTGATTTAGACCCGACAAGCCTGGAGACTTGTATAATATGGGTAAACTAAACACATTCTGGATTTTGAGATAAAACCGATAAGGTTTGACCCGTTTCGGCTAATTTATGTAAATTTGTTACATAAACCGGACCGAGCGCGTAACAAGCATAACGGGTATTCGTAAGAGCCATATACAGGTTTCCTATGTTAATATGCTTCAAATATGTTGGGACATCAGTAGGATGTCTTTCATTATGCCCCGAACTAATTTAAACACAAATTATGCCCCGTAGGGGTAGTTTGGTCATTTTAAAGGTTGTAAAAGCGTGTAGATGTTTAACTGAGTTACAGGTCTGATGTAAACAATAAACATACTCAATTTGATGAGTTATAACAGTAGGCTAAAGCATATATGTGAAATTTATCATTTTTAACCAAACTATGCCCCGTAGGGGTATTTTGGTAATTTCACATAAGCCGAAAAGCTCAAAAACGAAGTCTGAGTTAATCAACCTTTTCTTACTATTAAAATATCATAATTTGCCTTATATATCAGTAGGTATCAACCCGGGTATGTTCATCATGATTTTAAAACATACTATGCGTTAAAAACGCTAAATAAGGCGATTAAAGGCCATTTCCGGGTTTGATACTTAAATCTGATATTTTTATATTTCCAGAAGGCTTAAAATAATTTATTTATCATATGTGATCAGTAGCAAAAGGTTTGGAGTCATTTAGATAAGTAAAACTCATTTTATGGCCCGTAAGGGCAAAACCGACAATTACTGGATTAAGCCTACGACTACTCGTTATGCTCAGCCTAAAATTAATTAAAAATCTTTAAAAATCCCAAAATAATATATCATATCATTGGGTATTAAGTTTGATACCAAAAAGTAGGCTTAACTAGGCTATACGCCAATTACGCCATTTTATTAACATAAAGCCTTAGTTTTGCGATAATGAGCATAACTCTCAATCTACAAGTCAAACTGATGTCAAACTTTGCATACAAGTCTATATATCAGTAACTAAGGTTTCTACACTTTTACATTTTCATAAATCACATTTTAAGGTAATAAGGGCATAATGGTCAACATATGAGCAATTAACGGAAACGCGTAAACGAATGGGTCAATCAATGAACCAACCACAGAAGGTTGTGCTAACATGTAGCCTGGTCCTAAAGAAGCTCTAAGACATTTTCAAATCATACTAAAGCGGGTCAGAACTGAAAGTCAAAGTGAAAGTCAAACTATGCGACTTTCGGTTCCGAACCGGGTCTAAACAGGAAATTGTCGGGTTGAACATGTTTAGACATGTTCTTACACTTATTACTAATTTATAACAATGATCCAACAGGTTGTATATGATCTATAATGTTAATTATGCAAACATAGCATTTTAAGGGTCCTGTTGACTTTTTATAAGTATGTTTGACCCGACGCTTGACCTGGTTAGAGTTGGAATCAGGGGAAACCCTTTTGAGGTTTTATTACCCACATAAATACCAACTTATAACTACCTTTGATTCGACTAATCACTGGACCATTAGTGATTAATCGTTAAGTCAACCTTTAATTACGACGGTTGACTTTTAAGCTAAACTAAGCTAAAACTTAAACTAAGGAAAGATTAGAAAACTTACTGAAGTCCTAAGCTTGATTAGGAAGGTCTTGTGTCTGCTCTTAAGCTCCCAAAAGCTCCAGAAATGCACAAGTGAAGTGTGAAGAATGTGTTGCAACTTATTGGCTTTATATAGTGTTTAGATCACCACAAATTCTTGACACCCAAGTCTATGAGTGACCATAACATCTTAACAAGTGTCCCTAGATGTTTAGGGGGTGTTTAGGGGGCTCTTGGAAGGGTTTAAGGGCAACATATGGCGTTTAGAAGGCTGAACAGGTGAAAAAACAAGTTTCTGCATCTGGGGGGCTGAGGCGGCCCGCTTGAGGTGCTAAAGCGGGCCGCATGGGCCTTCTGATCAGCTTTTTCATTTTTTTGTTTCCACATCTTGTCCCTTGGCTCTTCGGAAGGTCAACTAGCATTATTACATGCAATTTGACCCCTTATTATTTACCTACAAGGGCTTTAGAACTTGTACCCACTTTTCTAAGTCCTTGGCCACTCGGTTATTACCCGAAAAGTCATAACTTTCAACGTTAACGCTTTTAACCCCTCGCATACGAATTTGATCATAACGTTCTCATACGATAACGAAAATTTATGAAATTTTAATCGTGCATTCTAGTGAGCATAATTAACATTTACAAAGCTTCGGGTTTGTCAAAAGATCACTCAGAGGTATCTCTTTAACATGTTGACACATTTAACCCCTGTAGTTTGTAATCTCTCACTTTTAGCTTCGTATGATCCATGATTTATCCGTCTAAGGGTATAAACATCATGTAGGGTTATTGTAAAGTATGTTTATCCATTGTTGACATTTTGAACCCTTATTTTCACATACTTTCTATGTTTGTCAACTTTAGTCCCTCTAAGGTATACTTTCTCACGTTCAAGCTGATGACACGTGTCAATACCTTATAGGACGTGAATTTTCGAGGTGTTACATATTTCATTTCCATTGTAACACTTAGTCGATCCGTACCACATCCCGCACTGTATCCTGATTTTTGAAGCAATTGAAGAACAAGGCAGCTGCGATTGTCAGCTCCCGAGGTTTTATGCCGGCGATCTAGATTGATCAAGGGCTTTCCTCGTACATCTCGTGTCGTTTACTTTATTTTCGCTCATTGTTTGATCATAGATACAGCTCAATATCCTGAGCCGTATCCTGAATACTGTTTTTCCAAATAACTTAACAAGTATATTTTCAACACACTTTCTAGCACACTACCTCACTTAACTAATTTGATCACTTAATTACTTCGGTAATTTTTGACCAAAACAATTTGGCGCCCACCGTGGGGCAAGTGGTGCTCTCTTTACTAAAAATTTTTGTCAAATCGCTAATCGGTTTTCTATTTTCAAAACTTTTTGCCACATTATCCATAATGGCCTCAAGATCAAACATGAGTTCCTCTACTGTGTCTGCTATGACTTCTGCTACTACCGGTTCGGTGCTTCCACCACCTCCTCCAAGGATGCCAGCCTCTACACAATCTCAAGATGTTATCCCAACTCAGAGTGTCCAGGGATCTGCTCCCGTTTTAGCTTCTAATGATGAAATTTTAACCTTATTTGGAAGTGTGCAGGAACAAATGAGGCAGCAACAGGAAACAAACCAAATGCTTTTGAGGGAAATACAACTCCTGAAGGCTGGCTCGAGCAGATCTGCCGAGGACAATGTCACTCTGTTACACCCCAGAGCGTTGAACTTTAGTTCAGCTGTATATACCGAGGATAATAGGGGGAATATCGTGCCCAGTCTTCCTCAGAATCATACTCCTGAAATACCCTCCTCGATTAGGATGTCAACCATAAGGAGCTCAGGATATGCTTCAGGATATGGGCAGAATCCTCCAACTGGTAACGTGTCTAATAATAACAATACTCATGCTACTAACAGTGGTGGATCTTTGCAGGATTCAGGTGTAACATCAGCACTTACCAGGGAACTCCAGAAGTTGAAGGACATGATATCTAGTGTACCTGGGGTGGTTCAGCAGATCCCAGAAGTGTCCCAGGACAGCCACAAGATATCTCGTTTTGCATATCCTATCTGTGATGCTGAGATCCCAAAGAGATTCCAAACCCCCAACATGAAGCTTTATGATGGGACTACGGATCCTGAGGAGCATATTGCCCAGTATAGGGAAAGAATGGAGATTAACCCTATCCCTCCGGAGCTCAAGGAAGCGTGCTTGTGCAAGGGATTTGGTTCTACTCTAACAGGATCAACCTTAAAATGGCTGTTAAACGTTCCTCCTCACTCAATTACTTCATTTGCTCATATGGTTAATTTATTTAACAGTCAATTTTCTTGTAGTCGGAGTTTTGAGAAACTAACCAGTGATCTTTACAGGATAACTCAAGGGCCTCAGGAATCCTTGAGGGATTATGTGAACAAATTTAGTCGAGAATCCTTGGATATCCCACATCTTGATGTTGCAACAGCAGTGCAAGCTTTTAAGATGGGATTACAAAAGGATTCTCAGTTTTATCAGGATCTTGTAATGAATCCCTGCAGGAATCTCGATGAAGCTCGTAACAGGGCTTTGAGATATATCCGTCTGGAAGATGACAAGAAGATGCAAGAAAGGATGAACTCATCCAACACTTATGAATCAACTAATAGGAAGTCAGAATCCTCATTTAAGTCATATCGGCCTAAGCCATATGGGAGAAATGAAAACAAGAGAGTGAATGCTGTCGAAGATGAGGATCCTGAAGAGTATCCTGAGTTGTCTGAATATTGCTTTTCTGTTAATATTCCTGAATTAATGTATGCTATGCAGGGTCTAGGAGACAAGGCTAGATGGCCTCGAAAGAATCAACAAAAGGCTGACTGGAAAGATAAGTCGAAATGGTGTGCTTTCCACGAAGATTTCGGACATATGACTGAGGATTGCATTGCTTTAAGGAAAGAAATAAGCTATCTTCTAAGCAAGGGATATCTGAAAGATCTCTTAGGAAAAAAGAAGAATAAGGGTCAGGATACTGACAAGGATCCTGAACGAGCAGCATCACCTCCCTCGGATGCCAAGATAATCAACTTCATTTCGGGAGGATCCGACATTTGTGGGACCTCGTACTCGGCAGCAAAGAGACATGCAAAGGAAGCTAAGGCCGAAAGGGGAGACAGACCTGTCAGGATGACTACCCTCACGACTGACAAAGTGATCACTTTTGATGCAGATGACAGGGATACTGTCCAGGATCCTCACCATGATGCTCTGGTAATAACGTTATATGTGGCTAACCATTTTGTGCGCAGGATACTGGTTGATAATGGCAGCTCCGTCAACATAATCCAACTAGAAACTCTGAAGAGAATGAATGTATCTCCAATGGATATCACTTCAAAGTCTACCGTGCTTGTTGGATTCAGTGGAGAGGCTAGAAACACAGTGGGAGAGATAAAGTTGCCAGTATACGTTGAAGGAGTCAATTCGATACAACGTTTCTGTGTGATGGATTCTCTATCCTGCTATAACATCATACTGGGAAGACCGTGGATTCACGATATGAAGGTTGTGCCATCAACATATCACCAATGCATCAAAATACCTACCCCCTGGGGAGTGGTCAAAGTTGATAGTGATCAGCAGGAGGCGAAAGAGTGCTACTCATCCTCGATGAAATCCTCAACCAAACCTAGTGCAGCATAGCAATTAAAGACACGGGACCAGGATATCGTGGAGGATCCGGAGCAGGATGTGAAGAAAATTATCCTGGACCAGGATAATCCTGATATTTCGGTGCTCGTAGGGACCAATATCCCTCAGGATATTGAAGAACAATTAATTAACTTTTTGAAATGCAGGATGTCTACGTTTGCATGGAAGCATGAGGATATGACAGGCATATCCAAAGATATTATCACTCACAAGCTTGGAATTGATAAATCATTCAAGCCTGTACAACAAAAAAGAAGGAAGTTTGCTCCTGAGTGGAACGTGATTATCCAGGAGGAAGTTGAAAGACTGTTAAAGTCCAGAATGATCAGAGAGGTTAAGTTCCCAAGGTGGCTAGCAAACGTGGTTGTAGTACAGAAGAAGAATGGGAAATGGAGAGTTTGTGTGGACTACACAGACTTGAACAAAGCTTGTCCTAAAGACCCATTTCCTCTTCCCCACATTGATGCAATGGTAGATGCCACTGCCGGGCATGAAATGCTGACTTTTATGGATGCATCCTCAGGATTTCAACAGATCCAAATGGAGCCTTCTGACCAGGAGGATACTGCCTTCATGACACCAACAGGTATTTATTGTTATACAGCTATGCCTTTTGGTTTGAAGAATGCAGGTGCAACATACCAAAGATTGGTAAACATGATGTTCAAAGACAAACTGGGGGACACCATGGAAGTATATATCGATGATATGGTGGTAAAATCTAAAAAGGCTGAGGATCACCTCCAGGATATCAAGGGAGCGTTTGATATCCTGGATTAATAAAACATGAAGCTGAATCCTGCTAAATGCCATTTCGGAGTAGGGGCAGGAAAATTTCTTGGGTATATGGTGACGAAAAGGGGGATAGAGGCAAGCCCGGAGCAGATTAAAGCTATCCTGGATATAAAATCACCCTCGAATATGAAGGACGTACAAAGATTAACAGGCCGAGTAGCAGCTCTAAACATATTTATCTCAAGATCCTCAGAGAAATGCAAAGACTTCTATGATATCCTAAAGAAGAACAAAAGATTCGAATGGGGGGAAAAGCATGAAGCAGCCCTGCAGGATTTGAAACGGTATCTTTCAACCGCACCTCTATTGATGAAGCCCGAAAATGGTGAACCACTATCCCTGTACCTTGCTGTGTCAGGGAATGCTGTAAGTGTCGTTCTTATAAAAGACCATGAAGGTCAGCAGTATCCTGTTTATTATGTTAGTAAAAGTTTGTTAGATGCTGAAACTAGGTATTCTCATTTAGAAAAATTGATATTAGCTCTAGTCATGGCATCAACGAAACTTAGGCATTATTTCGAGACACATAGGATACATGTTAAAACAAATTATCCTGTCAAAAATGTGCTTAGGAAACCAGAGATGTCAGGTAGGATGGCCAAGTGGTCAGTAAAGTTGAGTGCTTATGATTTAGTATATGAACCCAGAAGTGCCATAAAATCTCAGGCTTTAGCTGACTTTGTGGCTGACTTTAGTAGTGACATTCAGGACGAGGTAGAACTAGAAGTTCAACAGTTGGGAGAAACCTCAGGATCCTGGACATTATATACTGACGGTGCATCTAATGTAAGAGGAATAGGATTAGGAATACTACTAAAATCGCCACAGGGGGACATATTACCCCAGGCTATTAGGTGTGAATTTCCTGCTACTAATAATGAAGCAGAGTATGAGGCTTTAATTGCAGGATTAGAGTTGGCTAAGAGCATGAGTATCAAAAATTTGCAAGTGTATGTTGACTCTTTGTTAATTACTAACCATTTTAATGGATCCTATGCAGTTAAGGGTGAGAAATTAATCGAATATCTCGATATTCTCAAAAAATTAGCAGGATATTTCGATGTTTTTATACTTGAACAGGTACCAAGGGAGGATAATGCTGAAGCGGATGCCCTAGCAAATTTGGGATCATCGGTCAGGATACCTGAAGGGACGCAAATACCAATATTACATGTCTTATATCCTGCAACGAATCCTCAGGATAAAGAAGTAGCTAGTATACAGAATCCTGGAGCAGAACATCCTGAGGAGGATCCTAAATCCTGGACGGCTCCGATCATGAGATATCTCAAAGAAGGACACATCCCTGGAAATGAAAATCCTAAGGCATTTAGGATGAAGGTATCACGATTCACTATTATAAATAATATTTTATACAAGAAATCTCTTGCAGGACCGTATTTGAGATGCTTGGAGGATCTTGAAGCCAATGAAGTACTTCAGGATATACATGAAGGGGATTGTGGTAACCATGCTGGGGGCAAATCGTTATTCTCAAAAGTATTAAGAACAGGATATTATTGGCCAACAATGAGAAAAGATGCCGCAGAATATGCTCGAAGATGTGACTCATGTCAAAGACATAGTAACATACTGCATCAACCGGCTGAACCATTATATCCTATTGTTTCCCCTTGGCCATTTATGAAGTGGGGTATGGATATAGTGGGAAAGCTACCAAAAGCTCCGGGAGGAAAAGTCTTTATGCTAGCAATGACGGATTATTTCTCTAAGTGGGTTGAAGCTGAAGCATTTGTTCAAGTTAGAGACCAAGAAGTAGTATCCTTCATAAAGAGGAATATCCTGACCAGATTTGGAGTACCGGCTGAGATAATCTGTGACAATGGTTCTCAGTTCATAAGTAAGAGGACTACTGACTTTTGCAAGAGTTGGGGGATCAAAATGATCACATCTACTCCGGTACATCCTCAAGAAAATGGACAAGCGGAATCCTCTAACAAGATAATTGTCAATAACTTAAAGAAAAGGCTTGGAGCCAAAAAAGGAAGATGGGCAAAAGAATTACCCTTTGTTTTATGGGCTGATAGGACAACGGTAAAGAATGCAACAGGCCAAACCCCGTTTTCCTTGGTGTTTGGGGCAGAAGCAATGATTCCAACAGAAATGACGATACCTACTGCAAGATCTGTCTTAAGTGATCCTGAGAAGAATCCTGAAGCCTTGAGTCAGGATTTAGACACTATAGATGAAAAGAGAGATGCGGCAAGGCTAAGGATGGCAGCATATCAACAGAGAATATCCAGGGCATATAACAAGAATATTAGAACCAGAAGATTTAAGGTTGGAGATTGGGTGTTAAGAAAGGCTTTCCAAAATACTACTAATCCTGCCGATGGCAAGTTAGCTCCAAAATGGGAAGGACCATATGAAGTTGAATCAGAAGCAGGGAAAGGAGCATATAGACTCAAAAATATGGAGGGGGATATGCTACCGAGATCTTGGAATGCTATACACCTTAAGCTCTATTTCAAGTGAGTCTAGAATTTAATTTCTAACTCAAGATGGTATGAATTCTACTTCTTTTAAATATGTTTGGTTTAATTTGTTCTTTGTAACCTGATACTGACTTAAGCATCGGAGGGGTGTTAGCCAAGCTAGCACCCACCTTAGTTTACATTTGTTTTGCAAGATATGTTTCAGGATATAGCTCCAGGATATGCACTCAGGATAACTCAGAAGATTAGAGGATTGGCCCCCTCTCTCAAGTTTAAGGGATACTGATCCCTTCACAGGTTTAAAGGTATTCACCTTTCTTCCGAATTGGGTTTAAACACCCCGCCTGAAGCGCAAGTTATTCAGGGATAGTTCAAGGTGGCGGGACCAGTCCATGTAAAAGTGGCTGACAATTTCGTCACTATTGGCTATATCCTGAATCCTAACGGTATATGAGGATTGATCACCCTCTCTCACGAAAGGGTATTTTCATACTCTCTAAGGTTTAAAGGTTTTCACCTTTCTAAGTCTTGGAGTTTATACACTCCCGCCTGTAGCGCATGAAAAATTGGGATTTTCCCCAGGATACAAAGGATTTATCTCCAGTACATCCTTGGGTTATACCCTCGGGACGTGAAAAATTGCTTATGCCATGGAAACTGATATTAAGTAAATTTCTAAGATACTTGAAGACATTATACACAGGGGACATCCCTGCCAAGATGGTGGTGTAAAGCTAAAAGAATGAAGTTTGCGATTAATGCACTAAGTACCTTGCACTGGGGACATCTTCATTCGAAGAGTTGCAAAGGGATTGAAGTTCGGTAATAGGTTTACATCCTATGTCTGGTATGATCTTTCCTTTGTAAGCCTCATTTAAGTTTTTAGTAACATTATATTAAGTATCCTGACATATATCCTCAAAGTCCTTTTAAGGATATTTGATTAGGATGTTTGAAACTAGTATTGGCTTGGAACTTTGATCATCATCAAAACTTGGTTTTGAAGAGATAAACTATTTTTTATTTTCTAAAAGAAATTTTTATAAAGTTAAAGGAATGTCTGGAAGATCTATTTAATAAAAGGCTTCTGCAGTATGTTTCCGAGCATACTGGCCAGGATATTTTGTAAAATAACAGTATGAAATTTTCACAAAGCTAAGACTCACACTAAACAATGCAAGGTAACAGTAAATCAAAAGATGAAATTATTCTTGAAGCAATCAATACTGGTTGATAACCGAGGGTTTCATCCTGAAACCCAGGACCCATCCACCTTCGGCTATCAAATTGTTTCAACACAGAAATGAAAATTGTTTATAAAGACATAGAATTGTTCGAATGAAAATAAGCTCTAGGGGGTAGTGCCTTCTTGCTCCATAGCGGTTTCAGCAACATCCATTTTGGGATCCGCCTCAGCATCCTGGTCGGCATCGATTGCCTTTTCAGCTGCTTTAGAGGGTTCATCGACAGTTGATTTGGAAGAGGTACCGCCAAGATTCTTCAGCTTGGTCTCCCAAGCACCAACGTCCCAAGAAGGGCATTCGAAGCCTAATGTTTTGGCTTCGTGAGCCATCTTCAACCTAGCCTGGAGAAGAGAAATGACGACGGAACTTTTGAGGCTTTCTCGGTAACTGACCATATCCCGTTCGTATTGCACATGGGCAGCTTCCAGATCGGCCTGGGCTTGAAGAGTAACTTTGTTAAGAGCAACTTGATGTTCCTGGGTCATAGCTTTGTATTTCTCCTCGTAATGACGAGACTTGGCGGCCGCGATCATACCTTGGTCAGAGATTGTGATTTCTGCTTCCTTTAGCTTAGATTCGAGTGTTTTGTTAAGCTTGCAGGATTCTTGATATAAGTGAACCAAACGCTCAAGACCCTACAAAGGTAAGAGGACAGGGATTAATATTATTAAATCTTTGAAAATAGTCTAAATTGCAGGATATGATATAAAGATACTAACCTGGTTGAGAAAAGAAGTCATAAAACCACTGGCTTCAATGAACCCGTGCTTTTCGTAAGGAAAGGTGTCAGAAATGACAGGGCAATCGGGTTCTTTCCTTTTGCGGGGACTTGAACTTCGGGGCTTGGTAGCCGGTGAAGGTTTAGGAATGATGATAGCTTTGGAGCTGCTGGGTTTGGATGTAGCAGTGGTCTTGGAGCCAGGTTCTTTCCTGATCTGGATCTGGTCAGAATAGCTATCCAGTTCGTCAAGATCAAAGACTTCAGGGATCTTAGCTGGTGCTGCGTAAAGGGAAAAGTTTTACTCTTTATCATTATATTGTTTTGACTAATTATTTTGAAAGGAATTCTTACCAGACATCTCGGATGATGAGTACTGACTTGAACTCGGAACGTGTGTGGTAAAAGTCCTGTCTATTGTAGGTAACCGGTAAACGGTATTGATTCTCTCTTCTGACTCAGCGGTAGGAGGAGCAACTTCCTTAAAGTTCACTGCATAAAGGTCAAAAAGAAGAATATTAATAGAGGATAACAATTAAATCGTCTATAAGGATATTTATGATCCTACCGGTGGTTAACCACTCCACCGGAAGGTTGGCACCCTCAGCAATGGAATCTCGTTTGACAAAGAAGAATTTGCGTTGCCATCCGTCTTCGTTTTTGGTGGCTTTGAGAATCAGGGGTTTGCTGGAGGTTGAAAAAAGCAGGAACCGGCTAGAGCCGTGGGATCGGAGGCGATAAGCAATAGGTAGATCCTCGATGCGGAGGTCAGAACAATGGAGGTTTTTGATTTGGTTGAGTACAATTAGTACCCTCCAAACCATGGGCATGGTTTGAGCAAAAGAGATGCCAGTAATACGAAAGAATTGCATCATGAATTCAGGAAAAGGGTATCGAAGACCTAGTGAAAAAGGATATGCTGGAAAACAGATCCATTCGGTAGAAGAAACATCCGATCGGATTGACCGATCAAATGGCCTAAAGACTGTGCTGTCAGGGAAAGCGCCGGAGGCTCTTAAAGCTGCAATATCTGCGTTGTCAAAAGCGCAGATCTCCTTCTCGGGATTTTTGAGAAGATTCTGCTGGGTGAAGGTCTCGACGGCCATTGCTAGAAAGATGAAGTAAATTGACAGGAAGAAAATCAAAAATGGAGATTTACCTGAAGGGTCTGTTGAAGATATCTGCTTTTCAAACAAGAAAAGAGAAGATATAGGGGCATCGTGGATCTCCCTGGAGTAAAAAACGCGTTGGAAGTTATGATGTGATCTTGACCGTCGCTTCATTTTAAATGCCTTGAGTTGTGGGATAAGATTTTTGAAATATATCCGTTGGATTGGTATCCCAACCGATATATTTGGGGACAATTGTTAGGGGTCATTTTCTTAACATACGTATCCTGATCAATATCCTGCCTTTGTTTGTTTATTTGTGATCAGGATGCTGGAAGAGGATATTGCTAACATCTTGGGCGATATCCTGAGGCTTATTGAATTAACCACGTGCATGTTAAGGGTTGAGGCTTGCTAACGGTCAAGAGGACTTCTTCTCCTCAAGACTCGGACGAATTTGTTGAGAAAGAGACGTTGAGCCCGAAAGACCAGGTCTACAACGTTCCAAGAAGGAATATTCGGTGGATCCCGCAAGTTTAGGGTAGTTAGTTATTTTATCTTTACTATAAATAGATGAGGTCGGATCAGCTTAGAACACAACAACAATTCACACTTACACTCTCGAACACTTTCACTCTCTAGCTAATTGCAAACACCACACTTGTATTTCATTTCCATTGTAACACTTAGTCGATCCGTACCACATCCCGCACTGTATCCTGATTTTTGAAGCAATTGAAGAACAAGGCAGCTGCGATTGTCAGCTCCCGAGGTTTTATGCCGGCGATCTAGATTGATCAAGGGCTTTCCTCGTACATCTCGTGTCGTTTACTTTATTTTCGCTCATTGTTTGATCATAGATACAGCTCAATATCCTGAGCCGTATCCTGAATATTGTTTTTCCAAATAACTTAACAAGTATATTTTCAACACACTTTCTAGCACACTACCTCACTTAACTAATTTGATCACTTAATTACTTCGGTAATTTTTGACCAAAACAAAGATGATACTTTCTTTAATGGTTTTTCTTGGAGGTCTGTTGTTATGGGATATGGATTTGGGATGTTAGGATGGCTTGTTTTTCGTTTGGGAAAGCCAAAATGGGTTATCATGATCACTGAAAGAAAACAATTTAGATGCGAAAAATAAACAAGAAAGATTCATCGATTAGAAGATGGACAGCCGTTAGAGCTAGAAAGCGCAGATTCCTCAGGTTTTTTTATTTTAGTATTTGATTCAGTGTTGAAGATATGTTTCAGTGTTTGATCATAACTTTTACCTACTTTATCCAATGCCTCATATTTGACGAAATATTTTAGTGTTTGATTAAAGATTTTACCTACTTGAGCATTTGTTTCATATCCTTGTGCTAAAAAATGATCCTTTAGTTTCTAACTATTTAACGATTTAATTCAAATTTGAGGAGTGAAATCAGAATGCCATGTTGTTACCTATCGAAATAATCATTTGTGCAATGCTTTCATCAAACACTTGCTCAATTTGTTCAAAAGGAAATTCTATCTAATCCAATTAGGGAATTCAAATTTGAGTAAAACTAGAATGCCCTACTGTTACCTACTTACACAATCATTTGTGCAATGCATAGTAATAATGCTCTCATTTTGATGATTTATATGTAATTTATTTATTTACACTGTGCTGTGGCAGATTTACAGTGTTAGTAGGTTAGTTCGAAAGAGAACCCCCGTAGGGCCTATAAATGTCAAAAAACATACCTTGTGTTTAAAAACTTACGCGTTACATCTAACGAACGTTAGATTTTTGGGTTAAATCCAGTTATGTGCACAGCAAGTGAGGGTGTTTTGGTCATTTCACCCTGTTACCCATCCCCCCCCCCCCCCCCCACCCCAACCAGAATATTTTTAAAGTCAAAACCCACACAAAAAAAAAAAAAAAAAAAAAAAAAAAAGCTTCAAAAGCGGAGCAACATGCATAAGTCGCGGCTATCCAGACTCAAATTTGGGTTGAGTTTAAGGAAGGGAGACGCATTACCAACTCACCAACCCAGTATCTAGCTAAGGAGTTCACTCTAAATCCTAGTTGTGCTCTAAAAAAACAAACACACAACCCTGCTATGATACGACCTGAATCGTAATAAAATGATCCAAAGAAAATAGATAGAAACTTGAAAGAAAATAAAGATTTTTGGAAGAGCCTTATATACTTATAGAAACAATACGAAATGTACAAAATGGCTAACTTGCAACTAAGAAAACCATCACCACTAATAGCATTCACATCCAATCCACCATCTTCATCTCTATAATTACACTAAAAATCACTATATTTCTCTGTTCTTTTCAATTAAATAATATTTTTTATATCTTTATCATTATCTTTTTTCTCTCCTCTACTCACAACTACTTTCAAAAAATATTAAAAAATTTATAAGGGGTGAACAGTGTTTTTTCATATCTATAAATGACCAATAACATTTTCTCTCCTTCACTCACAACTCTCATAACCAGTATCTATAATCTCTCACAAAATTTGATGGATAGGATGTGAATACTCTAACCCACTATCTAATCATGCAAAAGAATAATGATAATTGTTAGCAAATGGGAACGTGATGTGCATGGTTTGTAGAATGTGGCACATATCATTCTCCATGCTCAAAACAATCATTGTCCTCAAGGATGAAGTTGGATCATTAGCGGTGCACCCAGTAGCGGAACTAGAACATTAACTCATGTATTCAAAAAAAAAATTCACCGTGCAATTATACAATATTAAAAAAGCCGACAATAAATAAATAAATTAAAACAAATACTTAATAGATTTGTCCTCTTCTTTTTTTCATAGCTTGAAGTCGTTCTATCACATCATCGTCTTTTACTTCATGTAAAAAATCCTTTTCGACCGCACAAACTATAGCGTTGTTAAAAAACACTACAAGAAATCGGACCTTTAGCGACGACCCAAAAAAGACTTTTCGCGACGAAATTCCGTGCCTATACCGTTTTGCGACTAAAATTAGTCGCAACAGGGTCGTTGCTATTGATCCGTCGTAACAGGCTGTTATTTTCGTCGCTACACAGGCGTCGCTATAGATTGACTTACAGCGACGATTTTTAGTCTCTATAGGGTTTTTACAATTTCCTGCAATTTCATCTTTAAAGACTAAATTTGGTCGCTATAGGTTTTTTATAATTATAAAGTTTTTATTCTATGGACACTAAATGTAGTCGCGATAGGGTTTTCACAAAGTTATGATTTTTCTCCTACAGACACTAAATTTAGTCGCTATAGGGTTTTTAAAAATATAAGATTTTTCTCCTATAGAGACTAAATTTAGTCGATATAGGTTGCAGGTGTGTTTTTAATATGTCACCAATAACAACCACATTTCGTCGCTATAGATGAAATTTTTGATAATTTTTTTTCTAATTTTTCAGGTTTCCTAAATTAAAAGCTATAAACATCAATTCATTCAAACGACAAATTTAAAATCAAACTAAGGTCAATTCTAATATAATAGACATAACATCTAAATACTTAAAAGTTGCAACATATCATTTAAATACATTCTTCCAAGTAAAACGAAACTAAGTTACACAAAGTCATCATCTTCTTGTTCCTCTTCTTGATCATCTTCTTCAAGTGGAAATGACGAGCCAGGAAGTACCAACTTCAATATATGTTTCATTTGTGCTTTCAAAGCCTCATTATCTTTTCGCAACTTCTCATTAGCTTCTTCTTTTCTTCGCCAACGCTCATCCTCTACATCCCTATTTACATTAGGGAATAGCTCGGGTGTTACACTTTTCAAAACTCGTCCAACGCCCCGTAAGTGAGAATGGCGAGTCCCTAAAGCTTTTTTAAGACACCCAACTTGATCAATCGCCATTTCATCCCCACCTGAGCATGACAATGATCTATTATACTCTTCTTCAATGTTTTCCTGCATTAAACAATATGATATACATACATTAAATGCTTTACGAAAATCCGGCAGCATAACCACTATAAAATGGATAACCAATCTGTATAATAATAGCAATAATATCCAGCCTTATTCACAAGTTATATCCCATAATAAACGCGGATACGACTCACGTATTCACAATTTGAGAAGTAGAGTTTCCAGATCATAATCTTCACGAGTTAGCGCGTTTAAAACACAGCTACAACTTATATATAGGATGGTGGAGTGCATCTTCCAAATTATGACCGGAACCCATTTTGTATCATTAAATTACAATTTACAAGTTTAAACGGGTCAAAAAATGATATAACTTACCCAAGCATGTTTTGCATTGTCGTTAAAACAAAAGGCAACAAGTACAGCGTTCAAATAAAATTTCTATTTATGCATTTCATCAAGCATTTAGTGTGCATCAAACAAACACGAGTACATGACCATAATCCATCACTAGTAATAACACATACTGCAGCATACAGGTTAAGACTAGCAAGATACACTGAACAAATTTCTTATATAGCAGCATTTTACCGGATTACAAGTTTAAGAGGTCAAGTTGTCGTTATGTGCATATTTGTATATCTTTTAGTTTATTTTACTTTTATTTAAACAACAAAAACAAAAACTGATTACTATTACTAGAAAATATTAACTAAAATAAGTAAACATGAATAGACAAAACAACTAAAATAACCTTCTAAACTAGTTGCAATGGCTTTTTAAGATAACCTTCTAAACATGAATAGAAAAATTCAACATTACCATTTGATTTGCAATGGCTTTTTAAGTTGGTCTCAAAATCAATAAAAAAAACTTCCTGCTGACCTATGGATCGACTATGAAGCTACTTGCAGCACCATTTCCATCCACCATCGCAACCGTCGCAGCACCGTTGCCATCCACTATCCTGTCTTTAGCTGCAAAAGCAAAAAAAAAAAACTCAACATTACCATTGCTAATTATATCGAGTATGCGGCTGCTTGGCCTGGTTGCTTCTTTTGGTTATAGCAACATATATTAGTTGTGCAAAAGACTGGTCTTAATAGCTATTTACAGTGCTGAATTTACAACTTATGTGACTAAGAATGTAAGCAATTGGTATTTGAAATGGGATTACTCAGGATGCAAATTCCTATAGCCACTTTGATGCTATGCTAACATGTGCCTCAGAGACGCATGTGCCTATCCCTTAAACGTGCCACCGCATACAACGTTTTGTCCCTTTACAAACGTTTAACTTTTTTTTCCAATAGCCTTATCCACTTTTTCCGCCTTCAATGTCAATTAAGCCTATGTTCAATCGCCACTCGTTGGCATCAATAAGAAATATTCAAGACGTTCAAAGAGGACACATTCACAATAATAAGTAATTGACATCAAAGAAAATTGGTAGTTGCTATTGTAAGACCACCATCAAACGCATGATGCTTCTATAAATCAACAAAAATATCAAAATCAATTACCAATTTCACTCTAAAACCCTAAATCAAAGTCGATTAGAAGGATACTCAAATTTTATATCTTTAATAATCATCACCCAAATCAGCTTCTAACCTGAACCGAACCGAGACTAGATCGGCTGAACCAAGACTCGAACCGGAGACGGTTAGAACTGAGCCATGAGCCGAGACCCGTGCCAAGCTTGAACCGAAGTTGGCTGTGAATCCTGAACCGAGATAGGGTCCAAAACTGGACCGAAACAGATCTGAGATTACAACTTGAACTGAAAAAAAACAAAACTCAATCCGAACTGAAATGTACCTATCCGGAACCGGGTGTGAACCGAATCTGAAACACGAATCAAAGCATGACCCGAACCAAACTGAGATGGTCACCCGAAGCTTATAACCTGAACCGCAACAAGAACCGAAACTGAGCCAAACACGAATCGATCCGAAACTGATAGAAAGTGAGAAGAAAAAGACTGTGGCTTACCGGAGTGCCGACTGTCGGACTGAGAACCACCGTCGCCGGTTCGTTACCGGAAACGGCACCGCCGTTTCTCTTTCTTTCTCGATTCTCTCTCTCTCGTTCCTCTCTCTCTCCCGTTTTCTGTCTTGGTCCCTGTCGTCGATGTGCGCCGCCACCACCACAGTGGTGGCCGGTCGTTCAGCTGAGCAGAGGTGGGGGAAGGGGTGTGTGGTCTGGCAGAACACGAATCGAGAGGGGAGGGAGCTGCTGTGAGTGTGGTGTCTACAGAAGGGATCGAGAGAGGGAAGGGGCCTGGTGTTCTTATGTAGATTTAATTTGTGGATTAGGGTTTCCTTCAAGAAGGTGAAGAGAAGATGAAAGAATGGGAGGGAAATCAATGGTGTCGGCTGATAAAAAAAAATGAGGGGTTTAGGGATTCACTAGAATTTTATACATAGGGTTTATTTAGTTAGTGGGCTTTGGGCTTGGGCCCAAGGCTCACAAGTCCATCTCGAGTGTTTAAGCGGTCCGAAAGTTCCTACGAACTCGTTTTCGACACCCGATCGTTGTAGAATGCGGTATAATATTATTTTAAAGTTTAAGTATGTGAAATAACGTCGGTGTTTGATATTGTTTGCGTTCGTTTGTCGGTTGCATTGAAAGCGCGTAAAAAGCGTTGTTCTCTGTTTTTAATCCGTCTTTCGACTTGATTCCAAAAGAATAGAAAACGAACACAAATTTCTAAAATATAGAGATACGAAAATGTGAGGCGTTACACCTTTAACCCCCTTCATTGACAAAAATGGAGCATGAACAATCCTAATTAACCACCACTATCTCTAACTGACTTATCAGTCATCCATCAATCAACCTAATGGATCATTGATCACCCTTAACACCCTTCATTGATAAAAATGGAGCATGAACAATCCTAGTTGACCACCAATGTCCCTAATTGACCTATCGGTCATCCTAATGGATCATTAATCATTCTAAACGATCTTCATTAACAAAAATATAGCATGAACTACCGCCGTTGACCATCATTGCTATATGTTTAAACAACGTGCTTGTCGACAAGCATGATACATGCGTACATCACGTTTCCAATCTGATCCTTGTCCATAGTCGACAAGCATTGCCAATATTCGCCACCTTTTCTTCAAAACACCGAACGCTCGCTCGATGTCTTTACGTGCAGCCATTTGGACCCTGTTAAACTTTAATCTCTTTGGATCTTTGGTACCGTGTCTTGTGAACGATTTTACGAAAACCCCCCACTCCTGGTAAATCCCATCAACTAGGTAGTACCCATACACATACTCAACCCCGTTTACAAAGAAACTTCCTTTGGGTCCTATACCATTTACCCGGTCATTGAAAAGGGGCGAGTAGTTTATGATGGTAATATCGTTATGTGAACCTGGCATACCGAAGAACGCATGCCATATCCAAAGATCTTGGGACGTAACCGCTTCAAGCATGATGACTGGCATCCCGTGATATCTACTCGTGTGAGCGGCTTGCCATGCGGTTGGACAAAGTTCCAAGGCCATTTCATACAATCTAAACTACCTAGCATCCCGGATAGCCCATGATAATCGGCGTGATGTTTCAATATTTGTTGCATGTCACCGAACGACGTCTCTCTCAAATATCTTTTCTTATAAAGTTCTAAAATACACGAACAAAAGCTGTTAAGACTTTCTCTAGCTACACATGCAGACATTTTTAAATAGTCATCCATGTCCGAACTATTGCCGTACGCTAACTGTCTAAGTACGCCTGTGACCTTTTGCCACGTACTAAATCCTAATTGCCCGGTTACATCCGGTTTTTGTTGGAAAAAAACATACTTCTCCTCAAGATCCCTAGGTATCCTTAAAAATAAGTTTCTACTCATACGAAAACAACACCTAAACATTTTTTCTTCATACTTAGGTTCGGATGAGAAATAATCGCTTACCAACAAATTGTTAGCGGTGTGCCATTCACGAGCGATGTACCTCCTTCGTTTAGGTTTCGAAGTCTCTTCCTCATCGTCTTCCACGATAGCTTTCACCATCTTCGCGATCGTTTGTAGAAATATTTCCGCACCATCGTCAGATGTTGGGATTCATCATCACCCGGTTGAAGTTTATGAACAATAAACTTGTAACTCTCCAAACCAAAATCTTAGCGTACGAGGTTAATAAACAGCTTACAGTTACAAAGGAAATACAAACAAAAATGTGTGTGGGGTAGTTCCAGAGTTCCGGTGGGTTGGTTTCGTGGTTCCACGGTTCCTAAAAAATTAAATACAAATTCCTAAAAAACATATCTACATACTGAACTCACTGAAAAATACCTAAAAATAAAACAATTTTGGGAAACACAATTTCCAAATCAAAACAATTCATTCATATCTAGAATCGTATAGCAAGCTCATCTGTGTGATAAATCAACAGTATGCAAATTTATAAGGCATTTCATTCGTTTATATTTGTAAAACCATGCACTATTTAAGCCGATTAAACTGCTACGGCTGATACAGAATACATATAAACAACGAATAACTGATGCAGATTAGCTCATACAAAATGAAATTGACGCCTAAAGAGAGAGATGTGCCTGATACGAAGAGACTGGAGGCCAAAGGAACCGTGGCCGCCACCGTTGTCGCCGTCTTACAATTGAACTCACTGGACTTGCTCGACGAACCCTAATAGCCCCAAAACGAACAACAAATCATGGTTGAGTTCTCTTTCTTGTCGGGAATCTGTAAATAGAGAGAACAATTACACCCTAAACGAACGTAAATGACGAAAAAGAGGGATGGGGCTTACAAGTGACGAGTGAAGGCGGTGGTCTCTTGCCGTAAATCGCCATATGAGAGGAATGGAATTACGAGTGGGTTTAGGGCTGAAGTTGCAAATACCAGTACCTTTTTTTTTTTTTTTTTGAAAGGCGAAAAAATACCAGTACCTTTTGGTGTATTATTATTTAATAAATTAAAAATTAATGCCCGGACCTATAGGAACTATATTTAGTCGCAATAGGTTAACAAAAATAGTTTTTTTTTCTTTTTTCTCACTTTTTCCCCCATTTAGGTTAATAAAAATGAAAAAAAAAATGATTTTCTTTATCGAAACGAAAATTAGTCGCTACACATATTTCCCCAAAGCGGGATATTTTCCCTCCATCCCGCCAAACCTATAGTGACGAAATTTAGTCGCTATAGGGTTCAGACAATGAAAATTTGTGAAAAACTTGTTGCCACCAATTTTCGTTGCAAATACCAGTACCTTTTGGTGTATTATTATTTAATAAATTAAAAATTAATGCCCGTACCTATAGGAACTATATTTAGTCGCAATAGGTTAACAAAAATAGTTTTTTTTTCTTTTTTCTCACTTTTCTCCCCCATTTAGGTTAATAAAAATGAAAAAAAGAATGATTTTCTTTATCGAAACGAAAATTAGTCGCTACACATATTTCCCCAAAGCGGGATATTTTCCCTCCATCCCGCCAAACCTATAGTGACGAAATTTAGTCGCTATAGGGCTCAGAAAATGAAAATTTGTGAAAAACTTGTTGCCACCAATTTTCGTTGCTACAGGTTGTCTATCGCGACGACATAATTTCGTCGCTAAAGGGTTTGTCGCAAAAGGAAAGATTTCTTGTAGTGAAATTCCAGGCCCATTAGATTGCATAAATCCGTTTTAACAAGCTTCAATTTCGAAAAACATCTTTCAACGGTTACGGTTGCAACCGGTAAAAGCAAAGCTAGCTTCACTACCCGCACTAGTAGAAAAGTGATCAAATGATGCGATTAAATTGCCTATAAGATGCGATTATACACCCGCATCTTATGGCATAGCATCTTTTGGCTTATAACCAAAAGATGTGGGTCCAAGAGATGCGGTTCTAGACCCGCATCTTTTGGTCTTAATCATGGCAACCAACATGTTCAAAAGATGTGGTTCTAGAACCGCATCTTTTGGTCTTTAGCTAATTTTTTTTTGGTTTGATTTTTTGGTAATTTAAATAAAAATTCCCAATATACACAAATTTGTATACCTAAAAATAAAATATACAAAAAAAAAACAATATAAAATAAACCCAAGCATGTAAAATTACTAAGGCTTCAAAGTCATGTACTGTACTGAATCTACGGTATTGCATTTAGAGATGTATGGATTGTATTTTATTTCACATAACTATATAGCAAGAATTTTTTTGGCACCGTAGACCAATCAGTAACTTGAGAGCAACGTCCACCCTTAATCAATCTCCTTAACAGATCCTTTGGGCTCACCAGAAACAACTTCTTTAACTTCCTCCCCTTCTTTTTGCCTTTTGATTCACCTTTATCTTCTGCGTCTCCTACATCATCCGGCCTCTTAATCCTGCTGCAGCTTTTCGCCTTCTGATTCATCTTTATCTTTAGCTTCTTCATCATGTTGCACCAGACTTTTCTTATTTTGTTTGACCAGAACTGGAACCAGAACCCAAAGCAAAAGCAGCTCCCACATGGTCAGCCATCTGAACACGAGATTTAATACCCTCCATCACCTCCTCAAAACTAAGTTCTTTAAACATCTTCGACTCATCTTTTGCTTCAAGACATTCCCCAAGCTGAAACAAAAAAAAAACAATAATAATAAACAACCAACAATGACGAATCTAGAAAATAATTATACGGGCAACGTTTCAAAAACAATATATTCTAAAGGGGCAGCGAAATTAAAAAAAAAACATCAAAAAAACTTTTTTTACGTATTGACGAGCGTTTAAGGTATGTCCTTGTTTATACGGGCAGAGGCTACCCCTTGTTTATATGGTATGTCCGCCACTGACAACCAACCAACCAATCAAGTTTTTAAATAAATTAAGCTAAACTATCATTTTCACTATTTTTTCCAATAGTATGTGATATAAACTGACTACTTACATTAATAAGATTGTATTCCTTACTTTATCGGAACAGCTTAACATCAAATCGGAACATCTTTATCGGAACAGCCGAAAACACCACGGTCTAGCTCTCTTTCTGGAATGGATTATTATGATTGTATTCCTTACTTTATCGGAACAACTTAACATCAAATCGTGTACTTTGCCTGTATCCCCCAACACAATAAAGCTAGTTCAAGTCTTCGGCAAAATTTAAAAAATAAATAAAGTATAAATAGCAATAAGCATGAATTTTTTTATTGGTGTACCTGAATGATATCCAAATTGAGTAGCAGCAAAAGATATCTCATCCGGTACAAATTGATATCTCATCCGGTACAAATTGAGTAGCAGCAAATTCAGTAGCAGCAAAAGATATCTCATCCGGTACAAATTGAGTAGCCACTAGTACAGAATCAAATGTCCCTGTAACATTTGACAATATATCTTTCAGTTGATAAACTATAAACTTAGAGCATCCCCAATAAGGCCGTGGGGTATGGGGCGGGGGTTTGGGCGTGGGTTGGGGTAAAACGCTCAAGTGACCACCCCGGGTGGGCTTGGGTTTGGGCGTGGCCCCTTGGGGCTTGGGTTTCAAGCCGGGCGTGGGGCGGAATGGCGATGCGAGGTGGCATCTTCTCATTGGGTCACCCGCCACGTGGGCAGGCGGGTGTTTAAAATTTTGAAATTCAAACCGGTCCCCCATCCCCCCATCTTCTATAACCGCCACCCGGGTCCCCAAAAAGTCCTATATATTGGAACCCCAACCCACCGGTCCCCCCATCCCACGAACCAAAACCCCACCGGCTACACCCACTGTCTTGAACCCGCTACCCCGCTGGTCCCCCCCATCCCACGAACCCAACACCACTATGGCATCCTGGACCCGTCAAGAAGAAATGGCACTCGTAACTAGCGTCGTCGACGCTATGAAGGGCCGGCCACCGGGCCAAACAAAATATTGGGCGGAAGCATTCGCGGCCTACCGACAGAATGTCGGTAAAGACCGCCACAACCTCAACGCGTGCCAACATAAATGGCGCGACCTACGGCCCAAGCTCGAGCGTTTCAAGGCTTACTACGAAGCGGTTCCCGGTGGCGAGTTAAGCCACGAGGACCGGGTGGCGGTGGCAAACATAGAGTTTCGAAGCGTGGAAAAGGAGTTCGACAAGATCGAACTTTTTTGAAATGTTTTTAACGCTTTAGGTTTTTTTATTTTGTAATTTTTAGAAGTTATGTAATTTTTAGGATTATGTAATTTTTAAAATTTTAATGAAGTTGTATGTTTTTTATAAAATGTTGTGTGATTTTTTATAAATTTTTTGTATTTTTTTTTTAACATTTGCCACGCGGTGCACCCAACCCAAGCCCAACCCACGCCCCGCCATACCCCGCGGACACGTAACCTGGCAGTGGGCGGCCTCCCTTTACACGTGTCACCAAATGCCCAACCCAAGCCCCACCATACCCCACGGTCTAAGGGGTGTTTTTTCATATTTTTTCTAATGCCAAGGTGGCACTTGCCCAACCAATCCCTATCTTTCTCTCACTTGCCCCTCTCACAAACATATTTCTTCTCTCTCTCTCCTCTCTTCTCTCTCCTCTCTACACTCACATAACTTTTCTCTCTCCATTTTTTCTCATTCTTCACCACAAACATCTCTACACCCAATCTCCTCCACATCACTCCCTCTCTCCTCCACATCACTTTCTCTCTCCCTAAAAACACCAACAAATCCTCCTATTGTGGATGCTCTTAGAAACTTTTCATATCAAAACACACTTTTAACTTTTAAGAATCTATCTACTCAATGAGATTGAGATAAGTAAGAATGGAGTAGTAAAAATTTCATAACCATTTGTGAGGGAAATAAAGTAGATACTCAGCGACAGCCACTCTTCTCCTAAAGAAAAAGCGAAAAATGAAAGCGTAAATTTGTAATGGATTTGACATAAAAGCAACAACAAAAATTAACAATGTGATGAACAAAACATACATTGACCTGACTGAACATGGCCCATTTAGCTACACATTTGCGGTTGAATCCAAAACTAACCCGAGCCTGCATTCTTGTCAAAATACTCGAATAACAAAACAAACAACAATATCCACTAAAACAGAATTATAAACAAATGTGGGGACAAGTATTCAGAAATCCCTCGTATCATACCAAATTTATATGCCCTTGCACTAGAAAGAATAAAAAAATGGTCGATTTAAAGTCCAAACCTGAGGCTTGTGTATCATGTCATTATTTTAACAATATAACAAACTCACCCTTACCTCACCACCAATGTCCAATTAACGCCTTCATTGTGTACAAAAACATACACCAACAATATCTATGAAATTTCAAAATGCTCCTTAATTCATAAATCACAAGTTGCTCATCTCTATTTATAAGTTGTAACAAACTAAGTAGTACAACAACAAACTGCCTTCATCATGCCAATTCGAATCCTCAACCAATAAACGAAACAATAATCAAACAAAACCCTAACAAAAAGATATGTAAAATAGCAAACCTCAATATCAACAACAGTGCCATATTTCTAAAACAGAGGACAAATATCATCAGCAGTACAAGTCCAGGGAACATTCAGCAATCTCGTTCTAGAACCTTCATCTTCTACTGATTATTGTGTAAAGTTGTCAACTTGAGGGGATTAAACGGTGGATTGTGTTCAAAATATGAGAAAATTAGGTCTTTGAGGTTTGAGATTAGAGCAATAGGTCGATTAAGGGGGGATAGGATTTGAGAATGGAGGGAAACCAAATAATTTTGGGGAAAAATTAGGTCAAACGGAGGGAATTGAACTTTTTTAAAATGCTTTTCAAATGTATAAGATGCGGTTTATGGGATTCAACTGCATTTTCTGCTTTTGCCATCGCATCTTTTGCTCATTTGTGTACTAGTGCCGATAAACTAAAGGACAATAACTATGTGTTCCCGTTTCAACCATAACACGCGTAAGATCACTTATTTCATTCAACGATTTTGGGCTAACATATAACATTATAACTGGCTTTGATAAGCGATTTTGGGCTAACATATAACATTATAATTGATTTGGGCTTTAATAACAATTGGTTTGTAACTTGTAACAATCTTGTAAATTGATTTGGGTTGGGCTATATAAACTGCAATTTGGGCTTACACTTTTTTTTAGAGGTGTTCTCGTAGTTGTTTAGAGGGGTCCTTTGTATAAAAATCGAAAAAAAAAAATTACACTACCGGTACAAAGTTGAGCCGTAGTCCGTGCTACGGCTCCTTATTCATCATGTCCGCCCATGGGTGCACCACCGCCACTCGGTTCTCCCAACGGCATTCGGAGCAGATTTAGTAAGGCCCCACGGTGGACGCCAGTCTTGATTTGGGGTTTCTCCATTAATTTGTGTCACTTGCTTCTCTGATGTTCTTGTACGTATCGCCTTCATTAACACCCGGAAGTAACCCTTGATGTCGGAATCCGAGATGATGCAAGGTTTGGTTTGGATGACGGCTTTGTCGTGGTGGCTTTTTTGCGGTGATGTTGATATGGGTTTTGCTGCTAACAGGGGTGTTAGTGGTTTTAAGGTTGGTTTTTTAGAATATCGATCATTCGAGCAATACTTGACTCGATTCAATCAAATAACTCGTTCAAGTCTTGGTTGAACACAACCGCAGGTTGATTTTGAGTGTTTTTTTTTATGTGGATCAAGGCCGCTCTCATACCAAACGACCTGGCCTGATCCGACCTGACCTAATGTAACGCCCTAACACGTTGAAACTCAAAATTCGCAGCGGAAAACACATAATTAAAATTTCTTTAATGACATTCTTTCTTTCGCTTAAATACATTAATTCCTTTTTAAAATTTGATTGACAACTATCATATATATATCGAATTAAGTGACCACATACGCATCCACGTACAATCCATGTCTTGACTCGATCTTCAACCGCGTACAATTCTTAGTGAAACATCCAAAATCCTGAACAATCCTGCAGTCACCACATTCAATCTCATCATTAGTAACCGGTAACATAATACAAAATATTAACACATGCATAATAAAGCGTCCACATATCATGCTTTCTCTTATACTAGCTCCTTCATCCATCCATTCCATCACTCGCCTTAGATTGCAGAGTCAACCTTTACTTCTATTGTTAACCTGCCTATGTTCACATTAATCCTCAATAGAAAAATGGTTAGTATCATTAACTTCCTATCATAAGGACGTGTCCTCAAATACGCATAACTCGTCTTATTCATTCAAGCATATAATTAAATACCGTTCTCAAGCATGTATTCATATTCATTCACACCCGTACCTACAATTTACATATTACATATATAACTCCTTAATTCATCTTTATGCATAATTCATTGTGTAAGTTCCGTTTCTTACCCAAACTTAATCGAATCTCTTTCTTTAACCACTTCCGACTCATTTCCACTAAAACTTAACTTAGTAACAACAACAATTCATATTTTCTCATATTACATTCAATAATTACCATATATCATAATCACATTACCAAACAAAAGAGTAAGTTCGGAGTTCACTTACCTCGTGCGTCCGAGTTCGAGCATAGCTTCCGTGTTTATCCTTGGCCCGTTGCCCTTCCATGCTTGTGTCCGCGTTGACATGACTCCTAACCATACATGTCATTACATTCACATTCTTTTTAGCATACATGATTATTCATATAAACGATCATATCAAGTTCATATCTCACATATGCATTTCATTAGTCGATTCAAACTAGCATATAGCATACTCAACATCATCATAACATAACCTTCACATATTTTTGTCATTTAGACATTTTATCAAACACGTGGTGTGCGTACTACTTCCTAGGCACCATGTACAACTAGTTTATGCATAATCTTCCAAGTTCATTCATATTTCATCAAATCTTCTTACTAAATAACAAGTATCATTAACACATAAACATCAAACATATCAATCACCACAATTCTTTCAATTCATCTAGTAAGAATCCATCCTATCGATCATAATATATCAACAATCATGATTAATTAAACATGGATGATCATTCAAGTCATCATTCTTATCAACACAAATGGGTTTCACCTCTAATCATCAAATTAGCCCAAACCATGTATAATCTTGGTTCTATATCATGACATTAACACCTACTCATACTCAATTTCATACCAATTCACGATTTACAACATAACCCATCACATTCAAAGTCATCAAACACCAAAATTCTACTTACCTTGTGTTCAAGAATGCATAGATGATCCAGAATCGAGACATGCATGGACTCAAGATCACATCTAGGGCTTGAATTTGCTAAATTTATGATAATTAGGGGTTTTCCCCTTTTCTCCTTCCTGCTCCACACGACACACACACCTGAATGTGTGTGTGTTTGTGTTTTAACCCTAATTAACCATTCAAGTTCCAATTTTAACATGTTTACCCCCTAAGGATTCATTCCTTTATTATTTCTAGCTACTCCTTTTAACTAGGTTAAATAGCCTAGTTATTTATTTCCTGATATGTCCTATAGGAACATACGACAATATAAACATTCGGATTTTTGGGGTGTTACACCTAACCCGAATCGTAATCAAATGATCCATAGAAAATAAAGAGTAACTTTAAAAAATTTAGAGATTTTTGAAAGAGATTAAATTTATCAATTTTCATTAATACTTGATCTAAATACATCTAACTCATATATAGCCTTACAGAAACAATATAAAATAAACAATATGGCTAACTTGGTAGTTTATAATTGATGGTTCTTTATGGTTCCAACAAAAAATAGGCAAAGTCACTGTTTATTATTCATCGAAATTTCTTTTTAACTAGTGTTTTCAATGACGCGCGTTGCGCGAAAGGCAATGGTGTTTTCGACCGACATCATTCTTCAAACGATTCGAGATAAACGATGCGTAACCAGCCATATCCGGCATCGTGGAGTGTATTAAAAAGGGAGCAATTGGACGATTGGATGCTGTGCTAGGTGTTTCTTGGAATGCTCACGGATTGTTCGGGTCAAAAACACGATTATGAGGATTCATTTTTCGTATTGTGGTTGGATGAGATTTTTTTTTAAAAATAAGATAGAGATGATTATAGAAGAGGTGGAGTAGTTGTGGTAAAAAAATGAATAGAAGTGTGAGTATTTATAGTGAATAATTTTTTTTTAAACACATAGCCGTTGGCCAACGGCTAGCCCAAACGGCTACTTGTCTTGGCCAATGAGATCCCGTCATGTCATCTTGATAGCCCCGTCCAACGCCCGGGCTGAAACCCCCGCCCAAGGGGCCACGCCGAAACCCAAGCCCACCCGGGGTGGTGACTTCGGCGTTTGTACCCAACCCACGCCACAACCCCCGCTCCCGGGCTGAAACCCCCGCCCAAGGGGCCACGCCGAAACCCAAGCCCACCCGGGGTGGTGACTTTGGCGTTTGTACCCAACCAACGCCACAACCCCCGTCCCATACCCCATATTCTAATATAACATAAATTCACTGTTCATTTAGTTTGAATTTTATTATATGAATTAATTTGAATTTTATTAAATGAGTTAATTTAATTTAATTTAATTAATGAATCACTATTCATTCAACTTAGTTTTTATCATATATAGATTTATGGTATAACTAGGTGATGCACCGCCCGCGTTATGGGGCGATGCTGAATAATTCTCAACCAATTAAAAAAACAGTACTATAGTTTTGCTAGAAAGAAAAAGTAAAAAGAGTGTTAGGCAGCTCTTTGACACGATTTTTAGCTGGGGGCAAAGTCATATTTTTATTTTTACTTGAGGGGAAAAATTTTTTTTTTTCCGAGGGTAATATAATTTTTAGCTAGGGGAAAACCATATTTTTATTTTGCACGGGGGGCAAAAACGTAATTTTGAATTGATGATGATATCGTAATTTTGAATCGAGGGGAAATTCGTAAATTTTAGCTGGGGGAAAAAACATAAATTTATTTTGAACTGTAGGCAAATACGTAATTTTAAACTATGGGCAAACCCGTAATTTTAAAGTAGGAATAAAATAATAAACTGGTGTAAAATCGTAATTTTGAGCCCGGGGGAAAAACAAAATTCTATTTTGAACTGGTGCGAAAACGTAATTTTGGCTGAGGGTAAAAGCGTAAATTTTTACCGAGCGCCTCCTTCCTAAAAATAAAATTGATTCGAGCATCCGGCTTCACCACTGCTGCCTGCTCTCTCCTTCTTCGGCACTTCCCAGTCCAAAACAGACCTCTTGATCCATCTGAATCACAGCCTTGCTGATCCAATGGCCAAGAAATAGCACTTTAGTCTGAGTACCCTTTCACGTACAGCCTCTTTTCCTGCTACACCCGGAACACTGTACTCAGGGTTCCAAACCTCCAGTGAGTGACTATAAACGATTATGTCATCGAGGTTTTCCTGGTCAAGGTAAGGCTTTGAGTTATCCATTTAAGTGCGGAACAAGACCTGAATTAGGATGATATTCATAGAGCGGTTACTCTTTGTGTACGTTATGGAGTCTCCACTCCATGTTGAAAGCTCTTTCAAATAGCATGAGCGTTGAAAGTCTTCAATTAGACTAGAGCATTAGATTTTTTTCTTTTTTCAAAGGGGGAATGAATGGAATGAAGAAAAGAAGAGAGGAGGAAAGTGGTTCACTGGAGTTTGTCTCTCGAAAATGGTTATTATCTTGAAGGTCTTTTTCTCTATTTTATTTCATGGTATTAAAGCCAACAAACAAGAGAATTAGGGTGTTAAAAAAAGAACCCCAAACCTGCTTGTTTAGAGAATAAAACTGTTCCTGTCTGCTTTTTCTTTTTTGATTGATTTTATGACCGATAGAAATGGAAACTTTTTATTAGATGCCCTATACCCACCCTCTTTGGTAGATCCTAACACGAATTATGTACACTACACAATGAGGATCACAATCATTGATACAGTTTGGATACCAAGCTATCTTATCAATATATTTACAAAAAAGTCTTCGACGTAGTGATGAAATTGTGATACATAATAATCCTTTTTTTTTTCATTACTAAAGAATCCTATAAAATCTTTCTATTTATCCTTTGAATTACTCATATATCCTATGAATTTCATTTCGCACCGGAAACTATTCTAGGAGAAGTTCGAATCCGTTCCGTTCGGATATTGATCGGTCTTGGTTTGACATGGTTTACGCGTTACTGGTTCCCGGAAGAGTTAATATCTCCATTAGCTAAACCCTTTCTTATTCTTACCTTGCCTTTGGACTCGTATTTTGTTCGTACACAATCAACGGAGGCCTCCCCGACATATCTTGCAACGTCTTCAATAGCATGCTCTTACTTCGTCTTTCCCTTAATAAGTCATCAAATTTGGTGCTTTTTGATCCCCAGTTGCTATGGGGAACAAAGGACAAAATACAATCGATTCCTCCATTTAAGTGGTTCTCGCTTCTCCTTGTTCCTGTTCCTAACTCCTCCCCGGGTAGTTCCCAATGTTTGGCACTTTCCATACTTGATGGGTGCAACATCAACAAATTCGCTCATGATCAAGTTACAACCTAAGATCTATGACCATATTATGTTAACTGTTCGTATTTCGTTCATTCCATCGGTATGCTCCCAGGTACCTGTAATTGTGATCCGTTTGCCAGAACCAAGGGGTCTTTCTGTGGAAACCTCCACGAACAATCGTCGTTTTTTGATGGTTTTTCCGCTTCTCACAGCTGCTCTTTCCACACCTCCGGATATCTGGTGCCAAATCGTCGCCCCTTTCCTTATTTTTTCGATAATAGAGTTGGCTATCTCTGTGGCATCGATTGTACAAGTTCGTGAAGAGGGCTGGACGAGTGGAATGAGGGAGAGCGGCTCGATCGACAAAAAAGAATAGTAGCCCCCTAGAACCTGGCAAAGTCATTATCATTATCAATGAATTCCCGAGCAATTCTCAAGCAACATATGCGATTCATTCCCGTAAAGATTCTAACACACAGAAGACTCCTTACCTTAGGAGCGGGATGAGTGATACATCTGGCGAGCGCCGGTGAAGAACACAAGGAAAGCAGGAGCTCGGGTATTGAGATATTCCATCAAGAGAAAGGAGGCAGACTGGTAATAAGGCCGACCACATAGGGGGAGGGAACCGAAAAGCTAAGCTTTGCGGAGCGGACCAATCTTCCGTACCGGCCCCCCTGACTCTCTCCCTATAAAAAAAGCCTGCGGGAAGCGCGAAGAGCTAAGCCACTAATGTCGTGGCGAAGGTTATACCTCGGAAAGTCCGCGAAGTTAAGGTTTTGTATGTATTATATCCTTTCGATCGAGCGACAACTTCTAAAGAAGGTCTTCATTCCCCTTTGAAAGAAGTAAAAAAAAAGTGAGGGAAATGGAGAGAGATAAAGTTGCAGAAGTGCTTCTAGATCTCATGGAATAAGGCAGAATTTAGAACAAAACTTTCCATCTCTTGCTTTCATAGAAAAACATTTTTTGAAAATACCGATTACATTACCGCAAGCCAAAATGCAATTTTGAAAAGCAAGCCAGAGAAAAGCATCGTTGAGATAATACCTTTCATCCTAATCTCATCTACTGAAAAAGGGGCCCTCTTGATCACCTGAAGAGATTTTTAGGCTTGGCATAATTATTACCGTGAGGATTGAGCTGCCAAAAGATATTATCCTCCCTATAAAAAGTATTCTGAAGCCAAATGCTCTTGGATGGGTAGTTGAATAGAGGGAGAAATCCTTTTTTCTCCTTCATATTGAATGTAGTCTATCACTTTGAGATCATGATAACCTTGTGAATTGATATAAATTATGGCATGCATCTCTGAGTAGAGTGGCATGGCCAAACATCATCCCAGAAACGAATCAGCTTACCATTGCCCAACCAAAGTATAGCCCAAGTTCTGCCTGAAAGTCTTTCTGTATCAAATAAGACCTTTCTTTCAGCAGTTTTTCTTTCTAAAAGGTTGAGGTTATTCTGGGCCGGGCTTGGATGGCATCGAGGTTGGCTCTTCCAGTTGTTTTTGCTGTACTGTCTGTTCCAATTGGCGGCCGAGCGCTAACAAACATATGGTAGACCAGACAGCTGTTCTGGTTATGTTCTTCCTATTAGGGGAGGTGAAGCTATATTAGATTACGTAGGTGACGAGAATAGAATACTATATTGGGCTATTCTAGTTCGATTTTAGCTCAGGGTAAAAGGGTAAATGTATTTTGAAGTTGAGGCAAAATCGTATTTTTTAACTGTGGGCAAAAACGTAATTTTGAAGTGGATATAAAATAATAAACTGGTTGGTCTAATGGGTATTGCTCGCCGCCCATTTGAACCAATGGTAGAGAAACAGTATTCCAGGGCAAAAACGTAATTTTAAAATGTGTATAAAATAATAAGTTGGTTGGTCCAATAAAGGAGGGGTGGCCGCCCATTTGAACCAATGGCAGGATGATACCATTCCCTGCCATATGGTTTGTATATGTTAAAAATGAAAATTTAAGGTATAACTAGCTTTAAATACAGTGCCGCGTTGCGGCGCGCACAACCAAAACGCAGCACACAACCAAATCGTTCTTAGTGTGATAACATGTATGTTTTACATACTCAACCGAATCGTTCTTGGTGTGATAACATGTACGTTTTGCCAGTGGTGGATCAAGAAAATCCTTATAGGGGCAAATTTTTAAAAAAGGTAACAAAATCGAAAAAACGCCAAATTTTTCTACAACTCATAACACGGTCACGCTAAACCAAATCATTATTGGTGAATAACATGATATGCCGAATGTATTTTTAACAAACTCGGAAATGCATTTCTGGCTCAGCGGGCCATGGTTAAGAACTATGATATACTTTCGAAGTTCAACATAGTTGCAAAAAAGTGAAACTGACCTACCTTTTTGTCCAGCTTTCGAAGTTCCCAAATCACAGAAACATGAAAGAAATTCATGAAACATATTTAATTAGCTTCCGAACACAATCTACAATTCAAACAACAACGCTGCACACACAACATTTACAACTTCAAAATCAGAAAAGAAACTTAACAGTTTTCATCTTCTTCTTCTTTTAAGTTGGGTTTAATGTGTAAACATATCGTAAACACCCAAAAATGGTTAAAACTAAACATATATAATTGGCTTCCCATGATACTGCCGGTCCAGCACTCTATACTCCCTTGTAGAATCCAACAAATCTTAAACACCCAAAAAAAAGGTTAAAAAATTGTCAATTTCGGGTATTAATTTGTAAGGCTTCGGCTAAAGAATCACCACTGAAAAACTATCTAGACACCACTAACGTGTCATATGGGCCGTATAAAATCATATGAGTTGTCGAATCTTTGAACGTTTCATAGAAAAATATGAAAAACAACATAAACTAAACTCATATAACCCACGTGCAATCATTATTTCATAGAAAAGTTCAATAGGAAGAGTTATTGTAGGGTTTTTCGTTACCTCCAGAGCTACTGTAGAATCTTTAATCGTTGGGCATCGATTATGACTGAAGATGATGATAAATGGCCACAGGGCTCAAATCAGAGTTGATAGTCGCAGATCCTGAATAACTATATTTTTGCTTGTGGATATGAAGAAATAACTACAGCTTTTCTGAAAGATGAAGCAACAGGTGGGGATATGAAAAAAGACCACCGCATGTAAAATGGCTTCTTGTGACGCATGGGCTAAGAAAGACTGTTGTAGACGCATGGTATCTCCTCCCTATGCCAACCAGATCCCATCACCCTCATCCTGCACCAATTAGAGTCTTTTACTATTCAAAGCGTTCTTCGATGAGCTGCATACTAAGGAATGCATTAATGGCTTTACCTTTTAAGAAGGCATGAGAATATATATATATATATATATATGTGTGTGTGTGTGTGTGTATAAACTACTTATTTTGGAACACAACATTGTAAGACTCATTATCTAGGAAAAATAATACCAAATCAAAAGGCGAAATTTAGAAGTCCCAAAGTACGCGATATGTAGAACCCATTTTTCGAGTTTTGAGTAAAACGTATCATCAAAAGTATTAAGATACGAAGTTCATGTTAACGCCGCACGATCATTCTTACAGGTATATATATCCTAGCAGCTTTTAAAATCATATTTTGACCCATTTGGGTTATACCATGCATTCTTGCGGGAGTTTGATCAGTAAGTAGCTCTTTTTGTTCATATAAACTTATACTCCATTACTTCTATCTTAAAATCATTTTGTTACAGAATCATATCAATTTGTAAATGTTATCCAAAATAAACTTTTTAAATACAAACGTGTGTTTTTTTTTAAATTCTATCTACTGCATACTCACACCATATGCATACAAGTGGATTGAATGTGTAAGAATAGTAAACGTAAACAACGTACCTTGGTAACTATATAAGGAGTTGTTTTTCTTCGTTTATAAGACATTTCCATAGATCCTATAAGACAACAAACTGAAGCAATTAAAGTTAATAACGTAATACAACTCAAGTAAAAAAAATAAAAACCCAAACAATGACAGATTTATGCAATTCAAGTATTCAGTTTTGAGTACCAATTTCTTTCAAGAAATCTACTAAATAAGTAACTGAACCTGATATTAAAGATTCATTGAGCGTCAATAATTAGCAAAAGTGATTATAAATTGCAGCCTCAGGAACACCCAACAAAAAAAGAGTGAAGCATAATTCAAACAAAAGTTAGTAAATGGAAAACCCAAAAATTCCCATTTGAAAGTATGTATTCAGTGAGAAGATAGGTAAACTTATTTGATTGTCTTAAAAGTTCAATGGAATTTATTCATATTTACCTGCCATTACCAACTATAGATACTCTCATATAAAATCATGTATATAAATGGCACATCTAATAAAAAATCAAGTTTCACTTAACACCAGTTTCACATAATCACAACTAATTTGAACTAAAATCATAACTTTAAAGTTAAAAAGGGAAAAAACTAACCTGTTGCCGTTGCCAGTGAGGTCGCAACTGTAGTAGCCGGACTGCCAAAGGATGTCGGGGAAAACCGACAGCGGCGGCTGGCACCATTGATGTTCCCTGCTTCTCTTTCTTTCTCCTTCCTCTAGGGTTAATAACCAAATCTTTAGTATGTATTTTGGTTCATAACCAACCGTAAGAGTGAAAAAGATACTAAGAATACATAACCTGTTGCCAAAATGCCCCCGGTCGGTGGATACCTCTTCACCGTTGTCGACGCCGGAGAGCCGCCACAAACTTCGCCGTCATACGCGGCGGATCCCCTCTGTTATCTCGACCCCGGAGAGCCATGTGTGGCAGATCCCCCGTGTTAAGGCCGGAGAGCCATGTGTGGCAGATCCCCCGTGTTAAGGCCGGAGAGCCTACTCCGCGTCTCTTCTCCATCTCTCCCTCTCTCTAACAGATTTATGCGCAATGGGTTTTGAACAATGAAGGACGGTGTGGTTTTGGATGCGTGTCAAACACATTTGACAAAGGCCACGTGTGGCCTTATAAAACTTGGCCCAATAGAATAGTGGCACCACCTGCCACCACTATTCATTCCGTTTGCCTATTATCAGATATGAATGGTATAATAATAAAATAAAAAGAACTTACATAATAACATAAAGATAAAAAAAACTAATATATTTATACCATTCACGGCAACAGTTTTAATATTATAGTAATATAATAAAGATCAAATACAAATTAGTCTTAACTTTAAAAAATAAATGAAGATTTTTTAAACATTATGTCTTAACATAAAAAAAATTCCATCTATTTAACATTATGTTTAGCAGAAAAATATAAAAAAACAAAATCGTGTATTTACTCTAATAGAATAACGATGTGCAATTATTCTAGAGTGATTGTAATTACTCTAGAGTGATTACATAATTATTTTACTAATGTAAGTACATGACTTTTTTAGATTCTGACGTGTTTGACAAGAGGGAAAAAATAAAAAAATTATGAAAATTCCTTTCTTCACTTCATACGTTCAGTATGTTAAACCTATTTGTATAACAACCTTAGGGGCTGTTTGTTTACCTCTTAATGAGGCTCTTAATGGTTCAGACATCTTACTGGTTCAGCACTTAATGGTTCAGACTGTTTGTTTCACGAGCAGATGTCTGAATGGTTCAGACATTTGCCTCTGAGTGGTTCAGACATTTGCCTCTGAGTGGTTAAGATTTATATAGAGTCTGAATGGTTAAGACATCTAATCTGAATTGGTCAGACATTTGCCTTTTAACGGTTAAGCATTATACAGACTGTTAATGGTTCAGACCTCTTACTGGTTCAACACTTAATGGTTCAGACCTCTTACTGGTTTAGCACTTAACCATTCAGATGTTGCCAAACAGCCCTTTACTCATAATGTATAAATATAATTTATCACAAGATGATTATGAATAATAGTACTTTTGAAAAGAAGTCGATGTTGTGACCACAAGTAAGTCGCTCAAAAAAGACTTGCCAATTTCAATTTCCCACGGGATGAGGAAAATTCAAAACCTACCACCACCAAAATGTCGCCACACATTATCAAACAACTCAATTTGACATGTGTTGCAAGCTAGAAACATGATGCATATCAATTCTACACGTCCTTCACATTCGTACAATAAATTTAGCCTTTTTAACGGCCGTATATTTTTTTATTAATAAGTTTTTAGTTTACTAATAGATACTGTTTTTAATTTAGTTGCAAAAACATTTGTAAATCTTTCACCATAAAAACAAATAGATTTTGTTTAGTAGTCTATGAAACAATATAATCTTACCTATTATAAGAAAAAGGTGGCTAAAGGTACCCAAGGGATATCATTTTTATTGTGAGAAAGTACGTTTAGCAGCACACATTAAAAATTCATATCGCTCATCACCACCAACCGTTGTCCATCGCCATTTATAAACATTTAAATACATTTTGAGTAAGTGGAGAGTTCAAATGAGAAGAATTTTTTTTTAAGAAGAAGAAAGAAAAATTTTTAACCAATAAAAATGTTTTATTTTACTTTATTTAATATTTGTATTTAATATTATTGTAAGGACATATTATTAAACTTAAATAGATCATTAATAAGTAGTCTTCCTCTTTAATTAACTACATTAAATTTGTAACTTATTTTAAAAATATATATAATTAAAAAAATAATAATTTAGAATGTAGGATAAGTTACGAGATGTGTAGGATAAATTACGAGTTGTGTATAATAAATTTTGATATGTGAAGGATAAATTTTGATGTGTGTAGGCAAAAAATTTTATTGTAGAGGATGATAGTCTTTATAACTAATTAATTAGTCAAAGATAATAACAAATAGAGTAAACTGCCATTTTGGTCCCTGAGGTTTGGTCACTTTTGCCACTTTAGTCCAAAACTCAAACCTTTTAAATCGGGTCCTTGTGGTTTCACTTTTATTGCCATTTTTGTCCAAAAATGAAATCAGCTGATATTTGGCTAATATAATCATGTTATTTTGTCTTTTTCCTTAGGGGCAAAACAGTCAATATACTTTTATTATAACACATTATTAATTAAATTAATGAAATCAACTGATATTTGGCCATTTTGCCCCTGAGGAAAAGGACAAAATAACAGAATTTTATTAGCCAAGTATCAACTTATTTCATTTTTGAACCAAAATGGCAATAAAAATGAAACCACAGGGACCCAGATTTAAAAAGTTTTGAGTTTTGGACTAAAGTGGCAAAAGTGACCAAACCTCAGGGACCAAAATGATAGTTTACTCTAACAAATAAGATGGGAAAAAGTATTTGATGTTTTACAATTGAGTAAACTGCCATTTTGGTCCCTGAGGTTTGGTCACTTTTGCCACTTAATCCAAAACTCAAACTTTTTGCATCTGGATCCCTGTGGTTTCAGTTAATGCCATTTTGGTCCAAAAGTGAAATCAGGTCATATTTGTCTTATAAAATCCTGTTATTTTGTCCTTTTTCCTCAAAGGCAAAATGGTCTTTTTAATTTTTATTATAACACATTATTAATTAAAATAATTAAATTAAATAATCCCCATATAAAAGCGCAACAGAGATTCATCTTCACCCAAACCGAAACCCTAATCCATCATCTTCTCTAAACAACACATCACCATTTCAATTTCTCAACAAAAAGTTATACGAATCAATTTCTATATAACCAACCCACCCATTTTATTATCATTTCTCACATCTCCGCCGCTCAATATTCAATACATTCTCATCATTTTCAATTCTTTTCACAATCATTTCTCTCCCTCAATTTGATTCCATTATTCCTTCACAATCACACAGTTTGTTACAGATGGATCAACAGATGAAAAGGCCGAAGATCGTCTGCACGTTAGGACTTGCATCTAGATTAGTTCCAATGGTGGAGAAGCTGTTAAAAGCGGGTATGAACGTTGCTCGCTTCAATTTCTCACACGGGTCGTATGAATATCATCAGGAAACGCTTGATAATCCAGGGACTGCTATGGATAACACCGGTATACTCTGTGCGGTTATTGCTTTTATATGGGGATTATTTAATTTAATTATTTTAATTAATAATGTGTTATAATAAAAATTAAAATGACCATTTTACCCCTAAGGAAAATCACAAAATAGTAGGATTTTATAAGATAAATATGACCTGATTTCACTTTTGGACCAAAATGACAATAAAACTGAAACCACAGGGACCCACATGCAAAATGTTTAAGTTTTGGACTAAAATGACAAAAGTGACCAAACCTCAGGAACAAAAATGACAGTTTACTCTTTACAATTTTACTCTTTGTTCTTTTTTTTTTCCCTCAATTAATTTTTCTTCTCAAATGAGCCTCCCTTTTTTGAGTAAATCATGTATCCATTTGATAGAGAGATACAATTCAAATCACCAAGAGGTACGTTCAGCAACATAGTGGCGAAGCTTGAGATTTTCAACCGTGTGATCGAAAATATTTACCCAAAAATTTTATTTGTTTCCAACCATTGCATTTAACCTGCTCAAACAAAACATTTCAAATTATATCAAAATTCAAAGCACTTATTATTGATTTTAACCATTTTAGATGTCGACGTAATTTTAACCATTTTAGATGTCGACGTAATTTTCCTAAGTGCTCATTTATTATTGATTTAATTATATCATATAAACCTATTACCTCTAAAAACCTATACAATATAAAAAAATGATTAAAGTAACAAAATTTACACTAATATTAATACATTAATACACTAATTAATATCAAGTATGGTATGTTTAAAATGCACCGACCAATTATTACTGATCAATAAAATCACTAAAATCAATATGTGTAAAAAAAGGATTGTCAAATTCTTTTATGGTAAAAAATTCATTTATTTCCATTATTTTGAAAGAACAAGAAGAAAACAAAGAAATCATTTAATAATAATTTTTAAACCTTCATTATTACCTAATTTATATATAGGTTAGAAATAATTAACGATTATGTTAGAAACCTATGAAAAATGTAATTAGCGATTAGCTATATGTGGCAATAGGAAATACGTAATCAATCCGACCATGTCTTACGTTACAACAACTTTAACTAAGACTAGACTTGTTTCAGTTGGATATTTTGGGGTTACATTTGACATTTTTTTTTTAATCTTGTGGCTTACGGTATTAATCTCGCTCGTCGTTGTCTTGGACTTTTAGACATTTGAGTCTCTAATTTCTAGTCAGTCCTTACATAACGGGTCTTAACTTTTAATCAGTCATAAAATTTGATATGTGGCTATACGAAGTCTACCATTAAAAGTAAAATTGGACACGTATTTATGATGATTTGATATATAATATAAATAAATAAATATATATATATATATATATATATATATATATATATATATATATATATATAATGCAATGCATAAAAAATTAACCTTCTATTGTTATCATAAATAACTTTTATATTACTGGGAATTTTATTTATAGTAATTAACCAAGTCGGGTTCTCTATAAGAAGAGTTTGTACTCTTATAAAAGTTGCATATGTTCGGAAATATAAAATCTTCCAAATGGATGTTAAGAATGCATTCTTGAATGGTGAGCTTTATGAGAAATGAAGTTTGTCGGCTTTGAAAAGCTATCACGGTCTCAAACAAGCTGCTCGTGCTTGCTCAATTTCAAAGGGCTATCTTCTATCTAAGACATAATACATATACGACTTTTTTAAACGTGCACCTCACCTTAACAATAGGACTATTATTGATACCCTTTTGAAACCAATGAGATGGTGTTCCTTTATGAGGCTGAATTTATACCACACTATTGTAGGCCGTTTAGTCAATCCTACGGGAGGCAGGCCACTTGAAAATTTATCATCGGGTACCCCCTGCACCGCTCGGGTTACCCCGTCGCCGCTCCGGCGGCTAGGGCCCGATGGGTTGGGATTTTGGTGTGTGTTAATTAACCGATGAGAGATGGATGTGAATTTCTTTTCGATGGTCATTTGAGCGTTTGATATTTTTTTTTAATTTTCAATTAAATAAACTAAAATTCCACTATTTAACCTAACCTAGTTAAACCAATTCAATTCACCTTCTACTCCATTTCAAAATATCTACTATTTCACAACATTTTTTCTCCACATACATTTTTCACTACATTTGATCAACATGGGTGGTGGTTACACATTTCCTACGTTGTTACCCGTTTCCTACTGAACCGACGGGACCTTCACACCGCTGACGATCAACACGTCATCCTATGAACCCACAACCTTCGAACTAACAACCTCCACACCCACCACCTTCAAACTGTCGACGGTTACCACGTCATGCAAGCCTCAACTTTCAAACCCAACGCCTACAAACCATCCTCCTCCGGTTTTTGAATACTACCATCCACGGCATCCTAACGATTCGACTGTCGAAGAGCTGAACTGGGTATATGATTATACATTTAGTCGACTACAACTAACAGGAATAAGAATTGGGGAATGGTCTCATCCTGCAACGGCATTCACTCCACCAACAAACCCCAATCTGACACAAGAAGTCCCAACTTGGGCTAAAGGCTACAAAACTGACCCTAGGACGGAATACATAGTAAGAGCGGATGGGGAAATGCTTTGTCCAACACCCGGAAGCCCATCTCATCTAAATCCCGACTGTAGGTCGGACGACCGCGATAGTGATTGTTCTGTCTCGTCCCCGGAATCGTACTTGGGTGATTGGGATTAATTTTGATTTTTATGAATGTATTAGTTTTGTGTGTTTGAATGTTTAATTATTTGTTATTTAAATTTTTAATTTTAGGAATGTATTAATTTTAAATTCGAGGAACATATTAAAAAGAAAAAGAAAAAAAGGATGATAGTAGTTTATGGTAGTGGTGCCACCAAATTAGATAGTTTAAGGTAATAGATAGATTGAGTGACGTGGCGGGTAATGATCGGAGGATGTTAGGGGTAGGAAATAGTCACTCAGCTAGACATCATTGGTGCAATTCATATTGTTAGATGGTTTGTTATCGGGGGTGGACCAACATAGAGCGGGTCGGGGTTCTCGGACACTAACATTTTTAAAAAAATTTGAGGATCCTCCACTGTTTGTCACCGTTATTACTACCGTTATATGGGAGCTATTTCCTTCGACCTTATCTCTAGAACCACGTACCTATAACGGTGCTAATTGGGATAACGATTCGAATTGTTGCAAATTTTGTTTACGACAAAGTTGTTTTAAAAATATAGTGATTTTTCGAGTGTCGGTCCAACGCCGATATCTTGAAGAATGGGCTTATTTTGACTGAACAATATCTGTACTGGTATAGGTATTATCGTGACCGATATTCATTCCTATGGTTTTTGACTGAAGTATAACACATATCGATATTCATTTCGGCATATTATGACTTTCTTTTTTGTTTTCTCTTTCAATTGCTATGGGGAGGGCCAATACCGGAACAAGTCAAAACGATACTAACCGAATTCCCGATGCCTAGCGTGAGAGAATTGCATTAGTTTATATAATCAAATTGTTATGTAATATAAAAAGTTATACTAAATTATGTTATCTTTATATAGTATTAATCGGTTAATATTAAAAAAACTAGTATTAAGCCCCTGCATTGCAACGGTTGTCATTCTACTGTTTTAAGTAGTAGTAATAATATACCATTGTCAGCGACCACCAACACCAGAAAAGCTCGTAAAAGAGTAAATTGTCAAAATCCTCCCTGAGGTTTGGGTATGTTTGACAATTTCAATCAAAACAACTTTTTGTACCATATTGCCCTTTACTTTTGGGATTTTTTGCCATTTTCATCCAAATACTTGAGAGAAAAAATAAAGCAAATTAGACTTTTGGTTGAAAATGGCAAAAAAGTCTCAATTTTTGGCAAAAAAGTCTCAAAAGTGAAGGACTATTTAGTACAAACAGTTGTTTTGGATGCAACAGGCAAACATACCAAAACCTCAGGGACTATTTTGGCAATTTACTCCTCGTAAAAACAAAATAAATAAAAACGGGAGTAAAATAACGTCAAGCGAAAAGCAGACGTAAAATCTTTGAATCACGCGCACTCGTTGCTGAGAAATTAAACCGACACGTAAAACATAGAAAAAAATAACTAACTCCATCCAGGACCCGCGTGTTGGACGAACTTGTCAAACGCAGAAAAATAAATGTGACACAACGGGCCAATTAAATAGGAAAAAAATGTACGAAAAAATGTTGAACCCCACACGCACGTTGCGGTGCGTTAACTCACAAAATTTAGAACGAATGAAAAACTTGGGAAACATGAAGTATGGTGGACCAAATTTGAAAATAAAATAGAGTTGGGATTAAATTGTAAAAGATGAAAAGCTTTGGGTTAAAAGTAAAAAAAAAAAACAAAGGGTCTAAATTGCGAAATTGAAGTTATTAATTAATTTTAGATAAAGATAAGAATAAAAATAAATGATAATTATATATTGGTTATTAATTAATATTAATATTAAAAGAAATTTATTAAATAAATATAAATAAAATTTATGAGGTTGAAGGAGAGAATGACATGTGTCGTTATTTGTAGTCTTTTATTACTAGTAAAATTGTACCCGCCGCGCGTTGCGGCGGCTTCAAAACATAATCTAACTCGAATTTATACCGTCAAATAAAAATGAATTATATTTGACATGACTCGTTTTCAAACAAAATTTACGTCAAAACGTACAATAGACATGGAAACGTAATATATTCGACCCTAGTCGTTTACAGAAGAAAATGATGTCGAAACGAAAACTAACTTTAATTTATACCTACATGTACATAAAAATAAACACATGTGAAAATAGTTTTGTTTTTTTAGGTAAAGAATGAAAGTATGAGGAATAAAGTTAAAAACTCCATATAGTTAAAATAACATTTTACAAAAATTTAACAATTAAAAGGGGTGTAAATATTAATATTGAAACTTAAGAGAAAATTAAAAAGTGTGAATTTTTATTAATGACATAACAATTTTTTGTTGAACGAAAATGTATATAAGACTTACAAAGAAAAGCATGACTTTTCCTTTATAGATCATAATTGTAATACTTAAAAAGAGCATATCAGGATCGAACACGTGTCCTCTAGTCATTACTAATGCGTCAGATCACTATAGCAGAGTCACTTTTGTTTGCTTTTTCTCAAACAATTTATGTATAAGAACTAGTTAGATGCCCCGCCCGCGTTGCGGGGCGGTGGCCGGCAGCAGCTCATTGACATGAAAAACAATTAAATCGAGTCAACCAATTAAAACAAAACACTTTTATATTTTTGATAAAAAAAAAAAACTAAAACAATAGCAACATTGTAATTTTTAACTGAGGGAAAGTTGTATTTTTTGACAAGGGTAAAATCGTAATTTGCCAAAAGCTAAAGTGATGGCAGTACTGTAAATTTGAACGGGGGAAAATTTTGAAATTTTAAGAGGGACAAATTCGTAATTTTGCACCTAGGGTAACAGTGTAATATAAATTTGAACTACGGGCACAATCGTAATTTTAAGCTGGAGGCAAAACCACAATTTTATTTTAAACCGAAGGCAAAATCGTAATTTTGAGTTTAGGGAAAAAGCATAATTTTATTTTGAAGGGGGGAAAAACGTAATTTTCAACTAAGGGCGAAATCGTAATTTTTTTAACGGGGAAAAAGAACATTTTTTAATAGAGGGCAAAATCGTAATTTTAAAATGGGTATAAAATAATAAACTGGTGTAAAATCATAATTTTGAGTCGGGGGAAAAAAATTTATTTTTAACTGGGGCGGAAACGTAATTTTGGCTGAGGGTAAAAGTGTAATTTTTTTTTCCGAGAGCGAAATCGTATTTTTTAGCCTGGGGTAAGAGGGTAACTGTATTTTGAAGTTGGGGCAAAACCGTATTTTCTAACTGTGGGAAAAAACGTAATTTTAAAGTGAGTATAAAATAATAAACTGGTTGGTACAAAATGACAAATTTGTAATTTGATAGAGCTACATATAATTATTATATAATTAAAAAAAAAAACCAAGGGTAACTTTTTTCACTGTCGTAGCCTTCCGGATATTTACCTGGACCACCTTTTCTCACATTGTTTGTTCACTTCAATTTTTTTGTATAAAAAAGCTAGATATTTTTGTTGAACATGAACATGGTTTTCAATAACCATGTGCTCTGCTGGGTTTTACAAATCTCTACATATCTCTCTGCTATTACCCACAAAAACCAAACACACACACACCACACTTTTCTCTCTATCTCTCTCCGGTAAAGAATGGCCGGACTCCGGCCGGCAATACCGGCGGAGCCGGTGGTGGTCCACGGTGCCACCGCCGCTACGACGACGGTGTAGGAGGTCTTTCCGGCGACTTTTCACGGTGGTGCTCCGGTGTACCCCGCCCCCAAAATCAAGTATCCTGATCACAAATCCTGGTACCGATTTTCCGTTTTGAGCAACTATCATGGCCGTTTCGACCCATGGCAGCCGCCATCTTCTGACCGACAAAGAACACTCAACGAAATTCTCTAACCAAATACACCTCTCGCTTCCTGTTCGGTCACCGGAGACCGTAAATCCGGCGACTGCACCCCCTTTCACACCACACAACCCCTTCCCCCTCTTTTTTTTAAGCGGCTGCCACCACCATGTGGTGGTGGCGTGCGACGGTGCTACACAGAGAAACGAAAAGAGAGAGAGAGACTGAAGACAAAGATGGAGCCGGCGTCGGAGGGTGGCAGCGGCGCCGCCGCAGACGGCGGCTGCGCAGCGGTGGCGGTGGTTTGTGTATCTGACCGGTGGTTTGTGTCTCAGTGTAGGGAGCTGATTCTTGTCCCATTTGGAGTCGAGGGTAGAACTGTAATTTCCATGACTCGCCGCCCAGTGACAGCCAATGAGGAAGTGCCAGGCACTTGCCTGGCACTATTCCCGCCCATGTAAATTGTAGTAGTTTAAATTAAATGAGGGAGGTGGCTGTGAGTAGACAGCCACCGACCTTTAGTTTTAATATATATTAAATAAATAAGTTATATATCTTTTTGAGGAACTAATAGTTTTTCTTTTGAAGACAATACTACTTCGTGAAGGTTGGGCCTAAAATCCGTGAAACCCGAACGAACCAGTTATGAATTGGTTTAAACTGAACCCATCATTTTCCTTGTGTAAAACGGATTCAACTCGAGCCTATTTAAACCAAAAACCGATGTTGACCACCTTTGATAGAACCCAAACCTGATTTTTGCACTGGCCTTGGGGAGTGTTATCTTCCGATGTTGAGTAATAGCGGTGACAGGCCATATCAATAGCGGCGACAAGAAGCAATAGCGGCGACACCAGGACCTTTACTGTCCAATCTTTATCAGCGACCCTTTAGCGGCGACATGTCGCCGCTATTAACAATAGCGGTGCAGATCAAGGTCTTTAACAGCGACATTTGTCGCCGCTGTTACCCAGTTTTCTTGTAGTGTGGTTTTCTTTTAAAATGGTTATAAATTACGTGTGCAAAGAACCCAATGTTGTCAACACATGTTAAAGACTTCCAAACTCCAATTCCCACGCCACCCTTCACAAATCACATAAGGGTACAGAAGTCAAGTGGCACATAAGTCAAGTCTTAAACTGAAATTTGTTAAGAGATTACTATCAAATTATTATTATTTTTTTTCTTAAAAAAAAAAGACAAAAATCGTACCCGATTGGGTACACCGCTACCACCACTACGGATACCCAAATCGGTAAGCGAAATCCTAGAATAGTTACCGAAGAATGGGGGTGATGATTGTGTCTGTGTCTAGTTGCCTAGAAAACAACGCACGAGGGTACATATGTCCAACTCGTTACAACGGTACGTCTAAAACCACTTATCTAGCCTAGTCCTAATATACGCGTCATATGTTGGATCCTTTGTACATTACACTAACAGAACAAGTTTCAGTTGCAAATAACAATCTATGATAACAAAAATAAAAATAAAAAACCAGAAAATAACTAAAATTCTATGCCCATCCCTGTGCAGGCCCCAACCTATTTACAAGTAAACCATTTGGTCATTACTATGTAATTCAGGAAGATCAAGCAGAGGGCTTTGAATTTTCTACAGTCAACAAAAATCTTTCTATTATAAATTGCAGCTTTAAACAGTATACTATTCAAAATCAAAAAGTTACTGAACTTACTCTTCATTCTTTTTATACTTTTTTCTTCATCCCTCCCTGCTTCTGCTTCAAAATCAGAAGCTGCTTATGCTTTGCTCAAATGGAAAGCCAGCCTCATAAACCAAAACAATCCCATGTTATCTTCATGGTCCCTTCATCCTACCCGTATAAACCGAACCACGAGTACTGCACCATGCACCTGGTATGGTGTTCATTGCAATGATCGTGGGGATGTAATCAAAATCAATCTTTCTACTTCTGGATTAAACGGTACACTTCAAAACTTCACCTTTTCGTCTTTCACTAGTCTAGCACATCTAGAGCTTAGACAAAATGATATTTTCGGACCCATCCCGGTTGAGATCAGGCATCTTTCCAATCTGATGTTTCTTGATCTTTCGGGTAATCGCTTTTCTGGAAAAATTCCTTCAGAAATTGGAATGTTAACGAATCTTGAGACCCTTTCATTGCACAGTAATACTCTTAAAGGTAATATTCCTGTTTCTTTAGGAAATTTGAGCAAGTTGGGTTATCTTCGTTTCGATGATAACAAGTTATCAGGTTCTATACCTCTAGAACTAGAAAACTTGTACAATCTCGTGAAGGTCAATATGTCGTTCAACTTCCTAACAGGACAGATCCCGTCCGGTCTAGGAAATCTGACTAAATTGTCTGAACTGTACCTTTTTCTAAACAATCTTACGGGTTCGATCCCACCATCCTTAGGAAATTCGAGCTCTTTAAGAAGTTTATATTTATATATGAACAAATTTTCGGGCCGAATTCCTGATGAATTAGGAAACATGAAGAATTTGATTATGATACGTTTCGGCCACAATCAGCTCACGGGTTCCATCCCAGCTTCACTTGGAAACCTGACCAAGTTAAAGACGCTAGATGTTCATGAAAACTTACTTTCTGGAGTTGTCCCACTAGAACTCGGAAAGTTGGAGTCTTTGATTGAATTATCCTTCAGTCACAACAAGTTTAGTGGTCAAATCCCGGTTTCTATTGGAAATCTAAGTAGATTAGAGCTGTTTTATCTTAATGACAATCAATTTAACGGTTCTATTCCTAAGGATGTGAAAAATTTAAACTCTGTTGTTGAAATGCTCTTGCACCTCAATCAGCTAAGTGGTCCTATCCCGGATTCACTTGGTAACCTAAAACAGCTGGAGGAATTTACGGTTAATGACAATAATCTATCGGGTTATTTTCCTGAAACAATAGGCAAATGTAAAAAACTAAGTTATCTGATTTTAAGTGATAACTTGCTAGTGGGCCCCGTCCCTAAATCCATTTGCAAGTTGAGATCCTTAACGATTCTTCGCCTTGGGAATAACCAGCTTAGTGGCAGGATTCCGCAATGCCTGAGTAACCTTAGCCACGAGCTCCAAGTTTTGGATCTACGGATGAACCGCTTTCATGGAAACATCCCTGCAACATTTTTGAAGCAGAATAACAATTTAAAGTCTCTCAACTTGAACGGAAATCAACTTCAAGGGTCGATTCCTAGGACTTTGGTGAGTTGTAGGAATCTTGAAGTTCTGAACTTGGGAAACAATATGCTAACTGGTGGATTTCCACACTGGATCGATATCCTTCCAGAGATGCAAGTTCTTGTCTTGAGGGGTAATAAACTCAATGGGACACTACTCACATCCAACACCACAACCCCGTTTCAAAAGTTGCGAATTCTTGATCTATCTAGCAATGAATTTTCTGGTCTATTACCATCAAATTACTTCAAGAACTTTATAGCAATGATGGCCGTAGAGAAAGCTGCGTCAGGAGATCTGTACATGGGTGAAAATTACATGTATGCTGACACGGTGAGGCTAGTTGTGAAAGGATTAAGTTGGGAACTAAAGAGAATATTGGTTGTCTACACAACTATAGATCTTTCGGTTAATAAATTTGAAGATGAGATACCTGACACGATCGGACGGCTAAGATCACTTAGATTTCTCAATCTATCACACAACAGTCTCTCCGGTAGTATACCGACACACTTGAGCAACCTCGTACAGCTTCAACATTTAGATCTTTCTTCTAACAAGCTGGTAGGTGACATTCCTCAACAGCTTACAAGTCTGACATTTCTTGCAGATGTAAATTTTTCACAAAATCAGCTTAAAGGAGCCATACCTAAAGGTGGGCAGTTCAATACGTTTGGAATTAGCTCATTTCAAGGGAACAATGGACTATGTGGATTCCCATTGACAAAGAACTGTGGAGATGATGACGTGTCACCCTCTCCGACACCTGATGCTGAAGATGAAGATGATACTTTCTTTAATGGTTTTTCTTGGAGGTCTGTTGTTATGGGATATGGATTTGGGATGTTAATTGGATCGGGTATCGGGTGGCTTATGTTTCATTTTGGAAAGCCTAGTTGGGTCATTAGAATCACTGAAAAATATAGGAAAAAACGAAAATAGGTTCTTGTGATCCTGTGCTTCCTAATTGCATGTGTATGTACGTATATGTTGAATAAATGAAATGTTATAGGTTTCACTGCATGTGTATGTACGTATATGTTGAATAAATGAAACGTTATAGGTTTCAGCTTCAACGTGTTTAACATCTCAAGATTACTCGTTTTTGACTCCACATGCTCTAGAAATTTTCATCATGTACATGCAAATGATTGAAGGTATGAAAAATAACCTAGTGGACTAGAATTATAAAAAAACATGCAAATGATCCTTTGATCATGTACTAATTAATCTCCTTTAAGGGTTAGCAGCAAAATGTCATCAACTTGTATATGAACGAACCCCAAGGAGTACCTTTTACATGAGTCCAAAATCTAAATCATCCACCACTTTGTATAAAAGATTTTGTGGGAAGGTGTCCGGTTATTTGGAGGCCTAAAGTGAAAAAAAAAAGTTCTGGCCTTTCCCAAATTTCATTATTATAAACCTATCTCTTTTATCCGGATTTGGGATCGGCAATATGCATATATAGGCAATGTTGTTAAACAAGATCTAGAAGGCTGAGTACTCACCGGGGTAAATGCTACAAGGTAGGTTGCCGAGACGATTTTCTTCAACTCCACCTAGTTACTCGGTATTGATCAGATGCGGTCAACCTCAGCCAGACCGGATCCAGTTGGTCATCGGGTCGATTTTAACTTAAAAAAATAAAACATAATTTTTTATATCATATTAAAGAATATCATTTTTCAAGGAATGAATATCAATTTTGAAATACTGTACTATTTGAACATGTATCTTTTATTTATATTATATTCATATATTTTGTTATAAATATTAGAAAAATTATGATATTTTACTCAAAAACTAATTTCTTTATAATTTTACATGTTCGAGTGCTCCCCTAGTACATTAGTACTCTTCGCCTATGCCGAGTACTAGCAACTCCACAGTTGACCAACTTGGGAGCGCCTAGCGACTTCTGCAACCATATATACAGGTAAGACCCCTATTAAGAAAACTGAAAACGAATTCAGCACCAAACTTATGCAGGCCATAGCTTCATTGCAAATACAGTAGCCCAGTTTTAGGTAAAGCATTGTGACAATCGTAACATTATAATATACATCCTAAATCACTATAAGAATAGTAGTACTGTCGGCAAAATGTAATTGTTGCAATCAGAAGTTTAAACACATATTCAACGACTCCCTAAACTCCACTATGGGCAGTAGCCCCATCCATCTTTTGAGGATGGCCCTCCACATCACTCGTCACATCAACACACAAGGAAGATGCCCCTCCAAGGATGGACCAAGGTGTGGAGGATGGGCCTCCCCCCTTTTTTTAGTTTTTTTCTTCAAAAAATTCAACATTTTTTTTAAAATTACATAACTTAATAAAATAAAGGGGTATTGGATTTTAATAATCCAAAGTTTCACCCGTTGGCCACTAATAATCCCAACTTCAAAAATTCCCTGTAACAATCCCAACTTGTATGATTTTGGCCACCAATGATCCTTGTCTAACTGGGTTAGTTAAAAGTGACGTGGCAAGTGACGTGGCAGCTGACGTGTTTAAAACTTGAAATATTTTGGCCACCAATAATCCCAAGTTTCACTAATTGGCCGGTAATAATCCTCTAGTCACCACCATCATCTCCGACCACCTCCATCTCCTCCACTGCCACCACCATCTCCTCCAGTCACCACCATCATCTCCGACCTCCACCTCCATCATCTGCCACCGGAAACCACTATCACCTGCGACCACCTCCATCACCTACCCAACTCCGGTGACCTGCAACTTATTCCGACGACCCGTTTTACCCCTAAAACCACCAAACGAGACCACCACCAATCATCTCTGACCTCCTATAATCTTCTCCGCTTCTCAAAAGTTTAAAATTTCCACCATCTATGCAACTCCGGTGACCTGCAACTTATTCCGACGACCTTCTTTACCCCTGAAACCACCAAAGGAGACCACCACTTGTCATCTCCAACCTCTAGTGTCCTTCTCCGCAGCTCAAAACTTCAAAATTTCCATCATATCTAGGTATCACGTTTTTCCGGTGAGGCGGTTAGAGTTGTGGATGGCAGTTTAATGGTGGTGGCCGGAGGTTGGAAGGGTGGGGTGTTCGGTGGATATGGTGAATCGGAGGTGATAGTGTTTTTCCGGTGCTGGAAGACTGTGGGTGGAGGTGGAGGTGGTCGGAGATGATGGTGGTGGGTGATGGTGGTGGTCGGAGATGATGGTGGTGGCTGGAGGAGATGGTGGTGGCAGTGGAGGAGGAGGTGGAGGTGGAGGTCGGAGATGATGGTGGTGACTGGAGGAGATGGTGGTGGCAGTGGAGGAGATGGAGGTGGTCGGAGATGATGGTGGTGAATGGAGGAGATGATGGTGGTGACTGGAGGATTATTGCCGCCAATTAGTGAAACTTGGGATTATTGGTGGCCAAAATATTTCAAAACACGTCAGCTGCCACGTCACTTGCCACGTCACTTTTAACTAACCCAGTTAGACAAGGATCATTGGTGGCCAAAATCATACAAGTTGGGATTGTTACAGGGAATTTTTGAAGTTGGGATTATTAGTGGCCAACGGGTGAAACTTTGGATTATTAAAATCCAATACCCCTAAAATAAAATCATTACATAACTTAAAAAAAAAACCTTAATTAAAAAAAAATACTAGATTCCTAAAAATTAAAAATCCTAAGAATTCCATTTTTTGGCGATCTTTTTCTTTCATTTTACGCAAAACGTGACGGTCTTCTTCCGGATACGTGTTGATATCGGTTGTCATTAACATTTGTTGCATCGATTGCATTTGGTTCATGTGAGCGAAAGCGTTAGGGCTTTGTTGAAAACCAGAGAAAGAGAATTGTGATGCCAACCAACTGGGATCCATCGTTGGATAGTAGCCGGGTACCGAGAAAACGTTTGGGTTTGGGTTCGGGTTGTTTAGATTGTATGGATCCATAGCTAAATTTTTATAAAAGATGAAGAAATTTATAAAAATGAGAGAGAGATTGGGTTGGAATGGTTTGAAAATGGGGTTGTGTTTATTTATAGATAAAGTAATTAATATATTTTTTTAAAAATATAGCCGTTGAACGGCATGATATTTGAAAAATAAATTAATATTTTTTTTAAATGTAGCCGTTGGACGGCATGATATTTGAAAAAGAAGGCATGTGTTGGGCGTCGAGGGGCTGCCGGAGAAGACGGGGACGCAGGGGCGGACACACTTTGGAAAAAAAAATATAGTGCTATTTTCCGCAAAAAATCCCGACCGCACCCCTTGGAATTTTAGTCCGCACCCCTTAGAAAAAATGTTAGGAATTTATATAAAAAAATTGTGAATAGAGATAGAAACCCGACCAAATTATGTAAACAAGTTAGCCCACTAATTTCTTTAATTAAGTAATTGTATTCATTCTTATAACCAAACATCAAGCCCAATAAGTTAATATCAATTGAAGCCCAACTCAAATACTACTTTAATTAAACAAATTTAGTCCACAAGATAACAAACCCAATTCGACTGCCACTGTGCGACTCCTGCCCTCCCTCTGCTTCGCTGCCAGCGACGACTTCAAAATTCCGGCCACCAACAATCGACGACTGCAAAATTCCGGCTACCAACAGCTTGTAATCGTAAATTTTAGACAGGTACATGTTTTGTTTTTGGTTATTTTGATGTTGATGTGATTTTGTTCAAGACTCAATAGATAATAGGATGTGTTAAAAAGGTTTAAACTTTTATGTGTTTTCAGGTATTTTTTGGTAGTTCTAGTCTTTATAAGATGGACTTATTGTCTCTTAATCTCTTATGTTTATATGATTCTAGTATACAGTTTGAAAAGCTGAAATTCAAAACTTGTTGATTTGAATAATCTTGAAAATTAAGGAATATTGATGGTTGAACCGACCATAACCGACCCGACCCGCTAAAATTTTTAAAAGTATCCCGCACCCCCATGGAAAAATTCATGAGTCCGCCACTGTGGGGACGACCCTAGGGGGGCGGTGTGCTGGCCCGGAGCCTACCAACCCTAGGCCGGTCCCCATACCGCTTATTCTTAGTCTCTAAATATGAAATATTCTGATGGGCATCACAATTCAAATCACAATAACTGCTTTAAGCAAACAGTAAACAAAATAATTATAACCCAAAGTTGATATGGAAACAAATTTTGGTGATCAAATCTTGTGAATCTGGTGTTTTTTTAGTAGTTGTATCTTATAAATAAGATTTAGTTTTGTTGTACAAAATGTTGCGCTTTTTCACATCAAAAACTCATTGATTTGTTAGTCTTTTTTGACACAACGAAACTCAAGATGATTATGACTGTTCCAGTGGCTAGTTTTGAAACATTTTTAAGGTGAGAGGGAAAGGTGTGTAGGAGAGAGGGCATGGTGAGTGTTTTTTGTGCAAAAACGCTCAAAAAAGGTTTTTTTTGTGAGTAATGGGGAGGGATTGGATGTGATGGTTTTGGCTGTGAAAGGATCAAAGCGTGGATAGGGTCAGATAAGCAGGTTTTTACATAGAGCCAATTTTGAAGTCTATGTTGTTTAAAATATATGAAATGCATTAAATTTTTTAAAGGGTTATTGGATTTTATCACCCTCAACTATCCGCCTTTGGCCGTTGCCACCCGCAACTAACACTTTGACACCCGGCACCCCCAACTTGACTTTTTATTTGCACTGGCACCACTCAGTTAAATCTGCTCTAACTTGGTTAGTTTCTTATCCTACGTGGCACTAAGTTGATGAGATGGACCGGAATACGTGGCGAATGACGTGTCACTGTATCCCAATATAAAAACCCTTCTGCTGACCCAGTCATCTTATCCCTTCACATATACATATATACGTATATACACACACCCTTATCCCGGAATCTGCACCGTATAAAAACCTGCATATCCCGGAATCTGCACCGTACTTTCCGGCGATGAGTCTGATCGCTTAATCGACGGAGGCGTTACGGTTTTCTTCGCCTCCGTGTAAACAACCAGGACTCCCGGCGGTGCTTCCGGCCGTGGAAGCTGTGGATTCGGCGGAAACACGACCATGTTTTCCACTCTTGTGGTGTTAAAGTATCGATTTTTTTAACCGGACGCTTCTTTTTGTTAGCAACTTTAGCTGCTAATACAGGCTGGGGGAGTGTAGTTGATATTATAGTTAGGGTTACAGAAATCTGGAGCAAATTCAATGTATTTATGTTATGTTTTGAGTGTTTTGATTGTTGTGAGTGTTGTGAAGACTCTGAATTGTGTGAATTGCAGGTAATTTGTGGATTAGGGTTACGTGAGTATCGAATTGTTAGAGATTGTAACCGGGATAAGGGAATTGGGGGGAATAATGATGGGGAAATTGAGATATAATCAGATGACATGATGATATTGAGTAAATAGAAAGAGTGAGTGAAGGTTTTACATTACAATGATTATTGTGGGGAGATTAGGGTTTTGTGTGTGTCATGGTGACGTTATCTCCGGTGGATAGCGGTCATCGCATCAGTGCAGCAGAAGGAATAGGATGAAGAAGTGAATGCTAGTTGTCGTCGGAGATGAAATGAGTGTGTGAATTTGGATGGCCGGAGGTCTGGCCGGCGTTAGTTATGGAGGAGATAGGTTCTGTATTAGGGAGTTGGAGACTGGAAAATGAGCTTAGCAGGGTTTATAAACGAGATATAACACATCATCAGCCACATAATCATGTATATAGGAATATGATTCAACTTGATCATCTCATTAATCACAAAGGGTATATATAATACAAGGATAATCCAACTAAATCTCCTACATTTATGGAGATAATAATTTACATATAATTTACATATATACTATATGCTATTACACCCCCGCAGTTGAAACGTCGGGAGGTCTGATGTTGAGACTGGTACGAAAATCGTCAAACAAAACCCGCGAAAGACCCTTTGTGAAGATATCGGCAATCTAATGACGCGACGAAACATGTAATACTCGAATACTGCCTCGTTGCACTTGCTCATGAACGAAGTGTATGTCAAGCTCAATATGTTTAGTCCTCTGATGCTGAACTGGGTTGCCGGAGAGGTAAACAGCACTGACATTATCACAGTAGACCAAGGTGGCAGTAGAGAGAGGATGATGAAGCTCGAGAAGAAGATTACGCAACCAACAAATATCCGCAACCACATTGGCAACCCCTCTATATTTGGCCTCGGCACTGGAGCGGGAAATAGTCGGCTGACGCTTAGAAGACCAGGAAATGAGATTTTCACCCAAATAAACACAATAACCTGATGTTGACCGACGAGTGTCGGGGCATCCAGCCCAATCAGCGTCAGTATAAGCCACCAGACGTAAATCAGGTACGTGCCCTAAATGAACACCAAAAGCAGTTGTGCCTTGAAGATAGTGGATAATGTGCTTCAAGGCATTCCAGTGATCAATCGTAGGAGCATGCATATGCATGCAAATCAGCTGAACCGCATAAGAGATGTCTGGTCTGGTAAAAGTGAGATACTGAAGAACACCTGCAAGACTACGGTAGGTAGTTGGGTCTTCGTATAAAGGCCCGGAGGCAACAGATAACTTTGACTGTGTGTCGACAGGTGTGGCAACCGATTTGCAGGAGTCCATAGATGCCCGATGAATTATGTCATTAACATACGCCTGCTGAGATAAAAACATATGATCACATGTCCTTGTCACATGTATGCCCAAGAAATACGATAGCGGTCCCAAATCTTTCATTGCAAATTCACCAGACAAGGTGTGTAACAGTGGTGTACGAAGAGCCTCAGAGGACGTGGTAAGAATAATATCGTCCACATAAATAAGAAGATAAGCAATGTCAGCACCATGGTGATAGATAAATAGAGAGTTGTCTGACTTGCTCTGACGAAAGCCCTGTAAAGTAACAAAATCAGTGAACCGCTGGTACCAGGCGCGAGGAGCCTGTTTGAGACCATATAACGACTTCCTTAGTAGACAAACATGATCAAGAAAGTCTCTGTGTCGAAAACCCATGGGTTGAGGCATATAAACCGTTTCCTCTAAGTTCCCATGTAAGAACGCATTAGTGACATCCAACTGGTGAATGGGCCATGACTTGGACAATGCAAGAGAAAGGACCAGCCGAATCGTGCACGGTTTGACAACCGGACTAAACGTCTCACCACAGTCTATACCCGTCTGCTGCTTACGACCATCACAAACCAATCTGGCCTTGTAACGCTCCAAACTACCGTTAGACCTGTATTTATGTTTAAACAACCACAAGCTACGTATAATATTCATGTCAAGTGTCCTAGGTACAAGCTCCTAGGTCTTATAAGTGCACCAAATTCATTGGACATGGCATCGTACCATTCTGGAGAGGACAAGGCAACCTGTGGGGTTTTTGGAAGAAGAAACGACAGCGGACGCGGTAAGATTAAAGATTTGTTTGGGCTTTACGATACCACTCATGGAGAGAGTGTGTATGGTACGGTTGGAGGGAATGGGATTGGTCGGCTGAGGTGAGAGGGGTGGGGCTGGCGAATCGGGTTGGGCTGAAATAGGAAGGGCGGTCGATTGGGCTGAAAGAGGTGGGGCGGTAGATTGGGCTGAAGAAGAGGGAACGGCAGGTTGGGCTGAAGAAGGGGGGGCGATGTTGGCCGGTGAAGGTTGTGGGCCAAGGGATGGTGAAGAAGGAGCGTGGGAGTGATCAACAGTTGTTGGGCCAGGGCTTTGGGTGTGTTGAGGGCCGAGAGGTGTAGAGACAGAAGGAGTAGGGGGTTGGGTATTGGGCTGTGATCGTTGGGCCTGTTGTAAGTAGTCCTAGACGAGTGGGTTGATAGTTGGGTTCAGAAAATCATAGGAGGGGGGTTTAGTAGGTGACTGTATAGTGTAAGGAAAAATTGATTCCTCAAAGTGGACATGTCTCGAGATGATTAATTGATGGGAGGTAAGATCGAGACACTTATAGCCACGATGGTTCGACGGGTATCCAAGGAAAATGCACGGGTGTGATCGGTAGTTAAGTTTATGAATGGTGGTGGATGGTGTAAGAGGGTAACAAAGACACCCAAAAACACGAAGATGGTCGTATTCGGGAATGCAGTTGTAAAGTAAGGTGGTAGGTGATTTAAATTGGTGAAGTTTGCTTGGTAAAATGTTGAGAAGATAGGTGGCAGTTGCAAGAGCATGATGCCACATGTTAGCGGGTAAAGAGGCTTTAGCAAGAAGGGTACGGATCATGTTATTGATAGTGCGGATTTTGCGTTCCGCCTTGCCATTTTGGGAGGACGTATAGGGGCAAGAAAAACGAAATTGCATGCCGTTGTGGTTACAAAAATTGTAAAAATTTTGGTTTGCATATTCTTTGCCATTATCACATTGAAATTGCTTGATTTTACGTTCAAATTGAGTATGAATTAGATTGTGGAACGTAGCAAATGTTTGAAAGACTTGAGATTTTGTTGAGATGGGATAAGTCCACAAGAAGTTTGTGAAGTCATCCAAAAATAGAATGTAATATTTATGACCACCCGTACTAAGTACGGGGGACGTCCATAAGTCACTGTGTACAATGTCAAAAGCTGAACGAGTATAATTGACAGAATCATAAAATGGCAATTTAACACTTTTACCAAAAACGCAAGATTGACAAAGTGTTTTATTAAATTTTCCAAAATCAATAAAAGAAGATAGTTTCAAAGACTGTAACAAGTTTTTGCCAGGATGACCCAAACGTTGATGCCAGCGATCTTGAGAAACAACAACAAAAGTACATGGTTGAGTAGATTGGAGAGGAAGTGGTGTAGTCAGAGGATAAAGATCGCCCGTGCTATTGCATCGTAGGATAGGAGCCCGTGTTTTGAGATCCTTCCCAAGAAAAACAAATGGGTCAAATTCAACAGATACTAAGTTATCGGTGGTAAGGCGACGGACAGAAATTAAGTTTTTGATTAGGTTCGGGGCAAACAGGACATTGTTAAGTTTAAGAGGTGGATAGGGCGGGGGTAGGACCTGGTTGCCTTGAGCCAAAACAGGGATAGTCATGCCATTACCAACAATTATATTTTTATTAGTGCACGAATTAAAATTAGACAGAGAGTATATACCTTGCTCATTAGCAGAATGAGATGTAGCTCCTGTATCCATCACGCCCGGGTCCGAGTGATTAAGTGCCAATGAATAAAGTGCCTGCTCGATGTCGGTGGGTGAGTAGCTTGGAAGGGTAGGGACAAGGAGGTTGGGCCGAAGTGTTTTGGTTGAGGAGGCCGGCCCACTGAGTGGCGGTCCAATTGCTTGGGAAGACGATGTACGGGTGAGTCGGGTTCGGCTGGGCACTGTAGCGACCGTTGTTGTTATTGTTGCGGCCGGAATAGGAGCAGCCTCGGCCGCGACCGTGACCACCACGAGAGCGTCCACGGCCATAATCCGAGGATGGAAAGAAGGAGGGTTGGGGCTGTTGCTGGGTGGCGGAGGACGGAGTGGAGGTGGTGGCAGCAAGTGCAGTGGCGGCGGATGGAGCACCGCGGCTAACCTGTCACTTTTTCTTCTGTTCTTCCATGTTGAGATGACACCGATCTTCATTGAAATCTGGAAGGGGATCACGGGTTTGCAGGATAGTAGAGATACTGTTGTATTGTTCAGTTAGGCCAGTAAGAATTTTAATGACTAACATCCGGTCGTCAACCGGGGAGCCAACGCTTAGCAGTTGATTCGCCAGATGTTTGGCGTGTTGACAGTAATCAGCCAAGCCATGGACGAGAAATTCTCGAGACATAAGTTGGCGAACTCTTGACCAAGAAAAATAGTCCGCGTGTTTTTATTATCATTAAACTCACTTTCGACGGCAAGCCATGCATCGTGAGCGGTCTGACCCGGTTGGAGAATAGTGTGCAGAAGTGGTGTGGAGATGGTGGCATAAATCCACTGGAGCACGACGACATCCAGTTGTTTCTATAAAGTCTCGGCTTCGGCGGCGGCAGCTTTGTCTTTATCAGAGTCCGAGATAGTAGAAGCAGAGGCGGCGGCCGGCTTGGCGGCGAGGTGATCGAGCACCTCGTAAATCTGACAGTGGACTTTGAAGAGGGTCTTCCAAGTGGTGTAGTGGGTTAAATCTTTTTCTATGATGACAGGAACATGTGTTTTGATGTTAGAGACGGTGAGGGCAGGATGTAGTTTATGTTCCATGAGGGACGAGGAGAAAGAAAGATGATCGAAGGGGAAGAAGCCGACGGCCGGAAGGGAAGGCGGCGGTGGCGGTGGTAGGGTTTTAGGGAAGAGGATCGGTTAGGTATGATACCATATAGGAATATGATTCAACTTGATCATCTCATTAATCACAAAGGGTATATATAATACAAGGATAATCCAACCAAATCTCCTACATTTATGGAGATAATAATTTACATATAATTTACATATATACTATATGCTATTAATGTACACATCAGCCAAATGGTGCCACGTCAGACAAAAAACTAACCAAGTTAGAGCAAATTTAACTGAGTGTTGCCAGAATGCCAGTGCAAACAAAAAGTCAAGTTGGGGGTGTCGGGTGTCAAAGTGTTAGTTGCGGGTGCCAACGGCCAAAGGCCGTTAGTTGAGGGTGATAAAATCCAATAACCTTTTTTAAGAGTGTGATGACATATAATTTACATTTAAATTCGGATACCAGGTTTTTTTTATTGATAACCCAATTAATTTTTCTTTACAAGGATTTGAATTTTCTGAAATTATCATATTTAAAGACCAAAATATGTGCAGGAAAAAGTAATATATAATATATTATTATTTGCCCAAATACAATAAAGTATTATTCTTTACCTTGATATAAAACAAAGCATAACTCTTTACTCTGCCCAAATTGAATAAAGTATTATTCTTTACCTTGATATGAAACAAAGCATAACTATTTACTTGTGTAAAACAATGATTGATGCTTATTCTTTGCCTTGCTTTAAAACTATATATACTTGTAATAAAGATGAACCTCACTCACTATATATACGAAGTAATGGGTCAAGTTATTCTATAAAGGTTCCTAATTGTAAGAAGTGTAAGAAGGATTTATAGAGTGACAAGTGTCCAATAACCTAAAATTAAACCCACTACATCACCACCCAAAACCTAAACCCCCCCCCACCCCCCACCCCACCACCACCCAAAAACCTAACCCCCCCCCCCCACCCCGGCAAAAAAAAAAAACTATACATCACCAAAAAACCCCTAAAAACCTAACCCCCCCCCCCCCCCCCGGCAAAAAAAAACTATACCTCACCAAAAAACCCCCCCAAAAAACCTAACCCCCCCACCCCCCAAAAACCTAACCCCCCCCCCCCCCCCCCCCCCCTCAAAAAAAAAAAATCTAAAAAAAACTAAACACCCACCCTCACCTCACCACCACCCAAAAACCTAAACCCCCCATCCCCTCGGCAAAAAAAAAAAAAAAAAAAATTGGTAGGTGATGGGGGAGGGGTGGGTGGGGGTTTAGGTTTTTGGATGGTGGTGGATGTTTAAGCTTTTTTTTTTTTTTTTTATAGTGGGGTTTTTTTTTTAAATCCTTTATGCCCTTCTTACAATTAGTATCATTTGTATTTGATACTAATCCACGAAGTAATAACCACATTCAAGTCAAAAGTATTGTAGAATCTTCATCAAATACTCACCAAGGTACACATTTATTCATTCTCTGTCTTTTAGTTTTCCAAGTAAACTCAAGTTAAACTCTTTATAACAAAAACTCAAATTCAAGCTTGCCTCGTGTGTAACAACAAAAGAAAAATAGAGTCGATTAAATAAGTTTTGTATGTCTCATATTAATACAATACGTATAAGTCTATATGTGGTTCTTTTTATCCTTTACTTAAATTTGCTTAGGTGATGAATATTAGGGATGAGAATTTGGTACCGGTATCGAACCGGTCATTTTCGGTACAGGTACCCATTTTTTCCACTTTGCGTACCGGTACGATACTGGTATTTTGGGTGATTTATCAATAAATACCGGTGCCATACCGGTTATATTCGACACCAGTACTTATTTTTCCCGTTTTTCGATACCGGTAGTTACTCATCCCTATTGAATATATATCCCTCTAGAATTATATACACACTTACATATATATAGACATGTGTGTACAATGTATATGTATAATATGTAGTTATTTTAATATACCTATAAATATAATAACATTTTATATAATTATACATTATATCTTATAAGTTAGTATTTTATATTTATATAAAAGAAAGCCCGTGTTGGGCGTCGGGGGGCTTCCGGAGAAGACGAGGACGGCCCTAAGGGTAGGTGTGTTGGCCCGGCGCTGGAACCCGCCGGCCCTAGGCCGGTCCCCATACCGCTTAGTCTTAGTCTCTAAATATGAAATCTTTTGATGGGCATTACAATTCAAATCATAATAACTACTTTAAGCAAACAGTAAACAAAACAATTATAACCCAAAGTTGATATGGAAACAAATTTTGATGATCAAATCTTTGTGAATCTAGTGTTTTTTCTAGTAGTTGTATCTTATAAATAAGATTTGGTTTTGTTGTACAAAATGTTGAGCTTTTACACATCAAAAACTCATTGATTTGTTAGTCTTTTTTGACACAACGAAACTCAAGATGGTTATGACTGTTCCAGTGGCTAGTTTTGAAGCATTTTTAAGGTGAGAGGGAAAGGTGTGTAGGAGAGAGGGCATGGTGAGCGTTTTTTGTGCAAAAACGCTCAAAAAAGTTTTTTTTTTTTTTTTTTTTGAATAATGGGAAGGGATAGGATGTGATGGTTTTGGCTGTGAAAGGATCAAAGCGTGGATAAGGTCGGATACGCAGGGTTTTACATGGAGCCAATTTTGAAGTCTATGTTGTTTAAAATATATGAAATGCATTAAATTTTTTAAAAGTGTGATGACATATAATTTACATTTAAATTCGGATACCAGGTTTTTTTTGATTGATAACCCAATTAATTTTTCTTTACAAGGATTTGAAAATTTTGAAATTATCATATTTAAAGATCAAAATATATGCAAGAAAAAGTAATATATAATATATTATTATTTGCCCAAATACAATAAAGTATTATTCTTTACCTTTCTATAAAACAAAGCACAACTCTTTACTCACCCCAAATTCAATAAAGTATTATTCTTTACCTTGATATGAAACAAAGCATAACTCTTTACTTGAGTGTAAAACAATGATTGATGCTTATTCTTTGCCTTGCTTTAAAACTATATATACTTGTAATAAAGATGAACCTCACTCACTATATATACGAAGTAATAACCACATTCAAGTCATAAATATTGTAGAATCTTCATCAAATACTCACCAAGGTACACATTTATTCATTCTTTGTCTTTTAGTTTTCCAAGTAAACTCAAGTTAAACTCTTTAAAAAAAACTCAAATTCAAGCTTGCCTCATGTGTAACCAAAGAAAAATAGAGTCTATTAAATAAGTTTTGTATGTGTCATATTAATACAATACGTATAAGTCTATATGTGGTTCTTTTTATCCTTTACTTAAATTTACTTAGGTAATGAATATTAGGGATAAGCATTTGGTACCGGTACTGAACCGGTCATTTTCGGTACCAGTACCCATTTTTCCACTTTGCGGTATCGGTATGATACTGGCATTTTGGGTGATTTATCAGTAAATACCGGTACCATACCGGTTATATTCAACACCGGTATTTATTTTTCCCGTTTTTCGATACCGGTAATTGCTAATCCCTATTGAATATCCCTCTAGAATTATATACACACTTACATACATATATATAGACATGTGTGTACAATGTATATGTATAATATTTAGTTATTTTAATATACCTATAAATATAATAACATTTTATATAAATTATACATTATATCATATAAGTTAGTATTTTATATTTATATAAATAACAAAGCCGTTTAGACTTTTGAGCCTAATCAAACTTGGTACATGAAGCTAGAGTTCGATGGTTCCACACTTTAACAAGTCTGTCACGAGTAGTTCAATAACGACTCACCTAGTTTACACCACTGTTTGTGTCTTCAAGATTTTGATGATATTTTATAAATACATCTTTTGTTACATTTACATTTTGAAGCAATCAAACGTCATATATATTAAAGTGACAGAGAAATACTACTGAAATGGATGTCAATGAGATAAATCTTGAAGAGCTTGAACATGAGCACCCACTAACGCTCGTAGATTTGCAACTAATGCATCGAGACTACTTAGAAGACGATGACGAATACGCTGATGAAGATTTGATCAAGACGCAAAACTTCAAGTGCATATGTAACCAGTGTGACAGACAAATTGACTGGTACCACCATTATTACTACACGTGTGACATGCCATCATGTAATTATTCACTCCATAAATTTTGCAAAGAAATTCCAAAAACCTTACAATTCCAAGGCCACCCTTCTCATACTCTTACCCTTAGAAGAACACCAAATGATGATAAATGTTGCGCGTGTCTCAAATGTCATCGAGATGGAATTGGCTATCATTGTTCAACATGTAATTTTGGAATCGATTTACTTTGTGCCACATTTATTGAGCAAAATACGATACATCACCCCGCCCACCCACACCCATTAATCTCTATTAGTGTTGAACCTGGTTTGTACAAGTGTTTTGCATGTAAGAAGAAACATGAAGGTCATTTCTATCAATGCAACACTTGTTTGAACTTCTTAGTAAATTCCGATTGTCTTACACTTCCCATAAAGTTATTGCTTGAAACTCAACAATTTAGCCACCGCCACTTGCTCACACTTTCATATTCGTTTTTAGATCAATTATATGATTTCGAATGCAGAATTTGTGGTATGAAATTAGAAGATGAACATTTGATTTACAAGTGCAGTAAATGCATGTACTATGTTCATCCAGATTGTGCAACACAACGGATAGAGCCTTTCATGTCCGTCTTCTTACCTGGTAAGTCTTGAATTATATACATGTATACATGATACTTCATAAATGAGACCTTTTTTCATTATTGTTGGGTAAGTTTTAAAGATTGTGATGACATGATTGTTCTTTTCTTTTTTCTTTTTACTTTTTACTTTTTTCACAAATGAGTATGCCAAGACTACGACATTTCCATAAAAAAAAATCAATTGTTTTTTTATTCGTTTTCAGTATTTACTTAACGTTGAATTTACTGTAATATTTTATACTAAAAAAATCTCAATAGATTCTAAATCAACTATTTTATCAATACCTTCATATAATTTATATAAAAATCTATACCACAAAACCACACCCTTAATGTGTGTAGATTGTAAACATTTGCAAAGAGAAATGAGTCATGCAAACTAAATCCAAATCTTTACATTTAACTATTCATGTCGGTTAAAATTTCACATTAAGTGTGAGCCTTTTTCATTATCCACATATCATGAGTTTTTTTAATTAGTTTTCTCGAGTTAAATGCTTGGTTGGTTTCTGTGGTTTACGAAAATTGTAGACTTGGTCCCAATGGTTCACTAATTACAGAGTTGGTCCTAATAGTTGTAATTTTTGCACTCGGGTGGTCCTTGTCACTAACATCTGTTAAATTTCTCAGTTAGGTTGATGTTAAATGACAAAATTACCCTCAACAATTAAAAAATAAAAGTAAAAATAAGAAAAAAAGGAGATGGGCCCACCATCTTCTTCCTCACCCCCCCCCCCCCCCTCTCTCTCAGAAACACCTATAACCATCATCAGTCATCATCTTTGGGCCATCACAACCACCACCTTCGAACACCACCTCCACCGGAGCTCTGTCTCTCTAATCTCCGACCAGCCACCATCTCCCTTATCTCCCATGTTTCGGGCCTCTGCCAATTATTATTATACATAAATATATCCAATCACACCCCCCTCAATCAGATCCCTCAACTGCAGATTCATCATCGGTGCGAGAGGTTGATGATCGACACGTCGATGATCAGTACAAATCAACTGCAGATTCATCATTGGTGCGAGAGGATGTTACGGATGCGGTTTGTGGAGATTCGCCGGCACTGCGGAACGGTAATGGAATCGGACTTGCGGATCGTTTGACCGATTTGTTCGTTGGAGACGGAGATAGAGATGACGATTTGTTGATTCATTGAACGGTTATGCAGTGGCTATATGCGTTTGATATGCAGGTGGTGGGTGGTGGTTTGAGGAGATGGTTGTTGTGACAGAGATGGTGATGGTGGATTGGGCCCTTGGGGAGACGTGGTTGCAGATGTTGATGCACAATGGTGATGTTTTGGGGAGATGGTGGTGGTGATGTTTTGGGGAGATGGTGGTGGTGGTGGGTGGTGGTTTGAGGAGATGGTTGTTGTGACAGAGATGGTGATGGTGGATTGGGCCCTTGGGGAGACGTGGTTGCAGATGTTGATGCACAATGGTGATGTTTTGGGGAGATGGTGGTGGTGATGTTTTGGGGAGATGGTGGTGGTGGTGGGTGGTGGTTTGAGGAGATGGTTGTTGTGACAGAGATGGTGATGGTGGATTGGGCCCTTGGGGAGACGTGGTTGCAGATGTTGATGCACAATGGTGATGTTTTGGGGAGATGGTGGTGGTGGTGGCTTTAAAGGGTGTGGTGGGGAAGAAGAAGAGTGAGATGGGGTGGGCCCACTTATTTTTAATTGTTTTTTTAAATTTTTAGCCTTATTGCTATTGGTATTATAGTCATTTAACACATAGCTAACCGAAAAATTTAAAAGATGTTATTGAAAAGGACCACCCGAGTGCAAAAATTACAACTATTAGGACCAACTTTGTAATTAGTGAACTATTGGGACTAAGTCTGCAATTTTCGTAAATTACGGGGACCAACCAAGCATTTAACTCTTAGTTTTATACATTGTATTTTCATCTCCTGGCAAAAATCAACGTATATATTTTAGTGTGATGACAATTAATTTATTCAATTTCTATTTTTCAGGCTTAGGAAAGACAAAAAAAAACTTCGAAGATGTTGATCATCCCAACCTTCTTCACTTGCCAGCCGACGATGAATCATACATCTTAGCACATCATATATCTGAAAAAATCTTTGAAGGAGAGACTTTGGAGCAAGAAAGAGATGAAAATGGCAACCTCATACATGAACTTCATGACCATCCGTTAGTCCTAATAAACAATGCTACAGCCACCACGAGAGTGTCTCTTCACGACCCAATGAAGAGAATTAAACTATTATGCAATGCATGCACAAAACCAATTACAAAAATGCCATTTTACAAATGCTTCGAAGACGATGACTATGTTCTCCACGATTGGTGCACCCAGCTACCCACAACACTAACAAACGTTGTGGGTCAACAGGGAGATACATTTGTGCTTGTTAACGGTGATGTAGTCTTTCTTGGAATCAAATGTATTATTTGTGGATTGCCATGCAATGGGGCTTTATATTATTCGACTGATTTCAAGGGCAAGGACACTCCCATTGATGCTCATTGTGCATTTATGCCTAGAGAAATTACACATGAAGCACACGCGGATCACTTACTTACAAGAGTAGATGGTGCTTCATCAAGCCGTAGCAGTGTATCTAAGATGGAATGTCGCGCATGTCGTGTGGGTATTGTTGAAAGTGATACTTATTTTAGATGTAATGTCTGTGACTTCTATTTGGATTGCCGATGTGCTTTGCATTTACCTAAAACAATTAGGCATAAGCTTGACAAGCACTCGCTGAAGCTGAGTTACTCCCCAATCGAGGACCACAAAGGTCAATACTTTTGTGAAGTTTGTGAGGAGGATCTTGATCCTGGAAAGTGGTTCTATCACTGTGCAGAGTGCGCCCAATCCATTCATTCAGCATGTGCTCCGCTAATACTTCAGTCAGATCAAGGTGTTAATTCTCTCTCTGAATTGGAAGGTGTTTATAAGTACATTAACATGAAGTTTGGGGATGATGTAGAAATACGACGTGTTCACCAACATCCTGTGTTACTTGGTCCGGGGACTGAGAATGATGGTGTATGCCAAGTGTGTGGAAGCAAATTGCAATCCCATTTGATCTGGAAGTGCTTGGATTGTAGCTTTGCTTGCCATGTGTACCATGATTCTTCATTTGAGGAAATGTTTCAGCTTTACCCAGAAATAATGTATAAGTATGAAGAAAAAAAAACGTATGATAAAGCAGCATGGACCTCAAACAAACTTAGAATTTTATCCAAGTGAAATGAAAAGACCAGAGACCCGTGATTGGAAGGTTATTGACGATCCATCCTTTCAATAATTCTTATTGTTGCCAATTGGCCATATGTATCTATCTAGTTTCACCAACTGTTGTAACGAACTATATATCTAGAAATGTAATACGCTTTTATACTTTGTCTCTTCATATTACCATCCAATACAGTAGACTTCTCTTAGCCATCTATCACTTTTTACATTTTGACATCTATTTTATTTATTTATGTATTTAATATATATAATTGTACAACAACCACTGTGAATAGTATTTTTGTTTCTTTTTTTTTTTCTTTTTTATCTTTTAGGGTTTAAACCTTTAATGATTTTTTTTTTGTTTTTTTTATTGGTATTATCAAAACCTGTATTTTGATATTTGCTTTAGATCAGTAGATCCAATAACACCCAAAGTCACGTCGCGTAGTACGGGGTAAAACGATCAAACACTCGCCACGTAACGCGGTGGGAAAAACCTATTTTTATTTTTTCTTCGCTTCTTGGTTTTCCGATGAGTCGAGTTGATAACGACCAAAGTCACGCCGCGTAACACAAGGGAAACCAATCATATTGCTGCCATATCGATATTGCTTTGTATATATGTATGTGTCAGTATAAATTCAAGTTGGTTTACGTTTCCACATACATTTTGTCAGGTCAAACAAAATACGTTTTCACGCATATTTTTATGTACGTTTTTAGTTGGTCTCCGTTTTGACGTAAATGCTCTTTGAAAACGAGTTAGGTCAAATATAATATTTTTTCATTAGACGGTATAAATTCGAGTTACCTTACGTTTCAACGTCGCCGCAACACGCTAATGATTTTTTTATCATGGGTTGGGATAAATGCTACCCGGTACCATTTGTTCATCTCTGGTCATAGGTACCATACGAACAACAACGGTATCGTACAAATTTTTTTGCTGATTTTCTTCAACTGGTACCGATATATGAAGATAAAAACCGGTAGCGAACCGGGTACCAAGCACGCCAAAAGTCGGTATCGAATTGGTACTTAAAATCTTTCGGTTCGGAAAATTCGGTACCAGTAGCCAGTACCATTTGTTCATCTTTGACCATTACGAACAAGATCATTGGTTGATTTTTTTTCCGATTATCTTTTAGTGTTTTTTTTCTACATTTTCTTTTTAGTCTTGTCAGTGGTTCTGTGCGCAACGCGCTCGTAGTGATTTCGAAACATATGTAAACACAAACTAAATAACAAAAGAAGTTCGTCATAAAGCGACGAATGATAATAAACCTAGTTTCTATAACAAAAGAAGTTCGCCACAAAGAGAATTGTGAATATGATAATTCTCTTTTGGGCCATTTACATTATTTTGATTTGATATCAAGTTAATTTTAATTAGTTATAATTTTTTTACGACACCGTCACGAAGCATGGGTTTTAATACTAGTTTATAAACATTTGTATTTTCATCTTTTGGGCCATTTACATTATTTTGATTTGATATCAAGTTAATTTTAATTAGTTATATTTTTTTTACGACACCGTCACGAAGCATGGGTTTTAATACTAGTTTATAAACATTTGTATTTTCATTCACAATTTTGGGCCATTTACATTATTTTGATTTGATATCAAGTTAATTTTAATTAGTAATAATTTTTTTACGACACCGTCACGAAGCATGGGTTTTAATACTAGTTTATAAACATTTGTATTTTCATTCATAATTTTGGGCCATTTACATTATTTTGATTTGATATCAAGTTAATTTTAATTAGTTATAATTTTTTTACGACACCGTCACGAAGCATGGTTTTTAATACTAGTTTATAAACATTTGTATTTTCATTCATAAGTAGGGATGGCAATAGGTAAACTATAGGTAACCTGCTAAGACATGATAACAGAAAAGTACACCATGTGACTTTTTACGTTTTAAAAAGAGTAAATTGCAGAAAACAACCTTTATGTATACCCCAAACTGCACTTTATACCTTTCACTATGAAATCCGCCAAAACCAACCTTTACGTTCATGTTTTGTTACAGTTTCAACCTTTACCACTAACGCCGTTTGTTTTCTTGGTTAAATTACCTCACATGCTTTGCATGTGAGGGTATTTTGGTCATTTTACATCCCCTTTTAATATTACCTTTTTTTATAATAAACAACAAATAATTGTGTAGGCTGTCTTCACCCCTTAGTTCAAACGAAACCCTGATTGCAGGTTTGATAAACAAAAAACAATTGTGCAGATTATCCCATTCATTCAGATTTTTATATTAAAACAATTGTATTATATCTTGTCTAAATTTGTTAGTTCCAACGGTGGTGTGTCCCGTCTAAATTGTGCAGTAATATCTATTATATCCCGCCAAAAACAATTGTGCAGATTTCCAAATCAAATACAATAGCAATAATATGTATTATATCTTGTCTAAATTTGTTAGTTCCAACGGTGGACTGGTTGTTCCGTTCAGATCTGAGGTGGTGATTTCGTTCTAATTCGAGTTCAAAGCTACAATCTTTCTTATCTATCTTTAAACGATGGCCGGCCCTTATCTCCGATCGAATCTCTGCTTTCTACCGATCTCTATCTTTCTCTCTCTTCATCTCTGATCTACTTCTCTCTATCACAACACAATCGCCGTCTTTGTCACCTCCAGACCCATCACTGTTCCCGTTTTCTTTAAACATTCTGTTTCTGTATATCCTCTGTTTTACTTCACGTGCTCTGTTTCCAATGGGGTTTCTTGGCATTTTTCTTGAAATCATTGGTGTTGGAATTGGGTTATTTCTTGGTGTTTGTCTTGGGTTTTACAGGGACGATCGGAGCGTAGCCGGCGAGAGGCCGTGACCACCATCTTTTCCGACTCTCTCTACACTTTCTCTCTCATCTGCAATCAGGGTTTTGTTTGAACTAAGGGGTGAAGACAGCCTACACAATTATTTGTTGTTTATTATAAAAAAAAGTAATATTAAAAGGGGATGTAAAATGACCAAAATACCCTCACATGCAAAGCATGTGAGGTAATTTAACCAAGAAAACAAACGGTGTTAGTGGTAAAGGTTGAAACTGTAACAAAACATGAACGTAAAGGTTGGTTTTGGCGGATTTCATAGTGAAAGGTATAAAGTGTAGTTTGAGGTATACATAAAGATTGTTTTCTGCAATTTTGTCTTTTTAAAAAGAGTAAATTGCGTTTTTGGCCTCTGTGATTATATCACTTTTACTATATTAGCCCAAAATAATAATTTTTAACATATCTGCCCCGTGGTTTCTATAACTAACCATTTTGGCCCCTAAGTCTAGAGATCATGGGGGCCAAAATGGTTAATTATCGAGACCATGGGGGCTAAAATGGTTAGACTTAGGGGCCAAAATGGTTAGTTATAGAGACCATGGGGGTAGATATGTTAAAAATTCTTATTTTGGGCTAATATAGTAAAAGTGATATAACCACAGGGGCCAAAAACGTAATTTACTCTTTTTAAAAATAATCAAAATTTGAAAGTTAGGATCCATTATTTCTCCTTCTAGGTGCATAAAATATACATCTGTCTTATAGACATTGGATATAAAGTAGTTAAACGAGTCGTATTCATGTTTAAATTTTTTGTTTTTCGCGTTATCAGATACCTGTTAAACCTACTAAGACACGATTTGCCAGCCCTATTCATAAGGACCTTTTATATGATTTGTACAAAATAATTTAAGCAAAGAAAAGTTAGAAAGAAATACGCCACCCCCTCATCCTGGCACTATATTATAAATCTAAATGACCAAAATGCCCCTAAAATTAGCATACCAGATTAACGCTGTTAAACCAAGGAACATCTTTGAATCCTAGAAGTGAAGTTTTGATGAAACAAATTGGGATACACGAGGTCACGGACCAGGACCTCCACGGTCCCATCAACCATATATACATAAAAAGCTTTAAAAATCTAAACTAATGTGTAACAAGCCTCCATAATGTATAAGCAAGCCTACAAATTAGAGAGTAAATTAATTATTTTATACCTCCTTTAAAACATACCAACTTTGATGACTCGACACTCTAATTCGAATTCTTTGCAGAAACAACAAGTCTTGGTGGAACACAACCGCAGGTTGGTTTTGAGTGTTTTTTGATGTGGATCAAGGCCGCTCTCATACCAAACGAACCGGCCCGACCCGACTTGACTCGATCCGAATCGTAATCAAATGATCCATAGAAAATAACAGGAACTTAAAAAAATTTAGAGATTTTTGAAAGAGACTAAATTTATCAATTTTCATTAATACTCGATCTAAATACATCTGACTCATATATAGCCTTACAGAAACAATACAAAATAAACAATATGGTTCCAACAAAAAATAGGCAAAGTCAGTGTGTATCATTCATCGAAATTTCTTTTTTAACTAGTAAAAATACCCGCGCTACGTTGCTGGGTTCGGTCGATATCTATTTTGGTTCTGTATACTAACCGAAAGAAATATGCTCAAAAGAATATCGACACATGTTTTACATCGACCGAAAACCATAAAAATAAATCTAAATTAGACAGCGGGGCGAATTGATTTTAAATTAATTATAAATGGAAACGTAAATGTTATCTTAAATATAGCTTTAATGAAAAGAAACTTAAAACTAAAACACTAAACATAAACAAAACTAAAAATAAAAATAATAAAGTCCAGAAAAAAAATCAAGAACGAAACAAAAAAGTTAATAGGATAAAAAAAAATCAAGAACCACCAAAATGTCCCCACACATTATCATATCAAACAACTCAAGTTTGCTTCTGCCAGTTGACATGTGTTGCAAGCTAGAAATATGATGCATATCAATTC